>JAUIMM010000040.1:6822500-8120000 GCA_031769625.1 Taudactylus pleione | reverse complement strand
GGCTCACGTTTTGGAGCTGAAAAAAAAAAAAAAATCAATTGTCTTTTTTTTCCAATAATTGTCTGTGTCTGTGCATGTTAGGCTTAGCCACACAAGATCTAGCAAGTCGGCAACACAAGCTAGTGCTGCGCGACTCCAGTCGTCATCAATCTATGCTCTGGGCCCAAGTTCTGGAGCTGAAAAAAAATAAAAAAATATTGTCTTTTTTTGTCAATTTTTTTTGTGTGCATGTCAGCCACACCCGGCTGTCACTGTCATCAGCGTAGGTGCGCAGGGGTGCTGTGCTCCTGTCTGTCGAGGGGCTGCTGCCCAAAATAATAAATAAACAATTTTTATTGTGTGCATGTCAGCCACACCTGGCTGTCATTGTCATCGGCGTAGCTGCGGAGGGGTGCAGTGCTGCTGTGTGTCAAGGCGCTGCATGAATATTACAATGAAAACTTTTTTTTTAAGTTATTGGGTTGCAAAGAGTTGTTTTTTTTAATCTTAAACATAGCAGAAATGTTATCCTAACAGCTGATAAAGTTATATGCTCTAAAAAACTAAAGCCTATATTTATTTACAAACCTATATAGAATAGACATCCTAAATTCTAAAACTGTTCTATTAAAAAACATAAACAAAAGCAAAGATTAGAAGTCTTGTGTGTTATAGTGTGTTATTATGATGTTAGAAATGAATGTAGAAGGCCAAAAATTGGGTGGACAACACATGGCTGATTGATCAACCATGGCAACTGGATTAGTGTCATAAAGGAAGAGGAGGCTGCAAACTGGGTGTCATGTTATGAGCTAGCCATATGGGGTATGTTGCTGTTAAGGGATCAGGCTGGTTATCATTATCAGTGGACACAGTATTATTATAGTTGTTGTTATTTTGGGTTGCCATCTCCTGAAGGGTGTTTACCAACAGACAGAGACTACCTATCAGCTCAGGCACAGACACTTCCTGAGGAACAGAGCTCTGTTCTCTGGAGGGAAGCCAAATAGGTGGGAGCCCCTGTTCCAACATCTGAAGCTCTTATCGCTCCACATCATCTATTATAGATGAAAAAAATGTCATCGGGGACATCTAGCTCCTCTTTCTGTACCCTGCTCACCCTTTTTGGACAGGAAGTCCAGGATGGATGGTTTGGATGAAGAAGGCCTAGCACAGATGGGGATGGTCAATATCAAGACCTGGTCCCTCCAGTTGGGTGTAGTCTGGGAGGTATTGGTTGGCATGCAGGCAGCGGAATAACAAAGGCCTCCATGTTATCTGTGCTTACTATTCCGTATTTCAGTTTGCGATTCAGGTAGGAATAAAGTCGGCTACAGAACACAGTGACAGAGTCACTGGATTCTTAGTGCATTCAGGCCAAATAAGATCCATGAATTCCCAGACAGATTCAGGACAGATGAATCCTTTGCTTGTAATAATCTTTGGTAATTCCTGGCAAAGGTGGGTGTTAAAGAAAGACACTTTGAAGGCTGTAACTTTGAACTGCTTTATAGAAAACATGTGAATGAAACCTCCACACTGCAGAACATGATGGAGAAATCCCTTGAAGTTCAGCACCTAGAGCATCTTTTTTCATGTTCATCTTTTTTCATGTTCTCTCCACACTGTAGTCTTCCATTGTGACTTTTTAATGGTGATTTCAATGTTGTCCACTGGCTGAGATCCATCTCATCTGAGGGTTGGGTTTTTCCCATGCAAATGAGACATTTCACATACAGAAGGTGGCTCTTATGTTTAGCCGTAGTGTCAGTCTCTCTTTTGGCAGAATTTTCACAATCTTGGTCTTGGGGGCACCATGATGAATCAGACAGATTCTCCAGGGTAAACATCTGATCTGGTGTTGTATCTATTTCTATTAAACCTTTGTGTGTGAGTTTAGTCATCTGCCACTTGTGGTGGAGCTCTTTTTCTGCTTTCTAAATGATCTCCAGACACAATGTAAAACTTAAACCTTAAACTGAAATGTTGCATTTAATGCTCTGTTCCGCTTGTTCACATATCTAAGAAGTGGACAGTGGGAACAATGGTAATTTGAAGGCCACTAACTAACTGTTTTTTTAATGTCCCTGTACAGGTTGGGAAATTCCTTTACAGAACAGAAAGTTTGCAAAGGATTATTTAAGACAATTGTTTATCTATTTTTGGAAAACACACTTCCTGTTACTGGTCCCCTTCTGGGATGAAAAAAATACACTCCGAGCAAGCAGGCATGGCGCTCAAGAAAGAATTCCCAAGAAAGACACAACGTAAGACTTAAACCTTAAATCTGAAATGTTGCATTTAATGCTATGTTCCGCTTGTTCACATATCTCATATGCAGGGCAGTTTCTAGGGTCTGAGGCTCCCAGTGTGAGCAGTCAAAATGCGCCCCCCCCCCCAAGAAGCAGTAATATTGTGGAGTGGGCGTGGCCTCATCATGAGAGGGGTGTGGTATCACAGTAAGGGAGCGTGATCTCAAAAGACCACAGAATGTCAGCCACATCCACCTCAAATACATTATTAAATCCAGAACCACATAAAACACATTGAAAAAACAAGATTCAAATAATACACACATCATTCCAGCCCCCTCCCTTGCCATTCCATACTGACAGGTCTTAGGCTTCCCCCCCACTGGCTCTCAGGCAAAAGTGCCCATTATGCGGTGCCACCTGTAGTTGTCCCCATATGCAGTGTCCCCTGTATTTGTGCCCCTTATGCAGTGCCCCCTGTATTTATGCCCCTTATGCAGTGCCCACAGTGGTAGTAAATAGTAATGGTCCCTGTTGTAGTGCCCCAGCAGAAGTGCCCCAGAGTAATGTTCCTAGCAGTAGTGCCCGGGTGCCCCCAGTGGTAGTGTCTCCCCCAGCAGAAGTGCCCCCAGAGTAATGTCCCCAGTAGTAGTGCCTGGGTGCCCCCAGTGGTAGTGCTTCCCCCAGTAGAAGTGCCCCCCTTGTAATGTCCCTCGTAGTAGTGCCCAGGTGCCCCCAGTAGTGGTGTCTCCCCCAGTAAAAGTGCCCCCCTTGTAATGTCCCTAGTAGCTGTGCCCAAGTGCCCCCAGTGGTAGTGTCTCCCACAGCAGAAGTGCCCCAAGAGTAATGTCCCCAGTAGTAGTGCCCAGGTGCCCCCAGTGGTAGTGCCTCCCCCAGTAGCAGTGCCCCCTTGTAATGTCCCTAGTAGTAGTGCCCGGGTTCCCGCAGTAGTGATGTCTCCCCCAGTAGAAGTGCCCCCCTTGTAATGTTCCTAGTAGCTGTGCCCGGATGCCCCCAGTGGCAGTGCCTCCCGCAGCAGACGTCCCCCCCCCAAGTATTGTCCATAGTAAAAGCTGCCTGCTGTTTCTGCAGCAGGGGTCGGAGGTGGCGCGCCCCGTGCGGTTGCACGGGTTGCCTGCCCCTAGAAACGGCCCTGCTCATATGGTTAAGTGGACAGTGGGAACAACGGCAGTTTGAAGGCCACTAACTAAATCTGTTTTTTTAATGTCCCTGTAATGGAAAATGCCTTTACTGAAGGTTTGCAAAGGATTATTTAAGTCAATTGTTTTTTGGAAGCACTCTTCACGGTCCCCTTTTGGGATGAAAATCCACTCCTAGCCACAGAAGCAGGCACAGGATTCTCAAGAAGGACACAACATAAGGCCTTAAATCAGGGGCAGCCAACCTCGGTCCTCAAGAGCTCACGTTTTCTAGATGACCTAGCTGGTGCACAGGTGTATTCATTACTCACCAAAACATTTAGAAAGATCCACAGGTGGAGTTAATTATTATAGTTTTGATTCTGTGAGACCTGGAAAACATGCACTGTTGGTAGCTCTCGAGGACCAGGGTTGGCTACCCCTGACCTTAAATCATGGATCTTACATGTGTCCACATATCTGTGTTGGTTAAGTGCCACTTTGAGGCCACTAACTAACTATGTTTTTTTTTATGTCCCTGTACAGGTTGGGAAATGCCTTTATAAAAGTTTGGCAAAGCATTATTTAAGTCAATTGTTTATTTTTTTTGGAAAGCACTCTTCTCGGTCCCCTTCTGGGATGAGAAAATCAACTCCCAGCAGCAGCAGCCATGCTCAAGGATTCTTCTGTGGCAAGGACCGATGTAAATGTACTGTATCACATTTTTTTGTAAATGCCTCCTCCCCTCCCCTTCTCCCTCATAAATTTTCTTTGCAATCAAAAAACAAAATTAAATTTACTACCAATCAACCCTTCCTGACCCTGCCCTACCTTCAACTACATACATACTCCAACTCCCTCAGGCCTTTCTTGAATAATAAAAGTGTTTCCTGATGTGCCATGTTTGAAGTTGAACTGCCATGTGTTTGTGCTGCCCACTTCTGCAGCTTAGCTTAGTCAGCCAGCTATCTTGGTGCAAATTTTGAGCCTAAACTAGATGAACAAATCAATATTGTGAGCTGTGAGATGGTCAAAATTGACTGGAAATGAGTGGAAATAAATGTTATTGAGATTATTAATACTGTAGGAACAAAAAAAGGCTAATTGTATGTGATTTTAGCTGTTTTTTTATTTTTAAAGAAAAAATACAGATCCAAAGCCAAAACACGAAAACAAAACACGGAGGTGAGGTTTTGGCAAAACCAATCCAGATACAAAACCAGGGGAGATCCAGATCCAAAACCAAAACACGGGGGTCGGATAACATCTCTAATCTAAAAATGTCACACATAAATATTTGTTGTCTGTACTAGCAAACATATGTTGGGTACACACCTGAGCGACAATCACGCAGACTGAACTACTAATTTGGTAAGCATACACACTTATCAATCTGCTTGACATGTCTGGCCAGACATCATAACTGGGCATTTAAACTCATTCGCCTAGTTGTGATGTCAGTCGGCGGTTCCTGCGGCCAAAGGAACAGATCGGTTGGTGGGTCATCCTTACACACCGGCAGATTTGCATGATATATCTGCAGGATATATCGCATCTGTGGTGCTGCCTGGCCAACACAATATATTGAGAACTATATATCATTTGTCAGCTGTACGAACAATATATCACATTAAGGGCCTGATTCAGAGTTGGGAATAGAGAGAGAGATAGCACTTAACTGTGTACCTGGACAAACCATGTTGCAATGCAAAGGGTGTAAATACATAATTTTTTTTGCATGTAGGGTAAATACTGGCTGCTTTTGCATGTAGCCCACAAATACTGCACAGCTTTATTATTACTCTACAATTTAGATGTCAGTTTGGACACCTCCCTCCCAAATCTAATTCTCTCTGCACATTTTAAATCTGCCCCACCTGCAGTGCAGCATGGTTTCACCAAGATGATCAGTTGAGAGAGATATCTCTCTCTGGGCCTGATTCAGACCCGGTCGCAAGCGCTGAGCGCTCACAACCGGGTCGATGTTTGCCCACTGGGCATGCGTACGACGGAGCCAGCTCTGTCATGCGCATGCGCGAGACCCGGCTAGCGACGGGTGCTCCGTCGCTCCGGGTCTCGCACCAAAGGGGGTGAGCTGTCGATGGTGATTGACAGCTCTCCCCGTTTGGTAGGCATGGCCGGGGGGTGGCTTCAAAAACGGGAACATTCCCAAGCGAACGCCTGTCATTTGTGGGCGGCCCCACTGACATCACCAGTGATGTAAGTGGGAGAGCTTCCGGCTCTATTAGAGCCAGTAGCTCTCTGGGGCTTGCGGCCACGAGACCCTACCACAAGGGTTTTGTCGCAAGCTCCGGTCAAGACCATCGCAACCATCAACCTGGCCACAGCTATGCGAGCGGCCAGGAGGCTGCTCCAAAAAAAAAAAAAATACCCTGATTCAGAGCGAGCGCTCTTTCAGAGCGTCCGCCTCTGAATCAGGCCCTCTATTCCCAACTCTGAATCAGGCCCAATGTGTACCCAGCATTACAGTCAAAATGGAAAAGTTTGATATATGGTAAGCAGATAGAATAGCCAGGAAGAAGACTCAGCAACTTTATAAGCTTGCATAAAATGAGTTTTCAGGGAACGATTAAAATGTTTGGAGGCTAGGGGAAAGTTTTCTTGTATAAGGGAAAGAATTCCACTGAGTGGATGCAGCCCAAAAAATAGTCTGTCACCAGGAATGTGATAAGGTAATGAGAGGCACAGACTTTGGCTTGAGCAGAGGTGTCAAGTTGCGACAAGAGAAGATGTGTATGATTTGTGAAGTTTTGTTAATTTCTATATATGTGTCACAAGGATACTATAGTTTTTCTCTATATTTAATAAACTGAATTCCAGTAGCAGATTGTCACAGAGATGTGGAAACAGGTAGACAGCAAACAATAAAAAGTTTAGCTTCTCACCTGTTCAGTTGGCTTCAAGGTAACTGGGATGGGTACAGGATGCCGGCGTTTGGGATCCCGACAGGGTTAGGATACCTACACCTGTCGGTTGGTATCCTGACCCTCCTCGGTGCCTAAATCTAACCCTCTAGTGCCTAAACCTAAACTCCCTCTCCCTGCACCCTAAACCTAACCCTCCCGCCTTAGGCCTAACCCTAACCCTCCCACTAGTGGCTAAACCTAACCCTACCCCTAACCCTGGTACTTACCTTCGGTATTCCGGCGGTCGGCGCAGGGATTCTTAAAGGTATCAGAATTCCGGCGCCGGCATTCTGACCACCGGAATCCCATCTGCCGGGATATTGAACGTATTCCAGGTAATCACACCTAGATATGTGTAGCAGTTAAAGGGATTCATTTATCAATGATCACATTTGCAATGCAATCTGGGTGTGACAGTAGCACCCATATTCGCATTGCAGTATGCCATCATAACACCCAGATGTATTAAATTGCACCTACAGGGAGAAGGCTGTCCCTGCGATGTGCTTGGAGTGAAGTGACCGCATCAAGATCTCTTCAATCCTGTGCCAGTTTGACATGGCATTCATGGTCTACAGACCACGCATGTGTCTTGGCCATTGCTTGGTAAATCCGACAGCATTGCATACCCAGTATGGGCATTGTGGCTGCTATTTACAAATGGAGAGACTGCAGCAGATATCGGCTGTGGTCCCTCCATAATACATCTGGGGGATACTAATTGTATACTTGTGGTTATCCCCCCGAAAATGGGTGTTTTCGAGGAATATGCTGCACATAGTTGATGATAAATGAGCCCCATAGTAATGAATGTGCAGACAGGCTTTAATAACTCCAAAATAGCAGGAGACTTATACATCCCCTACTTTCTTAGAGTTTAGCTTCTCCTGAATTTGGGATGAACAAACACGTCTCATGTAACACACAGTTAGTGGAGTAATAAACTGGGTGCTGACCACAGAAACTTGCTTGAACCCTAGGCAGAGAGGCAAAGACCCCACAAACAATATACAGACAGTAAGGACTCACAGAAATTGGGGACACTATTGCATATTAAATTATGTTTCTTTATTATTCAATTCCCGGCCATTGTTTGTCTGCTAATAGAAACCTAAAAAGTTTGTATTAATTTATAGATGTAGCACAGCCACAAGATATAGAAGGAATGTAAACAACTAAGAACCATTTCTTAACACTATAGGCCTGATTAAGCTTTGGAAATAGAGTGAGATTTAGCACTTAACTGATCATTTTGGTAAAACCCATGCTGCACTGCAGGTGGGGCAGATTTAATATGTGTAGAGAGATTTAGATTTGGGAGGGAGGTGTCCAAACTGACATCTAAATTGTAGAGTAATAATAAAGCTGTGCAGTATTTGTGGGCTACATGCAAAAGCAGCCAGTATTTACCCTACATGCAAAAAATATGATGTATTTACACCCCTTGCATTGTAATATGGTTTGTCCAGGTTCACAGTTAAGTTCTAATTCTCACTCTGGGCCTGATCCAGACCCGCTCGCGAGCGCTGAGTGCTCGCAAGCGGTTTGATGTTGGCCCAGTGCACATGTGCATGATGGAGCCGGCTCCGTCGTGCGCATGCGCGAGACCCGGATAGCGGCGGGCAAACTGTCGCTCCGGGTCTCGTACCAAAGGGGGCGTGCTGTTGATGTTGAGTGACAGCACGCCCCCTTTGGTGGGCGTGCCGGGGGCGTGGCTGCAAGACGGAGGCGTTCCCATGGGAACGCCTACCATCTGGGGCCGGCCCCACTGACATCAAAAGTGATGTTAGTGGGAGTGCATTCGGCTCTGTTTGAGCCGTAAGCACTCTAGGGCTTGTGGCAACGAGACCCTACCACAAGGGTCTCGTCGCAAGCCCGATGGTCACGATGGTCTTGACCATCGCGACCATCTTCCTGGCCGCTCGCTATAGCTGTGGGTGGTCACCCACAGCTATACCAGTGGCTGGGAGACCGCTCTAAAAATCAAGAAGGATGGCCCTGATTCAGAGCGAGAGCTCTGTGAGAGCGTCCGGCTCTGAATCAGGGCCTCTATTCCCAAAGCTGAATCAGGCCCTATGTTCAATAAATATATATATTAAAAATAATTGTTAGTTAAAAAAAATCATTATATGTCTAAGAATTCAATAAATATGTAAAATATGTTACAGCTATACACTATTCAGATCCATAAATAATACCTGTAACCATTATAAGTTAATATCGAAATCATAAATAAAATATAGTTCTCTTGAAGAGTCTAGATAGTAAACCCATACACATGTATGTTTACAAGTGTAATCAGTTTGATACCAGACTTGGGGTGGTGCACATATTGTCTTCTTCATGCTGCGGCCGGTCATTAGATTCCGTTTGCAAAACTTTTTGGTCGTCCCCCCCCAAAATCGCTAACCAGCACCAGACTGGTCAGCCAGTTCAGGTTCCTAAAATAATTCCCCATAATTTTAGGAACCTGAACTGGCTGACCAGTTCAGGGCTGGTTAGGCTTTTGGGGGGGACCCCCCAAAACATTAACCCTAAAAACACACTAATCATTAGTAAACATTCACAAATCACAGTGATTTGTGTATGTTTGATGGCAACTCGCAGTTCAGGAGGTGATGCATTTGAACCGTCTATTGACTCCCCAATATGGCTGGAAAAATGGCTGAATATAGCAAAACGAATAATGGTAAATACCCGATTTAGGCAGAAATTAATGAAAAGTACTTCCTATTTGAGCCGATGGTAAATTCTTTTCTATTGAAAAAAATGGGCGAATTGCAGCATTAACTGATCCGATTTCAACCCCAGAAAATGAACAAATCACCCAACTTTGATGATAGTAAATTCCCAATTTGCAAAAAAGTTATATTTTCACCCGAGATAGCAATCTCGGATCAACACGAATCTTAGTAAATTTACCCCTAGGACTCTTTCTGTACTTTCTCTGGGGCAGGCTGTACAGAACTCCAGCTGGTTATGATGGTTTTCTGTTCTCAAAGCTCCATTCCCCTTATTTGCGTTTTGGTTACATAACACCCTCATCTGCTGTACATTGACTTTATACACCTCTTCCAGTCCACCTTGGAATTTAGCCGCACAGTTCAGTTGAGACCATTGATTTGGGACAGATAGAAGCAGCGATTGGACAGTTTTGACACCATGTCTTGATGTCTTCTCTCATACAAACCCAATAGAACTTTTTGCAGATGCTTGTTTCCATCCTTCTTTGTCTAGGATGACCTAACTGGTCATGATATTCTTCTAGCATGGAACAGGCACTTTGCTTTGAGACAACAAGTTGAAAGATCCTACAATTAGTCTTGGGATCCACACCACATCAAAAACAACTGTCCCTTCTCTACAAACAGCCTCTCTCGTTGTCTTTTTAGGTTCACAAGTTCTGGACCAATTTCTTGCCTATGTTGTTTGATCAAGAATTTTCCAGTCATCAGTAAGCCCTTCAGATCTCTTATTGTCTGACTCTTGCCTTGCAGGTGGCCCAATATGGTTCCTTATTTGGGCTGCTCAAGACTTCTAGGACTGGATTCTATAGAATTTATAGGATTCATGAACAACATCAAAGCATTTTGCTGGACAAGGTGGATACTGGAGATGGGCATCGCTACCGCTTTTTGGTTAGTTTCATCTTGTCCATATTCTGCTCTTGTACGCAATCTAGGCATAATGTCTGCCTTCTTTTTGGCTAACCCAGGTTGAAGGCCTTATTTCTCCAGAAGCCAGTCAGTTTGCAGTTCTCCACTATAACTGGAGGCAGACCATTATCTTGGACTTTGCTGTCAATGAAGCCATGCTGAGGTAGCATCCTTTGTCCAATTTGAATTTCAGCTTCCCAGTATCCTTTGCAAGGGATGCATTGCCCATTACTAGCAACTGGGATTATGAAAGTGGAAGTTGATGGAGTATCTGTTCCTCAGCCCAGTGCTGCTCAAACTGGTTAGCTTGTATTGTGGTCACCTATGAACCAGTGTCTGAAAGCTCTGGCATTTTAACCTCATTGATGCAATCTTGAACCACTGGGCTTAGGCTCACATAGCGGGGTGACCACAAAATTTCAGAGTTGAAACGGTCTGGCTGCTCATGTTCTCTCAAACCTAAGCACTACTGACATTATGGGTGAACCAATGCTGTTTATTATCTCACAGGGTGTACTTTGCAGTTAATAAGTTGATATTGAAGCAGGCTGACCAAACAGGACACAAACGAACCAGCAATGAAGACAGTCCAGGAATGAATAATCAGATAATACAAGATTGTCCAGGAATGCCCTGTGGCAGAAACACGAATGATACCGGGCAATGGATCAGGCAGAACAGATATATAACAAAGTAACTCACTGTAGAAATGTCCAGAAACAGAGCAGGCTTTCCAGATAGCACATAAGCTGAATGCTCTGAGCAATACTTTGGCGTTTTCCCAACTAGCACATGAGTTTAACGCTGTAAGCAATACTGAGCAGGTTTTCCAGATAGCACAGGAGCCATGGTGCTGATCCTTAGAGAGAGATGTAGTTCTGACTACACAGGGAGGCCAGAATCCCAAAAGACACCAAATGAAAAACAGGTATCTGACATGATGATCTGGCCCAGAAAGAACTGTGGAGCAGTTTTAATTAAGACAGTCACAGGTGCAGTCCCTATTGGCCAATAAGGAATATAGACTCAGCCCCAAGCTATTTTTACAAGCTGTTAAAATATGGATGCTGGCTAATAAACTTCTGGGTTTCACAGATATTGACCCTAATACCCCTTCATGAAATGCTAAAGCATTGCCAGAACTATCATCCTTAGAGGCGGAAGAAGTATGGGGTAGCAGAGGAATAACTGTGTTGAGACAGGTCTATGATGATAATGTTCTAAAATCATTTACCCAATTAAGTAGTTAATTCAATCTTCCCCATACACAATTCTTCAGATATTTACAGCTTAGACACGCTTTAAAAGCACAATTTGTGTGTGCACCTCTGATGTTACAGGATTCTGTGCTCAAGTTGTTCCTATTGTCCCTAAATGCTTGTAGAGCTCTCCCATGTCTTTACTCTTTTATTATGGATGCTCACCATTCATCTAACCTTCCAAGTCTTAAACAAAAATGGGAGGTGGAGGTTGGCCCAATGTGTGATGAATACTGGTCTCTGGCCCTTGGTAGTCCAAGAGAATCCATGGCGGCTATTAGATTCCAGAAAATTATATAATTTATACTACACAGGACTTACCTCACCCCTGTGCGTCTCCTTCAATTTGAGGGGCGTGCTTATGATATTTGTCCTAAATGTGGGTGTTCCCAAGGGTCCTTTTGGCATCTCTTTGGTCCTGCCCAAAGGTGCACAGTTTCTGGGGCCAGGTAACTGGAGTGATTGCATCATCAAATATACCCCAATCTGCTTTAATTCCGGCAGTTTGTACTCTCTGTATTTTGGATGAGGATGTTTTTGATCGGTACACTAGACAATACATTCTTAATTTATGTACCTTGGCCATAGTATGTATAGTGAGAGCGTGGATGGCTACAGCGGGTCCTGAGTTTCAAACATGGGTTGCTCTAGTTAATACCTGCTACAAGTCGCCAGCGCGACTTGTCACTCTCCGGCACTCCAGTGACCACATTTACCACTTCCGCCTGCCATGCGGGAACTGCATCATCGGTTGCTAGGCGGTCTGGATGCCGGACGATGCCAAGAGTACTGTGAACACGGGATGATCGTCCGTAGTTCTGATTGGTTCTCTTCTTGTATTCACCTGACAGCATCCTCATGGCTTTGCCAGCTATTGTGTCTTAGCACATGCCCTTCCAGTTCCTGTTCTTGGATTTTGTTCCTGCATCGCTCCACACCTCACTTCGGTCACCAGGCAGCATCTTATCTCCTGGCTCGAGTGGCCATGTCACGGCTAACCAAGCCGCAGCTCGGTCATCAGGCCGCATCTATAACCTCTGGCTCGAGTAGCCGCATCACAGCTAACCAAGCCACATCTCGGTCACAAGGCCGCATCTAAAACTCCAGCTCGAGTAGCCACACCACAGCTAACCATGCCGCATCTCGGTCACCAGGCCGCATCTAAAACCTCCGGCTTGAGTAGCTACATCACGGCTAACCAAGCCACATCTCTGTTACCAGGCCACATCTAAAACCTTCGGCTTGAGTAGCCACATCACGGCTAACCAAACCGCATCTCGGTCATCAGGCCGCATCTAAAACCTCTGGCTCGAGTAGCCGCATCACAGTTAACCAAGCCACATCTCGGTCACCAGGCCGCATCTAAAACCTCCGGCTTGAGTAGCCACATCACGGCTAACCAAGCTGCATCTCGATCATCAGGCCGCATCTAAAACCTACTCCAGTAGCCACGTCACGGCTAACCAAGCCGCATCTTGGTCACCAGGTCTCATCTAATCCCCCGGCTCAAGTAGCTGCTTCATGGCTAACCAAGTCGCACCTCGGTCATCAGGCCACATCTAAAACCTCCGGCTCGAGTAGCTACATCACTGCTGACCAAGCCACATCTCAGTCATCAGGCCACATCTAAAACCTCTGGCTCGAGTAGCCACATCACGTACATTGTACATTATGTGCCATAAAATTTAAGTGTTAATGCTCTAGCATAAAATATATTGTATATTTTGTACTAGACGATTTTGATAATATTCTGTCTATTGTTCTCTTTTTTTTCATATACTTATATAATATGTTTATATATGCTGTAAATTGTGTTTTTATTTTTCTCTGCTATGCTCTGCAGTTTGCATATATGTTATTTATATTAGGTGTTCTAAACGTGATGGATATGTTTACGATTTTGATGTGTGATAATTATTGCTGATTATTTTTGTTTCTTTGTTTTATTGTTATATTGTATTGTTCAATTTAAAAACATTTTCATTAAAAAATACTCAATTTAAAAAAAAAAGACAGTCTCAGACGCAGCCCTTAGCTGAACGATTATTGTTCATGCGCGTTCACGTTTGTAGTTTGTAGTTTGTAGTTTGTAGTTCAGTCAGACTTGTCAACTCAACGATTTTCATTAAGTTAATATGCAATAATCGTTTGTAGTTCATAAAAATCATTCATTACATTTAAATAAACATAGTAAATTAACAACTTTAGTAAACGATTTTAGTTCATTTTTTCAAGGTAGAAAATCGTTTACTAAAATCGTTCATTAACTCAAAGCACAATTTACTTCACTTTACTACTTCACTACATTTTTTTTAAATTTCTCAACAACAAACTTGTGGCTTAAGGTGCATACACACACAACGATTTAGTTAATGAACGATTTTAGTAAACAATTTTCTACCTTGAAAAAATTAACTAAAATCGTTTACTAAAGTTGTTCATTTACTATGTTCATTTAAATGAAATGAACGATTTTTATGAACTACAAACGATTTTTGCATATTAACTTAATGAAAATCGTTGAGTTGACAAGTCTGACTGAACTACAAACTACAAACGTGAACGCGCATGAATGAAAATCGTTCATCGTTTGACTCAGAAAGTGAACGATTTTTACAAACGATTATCGTTAAACGATATCGTTTAACGATAATCGTTAAAAAAATCGTTGTGTGTGTATGCACCTTTAGGGGTGTCGTGAAAACAATGCTGATACTCTAGGGCGCCGTGATTCAAAAAAGTTTGGGAACCTCTGACCTACACAACAGATTTACAGTCATGTGACATACACTATACGTTTATGATTTTGACAGAATGTCGTCATGGTCTGAATGTTGACATTCAAAATGTCAACACTGACATAAGGTTGTCATCCATTTTTAGGGTTAGGGTTAGTTGATAAGTATATGGAAAACCACATTTTACAACATAACGACTGTTGACATTCACATGCCTACACTCTGGAAAATGTTGACATTATGTCAGTGTTGACATTTGACATGCCGACACCCTTGATTTTAAATATATATATATATATATATATATACTTATGTGTGGTGTGGTCCTGAGGATGGGGCGAAAACCCTGAAACGTTGACCAAGAAATACAAATTTTTTTTGCTACATTGAAGCCACCGAGTGCCGTTACTTTGGCTCTACTATTTTTACTATTTACTGTGCACCGGGGAAAGTTGCTCATTACATAGAGGACCTCATTCAGAGTCGGTCGTTGCAGCCGCATGGTCATACGCCACCGATGTTCGCTAAACTGCGCATGCATAAAATTTGCAATGCGCATGTGCAAACTAGCTATTACGATCAGAAATTTCTCTCTCCTTCAATTTGGCCAGGTCGTTAGTTTGAGTGACAGGATGAGGCATTTGTGGGTGGTAACAGGGGAAGGTGCTTGTGAACGGGGTAGTGGAGATCCGAACGCAGGCGTGCCTGACTATGCAAACGGCGTTTTATGGGAGTGCTTAATTAACTAAGTAGTGTCATGGCACATGTGACATGGGAGGTTTTTACACTGACTTGATTGTAGTGCTTAAGAGAGGGTATGGTCAACCTTAAGCTCTACGACCAGCTCTGATGGTTCCTGATGGTCTCGATTAATCCTTATATGCCCGGAGATGACGTGTAATGTAAACGAGAAGGGGGCGTATTTTTAGTCTTACGGCCGCATCCTCCCCTTGCTCGTCCAGCTAACGGTCACATCTTAACGACGCAACTTGCGAGCGCTTCATTTGCATAACCGGCCCCTTTTACCTTACGACCGTGCGGCCGCAACGACCGACTCTGAATGAGGTCCAGAGTGCCGGCAGATTTTGGATGTATATATATATATATATATATATTAGGGATGTGCAGGCTCGGTTCTACTCGGTTCCGTTCGTTTTTTTTTCCCGAATCTTATTGGGTTTCAGCTGTCACGAGTTTTGAATAGCCAATAAGATTCGGTAAAAAAAAACGAACGGAACCGAGTAGAACCGAGCCTGCACATCCCTAATATATATATATATATATATATATATATATATACAGTATGTACACCACAACGAACCGGCACTCAGCTCCTACCTACAGGCACAACTCACCCGGTGTGCAGACTAGTGGAACATCTAGAAGTCTGTGGGCCGTATTCAATTTTGGCGATACTTTTTCGCCGATGACGGGGTCTGCAAGTATGGGGAAGGTGTATTTTTGATTGCAGTTGCTTGCTGAAGGTGCGTTTTTGGAGCTATTTAATGCTTAACTTTACACATTTTAAAATATGCTTGCACCCATTTTCATGTACCCCAAATTTGATGGGAATACTTATTTTCTCAAAAAAAGTAGCAAAATGCTATTCTTCACCACTTGCTGACAGACGCTAAATAGCGCCTATTGAGACCATTCAAAGACCCCAAAAACCTTCAGCAGGGCTAATCGGGGGTGCTCATAGTGAACCCCCCATGTCAGAGCATCTTTTGAAGGGTATCAGGCTGATGTCCTCAAACATTACAGTACTTTTTGCCCATTTGAGCCCGATTTGGAATTGAATACGGAGATATGCGGGAAAGTGCGCAATACTTTTTCGCACAGAAAGGCGGCTAAGACGGAGAAAAGCCTGGCAACGGACTTTTCGCTCCAAATTGAATACAGGCCTATAAGTTGTTTGGCACTCAGGGACTCTATTCCATATTAAATCAGCTCATACTGACAACCAAGTAAACATCAATGTTTCGGGGCACAATCCCCTTCATCAAGACACCTTAACAACAAAGCTACATACCTTAAATAGAAAAGTGCTCCCCCTCACCACTCCACAGCACCCGCTGGGTATCCAATGATGTCACTGAGGGCGAGCCACGGTGCAGACAGCACGGACACTCCAGGGGGCGTGGCCAGCACCCGGGTGATCAAATTAAACACGTTTATAAACAAAACATCAGAAAGCACAAAAAATAAATGAAATGCAGCACATAAATGTACAGGGTAGGCGGACAATATAAAGCATTATAAACCATGGGTACATTTAAAGTGCATTGCAGTACAGTACTGTACTTCACATAAAATCTTATAGGCAACTGGGAACAGTGCTACTATAGATAAGTCTGTGACTCAATGTCTCTTACTGAACCCCACAGAAAAACGTTCTATCTTACATCTAAATTACAGTGCATCCAGAAAGTATTCACAGCGCTTCACTTTTTCCACATTTTATGTTACAGCCTTATTCCAAAATGGAATAATTTCATTTTTGTCCTCAAAATTTTACACAATACCCCATAATGACAACGTGTAAAAAGATTTTTTGAGATTATTGCAAATTTAATAAAAAAAAAACAAAACTAAGAAATCACATGTACATAAGTATTCACAGCCTTTGCCCTGAAGCTCAAAATTGAGCTCAGGTGCATCCTGTTTGCACTGATCATCCTTGAGATGTTCCTACAGCTTAATTGGAGTCTAACTGTGGTAAATTCAGTTGTTTGGACATGATTTTGAAAGGCATACACCTGTCTATATAAGGTCCCACACTTGACACTGCATGTCAGAGCACAAATCAAGCATGAAGTCCAAGGAATTGCCTGTAGACCACCGAGACAGGATTGTCTTGAGGCACAAATCTGGGGAAGGATACAGAAAAATATCTGCTGCTTTGAATGTCTCAATGAGCACAGTGGCCTCCATCATCCGTACATGGAAGAAGTTTGGAATCACCAGGACCAGGGTTGGAATGGCCCACAGGGGTACAGTGGAAACCCCCGGTGGGCCCCACTGCCTGAGGGCCCACTACCTCTTCAAGGAATCAGGTATATTTTCTACAATCCATTGCAATTATTAATCTGATACATTATCATGCATGCACTACCATTATTCACACACATATATAAAGGGACCCCAACTGTGCACTCTCTAATGGCTATGGCTGGCCACACCCCTAAGTATGGGCCCCTATCACTGCATTCCCCTGGTGGGCCCTTCATGCCCCAGTCCGACACTGACCAGGACTCTTCTTAGAGTTGGCTGGCTGTCTAAACTGAGCGATGTGGAGAGATGAGAACCTTCCAGAAGGACAACCTTCTCTCCAGCAATCCACCAATCAGGCATGTATGGTAGAGTGGCCAGACGGAAGCCACTTCTTAGTAAAAAGCACATGGAAGCTCATCTTGAGTTTGCCAAAATGCACCTGAAGGACTCTCAGGCCATGAGAAACAAAAGATTTAACTCTTTGGCATCAATGCCAGACGTTATGTTTAGAGGAAACCAGGCACCACTCATAACCAAGCCAACACCATCCCTACAGTGACACATGGTGGTGGCAGCATCATGCTGTGGGGATGTTTTTCAGTGGCAGGAACTGGGAGACTAGTCAGGATAGAGGGAAAGATGAATGCAGCAATGTACAGAGACATTTTGGATAAAAACCTGCTCCAGAGCGCTCTTGGCATCAGACTGGGGCGATGGTTCATCTTTCAGCAGGACAACGACCCTAAGCACACAGCCAAGATATCAAAGGAGTGGCTTCGGGACAACTCTGTGAAAAGTCCTTGAGTGGCTCAGCCAGAGCCCAGACTTGAATCCGATTGAACATCTCTGGAGAGATCTGAAAATGGCTGTCCACCGATGCTTCCCATCCAACCTGATGGAGCTTGAGAGGTGCTGCAAAGAGGAATGGGCAAAACTGCCCAAAGATAGGTGTGCCAAGCTTGTGGCATCATATTCAAATAGACTTGAGGCTGTAATTGCTGCCAAAGGTGCGTCAACAAAGTATTGATCAAAGGCTGTGAACACTTATGTACATGTGATTTCTTTGTTTTTGTTTATTTTATTAAATTTGCAAAAATCTCAAAAAAACTATTTACACATTGTCATTATGGGGTATAGTATGTAGAATTTTGAGGACAAAAATGTATTCCATTTTGGAATAAGGCTGTAACATAACAAAATGTGGAAAAAGTGAAGCGCTGTGAATACTTTCTGGATGCACTGTACATGCTGTGTATTGTTGTCACGGCTGCCGACATTTGAGACTCCTGGGAGGAGGCAGGCCTACTAGGCACAATAAACTGGGGTGGCTTTAGAAATGACCTTTTCATTAAATCTCGATAGCACGGAATAAAAGTAAAATAGAATTTATTCACAGGAGAAATATAATAGCAACGTCTCACATAAAGTCTCAACAACACTGAGGTTCAAATAAGCAAGAATGAGTATAGGAGAAAACCCCCCATATAGTCTTTAACACAGAAAAGTTAATATGGTAGGGAACCCCGAGTCCAGTATGAGGCTAACACCTCAGGATGGTATAGAGGAGCTTCACCTGGGTGGAACCCTGTAGTGATGGAGATCCGGAGCAGAGTGAGCCCTATGATATGGTGAAATATGGAGCAGGGTTGAGCCTTGTGATGCTGTGAGGTCAGAGCAGGGTTGAGCCCTGTGATGCGATGAGGTCGGAGCAGGGTTGAGCCCTGTGAAGCGGTGAGGTTGAAGCAGGGTTGAGCCCTTTGATGTGGTGAGGTCAGAGCAGGGTTGAGCCCTGTGATGCAGTGACGTTGGAGCAGGATTGAGCCCTGTGATGCGATGAAGTTGAAGCAGGGTTGAGCCCTGTGAAGCAGTGTGGTTCCGGAACAGGGTTGAGCCCTGCGGTGTAACTAGAATCTGGGGCGGGGTTGAGCCCCGCGATGCAATGGAGATTGAAGTAGGGTTGAGCCCTGTGAAGCGGTGTGGTTCCGGAACAGGGTTGAGCCCTGTGATGTGACTAGAATCCGGAATGGGGTTGAGCCCCGCGATGCGGTGATGATAACTGTAACGATGCAGTTGACAACTGTAACGAAGATGGATTTGATGTCCACAGGAGTGAGGGGCAACAAGCAAAGTAAATAGTGCAGCAAAAGGTGAAACCACAGCAGTGGAGCAGAAAGCAATACTTAGGCAATGGCTATGCTGAGCTCTGTAGTGCAGCTGGTAACTGTCATCAGAAGTTTAGCTGGAACATGAGCAGAGATATAGCAAAGTCCACAGCAACCCACAGGCACAGCAGGGATCTGGCAGAAGTCCAAGAAAGACCTGAAACAGATGATCACTTTAACTCTCTATTCCCTGTATGTGAAGAACGCCAGCAAGCAGGATAGCTCCTCCAATGACCACAAAGGAACTTTGGAAAAAGTTATCTATCTTTATGTACTGAAATAGTCGCAATCCTAACAATTGTTAAATCGCACCAATCCATGGATAACTAATAACAACTACTTCACGCTATCTATGAAAAGTAGAAGCAGCTTACATCAAAAAACTCTAAACTGGATAGTTATAATAATGAGAATAAATAGTTAAAGTTGAGTTATGACTTGTATACTCAATGCTAACAAGATATTTAACTAAAGAGAAAATGACTAACCGTGTCTATAGAAAACACGTCAAAGATAAAATTTCGTTAAGACCCTCTGGTTTAATTGTTCTTAGGATATGGATCCAGAATGCTTCTTTTTGTAACAGAACTTGATACCTATCACCTCATCTCACACTCGGGGGAACATAATCATTTTGTACCTGATGGTTGACAAACTGTTTAAAATCAAGAAAGTGCAGAGCATCTGGTTGGTCTGCTGTCTTGTTTCTAAAGCAGCCCTAATACTTGATCTATGCATGGCCATTCTTTCCTTCAGTTGGTGAGAAGTCTTACCTATATACAGAAGACCACAAGGGCATCTGATATAGTAAATATGTGGTATACTATAACTGTCACAATCCTGGCTAGTTTTTACCTTTTGAGACTTACCTCTGCCAGCTGCTCCATGGATCTGTGTTTGTAATTCTCTTGGGAGATCTGCTCTGGTTGAATCATGCTGGCTGTGACAACTCTGTGTGTGCAGACTGCTCTCCTTCCCACACTGATTACCACCTGGACTCTGCTCTGTCTGTGAGCATTGCTAGTCTTAATTGGAATCACAGGTGTGGTCCTGATTCTCAAGGGCTGCAGAGATGATTACTCCCTCTGCATGTTGTGCCTTGCTCCACTCAGAATGCCATTGCCAGACCACCTGTCTGTTTCCACCAATTGCTGCCAGACTCTAGGTATATAGATCCTCCTCTGATAGCACTCTGTGCTTGAACATCTCGTTACGTCCCGTAGTGTACAACTTGTGCTATAGCTGTACCTCTGAGTACCTGTGTGTCCCAGGCTCCTGCTGGTTCCTAGACCAGTGCTATCTGTAAGCCTGCTGCGTTCAGCTATCCACGCTACCAGCCTCTCACCTACAGCTCCCAGGCCACTCCAAGTAGCTTCCACGCTACCAGCTTCTCCACACGGCTCCCAGGCCGCACCAAGTAGCTTCCACGCTACCATCTCTCACCTACGGCTCCCAGGCCGCTTCAAGTAGCTTCCACGCTACCAGCTTCTCCACACGGCTCCCAGGCCGCACCAAGTAGCTTCCACGCTACCCTCTCTCACCTACGGCTCCCAAGCCACTCCAAGTAGCTTCCACACTACCAGCTTCTCCCATGGCTATCCGGTCGCTCCACGTAGCCATCCAGCTACCAGCGTCCACCCACGGCTATCCAGCCGCTCCACGTAGCCATCCAGCTACCAGCGTCCACCCACGGCTATCCAGCCGCTCCACGTAGCCACCCAGCTATCAACGTCTACCCACAGCTATCCGGCTGCTCCACGTAGCCACCCAGCTACCAGAGTCTACCCATGGCTATCCGGCCGCTCCATGTAGCCACCCAGCTACCAGCGTCCACCCACGGCTATCCAGCCACTCCACGTAGCCACCCAGCTACCAGCGTCTACACACGGCTATCCAGCCGCTCCACATAGCCATCCAGCTACCAACGTCTACCCATGGCTATCCAGCCACTCCACGTAGCCACCCAGCTACCAGCGTCTACCCACGGCTATCCAGCTGCTCCACGTAGCCACCCAGCTACCAACATCTACCCACGGCTTCCCAAGCCACAACAAGTAGCTTCCACGCTACCATCCGTCTGCAAGCCCATCTACTAGTAACCCGACCAGCTCAGTCAGCCTTCCTGCCGGTCCCAGTCCGGTTCCTCCAAGTCCACTCACCTCACGGCTCATTAGCTGCACCAAGTAGCTTCCGTGCTACCATCCATCTGCAAACTCATCTACTGATACCCCGACCAGCTCAGTCAGCCTACCTGCCGGTCCCAGTCCGGTCCCTCCAAGTTCCTTCTGGTCTCGCTCCAACATTTCAAGTTTCCAGTTCCAGTCACTCATCACCAAAGGCAGTTCTCACTGCTACCCACTTCTTATATTAAAAGAGCTATTCATGTTACCCATGGTTCCAGTCCAGATGGCCTCCAGTGATTCCAGTTCATCACCTGAGACAGGTAACTCACTAGCACCAACTGTGACATTATGTTCAAGCCTAACGATGGATCAAGTGCTTTCCGTAACCTAATCACTCGCTTGGATACACAGGAGGCGGTACAGCATCAAGTGCTACAGCTTCTGCAAATTCTGACTAACTGGCTAGGTGATACCCAAATCTTACCTGAACCCCTAACTACTTTCCATCAACTGCTGGAACAGCTACAGGCTCTGCTCAGCAAAATCTTTCAGATCATTCCTGAATTTCTTAGAGCTATCTCTGTCTCAACTAAAAACTCTGTCTTGGAATCTCTAAGAACCAAAGATTCTTCCATGCCAAGTAAAGTGAGACATCGAAGTTACCTGCGCTCCAAGCTCTCTGTGGCTGAACGCCAGCAGCATAAAGATTTACATCTCTGTCGCTATTGTGGAGCTTCTGACCACTTTATCAAAGGTTGTCCCCTTTGCAATTCCAGCAGTATAACAATGTGTCAACGTCTCAATGCCTGTTCCGGTCCCGTCCTGGATTCTGCCTGTTCTGGTCCCAGCCCGGATTCTGCCTGTTCCGGTCCCAGCGCGGATTCTGCCTGTTCCGGTCCCAGCCCGGATTCTGCCTGTTCCGGTCCCAGCCCGGATTCTGCCTGTTCCGGTCCCAGCCCGGATTCTGCCTGTTCCGGTCCCGTCCCGGATTCTGCCTGTTCCGGTCCCATCCCGGATTCTGCCTGTTCCGGTCCCAGCCCGGATTCTGCCTGTTCCGGTAGAGGACTCCAGTTGTCAACCCCAGGAGGGGACTCCAGAGTCTCAACCCCAGGAGGGTCCTCAAGTCTCATAACCCAAGAAGGAGTTTTGAGTCACTCACCCCAGGAGGAAGTCTCTGTCCTTGCATCCCAAAAGGGGGGTTCATGTTCCATACCCCAAAAGGAAAAGTCGAGTCAGCTTCCCCAGAAGGGGATTTTGGGTCAAATACTCCAACAGGGAGTGTCAAGTTCTGTACTACAGGAGGGGACCTTAAGTCTCTCACCCCAGGAGAGGGTTACAAGAATTATGCCCCAGGAGGGGGTCTCAAGTCTCGCACCCCAGGAGGGGGTCTCAAGTCTCATACCCCAGGATGGGGTTTCTAGTGCTATTCCCCAGGAGGGGAATTCAAGTGCATCATTCCAGAAGGGGATCTCAAGTCTCGTACCCCAGGAGGGGGTTTCAAGTCTCGCACCCCAGGAGGGGGTTTCAAGTCTCACACCCCAGGAGGGGGTCTCAAGTCTCGTAACCCAAGAAGGGGTTCAGAGTCACTCACCCCAGGAGGAAGTTTCTGTCCTCGCATCCCAAAAGGGGGATTCATGTTCCATACCCCAAAAAGAAAAGTTGAGTCAGCTTCCCCAGAAGGGGATTTTGGGTCCCATACTCCAACAGGGAGTGTCAAGTTCTGTACTCCATGAGGGGACCTTAAGTCTCTCACCCCAGGAGAGGGTTACAAGAATTATGCCCCAGGAGGGTGTCTCAAGTCTCGCATCCCAGGAAGGGGTCTCAAGTCTTGCACCCCAGGAGGGGGTCTCAAGTCTTGCACCCCAGGAAGGGGTCTCAAGTCTCGCACCCCAGGAGGGGGTCTCAAGTCTCGCACCCCAGGGGGGGTCTCAAGTCTCGCACCCCAGGAGGGGGTCTCAAGTTTCATACCCCACGAAGGGGTCTCAAGTCTCATACCCCAGGAGGGGGTCTCAAGTCTCGCACCCCAGGGGGGGTCTCAAGTCTCGCACCCCAGGAGGGGGTCTCAAGTTTCATACCCCACGAAGGGGTCTCAAGTCTCATACCCCAGGAGGGGGTCTCAAGTCTCGCACCCCAGGAAGGGGTCTCAAGTCACGCACCCCAGGAGGGGGTCTAAAGTCTCATGCCTCAGGAGGGGGTTTCAAGTTCCAGTTATCAGGGAGAAGAGTCTTGTACTACAAAATCTGATCATTGTTCCTGTTCAACGTCTCCTGCTAATATCGTTCCAGAGGATGACAGTTTCTGTAGTCTGTTCTCAGCCTCGATTGTTGAAGATGCTGTCTCTGGCTCCTCAGGACTCCTTCCAGTTCCTTTAGTTAGTCCAAGTACCGAACAGCTGTCAACTTCAGTTGTTTTGACTCCTCATCAATTGGAGCATCCTCAAGTCTCTTCCAGCTCTGCACCTGAATGTGCTCCACAATCCTCGAACACACAAACTTCATCGGATACTCCAGGATACATATATTTCGATGGGGACTTATCGCAATACTTTGCATTACTGGAGCAATATGCTGCAATCATGGAAGCAGATCCAGCTTGTGGTATCACTCCTACCAACTTTACTAAGTATCTTCTCTCTTCCTTTAGAGGTAAGTCGTTGGACTGGGCCAACCCTTTCATCGAGTCAAAAGATCCTGTGCTTCTAAGCATAAAAACTTTCAGTGAAGCTGTTATTAAAGAATTTGCTCTTAAACCTGTCAAACAAAATTCTAGTGAAATTCTCAGTTCTGAAAGTCGGTGCAAGCAATCTGTTGGTTCTACTAAGGAATCATCCCCTGCTGAGTCCTCCACTTCCCTGAAATCTGAACAAGGTCAAGTTTTCAAGGGCCAACGTGCTAAATTCGAAGCATCCAAGGAGAGTGGCGCTATAGAATCGGCATCCCTGAACATGAGATGTGCGCCCACCTCCTTGTCCTCTTAATACTGCGGTACCTCCCAAAACACCATCAAAATTGGTTATATTTCACTTAGTTCCTCCCAGGAGTCCTATCATTGTTCAAGTCCTACTAAACCTTCCATTTTACCATTAGATACTGACTCGGAGTCTGAACTCGATCCTGCATATGATAATTCTCCATTTCCTGAAAACCATCTGCCGTTTGACCCTGTCCTTTCCAGTCCTGCATTTCCACGGGAGTTACCAGAGGTCCCATGTCCGTTGGCTGGCACAAAACGTTCTCGCAGCAGAAAGAGCAATTGACAAAGGTCTTGAACCATCCCCTTTGAAGAATTTCCACTCCTGGTATCCCAATAAATGTAAGAATTAAGAAGATGTCTAAAGAGATGTTTCAAGAGTGATGGTGGCCCTATGTTTGAAGCTCCTGTAATGTCATGTTTGGAAGAAAGTTTTTCAGTCTCCTGGGTGTCTCATTTTTTCATGTTCTCCTATGTATTTATTTGGGTGTAAAGAGTCCACCCATGAAGAGGGGGGTACTGTCACAATCCTGGCTAGTTTTTACCTTTTGAGACTTACCTCTGCCAGCTGCTCCATGGATCTGTGTTTGTAATTCTCCTGGGAGATCTGCTGTGGCTGAATCATGCTGGCTGTGACAACTCTGTGTGTGCAGACTGCTCTCCTTCCCACACTGATTACCACCTGGACTCTGCTCTGTCTGTGAGCATTGCTAGTCTTAATTGGAATCACAGGTGTGGTCCTGATTCTCAAGGGCTGCAGAGATGATTACTCCCTCTGCATGTTGTGCCTTGCTCCACTCAGAATGCCACTGCCAGACCACCTGTCTGTTTCCACCAATTGCTGCCAGACTCTAGGTATATAGATCCTCCTCTGATAGCACTCTGTGCTTGAACATCTCGTTACGTCCCGTAGTGTACAACTTGTGCTATAGCTGTACCTCTGAGTACCTGTGTGTCCCAGGCTCCTGCTGGTTCCTAGACCAGTGCTATCTGTAAGCCTGCTGCGTTCAGCTATCCGCGCTACCACCCTCTCACCTACGGTTCCCAGGCCGCTCCAAGTAGCTTCCACGCTACCAGCTTCTCCACATGGCTCCCAGGCCGCACCAAGTAGCTTCCACGCTACCATCTCTCACCTATGGCTCCCAGGCCGCTCCAAGTAGCTTCCACGCTACCAGCTTCTTCACATGGCTCCCAGGCCGCACCAAGTAGCTTCCACGCTACCATCTCTCACCTACGGCTCCCAAGCCACTTCAAGTAGCTTCCATGCTACCAGCTTCTCCCACGGCTATCTGGCCGCTCCATGTAGCCATCCAGCTACCAGCGTTCACCCATGGCAATCCAGCCGTTCCACGTAGCCACCCAGCTACCAGCGTCTACCCACGGCTCTGGAAGCCACCGCCGCTGCTGCTGAGTAGCCAGGCCACCAGCGGGACACCCTCCCGCTGTGGCTCCAGCACAGGCAGCGGCGGCTCTGGTAGCCGCCGCTGCCGTTATGTATCGGAGCCGCCAGCGGAACACCCTTCCGCTGCGGCTCCTGGAACACACAGTGATCACACTGATCACTGTGTACAAGCAGCAGCGCGGCTCTGGAAGCCGCCGCCGCTGCTGCTGAGTAGCCGGGCCGCCAGCGGGACACCCTCCCGCTGTGGCTCCGGCACAGCAGTGATCACATATATGCATATTTATATATGCATATATGCATATATATATATATATGCATATATATGCATATATATAAATATATGTTCTATAGATATATATATACATATATGTTATATATATATATATATATACATTTATGTTCTATTTATATATATATATATATATATATGCATATATATATATATATATATGTATATATATGTTCGATAGATATCGCAGATATTTAGGGATGTCAACCAACCATCGATGGTTTGTAAACAAACCATCGATGGTTTGTAGACATCGATGGTCTGACTGAAAACAAGTGGTTTGCCATTGCTGGTGGCCATCAATGTTGCACCATCTATGGTAGCCATCAATCGATGTTTAGAAAACATCGACAGTTGTGGTCTACACAGATCTTGCCCAATCGCTAAACAATTGATGGCTTCTAACGATGGCTGAACCACCAATGGTACAGCTGTCAATGGCCATCACTACAGTATAACATAAAAAGTACTATTTTTATGGTATACTGGGTTTTAAATAAAAAAAAATTCAAATAAAATAGTGATGGATAAGTTTAAAATTATGTTCTTGACCTAATTCAATCATAAAAGAAACCGACAATTTTGGAGCGGTTTTTGGAAAAAGAATTCGTCAGTTAAGTGGTTAAGTTTTAATAAAAATGTGGTGGTGTCTTTCAAAAAGGTGGTTAAATCTTGTACCATGGCTGTAAGTAGCAGTCTAGATACTGTGCTACTTCATAATATAAGGAATCCTGGGCGGCATTAATTGGCCTCCTTGGTGGACATACAGGAATTTTGTGTAGATTTCTTATGAGAGGCTACCACTTCAAAATGCTTCAGAAAGCTAAAGAAAAAGCCCTATTGATGACTAGAGATGAGGCTCTTAGGGCCTGATTCTGAGCTGGCCGCTATTTGCGCTCGCTCGTCCAGAAAATAGGGGTGGTTATTCAAATGAACCGTTCGCTGTTTGCGGTCTGTTCACGCCTCTAGGTCTGAACGAGCGAACAAAACTTGCGGATGTTTTTTGGGAAACTACGCCCCCTGGCCGCTCGCATCTTACGTCATGTCCGCTATTTATTAGATTAATCGAGTACATCGAACCAGGGTATGAACTGCTCGCTATTCTTGTGGTTGGTTTTTGCTACCACAATTTTGCGAGCAGTTCTGGCTATTAAATAACCCAGTGACGTGGTCAATGACGCTGCTGTTTTAATTATGCACTCCCATAAAACGCCCGTTTTGACCTTTAAGCACGCCTGCGTTCTGATTTCCACTCCCCGTTTTCAAGCACCTTCCCCTGTTACCACCCACATACGCCTCATTCTGTCACTCAAATTATCAGGCATTCGCTATTTTGCGAGCACATGAATTTCGACCGCACTGACTGGTTCGCGCATGCGTATAACGATCCGTACGCATGCGCAGTTGGCCAAACATCGCTCGGAGCGAACGAGCTGCCGCTTACGAGTGGCTCTGAATCAGGCCCTTAGTTCCAGAAAGATGACAGAAAATGATCCTAAAAAAGTTGTGTGGACACAAAACTATTCAGCTGTCAGTAATGATGTTGTACAGAAGGACAGACAACTTTGCCCGTTAGTTACTACTGATCCATGTTTATCAGCTTTGGAGGGACACTCTATTTTACCCTCATATAGAAGGGGTAAAATGTCAAAGATTCCGTTGTACATAATGATATATCGACATTGAAGCAACCATAAAAAAAACTATTTTTGACCAGGAAGGCAGGTAATTACAAGTGTATTGGCTGCATTACTTGAAATAAGTAATAGCTTTCTTGAAATAAGTGACAAGTTCGCTCATCCACATACGGGTAAAATATTCAAGATTAGGTATCCACTTACATGTTATAGTATACCACATATTTACTATATCATATGCCCTTGTGTTCTTCTGTATATAGGTAAGACTTCTCACCAACTGGAGGAAAGAATGGCCATGCATAGATCAAGTATTAGGACTGTTTTAGAAAACAAGACAGCAGACCAACCAGTTGCTCTGCACTTTCTTTTTCAGGTACAAGATGATTATGTTCCCCCGAGTGTGAGACGAGGTGATAGGGATCAAGTTCTGTTACAAAAAGAAGCATTCTGGATCCATACTCAAGAACAGTTAAACCAGAGGATCTTAACAAAATTTTATCTTTGACGTGTTTTCTATAGACACGGTTAGTCAATTTCTCTTTAGTTAAATATCTTGTTAGCATTGAGTAAACAAGTCATAACTTAACCATTTATTCTCATTATTATAACTATCCAGTTTAGATTTTTTTGATGTAAGCTGCATCTACTTTTCAGAGATAGCGTGAAATAGTTGTTATTAGTTGCCCATGGATTGGTGCAATTTAACAATACACAGCATGTAATTTAGATGTAAGTTAGAACTTTTTTTATGGGGTTCTGTAAGAGACATTGAGTCACAGAATTATCTATAGTAGCACTGTTCTCAGTTGCCTATAAGATTATATGTGAAGTACTGTACTGCAATGCACTTTAAATGTACCCTTAGTTTATAATGCTTTATATTGTCCGCCTACCCTGTAAATGTATGTGCTGCATTTCACTTATTTCTTGTGCTTTCTAATGTTTTGTTTATAACAGTGTTTAATTTGAACACCCGGGTGCTAGCCACCCCCCTGGATTGTCCGTGCTGTTTGCATCGTGGCGCGCCCTCAGTGACGTCATTGGATCCCCAGCGGGCGCTATGGAATGGTGAGGGGGTGCACTTTTCTATTTAAGGTGTGTAGTTTTGTTGTTAAGGTGTCTTGATAAAGAGGTTTGTGCCTTGAAATGGTGATGGTTACCTGGTCGGCAGTATGAGCTGATTTAATATGGAATAGAGTCCCTGAGTGCCGGACAGCTTATAGACTGATATATATATATATATATTAGGGGTGTGCACCGGCCACTTTTCGTGTTTTGTGTTTTGGTTTTGGATCTGGATCTTTCTTCGTGTTTTGGATCTGGATTGGTTTTGCCAAAACCACCCTTCCGTGTTTTGGGTTCTGGGTTTTGTGTTTTGGATCTGTATTTTTTTGAAAAAAAGCATAAAAACAGCTAAAATCACAGAATTTGTAGGTTTTTCTGCTCCTATGCTATTATTAACCTCAATAACCTTAATTTCCACTCATTTCCAGTCTATTCTGAATACCTCACACCTCACAATAGTGTTTTTATGTCCAAAAGGTTGCACCGAGGTAGCTGGATGACTATGCTAAGCGACACGAGTGGGCGGCACAAACACGTGACCCATCTAGGCGTGAAACTGCAGTGGCAGACAGGATGGCATTGAAAAACTAGGCCCCAAACTGTACATAATGCAAAGAAAAAAAAGAGGTGCAAGATGGAATTGTCCTTGGGCCCTCCCACCCACCCTTATGTTGTATAAACAGGACATGCACACTTTAACAAACCAATCATTTCAGCGCCAGGGTCTGCCACACAACTGTGGCTGAAATGATTGGTTCGTTTGGGCCCCCACAAAACAAGCTGGCAATTAATCTGTCCCTGCACAAACTGGCTCTACGGAGGCAAGAAGTCGTCCTCATCCTCCTCATCCACAGATTCCTCACCCTCTTCAGTGTTATGTACATCCTCATCCTCACAGAGTATTAATTCGTCCCTGCTGGAACCACAGGTCCCTCTGTACGTTCTGGAGGCTGGTCTCCCTGGAAGAGTTGATCATTCATTTTATGAACATCATCTTCTCCACATTTTGTGGAAGCAACCTCCTACGCCTTTCGCTAACAAGGTTCCCGGCTGCACTAAACACTCTTTCGGAGTACACACTGGAGGGGGGGCAACTCAGGTAAAATAGAGCCAGTTTGTACAGGGACCTCCAAATTGCTTCTTTTTCCTGCCAGTACAGGTACGGACTGTCTGACATGCCTACTTGGATGCTGTCACCGATGTAATCCTTTAACAGACAGACGCACGCTTGTCGCTGCTGCTTTGAGGATTCAAGTGCGGCTACAGCCCACACAATTCACAAAGACAGAAAAAAAAAAAGAATATTTTTATTGTTTGTGGAGCACACTTTGAGGGTTACACCACCCTCTAACAGACAGACGCACGCTTGTCGCTGCTGCTTTGAGGATGCAAGTGCGGCTACAGCCCACACAATTCACAAAGACAGAAAAAAGAAGAAGAATATTTTTATTCTTTGTGTAGCACACTTTGAGGGTGTCACCACCCTTTAACAGACAGACGCACGCTTGTCGCTGCTGCTTTAAGGATGCAGGTGCGGCTACAGCCCACACAATTCACAAAGACAGAAAAAAGAAGAATATTTTTATTGTTTGTGTAGCACACTTTGAGGGTGTCACCACCCTTTAACAGACAGACGCACGCTTGTCGCTGCTGCTTTGAGGATGCAAGTGCGGCTACATCGCACACAAGTCACAAACACATAAAAAAAATAGTTTTTTATTTTTTGGAGCACTTTGAGAGTTACACCACCCTTTAACAGACAGACGCACGCTTGTCGCTGCTGCTTTAAGGATGCAGGTGCGGCTACAGCCCACACATTTCACAAAGACCGAAAAAAAAGAACAATATTTTAATTGTTTGTGTAGAACACTTTGAGGGTGTCACCACCCTTTAACAGACAGACGCACGCTTGTCGCTGCTGCTTTGAGGATGCAAGTGCGGCTACATCGCACACAAGTCACAAACACATAAAAAAAATAGTTTTTTATTTTTTGGAGCACTTTGAGAGTTACACCACCCTTTAACAGACAGACGCACGCTTGTCGCTGCTGCTTTAAGGATGCAGGTGCGGCTACAGCCCACACATTTCACAAAGACCGAAAAAAAAGAACAATATTTTAATTGTTTGTGTAGAACACTTTGAGGGTGTCACCACCCTTTAACAGACAGACGCACGCTTGTCGCTGCTGCTTTAAGGATGCAGGTGCGGCTACAGCCCACACAATTCACAAAGACAGAAAAAAGAAGAATATTTTTATTGTTTGTGTAGCACACTTTGAGGGTGTCACCACCCTTTAACAGACAGACGCACGCTTGTCGCTGCTGCTTTGAGGATGCAAGTGTGGCTACATCGCACACAAGTCACAAACACATTAAAAAAATTTTTTTGATTTTTTGGAGCACTTTGAGAGTTACAACACCCTTTAACAGACAGACGCACGCTTGTCGCTGCTGCTTTGAGGATGCAAGTGCGGCTACAGCCCACACAATTCACAAAGACAGAAAAAAAAGAACAATATTTTAATTGTTTGTGTAGCACACTTTGAGAGTGTCACCACCCTTTAACAGACAGACGCACGCTTGTCGCTGCTGCTTTGAGGATGCAGGTGGAATCTAGACGGGATTTGGAACCGAGGACACACTACCTCCATCAATTGTCTAAATCCCACTGCACTAATGTTGGATACCGAACGCACGTCTAACACCAACATAGCAGTCAAGGCCTCAGTTATACGTTTTGCTTCAGGATGACTGCTGTCGTACTTCATCCTCATCGCTAGGGACTGTTGGAGGGTCAATTGTTTAGTAAAAGTAGTGATGTTCCTACTTCCTCTCTGGGATGATGAACAACTCCCAGCAGCAGCAACAGCACTAGTAGGAAGTGGTTCTTGATCTTTCCCTATTTTATTTTTATCAGAGAAAGTTTGGTCCAACATTTATGTTATATTGATATATATACGTGCGGCTAAAGCGCACACAAACACAGAAAATATTTTTTTATTTTTGCTGGAGAGTAGTGCACTTTGTGGGTTACACCACCCTTTAAGAAATGAGCCAGCCGGCTCTTTACTTATGGGACACAGGCGCACGCTTGGCGCTGCTCCTTTGTTGATGCACGTGCAGCCACAGTGCACACAAGTCACAAACACAGAAAATATATATTTTTTTGGTTTGGAGTGTACTTTGGGGGTTACAGAACCCTTTAACGGTCAAGCCAGCCGGCCCTTTACTTATGACACAGGCGCACGCTTGGCACTACTTTGTTGATGCACGTGCGGCTACTGCGCACACAATTCACAAACACAGAAAATAATTTTTTTTTTGGTTTGGACTGGAGTGTACTTTCGGGGGTTACAGCACCCTTTAACGGTCAAGCCAGCCGGCCCTTTACTTATGACACAGGCGCACACTTGGCACTACTTTGTTGATGCACGTGCGGCTACTGCGCACACAATTCACAAACACAGAAAATAATTTTTTTTTTGGTTTGGACTGGAGTGTACTTTCGGGGGTTACAGCACCCTTTAACGGTCAAGCCAGCCGGCCCTTTACTTATGACACAGGCGCACGCTTGGCACTACTTTGTTGATGCACGTGCGGCTACTGCGCGCACAATTCACAAACACAGAAAATAAATTTTTTTTTGGTTTGGACTGGAGTGTACTTTGGGGGTTACAGCACCCTTTAACGGTCAAGCCAGCCGTCCCTTTACTTATGACACAGGCGCACGCTTGGCACTACTTTGTTGATGCACGTGCGGCTACTGCGCACACAATTCACAAACACAGAAAATAATTTTTTTTTTGGTTTGGACTGGAGTGTACTTTCGGGGGTTACAGCACCCTTAACGGTCAAGCCAGCCGGCCCTTTACTTATGACACAGGCGCACGCTTGGCACTACTTTGTTGATGCACGTGCGGCTACTGCGCACACAATTCACAAACACAGAAAATAATTTTTTTTTTGGTTTGGACTGGAGTGTACTTTCGGGGGTTACAGCACCCTTAACGGTCAAGCCAGCCGGCCCTTTACTTATGACACAGGCGCACGCTTGGCACTACTTTGTTGATGCACGTGCGGCTACTGCGCACACAATTCACAAACACAGAAAATAATTTTTTTTTGGTTTGGACTGGAGTGTACTTTCGGGGGTTACAGCACCCTTTAACGGTCAAGCCAGCCGGCCCTTTACTTATGACACAGGCGCACGCTTGGCACTACTTTGTTGATGCCCGTGCGGCTACTGCACACACAATTCACAAACACAGAAAATATATTATTTTTTTAGCACTTGGGGGGAGCACCCCGGATGGACAGAGCACCCCCTGGACAACACTACAGCACCTCTTTAGGACTGGGACACTGCACAGGACTTTGGAGTGGACACAGCCCCTATGGAGAACTGACTGCACAACACAGTCCAGCCAGCCCCTATGGACTTTGAAGTAGTGGACACAGCCCCTATTAACAACAGCAGCACAGCACAACACAGCCAGCCCCTATGGACTTTGAAGTAGTGGACAACAGCAGCACTACACTACACTACACTACACAGCCCTAACTCCCACCCTCCCTCTTCACTGTCCACAGCCGAGTGAGAAAATGGCGCCGACGTGGGTACCTTATATAGGATCCAAAACCCGCGAGACTCGGAAGGTGGGATGATGACGTTTTGCCTCGATTTCAGATCCGAGTCAGGCGGGAAAAGTCGAGCCTGATTCGGATCGGACTCGGATCGGGGGGGCTCGGGGGGGGTTCGGATTTCAGAAATCCGAACCCGCTCACCCCTAATATATATATATATATATATATACTACCGTTCAAAAGTTTGGGGTCACCTAGAAAGTTCCTTATTTTTGAAAGAAAAGCAGTGTTTTTTTCAATGAAGATAACATTTAATTAATCAGAAATACACTCTATACATTGTTAATGGGGTAAATGGCTTTACTAGCTGCAAACATCTGTTTTTTTAAAGGAATATCTACATAGGTGTATAGAGGCCCATTTCCAGCAACCATCACTCCAGTGTTCTAATGGTACATTGTGTTTGCTAAGCGTGTTAGAAGACTAATGGATGATTAGAAAACCCTTGAAAACCCTTGTGCAATTATGTTAGCACAGCTGAAAATGGGTTTGCTCGTTAGAGAAGCTATAAAACTGGCCTTCCTTTGAGCTAGTTGAGTATCTGGAGCATCACATTTGTGGATTCGATTATACTCTCCAAATGGCCAGAAAAAGAGGTTTCATGTGAAATATCGACAGTCTATTCTTGTTCTTAGAAATGAAGGCTATTCCATGTGAGAAGTTGCCAAGAAACTGAACATTTCCTATAACGGTGTGTACTACTCCCTTCAGAGAACAGCACAAACAGGCTCTAACCAGAGTAGAAAGAGAAGTGGGAGGCCCCGGTGCACAACTGTGCAAGAAGACAAGTACATTAGAGTCTCTAGTTTGAGAAATAGTCACCTCACAAGTCCTCAACTGGCAGCTTCATTAAATGGTACCCGCAAAACGCCAGTGTCTACGTCTACAGTGAAGAGGCGACTCTGGGATGCTGGCCTTCTAGGCAGAATGGCAAAGAAAAAGCCATATCTGAGACTGGCCAATAAAAGGAAAAGATTAATATGGGCAAAAGAACACAGACATTGGACAGAGGAAAGATTGGAAAAGTGTTATGGACAGACAAATCAAAGTTTGAGGTGTTTGGATCATACAGAAGAACATTTGTGAAATGCAGAACAAGTGAAAAGATGCTGGAAGAGTGCCTGATGCCATCTGTCAAGCATGGTGGAGGTAATGTGATGGTCTGCGGCTGCTTTGGTGCTGGTAAAGTGGGAGATTTGTACAAGGTAAAAGGGATTTTGAATAAGCAAGGCTATCACTCCATTTTGCAACACCATGCCATACCCTGTGGACAGCGCTTGTTTGGAGCCAATTTCCACCACCAACAGGACAATGACTCAAAGCACACCTCCAAATTATGCAAGAACTGTTTAGGGAAGAAGCAGGCAGCTGGTATTCTGTCTGTAATGGAGTGGCCAGCGCAGTCACCAGATCTCAACCCCATTGAGCTGTTGTGGGAGCAGCTTGACCGTATGGTATGCAAGAAGTGCCCATCAAGCCAATCCAACTTGTGGGAGGTGCTTCAGGAAGCGTGGGGTGAAATTTCTTCAGCTTACCTCAACAAATTAACAGCTAGAATGCCAAAGGTCTGCAATGCTGTAATTGCTGAAAAAGGAGCATTCTTTGACGAAAGCAAATATTGAAGGACAAAATTATTATTTCAAATAAAAATCATTATTTCTAACCTTGCCAATGTTTTGACTGTATGGTCTATTCATTTTGCAACTCATTTGATAAATAGAAGTCAGTTTTCTTGTAAAACACAAAATTGTCTGGGTGACCCCAAACTTTTGAATGGTAATATATATATATATATATATATATATATATATATACGACAGGCTTAATCCACGGCACTCAACCATCTGGGGTGCCCTTGGTATGTGACCACACCATCTACATAGAAAATATCATACAAACTCGGCACTCACTTGGTTTTCAAACTGCAACTCTTTAAATACAGGGAATGTTGGTTCCAAAATATTGCAATAATTTGTTAAGCTGGCCACCACTTCACGGTCATTCCCATCTGTGCAGTCCCTACACTGATTCTCAGATAAATGATCTTGGTCTGCCACCTTTGGCTCAAGCTTGCATACGTTTAAAAAATGAATATCGGTCCCGTCTTAAAGAGACAGGACCACACCCAAGGATATCAGTTAATAAGCACCTGGAAAAAGAAAAAAAGTTTGTCTTACATTTTGAAAAACAGGGTGTAAAAATCATTATTTCTAACCTTGCCAATGTCTTGACTACATGTTCTATTCATTTTGCAACTCATTTGATAAATAGAAGTCAGTTTTCTTGTAAAACACGAAATTGTCTGGGCGACCCCAAACTTTTGAACGGTAATAAATATATATATATATATATATATATATATATATACTAACCAGGGGTTAAAGTGGGCAGGAATGGGGTGGAACTGAGTTCCGTCACCTCTAATGTTAGTTCCACTTCCACCAAGTCCCTGCACAGAAGTCCCACATACACTCTCTATCTGCCTAGGGAGTCTCAGTGTCTTCAGAGGTCCCTCATTTCAGAGAAACCAGCATATAGGTAAGGAAAGGTAAAACATTGGCCATCCAAGTGACATAGACTAGTTTGTGGGGACCCCATGAAAAAAAACTCAGAGGCACATCAGAAAAATAACACTGATGATATAGAACTTTTTTATTTTTTTTAAGTGATCTAACATTGTAGTCTCAGCTGATGGCAGGAGTGCTAAAAAATCATCTAAAATGTATTTCACACTGTCATAGCCCCAAAAGCTTCACTCTACCATTTCCTATACACAATAGTGTGTGTGTAATGAACCGTTTTCACACTTGTTTTGGCCTGTCATACTAGCATGGCTAAGTAGACGGCGGCGGAGATGATTTCCACCACCTTTCCAGGATCACTTTAAGCCCTGATACAAACACACAAACACATGTCCAGAGGAGCTCAGGCCCAGCCCTCCCCTGCATAGTTACACTTCGCCACACTACACTACAGTGTACTACTAAGTGCGGGGCGGGCGCTCACCTCCTGAACCCGTGGGCGGTTTCCTTCTTTGCAGGTGCTGCTGCAGGCATATCTGCTGTCCCAGTAGGCTCCATCACTGATGCTGGGAGGAGGCGTGGCTGTGGTACGAAGAAGTCCTAGCAGGCTCAGCACAGCTATGTCCCCCCCAGCATCAGTGAGGAATGGAGAGATGAAGCTGGCCAGTACAGCAGATGTAGAAAAACCAGAAAAAAAGACATATTATAGGTAACAACTTATATGCTTTGCACTCACAGTTGGTAGTCACGGTATGTCCGTTAATCCCCGGTGTTCAATGAGAACTGATGCGACCTGTGCTGTATAGGTAGCGTATAGGAGATCAAATGTCTGTGCACAGACAGGCACCGGATCCGTCCGAGCATCCTCGGAGCTGAGCGGCAGCAGCGCAAGTCTTATATGACTTTTTTTCTGGTTTTTCCTCTGGAACCCCCACAGTAGGGTCTCTTGGGCTTGCAGCTCTGAGGTCATATATATCAAATGTATGTATATTTACCATATATTTGGACTTTTTTTAAAAAGCGCCCTGTGTCCTATTTTCGGTGTTTTTTTAGTACAGCAGATGTGCCTGCAGCAGCACACTGCAAAGAAAGTAGAAGCCTCCTACAGGGCTCAGGAGGTGAGCACCTGCCCCGCACTTAGTAGTCCACGGCAGTGTGGTCCCATGAAGATTTTGGTAAGGGTCCCCACCGGTCTAGTTACTCCCCTGGCAGCACACAATATATTGTGGTGCACAGTCCATAATTGTTAATGCAAACAACCGTGAGCTTGATTGATAGATGGAAACAGTTACAATGTTCCCGCAGTTAATTATTTTTTTCTACTGCGCATGTTAAAAAAGTCTGAGAAATCCTTTCTGCGCACGTGTGAACCCAAGTGTTCAAATGTGATTGCAACTGCATACGGCATCGCTAACACTTGAGAAGGAGTTTGCGATCCCTGGGCCTTTCAGGGTGGAGACTGGGAGGTGACCTAAAGTGATTGCAAAAAGGGGCCGCTTCATGGGGGTGTTATGGGAGTGTGACGGGGATGTATGGGAATGCTGCTGCATTACCAATAGTAAATCTACAGCTTCAGAGGCCATGTTTAGTTGGATTAGAGGAGAGTAGCTAGAGTAGACCCTAGGCTACCGTAAATGTTGATGCACTCTCTTATGGTTAGCCAAGCCTCTGCAGAGGCTGGCCACACCCCTAAATGGGCCCCTATCACTATTCCCCCGGTGGGCCTTTCATGCACCAGTCCGACACTGTAGACTATGTAGCCCTAGGTCTATGTTTTGCACCTAGTATAGGGCAGGTGCAAGTGATAATGACTAGTAATAAACCAGGCACAGCTAAATTATTAAGGACATTTTCTTCTAGAACATTTGCTATAACAATTTTATACTAAACAGTATAAATATTAACTACTTATAACTAAAGCAATCTAACATAATTCTACAGTATATTCAGGATTTATTTTAAACCAATTTGTCTCCATTAGGCCTTAAGCTGGGTACACACTATACAATATATTGGCCAGTTTCGAGATCTGCGATGGATCGCAATGACCGCCATACAGTACGTACCCCCAATTCATCGTTTGATTAATTGTATGGTCACATCATCACATCTGATGTGCTGCACATCAGATGGGACGATGTGACATATGATGCGGTGCGGTAACGTTAATCCTGTAACAATATATCATGTCATTGTATCAGACTGTCGCAAGATCGCCGGATCATTCAAGTATTTGCCCAGCTTTATCTCTCAGTCCTGCTAGTGATTGAACATCAGCACTTTATCAACATGTGACACAGCCAATAATCATAAACAGGTCTGCATGGCTGCTGAGGCCAGTAAATCTGCATCAGAAGACACTGACACAAAATGGGACAACACGCCTCCGAATGCCTGCAACTTGTCAATCAGGCTGTGGCATCCAGGACACTGCAAGCAATGTAGCAGTGCCCAGGATGCGCAGATCTCAAGCCATCGGAGATGTACAGTACGCGAACATCAGAGTTCCAAACATCTCCAAATTAGACCCACAGTTCCATTATCAGCTCTCAATAAAGAACACTTACCATGTGTTAAAAAAAAAAATTACAGTGACAGGCGATTATATATAAGTTAAATTTATGCACAATTTACTCAGCACAACTAAACAGACAAATAAAAGCAGATAACAGCACATAGAATGAGTATTTCAAATATTCTTATTTCATAAATTGTAACAATAGGAGCAAATATAGTGATAGCAAATTGTATAATTGCTGCCTGATGAGTTTCTCCACTGAACAAGTGTGGTTTCATCAGATGTGTAAAGTAGATAATGTTACTTCTGAATATTATTACTTGAATATCTGAACAAAGAATGTTCAAGTTTATTTTCTGTACAAAACCACTATGGTAAAACATTAACTTTTTGTTCTGCCACTCAAAATGTAGTTTACATAGTTTAAAAATAAAGTGATAGACCAAGAAAGTTGTATTGTGGAATTACAAACAGCCTTGCAGAATCAATCACTACACCTACAGTTCTCCAGAAACTCTGTACAGAGGTGATCAGACTTTGTAGGGATGTAGTCTGCTTCCCGGTGTGCGGATGCCGACGGTCGATATAACGGTAAGTATCTGGGGTTATGGGAGGGTTAGGCACTAGGGGGAGGGTTAGGTTTAGGGTGCAGGGAGGTGGAGGTTAGGTTTAGGCACTAGGGGGGAGGTTAGGGTTAGGCACCAAAAAGGGAGATTTAGGATAGGGAGAGGGGGAGTGTTAGCATACCGACCAACAAGTGTTGGTATGTTAACCCTGTTGTGATCCCGGCGTCGGGATTCTGACTGCTGGGATCCCGACTGCCGGCAACCCATTCCCAACCCGCATTGTAGATTCATTAGTCAGCTATCTGATTAATTCAAAGCTGATATGATCACTGAACTTTAACTTTTTATCTATCAATATATTTGTATTGTTGCTCAAAAGATGACGAGAGAAGCACTTCAGCACGAATTTATCATCAAGAACCTACTGCCCCAAATCATTGGAGCAACACTGATAGCACATCAATTACTGATTATGGATTGTACTCTTGTTACACTTCACAAGGAGTCGTAATGAAAGGAGGGAGCAATGATGTGGGCCACATTTAGAGTTAGGAGAACATCCAGCTGAAAGGTGCAAATTAGTTTTTTTGGAAAATGCAGCCTGCTTTTTCATGTAGCACACAAATACTGGACAATTGTATTTCTACCCTGGCATTAGAGTTAAGCTCGGCCACACTCTGATGCTGAGTTAAACTTACACTAGTTTGCTATGTCGAAGCTGGATTATTGACTGAGACAAGATCAGTTTAAAATTTGATCGCATCGACGCCATCTTGCGACTGGCCGCAAGACGTCATCTTGGAAATGAGATCGCAAGACGCCATTTTGTGAATGGCCGCCTAAGCGCCATTTTAAATAAACTCACACTTTAGTACATGTGGTAATATTACTATTAGCATCATGCGATTGTATCTTACATCATTTCTGATACACACATTAATATGCACAATTGCGCTGTTAACTAGTCGCATATTAGTGAATGCATAAGACCCTGTATGAAAACGCTGAATATTAGCTCCATGCACACGCATCTGCCCCAAGTTAACTAGCGTCTTTACATCAAACCCCACATACTCACACATTACATATTCACATACAAGGTTCCATAAGCTATAAGGTATAAGATTCGAGTAAGCACATTTATTATCATTGCTAGGAAATAAAGGTTATTTCGTAACTAAAGTTTTATATGTGATAAGTAAGCCATGTTTGGTATTGTACTGATGAGTACTCTCTCAACAGTATTCCGGTAATATCGATGGAGAGATCGCAATATGCATTCTCAACTTATGGACCGCAGAGACTTCAAGCAACAAAATGTACATTATATGAACAACTGTTAGGATTTGCATGAGGCGGGAAACCAGAGACCACCAGTTGTTAGAGGCTGGGCTGTGTCTATTTGAACCAACCTGTTAAATGCCTTGTAACATATGCCCTCTCCTTTAGGACCAATGGTATTAGCAACAAACTTCTCTATTGTGTTGTTTATTTCTGGGGGGTATAAATATGTGTGCTCTGACCCTGGGTTCCTAGTCTTCGTGCTGAATGCTGATTGACGAGGGGTTTCTTGCTGATGCCTACATCTGGACCAGAGAGCGCTGCGTATGTATAATTGTACTTGGGTCTGTATAATCTCTTTTATTATATGAGGATCATAGCGTGTAACTGCTGTACTTTTACTTGAATAATACTTTGTGCTTTGGAACCACAGGTTCTAGGTCTGGAGTCTTTATTTACTGTATAACTGCATACGCAAATTAGCGTCATCCTTAGAGGTTTATAGGCAGGATATTAGAAGGTATAGGCAGGGGTATATAGAGGTTCAAAGGCAGTATCGTTAGCTAATAAACATTTTGCTAATTAACGTTACACACTTTCACAAACACAACCCATGTATATATCTAGGGTCGCCAAGAGGTGGGGTGGGGCTGGTACTACTTCACGGGACTCTTGAATATTGTTTATTTTTTCTTTTCCTGACATAAAGCAGTGCAAATTGCTGCAGAATTGACGTGTTTAGTCCTGAGACGACAATGTTTTCAAATCTGCAGCAAGGAAACCACCAATAGCCATGGGAGCATGTTTACAAGTCACGTGTGAGCCTCTTTGGGATGCCAGATGCTGAGGTAATGTTTTGATTTTGGCTACTATCTAATGTCATCATGGACAATCGGAATTCTGACCTAGATTGGCATCTGCATTATTTCATAGCCCTGGGAAAACACACACTGTAAAGTAACCAGAGGAGACCTGTTGTATAGTATACTGTGGTTCAGTTATTTAGTAACAATAGAATAACATTAGTAAATAGATTTAGTAGGATATTGCTTCTTTGAGATATCCAGGTGTTGCTACTAGTTTGTAAATTAGTGTTCTGCATTGTAGACACAAAAGTGCCCAGAGACAGCTGTTTACTCAATTTTGCATATGGGACAACATTCTATTATCTTGGTTGTTCGGTTGGTTTTTGCTTGTTTTTTTATCAAATATCTTTTTATTAAAACATCACATCACATTACATGTATCCAATATATCATTGCAGATTTGAACAATAAAAATTGAAGTGTTCGGTTGGTTGTTTATATTTACCAGTTGTTTATATTTACCAGTTTATATTTACCAGTGCTGTGTGAGCACATACCGTGTGTGTCTTTATAAAGAAATCTTATGGAACTAGCTCCAGTTGTCAGTATAAATTATTAAATACCCATGTTATCTCACAATTTGGTGGCAAATGTGATGACAAAAAATATTAGGATGTGTGAAGCCTATAATAGGCAGAAACTGTTATGGAACTCACCAGATTGTGAGCTTCTGAAATAACCAGTTTGGTCTGATGCTACACAATCTTATGGGGACTATTGAGTCTAACAAGCGTCTGGTTTTCAGGTATGATGCCTAACACAAAAAATCAGCAGTTCCAGGATTAGTGCAGCAACTGTGCCATCTGGAAATCTTTCTGGTCTTCTTCTCAGTAGTGCTAGTCAGTACGGGATCAGTAAGGACAAGCTGTCACGACCCAGGTATCGTGGCGTGGAGGTTTGCGGTCCTTACCGATGAGGGTGCTGTGGAGCGGTCCTTCTGGCATGGGAGCTGGCATGTGGAGATTGGCATTGCGTGTACGCAGATGTCTGCCAGCATTGGGCCGTCCTGACAGGGGTAAGACTAGTGGCGTCTCCGCGTCACCTCTGTCTGGGTGCCACCATGCTATCTTTGGCCATGAGACATAGCAGGCCAATCGTCTGTGGGTCATCTGCTCTCTGGCCTATCACGTTCTGATGCTGGGTACTTAGGGGTGTTTGAAGCACCCTGTAGTTGCCAGTGCAAAGTGTTTCACAGTGTCAGCTGTGAGAGAGAGTTCCTGCGCTCCTGACCCTGAGATCTGTGTTCCGGTGCTTGCCCTAGCTCCTTATCTTCCTTCGGCTCCCTGCGGCCTGCACCACTCTGCTTTGCCTTGCACTCTGCTGGAGATCGCCCTGCACATTTCACCAGACCCACTACTGCCTAAACGTTAACCCATTCCTGTACAGCCAACATCACAGCATTTCCGGATATCTCTCTCAAGCCAATACTCTGCATACCCAGATTTCCATTTCACCTTTACAGCCTATCTGGATTCACCTTATTCACCTCTGTCACCGTGCTGGACATTTATTTATTCCCGCTCACATCAGTTTCCTCCTGCTACAGTTATTAGTTTGTTATTACTGGACTTTAGTTATCTTATTGTTCATTTCTACCAGCATCCATTAAACAACTTACTTTTCAGTTTAAACCTGTTCAGGTGTTTACTCCTGTTTCCCCCCCGGGGTAACAACTAACACACAGACTCTAACACAAACATGCAATGTTTGTAGAAGAAACCAAACAATTCTGTCATCTAAATGTTGTTGCAAAAATGTTTTGAGGATCTATTAAGGTTCACAACTGTCCTGTGATCTGCACAGAACCCCAAATTATGCACAGCACCCACAAGGGTATGCGGTCAGGAAGCCAGCGGTCGAAATACCGACCGCCGGCTTCCCGACTGTGAAATCCCAGCAAGGAACTAATGTTAGGCTTCGAAATCCCGACGCCTATCATTATCCACCCGCCGAAATCCTGACGCCTAGCATACTGAACGAAGATAAGCTAGGCATTGTGAGCTGACAGCCACGGGTGGGGATGGTTAGGTTTAGGGGCTCATGGGGGCAGAGCCGGCCCTAGCCAATTTGGTGCCCTAGGCAAAATTTGGACTGGTGCCCCCTAGCATATAATCCCACCACCAATCTTATTGTTTATACGCGGACGCCAAAAATAACACATATATATCCATATATAGTGAGCTGTTACTCACGGCTCTGCTCTGCAAAGGCCCATGGGAGGTGTGGCAGTGGCAGGGCATGCACAGCATGCCCTCCAGTGGCCATCTTTGCTCCTCCTGTACAGTGGCGGATCTAGACTTTTCTTTTAGGGGGGTGGTTTAAGAATGAATCATGACTCCTCCTGTCTCTACTTATTCCTCCTCCCACCTTCAATCCTGGCTCCTCCCATTTTTGGGGCAATAACCTTACGACATAGCTTTGTGTATCCATTCTTGTCTTTATCTAATTATCTTTTTGCTTCTTCTATCCCTTTTTCCCCGACTGATTTGGGCGGGAAAGACCAGCCTATTTAAGGGTCTGTTGTTTCTGCCTATCATTGTGCATTATTGAGGGTGTTTGGTGTGTTTTTTGGCGAGTTCGGTGATTTTTGGCACAATTTTAATTAAACTTTTCTTGAAGGTAGGTACCTATGTGTATTACATGCTGTTCATGTGTAGAAGTGACCATATTTTGTTTCTAATTTTATTTTTAAATATCATTTTTTTATTTAGTATTGGGTTTTTCGACAACACTGACTTTATTTGGAGGGGCACTTTCGAATTTGTGGTTTCGTGTGGGTGGGGTAAGTAGATGTGGCATATATCTATTTCTTTTCAAATTTACAGATGTGAATGAAATCCTAGTTTTGTCATGTTCAGCCTGTGCACATATTGTTGTTTTCCACAACATGTTTTTTTAAATTTAATCCATTGTATAGGACACATTTTTACAATTGTCAGCATTTTTATTTTTGTAACTTATTTTGGGATTGCTCCACGCCTGCTATTTCTACGGGTTTTGGCTTGTGTCTAAAAATGCGTCCGCAAAACTCTGTTGTTCTGGGTTTATTTAGTTTACCAAATGAAATTTTAAAAGACGTAAATACTCTCCCAGTAGTGTAAAATTCATCAGAGAATTGTTGCGTTCATTGATGCGATTTCATGTGTTTTTTTTCGAAGTGTACGTTGAAGCGATAACATGTGAATTGTTGCGTTCAATGATGCGATCTCATGTGTTTTTTCGAAGCGTACATTGAAGCGATAATATGTGAATTGTTGTGTTCAATGATGCGATCTTATGGTTTTTTTTTTTAAGCGTTCATTGAAGCGATAACATGTGAATTGTTGCATTCATTGATGCGAACTCATGTGCGTTAAATGATATGAGTAATGTGTTATGGTCGTTAAGTAGTGTTTGCAAACTATTAATGGTAGTAGGCAACCCAAAAAGTTGGCCACACATGGTGTTTCACTGTGGTTTATGTGGTTTTGAAATCTCCTCATTTTAACAACGTTTTTTGTTTGGGTATTTATCATAAAAATCCAGGGCTTATTTTTGGCAAACTTAAATTTTTAAGGGCATAACGAAACTACATCTGTGTACTGCATGCAGTGGTGTCGAAGTATCCTTAGCCTGCCTTGTTAAGGCAAAATTTAATTTTGCTATATCTGTATGTGTTACATGCATTTTGTGTGTCCATTTTTTAAATGTGAAAAAAAAACAACCATAATTTTACAAATTATTAATGCTTAAGTAAATTTTTTTTATGGCAAATTTTAATATTTTTGTAATTACTTTTTTTTTTTTTGCATCCAAACATGTAGGATTTCGTACAGATTTCCCAACCCAAGCCTGTAAGAAACTGCCTGATTTTTAAGAAGCTAAGTTATTTGTAAAGCTGTAAAATTTTTGCACATTAAAAATTATTGTTTCCTTTTCAGATAGATGTTGGTAATCTCAAAGTGGTGATGGTCCCACACCCGGACCTACCTATACATTCTCCTAGGCGTAGGCATCGGAGGCGTGCAAGGCCCCAGATATATCGAACACGTGTCACCCTTTTTGGAATGTCAGATGATGTGGTGTTAAGGCGGTACCGCCTACCACCCAGAATTATCATAGACACTCTTTCATTAATAGAGAGTGATCTAGAAAGTGAAATTCACATTCCTACAGCAATACCACCACTAATGCAGTTTATGTCGGTGTTACATTTCTGTGCCTCAGGGTCCTTCGAGACCACAGTGGGAGTAGTGGCTGGAATTTCTCAAGCCTCCTTTTCCAGGATCCTGAGGTGCGCGATTGATGCAATGTTTAAACACATCCATCATTTTATTAATATGCCATTGGATATGGTATCCCTTGCTGTGGTCAAGCAAAATTTTTTGGAAATTGCAGGTTTTCCACACATCATAGGGGTTGTGGATGGCACTCACATACCACTTCAGCCTCCTGCAGTTCAGGAGGCTATATTTAGGAACCATAAACATTTTCATTCAATGAATGTAATGGTGGTATGTGATGCCTCTCTCCAGATCCTGTCCCTGAATGCAAAGTTTCCTGGCAGTGGACATGATGATTTGTCATCTGGCAATCAGGGCTTTGGCACAAATTAACCAACCTACAAGCTGGTGATGCATGGCTTCTGGGTAAGTTTGAAAACAAATTTTCTGTTTTTCAAATTAGCTTGTTGATCGTGTTGTTCATTTTTTTTTTAATTTCCTGCAGGAGACAGTGGTTATCCTTGCATGCCCTGGCTGCTGACTCCTTATTTGGCCCCCACACCAGGGCCACAAGTCAATATAATGCTGCACTTACTTCCACCAGGCAGGTGGTGGAGCGCTGTATTGGCCTTTTAAAAAGCCAATTTAGATGCCTCTACTGCTCTGGTGGTGACCTAATGTATTCGCCGGCCATGGTTTCTAAAATAGTGGTCCTGTGTGGGATATTACATAACATCGCCATAAGGAGTGGGGTCCCAATGCAGCCAGAGGATGCCTTGCTGGAGGATGGCCCCTAGGTCGTGGGAGAGTGTTCGGGGGGGCCATACGCGATGATTTTGTTTTGCATTTTTTCAGCTAAATTTATATTGGTCTGCAGTATATGTTGTTGTAATTTGTTTTTGAAGGTCATTTATGTGTAGTTGCTTGCCATTGTTTGTCTGTGTTATAATTTTGATTGTCTTTTTTTTTGTTTTTCTCTTACATACCAACAACCTTCATACTGCCCTCAAAATCCCTTCTTTGCCACATTTGCACAAAACTTGGGTTTGGCTCCTGGACAAATCTCTTTTTGGAATGTTTTGGGACCACATGTTGGCATGCTACATCTTCAACCAGTTCTTGATTTTGTGTAATATGTCTATTGTTTTGTGTTTATTAACCATAAAATTTAAAACCGTTGGGACATTTAAAGGCTTAATTTGACATTGTGTGTTTTTAGTCATTTAATATTTTTTGAGCCAAGGCACATTTTTATTTTAATTAAATATTTTTATGCCTAGTGTAAACTTGAGCAAAAAAAATGTGTGTGTGAATGTGTGTTTAATGTAATCTGGTTGCCCTTTTTTAAGCATGTTGAAACTATGAAGAAATATCATTTTGGGTTTGGAGTACACATTTCACAACAAAACAATGCTTCTATAATGCATTAGGTACATATGGGTAGTAGGGATAACCAGTATGGAGGTAATATAAGATTCGACCATGATGTGTATTGTAAATATGTTGGGTTTTTAATTTTACATATCCAGACTGAAATGAAAGTTATTGCTTTATTATTAACCAAATAGAAATGTGTTTGAAATGACATACTTTTTAGTTTCAAAAATGTTTCTTGAAACCCATGCAACAAATACCAACATATTGGTTCCCCTTGGTTCCTAATGTGTGAGTCAGTGAAGGAGTCATTTTTAAACATTAAAAGTTTAATTTAACAAAAATATAATACAACAAATTTTCAAAAAATTATTTGTTTCTTAACAAAGCAATAATATGGCCCAACGAGCAGTCTATTTGGCCTAAATTGTCCCGAACTTCTGCAATTCCAAAATTATTGCTTCTTACCGCATCCGTGGCTCTGTTGAAAGAGTATTTAATTAAAAAAAATATATATATAATAGTATTAAAAGGAGTGTCAGAATAACCAAGAAAACATTTTTACATACTTAGGCAATCGTGTAATCCATTTCCAGGTGATGCAAATAATCTGCATTTTGCCCGTCCCTTTCAAGCATTGCATAACATTATATTATGACATTAGCTTAATTTAAAAGGTATGACCTCATGATAAAGGTCTATGTAAGAGTGGGTAGGCCAATCTATGTTGATTATGAACGAAGACCAATACAATTGGCAATGTTGGCAAATTACACAAACAGGGCCAGCCACACAAGGCGTGTATTGGCCTGTGGCATATGCAAAATTAAATTATGCAACTTTTAGGACCAAAGTAATCTAGTTTGCTAAATGCAGATTTTTGACTCTGAAATTGTGATGTACACCCCCCCAAAAAAATAAGGACAATAAGGGCCAAATGTAATAGGTTGAGAGTTTAGAAAAGTGAGAGTTTCTGACACTTTTTAAACTTTGCCAATGTAATAGAGTCCAAAAACAAAGTAACAGAGCGAACTTGCATGTTTTTTCAGACTTAAAAAACTCTCACGATTTAAAATCTCATTCAGATGTTTTCCCATTTTGAAGATAAAACTCAACCAATGCGAGAGTTTACTGCTAAACTCTCACATTTTCTAAACTCTCACCCTATAACATTTGGCCCTAAGACTTGGAATAATCCGGCTTAATGGGTTTTCATTTTCTTAGAATATTGAAACAAAAATAAAATGAAAAAAAAAAATCGTGGATGGTCTTATTGAAAGCATATTTAAGAATCGCAAAAAGACTTGTGTTTAGCCAAACCAAAAGAAAATAACACATTTGTGAGTGGCTCTATGTGGCCATTTTATATTTTAAAAAACAAAACAAAACATGGTATACAAACCAGTATGGTCAATACAACACTAACAAAAGGTTTCATTCTAGGTTTGGCTTACATTTGATTACTGTTTCAAACATTGTATGCATATAGAGTCCATTTTCAAAACATAATTAAACAAATTTAAAAAACATACATCCACCAAAGGGGCAAACTGGGCCGAGTCCTCAACCGAGGGATACGTTGGCCAATATATTGGTGAAGGTTGCAGGTAGGGAGGGGTAATTTGGGAGGCATACGAAGGGGAGGGAGGGGACAATTGGGAGTGTTGGTCAGGGGAGGGAGGGGTAATTTGGATGGGTAGGTCAGGGGAGGGAGGGCTAGTTTGGGAGGAGTGGGCAGGGGATGCCATTGGTGGAGTGGGTCTCTGTTGCTGGCCAGCCCTTCTCTGGCATCTCTGTATCCGCTCTTGATCTAAATGAAGCATATTTGAAAATAATTAACCCCCCCCCAAAAAAAAAGATCAACAAAATTAACTTAGTCCTAACATATTCTCATACTTTTAAAATAAGAAAAGAAAATATGGATGAACTTGGAATGGCAAAAATTTAAACATCCTTAAAAAAGGGAACCAATGTTTTTAAAAAAAAAAAAAAAGACAAGACAATACTGCACACATGCACACGCATTAAGGCATATTTACATTCGCAAAGTCCAATATGAAAATAACATGTGGAAAAACATTGAACCATTAACACAAAAAAACTTACGCTGACGGATCCGTAGCCGCAGAGATGCTAGCAGGCCAGGTGAGCTGCGGCGCAGGTTGGACCATCGCCGTTCCAGCTGCCCAATGGACCGGCGATAGCCAAGCGCACGGAGGCGGCGTCACTCCTCCGCATACGCTTGACGCTTTATTCGGTTTGGGATGGGGGGTCTAGATTGGCCAAGCGCCGGTCCAATATCTCCGTTAGCACTGACAGCACACGCATGTGAAGGCAGTCGATTCTGGCAATGATTCTTTAAGGCAAAAAACAGTTTTATTACAGGTACAAAAACAATCTGATTGGCTAATGAACTTTCAGAAAACACATACGCCAAATTCGATTGGTTAATGTATGAGTCATGTGAAGCCCTAAAAAAAATATATTGAGAGTTATGATTGGCTTCATGTGTTTAGGTGCGTAAGCAAAGTTAAGGGCAAACAAATACCCATATTTTAATTAAACAACGATTAGTTCAATTACTAACAAACAAACATTCTAGGGACATAAACAAAAAAACAGCTTGGCAAAAAAAAACGTACGGTTACAGCGGAGAAACTTTGCTAAACAAAACAAACACAATAAAGTTTATTGACATGTGAAAAAAAAGGCTGAAGTGACAACATTTGGACATCACTTAAGTAAATGAATGTAATGATTAGCAGCAATCGATTAACGTATGCTTTGAAAATGAAGCACAAGCCAATCGAAACATGACAGGGTTACTTCCGGGAATTACTTGTGCGAGTGCAACCATCATAAAAAGACGAGTAGGCCACTCGCTAATTCGGTCGCTCGCTAGCTAGAGGAGGAGTTGGGTGAATATGGGGCGGCAGCCTAGTTACGAGCGGCCACATGTGCGAGTGCATGGTTTAACATATTTCCGCTCGCATGCACTGCGGGCGAACACAGATTTGTGTCCGGCTCTGAATCAGACCCACAGATCACTATGACAGTTGTGTGCACGATGCATACCTTTCCCCAGCAATCTGAGGACACACTCCTCACTACCGCCGGATAACACACCTGCATACGGGGCATACATAAACACCATATATGTGACCAGGGCCATCTTAATAGCTGTAAAGGATGTGGGCAAAGCAATACACCTACCCACCACCCATTCACTGACTGTGTTCATGTCTACTGCTCCCCTCCCCCTGACTGTGTTCATGTCTACTGCTCCCCTCCCCCTGACTGTGTGCATGGCTGGTGCAAGAAGGCCCCCACATGAGATAAAAATACACACACAGGCCCCCACAGGAGATAAAAACACATACAGTCCCCCACATGAGATAAAAACACACATACAGGCCCCCACATGACATAAAAACACACATACAGGCCCCCACATGAGATAAAAACACATATACAGGCCCCCACATGAGATAAAAGCACACATACAGGCCCCCACTTGAGATAAAAAACACACATACAGGCCCCACATGAGATAAAAACACACATACAGGCCCCCACTTGAGATAAAAACACATATACAGGCCCCCACATGAGATAAAAAACACACATACAGGCCCCCACATGAGATAAAAAACACATATACAGGCCCCCACATGAGATAAAAACACACATACAGGCCCCCACATGAGATAAAAAACACACATACAGGCCCCCACATGAGATAAAAAACACATATACAGGCCCCCACATGAGATAAAAACACACATACAGGCCCCCACATGAGATAAAAGCACACATCTATAAGCTAACACATAAGAAAAAAACACATTCTGACACATTAAACAAAAATCAAATAAAAAATTTAAATCAATATTCATCTCACTTACTGTCAGCCTCACACTGTGAGCTTGGGGTGGGCTGCTGTGGCAGTCTCCATGTGTCTGCTTAGCGTCTAGAGCAGACTCAGAGGAAGCAGTTACAGTCCTCTACTCTCACAAATTCACAATTACAGAGCACTGCAGTTGGCGCCAGTATCCTCTGAATGGCTCCTTGATTGTAGCCATGTGCACTGACTGCCACAGCGCAGCCGCCCTCCTCCACATAGAGCGATACTAAGGCTCAGACTTGTGAGTCAGGACAGGCAGACTGTGTATGCGCGGTCAGCGGCTACCTGTGCCTGCCCCCTTAGTTCTCTCAGCCACTGAACAGCAGCAGCAGGCTGTCCATCGGAGAGACAGGCAGTAGTAGTAAGAGAGGATGTCAGTGGTGGCAATGGGTGGGAGGTTCCTACACAGCTCAAGTTACCTCAGCCTCTGCAGGATCAGCGGGTGGGTGGGGCTGGATCAGTGTATTACAGGGGGTGATCACCCTTATCGCCCCCCCCCCTTGATCCGCCACTGCTCCTGTAGACTGTCAGAATGAGCTTCTATGCAGAAGCTCGTTCTGAATAAGGGCCGGGCGGATGCGGATCCCAGTCACATGACCGGCCTGTCCATCCGCTGCGCTGCCCGATCGGAGAGCTCAGATCGCGGCAGCAGGCAAGGGGAGAGAGTCACTGGGTAGCTGCGCCGGCGCTGGGGTAGGTGGGAGCAGCGGGTAGCGGAGGCGGCGGGGGGGGACACACGGACAGACAGGCAGAGCTCAGCCCTGGAATGCCCCTAGCATTCTGAGTTGCCTCTAGGCATTTGCTTATAATGCCTATGCCTAGGGCCGGCTCTGCATGGGGGACTTAGGGTTAGGCACCCCCCTGGGAGGGTTAGGCTAGGGGAAGGGGGGGTTAAGGTTAGGCACCCCCGGGGGGAGGTTAGGGTTAGGCATCTCCCCGGGAGGGTTAGGGTGCGGGCAGGGGCGCCGAGAGGGGGGGGAGTGGGTACTAATTACCCGGGCCCGAGCTTGCTGGAGGGGCCAGGTGGGGGCCCAGGTCCGGCACCACTTTCCCCTCCCTCTTACATCACAGCAGCCCAGCACACGCTGCTGTGTGCTGGGCTGACTGAGAGACTGCTTGCGGCCAGCCACAGCAGTCTCCTATGCCTGTGGGGGAAGCAAACAAGATGATCGCACCCCTCAATGGTTACGCGTTAGGCTGAGGGGGTTCAGAGCGCCCCCCCTCCCCAGCGCACAGCACTACTTTGCGGCACTGCAAAACGTCACTTTTTTTTAACCGAAAGGGGCGTGGCCACTTCTTCCGTGATTAGGTCATGCCCCCTTTTACCCGGGCCTGCCGCGGCTCTTTCCGGGCCTGGGTGCGAGGAGGTGGGGTTAGGTTTAGGCACCCCTGGGTGGAGGTTAGGGATACTCACTGGCAGGGGGAGGTTAGGGTTGGCACCCCTAAAGGAGGGTTAGGGTTAGCGGGGAGAGGGTTAGGGATAGTTAAAATACTTACCCTGTCGGGATCTTCAGTCTTCTGCCTTCCGGCATCTGTATTACATCGACCTCGCTTATGTCCGGCGGTATGTCATACCGATTCCCCCACAAGTTATGTGTTCAATGATGAGATCAATCAGCAAGATGTCATCATAGTCGAAGAATATATCAGTGGCTACGCTGTAGTGCTGTGAGTTGTCCATACCTAGAATGACTTCCAGAATGATTGTTAGACTTGAAGAACACATTTCTATTTTGAGGTTGTGATGTTTGGGAGAAAGCTCAAAACTTTTTTAGAAACATCATCCTGTCTCTTCCCATCATCTGTTGCTTCATCTGTGAGATTCACAAATAATTATTTTAGAACTGTTTCATTATCCTGTAGCACCCCGGTTCCATTGCATTGAGTTTCCGCACCGACGAAAAGTCTCCGGAATTAAATACGGAGGAAACTTTTCGCATGGCGAAATGACGTCACTTGCGATACTTTATCGCCGAAAACGGCTTTTCGCACCTACTTGAATACGGCGCATGGTCGTAATGTCGGCTTTCATAGTGTCAACAGTGATGAAATGTTGACATGATTAGAATGTCAACAAAAATTCCCTGGTGTTCTAGTGTTGACTTACCTGGTATGGCTCCAGTGGGTCTGACACTGACATCAGGATGGCTTCTGGCAGATCCTGCGCAGCTTCCAGCGGTGAGTATGACTTAATCTTAACCCTCCCCCTAGTGCCTAACTCTAACCTCCCCATCTCTCCCGTAGACTTACCTTAACCCTCCCCCTAGTGCCTAACCCTAATCTACTCTCCTCTCCCATAGCCTACCCTAACTCTCCCCCTAATGCCTAACCCTAACCTCCCCTCCTCTCTCATAGCCTAACTCTCCCCCTAGTGCCTAAACCTAAGCCTCCTCTTCCGTGGCCTAAGCCTAACCCTCAACTGCCGATCCATGCAGAATGTCGGCATTTCACAACATTTAAGATGTCAACATTGTTAACATGTCGACATTATGCACATGCCGACATGTTCAATTATGACATTTCAGCAATGTCGACATTATGAATGTCAACATTGCAAATGCTGAAATTATGACTGCATACCCCGAAGCAAGTTCACAGGAAGGTAGCTACAAGCCTGTAGATGACATTCTCAAACTACTCCTCTTCCGATTCATCCACTAGGTCTGGGAGGCCCAGTCCATGTCCTTTCCTGGCACCTGGTTGAAGTTGGGACGAATATGTCCACGCAAGAAACAAAAAGGGTGTATGACCACACCTAGAGGTTGCCTTGTGGACAGAGCCCAGGTGTGGGTGATGAGAAGCCAGACCAGACAGGCTACCGGAGGAAACAGTCCATGTGGTACTGTGGCAGCCAGAGAGCCCAGTGAAGCCAAGCCAAACCATTGGGGGCCAGGGGGCCAGAGTCCAGACCTGCAGGAGGCAGGGAGGACCACAAATCTCTCAGACTGTACACGTGAAGCAGCTAACCTGCAGGCTAAGAAAGCCAGAGTGTCCACACCTGCGGGAGGCAGGGAGGGCCACAAAACTGTGAGACACTTTGTGAAAGTATGCAGACTAGCTGTCCATTATAGAGATGGGCCAAGAAGTTAGATAGTTGTCCTGAATGGGGGCTTGGGTGTTTGTTATTTTCTGTTTTATGTATGCTGGCAGTAAAAGCATAATTTCATATATTTAATACCTGAAATCTGTGTGTGGATCCTGATTAGCACCTAGACACTACACCAATATACATCTCTACTGAGCTAAGTACTCCTGGTATATATATATATATATATATATATATATATATATATATATACAAAAAATGTCCAGAAGGCGCCCCAGATGAAAATATTGAGAATTTTAATCCTTAAAGAGTCCAATACTGGTACTTCTTTTATATATAATTGATCTCCACACTTTGGAGTTCTCCCATTGGGGTACTGGAATGGAAGGAATGGTATCTTCAAAGAGTAGATTGTAGGTCTTTATACAGTCAGGTCCTATAATGAGACCCTTGCACCAGAAGCACCCAGAGAGTAGTACAACAGCTTTTAGTGTAAATTATTGCAAATTTATTTTGCTTAAAACGTAAAAGACAATGACATATACATACAAACCTTACTTCAATTAATAATAGAACACCACCAGTGGTACATTGGCAACACTAATTCTTTGTCTAGCCCTATTATTGGGGTAAAGGTTCTTGGTTGTTGGCAGACCAATATGGCGGTTCCATATAAAATTACCCTACGTGTTTCATCCATAGGACTTTATCAGGGGTTTAGCAAGCCATAATAGGCTATTCATATGAAACAGAATTTCTTTTGATCAGAGCTCGGTTGGTGGTAATAACAATGAAGTTCAACCAGGGGATCGTACATAGACCACTGGTCTCAGAGGAAGGGTGCGTACCCACGACAATCCCGGCCGAAATGTTCTACACAGACAAACAACCTACCGGTAGGTATTCCAAGGAACTTTAGACACTGTTTCTATTACCACCACGTGGGACGCCACCTGCACGAACTGCCACTCTATTCCAATATACCCAGTCGCTTCTACACTCTCAGTCGGCTCCCCAAGACTGTAGACCACAGGTCCAGCAAGGATAACATGCTGGTCAGGAACCGCATGGCAAGGAGCCCCCTGAAAGGGTCCACCTACCTTCCCACCAGAGCTCAACTCACCACACCCCTCCCACCATATTCATATTCACCCCTCTATACTACTCCACAATCCCCCCGTCCAGAAACCCCCCTCCACACAGACAATATTGGAGCAGCATTGTGTTTTTCAATAAATGATTTGGCCCCATCTTTCGTTTGTCTGTCATCCTTTACAGCACCACACACCATACTCTTCGCCACCTACATCACACACAAATACTACCCCTAGTTCATCACACCTCCACTCCCAGCATATCCACTATCCACAAGAAGAGCGCACCTGACCGATAACTAACGACTCTACAATTATCAGTACCTGGTACTCCGGTAAGACGGTGCAGCACTTCACCCACCTGTAATACACACACTCCCCCACCCACCATACCGCTCCCTACCCCATCTACCCCATCCCACACACAACCCCCCATTTCACTTTTCACCTTAACACCCCACCCCCCTTTCCCCCAACACCATCCAAACATCTACACACAGTATCCCATTCCACAATCCCTTCCACACCACTCCCCTACGCCATCACACCCTGGAGGTGTGCAGTTCATCCCAGTCAACTGCATCCATGTCTGCAGCTGAATGATGGTGTGCCAGCTGTAATTAGATACTAGCCAGGTTTCAAATCTACACCTGCTGGCTGCTGGTGGCACACAGGGGGAGGTGAGAGGCTGCTGAGAGGTCACAGAGAGGTGAGTTGCTGGGGGGGCATAATGTGCAGTGATGTGCGGTGAGGTAGATGGCTGGGAAGGCACTGGCTAGAATCAGAGACAGATTTACAGATACATATATGAACCCGGGGGTTCATGTGGGCATTTTACAAAGGTGCAGCAGTATATTGTGCTGGAAATTTGGTGTGTTTTGATCAGAGATGTGCAGAGAAGGTAGACAGGGGAGGCAATGCCTCACCTGCCATACACTTTTTACTCCAGAGTTTTGACTATAAAAATGATTACAATAATACAAAGAAGATATTTATAATATTTACTTTATTTTTTTCTTATCATTTTTATAGTCAAAACTCTGGAGTATACCCAAGTATGACAGGAAAGGCTCTGCCTCACCTAACTGCACATCACTGATATGTAAAGGGCACTACTATTGTGTGGAATAATGTGTTATTTGGGGCACTACTATTATGTGGCATAATCGTAAAGGTCATTATTGTCAGGCATAATATATAAGGGGCACTACTACTGTGTGGCATAATGTGTATAAGGAGTATTACTGTGTGGCATAACCTGAACAGGCACTGTGTTGCATAACCTGATTGGGATCTGTTTGGCATAACATGATTAGGCTCTGTATGAGGGCAAATGTATGTGTTATTTTTACCTCTGGTGTGGCTCTTTTAAGATCTTGCTGTGTGGCCCACAAAGTTCTAGTTACACCCTTGCATGCAAGCACAGAGGCCCTGGATTTAATATGAACTTGCATGTCATGAAGTTTGCTCAGACTGAAGTTAAAAGGATACTTTTGTAGCTTTCTCACAGGTTTTTGGAAGACTGCCAATTTCCACTGGAGTCAGCCCTGGAACCTGTGTAATTTAAAAATGTCCCCATATTTAGGGATTGTGTGACAGTGTGTGGCCCTGACAAAGTTCAAACCTAGGCAAAAAACCTCATCCTGGTCAAACTACACCACCTTGCCAAATTTGGTTGAGCTAGGTTCAAAACTTTGGCCGTGCATAAAGGACAAAAAGATGGACAGGCAGACAGACACGCTTATAATATATATATATATATATATATATATATATATATATATATATATATAGTACCAGAAATGCCCTTAGCTTGCGCTAATGTAGTTATAGATTAAACCAATTTAAGAGAACGATATGTGATATCAGCTGCACCTCTCTGTTGACCCCCTATTAGATGGGTCTTTAAAATTACATAAAAAAGAAGAAAGGCCACTAGATAATAACAATATATGGTTTATCTTATTATAAAACCTCCTGGCTGTGTATACCACTTTCATACAAAAATATAATAGTTTGTTTTTGTAGGGAAATTCCCAAGGAAAATCAGTCCTGGATCGGTGATCTGATTAATAGGATTCCTTTCCTGTAGTTATAACAGGAAACTTCAGAGTTCTCTGTAGGTAATTGGAAAACAGGAAAGTGCCCCTCCGAATATCTGATATTTCCTTTGGATCGTACTGCAATAAACCCTCGTACCAGATAATAGAGTGTGCCCAGAGTCTACTACACATGCACAGATCGCCGGGGAAATGGCACTTCCGCCATTTTCCACGCGATTTCCTCACAGCGCAAGCGCTAAATTCCAGAAAAATGGTTGAGGTGGCCATTTTCTGGCATTTTGAGCAATGCTAAAAGACCCAATGCGGGACCTCGGAGAGGTAAGTTTTACATAATATGGGTGCAGGGGGTGCGTTGTGGCCCGTGTGCACCACACAGCCTGCACCCATTATAGATACGCCCCTGGTGTCTTAGTATATTACCGGATAAAATTCCACAATTCGATTCTAGAAATCTTAGTCTGAGACCTAATATTATCTCCAACAACCTAAAAGGGTTGCTTAGTATAACACAGAACTCCTATTAGAAACTTCCTCTTATGAGAATGTTAAAAACAATCTCATTACCAATACTTCAAAATCTATTCTTCACGTAACAACAGAAGAATTCCCTTATGGAGATCAAGTCCCCTTTAAACGGACACGTTCATAAAAAACCTTATATTTCTATCAATCAAAGGTATTAATAGAATATTATGAACAGATATAGGGTCTCATTCAGACCCGGTCGCAAGCGCTGAGCGCTCGCAACCGGGCCGTTGTTAAGGACCTGCGCACGCGCAGCAGCCGCACCGTGCGTGCGCAAGCCCTGGAGCGAGAGAGAAACTCTCTCGCTCCAGAGCTCACTACAAAAGGGGCGGCTGTCGATGTTGATCGACATCTCGCCGTGTTTTGTAGGCGGGGCGGGGGGGTGGCTGCACAAACTGTGGCATTCCTGACGGAATGCTTGCCGTTTTGTGGGCGGCTGCACTGACATCAGCAGTGATGTCAGTGGGGAGCTTCCTGCTCGATCAGAGCAGGAAGCTCCCTGGTGCTTGTGGCTGCCGAGACCCAACCGTAGGGTCTCGTCGCAAGCCCAGATGGCCGCGATGGTCTTGACCATCGCGACCATCAACCTGGTCGGTCGCTAAGCTGTGAGTGGTAACCCACAGCTTAGCTAGCGACCAGCAGGCCGCACTAAAAAAAAGGAAGCGGCCGCGCCCTCATTCAGAACGAGAGCTCGCTTCTTGCGAGCGCCTCTGAATGAGGGCCAGTGCCCTTGGGATCTAGACAACATAATCTTATATAAAACGGCATATAACGATTCCATCAGATATATAGAAAACTTATTTCCAAACGTATACATTACAACTAATACATTTGTGTCAATCCAAAGTATAACAATATAGTTTATACTATTACATTAACAACATCACATCATTAAGACCCATAAATAAATGAATAGTAGCTGATCCATAGATATACCCCCCTCCCAAAAAAAAAAGTAGGGGCTGAATTGCCATCTCAATCTTAGGTTGAATATTTTATCCCTTTCAGTACAAACATGAACCATACTCTATTGTCACAAAACTCACCCCAATGTAACTTTATAAACAGCATTACCTTTATATTGGACATGATATGGTATTTCATTTCTAGCTGCAACCTACAAGGAGGATCAACAAACAATAAAACTTACTTCGGATGACTGTGTGTGTATGGTTCACCTCTCCTCTAATCTACCTTTTATCCCCCCTGGCTGTGACATAACTTCCTCTTATTAGATCCCAAAATCATACCTCCCAACATGACCCTCTCCAGGAGGGACACAATGCTCTGGTCCTGGACTTCCCTGGTAAGAGGTGGGACTGCAGCGCAGTCCAAAATTCAAATAGGGGAGTCACACCAACTGTCATTTCACACGCTGCCAAACATCACTGGCTGGGACTCACTGGCAGTTGGTGTGACTCCCCTATTTGAATATTGGACTTTGCTGCAGCCCCAACTCTGGAGCCACCACCAATCATAAATTGCCAGGGAAGTCCAGGACCAGAGCATTGTGTCCCTCCTGGAGAGGGTCATGTTGGGAGGTATGCAATATAACCTAAATATCGTCGTAAAAGGACCCATTGTTCACAGCAAATAAAACACCTTGTGTTAGTTACTAATTTAAATTACCTTAATTCAATTAAACTGGTACATCACCTTCTCAAGTAAAACTATACATTTAGAAAAACTGACACTTATGGGTTCGGGAGTAATCTCCCAGCTTCCCTAGCGTGCGCCTTCCCAGCATGCCTTTCGCATATCTTGTGTCGGCGTTTGCATTCCAGATCCTAGCAACCCAGCATACCTTTTGTTTACTGGGCATGCCAGATATTATCAGCGCATGCGTTCCACCGCTGTATGGCTTTTAGTCAGTTGCCCAGTAACTAGCACTCCCGCTCCCTCGACCAGCTGATTAATCCGACTGGCATATCTACTTATAGTTAAACTCTTATATATTTCACAGAACACTACTTACGCAATAGTAAACAGCCTTAGCTGGAATACTGGCTTCACTATTCTTATAGATTTGCCATATTATACACAGTAGTCATTTTCTTGAAGTATGGCTTGAAGCGCCATTTTCCCATAGTTTCTACCTTTAAAGTCCCTACAACTAAACATAATTAAGACCAAATACCTGGAGATTACCGATTTCATATTTAAAAACTATTAGTGAATACAAATTTAATGTGTTGAATAGGTGCGTGATTACTATCTATTTCCAAAAATTTAAATAATAAAATAAAATATATCACCTTCCCTTCTTACATGTGAACATTTTATTTAGAAATGAAATCACACTTCAAAGTACCTTTTTGATCTATCTTACTAATAATCTTACCTCATATCTTAACAGCATCAATTCGCCATATACATTTACAACTTTACAAATTTTCAAAAGAAAAAAACCCCTAAATCCAACTTAATGCAGAAAATACATTATTAAAGCCGAACACGAGTAAAGCAAATAAATTTACCCTTGCCATTATAAATTCTACAAGAAGGAAACTATGTCTATGTTCTCAATGAGACCTGCTGGATGGAGTGTATTTAAGGTAAATATCCAGTAGGATTCCCTTTTGGAAAGCTCCAACTCCCTATCGCCCCCCCTTTGGTTCACCCGAACATGTTCTAATGCTGTAAAGGACAGACATCTCACATCGGACTGGTGAGCTTCTTGGAAATGTCGTGGCAGACTGTGTGTGGTGACTTTGTTCTTAACATTCCATAGATGCTCCTGGATTCTAAACTTTAAGCATCATTTCATTTTCCCTACATAGGCCTTGCCACAACTACACATAATTCTATAAATTACCAATTACCTTGATATTATATTTCTTGCCATCCCCATTGGTCCAAAGGTATTGCTTTTTATCCATAAACTTAGAACAAATGCATTTTCTGTAAGGGAACAACCCTCTCTAAAAACCCATGCCATTTGGATTCTCTGTACCTGCATCATTGACGGTTCTAAGTTTGCTCAGAGCCAAGATGCTCTTTATATTTGTTGCTCTTCTATACACCAGTTTCGGTTTTGGGGGAAGAATAGGGCCCAACACCGGGTCCTTCAGTAAGATATTCCAATATTTTTCTAAAATCTTACCACTCCCCCTATTCTCCCTATTAAATTGTGTTATAAAAGGTCTATTCTTGGAAAATGTTTCATTATAGTGTCTTATTTTCTCCTCCAAAAGGTTATTACTATCCAAATTAGATGCTCTAACTGCAGCCTCACGTGTTTTGACTTCGTTACATCCCCTCTCTGTAAATCTATTCATTAGAATTTCTGACTGTTGCCAGAATTGAGTATCAACATTGCAATTTTTCTTACACCTTTAAGAACTGCGCATATGGTACGATATTTAACCAAGCAGGAAAATAGCAGCTGGATGAGGGGATAAAAGTATTTGCATCGACCTCCTTGAAATGGGTCTTAGTTTTAATTACTTGTTCTGGTTCTCCCTCAAGTACTACATCTAAATAGTCAATAAGATTGGAATGTTGTTTATACGTAAACCTTAGGTTATATATGTTATCATTAATGTACAACATGAATTGTTTGATACTAACTGAATCTCCCGACCAAATAAAAATCAAATCATCAATATATAGATGAAACTAAATTATATTATCAGTATCATATATTGAGTTATAAATATATTGCTGTTCCATTGGCCCATCAGGATGTTGGCATAGGATGGGGCAAATTTTGTGCCCATAGTTGTCCCCTGGTTTTGTATAAAAAATACATTTTCAAACTCTATAAAATTATGTTCTAAAATAAATCTGATACTTTTTAAAATAAACTCCTTTTCGACTACCATTACATCAGGGGAATTTCTGATGGGGTATCGAAGAATACAGTGCCTGCACATCTACCGTTAGCCACATATAGGAGGATGACCATTTTAAATCTTTAATTAGTCTCAACAAACTAGTGGAGTCTTTAAAATATGACTTCAAATTCTTTACATAGGGTTGAAATTTTAAATCCAAACAATGGGATAAATTTGAGGTGATGGATTCCACCCCCCAATATGATCGGGTGTCCTGGGGGAATTTCTTTGTTTTTATGAACCTTGGGGTTAAAATAAATGTGTATATATATATATATATATATATATATATATATATGAGAATTGCAGTTTTTTACACGCAGCCTTAATATAAGGGCACGACTGTGCCCTTATAATATACACATATGTGAAAATAAAATCATGACCATGTGGCATTTGCAGGACTGTAGTGATATGCAAACCACAGAGGATTTAAGTAGTGGCATCACAAAGGGGGTGCGGGCCGCACCCAGGTGTCACACACGGAGAGGTGACACCAAAGTGCCGACTCCTCAGTGACAGGAGCCGGGTGCTGCACTGTAGCATTATGTGCAGCACAGTGAGGGAGCCAGCATTGCACACAGAGTGTTCCCCAGAGGCAGTCTGCACCTCTGGGACCTCCCAGAGTGATTACAATGGGGTTCGGGCCACAGGGCCATGCCCCCTGCTCGTGAGGCCATGCTCTGCGCATACCACAGCTCTCCCCGCACCAGATGTCACCGCGGGGAGGACGCCACTGGATTTAAGTTCTGACATTTCAGTAATGTAATCCATCTTCAGTGAACAACAAGATATAAAAAGATCTTACCTTAAATAAGCACCCAGAGCAACACTCTCGCTCCATGTCCTGAGACCACGCTGTGTTCCAACTGACACTAAAGCGGGTAAGACTGGAAGCACATCATCACGCCCGCCTAGCAGAGTTCCCATGGGTGGCAATGGGACAACAAGTGATGTAAACAAGCCACCACCTAAAATGCAAAGATACACATAACAAATACAATGACAGATCAGGCCAAAGACAGATGAACTATAACCATAAATAAATACTCAAACAGTAACAACTTCCTGTAATAACTATTGACACAGGTATTAAACAAATGGTGCTCCAAAATGCTGAACAAAATCTATAAACTTTATAGGTTAAGTTCTCATATATCAACATGTAATGAGTGGAACAAAGGACATAAAAATGTAGTGTACAGAATGGGTTGCGTTGGTGAGATCGGCAGTCGGGATGCCAGCCGTGAAAACACCGGCAGTGGCATCATGCTCAGAATCCCGACAGGGGCTCAGTACGTACCCTCTCTCTCCCCTCTGCACCCCCTAACCCTAAACCTCCCTTCCGGCATCATTACCTTCCCTTCCTCTAACTCTTCCAGTTAGTGCCTAAACTTATCCCTCCCCCTTAGTGCCTAACCCTAACCCTTCCCCGGTGGTGCCTAACCCTAACCCTCTCCCCACAGTGGCTAAAAGCTAACTTGGTCTGCTATACTCACGTTCGGGATGCCGGCTGTCAGGATTCCAGTATCGGCACCTCAGCTGATGTCGGGATTCCGGCGCCGATATTCTGGCCGAAGGTCGGGATTCCGGCACCAAGATATCGACAGCGGGCAACCTGTGCGCTGGCCAATTCACTACATCCTGTACAGAACACTAGGCCTGATTCAGTAAGGATCACTAATGCGATTAAAGCTGCGATTTCAAATGGAACGCAGCAATGAAAATATGCTAATGCCTGCCAAAGCACAGCCTGCATAAAGACACCCCTTGCTGCCCTATCACATGTGTATGACGCGCTCACCTGCATAAACATCGGTACCATTGAGGCACATCGCAAGTCACACACATTTACAGCAGGTCTGACCTGCTGCAGAAACTGCAAGTCTCGATGAACGCAGTGAGTACTGGCTAATATATGCACACCCAGGAAACATCATTCAAATGGACAGGCACGCCTGCGTTTTTATGACCACTCCCCTGTCACCACCCCCAAACACTCACAGCCTGCCACTCACTCAGTGTGATCGCAGCATGCACAGTGCGACTTATGTGCATGCGCAATCGCTAACAATCGCTCTATCTGCATACGCAGTTGCATTAGCGATCAGGCCCACTAACTATCTGTGTGTACTTAGAAATGGCTGGTGACACACTGAATCAGCACTGGGTAAAGTGTACAATGCGATACCTTGCTACATGTATCCTAACAGGGGAATTAAGATTATCCAAAATAAAGATAGTCAAAAAAAGAGATGGGTAGGTTGGATGGAAAGACGGGACTAACGGAAACTACTAAGTAATAGCTGTTCATTTAACCCCTCGGTTTTAAGGTGTCGAGTCTAAAAATGCAGCTTCCTTCCAGTTGTAATAGCTGTTTCTCATGATAATCCCCCATTCTTAGTTAAAGGAACCTGGTCAATAATTTTATATCTGAACATGGTAAGGCTGTATTTAGCTTCCAAAAAATATTTAGCAAATGGCTGATCACAAGGCTTGCCATTAAGGGCTGCCCAGATTGCCAAACGGTGCAATACCGTGCGCTCCCTGAATTGGCTGATGGTCTTGCCGCTGCACACAGCCCACAGGGGCAGCGTATCATATACAGCAGGTGACATATGCACTGGTAAGTGTCAGGGGGAATCTGATCTGGAATTTTGTGTCTGTATACAATATACACATTTCTAACAACCATCCAGACGTTTTTTGAATGAAGCATCAGCGGTCCTATGTTCGGAAACGTCAGTAAGTACAAGCTGGTAAGATCTTTATCCTGCTGTATGAGTTCTTTAAAGTTTTTTGGACAGTGATCTTGTCATATCAGCCACACAGTCAGCTTTCCCTAAATGTCACATGATAAAAATCATTGTCACCCTTTCTGCTAGAGAACTTTGTACTGACTAACTACACCTGTTATGTGTGGCACCATAAATTAATTGCCACGTCCGTTGCGCTAATCCCCTTCATAGTTGTGATCAATAAATGACAAGCAGAGCATGTAGACTTGCCTATATGTTGACTGCAGGTTACACTATATGCAGTTACCTCTGCTTTAAATGTCGACATTTTGATGGACGACATTTTTAAAATGCGACCGTCAAAATACAATCCTGCCTATATTATTCATGTCCACATTTTGACCATGTCTATATTTTGATATGGACGAAATATCGATAGCCAAAATGTCAACATGCCTATATTTTGATATGGACGAAATATCGATAGCCAAAATGTCAACATGCCTATATTTTGACTGTAGGTTAAGCTACTGTACAGTTACCTATATTTTGAACAATCTTAATCTGCCTCCCCTCTCCTACAAGCCCTACACTTGCTGCCCTTCCCCACACACTCACCCACAAAGCCCTCACCCAATCCTTTTCCATTTACATATCTGACCTTATTGGCCTTCACACTTCCACCTTCATTCCACAAATGATTGCTGCCTCTCCTGACAACTGATGACTTCCTCCCACTGCTGCCACAAAATTCTCTCCCTCTTTGTAATGGGGGGGGGGGGATCTCTATATAAAACTTCAAACGGGCTCTCAAGACCCGCCAACCATCTCTCATCCTAACCCACTGCTCCATGCTCCTTGCTTACTGTCTACCTCATCTGTGTGACCCTGTCCTTGTACTGCATTGTTTTTATACTGTAAGTCACTGTTTTCTTGTGTTGCTCATTCTGATTCTGTTTATGCACTTTGTTAGGTGCTGCAGAACCATTGTGGTGCCATATGAACAAAAGATAATAATAATAATAATAATAATAATAATAATAATAATAATAAAGGACATGCTGGCATTTGTAGTTCCAGAGCAGTTGGTGTGTTATATGTTGACTCCCCGTTTTACACATACCTTGATATGACAATTATGCACATAAGACAATGTAGCTGACATGACAGGATCACAGTTTGCACTTGCGTAGTGCTCCTCTTTACATGTGTCAATATTTTGCTTGTCTACATTTTAACTGTTGACCTAATGTCCATGTCAACCTTTTGTTTAGTCACAATTTGACCAAGTCCACATTTCAGTCGACATGTTGGTGACGACCTTATCAAGGTCTAGATTATTATTGTCAATATTTTGACTACATCCCTTATACTTTATAGTTGGGTCCAGATAGAAGCCAATTAACATGCCGTGCCTTGCAGATAAGGATCCGGTAGAAATCAAACCAATGACCCCAGTGTAGTGAGACAATGCTAAAAACTGTAGGAAACAGACAGCTCCTTGCTGAATCTTCGATTCCAGTGCTGTGACCAAGGTTGCAGCCTGGGATCACCATGGCAACCATCACCATCGATGGTGCATTGGTCGCTCCTTTGGCCATGCTATGATAGTATAAGCTTACTGCATCCTGGCCGGGTCCTGGCAGCTTCGAGGCCAGAAAATCTGCATCCACCATCGCAGACCTTGATCCTCCCTGAAAAAGGTGCGACACGCCCCTGTTTCTGGGAATGGTGGCCATATCCACCCCAGATCCGACCCCCAAACGCCGCAGCATGTCAATCATGCTGTGGCTTGGGAGGGTCTTTGAGGAAGATCGCAGGACCTATTCTGCACATGCGTAGAACAGGTCCTGCACATGCGCAGACCCTAAACTATCAGAGATGTACATGTTTGAATCAGGCCCTTAGTTTTTGACGTTACATGCAAAAGGGCGAAGTAAAGTTATCCATGAGATAAGATAATTTTTACAGTCTCCACTCAGGTCAACTCCAGCCACGTTAAGTGTCTGTCCCTGTACTTTATTTATTGCCATGCCAAAGCAGGCTCTTACCGGGAATTGGACTCGTTTGAAATTAAAGAATTGTTTTCCACATAAATGATATAGGAACAGTAAAAAAAAGCGAAAAACTTAAATTTTGTATCAGTAAACAGGGCTTACATAATTTTTTCTGGAGAAACCAGATAATACGTATCAATCTCTATATGGTATAAAATAAAGTCCATCGTTGTGATATACTGTATCATTAACGGTTTAGGCAGCGTAAGCCAAGAAAGCACTCGGACGTCCGTTTTTCCATTGACTGGTTTCACTAAAATCATCACTGCTCGGCTCCCTTTTGTCATACATTAATGTGTCATACACCTAAACCTTCCCCGACAAATGCTCTATAAAAAGTGAAAACTGTATCAAATTCCGTCAGGTGGTTCTTAAGATTTGCCAGAAGAAACATATAGCTGCCTACCAGGGACATTTTTTTACACTGTGTATAGATATAACATTACACTGTAGCCATCTAATGGACAGAACAGTAAATTACACACAATGAGACTCATTCATTTAGCAGCTTATCTAGCTAATGTGTTCAAACTGTGCTCCTGTTAAACCATTCAGTGCTGCAAGGGGGAAAATATAAACTGCATAAACTGATTTTGAATTGAGTTGTAAAGGGGACATGGCCGACTCCAACTATAAAATGCAGTAGAATTTTCAGGTATGTTTATGCTCTGGTGCAAATTCTGCATCTGCGAAAAACTATAAAGCAGTACTAAAATGTAAATAAGTGTGGACAGACTGGAGCATACTTACCTATTTTGCCAAAACATGTGTAAGACTCGAGAATGTTAGAGGAGTCCAGGGGCAATGAGAGGGGGGGGTGGGTGGGTACTAATTACCCTGGCCTGGGCTTGCTAGATGGGCCCGGGTCCAGCACCGCTCACCCCCTCTTACACCACAGCAGCCCAGCACACACTGCTGTGTGCTGGGCTGCACTGGGAGACTGCTCACGGCTGCTAAGAAGCAGCCACAGCTGTCTCATGCCTGTGGATGGAGCGATAAAGCTGATCGCGCCCCCCATTGGTTATGCACCAGGCTGAGGGGGCTCACTGCGCCCCCCTCGCCTGCGCACAGTGCTACTTTGCAGCGCTGCAAATTTTTTTATTTTCATCCTAAGGGGACGTGGTCACTCCACCCCGAAATTAGGCGGTGCCCACTTTTATCCGGGCCCAGTGCAGCTCTTGGCGGGCCTTGAGGAGTCCCCCGAACTCCCAAATTAGTGGGTGATCCCCCCCTACATGCATGAAGGGGGCATGGCTTCATGTCATGCCCCCATTTCTCATCATGATAGGGGCTTGCCCAGCACTCCAGGAGTGCACTTGCACGATTCTTCCATTCACCTCTGCTCTGCAAAGCAGCATGTGACAGTGTCCCCCCACCCACGGATCATTGCTTCTGTGTTCAGCGAGTGGGATAGTGGGAAAGTGCCCAAAAAGCGTGACTGTCCAGCTGAAATCGGGACGGTTAGGAGGCATGAGGATGGGGAGTATAATGCCGCAAATTGCAGATCCAGACGGAGGGGACTGTCTACTGCAGCTTACCAAGGCAAATGCTTTATGCTTTGCGCTGGTTTACCAGGTTGCGTCATCTATCTCACGCTGTCTGCAACAGCTTATCAGGCTGTCCCCATGGTCCATAAGGGCCTTCTGTTCATGTACCTGATCCAGAAGTCTGAACCTAGCACTATCAGAGCCTAAAGGTGCGTATACACTGGGCGATAAAGTGGACGACTGAACGATATCGTTATCGTTCAGTCGTCCACTTTATCGTCCATTTTTAAGCCCAAAAAGATGAACAATAACGACGACGCGTGTTCCCGCGGGTCGTTCGTCATCATCATTCATCGGGCTGACATGCAGGCCAACCTGACGATCTCGTCAGGTTGCTGCATGTCACGGAATGGGGGAGAGAGCCCGGCGCTGAACGATATCGTTAATTATATCGTTCAGCGGCTGTGCTCAATGTTATAAACGACATTGAGCATAGCTTGCCGGGGACACACTAGACGATATCGCTCAGGGAGCATATCGTCTAGTGTGTATGCACCTTAAGAGATGAGTCCAGTTCTGATCCAGAAGTCTGAACCTAGCACTATCAAAGCCTAAGACAGCTCAGAGATAAGTCTCCATTGTCTCCTGGGCTCTCAGTCGGTTACACATGCCTGCCTTGTATCCTGACTTTCATCCACTCTCCTGAAGGCAGTCTGTATGAGGAAGGGCCTCCTAGCTTCATCCATTCTCTTATCAAGGAAGCCAGTCCTAGTGTTCCTGACCAGAGTATACAGAATCTCAGGAATGGGAGTTATATTGCTTTGCTCCCAACTCAGAATTAGCCCCCATTAAGTTTACCTTTGTTTATAAAGGGCCTGATTGGGAGATTTACGCAATGTTGATATTTAGCCAATGTGCATGAGTTAAAGCTGCAGTGTGTACGCACAGCGATTGGTTTGCGATTACACTTGCACCGAGGATTCACTTGCAAAGTGACTGATAGGTAGTCAGCATTTGGAAGAGGTAACCGGGGGACTTGGTCAAGGTAGGAGTGCATTTACGCAAATAAAGAGCCGGTCTGCACTTTATAAGCAATTTCTTTTTTTTAACATTTTATATTTAACCTATCATCTTGACATTCCTGTGATACTATTATGAGCCATCGTGACGGCTCATATCTGCAACAGGTTCCGGCCAGTGCTGAGACGGTTAACAAGCAAAGACAGCTACATTGAGGTTTGGTCTAGGCTTATTGCTCCCAGCTGGGATGCCTCTGTGAAAATGCAGCACTCCGCTGCTCATAGTGGTAATTACCAGAGGCTGGTCTCATTTGCTTACATGGCATTGGCTCTGACTTCTGTTATAGGGCAGCCAGCCCATTCCTGCCTTGCTGGAGGTAGTTTCTTGTGGAAGTTGTGCTATCTGGTCCCTGTATCTGCTTCTTGATATTCCTGGTTCCTGTCCTGGCTCTGCCTTTCGTTACCTGTACCTATTACAAGTATACGTGAAATATTCATTGTGCTGCAAATCCACTCCATCCTGCAACATTTGTACATATCTACTATTATATTCTGCAAAACACATGCTGGTTAATACTCATATATTGCTATTCCATTCTGCATTATATTTTATGCTGCAATTCCATGCTGCCAGCTGCATGTGTCTCTGAGTTTATTGCTATACCATCTTGCAATATATCTGTTGTTTGTGATTGCCATTATTTTGTAGTTGTGTTTATATGCAATTGCATTGTTATTGCCAGCAGTGCACGCTGCTCTATGATAATTACTCTGCGATATTATTCTTTAGTATTGCTGATATTCATGCTACCTGTTTATTAGTGTGCTTTCTATCTCGCTTGTGTCCACGGCTGCAGGCTGTTTTGTGGTTATTATTACTATTGTACTACTACTACAGTTTACCTTGCTGACTCCCGCTGTTTGTATAAGCCCCTACTGTCCAGAGGTTAAGACCTGGAGGCATCCTAAGTACCGGTGAGTGTTTCTATGGGAACAATGGGCTATTGTTATAGGCAGAAGCCCTCACTAGGGTGACTCTAGGAGACTTATAATATAGGGGAGATTCATTACAGATAAACAATAAGTCAAAGGGGTAAATGAAAACAGTTCAAATGCCTAAGGAAGCGGCTGGATGCCATGAAAGGGATCGTAACATAAATCAGATTTTTACCTTTTTTTTAAGCTTTATTTTTAGGTATACCAATTATTATGTCCTATTTTACATGCACTACTGATGTAAATTTACTTGGTTAAAATTTTATTTTAAATACGTTTTTCATCAATTATTGGCTGTACTACAGTAGTTGTATAATTTCTGATGCCATTTATAAATAAAACAAAAGTACTATTTATTTACATTTATACTTGGTCACTCACTTTTGGTCATTCCTACTGTATAATATAGCTCACTGTGTAAGTAAAAGATTGATCATTATACTGTATTTGTTGAAGCTGAGACAATTATCAGGATAGTTCCAGAACACTGTACAGCTCTTCTTTTTGGAGTAAGGACAGTCTAGTCATAGCACTGTGTCACAGGCACTATTTATCAAGTTATAACCAAGATTGTTGCTATACCTGGGTGTGGTGTAAAAGATCGTCAGGTAATAGGTAGACAATGTATAGATCGACACCAAATAGTTGACAGTGTCAAAAGGTCAACAGGTACAAAAGGTCGACTGACAGAATGTCGACAGTGCAAAAGGTTGACAAAATTGGTCAACACTTTTTTTTATTTTAAGCCTAATCCTAACCCTTCACTTGGTGCTTAAACCTAACCGTAGCCTAACCCTCCCCCTAGTGCCTAATCCTCCACTTAACCCCAAATCCTAACGTTAAAAATGTTGGAGGAAAAAATGTGTTGACCATATGAATCTGTAGATAGTTTGCCCAGTCGATCTTTAGTTAGTTGTCCTTTTGTCCCTGTCAACCTATTGTATGTCGACCATTTGGTCTATATACCGCTATACCCTCCTCCAGCGCCGGAGACATTGCTCTTTATTCCTGCTATGCTATAGGGTTGGTGTCACACGCTGCCCTGGAGACCCCAGAATCAGACCCCGCCGCTTACCTTTGCGGGTGCTGACCCGCACTGTCTTCCGGCTCCCGCTCCGTACTCCTCTCTCAGGGCGGTCTCCTCTGGTCCTCTGGAGGGTCCCGCTGCTGTGCTGCTTCCACGCCGGCTCCTGCTGATCGCTGGTCTCCGCTGGTTACATCCAAGCAGCGCTGTCCTCCGGTCCATGGGCACGGCCATCTTGGATTGCCCATGTGACTCCATTCCACCAATGAGGAATCTTCTCCTTCTTTCTCAGCCTGTCAGCTCTCAGCGTCTACTATAAAAGGATCCCCAATGCTGACACAAGTTGCCAGTGCAACTAGTCTCTTAGTTTTACTAAGTGAGCCTTCTCACTGTGCTCCAAAGGTGTTTCGGCTATCCAGCCGCTCCACGTAGCGTCCCAGCTACCAACGTCTCCACTCGGCTACCCAGCCGCTCCAAGTAGCGTCCCAGCTACCAACGTCTCCACTCGGCTACCCAGCCGCTCCACGTAGCGTCCCAGCTACCAACGTCTCCACGGCTATCCAGCCGCTCCACGTAGCCACCCAGCTACCAACGTCTACCCACGGCTATCTAGCCGCTCCATGTAGCCACCCAGCTACCAACGTCTACCCACGGCTATCCAGCCGCTCCATGTAGCCACCCAGCTACCAACGTCTATTCACGGCTCTCCAGACGCTCCACGTAGCCACTCAGCTACCAACATCTACTCATGGCTATCCAGTCACTCCACGTAGCCACTCAGCTACCAACGTCTACCCACGGCTATCCAGCCGCTCCACATAGCTTCCCAGCTCCTAACGTCCACTCAAGGCTATCCAGTCTTTCCAAGTGGCTTCCAAGCTACCTCTACATTACTCAAACTCCCCATCAGTTCACTGCTCCCTCTCATGCGGAGGAACTTTATTAAGCCAAGTCTCCTCCAGCGAGCGTCTGCGCCAACTAGTACAGGTCCTAGGCCCAGTCCGGGAACACAGCCTCTAAATCCCACGTCTGTGACAGTTTGCACTGGTCCAATGGACTCGGCAAGTGGTCAAGGATCTGGGGTAGATCCCTCGCAGGATGTACTATCTCGTCTGGAAAGACAGGAGACCTCTCAGGCCCAGTTGATCCAGTTCATCCAAGATATGTCGTCACGCTTGGACAACATTCAGTCCTTATTGGCTCATCCCACTCCCGCTGGCTCCCAAGTCGCCTCTCCTCCTGTGGTGCCACCTGCTCCTCCGCTTCTACCTCCTGCTCGTCTTCAGCTTTCCCCTCCGAGCAAGTTCGATGGCAACCCCAAATTGTGCAGGGGTTTTTTAAACCAATGCAAAATTCAGTTCGAGCTACAATCCGCCAATTTTCCGACAGCCAGAACCAGGGTGGCATATATCATCTCTCTGCTCTCTGGCCAAGCACTCGACTGGGTCTCGCCCCTTTGGGAGAAGTCGGATCCTTTGCTCTTTAACTACCCCAAATTTATTTCCACATTTCGCAAGATCTTTGATGAACCTGGAAGAACCACTTCCGCATCAGCTGATATTCTATGCCTCCGTCAGGGTAGCAGGACCGACGGACAATATGTAGTCCAGTTCCAAACTCTGGCTTCAGAACTCGATTGGAACGAAGATGCTCTCATCACTGCCTTCTGGAGTGGCCTTTCAGAACGGCTCAAAGATGACCTAGCTTCCCGTGACCTTCCAACCACTTTGGATGATTTAAATTTCCCTTTGCAACAAGGTGGATCTTCGTCACAGGGAGCGTGCCTTGGAAAGAGGCAGACTTGATCACGGAAGGCCACGTCCAGCTTCCCGTTTACCATCTCCTCCTGTGGGTGAAGAACACATGCAGGTTAACCGCTCTCGTCTATCGGCTGAGGAACGACAGAAAAGGCAGAGGCAGAACCTCTGTATGTACTGCGGTTCTCCTCAACATTTAGTTAGATCCTGTCCCCTCCGTCCTATTCGTCCGGGAAACGCCTCCTCCTAACTTATGACAGAGAGGTTAAGTTAGGAGTTGCCATTGAATCACATAGGAAGTCTGATTCCACCATCCAGGCTCATTTAAAGCTTCCTCGAGGTTCCAAAGCTGTATTAGCTCTTCTAGATTCTGGAGCAGCAGAGAACTTTGTCACTACGGACTTTGCAAAGAAACATCAAATCCCCATAGAAGCGTTGCCTCGAGTCATCACTTTAACCGCCATCGATGGTAGTCGCATTACTACACCACTTAGACTTACCATTGGAGTGCTCCATACCGAACAACTGTCCTTCCTAGTGATTCCCAAAGCCTCTCATTTTTTAGTCCTCGGACTACCCTGGCTACAGAGACATTCACCACAAATCGATTGGACCACCATGCAAATAACCTCTTGGGGTTCCAATTGTTTCAAAGGCTGCCTTCAGCGGGTAGTACCTGTCCGATCTTCCATCTTACAGGATTCTAATAACCTGCCCAAAGCTTATGGTGGGTTTTTTGACGTCTTCAGCAAACAGAGCACGGATCTATTACCTCCCCATCGTGATTGGGACTGTCCCATAGATCTGATTCCCGAAAAGAATCCTCCTAGAGGCCGAACCTACCCTCTATCTCTCCCTGAGACTCAAGCCATGTCAGAGTACATCAAGGAAAACTTAAGTAAAGGCTTCATTCGACCTTCCACGTCTCCAGCCGGGGCTGGATTCTTCTTCGTAAAAAAGAAAGATGGGGGGCTGCGCCCGTGCATTGACTACCGGGGTCTTAATGAAATAACTATTAAGAATTGCTACCCTCTTCCTCTCATAACAGAGTTATTCGATAGAGTCAAGGGATCCACAGTTTTTACCAAACTCGACCTAAGAGGGGCCTATAATTTAATTGTATCCGTCCAGGCGATGAATCAAAAACGGCCTTCAACACCAGGGATGGGCACTACGAATAACTCGTTATGCCCTTCGGCCTCTGTAATGCTCCAGCCGTCTTCCAGTTTTTCGTCAACGAAATCTTCCGGGATCTTTTGTACAAGTGTGTGGTCGTTTCCTTGGACGACATTTTGATTTTTTCTCAAGACCTCCAAACTCATCAAGACCAGGTGAAAGAACTCCTTCTGAGGTTGCGGTCCAATCAACTTTTTTGCAAATTAGAGAAGTGTCTCTTTGAAGTCTCAACTGTACCATTCCTGGGGTACATCATCTCCGGAACAGGCCTTCAAATGTATTCTTCAAAACTACAAGCCATTCTTGATTGGTCTCTTCCTTCTTCCTTAAAAGCCATACAAAGGTTCCTAGGATTTGCCAACTATTATCACAAGTTTGTGAAAGGTTTTTCTACACTGGTAGCTCCTATTACCACCCTCACCCGTAAGGGAGCAGATCCAACTAAGTGGCCCGTCGAAGCTACCTCGGCATTTCAGCTCCTTAAGCAAGCCTTCATCTCCGCTCCCATCTTAAAGCAACCGGATTCCACCCGGCCATTTATCCTGGAGGTGGACGCATCCTCTGAAGGTGTCGGTGCTGTGCTCTCCCAGCGGTTTGAAGATGAAAAACTTCATCCTTGTGGTTTCTTTTCCCGGAAGTTTTTGCCTGCAGAAAAGAACTACACCAACGAAGATCAAGAGCTACTCGCCATGAAACTAGCCCTCGAAGAATGGCGATATCTTCTAGAAGGAGCTCACTACCCCATTACCATTTTTACAGATCATAAGAACCTGCTTTATCTTAAATCTGCAAATTGCTTGAACCCTCGTCAAGCCCGGTGGACAATGTTTTTCTCCAGATTTAACTTCAAACTCTCCTATCGCCCCGGCTCACAAAATCTCAAAGCCGACGCACTCTCCCGTTCCATGACAAGCAACCCTGATCTACCCATGGAACAGCCTCAACCAATCCTAAATCCCGCTTTCTTCGCCTCTACCAAATTATCTTCTATACCCCCGGTTGGGAAGACTTTTGTTGCTCCAGAACTCCGCAAGAGGTTGCTGCATTGGGCCCATGCTTCCCGGTTCTCTGGACACTTGGGTATGGATAAAACCCTTGAATTCATCCAGCGGTCCTATTGGTGGCCTTCGATGAAAAAGGACATCAGGTCTTACGTATCGTCATGCATCACATGTGCCCAACACAAAATACCTCGGCGGGTTCCACACGGTCAACTCCAGCCTCTCGCAAATCCATTTAAGCCATGGACTCATCTCTCTATGGATTTCATCTCTGATCTTCCTCCATCTCGGGGCCACAACACCATTTGGGTTATCGTGGATCGCTTTTCTAAAATGGCTCATTTTGTACCTCTTACTGGGCTTCCATCTGCACCTCTACTCGCCCAGAGTTTTATAAAAGAGATCTTCAAGCTTCACGGCCTTCCTCAAGAGATCATCTCCGACAGGGGAGTACAGTTCATAGCGAAGTTTTCTAGGGCACTCTGCTAAGCCCTTCAAATAAAACTAAAATTTTCTACCGCTTATCACCCCCAGACCAATGATCAGACCGAATGGGTCAATCAAGACCTGGAACTTGCACACTTTTGTCTCCTCCTCCCAAGATGACTGGATTGAACTTCTTCCTTGGGCCGAATTTGCTCACAATAATCATTATCACACATCCACCAACTTAACTCCTTTTTTTACAGTTTTTGGTCATCATCCTCGAGTGCCAGATTTCCCTCTTCTTCCAACATTAGATGTGCCTGCGGCCAAGATGTCTCGTCAACAGTTCTCCAACATCTGGGAAAAGGTTTGTTCCTCTCTGACTAAAACCTCAGCTCGGTACAAGAGATTTGCTGACCGCCATAGACGAGCGGTTCCCAAGTTCCAACCTGGGGATATGGTCTGACTCTCAACCCGAAACCTAAGACTCCGAGTACCCTCAATGAAATTTGCCCCGCAGTACATTGGTCCATTCCCAATTGTCAAAGTCTTGAATCCTGTGGCCTACAAGCTAAAACTTCCTCCATTCCTTCGCATTCCAAGCTCTTTCCATATTTCTCTTCTAAAACCACTGGTCTTAAACCGATTTCAGAAGGTCCTTCCCAAAGCTTCTAGTGTTCAAACACAGCAAGGAGAGGAGTTCGAAGTTGACAGAATCTTAGATTCCCATTGTCGATACAATCGTCTTCAATACCTCATCGACTGGAAAAATTATGGTCCGGAAGAACGAATCTGGATAAATGCCTCCGATGTCCATGCGCCCCGTCTGGTCAAAGCGTTCCATATGAAATTTCCTCATAAACCGGTGGCCACTCTTGAAGAAGGGGGTACTGTCACACGCTGCCCTGGAGACCCCAGAATCAGACCCCGCCGATTACCTTTGCGGGTGCTGACCCGCGTTGTCTTCCGGCTCCCGTGCCGTACTCCTCTCTCAGGGCGGTCTCCTCTGTTGTCCTCTGGAGGGTCCCGCTGCTGTGCTGCTTCCACGCCGGCTCCTGCTGATCGCTGGTCTCCGCTGGTTACATCCAAGAAACGCTGTCCTCCGGTCCATGGGCGCGGCCATCTTGGATTGCCCATGTGACTCCATTCCACCAATGAGGAATCTTCTCCTTCTTTCTCAGCCTGTCAGCTCTCAGCGTCTACTATAAAAGGATCCCCAGTGCTGACACAAGTTGCCAGTGCAACTAGTCCCTTAGTTTTACTAAGTGAGCCTTCTCACTGTGCTCCAAAGGTGTTTCGGCTATCCAGCCGCTCCACATAGCGTCCCAGCTACCAATGTCTCCACGGCTATCCAGCCGCTCCACGTAGCCACCCAGCTACCAACGTCTACCCACGGCTATCCAGCCGCTCCACGTAGCCACCCAGCTACCAACGTCTATCCAGCTGCTCCACGTAGCCACCCAGCTACCAACGTCTATCCACAGCTCTCCAGCTGCTCCATGTAGCCACTCAGCTACCAACATCTACTCACGGCTATCCAGTCACTCCACGTAGCCACTCAGCTACCAACGTCTACCCACAGCTATCCAGCCGCTCCACATAGCTTCCCAGCTCCTAACGTCCACTCAAGGCTATCCAGTCTTTCCAAGTGGCTGCCAAGCTACCTCTACATTACTCAAACTCCCCATCAGTTCACTGCTCCCTCTCATGCGGAGGAACTTTATTAAGCCAAGTCTCCTCCAGCGAGCGTCTGCGCCAACTAGTAAAGGTCCTAGGCCCAGTCCGGGAACACAGCCTCTAAATCCCACGTCTGTGACAGTTGGATGGGAATCTCTTTTCTCTCCTTGGGCTGCAGGAGTAAGGGTATCCTATTGGGCACCACTCAGACATCCCCCTTGCTCTACAGAATTCTGAAAGTTGTCTTGTCTTTTTGTGTCATCTTGTCTTAGAGAAATGTTTGCCTCATTTTTTGTCTGCGTGCATTTTTTTATGTCTTGTCTGCTGTGCATTTTTTTTGTCTTGTCAGTGTTTATTTGTGTGCACCTATGGCGTGTTTGTGAGGATTGTAGTGTTAGTGTAGGTTATCTTTTTCTGTGTTTGTCTTGACTGTCTTATCTATTATTAGTTTAGATGGAAGGGGAGAGAAGGAGCAGAGAGGAGTATAGGGAAGGTGAGGTAGAGGAGACAGTATAGGAGGTGGAACAGGAGTCTGACTCAGAAGAGGAGAGGGAGGCAGGCAAAACTAAGTCTGGACGAATGTCCAATTTTGTTATGAAGGAAAATGTAGCCCTGGTGAATGCATTATTGCCAAATTATGAGGCCCTTTTTGGGAGGCAGACTTCACGCACTTCAACTAGGCATAAGAAGCAGCTGTGGACAGTGGCACAGGAGCAGGTCCCAGTGTGGCAAACGCTGCTCTGATATCAAGTGCAAAGTGAAGGCAAAGATGGCAGAGGAGCGTAGCTGATTTCAGCCCAATGTGTGCAGTCTATAGCTCCCAGGACAGTAGGAAAACTGCGAGACTATAGAAACCTACCCTTAATTCATGCCACTGTGACTCCAGGCTGGGAAAGCAGACATAGGTAGAGGAGAGGGTCTTCAGGGCTGCAATATCCTGAGTGAGTTGTGATATGCCCAGCACTTTAGAGGTGACTAACTGGAAAGAGCCAGTGGTAAAAAAGAATGCAGGGCACACAGCAGCTTGCACAGGCCTGATACATCACGTGACCATGCAGTGTCTGGCTCAAGCTGATCCTTGACAAAGTCATACAGGTTCATTAAGTTGGTACGGTTGAGGCTGTATGATCATCTGTATGATCTCGCTATCAGACACTGCATTGAGATTTAACCACCCACGGATTAATTTATACCTGTGATGGTTCTTCAGTACCTCATAAATCTACAGTTGGTGCTCTATTTCTGTCTCCTCTCAATTAGGTGGTGGTGTGCTGAGCATAGAGAGGCCATAATTCCTACAGGGACAGTACACAAGGTAGTGTCCCTTTTAATAGGCATTATGATGAAGCTTTGTCAAATAGAATGTGACTTAGAGCTCAAACACGCCTGTCAGTTTATAGTTTATTATTAGGTGGGTTGGTCGTTGGTTTTTGGTCGGTTTGCAAACCAACACTTACTAAATCTGCAGTTTTTATACTTATCTATGTAAAATAATTGATAGTTGGTTTTATATTCTAAAGTTGGTTATTTGGCTGGCTCTCTGTCAGTTTTGAATTTAGTTAAGTCAGTGTATTGCAAAAGCAATGGAAAAACCAACTGCAAAACCGTTGGGAACTTTCCCTCCAAAAAAACTAAATCGGCAATAAGTATATTTACCCAAATATTTGACTTAAAACATGCCAAAGACTTACCTTGTTTTAAAATATGTGGCCTGATTCAGAGGTACATGTAATGTTGATGCCACATGCAAGAGGCTGATGTTTTCAGTCTGTGCATGCGTTCACATCGCACAGCGCTTGTGTCCCAATGGTTGAATTTCAGTGGGCATTCCTGGGAGGTAACAGTGGGGTGGCTAAAATAATGCAGGTGTGTCGCAGTCAGTGACTGTGTCTAAAAACACAGTTGCACTGACACAGGCGGCCATATTCAGAAAGATAATCTGTGCCTCCATAGGTCTGGGGTAATGTTCGATGGTGCGACCAATAGCATGTCTTAATACACATAGTAGTGAATTAGCGCTGCAGCTGGTGGACATCTCTGTACGAATACCATTTAACCGCGCCATGAGCATGAAGACACAGTCACGGCTGCAATAGTGTGCTCCTCTGAATCAGGCTCATGATTTTATCACTTCAGATTTATCTCCAATATAAATTATGATGCAAAAAAATTTAAATGAATCCCGTCGCTGCTGAGGGGTATGTAGTTCCGCCGGTCTCAATACCGACAGTGTACCACCGCCTATGTTAATCCCGACGCCGGAACGATCGTCCAACGCCGGGGTAAGTATCCACATACACGGAAATGGGGGGGTTAGGTTTAGCAACCCCCCAAGGAGACAGGCACCCCCTCGGGGAGGGTTAGGCTAGGGGAAGGGTGGGTTTAGGTACTAAGGGGAAGGTTAGGCACCCCCACGTGAGGGTTAGGTTTAGGGTGCTGGGAGGGGGGGTTAGGCACTAAGGAGGGAGGTTAGGCACCCCTAAAGGTGGGTTAGGGTTGGGGGGAGAGTTAGGAATAGTAAACTCACCTTTGCTGTCGGGATCTCCTCCATCAGGCTGCCTGCGTCGGAATTTTAACCACCGGACATCATACTGATTCTGTGCTAAGATAGGCCCTGATTTAGAGCCGGACGCTCTGACCAGAGCGCTCGCTCTGAATCAGGGCCCACCTCCATTAATATGGAGCGTCCTCCTGGACGCTCGTATAGCTGTGGGTCACCACCCACAGCATATACGAGCGTGCAGGATGATGGTCGAGATGGTCTTGACCATCACAACTGCGAGCAAAAGCCTGCGGTTGAGTTTTTCAACCGCAAAGCCAGGAGTGAGTTTGTCTCTATCAGAGCCAAAATCACTCCCACTGACATCACTAGTGAACGCCTCCGTCTGGCAGGCACGCCCCCGACACGCCCACCAAAGGGGGCGTGCTGTCAGTCAACATCGACAGCACGCCCCCTTTGATGAGACACTCCGAGCGAAGGAAAGTCCTTCGCTCGTCGGGTCTCGCGCATGCGCACGACGGAGCTCCCTCCGTCGTGCGCATGCGCAGTGCGGACCATCGACCCACTTGCGAGCGGACAGCCGCTCGCGAGTGGGTCTGAATGAGGGCCATAATTTTTTCACATTTGCACTCGTCACATTCCAGCATTAATATCGCTGTTCGTTTTATGCCATACCCACACATATTATACCTTGTATTTCTTCAGAATACTTTGTATTTTCAGAAAATACCATTAGTCTTTTTACTCACTCTAAGGGGTAAATTAACTAAGATTCGAGATGGTGACGATTTTCAGTGATTTATCTCGCTGCAATTCGGCAAAATTCAGGTGATTTAGGGCCTGATTCAAACCCGCTCGCGAGCAGGTCGATGGTGCCCTAGTGCGCATGTGCACGACGGAGGGAGCTCCGTCGTGCGCATGCACAAGACCCGGGGAGCGACGGGGAAGCCGTCGCTCCAGGTCTCGCACCAAAAGGGGCGTGCTGTCGATGTTGATTGACAGCACGCCCCCCTTGGTGGGCGTGGCTGCCAGACGGAGGCGTTCCCATGGGAACGCCTACTGTCTGGGTCCAGCCCCACTGACATCACTAGTGATGTCAGTGGGAGTGATTTTGGCTCTGATAGAGCCAAAATCACTCCAGGGCTTGCGGTCACTGAGACCCTACCGCAGGGTCTCATCGCAAGCCCGATGGTCGCGATGGTCTTGACCATCATCATGGACGATCGCATAAGCTGTGAGTGGTAACCCACAGCTATGCGAGCGTCCAAGAGGCTGGTTCAAGTTTATGTAGGAGGGCCCTGATTCAGAGCGAGCGCTCTGGTCAGAGCGTCCGGCTCTGAATCAGGCCCTTAATCGCTTTTCTTTTACCAAATTTACCAACAGGCAATTTGAGGCTAAACGAGTTTGCCAATGGTGAAGCAGAACGCGATATCTCTCCTGAGTAACTCGTTTTGCAGGAGATTACTCACCCGAGATTGCAGTGTTTTCTCTCTGCAAATCTCTCCCGAGCTAGCAGCCACCAAATATCAGTGAGATATGTGCTTGCTTGCTTGTTTTGCCTTGTAAAAATTAGAAAAATGTCTAAAGTAAAAATTATATGAGGTCCCCCCCAAAATATTAACCAGCCTCGGGCTTGCCAGCTTGTCCAGGTTCTTATCATTACAGGGAAAAAAATGTGTAGTGTTCCCCTGTAATGTAAGAACCAGCACAAGGCAACAGGGACAGAGTTGGTTTTAAATATACGGAGAAAAAAAATGACGTGAGGTACCCCGTATATTTAAAACCAGCCCTGGACCCTTTCTAACGGGGGACTGATGCCACATCCAGAGGTGCCCTTTCACCGGGACCCCCAGCCGCAGCCCTGACCGTTAGTCAGCCCTGGGGGGTTGGTGACCCCCCCAATAAAGGGGTCATCCATGGCCTAGGCCAATAGCCCGGGGCTATCCCCACCACCCCTGGGTGCTGGGTGGCGGGTTGATAGTGTTTGGTGTAGTGTAAAAAATAGATTTATCATCACTGTCTTTACAGTGGAACTACAGGTCCCAGCAAGCCTCCCCCGCATGCTGGTACTTGGAGAACCACAAGTAGGAGCAGACTTCAGTCCCGGGCCGCTGGCCAATCAGCGGCGGCTAACATTAACGGTCGCTCATTGGCTGGGACCCACGTGGGCTTAGCCAATGAGCGGCTCCTCCACGTGGGTCTCAGCCAATGAGCGGCCGCTAATGTTAGCCAACGCTGATTGGCCGGTGGCCCGGGACTGAAGTCTGCTCGTGCCCACGAGCAGACAGTAGCGCAATGTAACAGCATGCAGTAACATGCTGTTACATTGTATACGGGGCCCCTCTTGGATTTCTGCGGAGAACATCGTGGGACATTAAGGTGAGTATTGGATCTTTATTTATAGGTATTTCAAAGGGATACTTTTTATGTTGACAAGTGGACGTGAACATCTGGAAACAGGTGAGTATGTATGTGTATGTATGTATGTATGCATTAAAGCTTTATTATCATGGTGTGTTGTTTTTTTAACCATTTCTATACAGGTGAAGTACAGGTACCAGTGGGTCCTTAATGCCCCGCATGCTGGTACTTGTGGTTCTCCAAGTACCAGCATGCGGGGGAGGCTTGCTGGGACCTGTAGTTCCACTTTAAAGATAATGATGATAAATCTATTTTTTACACTACACCAAACATTATCAACCCGCCACCCAGGGGTGGCGGGGTTAGCCCCGGGCTATCAGCCTAGGCCAGGGGTGCCCTGGTGAGTGTGACCCCTTTATTGGCGGGGGGCACCAACTCCGCAGGGATCCCTGGCCTGACTAACGGTCAGGGCTGATGCTGCGGCTGGGGGACCCGGTGAAAGGGCACCCCTGGCTGTGGCATCAGCTCCCCAGTAGAAAGGGTCCAGGGCTGTGGCATAAGTCCCCCGTTAGAAAGGGTCCAGGGCTGGTTTTAAATATACGGTGGAACTCACGTCATTTTTTTTTCCATATTTTTAAAAGCAGCTCTGTTCCTGCTGCCTTGTGCTGGTTCTTACATTACAGGGGATCCCTACACATTTTTTTCCCCGTAATGTTAAGAACCTGGACAGGCTGGCAAGCTCGGGACTGGTTAGTATTGTGGGGGGGGCTCACGTAATTTTATTTTATTTTTTTTAAATTATCCCTATTTTTTTCAGTTACAGAAAGAAACATACACAAATCACAATGATTTGTGTATGTTTCTGACCATCTCGCAGCTCTGGGGCTTGAGAGATTGAAAAGTGATTTTGACAGAGTTTGCTCCTCTCTCACCCAAGCTTGTCATCCCGATTTTTGCTAAATTTGAGAGATGTATGTTTTAGGTGAAAAGTACTTCCGATTTGGCCCGATGGTGAATTGATTCGAGATTGCTATCTCACACGAGTTTTACGAGTGAGACGAGAGAAATCTCTCTCTAACTCACCCGACTTTGCCTTTAGTAAATTTGTAAGCAGGGAAAAAATCAATAAATCACACGAGATGGTCATCTCGACCTATCTTTTTTTTTCAAAATATTTTATTGGTAAACTGTATACATTAATAAAACGTACATAATATACAATGTATCACAGTCAAATATATAAACAGTTACATTGTATATTTACCATGAAACATATACATATACAAGTTGTCAGAAACAAACGGATTGAGAAAACCGCACGTATCCCCAATAAACATTATGGGTCAGCCAAATAACTACTTTAGAAGGGTGAGCCTCCTGTTGAAACAACTTCTAGGTTGTACCAAGTAGTTAACCTTACCGCTTGGCGTAAATTATCTTTTGTCTCAGAAGGTAACGCACAAACATATGGTAACCATGTCTCGAAAAACTTTTTGACCTTTTTTTCCTTGTTAATTGACATTTCAAGCCAGTCCATATGGAACAAATAGGAAATACGAGGTATTAACAAAGGTAATGTCAAGGTATCTGTGGATATCAACTGAGACAGGATTGTCTTCTTTCCTGCTGCTGCAATTTTAGCTAACAAAATTCATTGACCCAGAGGTGGTTTAGGTAAATTTGGATCAAGGTATATGTCCCACAGGGCCCATTCGGGAGAGATATTAATAGTTATACCTAAAACATCTTTAATATAAGTTTGAATTATAAGCCAACATTTTTTAACTTCAGGACAATTCCACATACAGTGATAAAGATCTGCTTCTAAAGCTTGACATTTGAAACATTTAGAATCATTGGAGGCCCCCATCAAAAAACGCAACTTGGGTGTGTAGTAAGCACGATGTAGCAGTTTATAATGCATTTCTGTGTAAGAAGCGGAAATAAGTATTTTATTTAGACGAATAAAAGCTTGAAGAACATCATTAAGTGGAATGTCAGGAATATCAATCTTCCATTTAACAATACCAGACTGTAATTTTTCCAAATCTATAGATCGTTTAATTTGAGAATACAAATATGAGGTAGAGCAACTTCTTCCTGAGCAACTACTCAACACTCTATCTAATGTATGTGTCTTGTCAGAATCTGTTAGTTTGGAGAGAATGTTAGTCACATAACTTCTAAGTTGGTAATATGTAAATAGAGGAATAGTTAACTGAGGAAATATTTCTTGTAATTTTTCATATGTAAGAATTTTAAGTGTCTGTCCATCCAAAACTTGATAAACCAGTCTCGGACCCCCTGAACCCCAAAAACGCACTAAAGTATGATGTAGAGCAGAGAATCCTTGAGACCTTGTATTATGATACATGGGTAAAAAAATAGTGTTATATGTTGATATACCCATCTTGCGTCTAGATAGACGCCAGGCTGTGCACGTAGTGGTTAACAATAAATTATTAGTAACCAAGAAAGGAAAATCTGTGGGTCTCATATGTAATAGGCTAGGGAGTGTAATGTCAGGACAAAAGGCTTGTTCCAAGCCAGTATTAGCAAACTCTTCAGAATTCTGTAACCAATCAACTGCATAACGATAGTTTGCAGCTAGATTATAGTTTTTTATACAGGGAAGGTTAATACCTCCCAATTGTGTGGATTGACTTAATTTGAATAAAGATATTCTTGGTTTCTTATCCGCCCAAATAAACTTGCTCATAGCTTTATTCAATAACTTTAGATCTGAATCTTTTAAAAGTAAGGGTAACATTTGTATTGGGTATAGCAACCTAGGAAAAGAGATAATTTTTATCAAGTGGCATCTACCTATGTAAGACAGTGGCAAATGTTTCCAGGCCTGAAAGTCAGCAATAATACAGGATATTACAGCAGGAAAATTAGCCATGTAGAGATCAGAGGGATTGACAGGTATATGTAAACCTAAATAAGTCAAAGAGGTATTCGCCCATCTGAAAGGAAAAGAACCATTCCAGGCAGCCTGGGCACCATCGTGTAAGGCTAAAGCTTCTGTCTTAGACTTATTTATCACAAATCCTGACATAATTTCAAAATCATGTAGAAGTTGCATAAAACCTGGGAAAGCAGCTTGTGGATTAGCAAAATACAATAGCAAGTCATCAGCGTATGCTGACACTTTTAATATTTGACTTCCAATTCGAATCCCTTTCCATTCGGTCTGCAAATGAAAATGTCGGATAAGGGGATCCAACGCTAAATTAAAAAGTAGGGGAAATAAAGGGCACCCTTGTCTTGTACCACGATATAATTGAAAGTTCTCCGTATTTAAACCATTAATGGTGAGAAATGCTGTGGGGGTATTATATAGTGAATTAAAAAATCGTATAAAACTTGGACCAAAATTTTGGAAATGAAAGACGCGTAACAAATGTGTCCAGGACACACGGTCAAATGCTTTATCAGCATCACAACTGACCAAAAGAGACGTATCCTCTGAGTTTTGTAGCGATTGCGTTATGGCTGCTATTACCTGACGAATGTTATGTACTGAAGATCTATTCTTTACAAAGCCAGATTGTGATGTATGGAGTAACTTGGGTAAAAGCATCTGTAATATTTGTGCCATAATGGAGGATAATATGAGATATGGTAAGAACTTACCCTTGTTATCTCTATTTCTACGAAGTCCATAGGGTTCCACAGGATACCTTGGGGTATAGGTGTGACGTCAGTCGCAGGGCACCAAAGAGTTAAGCTTTCAGCCTCCCAGGATGCACTAGGTCCCCCTCCTATACCCCGCCCCCGGGCCAAGGCACCTCAGTTAGTTACCAAGCCATAGGCCGGAGGAGGAGAAGGAAGAGAGAGAACAAAGATCTGGACACATACAAGAATCACATTCTCACCAGAGGGAGACGGAAAACCGGTGACCAGAGCAAAGCCCATCTGCAGCACAGGTGCGACAGGGCGGGAGTCCTGTGGAACCCTATGGACTTCGTAGAAATAGAGATAACAAGGGTAAGTTCTTACCATATCTCATATTTTCTACTTCAGGGTCCATAGGGTATCCACAGGATACCTTGGGGATGTCCCAAAGCAGTACCCTTTAAGGGTGGGGACGCTCCTGTGCAGAAAGGAGAATCCGCCGCCCGAAGGAAGCATCCTGAGAGGCGAAGGTGTCAAACCAGTAATACCTCACGAAGGTATGGACAGAAGACCACGTAGCAGCCTTGCAGATCTGAACTGCCGAGGCACCACGTCGAGCTGCCCACGAAGGACCCACAGACCTAGTGGAATGAGCCTTCAGAGAAGGAGGGACCGGTAGGCCTTCATGAAGATAAGCTTCAGAAATAGCCATACGGATCCAGGCTGCCAAAGTTTGCTTTGAAGCAGGCCAACCCTTTTTACAGAAGCCATAGAGGACAACAAAGCGTCCGACTTCCTAAACAAAGAAGTGCGGTCAACATAAGTCCTTAAGGCCCGCACAACATCCAAAGAGGCCTCACCCACGGAAAGACCCGGTGAGTTAAAGGCCGGAACAACTATTTCCTCGTTAACATGAAACTGGGAAACAACTTTGGGAAGAAACTTGGGCCGAGTGCGGAGCACTGCCCTGTTCCCATGAAAAACCAAGAAAGGGGGTCTACAAGAAAGAGCCCCTAACTCAGAAACACGTCTGGCTGAAGCAACGGCCAGAAGGAAAACAGTCTTAGCTGTTAGCCATTTAATATCCACTGAGCCCAGTGGTTCAAACGGCGGTCCTTGGAGAGCCCTCAGGACCACAGCCAAATCCCAAGGCGCCACAGGTGGAACAAAGGGCGGCTGAATACGGAGAACACCTTGCATAAAGGTGCGCACATCTGGGATTGTAGCAATCCTACGGTGAAACCAGACAGATAGGGCCGAAACCTGTACCTTCAAAGAAGCAAGGCGAAGCCCATGATCTAGTCCCGCTTGCAGGAAGGCGAGAATCCGAGACAGACGAAACTCCCGCGGTGCATAACCTCTCGGTCGACACCACTGGAAGAACATATGCCACACGCGATGGTATATCCTCGCGGAAGACGGTTTCCGAGCTCGTAACATGGTACGCACCACAGAGCTGGAAAACCCCCAGGACCTCAGCATGGCCGTCTCAACAGCCACGCCGCCAAAGACAGCCGAGTCAGGTCCGGGTGAAGACAAGGACCCTGAGACAGAAGGTCCGGTCGTAGCGGCAACCGCAGAGGACTGTCCACGGACAGACCCTGAAGGTCTGAGAACCAGTGCCGTCTGGGCCACGCGGGAGCTATCAACAGGAGCGTCCCTCCTTCCTGTTTGAATTTCCGGATTACCCGTGGAAGAAGGGAGACCGGAGGGAACAGGTATGCGAACCTGAACGTCCACCGGACGGACAGAGCATCCACCAGAGACGCCCCTTCGTCTCTTGTGCGAGACCCGTACACCGGCAACTTGTTGTTGTGCCGGGACGCCATGAGGTCGATTTCTGGAAGACCCCACCTGTCCACCAGTAGTTGAAAAACGTCCGGGTGCAGGGACCATTCCCCTGGATGAACGTCCTGGCGACTTAGAAAGTCTGCCTCCCAATTTAGCACTCCCGGGATGAAGACCGCTGATATGGCCGGAAGATTGCGCTCCGCCCAAACCAGGATCCGAGAGACCTCTACGAGAGCCGCCCGACTGCGAGTTCCTCCTTGCCTGTTTATGTAGGCCACGGTGGTAGCATTGTCCGACTGGACCTGCACCGGGTGACCCTGGAGAAACCGCTGTGCCTGCAGGAGAGCATTGAAGACCGCACGGAGTTCCAAGATATTTATTGGAAGCTCCGCTTCTGTCGGTGTCCACCTGCCCTGGAACAAGTGTGGACCCGAAACTGCTCCCCAGCCCCGAAGACTGGCGTCCGTTGTCAACAGGACCCAATTTGGAACCCAGAACGGATGTCCCTTGTTGAGGTGGGTCGTCTTTAACCACCACGCAAGGGACAGGCGAACCTCCGGGGTGAGCACAATCGTCTGGAACTTCAGAGACTGAGGCAGCCCGTTCCACTTGGACAGGATCAGGTGCTGCAGAGGTCTGGAGTGAAACTGGGCGTATTCCACCATGTCGAACACCGACACCATGGAGCCCAGTAACCTCATCGCCGAGTGTAAGGACACCCGGCGGCTGTGCAGACAACTGCGCACCCTTGACTGTAAAGCAGAGATCTTGTCCTCCGTCACGAAGATCCTTTGCTGTCCCGAGTCCAATAAGGCTCCAAGATGCAGAATCCTCCGAGACGGGATTAGAGTGGACTTCTGCCAGTTGATTAGCCAGCCGTGCCATTGCAGCAGTGCAATGGTCAGGTCCAAGTGGTGTAACAGGAGCTCTGGAGATCCTGCCACCAATAACAGGTCGTCCAAGTACGGCAACATGCGGACTCCTTGCAGCCGCAGAGAAGCCGCCATGACCGCCATAGCGTCCTGTAAGTTCAATGACACCATGTAGTCCCCAGGTTCCAGCGCCAGAATGATGGACCGTAGGGTCTCCATCCGAAACTTCGGGACCCGCAAAGACTTGTTGAGTGCTTTGAGGTTGAGAATCGGACGATATGACCCATTGGGTTTCTGTACCAAAAAAAGATTTGAATAGAAACCCTGGCCCCTCTGGGAGAATGGAACAGGCACTATAACTCCAGCCTGGAGCATAGTGTGCAATACCTTCCGCAGCTCCGTAGCCTTGTTCCGGTCTGATGGTAGACCCGTGGTGAAGAATCGAGCCGGGGGTCTGTGCCGGAAGGAGAGGGCGTACCCGTGAGAGACCACCTCCAGAACCCAAGTGTCTGTCGTAGTGAACGACCAACACCGGGAGAACTGCAGCAGGCGGCCTCCCACCCTGGGATCCCCCAAGGGGAGACCCGGACCGTCAGGCCGCAGGCTTGTCATCTGGCTTGGGGGCCGGACGTCTGGTACTCCATGCCTGTTTCCGGGGCTTGACCGATTTCTTAGGGCCAGCCTGTCGAGGAAACGACTGTGGTTTGGGCCTGCCCTGGGCCCTAGATGACCGAAAGGACGATGGTCCAGAACCAGAAGGAGCAGCGGCCGACGGGAGACAAGCAGATTTGGCTGCCGCCAGCGTGGCCACAATCTTATCCAGATCCGGACCGAAGAGAACTTCTCCGGTAAACGGCAACGCTTCCAGACCTTTCTTAAATCTGCGTCCGCCTTCCAGGATCGCAGCCACAAGGTGCGACGAGCAGCTACCGCTGCTGAAGAAATTCTAGACACCAGAGTACTAATGTCTAGAGCCGCCTCGTTGATGTAGGTGGCCGAATCACGGAGATTGCCAATCAACTCCGCCTGTTCGGCCGGACAGTCGGATTCAAAAGAAGCCTCTAATGAATCCGCCCAGCGCTCCATCGCTCTGGCAACCCAGCAAATGGCCATAGCCGGCCGTGCTGCCCCCCCTGCAAGGGAATAAGCAGACTTCAGGCAGATTTCTACCTTGCGGTCCGTAGCATCCTTAAGGGAGGACATGGATGGCATCGGCAATGTGGCACTACGGACAAGACGGGTCACGTGAGAATCCACCTGTGGAGGGGATTCACACTTAGCAAAATAATTATCCGCGAACGGATAAGCCACCGCCAGGCGTCTCTGCGGCTGGTATCTTTTGCCAGGTTGTTTCCACGCCTCCTCTAAATGGTCCACCAACTGACCCGAAAGAGGAAAGACTGTGGCATCGCCCTTCACATCTTTGAAAAAGGCATACTTAGATTTAGCCTCTGGGGGAACTTCGTCCTCAATCACCAAGGCTGTGCGGACCGCCCGAATAAGTCCAGGAATATATACTTTGGACTTAGCATCAGCGTCCTTAGTATGGAAAGGTTCCTGATCGTAAGGATCCAGAATCTCCCCATCATCAGACGTCCCTTCGTCATCCTCATAAGGAGCGGACAGAGACGCCACCGGCCTTTTATGAGGCCGCATCACAGACTCCCCTTGCAACACATCCGACAAGTGCTGTACAGAACTCGTCAGGGAGTTAACCCACGCTGGCTCCTGAGAACCCGGGAGCGGGGAAATAGGGAGACTGTGGGGTACCACCAATTGTCGTGGGAACCCCTGCATGGGTGACGACACCACAGACTGCTGGGACAAACCCATCGGAGTAAACGCGGGCTGCGGAGCTAACTGGCCCACTAAAGCTGTTAACGCCTGAGCGAAACAAGCCCAGGGCGGCTCCTGTACCGGTGCTGTAACCGTAATAGGCCGCGCCATGGACAAACACTGCCGGCAAAGGCCCTCCGCGCTACCCTCCCCCTCCGCTAACGGTACTTTGCACGTGGTACACTGTAGCCGGAGGGGAAAATCACTTTCAGACATGATGGCACCACGTATGTGACCTCTCTCACCAATTAAGTATTAAATAGGCGAGAGACCACCCTGCAGCACCGCACCGCAAGGGCTTTAGCAGAAAGAACAGGGACAGTAATAAAGCTGACAGTTTAGAGAAGAAAAGTTACAGGCAGCGCTAGCACAGTCACATACAATGCAGAGAAATAACAATTCCTGCACTAACAGCGCTGATCACTCAACTACACAGACACAGGGCCTGGTAGGACACAGCGCTGCATACACAGACCTGAGCCACAGCGGAGGAGAGGTATGCGGGGGGACCCAGACCACGATGCTTCCTTCCAGACTTCCAGCAGCGTTCACCATGCGTTGCAGAGAAGATGGCCGCCGAGGAGCAGAGAGAAGCTGGCCTGGGGGAGGAGCGCTGACACAAGACCAGTCAGCACAGTGCAGAGAGGGCTGTGTGCAGCGGGGGAGGCGCCGGCTGTGAGACAGGGAAGGCGCGCTCCCCTGGCATGCATTTAACCCCTGGGACGCCGCAGCGCTACCGCTCTGCTGCGGTCCGCTGTCCCAGGGGGTAGTGGAAGCGCAGGTTGGTCGCCTGGCTCCACGCTGCAGCCAGTCCCCAGGGAGCCCCCTGCCTGGGGACTTAGGACCATGTGATCAGCGGGAACCCACCGCGGAACCCCGCTGCTTACCTCTGTCCCCCTTGAATCCGGCCATGGTCCGGAACATCTGGGGTCACCGCTAGCTGTGACCCCAGACGCCCACCAGCATCCCCGGATCAGTACCGGCGTTCTGGTACCGGCGGGGTGTAGGGAAGACAGCATGGACGTCAGGACTGACTGTCCATGCTGTTCATCCAGATATGCAGCCACAGCTGCATGAAGAAAAAGCTTCAGGGGCTCTTCTAGCCCCCACTCCAACAGGTGCACCCGACTCCGGCCGGGCACCAAACTAAACTGAGGTGCCTTGGCCCGGGGGCGGGGTATAGGAGGGGGACCTAGTGCATCCTGGGAGGCTGAAAGCTTAACTCTTTGGTGCCCTGCGACTGACGTCACACCTATACCCCAAGGTATCCTGTGGATACCCTATGGACCCTGAAGTAGAAAATAACTTTAAATCCTGATTTAATAAAGATATGGGATGGTAAGACTGTACTAATGTTGGATCTTTGCCCGGCTTCGGTAACATTATTATACGGGCTTCATTAAAAGAAAATGGAGCCGCTGTGCCAGAAAGAATAGAATTAAACAATTTTAATAAATGAGGAGTAAGAGATGGAGATAATAATTTATAATATTCTGCACTAAGCCCATCAGGGCCCGGAGCTTTACCAATTGCTGAATGTCCAATAGCCGCCAAGATTTCTTGCTCAGAAATTAAATCAGTCAGTATTTCCTGTTCCTCCTCAGTTAATATAGGGGAACCTGCCGACTTTAAAAATTCCATACCTAAAATTTGGTTATCTGGTGGTGCAGTGTATAAATTTCTAAAGTATTCCAAAAAGGAATTTGTTATATCAGAAGTGGAGGTAAGAACATGAGATTCCAAGACAATTTTTGAAATGTTAACCTGAGGACGCTGATTTCTAACCACATTGGCCAACAGTTTCCCTGCCCTATTTCCCCACTTAAAATAACGATGTTTCTGGTAATCTAAAGAACATTGGGCTTTTTCTGTACATAGTGTGTCATATAAATTTTTAGTATCAATATAAATCTGACGAGTTTCTGGGGTATTAAACCTTAATAAATTTGTATAAGATGTAGAAAGAGCTGTACTAATAGCTTGAAATTTTTGGGAGAGTTTCTTACGTTTTCCGGCAACATAAGCTATGATCGAGCCACGCAAAACTGGCTTGGATGCTGCCCAAAATAAATTGATATCTTCAATATGTTGATTATTATCGTTGACATAGTTCACGTATTGTTGTTCCAAATATAGCTTGAAATCAGGACAATTATATAAATAGGAGGGAAATCTCCAATTAAAGGAGGAAGGTTTTGGTGTAGGAAGGAATAAGGAGAACCATGTTGGGGCGTGGTCAGCGATAGCTATATTTTCTACTTTATCAACATAAACTTTAGGAAGGAGATTTGTGGGAAGAAGCCAATAATCAATTCTGGAGGATGTGTGATGTGGGTGTGAGTAAAACGTGTAATCACGCTCCATGGGGTGTTGATACCTCCAGGGATCAGAGAGTTGAAGAGAAGATATAAGAAAATCTAAAGCCTTAGGTATAGTGCCTCCTCCCCCATCGCCTGATCTGTCTAATAGTGTAATCCCCCCCTAAAATAATGGTCCCTTCGGCCCAATCCTGTATTTGAACATATAAATCTGTAAAAAAAACACTGTTAGGACCAGTTGGTGCATATATGGTGACAATAGTATACAAAACCCCTTCCAATTGTATTTGAACAAATAGAAATCTACCCTCAGGGTCACACAATTTATCAAGTATAGTATAGTTAAGGGACTTGCGTAGAAGAAGAACCACACCTCTTCGTTTGGAGGTATATGAAGCTGCTATGTATTCATTCAACCAATTGCTCCTTAACGTATTTGGATCCCCCTCCCTCCAGTGCGTTTCCTGAAGCACAGCCACATCTGGTTTGAGCCTCTGTAGGTGTTGTAATACCTTCCGCCGTTTGAGCGGTGTGTTAAAACCATCTACATTCCAAGTGAGGAATTTTATACGATCCTTATAATTAACAGGTGTACCCAAGGAATTCAAGTTATCAACCAATACCTTGTTTCATGAAAATACTAATTTGTTGAAATTCGTTAAACATAGCATCCCATGTCCCAGCGAGTAGGGACGCCATTGTTATTATAAACGCGTGGTCTCTCAATCCCATTATCACTACATTTAACCAAACATATATATACCAAAATGATACAGTTCTACCATTTTGTGTTTTTTTTTTAACCCAGACATAAGGCCATTGTGGCCAATAATAACCAGTAACTATATTCCAAATATGAGAAAATAAAAAAAAAATTCAAAATCAAAACAAATAAAAAAAAAGAACAATTTAGAGGAAACAGAGTTTTCCAGAAAAATAGTAAGAAATACACATAATATGCAAAAGCAGATGAGAATCAATTTCTCATTAACAAATATTAATGACATAATGAGGCATATGTGAGTAATATAATACTTGCGATTTAAGCATTAACTCAATGTTCATCGACAGATGAGAGTACGTTAGATTCCGAAAGAGAAGTAACAAATGTCTTTGCCGGGGACACCGAATCAAAGAAATACTGTTTGCCATCAGTAGCAGTTAGCTGGGTAGAGGAGGGCAAATCTGATTCCAGCATCAAAAAGCGACTTGCATATCGGTGAAAATTCTCTTCGTTTCATTGCCACTTGATAAGAAAAATCTTGAAAGAGAAGCAACCTGTCCCCTTTATAGGATAAATTTTGAGATTTACGATAAGCCTCCATCAGTCTGACTTTATCCATATAATTAAGGAACCTGAAGATGACAGGTCTAGGCCTGCGGCGATCTGCTTGACGATCCGGACCAATTCTGTGTGCACGTTCGATCAATATAGGACCTGATGTAGAGCTGCAACCCAACTCCTGAGGAAGCCAGGTGGAAACTAAGGGCCTGATTCAGACCCACTCGCAAGCGGCTGTCCGCTCACAAGTGGGTCGATGGTGTGCACTGCGCATGCGCACGACGGCGGGAGCTCCGAAGACAGCTGTTATGCTGGCCATAAACTAGCACGATATCGGGCCGATTGCCCGATTTTCGATGCGCCGTACGATGAATCGTGTGGAGATCGTGTAGCATTTAGGTAGGAATGCGATTCGATGCGCGCTCCCACAGCTATTAAAACGCATCGTATGATCAGATGTGCAACTCATCATATCTATCATGATCGTATGCAGATCGGGCCGTGTATTTGTGCAAATTCGATGAACAGTGTGTCCGACCGGCGTAATTTGTAAAAAAAAAAGAAAAAACTGATGTACGCACGGCATCTGCCTTTAATAAAATAAACACAGATGCAGCGATGGTTCAGTGAGAAGCATCCGTACATCTGTAAAAAAAAAAACGGTGTGCCCCTCCCCCTCCCAAAGAGCAACCAGCCCCGTGCCTTCAGTGACCAAGTGCAGGTTGCGCAACATATGCGGGACAACCAGCCCTGATTGCCAAAATACGGGGGACAGATGACGTAGGGGTCCCCCGTAATCTGTGCAACCAGCACTGGGCTCTGATCCGGTCCTGGAAATACAGGGGGAAAAATGTGTAGGTTCCCCCTGTATTTTCCAGATCCAGCACCGGTTTTTCTCTAGCAGGGGGCTGATGCCACAGCCCGGGAAGCCCTTTCACCGGGTCCTCAAGCCAAAGCATCAACCCTGACCGCTAGCCAGTCTAGTGATGCCTGCCCGCCTCCAGTGCACCCCCAGCCGATAGTCCGGGGCTATCCCCGACACCCCTGGGGCGGTGGGTGCCGCATTCATAGTGTATAAGTGTAGTGTTAAAAAATAAGTGAAAACATTGGCCCTCATTCAGACCAGGTCGCAAGCGCTGAGCGCTCGCAACTGGGTCGATGTTTAGGCCCTGCGCACGCGCAGCGGCCGCACTGAGCAAGCCCTGGAGTGAGAAATTCGCTCGCTCCGGAGCTCACTACAAAAGGGCCGGCTGTCAATGTTGATCGACAGCTCGGCCCGTTTTGCAGGCGTGGCGGGGGGTGGTTTCACAAACGGAGGCATTTTGTGGGCAGCCGCACTGACATCAGCAGGGAGCTTCCTGCTCGATCAGAGCAGGAAGCTCCCTGGGGCTAGCAGTTGCGGAGACCCAACCTTAGGGTCTCGTCGCAAGCCCCGATGGTCGCGATGGTTTTGACCATCGCGACCATCAACCTGGTCAGTCGCTAAAGCTGTGGGTGGTAAGTCTTTTTTTTTTTAACATGACGCCAGTCGGACACACGATGCATCGGGGCGAATGATTGTGAGATCGTATGAACATAAGCACCAAATCATGCCAGGGAGTTCAAGGAAAATCGTAAGATGAATCTTATCTTATATTGATCGTACTAGTGTATGGCCAGCATTAGATAGAAATAGTAGTAGGGGCTGTAGTAATAGCAGGAACATAGATAACTTCTGGGGATAGTTGTAGAAACAGAGACACAGATAATAGCTGGGGGTGGTAGTGGTAACTGACACAGATGTCAGCTGGCGGGTAGTAGCAGGGACTCAGATGACAGCTTGGGGGTAGTAGCAGTGACTGGGAGTGGTGATGGTAGTAGTAGGGATACAGAATTACAGCTTGGGGGGTAGTAAAAGGGACAAATATGAGATCTGGTGGTAGTAAGGACACACATGACATCTAGGAGGAGTGGTAGTAAGGACTGGGTGGGAGAAGTAGGGACACAGATGACAGCTGGGGATAGTGCAAGTAATGGGGACACACAGGATGACAGGGACGTATACTGGGAAGCAGCCAGTATGTCACAATTCGCAGAATGGCTCGTACCATAGGATTGGCTGATACAGTGGCATGGGGTCTGACATGCCAGTGGATTTCACCAGGGACCCCCACAAGGAGGTTTTGGATTCGCTGTGCCCAACACTCAGGTCGCGGCCCTCTGTCTGGGTTCTTAAGTACGGGCATGGTAGAACTAGACGCCGGGGGCTTCCCGGAGCCTAGTCGTCTGTATGGATCAGATGATAATCACTTCCAGTGGCTGTTTACTCTCATTGTGATTTACAGTTAGGGGGTATTTGGGGGAGGTAATGGGGAGTGGTGTCAAAGAATGCAGGTGTGTTGCGACCATTTCGGGGGCATGTCACACCCTGCATCTGCGATCCTGTACGCAAGAAAAATGGCTCCGGCATCTCAGTTCCCGTGGCCATTCTGCATGACCATAGGATTACTCAAAATCTGATAATCAAAGGATCTGCGACCGATGCTGTGTCTTTGTACGCAAAAGCTAGGACTTGCAAAGCGGCAGATGGGTGTCTCAATACATTCCTCGGTGTCTGTGACATTTGCATATTTTTGCACAGCTGGTGGCATAAGCATACAACTCTAAATCTGAGGCCAATCAGACAAAATGTCTATCAGCCAGTTACACATTGATATACTGTTACCAATATCTTGTAGCTTGCACATTTTTTTGCAGGCTCAGGCTGCTTGCAGCGAAATGTAAGAGACTAAGGGGTACAGTGGCAAACGCAGGATTTCTAGAGGGGGGTTTCCAAATGCGTGATTTTAGACTGAGTGTGGCCAGTTCATGAAGAGGGTATAATTACCACTTATCCAGCTTTAATATGCGTCATACAAAGTGTATTGTGTGTCGTAATTCCAACATAATCAGGACCAGAGTGCGGCAGTAGGACCATCCTGCCTGAGCTGAATGTTTTTATTGTAGATGTGGGCACCATTCCAGGGCATGGGAGCAAGTCCTGGAGTCTGGGGGAGCAGCAGAAGAACCTAGCACTGCCCTGGACATATATGTACATATTGGGTTCTATAGCAGTACATCCCTAACAGTGCATGTTTTCCAAATCCCCTAATTGGTGCACAGGTTATTTTTTACTGGCTGATACATGTTAAAAGATCCACAGGTGGTGCTATTTATTTAATTTATGATACTGAGAACAACATGCAGCGCTAGTAAAATTCCATTATATTATTATTTCTATTGTGGTCATGGTGTGGGCTGGGGAGGGGGGTTTCCAGGCAGACGGAAACCCCCCCTGCATTTGCCTATGGGCTATATTTACTAATGTGCGGGTTTTTAGAAGTGGAGATGTTGCCCATAGCAACCAATCAGATTCCAGCTATTATCTTCTAGAAGGAGCTAGACAAATGATAAGTAGAATCTGGTTGGATGCTGTAGGCAAAACCTCCTCTTCTTAAAACCTGCACTTCAGTAAATATACCCCTAAGGGCTTTGGTTTACGCACATATCTGAATCAGGCCCTAAGGTAAGAAGCTGTCTGGCATATGAGGAATATGCTGCTGGGGGGATTGGGGCATTTCAGGGAGCATGTGAGGCACACAGGGAGACATGTGACAGATGCTGGGGGCATATGAGGCTCACAGGGGGGCATGTCAGGAAGACGCTGCTCATGGGTCATGTATCAGAGATGCTGTGGGCATTTGGCACACAGGGAGGCATGTGTGAAACATGCTGCTGTGGAGGGGGCATGTAAGGGAGTTGCTGGTGGTGTGTGAGGCACACAGGGGGTATGTGGGGAACATGCTGCTGGGGGGCCATGTAACAAGAGAAACTATAACATTTGGGACAAAATGCTGCTGTAAAGGGGGCACAGCCACAGGCTGCAACTTTGGAAACTAGGACTTATTGTAGTTATTTTAAAGCACCTTGGAATGATGCAATAAGCTAGCCTGTGCACTCCAACAGAACTCTCCCTGGGATACAATTTGGCACCAGTGCCTTCCTAACATTGGTTGGCAAACATAACCTGATATTTGACTGGCCCAGGCAAATAACCTAACTGACAAATTAAACTTTTAATCAATGGGATATTGTTTGTTTTATAAAATCTAGTGTAAACTTTGTTGAACTCATCCACAGGATATGAAGTGTATTTTTTTTTTTTTTTTTAATTTTTGCTTTGCTCCGAAATCAGGAATATGTTAACTAGAAATACTATGTTTGTTCCTACACCAGTTACCAGAATATGCTCTGCCTGACGTGGAGCAGCATTATATTTGTTACAGCTCTTTAAACAAAAAAATAAATAACATTGAAACATTGTTTCATATAGTTTCCTCTTTATAAAACCAGCCTCATTCCTCTGCAGAAAATTAAATAAAAATGTGCAACTCCCAACAAAGGAGGTCTCCAAAGCCAGATGGGGACATGACAGTGGATAGTGCTGTGTTGGGTGTCCCCGGTCATTGTGGGAGATGTCAGCTGAGCAAGAGTCTGACTCAGGTATTCTCCAGACAACATCAAGTGCAGGGCTTTGCATGACTGCTCCAACGCAATGTATGCGCTTTTCCTTCAACAGATGGCTCCATGAGCGCACTACGGCTATCAGTGTAAGTTTGATTAGGTTTAGGGATGGACCTTGAAAACCAATGGTTAGCAACGATCGATGTCCCCGACTTAATGGAAATAAATACCAGGTTTGCAATGGTTGCCAGCCATTGGATGCTGCTTCCGATGCCCATCCGATGGCTGTTTGATTTTAGCTGCGGACAAAGGGCCTGATTCAGAGATGGACGTATTGCACACCCACAGCAGGAGGTGTCTGTAGGAAATAGACACCTCCTGCATGAATCTGTGATTCAAGTGCAGGGTCCATAGACGCTGCCTCGGATCACCATTGGTCGCAATGGTTGTTCAAACTTACTCAGCCTGGCCATCAGAACTGGACAGCCGAGTCCAGGAAGTCTCAGCACATCTCCAAAGAAGGGGTGACTCGCCCCCGCTGTGGCTGGTCCTTGTATCCACCCCTCAAGCGCCGCAGCATGTCAAATATGCTGTGCCTAAAGGGGAACTGTGGACAATCATGCAAGACCCATTTTGCACATGTGCAGAACGGGTCCTGAGCATACGCAGACCCCCAACAATCAGGAGATGTACGTAAACCATTGGGTTTAGGTATATCTCTGAATCTTGCCCAGAATAACCAAAAATGGTTGTGATTAGGCTTACAATACTATTCATTTAGATTGGGATACTCATGAATTACACAGGTTCTGTGGCTGGCTGACTTCAAGCCTATATTTCATCTGGTTTTAATCAGCCATAGAACTTGTTATCTGTGAGTATCCCGGTTTAAAGGGATAGGGAGAGATTTATCAAAACTTGGAGATAGAGTGGAGAGAGATAAAGTACCTACTAATCAGCATCTGTCAGTTTAAAGGATATGGGGTCTATGTACTAAGCCTTGGATGGAGATAAAGTACCAACCAATCAGCTCCTCATGCTAGGTACAGAATCAGAACGACATATCGGTTGGATCGTCCAGTGTACGGATTATCTGTGCGGTCGCATACGATAACGTCCGGTTGGCCGTCAATCGTTAAGTCATTCATTACATCGCTCGATGTGTACCCGCGGTACGATATGTCGGCCCATCATATCGTCCAGGTACACATCGCTAAGTGTGTACCTAGCTTGACTGTCACTTTACAGGCTGTGTTTGAAAAATTACAGTTAGGAGCTGATTAGTTGGTACTTTATCTAAATCCAATTTATCTCTCTCCAAGGCTTAGTACAGAGGGCCTGATTCAGAGCCACTCGTAAGCGGCCGCTCGTTCACTCCGAGCGATATTTGCACAACTGCGCATGCGTATGGGTCGTAATGCGCATGTGCAAAACAGTCATTGCGGTCGGAAATCGTGCGCTCGCAAAACAGCGAGGGGCTGCTAATTTGATTGACAGAAAGTACCGTTTGTGGGTGGTAACGGGAAGGTGCTTGAAAACGGGGGAGTGGAGATCCGAATGCAGGCGTGCCTAACGGTCAAAAATGCGTTTCATGGGAGTGCATAATTAGTAAGGGAATGTCATCGACCACTTCACTTGGTTGTCTTTTAGCCTGAACTGCTCGCGGTGATAGCGGTAAGAAAAAGCTACCATAAGCACTGCGAGCAGTTCAGATGCCTTTCGATGTACCCGATTAATCTAATAAATACCGGAGATGACGTGTGATGCGAACGGCAAAGGGGCGTCTTTACAAAATAGCGAGCGCATTTTTCGTTCGCTTGCTCAGACATAGAGGCGTCAACACACCGCAAAGAGCGCTCAATTTAAATAGCTGGCCCCTTTTTTGGAACGACCGTCCGCAAATAGCGTCCGGCTCTGAATCAGGCCCAGAGACACGTGTTCAAAAAGTGACAGTCGCTGATTGGTTGCTACTTTCTTTCTCTCCAAGCTTTGGTAAATTTCCCCCATAGTATAGTAAACCTAGTTATGATGAGTGTCTAGCAGCCATTGCATCACATTTTAGGCCTCTATTTATTAATAATCGCAATTGCAATGCGATCTGGGCATGACATTACCGCACATGATTGCATTGCAATATGCGTTCATAGTGCCTGGATGTATCATCTGACACATGCAGGGACACAGGCTCCAAATGGAGCGCATTCCTGCAATGTGCCCGGAGACCTGCTGGGGCTGCTGCGCATGCGCAAACTGACTGCACGTGCATGGCCGCCAGCTAATTATGCGAGGTGTAGCCCATAGGCTACAGTGGCTAACGCCATGCGGCTGCCAGCAAGAATGAAGTGATCATAGCAGGTATCAGCGATACCTGCTGCCAGGGCCGTAACTAGGGGTGTTCAGCTGGTGCGACCACACAAAGCGCAGGTGTCTGTGGGCGGCACCATCGCCACCCCACGGCCCCTGCTTCTGGCTGGAGGGTGCTTGGAACGGCTCCCTGCAGCCAGCACCGCTGTGGCAGTGCTGTCTGTAGTGTCCATTGCAGGCACCCTGCCATAATTACAGCTGCCCGAAGCGCTCCGGGCACTGCTGCAGCTTCAAGTTCTGGTGGCCCCACACCTTATGCGTGACATCATGCGGAAACGGGGCGGGGCTGGCACATGGCACTCAGAGCCCTAGTTTTTGCTCTGCCTGCTGCGGTCCCTCCTTCATACATCTGAGGCAAACTTAATATTTGTGGTTAATCCTCGGTTAAACCTCAAACATACAATGATAAATGGGCCTCTTTATCATTGATCGCTTTTGCAATGCGATCAGGGCATGCCAGTAATACCCCTGATCGCATTGCAAAAAGCGAGCTCTTCGGCCGGATGTATCATCCGGGACACGGGCTCCGAAAGGAGCCCATCCCTGCGATGTCTCCGGCGCAGCCGGCCAAAGCAGGAGGTGGTGCGCATGCGCAGTCCCGTGGACTGCACATGTGCCATAGCCGGTTAGGGTTCCAGCAGTTCCCTCCGCTGTATCCTATGGGCACAGTATAGCCCATAGGATACAGCGGCTAATGCCACCTTCAGATGGCGTTAACTGCGGGGGCCAATATCCGGAATGTTTCACATTCCGGTTATTGGTACATTTGGCAGCATCGCTTCCCCCATAGAAACCTATGGGGGAGGTGACTGCCAGCGGCAATGGAGGGATCACAGCAAGTATCGGTGATACTTGATGCGATCCCTTAATACATCCGGGGGATACTTAGTATTTGAGTTAAACCCCCAAAATCGGGTGTTTTCAGGTATTTTGCCTCAAATACATTTTGATAAATGGGCCCCTTAGTGTCATTCAATGCCAGGCTTCCGATGTCCATCTCTACTTAGGTTACCCTGACAATGTCAGTGAGTTAAGGGGCCTATCCATTAGCACAGGTGTGGGGAACTTTTTTTCTGGTGAGGGCCATTTTGATATATATAATATTATTCGCAGGCCTGATGCAGACCACGCCCCCTCTCCGCATGATGGTACAAGGGGTGGCACCACAATCACTGGTGATTACAGCAATGCCTGGAGCATCCTGAGGATGCTCCGGGGAGCTGTAAGGGCAGCTGTGTGACTGAAGCATTCTAAGGCCCGTATTCAATTTGAAGCATCGTCTTCGCCTCTGCCGGTAAAATCCCTGTTTTCGCCTATATCGCCAGTTTGGAGGCGAAAACTTTTCGCGAGCATGGCCACTATATCCCCGTATTCAATTTGAAAGTACCGTAGGCGAAATCGGGAACCGGCGAAATTTGGATCGGCGAAAAAAAAAAGGGAATTTTCGGGAAATAATTGTAGGACCTTCCTAAAGATGTCCAGACCAGGGGGATCACTATGGGTACCCCCGTTTTTGCCTGCAAAAGAAAGGTGGGTTTTTAAATAGCTGCAGCATGTGGTTTTTTTCTCGACACTGAAGAAGTGATGCAGAAGAGCACTTAGCTTTTTTTATTTTAAAGTGGTCCCATCAAATTTGGGGTTCATGAAAATGGGTACTAGCATATTTTTAAGTCCCTAAACACATTTTTTTTTAAATTCTGCAAAAATGCACCTGCCACCGCTATTTGAACCCCGACTTCCTTCAGGAGATAAAAATTGGGGTACCCATAGTGATCCCCTATGTCTACACATCTTTAGGGGGTCCCTGTAATATTCACGAAAATTCCCGTTGTGTTTTACCTGTAAAAAAAATGGATTAAAAGGTTTTTTTTAAAATGACATAGGCCCCCCCCCCCCCCCCAAAACCCAAACCAGCCCTGGTTTCTAAAAACACGGGGAACAAAATGTGTAGGGTTCCACTGTATTTTAGAAACCAACACCAGGCTGCAGGGACCAGTCCTGGTTTTAAATATAGGGGGAAAAAAGACGTGGGGATCCCCCTATATTTAAGACCAGCACCAGATCCAACTGACTGGGGTGTAATGCCACAGCCCGGAGACCCAATCACCGAGGCTCCAGGACCAAAGCATCAGCACCCCAAGTCGGTCAGCGCAAGCCGGTGATCTCGGGGGAGTCTGGGACCCCCCCAAAAAAGGGTCCACTTCTCCCGAGCACCACAGGCTTACACTGAAGCCCGGGGCTCTTCCCCATATCCCTGGAGCGGTGGGTATGGGGGTAATGGGGGGGCCAAATAATGTAAAGCTATTGTATTTTACAGGGTAACTACAAGTGCCAGTATGCCTGCGATTTTGCACTTGTGGAACAACAAGAGCCAGCAGACATGCGGCACCTGTAACTTCACTGTAAAATAGTTAAATAAAGACAAAACACACACACCATGATTAGTATAACTTTATTACACACACCTACCCATTCACACATACTTACCTATACCAGATGTTTCTGTCCCCTTGTCCAGTAGAATATCCTTAATGACTGGCCCTGCAAACAAAAAAAACATACTCACCTATATCCTGGCGCTGGTCTCCGCAGTAATCCATAAACATGGCAAAACAAAAAAACGAGTTCACGATCCACGTACCCAGGATTTCTATGTATGTTGCCACACATACAGATCCCTCCCGAATGTCAGCTGACGGGACTGTATGGAGCTTGCACGTCCCGTCAGCCAATCAGTGGCCGCGCTGACTGTAGAGCGGCCGCTGATTGGCTCTGGCTACGGAACTGTCAGTAGCCAGAGCCAATCAGCGGCCGCTCTACAGTCAACGCGGCCGCTGATTGGCTGACGGGACGTGCAAGCTCCGTGCATTCCTGTCAGCTGGCATTCAGGAGGGATCTGTATGTATGGCAACACACATACAGATCCTGGGTACGTGGATTGTGAACTCTTTTTTTTGGTTTGCCAAGTTCATGGATTACTGCGGAGACCAGCGCCAGGATATAGGGGAGTATGTTTTTTTTGTTTGTAGGGCCAGTCATTAAGGATATTCTACTGGACAAGTGGACAGAAACATCTGGTATAGGTAAGTATGTGTGAATGGGTAGGTGTGTGTAATAAAGTTATACTAATCACGGTGTGTGTTTTGTCTTTATTTAAATATTTATATTACAGTGAAGTTACAGGTGCCGCATGTCTGCTAGCACTTCTTGTTCCACAAGTGCAAAATGGCAGGCATGCTGGCACTTGTAGTTCCACTGTAAAATACAATAGTTTTACATTATTTGGCCCCCCATTCCCACCGCTCCAGGGGTATGGGGAAGAGCCCCGAGCTTCAGCGTGAGCCTGTGGTGCTCGGGAGGGGGGGACCCTTCTTTGGGGGGTCCCTGACTCCCCCAAGATCACCGGCTTGGGGTGCTAATGCTTTGGACCTGGAGCCTAGGTGATTGGGTCTCTGGGCTGTGGCATTACACCCCAGTCGGTTAGGTCTGGTGCTGGTCTTAAATATAGGGGGTTCCCTACGTCTTTTTTTCCCCCCTATATTTAAAACCAAGACTGGTCCCTGCAGCCTGGTGTTGGTTTCTAAAATACGGTGGAACTCTACACATTTTGTTCCCCTTATTTTTAGAAACCAGGACTGGCTGGCAAGCCTGGGGCTGGTTTGGCTTTTGGGGGGGTGGGGGCCCTATGTCATACTTTTTAAAAACTTTTAACCCATTTTTTTTATTTGTTAAACACAACGGGAATTTTCGGGAAGTCATCCAGGGACCCCCCCTAAAGATGTGTAGACATAGGGGATGACAAAGGGTACCCCCATTTTTATCTCCTGAAGGAAATCGGGGTTTCTAATAGCCGCGGCTGGTGCATAAATGCGGCTTTGAATAAGGTGATGCAGAAGAGCATTTAGAAGTTTTTTTAGGGAAAAATAACTATGCCCAGCAAACTTGGGGTACTTGAAAATGTGGTTCAGCATATTTTAAAGTTGCTAAAGTGAGTTGAAAAACCCACTTGCCGCAAGCAGCTGCAATGAAAACACCTGGGGCATACTCGGGGACCCCCCCCCCAGAGTGAAGTTCATTAGTTTTTAACTTTGTCCCCCCCCCCCTTTTTTTTTTTGCCACCAAATTCAAAGTGATTTTTTTCGACTCTCCTTTGTTTTTTTATTTTTTTTGACAGTTTACCTTTGGGGGACTGTCTGAAGGCTGCACGGGGGTTCCCGCAACATTGCACCCCTAAACCCCAATTCTGCACTTTTTTCTGCCTGCTATTCATAGGCGATACTTTTTCGCCTATTACATTGCATTGACTTTCCACCTAGGCGGAAAGTCTTCCAAATTGAATACAGGGTAAAATTAAAAGTTTTTGCCAAAAACAGGCGAAAACTGACTTTTTGCCTCAAATTGAATACGGCCCTAAGGACGCTACAGGCAGTACTGCTACATAGATTCTGGGTGCAGGGTGCCATTCTAGGCAAAGCTCTGAGGGCCAGACCAATTGCTATGAATAGGCCCTGAACGATGACAGATGCGCACTCCCGCGACCGATAAATTGAATCTTTCATCTCTCCAACATGTTGGTCAATTATTGCATATCGCGGCCATATATAAGCAATATCTGTCAGTTTATATGCGGTAAACGACGAAAGATATTAGCAGCAGTCACAGAGCGCTGCAGAGAAAAAAATATCCACTCCCTGAATGATGTCATACGATATCGCTCATCGTTCGCCAAAATCTGTCATGTACATGACAGATATGGTTCAGCACAGCCACCGGAATTTTCAAGGGATATCTTTTGTCTTTCTTCGCTCAGTAATACATCTGCTAATGGTCAGGCCCCTTTACTGATCTCTCCAGCCCTGGAGCTAACCTGGGATAAATGTAGACTCCCCTATGTTTGGTAAGATGACTAGGGAATATTATTGGCCGCTCCAACCTGTGATGCGAGGGAAACCTGCAGCCCTCCATACGCTCACCCAGCACCTGCCGGCTGCACGGAGGGGACTCCTCAGGGCACATTTGGCGGCCACCTCTATTCTGCACGATGATAATGACGGGAGGGGGAGGACGGGCGCGAACGCAAAGCTCGGAGTGACGTTGGGAGGCGCGCGGCCGTGCATTCGGGGTCGGAGTTCGTGGGTAAATACAAGATGGCGCCTGGCGCACCCCGGACCCCCCGCTGCCTGTGACAGTGGTGACTGTGTGCGTGCGTGACAGCGCCGGGAGGAGGCGGCGGAACAGGCCGTCCTCAGCTGCTTGCCGGGAGTAGTTCCTTCTGCCCTGTGTAGATGAGACCGCTCGCAGCACCGGGAAATCGCAGGCACCCCGGAAACAACAAAGAGGTAAATGCACAGGACCGAGCTCGGCTCCGGCGCTCTCCACCCCGGCACAGGCGACAGGGCTTCTGCGGATTAGCGCCTGCTCCGGAGCATCCTTCCTCCTTGACATCCCTCTAGCTGCACCAACAGGTCTGATCCCCCGGGCGCGGGTAGAGGACATGGGGCTCCAGCCTCACACATTACAGACCACTTTTTAATTGCAAAGAGATTGACGACCTGAAATTGCAGCGGGTGGGATGCGGTTCTGACTATCGCGGGATGCGTGGTCCTAGTGGTGCAGACGGGGTCCTCACATTGTGGTTGCTGCATGAAATCGAAGTTTCATCTTGGGAAGCCGTGCTGGGGAGCCTATCATACATGGAGGAAACGCGGCTACAACTCCATTTTGAGAAGGTTTTTGCAAATAAATTAATTGCAGCTTAATAACAAGGAGATGGAGGAGGGATTGTATTGCATGCAGCAGCATAGTGGAGGCTAGTGGTAGTAGGGTAACTACTGTACTATGTTACCTCCTAAAGCCGTGCTTGTTACTTTACTGGACAGTTACTGTCCCAGGAATGGGCTGCTGCCCCTCTTGTCCCCATGCTGCCCCTCTTGTCCCCATGCTGCCCCTCTTGTCCCCATGCTGCCCCTCTTGTCCCCATGCTGCTCCCCTTTTCCTGCTTTGTTGCAGGGCTAAATTTTTTTTTTTCCAGAAATGTAGTTGCATAATTATGGAAATTCCTTTTTGCGGTATTTATTGTTATGGATGCAGGCTGGTAGTATTTCAACTTGACGTTTTAATTAGAATTTGTGTACATGGGCTCCTATAGCCTGAATATATTATGAGAAATAAGCCTTGGCTGAAACTGTTATAAAAAATAAGACATTTTAGTTTTTGCTTCATTTTATGTGAAGTCAAATTTAATTATTGACTGTTTAATAATTATATTATTAAATAGTTTTGTCGTCTGAGATTCATGGCTTTTTTTTTTTTTTGTATGTGCTAAACCTTTTTGTTGGATTGTTTCAGGTTGATTTAAGAGTATGGCCCCCATTTATTAATGATTGGTTTTGCAACACAGTCAGGGCATGACAGTACCGCCCGTGATCGCATTGCAAAATGCGATCATAGTGGCCAGATGTATCATCCGGGACATGCAGGGACACGGGCTCCGAAAAGAGCCGTCCCTGGGATGTCTCTGGAGAGCTGCCGGCCAGTGCCAGGGATGCTGTACATGCGGAGTCCCGCGGACTGCACATGCACAGCCGTTATAGCCTGGGAGGGTTCCTGCAGATCCCTCCGGCTAATTATGTGCGGTGTAGCCAATAGGCTACAGCGGCTAACGCTATCTTTGGATGGCGTTAACTGAGGGGGCAAATATCGGGAATGCATCGCTCTCTGGATATTGGTAAATTTGGCAGCATCGCATCCCCCATAGAAAACTATGGGGGGGAATTCATTTCAACGCGTTGTTGAATAGCCACGGGAGGGAGCTCCAGCAGCTATTCAATTCACCACTCTGTGTGGGCGCGCTAAGGGTTTCTTCTCGTACCCCTCTGAGGATGCGAGGAGAAATCCGACCAAAGTGCCGGGCGTGCAGCTGTTTTTCTGCTTAGTGCTGCACTAACAGCCGCGCGCCCGGCACTTTGGTCAGAGAATGCCGGTTAACGCGCCTTGACACCCTTGTTAAGGCGTGATAATCGGCATTCTCCACGCACTGAATTGAATAGCTCACGGCGATATTCAATTCACGTTGAATTGAATCGCCGTTCATCGACATATCGCATTGGCTATGCTGCACCGCCGATGGACAGACATGTCTGAAGACACAGCTGTCCATCGGCAAGTGTGTACGGGCGGTCTGCAGACCGCCTGTACACACACAGTGGAAGCCAGGGGGAAGGGGTGGGACACGCCCCCCACGTCCCGGCTGCTGGGACCCGAGGGCACAAGTAGATGATCAGTGTGTATGAGCGACCATCATCTGCAGATATATTTGTCAGGTGTGTACCCACCTTAAGTCAAGTCTAAAACTCTGCTGGATTTTAGCAATTTACTAATTGGTTCAGAAACGCCCAAAATTCACTGAATATTTTTCACCTCTTGGGGCATCGGGTCAGTTAGTGTATTTGAACATGCAGAAGCCAATTGGCAAGTATTAACAGAAGCTACATATCTCTAGTATGATACATGTCTCTGGCACTTGTTCTTCCTGGATTGTTGTATGTAGGGTAAAACATCTCTGCTACTACGTGTGATTGTGACATGTCAGTGGACAGACCCATTACTATTGTAATCTTCGTTTTCACTTGTTCTGCACGTCATATTTAGTTTTCCTTAGCTCAAAATTTTTTCGTAGGACTAGTGGCGTCACAAGGCAGTGTGGGCCACACAGGATTACACTTTCGAAGAGGTGTCGCCAAATTAGCAGAGCTGCTCTGCTATTTTGGTGTCGCCCCATCTGATGTTACCAAGCACCCAGCGCGACAAGAACGTAATACAGCAGGGAGCATGGCTTTGCGGGCCTAAGGCCACGCCCCTTTTGAGAGGATGGTGGTGACACCAACTCTAGTGAAGCCACTGTGGCTTTTTTTTTAATCATATGTTAATACTGCAATACAAAACAGTGTCTTTGTACTTGTCATTACTCATATAGATGATCCCTACACAGGCAAGGCATTGCTTGCTATCTCAACTGTTGTATTTATTTTTTCCAATGCATCCATTGGTGCAAAAACACAGTTTCTCGTCTAAAGTCCTTGGAGGCATTTGGTATCTAAAGCTGGCCATTCATCAGCAATCGCAAAAAAAGATTCACTGATTCCTCTTTTTCCCGCCGATTTAACAATTCTCCAATCCACCAATATGCACCCATACATTGGTGATATCTTAAGCTGCATACACACATAACGATTTAGTAAATGAGCGATTTTTGTTCATTTTTTCAAGGGAAAAATGAACGATAATTGTTTACTAAAATCGTTCGTTTACTAAATGTAATGAACCATTTTTTTTAACTACAAATGATTTTTGCATATTCCCTTACTGAAAATCGTCGGTCAGTCTGACTGAATTACAAACGTGAACGCGCATGAACGATAATCGTTCATCGTTTTAACTCAGAAAGTGAACAATTTTTTTGAACGATAAATGATATCGCTATCGATAATCGTTCCAAAAATTGGTGTGTGTGTGTATGCACCTTTACAGTGATAAGCAGATCTTTAGCATGCAAGGATCAGATATGCAAATCATGAATGTGCCCATACATCATCTCAAAGGGTTGTAATTTTACTAATCAAATGTAAAGAAAATGTAAATATAGAGCTGTACTACAGGAACCTGGAGAAGGAAATATTAAGCATCATATAACAGTATTTTCTAGTGCGGTGTAAAGCTCCGATGAGATCTGCTCCTGCTCAGTAAACTTTTCAGAAATTTCATTCCTTCATTTATTGCAGTGATGCATATTATTATGCAAGAGATGCGCAATAGGCACCACAATACACTTCACCCACAGCATCAGCACTAAACACTAGTCTCCAGATTCTTTTATTGGCAAAATGGCCTGCAAAATGGCTGGTTACCATACACTGGTAATCTACAGCCCTGATTGGTCTGTGAAAATCCAACTTGTTGGACAACCCGATTCACAGATTCTGATACCTTTCTGGTCCGAATTAGTGATCAGTGAAGACATTTTAACAAAAAACGTAATTGGCCAAATTGATTGCTGATGTGTAGGCCCATAAGTGTTTGAACATAACAAGGTAATATATTGCAGTCTTAACTGGTGTCTTTTTTTCTAATGCAGTGTCTGTTTTTGCAATTTGATGCCCAAGTGTACAAACTTCTACAGAATACAACAGTGTCTAAACCTTATTTTATTTTTACTCGCTAACCTAAAAAGAGAGTCTTAATTTATGATGCTACCATATCAATCTTATTGTTTTGATGGCTAATTTATAGACTTGTGTGAAGAAAAGTACAACCCCCCCATCCAAAAAAAAAATTGCAAACTGTGCTTAAGCCAAAATGAGAGGTTTATAGATACGAATCACACACATGGAATAATGTACTTGCTAACCCAAGCAAAGCCGCGTATCCACTAGCCGATAAAATTAACGATATTGTCATTCAATCGTTCGTTATGTCGGCTAGTGGATAAACCGTCAACGACCAGCGATGCGCGATCCCACTGGTCGCTGACGACATCGCTCATTGTCCGTACTTGCAGGGCAATCTGACGATATTGTCAGGTTCTGCAAGTACGGGGATGAGGGAAGGTGCCGGCACTGAACGATATACCATTTAGTGTGGGTGCTCAATGTCGTTGAGGACATTGAGCACCCCACTGCCAGGGACACACTACACGATATCGCTCATAGAGCAAATAGTGTAGTGGGCCTTTAGTCGTTTAAAAGATAATCTGTTGAGTTCCTATCATTTTCCCTACGAAATTGTGACAGTGCTTTGTGTTTTCAATAACCCCTTTGCAAAATCTGCTTACAAAGTATCTTTGTGGGATGAAGAGGAAACCGGCAAATACCGTAGATACAGATGCTGTCCAGCAGCCAAATTAAAAGTGTAACACCCCACCCACCCTTCCAAAATAGAAAAACACGACTTCCAAACCTCTTGCCCCTCTTTGAGAAAGATGGGCTAAACAAACAGTGACATTTATAAAGCAATCCTAGACTGTGACATAGCTGCTATATCTTCCTTACTTACAATTAATACAGTTATGTAGAGGTCTAGTCGCAGGTAAATGCTGAACATTGTTGGTTTGGAAAAAAATTCCAGAGTGGTATAACATTGCAGTCACACTTGCCAATCTTTCGGCTGCCAGGTCTGCACAAGAGGGGCATGATGGCGCGATCACGTCATCGTGGCCCCGTCCCCCGCTACCTAGTGCCGAGATTACCAACATTGTGAAGCCATAATGAGCCAAATCAACGAGTATTGCGTCATCAACCTCCCTAGTGAAGCGGCCGTGTGGCCCCAGCCCCTGGGAGACTTGCCTACCTTTCCAGGAGGCCAGGAATGCTAGCTGACTTTTGGGAGCTTCCTGGCCATTCCAGGAGGGTAGGCAACTAGTATTACAGTGCACTAGGAGATGTTGTTAGGGAGCAAAACTGGTAACCTCACTCCTGATAGAATGTATTGAGAGGCACGACCGTCCCCTTGAGAGAATGAAAAAGCAGATGTCCGCTCCAAATCCGCATTATGTGCTCTGGCCAGTTAGCAGCGATCTCCGCAGCTGCCAATCAAATTGGGAGAGGAGATTGAAGATGTGCTCTCGAGTCCTCACTTCTGCACTAACTGTTATAGGTGCTGCATCATATAACTCCCCCAACTCATGCACCTTCTTCCTCTCCCTCAGATATGAATCATCCCTGCCCCCAGGAAGTGGAGCCGCACAGGCCCAGGATTCCCAAAACACAGCCCTGCTGTCTGCAGAACTGTGTCCATTGGTGAACATCACTAGAGGCTGTCACCACAAATTACAGTGGGCAGAGAGAATACAGCTGGAGGCTGACTGACATTCGTATATAGATACCCTATGATGGGGAGAGTTAATTTTCAGTGCTGAGAGACTGTGCCTGCCGCCCATTTAGGCACTATGGTGAGCCCGTGTCCCATGAAGTGTGTGAGAGTTGTCAGTGTAGAGAATAGGATTTGTGTATGTAGCTGTCAGTGTGGGGGGCATATATGTGTTAGAGAGGTTGTCAGTTTGGGAAGAGGTGTGTGGGAGGGATGAGATATGACAGGAGGTGTGTTGCCAAAAATGCAGGTCTTTCGCGACCATTTTTGAGGCATGTTGCTGCCTGTGTCTGTGATCCCATATGTACAAAACATGGCTCCAGGGTCTAAAGCCCTGATTCAGAGCCGGACGCTCTGAATCAGGGCTGTCTTTTTTTTTTTTTTTTTTTTTTAGAGCGGCCTCCTGGCCACTCGCATAGCTTTGGGTGACCACCCACAGCTATAGCGAGCGGCCAAAAAGATGGTCGCGATGGTCTTGACCATCGGGCTTGCGACGAGACCCTTGTGGTTGGGCCTCGTTGCCGCAAAGCCCTGGAGTGCTTTTGGCTCTATCAGAGCACAAGTGATGTCAGTGGGGCCGGCCCCAGACGGTAGGCGTTCCCATAGGAATGCCTCCGTCTGGGCAGCCACGCCCACCAAAAGGGGCGTGCTGTCACTCACCATCGACAGCACGCCCCCTTTGGTACGAGACCCATATTCGGGTCTGGCGCATGCGCACGACGGAGCTGGGTCCGTCGTGCGCATGCGCACTGGGCCAACATCGACCCGCTTGCGAGCGCTCAGTGCTCGCGAGCGGGTCTCAAACAGGCCCTAAGTTCAGGCAGGAGGCTGATTATGGAAGGATTGTGTAAGTGGCTGCGTATTAGTATGCAGTAGCTTGGATTTGCAATGTTGCTTGTGGGCGTCTCAATACAAATCCTGGCATCTGCCAAGTTGCCATATTTTCGCATATCTGCAAACAAAATCGCAGCAGCGACGCCAATAACGTGAAGTTTTCATGCCCGCACAGTTAAAATGCTAAAGTTGCATTACAACCACGTCGGGAAGTGTAAGTGCTCGTGGGCATAAAATGCATGCAGAGGTTTTAATGGACATTATGGGGGGCATTCAATTGTTCAGCACTGTCGCAGCTTCTGACTATAGTAGCCGGGAGCAATTCAATTGTTTTTTCTGTTGGGAGCGGGCGTGGGCACCCATTATTTCTGCTCGCATTCTACTGAGGTGGCGAGCAGAAATCTGGCTAAAGCCCGTATTTTGGGCACACACAGCTTGCCCAGTAATTTGCACAGGTTTATCCGCTTGACGTGGCTAATCATGGTGCTTTTGGGCGCAACTTGAGTGACAAGTGATGGGTGGCCGCAGCACTCGCAGCCATCTCCAAAACAATTGAATACCGCCCGTTGGTCATCCATTATTATTTAAGTGTGCCCAAAGAACAATTTGATTCCCCTCCATAAAGGCCATGTGGGTAGGTCTGAAGGCATGTGGCAGATTTGTAGGGCATATGGCATGTCTGAAAACAATACATTTATGATGGGACTGAGACACAATGACTTAGGTCCCAAAATAAAGGTGATCACTGAGTAACAAATGCACAATGCTTCTAATGGTGTGTATGCATGGAGCGATTTAAATGATTGATTTGATCGATATCTATCGTTTAGATCATTCATTTTTAGGACCCTACAAACTCACCAATAACCTGCGATATGCGGGCAGGTATGGTCGATATCGAGCATCGCCCGTGCATGCAGGTTATCTTGCTTGATATCGAGCAGGTTACTATAGGGACCCGCGATCATTGATCGCAGGTTGTTATAGTTGTTGGTAGGTAAATGGTGTGCTGGATGATCGCTATTGATTGTCCAGCACACCGGGGAGATCAAACAACGATATCTGTGTCGATCGTCACGTGTGTACGCTCCATAATCATCACCCTTTCCCCTTGTGCAGCATACCTCTTCGCCATGCAGCGAGGCCCCCCTCCTCATACCTGTCCTAACACTGGGGATTCTGCCACACAGCATTTTGCTCCCTTCTGCGAATGTGCCATCTTTCTGAATACATAGCCAGGAAGATATTAGCCTGCTGTGAGCTAGAATAGGAGAGTAGGCAGCCAAACAGACATCAGTGAAACTCTGGGTTCCCCCTAGACTGAGACTGTGTACACCGCACACCCTCCACCAGTTATAGATATGCCACTTTCCCTGCTATACCTGCCTGCATTTGTTTAGTACTCCTCTATCCCTGGCCATTACTTCACCACTACAAACATTATTAGTATCATATTATGTGTTGCACTCACATGTTTCAGTCTGAGCAAAGGATACTTCAACTTCGCTATGCAGCCATTTTTTCCTATTTTGAACAAAACTTTCAGAACAGAGAACAACACTGCAAAGCTGGTCATTTATTTCTACGTCTTGGTCAACCACACTTTCTTGGCTTTCTCCTCCTGCTGTAGTTACTTTTCTGCAAGATAAGGATCAGTCTTATGTGTTCAGAGATGCATTAGACCAGGCCTGGTCACCCTGTGGCTATCCAGCTGTTGTGAAACTACAAGTGCCAGCATTCTTTACCAGCTGATTAGTGGGAGGCTATGCTGGGACGTATAGTTTCACATCAGCTGGAGAGCCACAGGTTGGCCTGGCTTGCACTAGACTGATCAGAAGGAGTGCCTGGGAAATGAGTCATGGATGCCTGTACATGCCTTAATGTTATCCCTGATCTTTATATAATATTAGCTTGTTATTTTGAAGCTGGAGTTGGCACATTTCTACCCAAAATTATCTGACTCCAAAGCGCTGGTGCCTAGTCTGTTTGTAAAATATCTGTACCCGGTTATATGCCGACACTAAACGTCTACAGTTTACCATAAAACACCCTCTGTGGCTTTCACTTCCAGCCTTATGCTGCCTGCTGCTCCCTGGTTGTGGCCATTAGGAAATGGACAGGGCATACCGAGCTAGTGAATTGAAGCAATTTGTGATTTGCATCAAGAATTTTAAGAAAATATATAGTTTCTACTTCAGGGTCCATAGGGTATCCACAGGATACCTTGGGGTATAGGTGTGACGTCAGTCGCAGGGCACCAAAGAGTTAAGCTTTCAGCCTCCCAGGATGCACTAGGTCCCCCTCCTATACCCCGCCCCCGGGCCAAGGCACCTCAGTTTAGTTTGGTGCCCGGCCGGAGTCGGGTGCACCTGTTGGAGTGGGGGCTAGAAGAGCCCCTGAAGCTTATTCTTCATGCAGCTGTGGCTGCACAACTGGATGAACAGCATGGACAGTCAGTCCTGACGTCCATGCTGTCTTCCCTACACCCCGCCGGTACCAGAACGCCGGTACTGATCCGGGGATGCTGGTGGGCGTCTGGTGACCCCAGATGCTCCGGACCATGGCCGGATTCAAGGGGGACAGAGGTAAGCAGCGGGGTCCCGCGGTGGGTCCCCGCTGATCACATGGTCCTAAGTCCCCAGGCAGGGGGCTCCCTGGGGACTGGCTGCAGCGTGGAGCCAGGCGACCAACCTGCGCTTCAACTACCCCCTGGGACAGCGGACCGCAGCAGAGCGGTAGCGCTGCGGCGTCCCAGGGGTTAAATGCATGCCAGGGGAGCGCGCCTTCCCTGTCTCACAGCCGGCGCCTCCCCCGCTGCACACAGCCCTCTCTGCATGCTGCCGACTGGTCCTGTGGCAGCGCTCCTCCCCCAGGCCAGCCTCCTCTCTGCTCCTCGGCGGCCATCTTCTCCAGAACGCATGGTGAACGCTGCTGGAAGCGCTGGACGGAAGCATCGTGGTCTGGGTCCCCCCGCATACCTCTCCTCCGCTGTGGTCAGGTCTGTGTATGCAGCGCTGTGTCCTACCAGGCCCTGTGTCTGTGTAGTTGAGTGATCAGCGCTGTTAGTGCAGGAATTGTTATTTTTCTGCATTGTATGTGACTGTGCTAGCGCTGCTGCCTGTAATCTTTTCTTCTCTAAACTGTCAGCTTTATTACTGTCCCTGTTCTTTCTGCTAAAGCCCTTGCGGTGCGGTGCTGCAGGGTGGTCTCTCGCCTATTTAATACTTAATTGGTGAGAGAGGTCACATACGTGGTGCCATCATGTCTGAAAGTGATTTTCCCCTCCGGCTACAGTGTACCACGTGCAAAGTACCGTTAGCGGAGGGGGAGGGTAGCGCGGAGGGCCTTTGCCGGCAGTGTTTGTCCATGGCGCGGCCTATTACGGTTACAGCACCGGTACAGGAGCCGCCCTGGGCTTGTTTCGCTCAGGCGTTAACAGCTTTAGTGGGCCAGTTAGCTCCGCAGCCCGCGTTTACTCCGATGGGTTTGTCCCAGCAGTCTGTGGTGTCGTCACCCATGCAGGGGTTCCCACGACAATTGGTGGTACCCCACAGTCTCCCTATTTCCCCGCTCCCGGGTTCTCAGGAGCCAGCGTGGGTTAACTCCCTGACGAGTTCTGTACAGCACTTGTCGGATGTGTTGCAAGGGGAGTCTGTGATGCGGTCTCATAAAAGGCCGGTGGCGTCTCTGTCCGCTCCTTATGAGGATGACGAAGGGACGTCTGATGATGGGGAGATTCTAGATCCTTACGATCAGGAACCTCTCCATACTAAGGACGCTGATGCTAAGTCCAAAGTATATATTCCTGGACTTATTCGGGCGGTCCGCACAGCCTTGGTGATTGAGGACGAAGTTCCCCCAGCGGCTAAATCTAAGTATGCCTTTTTCAAAGATGTGAAGGGCGATGCCACAGTCTTTCCTCTTTCGGGTCAGTTGGTGGACCATTTAGAGGAGGCGTGGAAACAACCTGGCAAAAGATACCAGCCGCAGAGACGCCTGGCGGTGGCTTATCCGTTCGCGGATAATTATTTTGCGAAGTGGGAATCCCCTCCACAGGTGGATTCTCACGTGACCCGTCTTGTCCGTAGTGCCACATTGCCGATGCCATCCATGTCCTCCCTTAAGGATGCTACGGACCGCAAGGTAGAAATCTGCCTGAAGTCCGCTTATTCCCTTGCAGGGGGGGCAGCACGGCCGGCTATGGCCATTTGCTGGGTTGCCAGAGCGATGGAGCGCTGGGCGGATTCATTAGAGGCTTCTTTTGAATCCGACTGTCCGGCCGATCAGGCGGAGTTGATTGGCAATCTCCGTGATTCGGCCACCTACATCAACGAGGCGGCTCTAGACATTAGTACTCTGGTGTCTAGAATTTCTTCAGCAGCGGTAGCTGCTCGTCGCACCTTGTGGCTGCGATCCTGGAAGGCGGACGCAGATTCCATGAAAGGTCTGGAAGCGTTGCCGTTTACCGGAGAAGTTCTCTTCGGTCCGGATCTGGATAAGATTGTGGCCACGCTGGCGGCAGCCAAATCTTCCTGTCTCCCGTCGGCCGCTGCTCCTTCTGGTTCGGGACCATCGTCCTTTCGGTCATCTAGGGCCCAGGGCAGGCCCAAACCACAGTCGTTTCCTCGACAGGCTGGCCCTAAGAAATCGGTCAAGCCCCGGAAGCAGGCATGGAGTACCAGACGTCCGGCCCCCAAGCCAGATGACAAGCCTGCGGCCTGACGGTCCGGGCCTCCCTTTGGGGGATCCCAGGGTGGGAGGCCGCCTGCTACAGTTCGCCCAGTGTTGGTCGACCACTACGACAGACACTTGGGTTCTGGAGGTGGTTTCCCACGGATACGCCCTCTCCTTCCGGCACAGACCCCCGGCTCGCTTCTTCACCACGTGTCTCCCATCAGACCGGAACAAGGCTACGGAGCTGCGGAAGGTATTGCACACTATGCTCCAGGCTGGAGTTATAGTGGCGGTTCCATTCTCCCAGAGGGGCCAGGGTTTCTATTCAAATCTATTTTTGGTACAGAAACCCAATGGGTCATATCGTCCGATTCTCAACCTCAAAGCACTCAACAAGTCTTTGCGGGTCCCGAAGTTTCGGATGGAGACCCTACGGTCCATCATTCTGGCGCTGGAACCTGGGGACTACTTGGTGTCATTGGACATACAGGATGCTTACCTGCATGTCCCTATTCTTTGGCGCCATCAACAGTTCCTCAGGTTTGCAATCAGCAGCGACCACTTCCAGTTTCGGGCGTTACCTTTTGGCCTGGCAACAGCACCACGTGTTTTCACCAAGGTGATGGCGGTCATGGCGGCTTCTCTGCGGCTGCAGGGAGTCCGCATGTTGCCGTATTTGGACGACCTGTTATTGGTGGCAGGATCTCCAGAGCTCCTGTTACACCACTTGGACCTGACCATTGCACTGCTGCAACGGCACGGCTGGCTAATCAACTGGCAGAAGTCCACTCTAATCCCGTCTCGGAGGATTCTGCATCTTGGAGCCTTATTGGACTCGGGACAGCAAAGGATCTTCGTGACGGAGGACAAGATCTCTGCTTTACAGTCAAGGGTGCGCAGTTGTCTGCACAGCCGCCGGGTGTCCTTACACTCGGCGATGAGGTTACTGGGCTCCATGGTGTCGGTGTTCGACATGGTGGAATACGCCCAGTTTCACTCCAGACCTCTGCAGCACCTGATCCTGTCCAAGTGGAACGGGCTGACTCAGTCTCTGAAGTTCCAGACGATTGTGCTCACCCAGGAGGTTCGCCTGTCCCTTACGTGGTGGTTACAGACGACCCACCTCAACAAGGGACGTCCGTTCTGTTTTCCAAATTGGGTCCTGTTGACAACGGACGCCAGTCTTCGGGGCTGGGGAGCAGTTTCGGGTCCACACTTGTTCCAGGGCAGGTGGACGCCGACAGAAGCGGAGCTTCCAATAAATATCTTGGAACTCCGTGCGGTCTTCAATGCTCTCCAGCAGGCACAGCGGTTTCTCCAGGGTCGCCCGGTGCAGGTCCAGTCGGACAATGCTACCACCGTGGCCTACATAAACAGGCAAGGAGGAACTCGCAGTCGGGCGGCTCTCGTAGAGGTCTCTCGGATCCTGGTTTGGGCGGAGCGCAATCTTCCGGCCATATCAGCGGTCTTCATCCCGGGAGTGCTCAATTGGGAGGCGGACTTTCTAAGTCGCCAGGACGTTCATCCGGGGGAATGGTCCCTGCACCCGGACGTTTTTCAACTACTGGTGGACAGGTGGGGTCTTCCAGAAATCGACCTCATGGCGTCCCGGCACAACAACAAGTTGCCGGTGTACGGGTCTCGCACAAGAGACGAAGGGGCGTCTCTGGTGGATGCTCTGTCCGTCCGGTGGACGTTCCGGTTCGCATACCTGTTCCCTCCGGTCTCCCTTCTTCCACGGGTAATCCGGAAATTCAAACAGGAAGGAGGGACGCTCCTGTTGATAGCTCCCGCGTGGCCCAGACGGCACTGGTTCTCAGACCTTCAGGGTCTGTCCGTGGACATTCCTCTGCGGTTGCCGCTACGACCGGACCTTCTGTCTCAGGGTCCTTGCCTTCACCCGGACCTGACTCGGCTGTCTTTGACGGCGTGGCTGTTGAGACGGCCATGCTGAGGTCCCGGGGGTTTTCCAGCTCTGTGGTGCGTACCATGTTACGAGCTCGGAAACCGTCTTCCGCGAGGATATACCATCGCGTGTGGCATACGTTCTTCCAGTGGTGTCGACCGAGAGGTTATGCACCGCGGGAGTTTCGTCTGTCTCGGATTCTCGCCTTCCTGCAAGCGGGACTAGATCATGGGCTTCGCCTTGCTTCTTTGAAGGTACAGGTTTCGGCCCTATCTGTCTGGTTTCACCGTAGGATTGCTACAATCCCGGATGTGCGCACCTTTATGCAGGGTGTTCTCCGCATTCAGCCGCCCTTTGTTCCACCTGTGGCGCCTTGGGATTTGGCTGTGGTCCTGAGGGCTCTCCAAGGACCGCCGTTTGAACCACTGGGCTCAGTGGATCTTAAATGGCTAACAGCTAAGACTGTTTTCCTTCTGGCCATTGCTTCGGCCAGACGTGTTTCTGAGTTAGGGGCTCTTTCTTGTAGACCCCCTTTCTTGGTTTTTTATGGGAACAGGGCAGTGCTCCGCACTCGGCCCGAGTTTCTTCCCAAAGTTGTTTCCCAGTTTCATATTAACGAGGAAATAGTTGTTCCGGCCTTTAACTCACCGGGTCTTTCCGTGGGTGAGGCCTCTTTGGATGTTGTGCGGGCCTTAAGGACTTATGTTGACCGCACTTCTTCGTTTAGGAAGTCGGACGCTTTGTTTGTCCTCTTTGGCTTCCGTAAAAAGGGTTGGCCTGCTTCAAAGCAAACTTTGGCAGCCTGGATCCGTATGGCTATTTCTGAAGCTTATCTTCATGAAGGCCTACCGGTCCCTCCTTCTCTGAAGGCTCATTCCACTAGGTCTGTGGGTCCTTCGTGGGCAGCTCGACGTGGTGCCTCGGCAGTTCAGATCTGCAAGGCTGCTACGTGGTCTTCTGTCCATACCTTCGTGAGGTATTACAGGTTTGACACCTTCGCCTCTCAGGATGCTTCCTTCGGGCGGCGGATTCTCCTTTCTGCACAGGAGCGTCCCCACCCTTAAAGGATACTGCTTTGGGACATCCCCAAGGTATCCTGTGGATACCCTATGGACCCTGAAGTAGAAAATATGAGATATGGTAAGAACTTACCCTTGTTATCTCTATTTCTACGAAGTCCATAGGGTTCCACAGGACTCCCGCCCTGTCGCACCTGTGCTGCAGATGGGCTTTGCTCTGGTCACCGGTTTTCCGTCTCCCTCTGGTGAGAATGTGATTCTTGTATGTGTCCAGATCTTTGTTCTCTCTCTTCCTTCTCCTCCTCCGGCCTATGGCTTGGTAACTAACTGAGGTGCCTTGGCCCGGGGGCGGGGTATAGGAGGGGGACCTAGTGCATCCTGGGAGGCTGAAAGCTTAACTCTTTGGTGCCCTGCGACTGACGTCACACCTATACCCCAAGGTATCCTGTTGAACCCTATGGACTTCGTAGAAATAGAGATAACAAGGGTAAGTTCTTACCATATCTCATATTTTTGCAGTATATCGTGTCAAATAGAATTCCAAGGTTTCATACAACCCTAATGGTAATGCATATTTTGTAATATGTTTAACTGTATGACTTGAGTAGCAAAGCTTATACCCCTTTTACACACAGGTAGACCCAGCACACTTGCTGGGTCTACCTGGGTCGCAGCTCAGTGTAAAAGGGTCCCTCAAAACCTGGCAATCCAATCCAGGTAGCTACCAGGGTTGAACCCAGGTTGGACCTGGGTAATGGTGCAATGTAAACGGCACAACCCAGATTATCCGACCTGGGTCATGCCTAAAATGAGCTGATTGGTGGTTGTGGAGCAGTCACCTCCCACTTTTTCTGACCTCACAAGTTTAGCAGGGCAAACCCAGGTTCAGTGTAAACTGTTTCTGACCTGGGTTGGAACCATGTCTGAAAACTCAGGTCGGACTTGGGTTTTTGGTGCAAAAGAGGTATTTATTGTATAAGATAAACTGGTTTACAGATATCTGCAAGTTAGTAAAACATATAGGGGAGAATTTACGAAGCAACAGCTTCTGTAAGCCGCTACTTCCCGGTGGGTTGCAAGCAAGTATTTTAAACTGCACCTGGAGTTAGTGTTTAGCACGCCTGGCTTTACACTGACTGTGGGTGCCATTTTAAATTCACCCCATAGTATATTGTGAAACTCTGTTATAAAAATAGCACAGATATTTGGTGTCTTTAATGTCGTTTAAAAGAAACAAGGTTTAACAGGTTATGGTATTTGGACATATAATATATAACAGAACATATGTATTGCTAATCTGTGATTATTTTTAAACATGACTGATCCCGAAAGTTAAAAGAATGCTGGAGCCATATTGAGTGCATACAAAAGTAAATCAATAAATATAATTATGCGAAGAGGCTGTTTGCCTTGTAGTATCATGCTGGCTAGGCAAAAACTACTGCTCAATAAAGAGGCGTACAAATTAACCACAGTTTGTCATTGGTTCACTTTCTTATCCTACTCATGTATGTTTCCGATTTAAAGAATAGATGCATTTGCCCAGGAGACTGATGATTTGCCTTTGTTTTTTTTTTTGTTACCATTAGTCTTATGTAGTTAATGTTGCTTTCATAAATCATCTCTCATTATCTTTATAATGTATAACTGATACAACTGTACCCTTCTAGACAAACTAAATTGCCATCGTGGCGCTAAAAGGTTCACAAACATGAATATGCAGCTGCCAGTCAAGAAGGATGCGCAGAGACTCCACATATGAAAATAATGGGATACAGTCATAATCCTGACCGCCGGGATTCTGGTGCTCAGAATGCTGGCGCTGGAATCCCGACACCTGTCAGAATTGCTGCGCCAGAATCCTGAAGGTAAGTAGCGTGGTTAGGGGGAGTGTTAGGTTTAGGGTGCGGGGAAGGAGGAGGTTAGGTTTAGGCACTAAGGGGGGCAGTGGGTTTAGGTTTAGGCACTAGGGGGGGGGATGTTAGGTTCAGGAACAGGGGTTGGAGAGTTAGGGTAGGGAGAGGAGGAGGGTTAGGATACCGACCGACAGGTATTGGTATCCTAACCCTGTCAGGATGCCGGCGTCAGGCTTCTGACCGTCGGGACTCCGACAGCCAGCATCCTATACCCAACCCGAGAATAATATAAAGGCAGCAAAAAAAAAATCTAAAAATATATAAAGAGAGAATTTTCAGAATAATTTTTTAGATTTTATTATTACATGAGGATAATTTTAACAATGTTACACAAAACATTAACAATATCACTAAAAAGTGTAACATGTCCACTGGAGACCTTAACAATCCCCATTCCTTCCTTTCCCCTACCCTTCCTTCTTCCTTCCCCGTCAACCGCTTTGTCTATTTGTTTGTTTCATTTTGTTATTAAATTGAAACATTGAGATGCATTATGTGCAACATGTCTTTCCTATATTCCATATTTTGAATATGTTCTACTGTTTTTGACTTGTAGTGCTGGAGTATTAGTGTGTTGTGGTCTTTTGTGTTCGATGTTGTGTGTGGAGTGATGGGGTGTAGGGAGGGAAGGGGGTCTAATGGACTGGAGGTGGTGGGTGAGGAAATTAAGACAGAGGCAGAAATGGGGGCCAAAGGGTTTATTGGAATTAACAGTACTAATCCTGTTCGGTCCCAGGCACCCAGGTGGGGTGAGCGATCCACTTGGGGATGTGTGTGGGTGGAGACTGGGGAGGTGAGTGGACCCTTTTAGGGGGCTCCTTTCCGTGAAGTTCAATAGACCGGCACGTTACCCCTGCTGGACCTTTGGTCAACAGTCTTAGGATGTCTCGGGGGGAGGGGAGTGGTGAGTTGGCAGCGGGTCTGGCGGTTGTGGATGTACACCCTGGCGGTGTCCCGCGCAGGGGTATAAGTCTTGGAGTCACTTGCCTACCGGTAGGATTTGTTGGTGAAAAAGGCTTGGGCTGCTGGTAGCTGGTGTTAGAGTTTCCTTTTGCAGATGTGGTGTTGGATGGCTGCTGCGGTGTCAGCGGTTGGAGGAAGCTCTGTGTGTGGTAGTAGCTTGCTGGTGCACTGTGGGGCTTGGTGCACCGCGTTGCTGGCGTTCTGTTCCCGCTGCCTGGTGGGTGCCTGTTGGTGTGGATCGCTTAGGGATTGCTGCTGGACGAACAGCTGTGAGTGGAGCTGGTGTACCCTGTATTTCCTGGTCTTGTTGAGCTTCCTGGCTGTGTGTCCCTGTCCGAAAACAGCGCTGACTTCCATGGGAGGTGCCTCCTGTATTCCGAGAGCGTGTGGCTGCACGGGAGCACGTCACAGTTGAGGAGTGGTGGCCGGAGTCCGCCTGCAGGGTCAGTGTAGGGACGGACATCGTAATCCGATGGTTACTAACAATCAATATTTTGGTTCCGATGGTAGTGTTTTTACCATATGATGGTGGTGGTCTGATGTTGGCTATGCCTCCCCTGGCTCCTTCCTGTCTACTGTGTCTGCATCAGGGCATCTTCATGGGTTCATTGAAGGCGGTCTCTCATTCACGGTCTGCCTCAGGGCACAGTGCTAGCTCTGATTGGCTCTCACTGTCTCAAAGAGTCAAACAGAGCGCAGCCCCTGCAGCAGCAGCAGTCACTCACACAGCAGTGGGTTTTTTTTTTCTGTAACTTGCTTCAGTGAAATTGTCACTGCTCAGCTATCTTTTGTTACAGATGAATTGTTAAACGTTACCTGACCACTGCTGTATAGAATAGTGAAAACCCCATCAAAATCCATCAAGTGGTACAAGAGATGAGCCTGAACGAACAGACAGACCCCTAAACCTCGAACTTTATTTTGTATACATAGAGAGAAGAGATGTCCAAGCTTTGACCCAATAGTAAAGATTTGCATATGGTATGTAATATACCAGCTGCAGTGTGGATAAATCCTGCTTAATTTTATATATATATATATATATATATATATATATATATATATATATATATATATATATATATATATATATATATATATATATATATATATATATATATATACATATATATATATATTACATTTTTATTCTAGACCACTTGAATATAAGTACTATGTATAGTATGGTATACTTGCCATTCGCACTGTACCTGAGTTAAGGTTCAATAATACCACTTTCAGACCAAAATCGCGGGTCTGAACCGGGGGAAATATACATATTTGTTGTCCCCTTTACTCTGCACCCATGTTTACCCTGCATGTCTCTTTGAGACGGACCTTTGCATCCACAGCCATCAGCAGTTTTTAAACTTGAGCCGGGTCAGATAACCCAGATACCCCCTTCCAGACTAAAGCTTATGAGGATTGGTCCCAGGTGATATAACACTGGTCTCGACCAGGATCGAGGTCCCAGGGCACACAACCAGACCTTTCACAGCAAGCCAGCACCCGGGTTGCCCCGGCAATATCCTGGGCCAGGGGCTCGACGGGAAAGGGGTTTAAATGTCTGGGATCCTGATCTCCAATAAGCGCCTAGTATACAGATATGCCCTTCCTCGTCTATCCTCCCTGTTATGAGTCGCCAGTTTCCACGCGACTCCGTGATGCAAATAAGACACACAAGCAGACTTTGCTTATTAAAATGTGGCATGTGTATGTTCTGTGTGCGACCGAATCTGTAAAATCATCAACGGAATGTGGTGTGGAAAACAGCCGCTGGCACTGTTATGTAGCATTTTGTACGCAGATACAGCAGCAGTCAAAAACAGACATACAGATGCCACATATCATTTTAATCAGCAATGTCTGCTTCTGTGTCTTATTTGCATTGTGAATAAGATGCTCGGCATTCGTAAACTCAGGGCTAGGCGTGACTAGAAAGGCTGTTTAACACGACTGCAGCAACAACAAAGTTATATTTTCCTTGTGGAAGGTGGAGTAGCTTGATGTGAATCCTCCCTGGTACCAGCAGCTGTGTAAGCTGTGCAACTCCCAATGTACCTACAGTTGTCTGAAACAACTATACCCTTCTGCCTTTTATTATTTTTAAGAGGTATTTTTGGAGACTAAAAAAAAGTCTTGGTCACCATAATAGCAATGAGTGGTTACCAAGGCTTTATATACATGTCAAATGATATGACCAACACTAAGCTAGATTGAGAGTCCATGGATTTAGTGTTCACTCTAGGTCCAGCGCCGGCAGGGTGTCTTTAAGATGCGCCCCCTTTTCATCACTTTTGGGGGTGTGCCCGGTACTTGCGGTCATGCCGGGCTGCCCCCAAGCTACCCGCTCATGCTATGGATTTGCACATTGTTTTTTGGTCTTCACTTGGCTCTGTTGGTCATATACAGTGCCTTGCAAAAGTATTCACCCCCCCTTGGCTTTTTACATTTTTTGTTACATTACAACCTGTAATTTCTACTTCAGGGTCCATAGGGTATCCACAGGATACCTTGGGGTATAGGTGATGACGTCAGTCTTCAGGCACCACAGAGTTAAAGTTTTCAGCCTCCCAGGATGCATCTGGGTCCCTCTCCTATACCCCGCCCCCGGGCCAAGGCATCTCAGTTTCGTCGGTGCCTGGCCGGAGTCGGAGGCACTGTGCAGAGGGGGGCTATGAAGAGCCCCTGAAGTTTCTTTTAAAGGCAGCGCTGGCTGCACATCTGGGAGTACAGCATGGACAGTCAGTACTGACGTCCATGCCGTCTCCCCTACACCCCGCCGGTACCAGAACGCCGGTACTGATCCGGGGATGCTGGTAGACATCTGGGGTCACGGCTAGCGGTGTCCCCAGATGTTTTGGACCATGGCCGGATCCAAGGGGATGCAGGTAAGCAGCGGGGTCCCGCGGTGGGTCCCTGCTGGTCACATGGTCCTGAGTCCCCAGGCAGGGGGCTCCCTGGGGACTGGCTGCAGCGTGGAGCCAGGCGACCAACCTGCGCTTCCACTACCCCCTGGGACAGCGGGCCGCTGCTGAGCGGCATGCGCTGCGGCGTCCCAGGGGTTAAATGCATGCCAGGGGAGCGCGCTTTCCCTGTCTCACAGCCGGCGCCTCCCCTGCTGCACACAGCCTCTCTGCTCTGCCTGATTGGCCACAGTGTGTCAGCTGTCCTCCCCAGGCCGGCCTCCTTCATCTTCTGCTCCTCGGTGGCCATCTTTAAAGCATGGTGAACACTGCTGGAAGCCTGTGAGCGGTGGCATTGCGGTCTGGGTCCCCCAGCATACCTCTCCTCTGTTTGTCACAGGTCAGTGTATGCAGCGCTGAGTCCTACCAGCCTGAGGGTCTGAGTAGTTGAGAATCACCGCTAATAGTGCAGGGATTTGTTTCTTCTGCATTGTATGTGACTGAACTGCTAGCCTGCTGTCTGTACTTTCACTTTCTACTGTCAGCTTTATTACTGTCCCTGATCTTGCTCTGCTCAAAGCCCTTGCGGTGCGCGGTGTGCAGGGTGTTATTCACACTATACCAATACGTATAGGTGTGAGTGTCACATACTTACCATCATGTCTGAGACTGATTTTCCTCTCCAGCTCATGTGTACTAAATGTAAGGTACCAATAGCGGAGGGAGAGGGTAACGCGGAGGGGTTATGCCCCAGTGCCTGGCACTGTCACGGCCGATTATGGTCACGGTCCCGGTACAGGAACCTCCCTGGGCTTGTTTCGCTAAGGCGCTTACAACCCTTGTGGGCCAGCTAGCTCCGCCACCTGCGTTTACCCAGACGGGTTTGTCCCAGCAGTCAGTGGTGTCGTCACCCATGCGGGAGTTCCCGAGACAATTGATGGTACCCCACAGTCTCCCTGTCCCTTCCCAGGTTTCTCCGGAGCCTGCGTGGGTTAATACTCTTAACTACATCGGTTCAGCATTTGTCCGATGTTTTACAGGGGGAGTCTGTGTTGCGGCCTCATAACGGCCGGTGGCGTCTTTATCTGCTCCTTATGGGGATGACGATGAGACGTCAGATAATGGGGAGATTCTGGATCTATCTGACCAAGAACCTCTCCGTACCAAAGAGCCGGACGCTAAGTCCAAGGTGTATATCCCTGGTCTTATTCGAGCGGTCCGCTCGGCTTTAGTTATTGAGGATATTGATCCTTTGGTGGCCACATTCATATATGCCTTTTTAAGGATATTAAGGGTGAGGCTACGGTGTTCCCTCTTTCTGATCAATTAGTGGATCATTTAGAGGAGGCGTGGAAAAATCCAGGTAAACGGTTCAGCCCCAGAGACGCTTAGCCGTGGCTTATCCGTTTGCGGTCAATTATTTTTCTAAGCGGGAATCCCCTACGCAAGTGGATTCACATGTCACACGCCTAGTCAAAAGTGCCACATTGCCTATGCCTTCGATGTCATCCTTGAAGGATGTCACTGACCGCAAGGTGGAGATCTGCCTCAAAGCCGTTTATTCCCTTGCAGGGAAGCATCCAGACCGGCTCTGGCCGTGTGTTGGGTAGCCAGAGCTATGGAGCGCTGGGCGGATAATTTGGAGGCGTCTTTGGACTCTGACTGTTCGGCTGAACAGACCGAGTTGGTGGGCAATCTCCGAGACTCGGCCACTTACATTAATGAAGCGGCCTTAGCTATTTGTATGCTCACCTCTAGGATCTCCTCTGCAGCCGTGGCTGCTCGTCGCACCTTATGGTTGCGTTCTTGGAAAGCGGACGCGGATTCCAAAAAGGGATTAGAAGGTCTGGACAGGTACTATTTGGTCCAGATCTGGACAAAATTGTAGTTACGTTGGCAGCAGCAAAATCTGCATGTCTTCTGTCTGCTACGATTCTTTCTAGTGCTGGTGGGTCGTCCTTTTGGCCTCACAGGGCCCAAGGTAGGCCTAAAGTACAGTCCTGTCCACGGCAGGCTGGGGCCAAGAAATTGTCCAAGCCCAAGAATCAGGTCTGGAGTACCAGATGTCCGGCTCCTAGGTCAGATAACAAACCTGCGGCCTGACGGTCCAGGCCTCCTTTTGGGGGACCCCAAAGTGGGGGGCGCCTGCTTCAGTTCGCCCGGTGCTGGTCGCAGTGCATGTTCCAATTTCCCAGAGGGGCCTGGGTTTATATTCCATTCTATTTTTGGTGCAGAAACCCAATGGGTCTTACCGTTCAATACTAAACCTAAAGGCCCTCAGCAAGTCCTTGAGGGTGTCTCTGTTTCGGATGGAGACCCTGCGGTCCATTATTCTGGGGACTACATGGTGTCATTGGACATCCAGGACGCTTACCTGCATGTCCCTATTTTTTTGCGCCATCAGCAGTTCCTCAGATTGGCAATCTGCAACGAACATTTCCAGTTCCGGGCACTGCCTTTTGGCCTGGTGACTGCTCCACGGGTATTCACCAAGGTCATGGCGGTCATGGCGGCTCTCCTGCGGACGCAGGGAGTCCGACTGTTGCCTTATCTGGACGACCTCCTGTTGATAGCGGGGTCTCCAGAGTTTCTTTTACACCATCTGGATCTGACGATTGCGGTACTGCAACGTCACGGCTGGTTGACAAACTGGCAGAGGTCCACTCTCACCCCGTCTCAGAGGATCCTGCACCTCGGGGCCTTATTGGACTCCAGGCAGCAGTGGATCTTTGTGATGGAGGAAAAGATCCTTGCTTTGTAGTTGAGGGTGCGCAGTTGTCTGCAGTGTCGTCGAGTGTCGACACACTTGGCAAAGAGATTATTGGGCTCAATGGTGTCGGTATTCGACATGGTGGAGTACGCCCAATTTCACTCCAAACCTCTGCTGCTATTGATCCGGTCCAGATGGAATGGATTGCCTCAGTGTCTCAAGTCCCAGACGATGGGGCTCACTCCGGATGTTCGCCTGTCTCTAACCTGGTGTTTGCAGACGCCCGTTCTGGGTGGCGAACTGGGTCCTGTTAACAACGGACGCCAGTCTCCGGTGCTGGGGAGCTGTCACGGGTCCACACTTGTTTCAGGGCAGGTGGACTCGGGCGGTAGCGGAGCTTCCAATAAACATTCTGGAGCTCCATGCGGTGTCAAGAGCTCTCCAGCGGGCACAGCCGGTTCTCCAGGGTCACCCTGTGCAGGTCCCGTCGGACAACGCCACCACGGTGGCCTATTTAAACCAGCAAGGAGGAACCGGGAGAGTGGTCTTTATACCAGGACGTCTTTCGGAGTCTGGTGGACAAGTGGGGTCTTCCAGAGATAGACCTCATGGCGTCCCGGCACAACAACAAGTTGCCGGTGTACGGGTCTCGAACATGAGACGAAAAGGCGTCTCTGGTGTATGCCCTGTCCGTCTAGTAGATGTTCCAGTTTGCCTACCTTTTCCCTCCGTTTTCCCTTCTTCCGCGGGTATTACGGAAATTCAAATCAAGAAGGAGGTACGCTACTGTTGATAGCTTCCGAGTGGCCCAGACGGCACTGGTTCTCCGACCTCCAGAGTCTGTCAGTAGACGTTCCTCTGAGGTTACCATTACGACCGAATCTGCTGTCATAGGGTCCTTGTCTTCACCCGGACCTGACTCGGTGTGGCTGTTGAAACGGTCATGCTAAGGTCCAGAGGGTTTTTCTAGCTCCGTGGTGCAAACCATACTAAGAGCTTGTAAACCTTCCTCGGCAAGAATCTACCATCGTGTGTGGCATACTTTCTTCCGGTGATGTAGACCTAGAGGTTATTCCCTTAGGGAGTTCCGCCTGTCTAGGGTGTTGGCTTTCCTACAGGCTGGACTGGATCATGGGCTTCGCCTGGCTTCTCTGAAAGTGCAGGTGTCTGCCCTGTCAGTCTGGTTTCATCGTAGGATTGCTGCGCTCTCTGATGTGCACACCTTTATGCGAGGTGTTCTTCGCATTCAGCCACCTTTTGTTCCACCGGTGGCGCCTTGGAATTGGGCTGTGGTCCTGAGAGTTCTCTAGGGACCGCCGTTTGAACCACTGGACTCAGTGGACTTTAAATGGCTTACAGCTGAAACCATATTCCTTCTGGCCATTGCCTCGGCCAGACGGATGTCGGATTTAGGGGTTCTCTCTTGTAGACCCCCTTTTCTGAATTTTCATAGGAATAGGGCGGTGCTTCGCACTCGTCCGGGATTCCTTCCCGAAGTGGTATCCAGTTTTCACATCAATGAAGAAATTGTTGTGCCGGCTTTCAATTCACCTGGACTTTCAGTGGGTGACGCCACTTGGGATGTTGTGCGGGCATTGAGAATTTATGTTGATCGCACTTCTTCTTTTAGGAAGTCGGACGCCTTGTTTGTCCTCTATGGCTTCCGTAAAAAGGGTTGGCCTGCTTCAAAGTAGACTTTGGCAGGCTGGATTCGTATGGCAATTTCAGAAGCTTATCTTCATGAAGGTCTTCCAGTTCCCTCCTTGGTGAGGGCTCATTCCACTAGGTCTGTGGGTCCTTCGTTTGCAGCTAGACGTGGTGCCTCTGCAGTTCAGATCTGCAAGGCTGCTACGTAGTCTTCTGTCAATACCTTTGTGAGGTATTACGCTTTTGACATCTTTGCCTCTCAGGATGCTTCCTTCGGGCGGCGGATTCTCCTCTCAGCACAGGAGTGTCCCCACCCTTAAAGGATACTGCTTTGGGACATCCCCAAGGTATCCTGTGGATACCCTATGGACCCTGAAGTAGAAAATATGAGATATGGTAAGAACTTACCCTTGTTATCTCTATTTCTACGAAGTCCATAGGGTTCCACAGGACTCCCGCCCTGTCGCACCTGTACTGCAGATGGGCTTTATTCTGGTCACCGTTTTTTCCGTCTCCCTATGGTGAGAATGTGATTCTTGTGAGTGTCCAGATTTTTTTCTTCTCTCTCTCTTTCTTCTCCTCCTCCGGCCTATGGCTTGTGACGTAACTGAGATGCCTTGGCCCGGGGGCGGGGTATAGGAGAGGGACCCAGATGCATCCTGGGAGGCTGAAAACTTTAACTCTGTGGTGCCTGAAGACTGACGTCATCACCTATACCCCAAGGTATCCTGTGGAACCCTATGGACTTCGTAGAAATAGAGATAACAAGGGTAAGTTCTTACCATATCTCATATTTTTATTTATTTTTTTAAATCTGAATTTTATGTGATGGATCTGCACCAAATAGTCTAATTTAAACCGAGAAAAATATATGTAAAAAAGAATCTTTGTAAGTAAAATTCTGAAAATTGGCATGTGCATATTGTAATACTCCCCTTTGCTATGAAGCCCCTCAAAAGTTCTGGTGCAACCAATTACCTTACGAAGTCACATAATTAGTGAAATGAAGTCCACCCGTGTAAAATCTTTCACATGATCTGTCAGTATAAACACACATTTTCTGAAAGGCCCCAGAGGCTGCAACGCCACTAAGCAAGAGACATCACACCATGAAGACCAAGGATCTTTGATGATCCCCCGGAGCACCATCAAATCAATAATCATCAAATAGAAAGAACATGGTACCACAACAAACCTGTCAAGAGAGGGCCGCCCACCAAAACTCACAGACCGGGCAAGGAGAGCATTAATCAGAGAGGCAGCACAGAGACCAAAGGTAACCCTGAAGGAGCTGCAGAGTTCCACAGCAGAGACTGGTGTATCTGTGCATGTGACCACAATAAGCCGTACACTCCATAGAGCTGGGCTTTATGGAAGAGTGGCCAGAAAAAAGCCATTACTTAGTGATAAAAATAAGAAGTCCCGATTTGAGCTTGCCAAAAGGCATGTGGGTGGCTCCCCAAATGTATGGAGAAAGGTGCTATGGTCAGATGAGACTAAAATTGAACTTTTCGGCCACGAAGGAAAACTGTCTGGCGCAAACCCAGCACATCCCATCACCCCAAGAACAGCATTCCCACAGTGAAACATGGTGGTGGCAGCATCATGCTGTGGGGATGTTTTTCAGCAGCAGGGACTGGGAAACTGTTTCGAGTCGAGGGAAAGATGGATGGTGCTAAATACAGGGATATTCTTGAGCAAAACCTGTTTCAGTCTGCCTGTGATTTGAGACTGGGACGGAGGTTCACCTTCCAGCAGGACAATGACCCGAAGAATGACAATGACAGTACAATGACCTAAAGCAACACTCGAGTGGTTTAAGGGGAAACCTTTAAATGAGTTGGAATGGCCCAGTCAAAGCCCAGATCTCAATCCAATTGAGATTCTGTGGTCAGACTTGAAGATTGCTGTTCACAAGCGGAAACCATCCAACATGAAGGAGCTGGAGCAGTTTTGCCTTGAGGAATGGGCAAAAATCCCAGGGGCAAGATGTGGCAAGTTCATAGAGACTTATCCAAAGCGACTTGCATCTGTGTAATTGCCGCAAAAGGTGGCTCGACAAAGTACTGACTTTAGGGGAGTGAATAGTTATGCACATTGAAGTTTTTTGTTATGTTGTCCTAAATGTTGTTTGATTCACAATATAAAAAAAAAACACAACTTCACAGTTGTAGGCATGTTCTGTGAATGAAATGATGCACACCTTCAAACAATCCATTTTAATTCCAGATTGTGAGGCAACAAAACCTGACAAATCCAGGGGTGTGAATACTTTAATACTTAGAGAGAGAGAGAGAGAGAGAGAGAGAGAGAGAGAGATTGATTAGTATAGAAACCAGTAGAAAATACGCTTCTCCTGCGCTAGAATAGGGATTTACAATTATAACAATATAGTGTTACCAACTTGGCTGCACCTCCAGACAGATCCCCTGTCAAGGATGGATTCCAAAAATTCAATATGTAATTTTATATGGAACCACCATATTGGTCTGCCAAGAACCTTTACCCCAATAATAGAGCTAGACAAAGGATTAGTGTTGCCAATAGACCACTGGTGGTGGTCTATTATTAATTGAAGTAAGCTTTTTATGTATATGTCATTGTCTTTTACGTTTTAAGCAAAATAAATTTGCAACAATTTACACTAAAAGCTGTTATACTACTCTCTGGGTGCTTCTGGTGCAAGGGTCTCATTATAGGACCTGACTGTAAAAAGACCTACCATCTACTCTTTGAAGATACCATCCCCTCCATTCCACTACCCCAACGGGAGAACTCCAAAGTGTGGGGGTCAATTATATATAAAAGAGGTACCGGTACTGGACTCTTTAAGGATTAAAATTTCCAATTTTTTCATCTGTGGCACCTTCTGGACATTTTTTTTGTGTATGTGTGTGTATATATATATATATATATATATATATATATATATATATATATATATATATATAATGTTTACACACACACATTACCGGCACTCACTTGGAAGTTGAGCTTGTAGGTACTTGCTGGGGTGATTAGCCCCTCCATATTCAACAAAAAGAGGCACTCCCAGACCGACATTACTTCAAGAAAAAAGTGCTTTACTGTGCAACGTTTCGGGGGTTTCCTCTTCCTCCCGAGGGAGGGGGAAACCAGAAACGTTGCACAGTAAAAGCACTATTTTTTTTCTTGAATTAATGTCTGTCTGGGAGTGCCTCTTTTTGTTGAATATGTATGTATGTATGTATGTATGTATGTATGTTGAGTCTCCCATATCCAAATATTCAGAAAAACTGATTTTTTTTTTTTGGCATGACTGAGATAATTTAATATTTTTGATGGTTCAATGTACACAGACTTTGTTTAAGGCACATAATTATTAAATATATTGTATAAAATTACCTTCAGGCTGTTTGTATAAGGTGTATATGAAACATAAATGAATTTCATGTATGTACACAAACTTCCACAAACTTATTGAAAATATTGTATAAAATGACCTGCAGGCTGTGTGTGTGTGTGTGTGTGTGTGTGTGTGTGTGTATATATATATATATATATATATTTATTTATCATAAAAGCATTCTTTTTTTAGATTTTGGTCCCATATCTCATTATGGTATGCAAGTATTCCAAAATGCGAAATATTCCGATATCCAAAATACCCCTGGTCCCAAGCATTTTGTATATGGGAGACTCAACCTGTGTTGCAATGAACATTTATCTGGTTTCTGTATTTCGGTAATGGCTGTTGTCTCTTTACTATAATTTTTCATCTTTCAGGAGTATTAGTAAATGTCGCTGTCATTGTATGATCACCTTGTTATTCCCAGTGTACTTAATAATAATAATAATAGTAATGTTTTTATACACCTGTTGGTAATATTATGCATACATTCCTGTCAAATCTGCATAAACTGAGCTTTCATGTCATCACTTCAGTGTTCATTAAGAAGACCTAGGGCTATAAGGAAAAAAACAACGTGCTAACTACTGCAAATGATTGCAGATGTTATAAATTACTCTGAAGATCCATGACCATATAAAGTGTTTATTTATTTATTTTTTTATCTCTGTTAGATTACTGTAGGGGTACATTAGAATGTGTTTTGCTCATTTGGTTTGGCTACTTTTTTTTTTTTTTCTTGGTTAAGTGTTTTTTTTGTTTTTTTTCCATTGCATCCCAGTTGTATATTTATAAAATATGCATTTTTTAAATGCCTGAAAGGACTGGTACTCTCTAAGAAGTTTTTAGGTTTGGCTGTGATGTAAATATTAAGAGCGTTATATAAGAGTCTTGCTCTGCTTTCAACTACAGTTTACAAACTTTTTTTAAAATTTTTATTGTAAATACAACAGTATAACTATTAATAAGTATTCTTTTTAATAATAAACATTTGTTTTTGTTTTATTTGTAACCATTTCAACACCCTAGCATTCTTGTAGACTTAATACTGTTTTTTCATCTCTCCCACATTAGAGTCGGACTTAAGACTTGTAAACTGCATTGGTTCTTATAATGAGTTTGTGATCTGCTATCAACTATTGCTTTCCTTGACATTGGTGGACATGAGGACAGTGACTATCTTGATTATAAATGCCAGAATAAGGTATACCCAGTTTTTGTTAAACTTGTGTCCCATTCATAGAACTCCCCTTTCTAGCTTTCCTAGCTACTCAGGATGTATCAAATGCCTTGCATGTGGTAATATTTTATAAATGACAAGTGAGATGTAAATAACTAATGTTTGACCAGGAAATGCACTGCACTCACTATATAATTGTAAGAGCATAAACATGCAATATTCTGAAAATGGTTCACTGTCTCTTTTTGGATAAAATATTCGTACGGTTTCTTTTTGCTGCGTTAGAAGCTATCTTATAAATCACATTATGTGTTTATAGCGGGTGGGCAATAAGTGGCCCTCCAGCTGTTGTTGAACTATAAATCTCAGCATGCCTTGCAACAGTTTTAGCATGGCCAAATAGCAAAACTGTGGCAATGCATGCTGGGATGTGTAGTTCTACAACAGCTGGGCGTTCCTTATTGCCCACCCTTAGTTTATAAGATTTCTTGGTTTACAATTATGTATGCTTAATTCATATTTATTAAATTTTTGCAGTTGTCGGCAGGATGAATCATTCTTTAGAAAACTCTATTCCGTATGAAGACTATCTGAGAATGAAAGCCCAGACAATACCACCCCATCGTATGAAGGAGTTCCTAGATTCGCTCAGTACCAAGGGAACTGAAGAAATGCAGCAGTTTGTACATTCTCCAATTTCTGTATATCAGCAAAGGAATCATTACTTCTACATGGATGGCTCTGATGTGGCAGGTTCTTTGTTGGAGCTTGCTAGACCCATAGCTTCTCCTTTGCAACATTCTACTGTAAGCCCAGGTGTCCCTTTGGATCAGCATCACATCCCAGTTCATCATGTGCAATTACGACAAGGTCACAATGTTGATGTTCAGCAGGGCCAACAAAGTAAGACCCTCCAGCAACAGGTTGAAGAACAGTCTGTTTCTGATGGACAGAGTTCTAGCATTATTGGTACGGCTAGCTCTCAGGATAGACGTTCTTGCTCATCTGGATTATCTCAGCCGGTAAAAAAGCGAAAATTTGACTTGGCAATAGAGGACGGCTACGCTATAAACCACACATCTCTACAGAATGGTCCTGCTGCAGTGCTAGCACTGCCAGTGCAGAGCCAGCAACAAGCTTACATTCCTCTTCGCCAGGAGCTGCTAACTGTGGATAGTAGTCAGTTGTATGGTTTAGTACCTGCCAGTACTTCAACTGCAGGACAGTTACCTAATGTAGAATCTTGGGCAATATTTTCTGCACATGCTACTTGTCCTGAATCTCAAACTATAATTAACACTTCTGTACCTCAGGATAATTGTGGAATAGTTCAAATGGGGGAGATTCCAATGAACATTAGTAGCGTTAAACTAGAAGACAGCAAAGACAGCTTTGATGTGAAAAAGAATATCTCCGATAAAACGGGGCATGCTGCTGGCACATCTGGGTTTCCAATGCCATTATTAAACATGAATGGGAATATTCAAATTCCCTTGTCCATACAAACAGGGGGCCGTATGTACCAATCTCCAAAATACTGGGATCAACAAGTACAGGTAGATAATTATGTTAATTTGTGGATGCATTGTAGAGTTTTAAAATGTAACTACTGAACCATTTACTTTGAGATCTAGATCAAATAGAACAACTTTGTTAAAAGAAAACTGGCAAACCACACACAAACTGAACAGATATGGATGTAAAATGTTGTAATGATACAGCAAAATTGGCCAGGATTGGTTAGGTATACTAGAACAAAGCAGCGTGTACAGTATATATGCATATGATGTAGGAGAGAGAGAGTTGATATTCTATTATTTTACTTAAATCATACTCTTTAAGATCTGATATTTTATTCAAGTAAGTCCTAAGCCTCCTGCAATGTCTGTAAGGGTTAATTTTTACATGTAAGTGTAAATACAGCACTGGATAATGCATTTTTGACAAACACGTTAATCTGCTCTGAGACCATGGTAAAACATGATCTATTATTTGTGAATAGTAAAATGAAAACATCTGAATGTTAAAGTGCTGTATTTCAATTTCTCAACCTTTTGAATGACTTGTGAAGGTGGATATTTCAACACACACACACACACACACACACACACACACACACACACGCACGCACGCACGCATTTAGGTTGTAGGGTGTTTGCATTCCTTGGAACATGATTTTGGTGGTATGTACTGAAATGTTTGGCAGACCATTTATGGCAGTTAGGTAGCAAATTTTAAAAACCAATGGTATTTAGGTACTTTTCCTAGGACGGATAATAACCTGTAAAATGTTTATAATGATAGGAAATGTCTACATGACATGCTGGGAGGAGAATTACAAACCTATCTTTCTTCAGATTCAGGTTTTTGTATTATTATTTTTTTATTTGGCATTTTCCACAGCACATTATGTCTTTTATGGATCCTAACAGAAGGTGAATGACTGCTATGCAGATTAATGTTTGTTGTAATAATAATAATATAGTCTTCAATGTGTTTGCATTATTCGACTTATGTTTGGTTGGAGTTATAACTGTAAAAATGTAGCAAATATATTTTATTTATTTTTTTACCTATCTAGCCTCAAGCTGTACATTGTTCTCCATCTGAGCCACACCTGCGATTACAAAATAATGTGGATTTTCCTTGCACCCTTAAACCAGAAGAAGGAGCTTTGTTTTGGAAGACATGGGCACAGATTAAAAATGCAGAAATGCTGAAAGAAGCTGAAAACAAGTCAACATGGTTTGGAAGTATGGATGACAAAAAAATATACACGCAGATTTACTTAGTGATACTTAACTAGATTTTCAAATGCATGTAAAGTTTGTGTATCTAGATTGCATTGAAAGACTATTGTCTTTGTTTTAAGAACCCTTGTATTAGTGCTGCTGATAAAGAGATGCTTCACCTTTAATACAGCTGTAAAAAAAAAATCTTTTTTACAGGTTGTATACTTTATTTACTATAAAGTCCTTTTTTAGTGTTTAAATGACAGATTGCACCTTTTGTGTTCACGTATACTCTTATATTGTGTGGACTTAAAATTAAACTTAATTGCAGTGAAAGTCCCACAAACAATGTATTGAAATAGAAAAACAAAAGTGGACACAATTGGCGCTGTTTATCCTTCAAACTAGAAGTCTATAACATAAAGTTCCATCCCATAACTAAGGTAAATCTAAACACCAAGGTTGTGTGATATAGATATATATATACACACAACTTAGCGTTTATAATAAATTGAAATGTAATCTTTGTTCAATGCCAGTATTTACATTTTTATTTACAGGAAGAAAACCTTTAATTTTCAAAGAAGATGTTCTCTCAGTGCCAATAGCTGAATTGAATTATGGATTATGTTTGATTACCAAAGAAGCTAAAAAACATGATGGTAACCCGTATGATGCAGACATGTTGTTTTATTTGCTCCTTTGCATACAGAAGGTAAGCCTGCCTAGTTCCAAAGAATACAATAGCCCAGTGGTTCCCAAACTGCTCCGCAGCACCCTGTGGTGCCTCGGGACACTTATAGGGGTGCCTCAGGTTGGTGGTCCAGCACCAAATAATATTATTTATGGCCAATATAATGTAAATATGTGCACAAACAGAAGCACAAACCTGTCCACCACTATATAACCAAACCTAAGGATGACCAGTGAGCACACTTTACTTCACTGTACTTCACTGCATTTTTTTATGAATTTCTCAATAACAAATGTTTGGCTTAGGGGTGCAGTGAAAACAATGCTGATGCACTAGGGCGCAGTGATTCAAAAAAGTTTAGGAACCACTACAATAGCCAAAAGTATTACCCATCATATTTTGCCCTTATTTTTTTTTTTTTGTTACCCAATCTATTTTATTTGCCTTTGAGTAAACGTAGGCCATTCAAATGTCAGTTGGGCATGTTGCCAAGAACTACTGTAGTGCAACATCTTCCTGCTCTGTGGAATGCAAAGGAAAATCTATGATTGTGGGTGTAATTTTTCTGAACACCAGCAACTCGTGGCTTTTGCGAATTAAGCGGTCCACGTAGATAGAGGGGGGAAAAAAAAAAACATTCAGTAAGAATAATAATAAAAATTGTTAGAAAGTTGTAATGTTGCCTAATTCATAAACACAATATTAACTACTTTTAGTTCTAATGATAAATAGAGCACATCCTATGCTTACTATCTTAACACCGGTAGTTCCAATTTCATGCGAGGCTACATTTTAAAACAAGTTATCAGCTCATTTTATGTAAAAATGTTGCCTTTCTGAATTATTATGTTTTATATTGTTGCAATCTGGAAATCTGTTTATTCCTCCAGTTTCCTGTCCTTATTTGTTTGTTTTATATTAAGTAATGTACACAGCCAGTTGTAAAACGGAATTTGACATAACCGATAACTAGATAGAATGACCACCTCCTTTAAACAAGTTTGGTTGCATTTCGGAATGCGGCCGGGGATATTTGGCATTTTGTTTAGATAACTACTCTCTGTTTCTGTCATCTATATATTATAAATTTGCTATTTGTAATTTTATGAAGGCTAGATTGCAGGGTATATGACTACAAATTAGTGCTTGATTTGGTTACTGATAATGAGCCATAATATAATAAGCGTCTGCTGTGAGTTGGAGTAACCTGTATTTCCTTTTTTTTTTCTAGCATATGTTTGATAACAATAGGATTGATAACATGTTTGCTGATCTTTACTATTCAAAGTTCTTGGAAAAGCTTCATGAAGTGCTTAAGGAATGGTGTCCAAGAGTAAATCCTTTTGGTAGGGAGATTTCAAATGAACTTTTAGTACTTTCATTAAATTGTTTTGGTACCTAGTGATTTATCAGTGTATCTTTTCTACAGGTTACATCATTTCTAGTTGCATTTGTGAAGAAATGCTCTGGGACTGCAAGCAATTGGGTGCCCATTCACCAACCACTTTACTTTTTACCCTGATGTATTTCAACACTAAGTAAGAATATGTAGGACGTGTGTGCATGTTCATCATATTAGATCATTAAATAAAATACTATTAAATTGTGTTTACATTTAAATGTATATTGTAAGTCTGAGGTTACAGCGATAAAAAATAATTGTTTACAGGCAACTGAGATATTTACAGTTACAGATAAATTTTAAATTTAACATGACTTGGACATGGCACTTTTATCCACAAAATATATCCGTATATAGACTACCAACATTTAAAACATTTACTATGATCCCTAGGTCATAACTCCTTCATTCTTTAAAGTAATTTTTCAGGAAACTGTTACATACTGTAATACCTTCATCCACTGTTCTCTTCAATTAAATGCCAGGCATTCATACCTATTTCTTGTGTTCTTTTGGCCCTTCACACTATTTAATTTGTAGTGGAATCCTTTGTACTAGGAGACTGCTACCCATAAAAAAATAAATCCCATACAGTAGTTAATTAAAACACAATTTTTAACTTATAGAAGACCAGCTATTACTAGTACAATAGTAAAATTATTTAAAAACAGCTCATGTTATGAGTACAAGGTAATGCACTCAAAACATTGATTTAAGGTGATTTCAGGTAATTTGAATGAAGATATGAAAGTATTTTTGCAAACATCCAAAGGAGTAGTAGTCCAGAACTGTGACAGGTCCCAACAGTGTTTGTGGCACCGTTGTTTTTGGACTTAGAGTGCCCAAAAAAAACAATTTAAGTAATGTGCGCCCGATTGGAGCAATTCAATTGATGCTTCAATCGGGTGCACGTACTGCAGGCGCCCACATTTCTGGTCTGCAGCCTCCTGAGGTGGCGAGTAGAAATGTGTAAGAAGTATGGCTTATGGGTGCCAAAACCTTGATACATGCGCTCAACTGGGAAAATATTAGCATAGTGCACAACGCTCAATCAGACTCGATATGTTGATTCAATTCAGTTAATTATTAGGGGCATCATCTGTATATGCCATTGCTGAGATGCTGCATAGTGCATATTAATCTCAGTATGCAGCTTAGTTTCTTATTGGTTGCGGTACTATTAAACTTAAACTGCACAATGTGCCTGCATCACATGGGTCTAGCATGTGTAACGCATAATTTCCGATGTGTTATTTGAAAAGTTATTTTGCCCAGTGGTCTAATATGGCTCGCATTCCAAAGCATAGTGAGACACGAGCCATGCATCAGAGCTACTCACTGAGCATGCTGTGCAAGATTATGTAGAACACATCCAAAATGCAACTAATATAGCAGAATATATAGTAAATCTCTTGAAACATATTATGCAGATAAGGGGAAAGGAAAACCATATCACTGAATTTCATAAACGTGCATAATTCATGCGTATGTGTCATACCTAAGGTGACATGCATATAGAACTCGCAAGTCTCAATGCTTAAAGTTAAGTTAATATGCCCTGTAGTTAGAAATCTAACTTCCCAAAGTATATCAAGGCACACGGGAGTGCATGGACTTTCACTGCACACACTGCAAGTCCATGCAAAATTATATAGAACACATACTTAAAACGCAAATATAGTATGAGAGATGGTAAATCTCATAAACAGCTGGCAGATATGTTTGCATACATTTCTGCCATTCATTTATATTTAATTCAGTCACATGAGCTAGTTCTTCTCACCCCTTATCTGTATAAAATGTTTGTGAATTACTATATATAATAATGATATTTTAGAAGGCATGGAGTATTTCAAAATTTGAAATTTTCCCGTGAATTAAGCAGTTTTCATCCACTTTCTGTTCAAGAAGAATGCCCTACATTGATTTTTATTACCAAGAATTTTTCACCTTTGCCACTTATGAGAAACTAGCTGGGATACCCGGCTTTGCCCAGGTTGAAGACTGGACCCTGAAGTACACCTGCAACCTTTATTTTTTTTACATTATCCTCGTCTATAACCTGGATAACGAGGCAAATTAGGAGTGACAGTGCAGGCAGACGTATTCTCATACCGTTTGGAATGGGGTATATCAGGAGCAGACTGACTTACAGTACAGAAATCGGTATTGCTTCCAAAATCACTTGAGTTTCATAAATCACTGCAGGACAGAGGGTTGATTCAGCTGTGGACGGATATGCTATCACAGCTGCGATAGCTGAAATATAGTAATGCAGCAGGTGGACTATAGTAATACGTCCAAGGACACTGCATTGGATCATCTGCGATCCCTTTGGTCAGCTGAATGACCATTGGGTAACTCAAGCAGGCTGTCACAGATGAGTAAATGAGGCCAAAAATCTCCATCAGCTGACGGAGACCCTGGCCTCTCCACTCACCCTCCCAGTGGTGGCGATATACTTCTGTTTTGGGAAACTGAGGCCGTTGCCGCCTCCTCCTCGCCCAGAAACATCAGCAGACTGTCAATCACTGACAGTCTGCTGCCGGACTGTATGCTGATAATTGGGAATCTGCATGAACCCATCACTGTGTCTGCAGTTGTATCACCCCCAGAAATCACTTTGCAGATCAACATTGAAGACCATGTCTAGCAGGGCTACCATCAATGGGGGAATGTTAGGACTGGAGTCCCGTTCCTGGACACAAGGGGGCCCGCCCACAGTTGCACTGTGTAGCTGCGACCAATCTCCCCTGCAGTTGTAATCTCTGTGTGCTAAACTTTGCCAGGGTCAAAGATCCTGAATTGATTATGCTGTCTGCCACAGTCTGAATGTATTGAGTGCTGAGCTGCTCATGGGCCTGCCGACCACTCTGTTAAGACCCCCGCGGGCGGCTGCTGTAAGATGAGACAGTGACATTAAGCTGGGTACACACTGACAGATATATCTGTCCAATCTGTCTGGTGGGAAGGAAAATCTGGTAATGTTTGGGAGAGCAAATACCAATAGAAATTTGCTCCAAATTTGCTCCAAAACCCTGGAAGACAGACCAGATTTTCCTTTCCACCAGACAGATTGGACAGATATATCTGTCAGTGTGATCCCAGCTCAAGCAGTGTGCATCATTAGCATTTTACCTGAAGTTTATCATGCAAACGCAGAGGGCTGACCAACTCCGTATTTCATGTATATGGCTGTTGGAAAAGTGAAAACAAACACTGCACTTTGGAAGAGATGAGTGTGACAGTGTGTGTATGAAGCCAGTCAGTTTACAACTGCTGTAAATGTAACAGCCAATTATTTACTTTGGGAGGAAGTGATTGCTAATGATGATTTTCATTTGCTTCTCTTCTTTCTTTCTCAGGTACTTTGTCTTGAAAACTGTAGAACAACACTCACAGTTGGCTTTCTCCAAGATTACAAAGCAGACCCGGAAAAACCCAGGAATAGGAAAAGATAAAAACTGTACAATACGCTTTCTACGGCTCTATGGTCAAGTTCAAAGCGGCTTAAAAGGTACAAAACTTGAAATGGTGATAGGTTAAAGACCAAGCTAACTTGTATGTGTCAGATGTCCTACATTCATAACCCCCCCCCCCCCAAAAAAAAAAGACAATCTCATTGACCAACTAAATTCCCTGGTACAGTTACCGTCAACTAAAAGGAGGGCTGATACCTTTGCTACAGAATGTCTGACAGATTAGTGTCCTGATTAAGTGCATTCAAGATTGTACCCTACTGTGTTTTTGCCAAAGTGGCGTTTGCAATTAAACTTTTGAGTTCAGGATGGTGTATATCTGCAAACCATGCACCAAACACTGTTTCTTTTGGCTGATATGAGAATAATACTACTAGCCCCTGTTTGAAGTGAAAAACTGCAACAAAACTTAAATTCAAAAAAGTGAACTGTGTGAAAGATTACCTTGGTTTTATGGAGACTTACTGAAGATTTGCCAACTCATAGACCTTCCTAACTGGAAGAATAGTAGAAAAATTACCCTCTAGTTCAGGGGTTCCCAACCACTGTCCTCAAGGCACACTAACAGTCCAGGTTTTGAGGATAGCCATACTGGAGCACAAGTGACTTAATTAGTACCTCAGTTATTTTGATTTAACCATCTGTGCTCAAGCCTGGATATCACCAAAACCAGAACTGTTAATATGCCTTGAGGACCGAGGTTGGGAATCACTCTCTAGTTGAACGACACAAGGGAGCAAAATTAAGAGCTTAATTTTGGTTGAGAACTCAGAGATGGAGTATCCTAATGTCTCAAGCAAGACTGGCATTAAAATATTACACTAAGAGCAGAAGCCTGCACCTTTAATAGAATACAGAGAAAGGCTTTTTTTTTTTTTTTTTCTTCAGTAACCTCTCAGGCAAAAGACACAAAAGAATGATGGGGGCTTGCACTGCATGGTCTCAATAACTGAGTCCATAAGGCTCCTGCACTTCAAGTCATGCTTTCAAGTGCCATACAGTTAATGCTAGCTGCCTCTATAAAATATTTGGCCATGAAACAGAGGAAGCAAAGTTTTTCTGATTGAATAGAGCCACTTGGGGACCATGATCAATGCCTTCTTCTCTCCATCTTGATGAGGTCCTGATGAATCAGCATAGTTTGGGTAATTAGGTAGCCTAGCTATTGCTGCCACAGAACCAGCATCACGTCAGTGAGGCATACCTGTGCAGTCTGGTACTGTCAATGAGTATCTTATAATTTTTTGTTGAAGAGGGGACAGACAGGTTAGAACATCGGCTGAGCAGACACTCGTACCTTGGACACAAAAATACTGAAATTGACTTCCAATCCCAGGTAACTGATGTCCGTAGTGACTCTCTGTCACATAATAACTAAGAAGTGTCTCTCCACCATCAGGGGAGAGAGATCCTTAAACCACGAGGAAGCAACCAACATGTAAGAAAGCCAGATGAGACTTGCAAGATGACTGGGTACCTGTCTGAACAAAAAACGTATAGTTTGAATAAGAGCATTAGATGCTGCAAGTGTGCTGCTTTCATGGCTTAGGTTAAGGTCCCCACTGAAGGGTATATTAGGAGAATGTTGATGCCCAGAAACACCTTGGAGGTTTACAAGGAGTCACTGTTTGGCCTTATATATTATCCAGCCAAGCAACTCTAGGTACTGGATAGTAAGCTGGAGATGGTAAATTGCCAACTTCCTAGATCATCAGGATTATGTCATAGTACAGAACAATAGGAAGCACTGGTCGTTGCTAGCAACTTTCTTATCCAACCATAATCCTATAATCCCCCATATATATGGATATGATGGTGAAGGTTGGTTTACTTGATATACAGATGCAAATCTTCTATAATTCACACATTTTCAATGTTTCATTTGGTAAGTCTAATAGATCACTAATGGTGCATACACACGGTCAGATTTTTCCTTCAGATATGAACGATAACGATTTAAAAATCGTTCAGTCGTTCATATCTGAAGGAAAATCTGACATATCTGACATGCCTGAACGATGGACGATCAACGATGCGCGTTCCCGTTTGTCAGGTAACGATATCTGACATCTGATGGGTTTGCAGTCAGACTTGGACGATTCCATTCATTTTAATGCAGTCAAAAATCGTTCAATCGTTCAAATCGTTCAAAACTTTGGTAAAATCGTTCAGTCGTTCATCTGACAAATCTGACAAGTCTGACAAATCTGACCGTGTGTACGCTCCATAAAGCTGCATACACACGTAAAGATTTTCTGTCCAACGATCCAACTAGTTGATTGGTTGGAATGAAAATCTGGTGAGGTATGAAAGCAAATGACGATCAGCAATTTGCTCCCAAACGCCGGAAAATGGACAAAAACTGTTGTTTGAACAAATTGTTTAGATCAAACATTTAACAAACTTGTCTGACCGACCATTTTCATCTGTTTTCTGGCATTTAGGAGCAAATTGCTGATCGTCAGTTACTCCCATACGTTACCAGATTTTCATTCCAACCAATCAACTAGTTGGATGGTTGGACAGAAAATCTTTGTGTGTACCCAGCCTAATGCTTCTATCAAGCATTTTTTTTTTTTTAAGTGTTATGTAACAACATAAAATGTCCCATTTAATGCAGCTCTATATTTTATTTTCACTGAAGTATTTTTTTAAAACCTGCGAACTCTAAATCAACAATGTTTCTCTTATTGGAAGTTTAGATCCGTTCCCAAACTCTGCCTTTACAGTCCAGATTTTAATGATGTACACGTTTTAGTCCAGAGGTTAAATCAAATTGACTGAGGTACTGACTAAGTCACCTGTGCTCAAGAATGGATCTCCTTAAATGTAGACTGTAATGGTGGAGTTTCAGAACCTCTGCATTAGACACATGTAGTACTAATAAATATTTTTAGATTCTGGAAGAGTTTCTGTCTCAATATTAGTCTTGATTTTTTTTTTGTAACTTAGTTTGCCTTAGCAGTCTCTTCTCTCTGTGGTTGATATGTGTCCCCAAGTAAACAAAGAAATGCTCATTTTATCTGTTCCATGCCTGTTGAATATATATTGCATGAAATGAAAGAGGGCAATATTCAGGTTTTTAGCGTGTTGCATTTTGTTACATCAAGTCCAAAATGGGGAATAATTGTTAAATGTGGTGGTCACACTGCACTTAGACAAGAAATTAGCTAAGCGGCTATGCTGTCTAAAGAAGTTTCTCAACTGTGATCTAACAGTAACTGAAGCAGCTGTAGGAAGATATGCTGGGTGCAGTGTAAGTTGATGTGTCCTGCCTCCTATTCATATAGGGTTGTTAAATGTACACTCTTTTTCAAATCTATGTTTTAACATATACATTACTAACAATCTAGTTCTTGCCAAATTACACACACGTTTTTTCTTTCATTAATTATTCAGCAAAAAGTAAGCCAGCAAAGTCATGTGTGAAATGTATGTACATCCCATGATTCAATAGCAATTGGAGCCTCCTTTAAGTAGCAATAACTTGACCTATTTTCTGTTTACGTCTTATGTAGTATTTGATGTATTTTGTCCCTGCTGCATACAACATCAGTTAATTAACATGTCTGCTTATGAACAGCTGTCTTAAGGTTCCACTTCGGCAGGTTGAGGTCTGGAATTTGACTTGCCTATTCCATATCCTTGATACTTTTTTGGGTGTTCATTTGTAGATTTGCTCGTGTGCTTAAGATCATTGTTGCGTTGCTTGATTTAGTGGTTGCGAGGCTGCAAAAAAAAGCCCTAATTAATACCCTAATGAAGCTGATTAGCATCATAATTGGCGAATTCTGTAGAGCTCTACTTACCAGTATTTGTTTTTCTTTGCTAGCTAAATTGTTAATACATCTCGAGAGAGAAATAGTTGGTATGGTAGCATTTAATTTAGATCAATGGGAACGTATTTATAAAACTGTGATTTTTACTGACACAATTACAGAGGGAAAAATTGCCATTGTGACACTGCTCCGATTTTCTTACTCCTAGTTATGTCTTTATGTTGAATCTTCATGCACAGAAGGTAGCAGTGACTGGTCCACACATTATCATGGAGAGAGCAGGCTTGTCCTGAACCACCCTGTAATCCACCAGTAGCGTAGTGTATATGCTGGATATTTGCTACATTCATGTGTCACTGTCTTTTTTGCTTATCTTGAACTCTGGTATGCAATTTACAAACTTTTTGACTAGCTTCAATTAATTAGGCTCATTATGTATGAACCTTATGTTTATTTTTTTAATATAGTGTGTTCTTGCACACAATTTACTCAGCATTCATGTAAATAGAAGAATGCTGGAGAGATGAAACTTATTATGAAGATAAGTCCACTGTAAATTCCCTGCTTCTGTTTCCAGTAACTGAAGAAACGTATGTGGAGCAGCTTGAGAACCCAGATAACCCACTACAGTGTCCAATCAAGTTATATGATTTCTATCGCTTTAAATGGTAAGTTTGGAACAAATATTTTCCCAAAAGTCTGTGCTAAGCAAAGTGAGGAAAAAGCACAATTGTTTCTACAGTTTTTGAATTGTTGCATGTTTTAATGTGTTTTTTTTTTTTTTTTAGCTGTACAATGTTGGATTACATTAACCGTGCTCTTCTTTATTTTTTTTTTGCTTAGGTAACCCTTGCTGATAATTTGAGTTTGGACTTGAATATGTTGTGCATTGTTATTCTATCTTGAGTGTTTTATTTTCTTCATGTAATATGAGGATTATGTTGTGACATTGAGCTTATTTTCCATAATTAAGTGACCACAAAATCCAAAATGAAAATTTCCAGATATAATCTTTGAAGATAAAATACCTTGACCAGTATTAACCTGACATCCCCCTACATTTCTATTAAAAAGCAAAGTTTGAACTGGTAAAGTTACTCTTCTATTAGAACAGTGTCCTAAATGAATGTTGCGGATTAAAATAAATGTAATTTCAAAATGATTGTAGTCATTTTAGCACACCACATGCTTAGGCTGATCCATAGACAAGGACTATCAACACAGTGCGTTTATTCAAAGCAGGTCTACCAAGCAGTCAGGTGCTCTCTATCTACTGCAATAGATAAGCATTATCCTCCTAACAAGTCATCCTGTTTCAGTGAACTAAATGAGAGCAAGAATGAGAGACCATAACTGATTTACTTAGATAAGTATATACTCGCCAATTATTTCATAGATATTAATCAGTTCCTGAATAAGTAGCGCTTTAAATCTAGCACTAAGAATCTGAACTCCACCTTTACATCATGGCAGCTTGGTGGGATATTCCGTTTACTCAGTGACCAAAGGCATATTTTTATTTGCTTACTCTACAACCACAGTCTGGATGCTTGAAGCAGTAACAGTAGGACTGCTGCCTGTATCTCCTTCTGCCAACCATTTGCACTACACATAATGCAGGAGCTTCGAGTGATTCTGTAGCGCTCATCATCTTTTTGTGCGACTTTAACTTCAAATTTCTTATTTAATAGGTAGCACAAGCCGCTTTTGCTGATTAAAATAATATGCAGTGGATGTATCTGCATGCAAAACGCTACGTTAGTGTTACAGCCACTAACAATGTAACGTAGCATTTCGCATGCAGATACAAACGCAGTTGCACACAGAACAGAGGCATGCTGCATTTCATTTTAATCAGCAGAAGCTGCTTGTGCTACCTAAAATGCATTTGAAGGTCAAAAGTCACACAATAAGATGCTCAGCGCTACCAAGTCATGCCATGGCATGGCTCGACTAGAAGGGCTGTTTAACGCGCAAGGAAGTAAGATGTATGATTATACATCTGTAAATGTGCATTTTATGCTGCAATCTTCTCATATCAGTTTCTTTGTAATTCGTACAATATTTCATTGGTTGCTGTACACTTGTGTACTAAGTAATTGTTTAAATGAATACATTCACCTGTCTGAGAGAAGTCCTACAGTTGGTCAGCGCATTTCCAAACAGAATGACTAAAGAATATACAGTACATAGTAAATTTGGTGCTTTGCGATTGGGAAGGGATATAAGAAGATTCCAAAGAATTATCTGCCATTGCACTGTCAAGCCAGTGAAATTTGTCTAGAGCAGGTTGTCCTCCAAAGCTATGCGCCTGCAACAAAGGAACTTACGTAGCCACCAATAAACCCATGGCAACTGTGATAGTTTTTATGGAAGGGAGAGAAGAAACTGTCCATATGACAATAGTCTACACATCTCACAAACCTATAACTTATGGGAGAGGGAATATACAAAATTAATATAATAGTCACTTAGTTTGCCAGAAAATGTGGGAAACCCACATGCCAAACAGAGGTAGATTGCTTTGCTCTGAAATAGATTGATAAAAAAAAATTAAATTTTTTTTTTTTTTTTTTTTTTAATTCTGCGCACAATGTCAAATTTGTTTTTGACAATAGACATCCTCTGAATTTGGAATTTATTTACAAGTTCTTAGCATCCACTGAATTTACTTGGTTTATATTGTTGCATTTTCTAACTGGATTTTCTTTCATTCTTTTCACCAAAGTCGTCCTCTGAGTTAATTTTTGTTTAATATGGTTTTATTTATTTATTTTAGTCCTCAGGGGGCCCGAGGACCCACAGATGCCTTCTATTTGGTACCTGAACCAGTGGTTGCACCGAATAGCCCCATCTGGTACTCTGGGCAGCCTGTAAATGAAGAGGTGATGGAGCAGATGTTGACTCGTATATTACTGGTTAAAGAGGTCCAGGAAGCACATGCTTCATCCCGCATTTCTGCCTACTAATCACTTGCTTGTAAATCCATATTTTCAACTATTTGTATATACAGTTTATTTGTAAAGCATGAGAAAACTGTAGAATCGTTCCCTTACTGTACTTTATTCCACAGGAAAAGCTAATTGCTTTGAGTGTACAAAGCATTTACCGACCACAATCTATGTTGATATGTTTGCAATGTACAAAATGCACATTTTTCAGATTCAACGTTTGTTTTTGATATAATTTATGCTGACACTACATTGAGCACTATTTAACGCTGTATATACATGTTACTGAAATCTCCACTCCAAATGACTCACACTTATGTAAATATGTTGCTTTATTTGTTTTTCTTTGCTCATATAAACAAATGCATATAAGGTCAGTTCTTAAGTCTTTATGATTCAGAAATATGTACCATGTGAAAGACTGTACGTATGGAAATCATTGTTCGTTTGTAACAAGCGCTTAGCAATTTTTATAATTTATTAATCTGTTTAGTGCAATGCAGCCATAATCATGTTCTTAATGAAACATGCTGAAATTATGGAATCGTACTGTTTTTTTCCTTTTATATAAGGAGAATGCTTCCATGACTGGCTTACTTGCAGAGCAACAGAATTTCCATGGAAATGCTCCAATCTTTGCAAGAATACTGACATTACAGCCCTTCTGAATAATGTCTTTCTAATTGTAATAGAGAGATGAAACCACATCACGTTTATTTTACTTTCCTTTTCTGTTATTTTGAAAGCAAGTGTAAACTGGGTTCATGGGAAGCTTCAACATTGTTGGATTTTTTCTTCCAGCTTTTGTGTTTGATGTTGTGGGTGTAATTTGTGCCTAAGTAAAATGTCACTACAGATTTGACACTTTATTGGTTAACACCTACTTTTGTGTTTGCACAGAAGGATTGCACATCATGCTGAGAATAAAACTATACAACCTTACCTCAAAAATCCAGTCATGCCGTGCCTTAACACAATCCAGGCACTTGGATTTCTTTCAGTGGTGACTGTAATGTAAATTTTGATTACTTGTGTTTTTAGTAAGTTCACTTTTACAGGGAGATTTGTATATTTTCACAGAAGATTTAAAATGGAAATCACTAATAGAAAAAAAATGAGTTTGTTATTTCTGATGTATGCTAGATTTCTGGTATCTTTGTTATTTAATACAGATTGAGCACTAATTTTGATTTGAAATAAAATTGCAATTGAATGTATTATGTTGGCTGTAGAAACCTATTTTAATATAGTTCAGTTTATTGTGATTTCTTGCTAGGATACCCTGATGCCTTGTTGCCAGAATGAAACATTTTAGAATTGTTTTATCTATTGGTGCATCAACTAGGGATACCAGCTGTTTACTGGACTTTAGCTGCGATCAGCCCTAGCCAACCAGATGATACTTTCTTATTTTGCTGTGCGCTGATAACTCAATATACTAAAGAGAAATCCAAAATAAGTATTTTATTTGCATTATCTGGCAACAACTGCATGCCTTCTTTTTAGATAATTATTTGAAAACAGGTGAATATATTATTATTGTTACCTCAGTCTGTCATGGACTAGTGGTACTTGGTAGAAAATACACTATAATTTCATATGCAAGGAACAGAGGAAAACTGAACCTATATTTCTTTTAAGATTAGAGCATTAAACATGCTGAATATTTCACACCACTCAAAATACACTCCTTGGCATGCTAGTAAGCATAACACAGTAGAACGCTAATTACACAAAGGTAGTTTGGATAATCAATTTTTCTGATAAGTAGACATGTACTAAACCAGGTCTGTTATGTTTTTTTCCTGTCATTTTCATATAAAGTTTACTTTTTATGGGCTAATTAGTGTGTGGTACAAAATGTTGACACCATAATGGCGACACAGTATTTTCAGGGTATTTAGGGGTCTATTTACTAAGCAGTGTTAGGAGACAAAGTGAAAGGAGATAAGGTACCAGCCAATCAGCTCCTAACTCATTTTTCAAACACAGCCTGTGAGATGGCAGTTAAGAGCGGATTGGCTGGCACCTTATCACTTTTCACTCTGTCTCCTAACACTGCTTAGTAAATAGATCCCTAAATCTCTAATCCTAACTGTCATGTAGACAATACATGTTAGTGCTAGGCTGCAATGTGGATATTCAGACCTAGTGGACATTCTGCATGTGGAAATAATGACTGCATACCAGGCTAATATACCATCAAATATTATTTTTGCTTCCTGTAAATTTGTGGGTGGATAAATGGCATTTTGATCTGCATTCTACTGTAATGCAATTTCTCCACATGTAATGTAACAAAAGGTCAGCGCTAAAAGCACAATTAGTATTTTCATACTTAGATATTATTAAATGTTACAATTGTACAATAATGTTTTTTTTTTTTTTCCTTCAATAGTGCACGTATAGAGTGAACTGTGTACATTGCATTGAGAAAATAACCTGGCTTCTTATCAGTACTCCAAATATAATACAGACCATTACAGGACTTTCATGTTGTGACGTTTCGAGTGGGTACATTCTGAAGCCACAAATGTTAAATTTAGCACATTTTCCGAATAGTTTGTTTTCCATGTCAACGATGTGGGCAAAGAGTGCTACTTGCTTGGAATAGATTGTATTATTGGGGCACCCCCAAGTGGTGCCTAGGGCCCAGCTCCCATACAATTGGACCTGCCCCAGTGTTTATCATGTCAATTATTATTATTTTTTTTTTTTTTTAAAGAGGCATTGTATCATTCTATATAAAGAGTAGAAAAAAATATATATTCGTAGGCACTTCTAAAAATATAAATGGGGGAATTCAATTTGGTATCAGTACCTCCAGACTTGCCTATAAAAAGGTGTGAGTAACTCGAGACTTGCAGTTTTTTTTCTTCTCGGCCCCATAGGGCCATGAGCAAAGATGTGAGTCCCTGCAATGAAGGGGTCGAGTTCCGAAGTTGTTGCCATCATTTACACTTCGTCGCAACGGCAACTCTTCTCCCTCGCATGTGGGGGTGAGTTATTCCCCCCACAATATTAAATATAAATAGGAGCTGCGGGTTAAAAAACACCACCTGGTGTTCTCGGTAATTAAATATATCTAAATATATTTTTCTTTATATACATCTAACAATTAAACCATTGTGAAATATGTGACTCAACAAAATGTGAAGAGTGCGGCACACATAATATAAAATTAACAAAAAAATTACATAAAAAGCACATGCTTAGTAGAAACAAATAACTGAAGGAGCACACAATAGCAGCAAGTACGGACATTGTATTGTTGTGCACTGGTTTAACTGTTGTGTATAATATATATATATAATATGTAATTTTGTATATATCGGCCATAACATTAAAACGGTATGCAGTCGGGATGCCGATCGTCTAATGACAGGCGCCGAAATCCCGATGCCTGTCATTTTACCTACGCCGGAAGCCCGGCATCCCCATCGAAGGTAATCTGGGCGTGGATAGCCGCAGGGGGGACTTGGGTTTAGACACTAACTGGGAGGGTTACACTCCTTTCTTGGTGCCTAACCCACCCCCGGTGGGATACCTAATCTCCTCCTCTCCTAGCCTAACCCTAAACCCTACCCCCCCAACCGCTAAGACTTAACAAACCCTGCTATATTTACGATTGGCATCCCAACTGTCGGAATTCCGGAGTCAGGGTGTCCACTACTGTCGGTATTCCGGCGATGGTCTTCTGGGCGGGTTGTAGCTTTGTCAGCCGGGATGCCGGCTGTAGTCATGTTAACTACATATATATATTACACACCACTCTTGGGGGTGTGGTCGTGCTCTGATATAAGCACCCAAGAGTGGTACATCTAATAAAATGGCCCCTGTTGTGACAAAATAGTTCTATGTGGAGATGATGCAGGGTGAAACATATACAGAATTGAAGATCAAAATAGTTCAGACTAGGCTGTTAAATTTGAATTATTTTTAATGAATAAACATTTAGGGCCATATTCAATTCCAGGCTAAAAGTCCCGTACTTTTCATATGCAGTACTTTTCGACTGCTTCGCTTATTTTCAATGCGGAAAAGTATCGCATATATGCCCATTTCTGCCATATTCAATTAGAAATCGGCGAAAACGGGAGCCGGTGAAACTGTAATATGCGAAAAGTACTGTCAGATTTGGGTAAATGAGCCTGACACCCCCAAAAGATGGTCTGCCTTTGTGGCCACTGTAGATGCCCCTGAATAGCCTTACTGAAGGTATTTGGGGTAGTTATATGCTCTCAATAGCTTCTATTTTGCGTCTTTGCAGAAGTGAAGAATAGCATTTACAAGGGTTTTTTGTTCAAATAAGTAGTCCCAGCAAAATTGGGGTACATGAAAATTGGTGTTAGCATATTTATAAGTTGCTAAAGTTAACTTTTAAAATTCCACCTGCCGCAAGCACCTGCAAACTTAAAAACACCTGGGGCATACTTGGGGACCCCCTTGGAGTCTATTTTGCTAGTTTTTAAGTTTGTCCCCCAACTTTGAACATTTTCGCCCCTAAAACAAAAGTAGTTTTTTGGGGTGATCTAAGGACTTTTTAAAACTTTTTTTTTTTTTTTTTTAACGCAGTTTACCTTTACCAAAGTCGCGGGAACCGCCCTGCACCCTTGGGACAGTCCCCCCGACTGTCCCAAGGGTGCAGGGGGGTTCCCGCGACTTTGCACCCCAAAACCTCAATTCTGCACTTTTCGATGCCTATTCATATGCGAAAATTTATCGGAATTGAATACGGAGGAAACTTTTCGCATGGCGAAATGACATCACCGGCGATACTTTTCCGCAGAAACTGACTTATCGCTGCTAATTGAATAAGGCCCTTAACTGGATAACAGTGTAAGTGATTAAAACAGTTGAACATTCAGAATGGGCTGTTTAAACAGGTGAGCATTGATGACTATTGTCACTGTAAGAGTGGTTCAATTTGGAAATAAAACTTGTTAAACCGTAAATTGCACTGGCCGGAAGTGCTTAATGCTTCTTCGGGGTTAAGGCTGGCATGTCTCCTTATTGTTTGCTGTGCTGGATTCTGTAGTGGCTGCTCAGGTAAGTCCAGTTCAAGTACTTTGGTGATCTATTCATTGTACAAGTTAATCTTTGGTGAGGAATGGTAATTTCTGACAAAAATTTCAAAAAAGGACCTTTGTATTCTTGTAAATGAGGCAGTGATGTGCTGCTTTTCTATGAGCAGTGTCTATGTGAGAGATGTTATTGTTTACAGTTGTGGAGTGATACAGCTGTGGCTTTGTGATGAGGTTTTGGTCACAATTGGAAGTACATCAGGCATGAGGTGTGCGGTCGTTGGGAAATACTGCACGGTTATGTAATCTAGTGTGTCCATTCATGTTTGTGGGATCTGTCGTGATATCCCACACCATTTTATAAATATCTCTCTTAACTAAAATTTGCCTTTGGCACTGTCATTTATACATTGTTTTCCAACTGTAATATAACTACACTTGAAATGTAACTGCTTGTGCTTGGAAGGTGTCTTTCCTTTGTTCTATTTCCTCTATGTGGTGATGGTACTGTTTGTGGAAAATTTGATCCAGATCTAGATCAAATGTATTCATATGTTTAGAATATCCACAATATTCTATTATAGTTTTCAATTCTAGGTAGTAAATTAGTATATTATACACCCATTATAACTAATTATATTTTTCTATTTAAATAGATTTAATGTTGAGTAATGGACTCTATCTTTAAATACATTTCTAATGTAGCATTCTATGTAGGTAAAATGACATAAGCAGAGGTAAATTTGTTATACAAGAAGACAAAAACTTAGCTTTTTCTAAAATTATGCCATGCATTTTTTTTTTAAATATTTAGAATTACGACAAGTAGTGTGCATTTTAATGTTTTCTACATAATGGCTGCTCTGTTACCTGTAGTGTCAGTGACCAAGCTTTTCTGGATGTTTTGAAAGTCATTTTGTGGGTGTAAAGTATTTGAAGCTGGATTTTTTTTTTTCAAATTAATTCCTTTGGTCCACCTTATATCCCTATACCAACAGCAACTGGTTCAGCTTAATAATGTTTAAATATATTGGAAGATCAATTTGTTGATCATGTTAAAGGTACAGTATGAAGCTTGATAGCTTTACACAGGATACAGAACATTGTTTCTCCATACAAATAAACAATAGTAATATAAAATCTACCTCTCATGACCCAGTGTATTCAAAATGTATAAACCAGAAGGTAAGTGGCAAATTGTTCAACAGAGGGAAAGTGTCTACAATACAGTCTGTTTTAGGTCAATTTAAGTTATCTAAACCTGAAAAGTAACATATATGATACTTGTATGGGAAATGTGTCTGTGACTTAAATAAATGCTTTGCTAATTATACTTTCATGTATTTCTATGAACAGGCTGTTTTACTCTTGTCTTGCTGCTAGTCCACAAGCCTAGTAAGAGAACAGTCCTGTATCATTTAGGCCTCCTAACCACTTGCATAAACAATAGTATCTGGAGACAAAACAGGTGCTAAAATAACAGTGCAGCACTTTGATGTTTCTATGGGTTACACCCTAATAACCAAATAATCAATAGTAAAATCTGAAATGTACAGGAACACTCAAATGCTCTCTAAACATCAATGGGAAAAAGCAGGTATACTTCCCTTATGGTATAAGCCCCAGTAGATGAAAGGACAACCATCTCAGAAGGGCATTCAGGTGGTTCAAAACGGGTGGAAAACATAGTGCAGTAAAACACAATTTTATGTTTTCACATACATAAAATCCAATTCCCAACTAATCTGGGAAAACCACCCAGATTGACACACAAAATAATAAACAGAATGAATTTTGCAAGGTGGAGGTTTACCAGAAGTCCAGAAATAACGGGCATGTAGTAATAACGCAGGAGGTTTCCAGATAACCCAACGTATGACCACTTCCTCTGGACCACCTGGGTTACTGCACCTTTATCCAAATAATGACAACTGTGTGACAAAATCGAATGCGTTTCGAGACATATGTCTCTTCATCAGGACGGTGTGACAGTAACCAAGCAGGTTCTTCCTTTTATTCTCCAAACCATCATTCCAAACAGGTCATGTGTTTAAAGGGAGCAGACAGGAACACAAATCATATTTCTAAAACATCAAAACACCAAATATTTGGTTTCTGAATCTAAAAATAATGTGAGGAGTAAAACCGGAGGAACTGAAATATAAGCTATTCATAAATGATAAAATTTACACCACATCTCTAAAAATGTTACCGTACCGGAAGTGCTGTCCGTTTACTTCCGCTTATGGACACTAAAATTATTGGCCAAACCGCTCTATTATTCCAAGCTTTTTTAGTGTGGAGACTGTACAGTCGGACTGTGCTGAGGAGAAGCTTTGTGTCTCCCGCGCCCATTAGGTTTTACTAATAAAGCTGAGGAAGAGACCTATGTCTTGAAACGACTTGATAACTGTGTGACAGATCCTATTATTTGGATAAAGGTGCAGTAACCCAGGTGGTCCAGAGGAAGTGGTCGTACGTTGGGTTATCTGGAAACCTCCTGCGTTATTACATGCCCATTATTTCTGGACTTCTGGTAAACCTCCACCTTACACAAAATAATAAACAGAATGATTTTTGCATCTATCTGTGTGATTTTTCCCATATTAGATGGGAATTGGATTTTATGTATGTGAAAACATTACATTTTGTGTTTATTGCACTCTATTTTCCACATTTGTTTTTCCACACATGTTTTGAACCATCTGAATGCCCTTTGGAGATTGAAAGGACAACCATTACTGGGGCTTATACAATAAGGAGAGTGTACCTGCTTTTTTTCCCCTTGATGTTTAGAGCGCTTTTGAGTGTTTCTGTACATTTCAAATTTTACTCCTAACCACTTGCATTGGTCTTAAGGCACATATCCACTACACGATATAAATGGATGATTGAACGACATCGTTATTGTTCAATATTTCATTAATCGTGCAGTAATTATGCTGGCAACGACCAGCGATGCGTGCTCCCTCTGATCGTTGTCAACATCTGCCATCGCCTGAACATGAAGGCCACCCTGACGATATTGTCAAGTTGTGCATGTTTGGGGATGAGGGAAGGGTGCCTGTACTGAACAACATATCCTTCAGTGGGGGCACATTATCCACTGCACAATATAAGGAACGATTACTATGTCATTATCGTTCTGTCATCGTGTAGTGGATATGAACCTATAGATGAAAATGCAGACGCTACTAAAACTGGATGTCAAATGCAAGTAAATTTGACAGTGTTTTTAATTACGTGATTAATGATGGCTGACACAAGTGAGTGAAACAGGCAGCATTCTTGTGCCGGAGTAACATTGTGGGTAGGTTTGGGGTAATATGTAATATTAGAAATGCTGCTATAATGGATAACAATAAACAAAATAGATAAGAAGTTTGAGTATGGAAGAACACCTTTGGGCCGTAAGCAGCATCAGCAGCATGTGCCCAGGGCTGGGGCACCTGTGCATATTTCCGCAGCCTCCATGCGCACCCCTCCCCAGCTGCCAAAGTGATGAGCAAAGTCCTCTTTGCACAATGTACCATGTATTTCCTGTTGAGCTTCCTTGCCATGGTGCCCATGTCTGAGTACAACGCTGCCTTCCATGGGAAGTGCCTCCTGTTCATTGGGGGCTTGTGGCTGAGTGGGAACATCACGCTGGAGATGGTTCAGTGTAGGGAAAGACATCCAAATTTGGTGGTTACTAACCATCTGTGGTGTTATTTCGATGGTAATGTTGTTACTATTTGGTGGTGGTGGTCGTCCCATGTTTGCCACCATCAACTGGAAATCATTCGATGGTGTTCCAATGGTTTGGTTATTTTTTATTAAATTCCTGATAGCTATGCCTCCCCTGGCTACTGTGTCTGCATCAGGGCATCTTTATGCATTCGTTGGTCTCTCATTCTGTCTGCATCAAATGTGACCCTGCTCAGTCCCTGACTCCCTCCTCTCTCTAGGCTGCTGCTAAGCAACAGGGCACAATGCTATCTGATTGGCTCTGTTTTAGATGCTCTCTCAATGTTTCAGCACCATGGCCAGCTCCTATACAACAGCTTGGTGCAAGATTATAATCTGTGACTTGCATCACTAAAATCATGACTGCTCGGCTCCCTTTTTGTCATAGATGAATGGTTCATACACTGAAATCTTCCTTGACCAATGCTGTATAGAATAGTGAAAACCTCATCAAAATCTGGCCAGTGCTTCAAGAGATTAGCCCGAATGAACAAGCAGGCCCCTAAAATGAGGACTTTATAATATATATAGCGAGAGAGAGAGATTACTCCATTACATGATTCACCAATACACACAACTGTGCCAGCTTTGCAAGAGAAGTGAATGTCATGATCTTGCCTGCTGCAGAGAAATAAAAGAGCATGGTGACATTTCGTTAAGTTACTAATATGTATATAGTGCTGTAATGGTTATATGTTTGAAATTGTGATTTTGTTCTTTATCATAAGTGGCCCCTTTAAGTGTTATTTAAGTCCCCCCCATTCCTCCTGTTTAGTATCCCTGTAATAGTGTTGTCATAAATATTCTGCCTTTTAGTTAGGTGCCCAATATGCAGTTCTTGGATCTCCCAACAGGTGGTAGAACATTATAGTAATTCCACTTGATCAAACCTGGATGCTGCAGTATTTCATAATGATCATAAAAATAATGTAGGGCTTCTGACATAAGGTACAGACTTGGATATATATGTTGGTACCCTTCCACAAAAAAGAACCAATATTTTTTTCTGAAATGAGTTCTAAAAGTAATTGGCATTCATCTTTGTTTAATATTTAATATAAATCAGACTTTGCATTTGATTTTGATTCAGTATAATTTAAATAATAAAAGAATGAAAATGGCAGACACAAAAATCAGGGGACCCTTAACTGAAATTTTGTTGCACACCCTGTAGAGGCAATCACGCAATTGCTGTAGCTTTCAATGTGTCTTCTACATGTCAACCGGTACTTTAGCCCAATATTCCTGCGCAAACTGCTCCAGCTGTGTCCGATTTAATAAGTGCCTTCTCCATATGTGACTGCATATTTCAGGCCCTTAGATAATCAATAGGATTAGTGCTCATAGAAGGCCACTTCAGAATAGTCCAATTACTTGTTCTTATCTACTCTTGGGAGCTTTTATCTGTGTGTTTTGAGTCATGAGACAGAGCTTTCTAACACTGGGAGTAGGTTTTGCTCCAAAATGTCTTGATATTCTTCAGACTTCATTGTGTCCTGCAGAGATTCAAGGCACCCTGTGCCAGATGCAGCAAAGCAGCCCTAAAATGTAACTGAGCCTTCTCCACGTATGGTGATCCTTTCTTTGAAAGCTTAATTTTTTTGTCTGTGATCATAGAGCTGGTGTCACTTGCCAACAAGCTCCAGTTTTGACTCCTCTGGCCAAAGGACATTCTCCCAGAGCATTGTGCCTTGTCAGTGTGTATTTCAGCACATTCCAGTCTAGCTTTTTAATGTTGTGTTTTTTTCAAAAGTGGAGTCTTCCATTGAGCCCACTGTCGCTCAAAAAGTATCTGATGGTATGATCAGACACTGACCTTGGAGTTCAGCTTGTATCTTTTTGGAAGTTTTCTTTGGGCCTCTTTCTACCATTCTCACTATCCTTCTGTTTACTCTGAGGTCTATTTTCCTCTTGCAGCTCCATCCAGGGAGGTTGGCTAGAGTCCCATGGATTTTAAACTTCTTAATAAGGATGTTAAAGGTAAAAACTATATATGGCCATCTCTAATCTGCTTAGAGATAGTCCTATAGCTTTTACCTTTAACATCATTGTTTATATGATGATTCAGACCCACTCGCGAGCGGCTGTCCGCTCGCAAGTGGGTCGATGGTCTGCACTGAGCATGCGCACGACGGAGGGAGCTCCGTCGTGCGCATGCGCCAGACACGACGAGCGAAGGTCTTTCCTTCGCTCGTTGTGTCCGATCAAAGGGGGCGTGCTGTCAATGTTGATTGACAGCACGCCCCCTTTGGTGGGCGTGCCGGGGGCGTGCCTCCCTGACGGGGGCATTCCCATGTCAGAAGCCGGCCCACTGACATCACTAGTGATGTCAGTGGGAGTGATTTTGGCTCTGATAGAGCCAAAATCACTCCGGAGCTTGCGGTTGAAAACCTCAACCGCAGGCTCCGGCTCGCAATTTCGATGGTCGCGATGGTCACGGCCATCAAAATGCACGCTCGTATACCCTGTGGGTGGTGACCCACAGCTATACGAGCGTCCAGGAGGACGCTCCATGAAAATGGAGCCCGGCCCTCATGCAGAGCGTGCGCTCTGCTCAGAGCGTACGGCTCTGAATGAGGGCCTTTGTTCTCTCCTTTGCTTTCTCTGGTCAGTGTTTAGTTTGGTGCACACAATGATACCACACAGCAGAGTGACTACTTTTCTCCATTTAAATAGGCTGATTGCTAACTCAAGTAGGCAATTTGTTTGAAATCCAGTTATTTGTTTATGCAAAGGGGTGCGAACAAATCTGTCCATGCTCCCATTACTTTGCTGTATTCTATGGCATAACAAAGGCATGTAGGTGCACATGAGACAATAGCTTAGTTTTCAGGAGGCTGGAAGCATTCTTTCAATGAGCTGTAAGGATACAAACAAATTTGGTCCATGTCTGTATTACAGTAGCTAATCAAATTAGTCATTTTGTCATTGTTTATTTAAAACTGTATTTTTCTGTCCTTTTTAATCTGATTACAGAAATCAAATGTTTGAAACAACATTTTATAGACTTTCATATTGTTAAATACCAAGGGTGCGATACTCAGGCTGAGGAGATTAATATGGGCGAATAGAACTCATTAGTTCTGTGTATGCAATGCAAGAGCAGTTGTGTCCTACTTACGTTCTGATCTCCATTAGCTCCTATATCTTGTGTGAAAAAAATCACATTCCTGAAAAACACTTCCTTCTAAAGCCGCGTATCCACTTGCAGATATAAATGAGCGATTGAACGATAACGACATCGTTATCGTTCAAGCGCTCATTAATCGTGCGTAAATCAAGCACCTTAATGTCGGAAATGACCAGCGATGCGCGCTCTTGACATCAATCATTGCCTTGACATGACTTTCAAGCTGCTGATAATGACATATTGGCCATTTTCAGGGATGAGGGAGGGTGCCTGCACTGAACGATATATCGTTCAGTGTAGGCACTGCAGGGGAAGAGTAACAACTGTACGATTTCAATGCTGTAATTGTACTGTTGTTCCACTATGTGCTAGTAGCTACGCAGCTTAAATCTTTCTCAGGTCTACAAACTTTGAACTGTTAGCAAAACTTTGAGACTACTTAAATACAGGGAACACAGGTAATCTCATTTAAGAATGAAAAAAAACTGATCTGTAAATTACAGAAAGTTGATGTGCATCGGAATATGCTGGCACTATATAAGTAAATGTTAGGATTACTAAAGGTTTGATGAAATTATTATCTCTGAACATATTTGTAAAGTTAATTTGTCCCACCAGTATCTAGTTTCAGCTTTAAATAAGTTTTACAGTTTCTTGTACACTTTGACAATTTTGAGTTTATATGTAATGCCAAAGCTCCTACAAATGAGTGGACTCAAGCATGGATATTCTTAAAACCTGGACTGTAATGACGAATTTTGGGAAGCTCTGCCTTAGATTGAAATTACAAACATGTTTAACATAGGTGTAATGTTTCACCACCATTTTTTTCTTCACAATTTAATACGAAACGCTGGACACCATTCTTATACAGCAACTCTGACCACTTCTCCCTCTAGTACCCACCCTCCACCCACAGCCTAACCCTAATGTTGACATTCTAACATTGTTACAATGTCTTCATTAGGGTTAATGTTAAGTGTTGACATTGTGGTATCAATCTGTTGACTACATCACTCTTCTTTTATAATTTTAACCCTAAATACTTCTGGGGTACCAAATACTCTGTATATATTTGTATATAAATTCCTTAGTTGTAACCACCTACTGATAGAAACAGTCGGAGGTTCATCAGTATTCAGAAGGAGGTGTCTTAAGAGTTGGGCAGAAGTACAAAATATATTCAACTAATAGTCTCGCAAACTATCAAACCTTTAATTTGAAAATTACTATCACCGCGTCGTGGCCTGAGAGTGATCCTGCCATAAAAGGAACACAGGCAATACATTGCAAAAGCCTAGAGGCCTCAGAATGAACACACCTACTTTTTGCCCCACTCTCATATTACTCTTCTGCATTCCTGTGAGGGGGGGGGGGAGGGGTTCTTGATTTATTAGACAAAACATTAAGCGGGTGGGAAGGAATAATTTCCCTAGTGGGAAAAATAGGCTCAAAACATAAAAATATGCTGGATCTAGTACAATTGTCTGTCCATTTCACTACATCTAGTTACTTTAATTGACATTATTGTTCAGGGTGTCACTCTAAAGCTGGGTACACACTAAATTTGGGGGGGGGGGGGGGCGGGGGGCGCCGCATCCTTAATGATATCCCCAGATTGGACTGCATGTACAGATGACTGGAGATAGTGTTAATAATTTGCGCATCATTCGTTAGTAAGTACTGGAAGATTTATTAATGATATCACCATTCGCGCATAATTCGTCAGTACTGGACAATTTGAATGATATATCGTTTATAAATATCGTCCAGTGTGTACAGAGCTTTAGGTTGATGACAGAACAAGGTGAGAACTCAAAGTTCTGGCAGAAACTGTTCACTTCCTGCAGATGACAGCAATATTCTGTATTTTGCATGTGTGGGCTATGGAGTAGAAGATGTCCAAGCTCATTAATTTGGTTAAGAAAAAAAAAAATAGTTTACCCCAAGCCATGTGCAAAATGTTTTATGAAATTTATGGTCTGATTAATATTTTCGATATGAGGCCAAAAAGATTTAAAGGGGTTGGGTATGGGATGTTGGCGGTCAGAATAGCGGCATCATACAGGATCCTGATGCCCAAAGGTAAGTACCCCTAACCCTCCCCTCCCGTAGCCTAACCTTCATACTTACCTGCTGGGATCGCAGGCACCGGGATGCTGGTGCCAACATACTGACCCCTATCAGGATGCTGAGCATCCTGACTACATCCCATCTGTTCCCATTATGGAATAACAATGCTTTAAAACTTCCTTCAGTGGCTCTGGCCGATGCAGTGGACTTGAATGAGACTTATGAAAGTATGGCTGTGTTGTTGGATGGAATCAAGTATAAGGATCATAGAAGGAATCTTTGTTGTGACTTTTTTTTTTGCTTACTTTTGAAAAAGCATTTCAGAGAGATTGTGAAAGCAAAACCTATTATCGCGGCGGTTAAAGTGGATGTGTACGGCTACATATGAGAGGCGTGCCATTAAATTGACATCCAAATGTAAACGAGCCCCAAAACAGTGTGTTTTCATCAACAAATAAATCTAACATACTTTTTAGGACTTGCTCATGTATTGTGTTACAGTGGTTCCATTTAAGTGGCCACAGGAAACCTTATATAAAAAGGCATGTAACCATAGGGATCATTGTGCCTTATATAAACCAGTGCAATTTCCCTGCAGTGGTTATATCAGCTACATATTGGGGAAAAGGTACAATCAGGGAGTTTGTGAATCCACCCTGCTACATACTGGCCAACTCTCCCTGATTATCAAAGTACTGCTGTTTTCTGCGGTATGGGACAGCAGAGACCATTAAAAATCACTATCACAAAGTGGCAAGAGAGACCTATTTTGCTGGAGAGAAAAACGTAAAGTACACTCCATTGGTTGAGCTACATAAGATTATTTTACTTCAGCTTCACATTACATTGGGGCTAATGAAGAGTTTTGTGAAAGCTCTGGATAAAGAAGGCCAGGCTTTGTTTTCTAAAGGAAAAATTTCAGAAGTTAGGCAAAGCTAAAAGAAGGTATATTTTTGGCCCCCAAATAATGCTGGGCATACACTACATAATTATCTGTCAGATAGCTGTCTGGTTGGAATGAAAACCTGGTAATGTATGGAAGCAAATGACAGTCGATCATATGGTCTTAAACACTGGAAAATTGACAAAAAACAATTGTTCAAATTGGTTAAATTTGTGTGTTTTAACCAATTTGAACAACCATTTTTGTCTGTTTCCCAGTGTTTGAGCAAATGGTTAATTGTCATTTGCTCCCATACAATACCAGGTTTTCATTCCAACCAGCCAGATTGGACAGATGTCTCTCAGATAATTGTATAGTGTATGCTTAGCATAAGGAAACTGCTTACTGATGAAATATTTAATGCTAAATTGATGGAAAATAAGTCTGCTGCCTCCTTCAAGGCTGCTATGAGGGGTTTTTAGGGAACAGAAAAGCAGCCAACTACGTGTCCATTGTGAATGAGCTATTGGACAACTACAAGAATATGGGTTGTAGAACATCCCTTAAATTCACTTTTTACATTGACATCTAGTCTTTCTCCCTGACAATCTGGGTAGTATAAGTGATGACCAGGGAGACCGTTTTCACCAAGACATTATGACAATGGCACTACCAGAGACGCTGGAACCCTGCAATTATGGCGGACAACTGCTGGTTCCTTTTTAGAGAGCAATGAGACACTACAAATTGAAAATATCAACATTGTATTTCCCTAAAGCAAGTTCTCAAACTGTCCTCAGGATCCCAAACAGGTCATGTTTTTCAGGTCTCCTCACAGGATCACAAGTATAATAATTAGCTCCACCTGTGGATCTTTTAAAATGTCAGTTATGCAAGGCATACACTATACCATTTTCTGTCAGATATCTGTCCACTCTGGCTGGTTGAAATTATAACCTGGAAATGTATGGGAGCAAATGACAATCGTCCATTTGCTCACAAACACTGCAAAGAGAGACAAAATATTCGCTCAAATTGGTTAAAACACGAATTTAACCAATTGTTTTTTTGTCCATTTTCCAGTGTTTAAGACCATATGATCGATTGTCATTTGCTCCCATACATTACCAGGTTTTCATTCTCACCAGCCAGATATCTGACAGATAATTGTATAGTGTATGCCCAGAATTAGTAATGAACACACCTGTGCAGCTGCTGGCTGACCTGGAAAACATGTCCTGTGTGGCATCCTGAGGACAGAGTTTGAGAACCACTGCTCTATAGGAAAGTGACTTTACATTTTATCTTTTAGTAACAATTACATTACGGCTAAGTTGGATTAAGAGTTTCTGAAATTTAGTTTGTGCAATTTTTAAGCATTTCTGTATTCTTAATAGTATTTTCTAAATAAATACAATTCTATAGAGTAATTTAATTTTTCACTTAGCTTACTCTTTTCAGATATAGCTATTACAGCTTTTGTTATTTGTGTGTTTCTAATAAATGTGACATGATGGAGAGAATCGGAATTTCCCACTAAATTCAGCATCCCTAAATTAGGGGAAAAAACATTCAGATGCACATGATTTTTTACATTTTGTTTAGTAGTATAATTAATCAGTATGAGGATCAACGTCTGGAGCTTCATTCAGGTTAAATGATGTAGATGTTTGTTAGGGGCTCCCTTACCCTGTGTTACACATGTATGCCAGGGAAACCACTTTCGCAAGGGAGAAGAGGGGGTGCGGAATATGGGACATCTCTAGTTGCGATCTGTAATGTGCATCGAAGGTTAATACACAGCAGAGAAATCCTGTACTGGTGTTAGCGTACTGGGTCATTGTTTTGTATATGTGCCACTCAATGTATGATAGCCGACGATCCTAACAAACAGACGGTTGCCTACATACATACACGTTTAGTGAGACAGAATGTGAAGGTACTTGGTCTAATAAATGTAATTTTCAGTGAATAAGTAAAAGGTTAAGAACTAAAGCTGGCCACTCACCAGGACAATATCGTGCCAACCAGCCAACTTGTTAGAATGATAATCATCTAGTGTGTTGACGCAAACAACAGTCAACCGTTTGCTCCAACATGCTGAAAAACATCCAAAAACAGTCGTTCCAACTAGTTGGGAAAATCAAACAGGTTTGATTTTCACCAACTAATCATTCTAGTGTAGGGGGAAAGTCCCCCCTGACTGAACGATAAGTAAGCGTACACTGGCTGGTGGACTTTAAAATCATGGAATGACAGTCTCCAGCATTAAGCCCTATTGAGTTGGTTTTGCATGTACTGAACAGAAGGGTGAAAGCACCTAGAATACAAGAGCAACAGTGTTGGTAAATGGTCTATAACTTTTGACCGATACTGTAGAATTCAAGCTCTGTTCTTAAGGTCCTCCACTGAACCAACTGGGTAGATTTTCTAACCTACCCCCTCATGACAAGATATTTTGACACAAAACCTGCTGACCTCTGTGAGAAGGTTGAAGGTGGCTTTCATCCTCCAACATGATAACTATTCATACATGCACCCAAATTAACCAAAGTATAGCTTAAAAGAAAAAAAAGTCTTTAGTTTGGTCAGTTACTAGACCTAGATTCCTTTGAAATCCTGAGGGATCCCAGTGCAACTTGATGAACCTTACAAATCAGATTTTGGCTATAATTTATCTGGTCTAGAAAATGGCAGGTAAAATTTGTTTGGGTTCTGTGGGCAACAACCCTACTTTTTTAAATTTACCTCCAGGAGCATGAAGCTGATAGAAATGCACAAAAAAAAAAAATAATAAATAAAAAAAAATGATATGTTCTTACCTGGTTAAATCCTTTTCTTCGAGATCCATAGGGGACACAGGGACAACGCTGATGTATAGGGCTGTGCAGAAGGACTGGGCACCAAACCGTTAACTTCTTCGACATCAGGGCAAACCCAGCCTCCTCCCCTATACCCCAGCCAGGCCAGTTAAGTTAGCAAGCACAAAGCAGGAGCGAGAAAGTAGAAGGAAGATTGGCTCTCACACAGATCCAAAACACACATAGAGATGGACAGGGTAACTATAAGCAAAACAAACCCCCCGCAAGCCAGGTGCATCAGGATGGGTGCCCTTTGTCCCCTATGGATCTTAAAGAAAAGGATTTAACCAAGTGAGAACATAAATCTAAATTTTCTTCACTCCCATAAGAGACACAGGGACAATGCTTGGATGACCCAAAGCAATTCCCCTAAGGGAGGGGATGTTCCTGAGCTGCACTGAGAACTCTCCACCCAAATGCCGTGTCGGCGAAGGCGTCAAAGGAATAGAAATAAATAAATGTGTGGACAGAAGACGTCAGCCTGCAAAGCTATTTTGAGCTGGATAGGAACATGTAAGTAAGCATCCTGAATGTCCAGGGAGGCCATAATATCCAGTACCAAAATGATCGAATGTTGAGATTCTATGGGGAATTGGGGACCCGCAAGAAAAAGTTGAGAGACTTTAAGTTGAGTATTGGCAGAAAGGACCCATTCAGCATCTAAAGAATTGGGCTGGAGGACACCTTTGGAAGGTTAGAGTGTAACCCTGAGAAACCACCTCCTATACCCAGGCGTCTGATGTTGCCAGTCAGGTCTCAGGGAAAAAAGCATTAGCCAACCTTCCACGTTGAGTTCCCCCCCAGGTGGAGGCCCGGCCCTTCAGAGTGCAGGCTTGGTGGTGGGACAGGGTTGTTTTCTCCAGGGCTTGAAGGAAGAACCCTGAGACCTGGAGAAAGACTGGGCCCTGGCCTTTTCTTACGAGTGAATGGAACAAAAATTAGATGCATGAGACCTAGGGGCTAATGCAGATGGTAAAAATGCTGTCTTGGATGCCATCACCATGGCAATAACCTTGTCCAATTCTGGACCAAAAAGAATGTTCCTAGAATAGGGAAGAGCCTCCAGAGCCTTCTTAGAATCTCAGTCGGCGTGCCAGAAACTAAGCCAGAGGACTCTCCTAGCCGCGACAGAGGAAGCTGACACTTTGGATGCTAGGATACTAGTGTCAAGGGCCGCCTCGTCTAGATAGGAGGCAGCTCCCTTAATATGTGCCACTAGGGACAACAACTGGTTCCTGGGAGTACAAGAGGAGAGGCCCTCTTGTAGGGCGTCCGTCAAACTGGCGATGGCCTTGGCCACCCAAGCGGAAGCCATAGCCGGATGTGCGATAGCACCTGCATGGGAATAAAAAGCCTTAAGGAAGCTTTCCAACTTCCTGTCCATAAGATCCTTAAGGGAAGCCGTATTAGGGATAGGAAGGGTAGAGTTCTTAACTAGGCAGGCAATATGCGTGTCAACTGGAATAGGAGACTCCCATTAGTGATGCTGCTCAGCAGGGAGTGGATAAAAGGCTGCAATGCGCTTGGAGACCTGAAAGCATCTATTAGGAGTAGTCCAAACCTCTGTTAATAGAAGTCCTCAAGCCATTCTGACTAGGAACGCTACTGAAACCCGCTTTTGCCACTTGAAAACTGGAGCCTTGGATCTAGGGGCACTTAATCAAGGCCACTACATCTACCCGAGACAAGGATTTCTTCTGTCAGGATTCCTCCTAGTGTAAATATAGGAGACTAAATTGAGATGCAAGAAATACTCCCAATTGCGCAACAAACATGTATATCAGCTGCCTCACAAAGAAAAACGGGATATACACCGCCCCCTTATAATATGGATAAAACAAAAGTCAACGATGTGATGGGCGCTTGATCTACATGCAGATGTTTAGACAATTATATCTCATATCCAAACCATAACCCCTATTATTATTATTGTTACATTTTATTTATAGGGCGCCACAAGTGGTCCGCAGCACCGTACATACAGCATATGATTAGGGATAATAGAGGCGGGTAGAAAGAGATAATTCAAAGATTTTATTATGATAAAAATAACACAATCACATAAAAGCATAAATTACACACAGACCATGGGGTATTTAAAACAACTCCATATAAAAGTTCTTTTGGATTTCTCACCCTTCTTTGAAGCTGCGGTGGGCTAGCTAAAGAAAGCATAGAAGGTCCCAGGCCACAAAGCTCGGCACCACCGCAGTTAGATTTTTCAGGGCCAAAAGATGGATACCGTTACTGAGGAAGGAGGAACCTCCGAAACACGTTTACATACAACGGATGAACAACAGACCTGTGGCAGTAACACCCAGTCCTATCTTTTTCTTGATTGTAAGGTAAAGTAATATTTAAGGTATAAAGAGGTCTGGCATATTTTTTCTTGATTTCATCACAAAAATCTGCCATTTCAGTAAGTATAGGTGAACTTTTTATATACTATAAATATTATTGATTATAGTCGCACCAGCTTGCTCTTGCACATTTAGCTTAGAAATATTTCCTATTGTGCTATGTACTTATTTATAAGCGTAATTTACAGAAAAAAAAGGTTTTCTCTTTACTGTAACAGCCAGAAGATGCAGGTGCTAATGTGCACTGATGAATGCAGATTCCCGATTATCGTGAATCTGCGCATGTGCAGGACCCACTCTGTAAGTGTGCAGAATGGGTCCCGCTAACACGCACGCCTGCAAGTGAGATCGCAGCACCAGCTCTGCACATGTGCATACCATAAACCATTGGAGATGAACGCCAACCATTGGGTTAGCATATTTCTTCAAATTAGGCCCTTAGTTTTGACATAACACACAAAAGGGCCACGTAAGGTTGTCCATGAGAAAAAGAGTCTTTACTCAGGTCAACTCCAGCCATGTTAAGTGTCTGTCCTTGTGCTTTATTTATTGTAATGCCAAAGCAGGCTCTTACCAGCAACTGGACTCTGTTGAAATTATAGAATAGTTTTTCACATAAATGAAATGGGAACAGAAAAAAAAAAAGGGAAAAACTTAAATTTTGTATCAGTAACAGAGCTCACTTCAATTTTTCTGGAGAAACCGGATAATTATTATTATAATTTCTTTATATGGCACCACAAGTGTTCCGTAGCGCCTTACAAAGTACATGAACAGATAAGTAACCAGTGACTTGCAATACAATACAAAGCAGGACATGTATAATAAACATAGCTATATTAGCGATCTTTACGCCCACATAAGCAGCCGAGTGTTGGTAGCCATAGTGGGGAGTAAGAGATGAATTACAGTAGGGAGAAGCATAAGAGGATAGAGGGCCCTGCTCGATAATGCGTATCAATCTCTACATGGTATAAAATAAAGTCCATCGTTGTGATATATCTTTAACGGTTTAGGCAGCGTAAGCCAAGAAAGCACTCATATGTCCATTGGGTCACCAACTTGCTTCACTAAAATCACTGCTCGGCTCCCTTTTGCTTTACATTAATGTGTCATACACCTAAACCTTCCTCGACAAATGCTCTATAGAATAGTGAAAACTGCATCAAAATCCATCCAGTTGTTTTCAAGATTAGCCCGAACAAACCCCTATCAGGAACTTTATTTTGTACGATGTATAGATAAAATCACGTGTAAGTACATACAGCCAGTACAGTAAAAGTGCGAATGGCTCATTTAAATCAGTTGTGGTTCCGAGGATAAGGCTGGTGTAAGTGCACACTGATAGTGATAATGGCTATTTACCAAACACACAGAGGTGGTGCGGTTGCTTACATGCATACAACTCCACATATAAGTGAATATCCACAGTTAAGGGGCCTATCCATTAGGCAACCTGAAAAACTGAACGACTAGCGTTCAGTCCTTCAGGTCGCCTAGGTGCGGTACCCGCACTGAACGGTGTTCACTGAACGTCATTCAGTGCAGGAGACCGACCTCCTATCTGAGAACATGTGGAACCTGACAGTTGTCGTCAGCTTGACGAGCATGCACGCACATCACTGGTCCTTGCCAGCTATCCATTAGACGACTTTCTGAACGTTCCGACCAAAACCTCCTGGTTTTGGTCAGATCGTTCAGAAAGTTGTCTAATGGATAGGCCCCTTTAGTTACAGGTATGCAATGCAAGTGTAATTGCAGTCAACTTGCTTGCTACACTGATTCATCTATATGAGCCCGGGATTACTTTCTCCTTTACCTCTGTCCAAATCGCAAACAAACACCTATTTATAACAAAACAGTGACAGAAGATCACCAGGTAGAAGATTACACTTTAAATGACCTCAATCATCTTTATCTCTTTTAAGTCTGTTCTATTACAGATAATCATCTACACAGCTATTATTTCCAAATAAATTGTTACTTTTTCACTATATTTTTAAATTATTTGCTATATTCCCTTTTTAGGCTTCACAAGAATGATAAACATTACCCACAAATTCAGTGCAAGTAACAATTTATATGTGGGAGGAAAATAGCCAAGTGTGCTGGGACAGGGCGATGTAGCCAACCTCCTCAGGGTAACAGTGTATAGGATAACGCACTTAGCTTAACACAACAAATAATTAGTATGATCACAAACGACCATTTGAGGGACTTTTGTGCAGTGGTCCTCAGCACCACTATGAAAAAAAGATATGTGCTACTGGTAAGACATCTTAAATAATTTCACTCCAACAAATTGCTCCAGGAAACACACTGACATTAAGAGCGCCTAGATCCAATAATGATATTGACTATCTACACCGTAAAGGGCAGAGGAATGGCTGTATTGTTCTGAGTAAATACAATATGTTGATATGATTAATATTATGAATGGACACTAATCATTCTATCTGTGACAATCCAAGGCAAGAAATTTACCATTTACAGCCATTGCTGAAAGTTTTGAGAATTACACAAGTATTGTTTTTTTACAAAGTTTGCTGCTTCAGTGTTTTTAGACCTTTTTGTCAGATGTTACTATGGTATACTGAAGTAAAATTACAAGCATTTCATAAGTGTCAAAGGCTTTTATTGACAATTACATTAAGTTTATGCAAAGAGTCAATATTTACAGTGCTGACCCTTCTTTTTTAAGATCTCTGCAATTAGCCCTGGCATGCTGTCAATCAACTTCTGGGCCACAGGACTGATGGTAGCACTCACCTTTCCTTCTCCGGACAACCGTTTTTCAAGATGCCCCAAACAATCTGAAAGGGAATTCATCAGAGAAAACAACTTTACCCCAGTCCTCAGCAGTCCAATCCCTGTACCTTTTGCAGAATATCAGTCTGTCCCCGATGTTAATCCTGGAGAGAAGTAGCTTCTTTGTTGCCCTTCATGACACAAGGCCATCCTCCAAAAGTCTTCGCCTCACAGTGCGTGAAGATGCAATCACACCTGCCTGCTGCCATTCCTGAGCAAGCTCTGCACTGGTAGTGCCTTGACCCCACAGCTGAATCAACTTTAGGAGACGGTTCTGGCGCTTGCTGGAGGTTCTTGAAGCCTTCACAACAATTGAACCTCTCTCCTTGAAGTTCTTGATGATTCGATAAATGGTTGATTTAGGTGCAATCTTACTAGCAGCATAATCCTTGCCTGTGAAGCCCTTTTTGTGCAAAGCAATGATGACTGCACGTTTCCTTGCAGGTAACCATGGTTAACAGAAGAAGAACACTGATTTCAAGCTGTTCCACCCTCCTTTTAAAGCTTCCAGTCTGTTATTCTAACTGAATCAGCATGACAGAGTGATCTCCAGCCTTGTCCTCGTCAACATTCTCACCTGTGTTAACGAGAGAATCACTGACATGATGTCAGCTGGTCCTTTTGTAGCAGGGCTGAAATGCAGTGGAAATGTTTTTGGGATTAAGTTCATTGTCATGGCAAAGAAGGACTTTGCAATTAATTGCAATTCATCTGATCACTCTTCATGACATTCTGGAGTATATGCAAATTGCCATCATACACTGAAGCAGCAGACTTTGTGAAAACAAATAATTATGTCATTCTCAAAACTTTTGGCCATGGCTGTAGTATAGCCCTTTCATAGAATTGTTTTTTGTTTTTTTTTGTCAAATTTCTTCAAATTGCACTGGGCGCCAAAAACCCTAGTTACACCTCTTGCAAGCTCTGAATTTCAGGGCCTGATTCAGGTTGGATCGCAAGGCTGCGTTCACATACATGGTATAGAGCTGCGGTAGCCGTGCGAATGCAATCAGCATATTTTTGCAGCGAGCAAGGTGCGTGCGAATGCAGCCTTGCGAACCAACCTGAATCAGGCCCTAAGATCTCAATGAAATCTTTCCCCTTTCTAAGCCCATTACACAAATAAAACGATTACACTTATCTGCCATGAAGTAAACAAAAAGACATTGCACTACAAAGTACACAAACCATTTCTAAAGCCATTTTATGAAATTATTTGCATTTCTCCTTTAAGTTGTAAAAAAATAATAATAATGCAGTAAAGTTAGGTTCAAAGCATTGTTTAGGTATAAATATTCCAAACATTGAAACTATGTATAGTTCGTAAACATTAACCAAGGTAAGTGCAAACCTATTGAGCTTGTGAGTTTATGATGATATTAAACCTGTTAACTCAATGAGACCAGCTGAGAGTTTGGAGCATATGGACCTGAAACCCACAGATAGTTTATAATATTGTAGTGAGTTGTCCTCCCACATTACTGCCTGTATGCACAGTATTTCAGAAACTGTGACAAGTAAGCAAGCACACTAGTATCATGGACTCAGGAAGTAACAAGGTATTAAAAGCCAGAGGCAGTTATATGTGTGAAATTCACATGTGATTGTACACATGCCGCCATGTAGAGGGAGGAAAGACAGAAACTTCACAAGTTTATTACATACAGCAAAAAAACACAAAGTCAAAGCAGTTTCATATACCTAATACATAACCTGTGTGAATAAGGCCTGACACACTATACATTCTGATAAGCAAAAGAAACCTACCATAGACGACAAAGAGTCAGCCTGTAGGATGATATGAATGCCTCTGTCCTGGATGCCTTTGCTCAGATTCATAGGTATTCATGATTAGCAATTATAACCGGAGAAAAGACCTGAAAAAAGCTGTAATTTAGTATGGTCATACAGAATGTGAGGCTTCCCAGTGTCTGTTTCACAACCCGCACTTTGGGGTCTGTTCAGCAAGAATGACAATGTTGTCCAGAATATTATCGGGCAACATCATCACGAGATTTTATGATAAAATAGGGAAGCTATGCAGCAATATTTTGAGCAGGGACAGCGGTTGCGGTAACATGCTGTCCCTGCGATGTCACAGAAGGTAATGTTTTCGGGATTCCGAAAACAATCCCTTCTGTTTTTTCCTCTGCGTATGCTGTGTCATGCGCTCGGGAACAGTCTCCGTCCCTGCTTGCGGTGACCGACGACGGGGTAAGTACAGCTCCAGCCTCATGAAATTGATTGACGTGTATACACCCTTTATGCTAGCCTGTATATTTATGTGCTTTTATATTTAATATTTATATATAAATGTTAAATATAATCTCACATATATATACATGTAGACAGGCTAGTATAAAGCCTGTATACACATGTCAATCAATTTTGGCAGGTTTAAAAGGCTCTAGATGGACTTACCTGTCGCCGATCACCAGGAAGCAGGGACAGAGACTGGGCGGACTTACAAGATGATGCAGGGACTTGTTGGAAAGTTTCCCTCTGTCCCTGCAGTTTTCAGGATATTTAAGTATTTTCTTCATATGACGCCATTCTGAGATGGTGTTATATAAAGTAAATATTTATCAAGTGATTTAACACTTTTTACTTTGCAGAATAGCAAAAAGTGTTAAAGCATTGTAGAGATCAATGGCTGATCCCTACAGTGCGGTACTCAGAGAGATGGGAATTAGTGGAGAAGATAATTGCGTTATCTTCTCCATTATCCCATTGCTGAATAGGGGATTTACATAAAAAATACGGAAATCATAGTTTCTGTATTTTTTATGTAAACAAAATCAATGCTGAATAGACCCCATAATCCTTAAAACTCAGGAAACAGATGACAACATCTTTTTAAAGCGCATTAGGGAGATTAGTCCAATAAGCCCATTTGAGGGGGATGGTGCGAGAGCCAAGATGGGGAGGAGTGCGGCAAACAGACCTTGTACGTAAGATTTCAGTGTGACCAGTTCAGCAAAAATACAGATGTGGATGTTATTACACTGCTCACAGTTCTCCAGTTTTAGTTTTAAGTTCCTCTACCTTGCTGCTGATGGCATCCAAATCCTTATGTGTTTTTTTTTAATCAGCAACCTGTGAAAGCCATTTTAGAGGGATTCAAGTTTCGAGTCCCGGAGAGTAAGCAAGGATATATAAGCCTAGATGGAGGTAATGACAATAACAGGATTTTGGTACTTACCGATAAATCCCTTTCTCCGATTCCATAGGGGACACTGGAGGCTTCATGACAGTGGGGTATAGACATGTGCTAAGTGGGAGCTGGCACTTTACATTTTAGAAATGTGACTAGCTCCTCCCCCTCTATACCCCCCTACAAGCCCAGCCTTAGGAAACTGTGCCCGAGGAGAGCTGGTAAAAACAAACGGAAGAAGAGGAGGTGAAGCAAGTACACAAAACAACAACACTGAATGTGTAGAAAGTTTTAAATAACCGTAACACAAAGAAAACAGTCATAACATATAATGACTACAACCATGGCAGGAAGGAACAGGGCAGGGTGGGAGTCCAGTGTCCCCTATGGAATCAGAGAAAGTGATTTATCGGTAAGTACCAAAATCCTGTTTTCGCCTTCATCCACTGGGGGACACTGGAGGATTCAGGACAGTGGGGACGTCCCAGAGCTCCCATCACAGACAGGAGAGCGCTGAGAACCCTGCAAAACAGCACGGCCATGCTGCACTCCAGAGGCCGCAAACGTGTCAAATCTGTTATAAAAGGTATGCCAGCCAGACCAAGTGGCCGTCCGGAAAAGCAACTCCATGGAAACTCCGCGAGCAGCCGCCCATGAGGAACCCACTGAGAGAGTGTATGCGGTGTAATAAAAAAAAGGCATATATGGCCTCCTTCAAGGAGCCTCCTATCTGATGGTCAGATGAATCCAGTGGGCAAGCGTCCGTTTGGAAGCTGGCCAACCAGGACGAGCAGCGTAATATAAGACAAACAGAGCATCTGTTTTACATACAGCTGCAATCCTTTTCACATAGATCCAAAGAGCTCTAACATCCAAGGATCTTGAAGTTGGTGAATCTTGTGGAAGAACCAGTACCGCAATAGGTTGGTTGATGTGGAAAGCCGAAACGACTTTGGAAAGGAATTCCATTCTCATACGGAGTTCCGCCCTATCCGAATGAAATACCAAGTATGGAGGGCGACAGGATAAAGCCCCAAGCTCCGACACCCATCTGGCTGAGGCCAGTGTGAGTAGAAGTACCACCTTCCATGAAAGGTATTTAAACGCCAGTCTCCAAAGGTTCGAACAGAGAAGACTGTAAGAAGGAAAGGACCAGATCCCATGGAGCCATAGGAGGTACAAAGGGAGGTTGTAACTGTATGACTCCTTGCAGAAAGGCCTGAACATCCGGAATCAAGGCCAGCTTCCTCTGGAAAAATACAGACAGTGGTGAAATTTAGACTTTCATGGAACCTAGTCCGGCCAAGAAGCCTGCTTGCAGAAAAAACAGGAGTCTGGCTAGTTTAAAATCTGTAGGTGGCGACTCTCGCCGTTCATACCATGAAACATAAGCCTTCCAAATATGGTGGTAATGCTTTGAAGTAATTTCTTTCCGGGCTCGAAGCATAGTAGGGATTACCCTGGATGGGATTCCTTTTCGTCATAATATGGCCCTTTCAACAGCCCCGCCATCAAATGTAGCCACCTTAAGTCTGGATAGACTAAAGGACCCTGTTGTAAAAGATCTTGTCTCAGAGGTAGGGGCCATGGATCGTCGATCAGCAGAAGGCAAAGGTTGGAATACCAAGCTTTGCGAGGCCAATCCGGAGCCACTAAGAGAACTTTGGACCTCTCCCCTTTGATGAGTTGTAGAATCCGAAGAAGAGGAAAAGGTGGGAACAGATAAACAAAACAAAACCACCATGGTGTTGAAAGTGCGTCCACTGCCACCGCCTCTGGTTCTCTCGTCCGAGAGCAGTATTGTGGCAGTTGATGATTTTGTCTGGACGTCATGAGGTTGACTTACGGAAGACCCCAACGTTGCACAAGTTGTCGAAAAACCTGAGGATGGAGCGCCCATTCTCCTGGGTGCACGTCCTGCCGGCTGAGGTAGTCTGCCTCCCAATTGTTAATGCCTGGAATGAAAATTGCTGAAATCGCCACCGCAAACTCTTCTGCCCAGAGTAGAATGCGGCTTACCTCCATCACTGCTGTGGCATTGTCCAACTGGACTCTGACTTCTCGGTCCCGCAACAGGTGATGTGCTAGCTGAAGAGTGAAGAACACTGCCCGAAATCCCAAGATGTTTATCGGCAAACTCGCTTCCAGTGAGGTCCAGCGTCCCTGGAAGTGGTGTTCCCAAATCACTGACCCCCACCCTCTCAGACTCGCATCTATGTTGAGGAGAGTCGAATCCCACACTCCGAATCTCTTGCCCTCCAATAGGTGTGATGAGTTCAGCCACCAGAGAAGGGATATCAGAGTTCTGGAATTAACCTCACACATTGGTGAAGGAAAAGATGGGATCCTGACCATTGGGAGAGGAGGTAGAGCTGAAACATTCTGGAGTGGAAACGTCCATAAGGTATGGCCTCGAATGCCGCCACCATCTTTCCCAGGAGTCGAATGCAGACGTGCATCGATACCTGATGATGTCGAAGGACCATCCTCGCCATCTCCTGAATGGAGGCTGCCTTTTCCTGAGGAAGGAAAATCCGGTGACATAGGCGCTATCGCTCGCTCTGAGCAATTTTCGTCCATCTGCGCATGCGTATAACTCGCAATGCATGCGCAAGCCATTTATTGCGATCTGATTTTGGTTGCTCGTAAGCCACTATCAGGTCGCTGCTTTGAGTGACAGATGGTGCAGTTTGTGGGTGGTAACAGGGGAAGGTGCTTGTGAACGGGGGAGTGGATGTGCGAATGCAGGCGTGTCAGGCAGCCAAAACGCCATTTAAAAGGCGTGCATAATTTGCAAAGTAGCGTCATTGTACACGTCACCTGCATGTATTTCAGCCAGCACTGATCGCTATGCTTGCGGCAGGTTAAGGCAACCCCAAGGGCTGCGAGCAGCTCCGATGGCTCACGATGTTCCCGATTAATCCTTAATTTCCCGGAGATGACGTGTTGCAAGTGGCAAGGGGGCGTCTTTAGACACTTGCGAGCGCACTTTGCCGTAGCTCACTAAAGCATAGTCGGTGTCCTTAGGCGACGCAGTGCGAGTACTTCATTTAAATATCCGGCCCCTTTTTGCAAGCAAGCGACTGCAACTTGCGAGCGGGTTTGAATGAGCTCCATAGTCTGTCCAGGATCATTCCTAGAAACCTTAGCCTCTGTATCGGTTGCAGTTGAGACTTGGGAAAGTTCAGGATTCACCCGTGACATATGAGGAGCTTGTGAGTCACTGCGATGTTCTGCAGTAATCGATCTCCTTCTGAAGGCTAATTCCAGAGAACATTCAGGTAAGGGATAATTGTGATCCCTTGTTTCAGAAAGAGAACCATCATCACCGCCATGACCTTCATGAATACCCTGAGGGCTGATGAGAAGCCGAAGGGTAAGGCCTGAAACTGGAAATGTGAGTCCAAATGACGAATCTCAGAAACGCCTGGTGAGGCAGCCAGATAGGGATGTGAAGGTAGGCGTCCTTGATATCTAGAGATACCATGAATTCACCTTCCTCCAGGCCCACAATAACTCACTAAAGGGACTCCAACTTGACCTTGAAAATCTTCAGGGATTGAGATTCTTCAAGTTCAGAATAGGTCTGTGCTGTCCGGCTTCGGAACCACGAACAAACTGGAGTAGAAACCCTGTCTGGTCTGATATCTGGGAACGTGGACCAAAACCCGTGCGAATAGCAGCTTGTTTATCGCTTCTTGTAATAAAACACTCCTGTCATTTGAAACTGGCAAACCTGTGTCGAAAAACCGAGGGGGAGGTTGAAACTGAAAATCGAGCTTATATCCCTGGATGCCGAGTTCCCGAACCCAAGCGTCCATACAAGGTTCCGTCCATACTTCTCTGAAGTCCCGAAGACGTGCTCTCACCCTGGGGTCCCCCAGGTGAGAGTGAAGCCCGTCATGCACTAGGTTTAGTAGTGAACTTACCCTCCTGTTGAGCAGATGTTGTTGCAGATCTGCCACGACCTCTGGAACCACGGGAAGTAGTAGGTCCTAATGTGGAACGACCACGGAAACACGGGGAACGAGAGGACCGAAACTAGGGTCCCGAGTAGGGCATTCTAGGAGGCGGAGCAGCCGATGGAAGATAAGTGGATTTACCCCCAGTAGCCTGAGAAATCCACTTACTGAGCTCAGCCCCAAATAAGACACTTCCCGTAAAGGGAAGAGCTTTCACAGCTTTCTTCATTTCCGCGTCCACCTGCCATTGACGAAAACCTGCCAGAGCTGAAGTTCTGGAGGCAAGATTACAAACATCCTTGGACGCCTCTCCAAGACAGGCTGCAGCTTCCCCTATATGTTCTGCTAGAGGAATAAGTTCCTCCACCGGGAGCTGGTCTCTCATCCCATCAGCTAAAAGTTTTGCCCAAACCTCAAAAGCTTGATTAGTCCAGCAGCTTACAATCGCAGGATGCAAAATCACACCCGCTGCTGTATAAATGGACTTGAGCGTATTCTCCAGTCTGCCTCCTTCAAAAACGTGGCTCCAGACTGACGAAAGATCTACCGTAGGAGTCTCACAAGATTTTCTGCTATCTGCAGGAAAAGGATAGAAAGATAACCGCCGGGACATCTGAAATTTTCTATCCGGATGTTCCCAAGCTGAAACCAAAAGAGAATCTAGTTCTTCTGAAATTGGAAAAGAAGTAGCCTGCCTTTGTTTCTTTAAAAAGAAAGACTGCCGTGCAGGACCCTTTTCCTCATCCTCTATCTGCAATTCTTGTCGGATTGCAGAAATTAACACTGCTATCTCTTGGGACACAGGATCAGGTTCCTCTTGGAGCTCCTCAGGTGAATCCTGAGTATATTCGCCCTCTTCTAGAGCCAGCATCTCCTTCTCCTCTGAGTCGTCCGACTTGAGAACTGAGGGTAACACAGTCCTCTTTTTTGAGACCTGCAGAGAGGGTCCCAATGACATGGCTAGAGATGACGCCATGGCTTTTGTGATCCCCTCCATAGATGTAGCTAAAGACCACGCCCATGCCGGTTCTTTTATAGTAGCTGACCTGGAACTTCTCTTTCCGAGAAGCATCCAGCTCAGTAGACAGATAAACTGCTCCACCCAAGACGGCAGTTCTAGCATCCGTGGAGACTCTTGAGCTAGTTGCTCTGAATCACACTTGTCACGCAATATGGAGCTAGATGACTGCCCCTGTGAAAACTTTTCTGCACTTTGTGCAGGTAAATTACTTCTGAGAAGCCTTAGAGCCCCTTATTTTATTTTATTTATTATTTATTACCAGTTATTTATATAGCGCACACATATTCCGCAGCACTTTACAGAGAATAGTTGGCCATTCACATCAGTCCCTGCCCCAGTGGAGCTTACAATCTATGTTCCCTACCACATGCTCACACACATACACACTAGGGTTAATTTTTGTTGGGAGCCAATTAACCTACCAGTATATTTTTGGAGTGTGGGAGGAAACCGGAGCACCCGGAGGAAACCCACGCAAGCACAGGGAGAATATACAAACTCCACACAGTTAGGGCCGTGGTGGGAATTGAACCCACAACCTCAGTGCTGTGAGGCAGTAATGCTACCATTACACCGTCTGTGCTGCCCTTCCAGCCATTGTACATACCAACCCAACACAAACAACAGTAAAGCGTAGTGGAATGGGTTAACAGGTAAAGACTGAGATATGCAGAGGTAGAAGGGCAGAAACGGAGTATCACGCTTGCTCACAAAAGCGCTTCCAGCAGTGCTAAAAAAGCTAGGAACTTTAACAAGTAACTAATTGAGAATAAAAGTAGTTACTGTCTGCCTAAATGCTCTCCTACCAGGCCTAAACCCTACTGTGCACTTACAGGACAGGTCTGGCTCAGTAAGTGCAGCAAATGATCAGCAGTATACAGTGTCCCTCCGTGTAATGGCTGCCAGCACACTTTAAAGAAGCAGGACTCCGGAGTTAGGTTTTCGTCCCCCCACTATGGCGCTCAACTTCAAAGTAGTAAGCGTGCTGTGTGAGGAAGACCCCACACAGCCACTACTGTATGCCACCTGGCATCTCCGCTAATCGGAGCAGCTACTATGAAAAAACTGCCTGTTAAGCTGTTTAACCTGGCTACCTCACTAATCGAGGAGCCAGGTGCATACTCACACACTGCCTGGCTGCCGACTAGACTAGTGGGAAACCTCGCTGCACACTGTGGCATGCAGTACCCCCAGAGACAGTGGTCTTTGTAGTCGTGGACCCCAGGCAAACTGCAAGCAGTTGCGAGTGGGTCTTTTCTGGCAGCCTCCAACGGTGTAGACAGGCAGGGGCAGATGCTGCCCGTCATTCCTCATTGCTTGAAATCTTCAGCTTAGAAAACTATTGAAACCCGTATGAGAATTTGGTAACACTAACAGCTCCTCTTGGGCACAATCTAAGACTGGGCTTGTAGGGGGTATAGAGGGGGAGGAGCTAGTCACACGTCTAAAATTTAAAGTGCCAGCTCCCACTTAGCACACGTCTATACCCCACTGTCATGAAGCCTCCAGTGTACCCTAGTGGATGAAGGAGAAATTTAGTTTAGTTTCAAAGGACTCCTTAAGATCTGTGCTAGTGGAATGGAGCACCAAAATGTCATCTTTGGTGGATGAAGCTGGGTTAGAGATATCCTCATGGGATGCTAGATCAGGAGAAGATAAAGGATATTCTTGAGGCAAGGCAGGTTTAATGGTTTTGGTTTGGATTTGATAGAAGAGTAAATTAGCTTGGAAATATCTGGAACTTAATTTTCAGGAAGCCATACTATGGCTTTGATGAGGTGGAGGTTTGTGGGCAGTAATAATGGAACATTCAAATGAATTATCCAAGTGATGGTGGAATAAGCAGATTGGATCAAGAGGCAATCAGGAGCCATCGGTCAGCGGATGCCTGCAGTTCCACACAGAGGATGTCGGCTGAGGAGTGCTCCCCAGGGAAAGTTTGGCCAATACAGTCAAGCAGATAGATAGTAGTGGGAAGGGAAGTACTAGGAGAAACCAACTGGAGTATGCACATTGGGAACCTCCAGGAGAGCCCCATCCAAAAGCCAGCAGTACAGCGAAGGGAGAAGTCTGACCAGCAGTGAGGGCAATTCGGCCTGAGCATCCGGAAAGCAAGTAGAGGTACAATATTGTTCAGGTCCCAGTGTGGGCTGTGAGCCACACAAGATCGCTATTCTGTGGCAGGAATTAGGCAGAAAAAGGGAGTTGATAGTCTGCAAAAACAAAGTACAATGCTTTTAGAGCAGGAGCCCTAAAGACATGTGTCTCGTTAGATTGGCTGTCAGGCCTTTGTTTTTTTTAACCATTAAAAGCAAATCCATGTGGAAATCTATGTATGTGGTACAGGTTATTGAATTTGTTGGCTTTGTAAATAATATGCCAATTGTTTCACGTTTTCTTTAAATTACTGTCTATGGTGCCACGTTTTGAAAACTTCTAACTGAAAAGTCTCAATACTCTTAAAATCACTTTTGGTCCCAAAGCTCACACTCTACAGAAGGGAGCTCTGGAGCTGTGGTCCTTCAAGGTCACTAGCACCTCCCCAGGGATAAGTCACCATATTTTAAATTCAGATCCGGTTACTAGTGATTGACTCATATTCTGTCAACCAAGGATAGTACGACACAATGCTAATCAGAAAGGACTGATCTGCTGTATAGGGTGACAATGCATACTATATTCTTTGTAACAATTGTTGTTTTGGACTGTTGCGTTAATGTATCAGACTTTAGTCTAACATTTTTTAATGAACAATTTGGAGAAATAGTTTATGCCAGGGTTTCCCAAACTCTGCCATTACAGACCAGATTTTAAGGATATCCATGCTTGAGTCCAGATGGTTAAATCAAATTGATTGAGGTACTAATTAGTCACCATGCTCAAGCATGGATATAACTTAAAACCTGGACTGTAATGGCGAAGTTTGGAAATCTCTGGTCTATGATCTTGAGACAACTTTGATATGGGCACCTTCCTGTTATACCACACCTACTTTCAAGTAGCTCCTTTCCCTCTTTTAGGCAATCACAAACTGGAACGGTCATACTAAATTCTGGACAGCTGAGGTATATGGAAAAGACGAAAAAAGGACCCAGAGATAATATTCATTCTGTATGATATTTTGGATAGAAAAACATTTTCTCCCAAAGACTGGTGGGTATGTGTCACAGAACGCCATTTAATATCATGGAGCATGTCAGAGAAAAAAATAGTACTAGATGTGGGAATATTTTTATGATCAAAGAAAATCTTATCATTTGTTATGTGCACATAGATATAATTAAGGCAACAGGATCACATACGAACATTTTATTTCATTGCAAATCAAATTGAAAATTAAACCACGTACAAAATGTGCTTTTATTTTCAATTTGAAAATGCAACTATTTGTCTCTGCATGACTGACCAATAAGTAATCTTGCCCTATAACCTGTGTGTTTTTTGTGGCCTGCATCACTACAGCTACACTCGAAGTACTTACAGACAATGACAGTGGGTTTGGTTCGACCTCAAGAAAAAAAAGGCCTGTGATTACGATATTCATACCTTCGAACACTTTAAAAGCTCTGATTGTATTTGCAGAGCTTCTGGCATCTTACACCACCATCAATACTGCGGCTGTTATTCAGGTGTACGGACAGTGCCTTAAGCTGGGTACACCGGCCGACATATCGGCTGTTCAATTGAACGGCCGATTTTATATATATATATATATATAAATATATATATATAAATAGTATTTATAGACAATATGTCTGTGAACAAGGGAGGGGGGCATGACGCGACCTACGGCCAGCTGGCAGATATATCTTTCAGGTGTGTACCCAGCTTTAGTTACCAACATGTCTCTATACATGTTTAAAAAATGCCATTAAATGTTAAACAATTAAAAAATTAAAATAAAGTAAAATACCAAAAAAACACAAATTTTGTTATGCTTTTATTAACTTAAGATATTACTGAATGACAAAGAAAAAAAATAATGAACCACAAGAGGCAATAGAGAGCTCTACTGTGATAGAAATGACTGATTAAGCTAGAGAAACATATCTCCCAACACTATAATCATTCTGGAACTGCAATTCAAAGCATCCAGACTAGCACTGCAAACAAGCACACAAAGCTTTTTTTTTCTTTTTCTTTCTATTTTACAGTACAGTTCTTTTGGTGAATGTGATGATGACCTTGAAAAAGATAAAAAAAAAAATTTCACACAAATAAACATGAGGAGAACACAAGGATCTCATCAGACATCTTCACAATACTATTATTTTTTCTCTCTCCTTCTATCTTTAAATTTCAGAACCAATGTTGCAGATGCTTCAGATTAGGGGTCCGGACTTGCTGAAAGAAGGTGCGTATTGTAGGATTAATCACACCTGTTAAGAAAAAAAAACATTTATAAAAACAAACTGTTATTTTATTTTTATGGAGAGTCTTTATATAGCAGCTTCCACCTGTGACTAACTATGGCCCTCATTCAGAGCCGTACGCTCTGAGCAGAGCGCACGCTCTGCATGAGGGCCGGGCTCCATTTTCATGGAGCGTCCTCCTGGACGCTCGTATAGCTGTGGGTCACCACCCACAGGCTATACGAGCGTGCATTTTGATGGCCGCGATGGTCGTGACCATCGCGACCATCGAAATTGCGAGCCGGAGCCTGCGGTTGAGGTTTTCAACCGCAAGCTCCGGAGTGATTTTGGCTCTATCAGAGCCAAAATCACTCCCACTGACATCACTAGTGATGTCAGTGGGCCGGCTTCTGACGGGAGGCGTTCCCGTGGGAACGCCCCCGTCAGGGAGGCACACCCCCGGCACGCCCACCAAAGGGGGCGTGCTGTCAATCAACATTGACAGCACGCCCCCTTTGATCGGACACAACGAGCGAAGGACTTTCCTTCGCTCGTCGTGTCTGGCGCATGCGCACGACGGAGCTCCCTCCGTCGTGCGCATGCTCAGTGCAGACCATCGACCCACTTGCGAGCGTACAGCCGCTCGCGAGTGGGTCTGAATCAGGCCCTATGTCCCATGATTTAAGAATAAGGAAAAGCAAAATTATATTTTCTTCCCTGGGTGTCCCTGGCACCGATTACAAGTGAGCAAGGTAATCAAGCAATGCTAAACTAATTAAATGCCTAAATGTTTGCTTAGCACACATATAGCTATATTTAGTTAACAGCCAAAGGAAACATCAGAACAAGACATAGCATTCACAACACGATGGGTATTTGCCTTATTAGCATATATAGTGTTAAATTTAACTTCATGTTAAATGGTGTTCTTAGAATACATTTGGAATGAATGACTGAGGAGGTTAAAAACTCTTCCTTCTATGAAGTAATTCTGTCTAGGAAGCATTTAATACTGAATGCTGTACACACCAATACAAATATAAAACTTCTGCATATGGTTGCTGCTGAAATCCCAGGGGTGTCGCAGTGTTTCGGAGGGGAAACATTCTGCACTAATAGATCACTAGCAAACAGAGAAACAAAATCTAATATCGTCTACCTTTTAAACCTAGCTACCACTTATGGTCCTTTGGTTCCCATGCGGCCCTCAAGCTGACAAAAGTTAATCTGTGTAGAGATCCTTATTTTTGCCAACCTCTAATGGTGGTGGTGGGTGAGAGTGGGGGAAGGGGTGCTGTTGATGTTCAGTGCAGTCAGGTGCGACATCAAGACATAATGCAGGAATGGCGGCTACACATACTGAGAGTGGCTGATCCTATGAGACTAGAAGTGATATTGATCCACGTTGTGACTACAGAGGCCGGACCTAGCCAAAAAGGAGGATTGGCTCCTTACCTTGACTCTAACCACCAATGCATTGTATTTACGTCCACTCCTCTCATCCCTGCCCTATTCAGTCCTCTGCTCATTTCTTGGACAGGCTGCTTGTCTGGTTCTCTTTAACAACAACAAAGCACTCAACAATGCCATATAATAGACATCGGTCACCTAAGGCACTATAACGTTCAGGACATAAATGCAGGCAATCACCATTGGCATATGCTTACCTGACATGAATGAAGTGATGACCTGCTGTGCCACTACTGGTTTCAAGCCTGGCACCTCTACGCAATTTTTGCCCACAACACGCCAAGGTAAATCTATCCTGTGCCAATGCCATGTCACCACCCAAAAATACTCCCATCTCCACCAGCTCTAAGATCCATACAACTCTCAAAGGGTACGCCACACCCCCCACCTAATTCACCCGGAGCGGTCAACCCCATAGTCTGACACTTGTATTGCATTCCAGGCAGCATAAAGCAGAGTGTCCGCTCCAATCACACACAGCCACCATTGTAGAGGCACCACAATATCCAGTGTTGGCTCTCCTCACACACCTACACAGTCACCCGCTCTCTTACTCCTACCTTCTAGGGCTGTTTAGTTTGTGGGCTGGGTGGCAGATGCCATACACATGCATCATCGCAATGCCCAAACTTTCCTGCTCTTTCCTTTCCTTTTGTTGGTGCTCTATGCACATGTGTGGCCATAGTATCTATGGTACCAGCCCGGGCTGTTATATGAGTGACAGACTATGACCACTTTAGGCTTTCAGCAAGCGATATACCTGCTTCACACCATATGAAACAGATTTTTCGCATGTCTATGCTGAATCCCTTATACAGTTAATCAGAGCTTTTTTGTGAATGCCACACTACTGAGAGCTTTTTTGTGAATGCCATACACTACTGAGAGCTTTTTAGTGAATGCCATACACTACTGAGAGCTTTTTAGTGAATGCCATACACTCCTGAGAGCTTTTTAGTGAATGCCATACACTACTGAGAGCTTTTTAGTGAATGCCATACACTACTGAGAGCTTTTTAGTGAATGCCATACAATACTGGGTGCATTTTTGTGATCACCATATAATACAGAGAGCATGCTAATGACAGCCATATGATACACAGCAGTTTTGAGGCTACCACACAATATCAGCTACTCAGCCCTAAAAATCCATTGTCAAAATGCAGAAACTTCTTATGGATAATTATAACAGCCCATTCAACATAACGGACACATATATATACATACACACACTAACTCCCTTATGCCCCCCCCCCCCCCCCCCCCCCCGCTATACTTACTTGTTGCTGGCCTTATTGTGAATTATATTTTCTCTGACCATCTGCATTAATTGCTCACCGTGCCATTGCCATTTACCAGTACCGTGGTAAAATATCTTGCTATGCCTTGATAGGAGGAGGCAGCTCTAACTACCTTGCACTGTAGCAATAGACTGCACAGCACTGCGCTGCTTCATTTATCTGCCAGGCATCTCAATACATCGACCTGCCACCGCCACTTCATGAACCTCTCCTGCAGACTGTCCATAGCGTTCCTAGGTGGCACCAGACCCTCCAACCCCTCCCACTCGCAGCTGCAACATCTTCCCACTTGCATCACAGTGAGTAAAAGGAATTAAAAAAACGTAATTTTAAATGCAATAGTGGCAAGTGGGTGAAAGGCAGACTAGGACCACCAGGCCCTAGACGATATTCATACCTTTGAACACTTTAAAAGCTCTGATTGTGTGTGTGCAAACATACAGGCTCAGCCCTACAGTTTGCGTTCCACTGTGAAGCGCACACCACCAAATGCAGCTCGATGGATGTGTGAGAGCTGAGTATATCACTCCAGAGACTCACAGCTTCAATGTGCTGCCTGTAATTGACTGTAGACTGTGGTAATTTAGCATTAGTATTATAATGGACCAAGTAATGTTCTCACAAACCAAGGAGTCAATCCTATTAGGTGCGAATTGCGAGATGAGAGTTGCAATTTTCACTTCGAATTCGCATACCGAATTCATTTTGCAATCCAATTAGCAACTCGCACTGATCAGTCAGACTGAATTCGCAAGTTTCCACTCGCACAAGAGATGGAAAGGAAAATCTTTATTTTAAAGTTAAAATGTGGGGACACTGTGCTGAACCCATTGGAAGTTTCTAATTAGCTTATTTAATCCAGTAATTACATGTCATTTTTTGAGGTAAAAAAAAAAAAAGTCCTCAAATTACCCCCCAAATCAACTTTTTCGTTAGTTAAACAGCAATATCTCTTAATATTGAAATAATCGTGGTATAATTCCAATCCGGGTGTGAGACACGTACTGGCCCAATGTTAATGGATTTATTGTATATCGAAAATAATATAGTTAGTAAGGAGGATGGGAGTTCAATTGTGTCAGTCAGTGAACCAGAGTGCTTTAAGAAAATGTATAAAACATAAGTTGATATTACAAGTATATACCTGAAAAATATATATTCTCTTCCAGCTTTATCAAAACAGAGTGCCTTTTAGCTGACAATCTCTTGAAGATACACAATGTTAATGTATATTTAACATAATTTATATCTGTTTTTTATACACCAGATTCTGTATATCAAGTGTATAATATAAGATATGGTAAGAACTTACCATTGTTATCTCTATTTCTACGAAGTCCATAGGGTTCTACAGGATACCTTGGGGTATAGGTGATGACGTCAGGCATCGGGCACCACAGAGTTAAAGTTTTGAGCCTACCAGGATGCACTGGGTCCCTCTCCAATACCCCGCCCCCGAGCCTCAGGCACTCAGTTACGTCACAAGCCATAGGCCAGAGGAGGAGAAAAGAGAGAGAAGAAAGTCTGGAACACACAAGAAATCACATTCTCACCAGAAGGAGATGGAAAAACCGGTGACCAGAGCCAAGCCCATCTGCAGTACAGGTGCAACAGGGCGGGAGTCCTGTGGAACCCTATGGACTTCGTAGAAATAGAGATAACATGGGTGAGCTCTTACTATATCTCATTTTCTACTTCAGGGTCCATAGTATCCACAGAATACCTTGGGGATGTCCCACAGCAGTATCCTTTAAGCTTCAGAAATAACCATGCCAATCCATCCTGCCAACGTTTGCTTAGTGGCAGGCCAACCCTACTTCCGGAAGCCATAAAGGACAAACAAAGAGTCAGACTTCTTAAAAGAAGAAATTTTTTTTAAGGTCCGCACCACATCCAAAGTGGCCTCACCAACTGAGAGGTCCGGTAAATTAAATGCCAGCATAATAATTTCCTCGTTGATGTGGAAACTAGATACCCCCTTTGGAAGAAACCCATAACGAGTGCGAAGCACAGTCCTGTTTCTATGAAAACTGAGAAATGGAGGCCGACATAAGAGAGCCCCCAATTCTGAGACCCTTCTGGCTGAAGCAATGGCCAGAAGGAATACAGTCTTAAATGGAGTCCAGTGGTTCAAATGGCGGTCCTTAGGACCACAGCCAGATCCCAAGGAGCCACCAGTGGAACAAAGGGAGGCTGAATATGGAGTACACCTTGCATAAAGGTGCGGACATCAGGAAGAGAAGCAATCCTACGATGGAACCAAACTGACAGGGAAGAAACCTGCACCTTCAGAGAAGCAAGGCGAAGACCATGATCTAAGCCCGCCTGAAGGAAAGCCAACACACTGGATATCCGGAAAACCCGAGGAGCATAGCCTCTAGGGTGACACCACTGTAAGTATGCCAAACTCAATGGTAAATTCTTGCAGATGAAGGCTTTTGAGCTCTTAGCATGGTGTTAACCACAGAGCTGGATAAACCCCTGGACCTTAAGAGGGCAGTCTCAACAGCCACGCCGTCAAAGACAGACGACCCAGGTCCGGGTGATGGCAAGGATTTTGAGACTACAGGTCCGGACGTTGAGGCAACAGCATCGGAGCGTCCATGGAGAGACTCTGAAGGTCCGAGTACCAGTGCCGTCTGGGCCACGCTGGAGCTATCAGCAGGATCGTGCCGCCTTCTTGCTTGAATTTGCGAATTATTCGAGGAAGATGGGAGAACGGAGGGAAGAGGTACGCAAACTGGAATGTCCACCTGACAGACAGCGCGTCCACCAGAAGTGCCTCTGTGTCTCTTGTTCTTGACCCATACACAGGCAGTTTGTTGTTGTGTCAGGAGGCCATGAGGTCTATCTCTGGAAGGCCCCACTTGTTCACCAGTAGCTGAAACACCTCCTGGTGAAGAAGACCACTCTCCTGGATGCACGTCTTGATGGCTGAGAAAGTCTGCTTCCCAGTTAAGACTCCTGGTATGAACACTGCCGATATGGCGGGGAGATTGCCTTCCGCCCAAGCTAAAATGCGAGACACCTCTGTCAGAGCCGCCTGACTGTGTGTCCCTCCTTGGCGGTTTATGTAAGCCACTGTAGTGGCATTGTCTGACTGTACCTGCATAGGTCTTCCGTGCTGGACATGTCTTGCTTGGAGAGCTTTGAAAACTGCCCGAAGTTCCAAGATGTTTATTGGAAGAGCTAATTCCGCCGGCGTCCACCTTCCCTAAAAGAAGTGTGGACCCGCCACTGCTCCCCAGCCTCGGAGACTGGCGTCCATTGTGAGAAGGACCCAGTTTACAATCCAAAACGGGCGCCCCCTGTTCAGGTGAGCAGACTGTAGCCACCAGGCCAGAGACCGAAGTATCTCCAGGGAAAGAACCATAGTCTGTGTCTTTATCCGCTGGGGCAACCCATTCCATCTGGAGAGGATCAACTTCTGCAAAGGTCTGGAGTGGAACTGGGCAAACTCCACCATGTCGAACATCGACACCATGGAATCCAGTAACCTCATTGCCGAGTGAATAGACACCCGGCGACTCTGCAGGCAAGTGCAAACCTTTGCCTGTAACGCAGAGATCTTTTCCTCTGTCACAAAGATCCTCTGATGATGGGGAGTCCAACAGAGCTCCTAGATGGATCATCCTCTGTGATGGCACCAGGAAGGACTTCTTCCAATTTATCAGCCAACCGTGATTCTGTAACACAAAGACTGTCAGTTGCAGATGGCGCTGAAGTTTCTCTGGAGACTCCGCCAACAACAGGAGGTCATCCAGATAGGGTAACAAGTGAACCCCTTGCGTCAGCAGGTGAGCTGCCATAACTGCCATAACTTTGGTAAACACTCGAGGCGCTGTGGCCAGACCGAAGGGCAGTGCCTGAAATTGGAAGTGGTCGTTGACCACTGCAAACCTGAGGAAACGCTGGTGCGCTGATACAATAGGGATATGCAGGTAAGCATCCTGAATATCCAGCGACACCATGAAATCCCCAGGCTCCATCACTAAAATGATGGTACGCAGGGTCTCCATCCTGAACAGAGTATTGGCCGGTAGGCCCAATTGGGTTTTTGTACCAGAAAAAGATTGGAGTAAAACCCCAATCCCCTCTGAGACAAAAGGAACCGGCACTATGACCCCAGCCTGGAGCATAGAGTGCAATACCTTTTTGAACTCCAGGGCCTTGTCCTGATTGGACTGAAGACCCGTGGTGAAAAAATAGCTGGGAGGTCTTCCCCTGGAAGGAGAGGGCATACCCCTGAGAAACTACTTCTTTTACCCAAGTGTCTGAGGTGGTCAGACTCCAACACTGGGCGAATTGAAGAAGTCGGCCTCCCACTTTGGGGTCCCCCAAAGAGAGGCCCGCCCAGTCAGGCTGAAAGCTTGTCGTCAGACTTGGGAGCAGGATGTCTGGTACTCCAGGCCTGCTTCTTCGGCTTTGTAGGTTTCTTGGCACCTGCCCGCCTCGGAAAGGACTGTACCCTGAACTTACCCTGAGTTCTATAGGGCCGAAAGGACGAAGAACCAGACCCTGATGGGGCCGTAGCCGATGGCAGACACGCAGACTTAGCTGCAGCCAGAGTAGCTACAATTTTGTCCAGATCAGGGCCAAAGAGGACTTGTCCATTAAAGGGCAAACCTTTCAAACTCTTCTTGGAATCCGCATCCGCTTTCCAAGAACGCAACCACAAGGTGCGGCGAGCTGCCACTGCTGCCGAGGAGATCCTGGAAGCAAGGAGACCTATATCCAAGGCTGCCTCATTAATGTATGTGGCTGAGTCTCTGAGACTACCCACTAACTCCACCTGGTCAGGTGACGAGTCAGTGTCCAGAGACGCCTCCAAGGTATCAGCCCAGCGCTCCATGGCCCTGGCCACCCAGCACACGGACATAGCCAGTCTGGACGCCCCCCCAGCAAGGGAATAAATGGATTTTAGACATTTCAAGCTTGTGATCCGTAGGATCCTTTAAGGGGACATGGAGGGCATGGTCAATGTAGCACTCTTCACTAGACGTGTGACATGAGAATCTACTTGTGGAGGAGTTTCCCACTTTGAGAAATAATTATCTGCAAAAGGGTATGCCACGGCCAAACGCTTTTGAGGCTGGTAACGTTTACCCGGATACTTCCACGTCTCCTCAAGATGATCCACTAGCTGACCAGATAGGGGAAATACAGTGGCATCACCCTCAATATCCTTAAAGAAGGCATATTTTAATTTGGTCACGGGGGGATCGTCATCCTCAATAACCAATACCGTACGGACTGCACGTATAAGGCCCGGTATATAGACTTTAGACTTCATATCTTTTGTACGGAAAGGCTCCTCGACAAAAATGTCACCGTTATCGGATGACACATCATCCTGATCATACTGATCAGTCTGAGACTGCAAAGGTCGCTTATGCGGCCGCAATGACGACTCCCCCTGTAACATGTCCGACAGGTGTTGCACCGTAGTGGATAGGGAACTAACCCACGCAGGCTCTTGTGCGACCTGAGGGGGCGACAGAGGGAGACTCTGAGGTACCACTAACTGTCTGGGGAACCCCTGTATGGGGGATGGCACCTATGAATGCTGTGAAAACCCCATCTGGAGAAACGCAGGGGGCTTCGCTAACTGGCCCACCAGGGTTGTAAGTGCCTTAGCAAAACAAGCCCAGGGAGGTTCCTCCACAGGTGCAGAGACAGCAATAGGACGTGAGAGTAGAAAACACGCCTTGCATAAGCCCTCAGAGTGCCCATCACCCTCCACCAATTGTACATGACATATGGTACATTTTGGATGTAGGGAAAATTCACGTTGACTGTCAGACATGATGAATGACACGGAACTGTACGTGACACACCTCACAGACAATACTTGTATAGTGAGGTAATAAACACCCTGCAACACTGCACTGCAAGGGCTTAAGCAGAGAAATAAAGTACAGGCAGCAGCGCTAGCATTAAGTCACATACAATGCAGAATAAACCCTGCACTACAGCGCTGAGCTCAACTACACAGAGTCTGGTAGGAAACAGCGCTGTCAGTACTGACTGTCCATGTTGTACACTCAAATGTGCAGCCACAGCTGCCAGAAACAACTTCAGGGGCCTTAACAGACCCCTCTCTGTACAGGTGCATTAGACTCCGAGCCGGGCACCGACGAAAACTGAGTGCCTGAGGCTCGAGGGCGGCGTATAGGAGAGGGACCCCAGTGCATCCTGGGAGGCTGAAAACTTTCATTCTGTGGTGCCCGATGCCTGACGTCATCACCTATACCCCAAGGTATCCTGTGGATACCCTATGGACCCTGAAGTAGAAATACCAACTGAAATCCCTTTATAAATATAAAATTAAATTGCAACATCCTTACTACAGTAACTATATTATTTTGGATATACGATAAATCCATTAACATTGGAAAAGTACATGTCTCACACCCAGATTGGATCTTAAGGTGCCTACACACATACCGATGTGCACACGATCAGCCGATGTGTACGAATTATGTATGATTTCCCTTGAAATTCTCCCCGGCAGCTCAGCACACAATATGCACACGATATGCTGTCCAATCTTCATCCGATCTCCTGCAGCCAGACTTTTTTGTAGTGCATTGTTCCCTAGATTGTCAGATCTGCTGTACTGCATGGCAGATCTGACGATGCGATGTGCGATCTGCGGGGGCGCGCATCGCATCGTGATCGTGAGTAGGGACTCATGATTTGGGCATTTTTTAACTGAACTGTCGTTCCAATGTGTCGGAATCGTCCAGATCGGGAAAAAATCTCTATGTGTGTGGGCACCTTTAAATGAAGAACAGACTGTCAAGTAAATCTTGAATAATAGGCACCTTATATGTGGAATTATACCATGATTATTTCAATATTAAGAGATATTGCTGTCTAACTCAATACACCATGCCATGTGACTTTGACGAACATGCACCGTACATGTGGGATTACAGTACGATTATTCAAATGCAGATATAATGGTGGAAATATTCCTTAGTACTGTGTGTGTGTATATATATATATATATATATATATATATATTGATAGGATCACTGGTAAAGAGGTCTGTGGCAGGTACATTTGTCCCAGATTCCTGTCTTATGTGTTCTAAACCCCCAGGAGAAAGTCTGCAGTGTAGCAGGCTTGAGTCTCGGCTTTTTGAAAATCCGGTTTGGGACCTGGGGGTTGTGGGTGAGAGGAGAGGGAGGGCTCCACCCACGGCCACTCCAGGTTTTGGTTCTCGCAGCCTGGTAACAGGCTTGTTAGTTTTCCACCTGAGAGTGGCCAATATAAGCCTAGTGTGTTTAGGGCTGATTGTCTCACCTGGGAGAGCAGACAGGGAGTTTGCTCAGAGACACTTGGATACCTAACTGTGAGTGTTATGCTGTGCTTTTGTTGCTGGCAAGGGCATTAGGCCCTGCCAGGTTCTGGTAGTGAGGGAACTACCTGTGAAGTTAGTGCCCCGACAGGGCTAGGATTTATATTTATGTTTTATGTTTTCTTTATATTTCTGACATTGTACAATAAAGACTGGCGCCGACCAGCTTGTACTTGCATCCAGACTGGTGTGCTGCTTCCCTGCTGCTGTGTGTGTGTGTGTAAGGGAGGAGTCCTCTACCCAGGAGAGGGACCCCCTAACCTAACTGTGTCACAATATGGTGGAGAATGCGGGCACCCACACACACTGAAGTTGCAGCAAGAGGAAAACTTTCCGTTTAAAAATTAAAGGGACAGACACCCAATTTGTGAGTGTGGAAATAACACTGTGTCCTTGGAGTTCCATAGAGGAAGTGTCAGCCAATGCTCAGAGAGGCCACGGTTCAGCTTCCAACTTACACCGCAGGACAAAATGGAGGACATTATTAAGGCGTTGCTCCAAGCTACAACAGCTCAGCAGGAATCTACCAGAGCTCAGCAGGAGACGAACAAACTTCAGCAGGAATCTACCTGGGCTCAGCAGGAATCCACCAGGGTGCAACTGTTGGCCTTGGAGACAGCCCAGAGGCAACAACAGGTCGCCGTCGAGGAAACCCGCCAGGCCTTAGCGGAAAACAGCCGGGCCTTAGCGGAAAACAGCCAGGCCATAAAAGAGGTGGTACAGCACCTGGTCGCCCAGCCCAGAGCTGTTAATACTGGTCCTCCCACCACCACTCACTCCGTACGAGCCAGTCACTTCCTCCAAAAGATGACTTCGGGTGATGATGTGGAGGCCTATCTCGCCGCATTTGAAAGAACGGCCGAAAGGGAGAGTTGGCCCAAAGAGCAGTGGGCAAGTCTGGTGGCACCTTTTTTGTCTGGGGAGCCACAAAAAGCATATTTTGACTTATGCCTGGCTGATGCCAAGGACTATAAAAAACTAAAACAGGAGATCCTAACTCGCTTGGGAGTCACCACCTTTGTTCGTGCCCAACGGGTCCACCGCTGGGAGTTCCATATGGACAAGCCTCCACGTTCACAGATGCATGACCTCGTCCATCTGTCCTCAAAATGGCTACAGCCCGAGACGCTGACGGGACCACAGATCGTGGAAAGGGTCGTGATGGACCGGTACCTGTGATCATTACCTGTGACTCTGCGCTTGTGGGTGAGCCATGCAGACCCTAAGTCCGCGGACCAGTTGGTCGAGCTGGTGGAGAGGTACGTGGCGGCTGAGGAGCTGATGAGTATGCCCCACCGAGCCCCGATGGCGCACCGGCGAACTCCCAGAGACACTGGTAAGACTGTTCCAGGGGAGAAGGGTGCTGGGCGGTGGGATGTACCGAAGACTGAGGGTGTAGAACCTGGAGACAGGCCTGCCAGGCCAGGAAGGTTCTTGCCCCGTAAACGACCAGACATTAATATGATTCAGTGTTTCCGGTGTGGTGACTTCGGCCATATTTCCGCTAATTGTTCACTTACAACTGAACCTATGCAATGTGATACTGCTCATGTCTACAACAGGGGGTCTTTCTTTGCACAGACAGCCTGTACGGCTGACCGGCAGGCTGAGACTGATAAGCACATGTGTGTACTCACTGTAGATGGCAACCGAGTAGAGGCACTGTTAGACTCTGGTAGCTTGGTGACACTATAAAAGCTGAGCTGGTGAACCCCTTGAGGCATACAGGGAAAACTGTTGGCGTGACCTGCATACATGGGGATACTCGATATTATGTTACTGCCGAGGTGAACATCGAGACACCATGTGGCTCAGCTATAGTTTCTGTGGGTTTGGTGCATGGTCTGATGTACGATGCAATATTGGGGAGAGACTTTGCTCACTTCTGGAAATTGTGGGAAAGCCGTTTTGTTCCAGAAGTGAACAACCCCGGTCCACTTGAGAAGGTTGTCGACATAGTGGAGGAGGGAGTTTCTTCTGAGTCAGAGTTATTCCCTTTTCCTACTATGGTTGGCGAACTAGAGAATGCGGAGCGTGACGGTGGCCCGCCAACTGATGTGCCTCCCATTGAGGTGGGAAGTGTTGTTGGGCCAGGTGATCGTCTGCCTGATTTAGAGGTCAGAAGAGAGGTCTTTGCCGTGGAGCAGTTGAATGACCCTACTTTGGTAAAAGCCAGGGAGAATGTAAAAGTAGTTGATGGTAAACCCGTAGACCCTGATAGTCCTTTGTCCTATCCCCACATGGCAATGTGTCAGGATTTGTTATATCAGGTGACTAAGAAAGGGGAAGATATTGTGGAACAACTAATAGTTCCCAAAGCCTACAGAAGAACAGTGTTGGATCTGGCCCATGGTCATATAACGGCAGGCCATCTAGGGGTAGAGAAAACCACTGAGCAAATAATGCAGAGGTTTTTCTGGCCCGGGCTTCATAAAGAGGTATCTGACTTTTGCGCATCCTGCCCTGAGTGTCAGTATCATGCTCCCAGACCACATTTTAAGGGTCCACTAGTTCCATTGCCTATTATAGAGGTGCCGATAGTGAGAGAGCACCTGAAACAGGCTCAACAGGCACAGCAGAGGGTATACAACCGCAATGCTCGGTTACGCAGCTTTGCTCCTGGGGACAGAGTGTTAGTGTTGGTTCCCACTGTGGAAAATAAACTTTTGGCTAAATGGCAAGGGCCCTTTGAAATCTTAGAAAGAGTGGGACAGGTCAATTACAAAGTTTACCAGCCGGGGAAAAGAAAGCCGGAACAGATATACCATATAAATCTGTTAAAGCCCTGGAAAGATAGAACGGTACTGTCGGATGTCCGAGCCCCTCCAGTAAGTCCAGGGCCCTTAGTTCCCGAAGTGACAGTGGCAAAAACCCTGTCGGCAATTCAACAACGAGAGGTCAAGGAATTTCTGGTTAGAAATAGGGTGCTGTTCTCTGACGTACCTGGGAAAACCTCAGTCATTAAACATGACATCATCACTGACCCAGGGGTTAAAGTTAATCTAAAGCCCTATAGGTTACCAGAAGCACCAAGAGCATCGGTGTCGAATGAAATTAAAAATATGCTAGAGTTAGGGGTTATTGAAGTATCACATAGTGAATGGTCAAGTCCCATTGTGTTGATTCCAAAGCCCGACGGAGTGTGCGTTTCTGCAATGACTTCCGAAAGTTGAACAGTGTTTCAAAATTCGATGCCTACCCGGTGCCACAGTGGAGAAGGAGGGGTTGGCCATAAAGTGGGCGTTACAAACTTTAAAATTTTCGATGGAACACAGGCCAGGGGGCCTGTTGTTTAAAGCAGACGCGTTGTCACGCGTTCATTGTTTGGGGGCTTCAGTTGTTCCGTCCCATAGGTCGAAACAAAGGGGGGGGATATGTGATAGGATCACTGGTAAAGTGGTCTGTGGCAGGTACATTTGTCCCAGATTCCTGTCTTATGTGTTCTAAACCCCCAGGAGAAAGTCTGCAGTGTAGCAGGCTTGAGTCTCGGCTTTTTGAAAATCCGGTTTGGGACCTGGGGGTTGTGGGTGAGAGGAGAGGGAGGGCTCCACCCACGGCCACTCCAGGTTTTGGTTCTCGCAGCCTGGTAACAGGCTTGTTAGTTTTCCACCTGAGAGTGGCCAATATAAGCCTAGTGTGTTTAGGGCTGATTGCCTCACCTAGGAGAGCATACAGGGAGTTTGCTCAGAGACACTTGGAAAACCTATCTGTGAGTACTGTGCTGTGCTTTTGTTGCTGGCGAGGGCATTAGGCCCTGCCAGGTTCTGGTAGTGAGGGAACTACCTGTGAAGTTAGTGCCCCGACAGGGCTAGGATTTATATTTATGTTTTCTTTATATTTCTGACATTGTACAATAAAGACTGGCGCCGACCAGCTTGTACTTGCATCCAGACTGGTGTGCTGCCTCCCTGCTGCTGTGTGTGTGTGTGTGTAAGGAAGGAGTCCTCTACCCAGGAGAGGGACCCCCTAACCTAACTGTGTCACAATATATATATATATATATATATATATATATATATGATAAACTATATATATATATATATATATATATATATATATATATATATAAGATAAACTATATATACTTTTTCTGAAGATCGTTTAATCATATATTTAGATATTTAGTAAAGGCATCACACACAGCGTATTTTAAATTTATCTAATATTTCCTTCTTTCACTTTCTAAATTTTACCTTAATTTTCGCTTTTTTATTTACATATACAGTACATATTAAAATGTTGTTATATTTTATATTTTAATGATTAGTGCACCACAGTTGACACTTCCAATCCTGTCCTTTCATTGAGAGCCTGTTATCAGTCAGACTTTCTCTGGTCTAACCACCAGTTTTCTCCATAGATTGTGTCTGCCTAGTTCAAGAGAGACACCTCCAATACCTTTCCAATTTACCTGGAAACAGAGCCGTAATAGGGCACAAATGCGCCCTGTGACGGTATTTGCAGCACTGACCAGAGCATCCTCAGGACTCAGCTGTACAAGCTGCCTGTCTGGAGTGCCTAAAAGAATGCTCAGACGACGCTACAGCAGCAATCCTGGCTGCAGGGTGTCGTTCCAGGCAGGGCCGCCAACAGCAGCGCCAGGCCCAGGTGACATGGCCTAACTGCAGGAGGCGTGGTCACACACCCTTAGAAAAAAAAACAAGAAAAAAAATCAGTCCGGCAAACAGTCAATGGGGGAGCGATCAGCGTGATCACTCCCCCTATAGGCATAGGAGACTGCTCCGGCTGCTGCTTTAGCAGGTACGAGCAGTCTCCCAGTGCAGCCCAGTACACAGCAGCGTGTGCTGGGCTGCTGTGACATAAGAGGGAGGGGGAGCGGTGCCGGACCTGGGCCCCCGCCGGGCCCCTCCAGCAAGCCCGCGCCTGGGTAATTAGTACCCTTTCGGCGCCCCTGGTTCCAGGCACCCTGCTAGCCAGAAGTAAGGGCCGCGGGGTACCGATGGTGCCTGAGCTGTGTCTGGCAGCACCAGTCACACACCCCTAGTCACAGCCCTGCCTGGAGATTTCAAACACCCGTAGGGGTCGTTATGTCCTCCAGTGTCTAAAATGATTTCGGGACAGACGAGCAAATTTGCAACATAACACTGTCTCCATTTGATATTATCAGTTTGTTTCTCTTTGAGCAAACAGTTGGTAATAAATACCTAAAGCTGGCCATACACGCTACAATTATCGATGCGATCCGCCTGATATTGGCGGATCGCCCCAATAATTGTAGCGTGTGGGGGGGCGACCAAGAGTTAAATATTGCTCGGTCGGGCATGCCGGATTGGCGCTAGAATCTCAACAGCAGTAGGAATCCCATCCGCTGACATCTTGAAGGTAATTATTAGGGTTAGGTTTAGGAACTAGGGGAAGGGTTAGGATTAGGTTGCAGAAAAGGTGGGTTAGGGGGAGGGTTAGAATACTTACGAAATAGTGTGAGGATTCTGACTGACGGGATACCGTTGTTGGTATTGTGACCGCTACCCAACCCTCTCGAGAATACTGCTAAATAGTGTATGTAGTGCGTTGGTATTTTATAAACCACGGTGTTCTATAATTAGAGGGATCTACATATCCCTACACACTATAAATGCACACACACGAAGCATCCCATAATCATATTCAAGTGATTCATTCACTAGTATAGGTATGAAACTTGATCGTATACATCAACCAAACATTTAAAGGAATAAATATAAGATTGGACACAGAGGATTCCTTATTTTAAGGTTCACCACTGCTTTTTTTCTTTTCACTTGTATACTATATACACTTTTTTATTTGTAAATATTTAGCGAATTGCTTAATCTCTAAGTAATCTGTGATACCAGTATCTTGCCTAGGGCCTCTTGGAGTCACTGTCTCAAGCATGGAGATAAACTGAAAGGCAGGGGTGTATTGAGAGAGAGGGAACCCGTGTGCAGTCTACGTCCGGGGACGACTCCTCTCTCCCCAGCATTTGGCAGCGCACTGAGAGTAGCAGTAGACTTTGGGTACTATGTGACAAAAGAAAGGGAGCTTGTATCCGCACAGAAATACACATCCATATAACACAATGTATTCTTTACCAACATAAAGATCAAATACTACCCAAGAAAATGATGGGTCTAGAGATAACTCATGTTGGTGGTGCTCCCCAGAGCTGAATTACAGTCATATCACACGGGAGAAGGAAAAAAAGGGCTCTTTGTGGGGCACTCACATGTAATTTTATGAAAATTAAAATTAAACTTTTAATCTGATTTATTTAAAATAAGTTTCCAAGGTATACATACAGAACAATACAAGACAATACAAGAACAACAATTACTATAACTATGTTGCAAAAATGATTATACTGTGTGTCCTGGAATCTATGAATAATCAGAGTCTTAAGCAGTAGAATAAGGGTATTACATCTGATCCATAACCTGAATCAAGTACACAAATTATTTTCTTATAAATTTTGCATAATATTTCTGCCAGGGAAAATACACATGCAACATACAAAAAATTGGGCAAACAGCGAAGATATTGATAGATAGAATCATAGAACTACTTGTTCTTTAGCATATCACACTCTGATATACACAACTGTCAAATGGAGGGCTATAGAAACAACCCATTCACATAGAAAATATGTCTGATATATCAATCACATCTCTGCTCTCTTTAAGAAGCGTATAGTTTATACAATACTTCTAATGCAGTTAATTCTGATATTATCTGCCTACTACCTAAGGACACAGTATCTATAGATGGGGTTATACCCACAATGTTTCTATATTATTAGTATCTGGGTTCATATCCATACATAGTTTTAGACCCAGAGCTAATTTGTGATACTATATATCACCTCCAATCACAGTTGTTCAGTTATTCACAGTATCTACATACAAATTGATGCTCCTGCTTATACACCCATCATTTGGCTATTTAAATAGTGATTATGCCGGGGTGTGCGTGCGCAGCAATATTACATTCATGCAGTATATGAGCATTACATTTATTAGAAATGGCTTAAATAGCTTAACAATAATACGTATAGTAAACAGACACAGCGGTCTGGATGGGGTGATACAGGTACCCTTGTTGTCTATTGGAGTGGTAGAGACTGGTCAGCGTGTGCACCAGCTAGACCATATTCGTTGTAGGACACGCGTTTCGCCTATTGCAGGCTTGTTTACCATCGCTTGAGGTCCAAAGCCTCAACTCTTACCTTTTGTGCATATTTCCGGGTAAGATTTCCGATCACGTGATCGGAATTCTTACCCGGAAATATGCACAAAAGGTAAGACCGCTATTTAAGCCATTTCTAATAAATGTAATGCTCATATACTGCATGAATTTAATATTGCTGCGCACGCACACCCCGGCATAATCACTATTTAAATAGCCAAATGATGGGTGTATAAGCAGGAGCATCAATTTGTATGTAGATACTGTGAATAACTGAACAACTGTGATTGGAGGTGATATATAGTATCACAAATTAGCTCTGGGTCTAAAACTATGTATGGATATGAACCCAGATACTAATAATATAGAAACATTGTGGGTATAACCCCATCTATAGATACTGTGTCCTTAGGTAGTAGGCAGATAATATCAGAATTAAATGCATTAGAAGTATTGTATAAACTATACGCTTCTTAAAGAGAGCAGAGATGTGATTGATATATCAGACATATTTTCTATGTGAATGGGTTGTTTCTATAGCCCTCCATTTGACAGTTGTGTATATCAGAGTGTGATATGCTAAAGAACAAGTAGTTCTATGATTCTATCTATCAATATCTTCGCTGTTTGCCCAATTTTTTGTATGTTGCATGTGTATTTTCCTGGCAGAAATATTATGCAAAATTTATAAGAAAATAATTTGTGTACCTGATTCAGGTTATGGATCAGATGTAATACCCTTATTCTACTGCTTAAGACTCTGATTATTCATAGATTCCAGGACCACAGTATAATCATTTTTGCAACATAGTTATAGTAATTGTTGTTCTTGTATTGTTCTGTATGTATACCTTGGAAACTTATTTTAAATAAATCAGATTAAAAGTTTAATTTTAATTTTCATAAAATTACATATGAGTGCCCCACAAAGAGCCCTTTTTCCTTCTCCCGTGTGATATGACTTTGGGCACTAGTCTGTGCTTAGAGTCTACTGCGCATGCACAGGTCACCGGGACGGCGGCCATTTTCCAGGCAATTTGTACAGCATTGATACTGCTGGCGCGGGACTCCGGAGAGGTATTAAAAATATGGGTGCGGGTGTGCGGTGTGAAGACAGAGTAAGGAAATAATGCTGTGGGGAGACGAGGTGTAATTGCAAAATGAGGTAGAGAAAATTTTATTTGGTTCGGGGAAGAATTAAATACTAAAGAACGAGTTGTAGTCTGCATCCCGGCAGTCAGAATACCAGCACCGGAATCCTGAGCAGTCTGAATCCCGGCTTCAGAATCCCGACTGTAAGTATTAGGGATAGGGGGAGGGCTAGGTTTAGGCACTAGAGGGAGGGTTATGGTTAGGCTGCAGGAGGAGAGGGTTATGGTTAGGCTACGGGAAAGGCAGTTTAGGGGGGAAGGTTAGGGGTTAGACTTCCGATACTTACCTAATCCTTTCTGGATTCTGATTGTAGGGATGCCGCTGTCGGTATTCTCAGGGTAACATCCCGACCGCCTGGATCCCGAACCCAACCCTCTAAAGAACGCATAAATATAGTATACACAGAGGTAGTAGACAAAACTGAACCACTTGGGTAAATGAGGGACACCAAATATTCTGAAAGAGCTACCATGTAGGTGTGGCTCAATCACTGAGCAAATACCATTACAACATATGGAAAAATGCTAGACTAACCTGGTTGCCTATAATTATGGCTATCGTCAGAGATGGACTGGGGCTGCTGAGCAGCCTTGGCAGTCCGCCTGTGCGCGCGCACAAAGGGGGTGTGACCACATCACATAAGGGGCGTGACCTCGTCTCACAGGGGCTTGGTCTCGTGGCACGCCTCGTCTTTCAGTATCCCCGGCCGTGCAGAGCGCCGGAAGGTGGAGCTGCTCGGCTGGAGTTTGACGCCGAACTGGCCAATCTGGCTATTGGCCCTTCTGGCATTTGCCAGAAGTGCCAGATGGGCAGTTTGGCCCTGGCTATCATAGTTGCAATAGGAGATCTCAGTGACTGAAAGATGAGCGATTGTTGGGGCAGTAGTCTCAATTAACAAGCCAGCTCAACCCGCTAACGTTTTACAAGCAGTAGTTACTGTATGAGGTGATAACATGGTACTTCAGGGGAAAGGTACAGTCAGTAAATTTCAACAGTGGGTGGAAGTGCATACTCCAATATAATGACATTTGTGCATTAATTTGAAATGCAAAGCAAAAAAAACAGTAACTGTAGATCAACTGAAATGCAGATTTCGAACTGTGGCATAGGCAGCCAGTTTTATAAAAACACCACAGAGCAGTATATAGTAATAGTTTTGCTGTAGTACATAAATCACGCATCACATCTGGCAGTGCACATTTACAAGTAGTGTAAAGAGGACAGGAAACTAACTGCTGCTCTGCTGTAGGCCAGATAGAATCACAGTGTGGGGGATAGGGGTGCGCAATCAATCGGATCTGCCACTGCCGAGCACGGCACCAGGGTGATCTGATGTGACTCTGGTGACCCATGCCGTACACTGCTCTTTGATCCACAAGCTGCAGTAAAACGAAGCTTTGAAAAAGTGACCTTGGAGTCTACTGAGCTGCGATTGGCTCAGTGGAGATGGCTTGTGACATTGTCCACCAATCAATGTCCAGCAGGGGAAGGTATAGTTTAAGACCCACAACACTGACAGTGGCAGTGAGAGAGAGCAAGCCAAAAATGTATTGACTGCAGCTCGTCGCGTCCTGTGGAACCTGCTCACTTCAGTAAACTGAGTCCCCCATCGTGCCTAGAGTGCATAAAGGATGCGCTATAGTCTGTAAATGTGATCACTGTCTAGGATCATACCAATGACTATATCTTGCAGAACCATTTTAACTTTGTTGACAAATCACACAAATCTTTATCCTCAAGTGAATAGTAGCAATATATAATCCAGGGCTATTGACTATATACACAAATTTCACAACTAATAGGTGTTGCTGAAATAATAACTTGAGACAACGGGCTGTGATACATCACCAAGCATTAGAAGCTTATTTCAGCTGCATGAGTACGAATATGTGTCAAAAGATGGTTAACAAATGGTACATTCTAGTTATACATAGAAAATATTGGTTGTGACCATGTTTTCCCCGTTATGCAGGGGCATATCTATGAGTGCAGGGTGTGCGGTGCACGCGGGCCCCTGGGGGCCTACGACGCACACCCTAGACCCATATTTCCTAATACTTACCTCTCTGAGGTCCCGTGTCAGGTGTCTTAGCCCTGCACAAAACGCCAAAAAATGGCAGCCGCCAGACTAGTGCCCAAAATCTACTGCTGTTGTGGTCGCCGGTCAGCCGCCAGTCTGCTGTCAATGTATACAAAAATATGAGACGCTTCTTATCACCAGGCCTATCACCAGATGACTCCTATATTGGATACTTCTCTGAATCACCTCCGTGAAAGGCCCAGCACAGGAAATCTGGATTTCCTTTTTGCCACACCAAATAACCGGATGATTTACACTGCAGCCGCTTTGGAATAATCTACTTGCGGAAGTTCTGAGTGAAAAGACAAGGGTCTGCACAGGCTACAGATTATTACTAACCATGTTGGACACTGCTACTCCTCCCTCATCAACCGAGTGCTGCCAGTAAATATGGGTACTATGTGGAACTAAAAATACGAACGTCATATATAATGACCAAAACCAATTTTGCGAGACTTATTGCCTTTGGTGAACAAGTTATACCCCACGTGTGTTTAATGATGCTTTTTATTAGATAGAGGTTTACTGATATATAGATTTTTTTATGTGCTTATTAAATTTGCATTGATATTTAAAAAGGTACTCACACGGTTCTTCTTTTATAGTATATACACTTTTTATTTTTCATTCATCTTTGGGTGATAATCATTTTATGATCAGATATAACATATGCGCCATTTGCTTTTTTGTGTGCGTCAGTCTGCTGCTGGCCGCCGGGGAGAGAGGAGGGACCCCGGACGGGGATTGCACATGGGCCCCCTCCTCTCTTAATACGCCCCTGCTGTTGTGTACTAAAATAATTATAGAAAACCAACTCGTATTACAAAAATTTAAATGGGAGTTGGTTTTATGCAAATTACTACACAGATGCACTTCTAAAAAACTCGTATAAAACAAGCACCCAGATGGCATAAACCTGAGCATATGTAACAGCAGTATAATTGTCACTATGCAGTGTAATTGTCACTATAACCTAAATCTTAAGAGTGAATGTGAGAGCCAGAGAGGAAGAGTGAGAGAGGGCGAAGGAGAAAGAAAGACAAATGAGAAAAATAGGAGAGACAAATTTGAGGCAGTGACTTATGCAAAAAATTCAATAGGTACAGATTATAGATATTCTTCCAATCTAATATATAAAATTCATTGGTCCGTTTGTCTGTCTGCTTATGAATTCTGACACCCTTGCACCGATTGGGATGAAACCAAAGCGAGGTGGTCCACTTGAATTATGGCCAGGTTTTAGGGGTTTAGGGTCCCAGATGGACCTCCTGTTGGTGTACGCTGTGCAGAAATTTGACCTGGAGAGTCTGTTCTAAGCCTTCCACTGGATGGATTTGGACGAAAACTTCACAGAGGGGTGGAAATTGGTCTGGGATGCCTAATGGAGTAGTTGGGGTCCCGGTCAGACCTCACAGCAAAGTGCGCCAGGTAAGACTTTAACCCAGGGAGCCTGTGTTGAGCCTTCCACTAGATGGATTTGGATGAAAACTTCAGCGAGTGGTAACACTAGATCCCAGAAGACATACTAGGGGGTTGAGGTCCCGCTTGGACCTCCCATTGGTGTACGCTGAGCAGAACATTGACACGGGGACACTGGGCACAACTTTGACCCATGGAACCTGTGCTGGGCCTTCCACTGGATGGATATGGATGAAAACTTCACTGAGGGGTTGGGGTCCTGGTCGGACCTCACGGTGGAGTGCACCGGGCAGAACTTTGACCCAGGGAACCTGTGCTGGGCCTTTCACTGGATGGATTTGGACGACATCACATAAAACTTAACTAATTTTCATAGTAGAATTTATCAGAAAAAAATTTAAATTTATACAATCTAACCTTTATTTTTAGCACGGATAAGCAAATATCTCATGTGCACTAATATAGCAGGGAAATCATTATGATACCATTTGGTGCACACCCAACAGAAAGAGCAGTTACCTAAGCCAAAAACATTTTTGGCTGCAGTGTTTAATACAAGTTATGCCTCTAACCATCTTGGATACAACTGGCCCATCATACACTACATGACCAAAAGTATGTAAACAATCAAACATTACACTTATATCTGCTTGTTAAATATCTTACTCCAAACCCACGGGTATTGTTTATAGAGTCGTTCCCCCTATATTTGCTGCTACAAAAATTCGCACTCTTCTGGTAAGATTTAGAGATGTGTCCTCATACACCAAGAGTCTTTATGCCATATGGCATGAGACTCCTGGCCCGAATAAGTAGTATAGCCAACATTTCACTAAATACTCTGTCTTAGTCGCATTGTAGCCGCATACAATGCCACTCACAGGGGCATAATCAATTGTCCACGACGTTTTAACCACAAAAAACCTTGCGGACCTGAAGCCCAATTTTGGTTTACTATGGTTATGCGCGCCCCCGATACCCGATACTTACTGGTCCAGTGCTCTCCGCGGCTCCCTGTCATCTTCCCTCCATCTTTGCACTAGGGAGGGGGATGCTTTGAGGCAAGGTGGCTGCTGAGAGATGTAGTTCTCCCTGCTGCTGCCTCAGGGAGAAGGGGGGGCTCACACACATGAAGAGGGGGGGGGGGTCACACAAACTCACACACACTATACACACTCACATAACATACTTGCACACACTGCTGCTGCAGAAGACCGGATCTAGATGCTGGAGGAAGAAGATACCGCTTCGGAAGGCGAGTAATTACTGACTAATTAAGGTAATTGAAACCTTCCAATTGCTTAGTCAGTCATTATGGGGGTGCGAGAAAAAATTGGTTGTGCTCTGGGGCTGCGAGAAAAAAATTCCTGCACCTGTAGGAAAAACCCTGCAGGTTCAGAGTTTTTGCTCTTCGCACACCTAACTGAATATGCCCCACAGTTTACCAGAGATGCTAGGTTGGGTTTTTTGTCACAAAAGAATTAGTACAGCCCATGTACAAAATCGCAGATTCAACTCAAAACAAAATAAGGTGGAGGGAGGACTAGCCATGGACGCTCATATTGGAACCTTTTTTCCAAAGATTTGCAACTTAGAAGTACCGCAAACCACAGTGGTCAGTGTATACTAGTTTTCACTTCGTGCAGCTTTTAGCGGTGCAAATAAGATGGAACTCTAGATAAAAGGATGCTTGCTGCAGCTCAGTCGCAAGGACTTAGGCGCGCCAAAAGCCATTCTTGGTATGCTAAGACCACAGTGTGGAACAATGCTACAGGGATTCAGAATCATTCAGCCACAACAAAAACATCACTGAGGTTGGGTGATAAAGTCTGGCAAAACAGTTGATGTTTCAATTTATCCTAAAGGCATTATGGAGAGTACGGCCAGGGATCTGTAGAGGCCAGTCAAGTTCACATGCTAAACTCTATCAACAATTTGTTTCTTTTTCTTTTTAATGAACTTCACTTTGTGCATGGTGGTAATATCATGCTGAAACAGGAAAAGTCCTTCCCTCCAAACTGCTGCCACAAAGCTCTAGAATGTCATTGGATTCTGTAGCATTAAGATTCCTTCATTGGCGCTAGGAGGCCCAGGCCCAACCCATCATTTACATTGGGCAGTACGCATCTAGACAGGAAGTGTTCCCCTAACGTGTCGAATACAGACTCATCAGTCAGACTGTCTGATGGTGTGGCGTAATTTGTACTTTCCAGAGGGCATTTACTCTTCTTCATTGTCCAATGGTGTGTGCCTTACACCAGCTAATGTTTGGCATAGCGCATAGTTATCTAAGGCTTGGGTGTGACTTCATGGCTATGGAAACTCAATTCCTGAAGCCAATGGTGAACATTTCTTGTGCTGACTATGAGTCCAGAGGCAACTAGAAACTCATTGTGAGTGTTCCAACAGAGATCCTGTTCTATGAGCTTTTGTGGACTACTGCTTTGAGAGCTGTTATTTCTCCTAGATGTTTTACATCACAACAACAGCTCTTACAGCTAACAGCGCAGCTCCAGCAGGGCACAAATTTAACAAACATACTTGTTGGAAAGGTGGCAGTACCACGCTGAAAGTCACTGAGCTCTGCAATACAACCCCTTCTACTGCTAATGTAGGACTATGGAGATTACTGTAATGCACCTACTTTTATGAAATGGACAACACATGAATTAGATGTTCACATACTTTTGGTCACATATTTAGAAGGTGGAACATACCATAAAGGGAAATTCTTCAGCATCAAGAAAATAATTTCTTTCTGAAAGAGACATTCAGTCTATCACTGAGGCACACAGCTCCAGGCTTTAATGTCCAGAGCGATTCGATTGCAAATGCATTTGCTTGCATAGTAAGCCTGTGGCTAACGTGTGTTAACCCATAGATTCCGGGATAAGTGCCAGGAGCTATGGGTTAAGGAGCTTGTGGCGGCCGTGGTTAAAGCAGAAAGCCCAGAAAGCCCTACTTTCGCAGATTTCTGTTTATACCTCAGGAAGGAGAGAACAGAAATCACCGGTAGGTGCAGCCTGCGGGCTTACTACCGGCTGCAATTGAATAGCCCCGGGCACTTTACACTGGAGCTGCAAGTCTGCAGTAAGCACTGCGGGTAATTTAATCTGGCCCTTAAAGTCAAATAAAATTTATCACATCCTACCATAAAGCTACAGAAACTGGTAATCTTAAAATGACTCACTGCTCAAGAGATTCAAGACCAGGAGGTAGATTACATCCAGTGTATGCTCCATTTATAATGCTGTATTCAAGCAACGCACATGCACAAGGATCCTTGTAGAAAAACAAACAAAAAAAAGAGTCTGTAAAAATATATGAATATATGGGAGGGGATAAAAAGCATGAAAAGGATAATTCAAATAATGAAAAAATAGTACTGCCTCCGATGCAGTTTAATACTGGCAGTATACTGCTGAAAAAGTGTTTTATAATTTTATATATCATTTGCTTCTTTACCCAAGTTGCTAGACAATATAAGAATCGAGTCACTCGCTCTGATTTAAAAGGTTACTCAACAGACTGCTTTATACAATATACCTGCAGTGACTACAACTAGTTGATTTAGTGTACATACCTTCACAAGGATATGTGGATTTCCAAGCACAATTAGCAAGGCTTTTGGCCGAGTTGTTGCAACATTGAATCGTTTTGGATTGGAAAGGAATCCTAGCAAATTTCTTGTCTCACCATTAAGAGATTCTTCACAGGATCGTACCTGTACAATAAACATTCAGAATTCTAATCTGAAAATGGGATTTATGCTGAGATGCAAATAGCTGCATCAAGTGAGCAGCACAGTTGGTGTAGTGGTTAGCATTACTGATCACAGCACTGAGATTGTGACTTCAACCCACGGTCATGGACAATCTCTGTAGAGTTTGTATGTTCTTTTCATGCTTGCGTGGGTTTCCTTCAGGTGCTCCAGTTTCATCCCACACTCAAAACTTACTGGTAGGTTAATTGGCAGCTGACAAAATCTTAACCCTAGTGTGTATGTCCATGTGATAGGGAACATAGATTGTAAGCTCTACTGGGGCAGGGACTGATGTTAAAGACAGAAATATTATCTGTAAAACGCTGCGTAATATGTGTGTGCTACATAAATAATTGTTAATACATAATTAGTGCCACCCTCATAACTAACCTATGAATTACTAAAAAGCCTATTGAGAGCTGTAGGTAGATCAGAGAAAAACCATACATTTAGTAATAGGACACTAAAATCTGTACACAGGACAAATGCTACTAAGCGAATATCCATAATACCGCAACAGCAAGCAGTGTTGCTATACATAAATACTTTAACACCCTTAGGGGGCGATCCAATTCAGTGCAATGTTGAATAGCACCGGAATGAGTTCCCAGAGCTATTCAATTGTCCGTACTGTTAACCCCGACTAGAAGATTTCTGCTCGCACCCTCTTGAGGTGCAAGCAGAAATCTGACTAAACTAGTGCCATGATGCTGGTTTACGGGTATCTGCACGTGCGCTAACAGCATCGTGGCCGGCACTTAAGTCGGAAAATCCAGGTTACTACTACTTAACACTCGGTTTTAGGCACCGTAACTTGCATCTCCCAACTTAAGTGCAGGCTGCGATGGGGACAATTTAATAGCTCAGAGAACTCATTCTCGGCGCTATTGAGCCCTGGAATGAATCGCCCCCTATAGGGATACACAAATTGATAATGGCAAAATTTAGCCAACTCTGTTGTTTGCATTAAGATATCATATGGAAAGATAAATCTCTCTAAACAAAGAGCTGAAACTTCAGAAATACCCGCAAAACATATATCTCTTCAACTAGTTAGCACGAGAAAAATTAAACAGTAAGTTGAACATTTACTACGTACCATTGAAATAATGATTACCAAGAATTCTTGTCCCTGAAATTCCTCTACTGATCCCACTTTGATTTCCATTAAATTAACAGTCCGCAGCAGTGTTCTTATTTTCTCCCCCTAAAAATAAATATTGTAGCTGATGTGAATGGCCAAATATTCTCTGTAAAGCGCTGCGGACAATATGTGCCCTATATAAATAACTGGCAATAAATAAATAGCTGTTACAGCATTATAACACATTTTATATTCTAAATACCCCCAAAATGGAATGAAATGGAAAGTAGATAAGTTACTGTACTGAATAACAAACAATAATAGCCAGAAAAGAAAGTGAAAAAGTAATTACTGTTTAAGAATGGGGCATATGTTGCCATTAAAATGCATTATGTCAATAAAAATGACTGGAAATGTAATGGCTTGTGATACACTTATAGTACATCATGTAATACAAAGTGAGGTTATGGTTTGACCCCAGTGCATAAAAGCTTCTTTTAGAAAGAACATTATTGTACAGACTTGGTTAATTGTTGTTACAGGTGGGGCAGGAGCACACAGGTTAAACCTGAAACATTTGCTGGCATTTCTACTATTATGCTTTATTTTTATGGCACTACAACATTTCTGCAGCATTGTACAGTAAAACATGAGATATCAATGGCACAGTAACTGTAAGATGACAATCTTTGCAACAACATGGAGCAATAAGCCAACAAACTAAGTAGGAGGTGAGGTCAGGGAGATCACTGTATATTCACAGGGAACTAAACACAAGTCAATGGGAGGGGAATTCAGAGCACACATAATCAGAGTCGCTGAAAGGGACTAGGAGACCAGAAGCACTGGTATCAAGGACAGTACTGGGTAGCTATACGAGGAAGACCTCCTTCCTCATATAACTACTCAGTACTGTCCTTGATTCCAGTCTGATTGATTCCAGTCTGTGAGAGCTTGCACTCTAAGGGCCATATCCAATTGAAACCGAGGTTTAGCGAGGTCAAAAACCTTGCGCCCAATTTTGGATTACCGCTGTTATGCACGCTCCCGATACCAATAAAAGAAAAGTGGTTGCGGGGTTTTCAGCTCTGGTGCCACCGGGGTCCCAGAGCAAGTCCGCAGATTTTTCATAAAATTAACGATTTTAGGAAAAAATAGGCTGGTTCTGGAGATGCGACAAACAAAAACCTCCCGGCACTCAAAATTGAAAAAACCTTGCACCTGATTGAATAGCAAAAATCCCGCACCTGCAGGAAAAACCTTGCAGGTGCGGGATTTTTGCTATTCTCGTCCCCAATTGAATATGCCCTTAAGTGGAAAATGAACTGGGGAGCGATCCAAGCTTACCTCTCCACTTAACATTTCCACCTGTTTTGGTACAGGATTATACATTTAAAACTTACAAACTATAAAGTTAATGAAGATTTGGAAACAAAAGGTAATATTCTGCGGGTTTTGGAAAGTGCTGAGATTTCGGCAATTTAGTTGCGAGATTTAAAGTGCAAAACCAACCTGGTTTTGCCTTAAAGGGGGCGATTCAATTCAGCATGTTCCTCACATTCCCAAACATTTCTTCAAATTACATACATCACATATATGGTTTTTACAATCTCTAAAGCAGATTCGCAGCAGTTTATTATCTGAAATATACTGCTGTACATTTACACACACAATTCTTACATTTCTAGGACAAGCAGTGAATGCACGCACCTGTTTTCGATATGGTGTAATCACTCCAATGTCTTTGGCGGACACAGATGTAGTGACATGTTTAGCAAGTATACAGCAGTATCTCATGACCTGTACAGCTTCAGTTGGATTGAACCAGGATGGGTTGCTTCCTTCACGCATTTCTGTTCCCTGTGGACAAAAATAGAGCCAGTAAAAAGGGCACTCTCTAAAGTTTCAAATCAAGCTTGACAAAATATTTTAGCAACTAACATCCCCAAAAGGGGTGTACTCAAAATTACAAACAAAACACAACAAACATGAAAACTATTACTACTACTATTGTATTATTTGTGGTCGGCAGCGCTTGTCAGTAAGGAAAACAGGACATACATAAAATGTGGACAGAATAAAAGCAGACAGGAAAACAAAAGATAGGGAGGGCCCTGCTCATGAGAGAGATTACATTCTAATTGGAAGAAGACACAGCTGAAACAAGAGGATCATGTGGCATTCAGAGTAAAGACTGGGACAGGTGTGAGGGTGCATTAAAAATGGGTCTTATAAGTAGATAGGTTTTCAGGGAGCATTTAAAAATTCCAAGACTGAAGAAGGGACAATTGGGCGTGGTATGGAATTCCATAAGAGGCCATCAGCAGAGGGGAAGTCTTGTACACAGAAGTGACAGTTCGCTACCAGAGATGAGGCAAGGTGCAGATTAAGAGGGAGAGTATTTTGACATTAAATTTGAGATGAGGGGTGTTGTTGCTGAGGGCTTTCAAGCTAAGTAGGAGTCATTTGTTGTGGATTCAGGAGGATATGGGAAGCCAGTGATCAGATATCACATGGGAGCAAATTCATCTCGCCACAGCCACCTGCATCTCATAACCTATGCCATGTCACCACAGCCACCTGCATCTCATAACCTATGCCATGTCACCACAGCCACCTGCATCTCATAACCTATGCCATGTCACCACAGCCCCCTGCATCTCACAACAGCCTTCTGCTTACTACTACCCCCTGCATTTCGCCACTCCTTTGATATCTTGGCCGTGTGCTTAGGGTCGTTGTCCTGCTGAAAAATGAACCGTCGCCCCAGTCTGAGGTCAAGAGCATTCCGGAGCAGGTTTCATCCAGGATGTCTCTGTACATTGATGCATACATCTTTCCCTCTATTCTGCCTAGTCTGCCAGTTCTTGCCGCTGAAAAACATCCCCACAGCATGTTGCTGCTACCACCATGCTTCACTGTAGGGATGGTATTGGCCTGATGATGAGCCGTGCCTAGTTTCCTCCAAACATAACGCCTGACATTCACGCCAAAGAGTTCAATCTTTGTATCATCAGACCAGAAAATTTTGTATCTCATGGTCTGAGAGTCCTTCACGTGCATTTTGGCAAACTCCAGGCGGGCTGCCATGTGCTTTTTACAAAAGGAGTGGCTTTCGTCTGGCCACTCTACCATACAGGCCTGATTGGTGGATTGCTGCAGAGATGGTTGTCCTTCTGGAAGGTTCTCCTCTCTCCACAGAGGAATGCTGTAGCTCTGACACCACCCTTACTAGGGCCCTTCTCCCACGATCGCTCAGTTTAGCCGGCCGGCCAACTTAAGGAAGAGTCCTGGTGGTTCCGAACTTCTTCCATTTACGGATGATAAGCAGCAGATATTTTTCTGTACCCTTCCCCAGATTTGTGACGAGACAATCCTGTCAATGAGGTCTACAGACAATTCCTTGGACTTCATGATTGGTTTGTATTCCGACATGCACTGTCAAGTGACCTCATATAACAGGTGTTTGCCTTTCAAAATCATGTCCAATCAACTGAATTTACCACAGGTGGCCTCCAATTAAGCTGTAGGAACATCTCAAGGATGATCAGTGGAAACAGGATGCACCTGAGCTCAATTTTGAGCTTCATGGCAAAGGCTGTGAATACTTATGTACATGTGATTTCTTTAAATTAAATTTGCAAAAATCTCAAAAAAAACTTTTTACACGTCGTCATTAGGGGGTATTGTGTGTAGAATTTTGAGGACAAAAATGAAGTTATTCCATTTTGGAATCAGGCTGTAACATAAAATGTGGAAAAAGTGAAGCGCTGTGAATACTTTCCAGATGCACTGTATCTAGTACGTGATAGTAGATATATATCTCCAGTCTCTACTGGAAGTGTATGGTAGTCGGCTGACCGCCCGTACACACAGCACGATGGCCAAATATATTTGCAGGTATATTGGGCATCAGCTGTACAGCACAGCCAACACGATATGTTTGAACGATGTTGCTTAGGTCTGTGAACAAAAGCTTATGCCCTGCTTGAACCCCCCTGGATAAGTCACTGGTGGAGGGTAAAAATGCACTTGATTTTAGGTCAAGTTTCTTGATATTTCAATAAAAAAAAAAAACACACTTTTGGGCCATTGCTGTTAAACTTTATTTGAATTGCGATATATATAGATATATATATATATATATATATATATATATTATGCAGTCTTGCCGGCACTCCTCTGTACAAGATGAAATACTGCGCCCGGTGCCTTCCTTATTACCTCTCCCAGTTTGGAGAGGAAAATACAAAATACTGGAACAGGCGTCACTCGCGGCGTCTAAGATAATCAAACTTCACATGCTCGTTATGTAAACGAGCATGTGAAGTTTGATTATCTTAGACGCCGCGAGTGACGCCTGTTCCAGTATTATATATATATATATACATACATACACTCATACATACACGTATCCCATATCCGTAATTATAAAAACCAAAATATTCCAAAAAAAATGAATATTTTGGGGCAGTTGTGACGTCATGACGTCACTAGTATCAATGACTACGACTATATATATATATATATATATATATATATATATATATATATATATACATACACACACACACACACATATACATATATACACACACACGCGCACATACGTACACAGTCAGGTGCATAAATATTGGGACATTGACAGAATTTTCATATTTTGGCCTCTATTCACCACCACAATGGCTTTGAAATGACACAAACAAAATGTGCTTTAACTGCAGACTTTCAGATTTAATTTGAGGGTAATCAGGTGAATGGTGTAGGAATTACAACGGTTTCTATATGTGCCTCCCACTTTTTAAGGGGCCAAAAGTAATGGGACAAATTAAACAAACCTAAATTTAACTTTCACTTTTTAATACTTTGTTGCAAATCCTTTGCAGGAAATTACAGCCTGAAGTTTGGAACACATAGACATCACCAGACGCTGGGTTTCATCCCTGGTGATGCTCTGCCAGGCCTCTACTGGAAATGTCTTCAGTTCCTGCTTCTTGGGGCATTTTCCCTTCAGTTTTGTCTTCATCAAGTGAAATGCATGCTCAGTTAGTTGCAGGTCAGGGGACTGACTTGGCCATTGCATAACATTCCACTTTTTAGCCTTAAAAAACTTTTGCAGTATGCTTTGGGTCATTGTCCATCTGCACTGTGAAGTGCCGTCCAATGAGTTCTGAAGCATTTGACTGAATATGAGCATATAATATTGCCCGAAACACTTCAGAATTCATTCTGCTGCTTTTGTCAGCAGTCACATCATCAATAAATACAAGAGAACCAGTTCCATTGGCAGCCATACATGCCCACGCCATGACACTACCACCACCATGCTTCACTGATGAGGTGGTATGTTTTGGATCATGAGCAGTTCCTTTCCTTCTCCATACTCTTTTCTTCCCATCACTCTGGTACAAGTTGATCTTTGTCTCATCTGTCCATAGGATGTTGTTCCAGAACTGTAATGGCTTTTTTAGATGTTGTTTGGCAAACTCTAATCTGGTCTTCCTGTTTTTGTGACTCACCAATGGTTTACATCTTGTGGTGAACCCTCTATATTCACTCTTGTGAAGTCTTCTCTTGATTGTTGACTTTGACACATATACACATACCTCCTGGAGAGTGTTCTTGATTTGGCCAACTGTTGTGAAGGGGTTTTTCTTCACCAGGGAAATAATTCTTCTGTCATCCACCACAGTTGTTTTCCGTGGTCTTCCGGGTCTTTTGGTGTTGATGAGCTCTCCAGTGCGTTCTTTCTTTTTAAGAATGTTCCAAACAGTTGATTTGGCCACATCTAATGTTTTTGCTATCTCTCTGATGGGTTTGTTTTGATTTTTCAGCCTAATGATGGCTTGCTTCACTGATAGTGACAGCTCTTTGGATCTCATATTGAGAGTCGACAGCAACTGATTCCAAATGCAAATGTCACACCTAGAATCAACTCCAGACCTTTTACCTGCTTAATTGATAATGAAATAATGAGGGAATAGCCCACACCTGTCCATGAAATAGCTTTTGAGTTGATAGTCCCATTACTTTTGGTCCCTTAAAAAGTGGGAGGCACATATAGAAACCGTTGTAATTCCTACACCGTTCACCTGATTTGGATGTAATTACCCTCAAATTAAATCTTAAAGTCTGCAGTTAAAGCACATCTTGTTTGTTTCATTTCAAAGCCATTGTGGTGGTGAATAGAGGCCAAAATATGAAAATTCTGTCAATGTCCCAATATTTATGCACCTGACTGTATATAGACAAGGCTTTCCCATAGTGATGCATGGCAGCACCGCAAATACGCAAATATAAGGAAAAATGAGGCGGCACTCCTAAATTCAATAGTGTTCAATATAGTAAAATGATTTAAATCTGTTTATGTACAGTCCTGATGAAAAGTTCTTAGGACCTTGAAATGTCGAGTATATCTGTGCTTTTGCGCATTTAAATATATTGAACACTGAATTTGGGAGTGCCGCCTCATTTCTACTTATATTTGCGGTGCTGCCATACATTGCTATAGGAAAGTCTGGTCTACATTGTACTAGGAGGGCACCCTATTTTGCTCATCTTGTCCGGAGTGCCAAACGATAGCAATTGATTCAGAGTTGGGAATAGAGTAAGAAAGAGTAAGTAACTATGCACCTGGACAAAGCAAGTTCCAATTACATATTGTAGCCTTACAGCTGCAGAACATTGCCCAAAGAAGAGAACAGATCAGAATTTATAAACACACAATTAACATTTTGTTAATTTTTTCTACAAAATTAATACAATTTATTAAAACTGAGTAAGCTACATACCCTGATACCATGGAAAATTAATGGGAAACCTTTCTTGGGCAGCTTGTCCCATCTCAAGAGACGATTCACAACTGCTGGATCTGCACAGACTTCCAGTTCTTTGTGGTAGAACAGCTTGGATGGGAGCTGAAGCAAGGCAGCGTGTGATCTGTAGTTCTTCCTAAGCTTTGTGATCTTTCAATAATAAAATAAGATCAGAAATCGTTTAATTACATTATAGTGTTTGTAATTAAGCAGCCTAATAATAATGTTGTTAACTTATCAACCGAATGTTTATAGCACAGCTGCTGCATAGCCACAGCCCCATGGCTTTCTGCTTAAATACATGTATACTGCATACAAGAATAAAATCAAAGTCAACGTCATACTGACATTTATATCCGGTAGAGAACATACAAATGTTTGGAAATATGGATTCACTTATGGTTAGAAAAATGAGTTTCAGTTTTGAAAGTGGAAGTGAGAGAACCAACAAATGTATAATTATATATATTGCACAGTCACATAAAAAGCATAATTTTTATTAAAGCACAGTAAAGATACAAAGAATATAAAGGAACAAATTAGAAATACCTGCTTTTAAGAAAGTGTATAGATTGCTCTAGAGACAATGGAGGATATGCATCAAAGCTTGGAGAGAGAAAAAGTACCAACCAATCAGCTCCTAACTGCCATTTTACAGGCTGTGTTTGAAAAATGACCGTCAGAAGCTGATTGTTTGGTACTTTATCTCTCTCCAAGGATTGTTATAGCACAATAATAAATTTACTTAACATTCATGCAAAAAACAAAAAGTGTACAGGTGTGTCCTCATGCGCGAATGAACTGCTCCAAGAGGTGTAGCGTACCGTCCTTTTCCTTAAATTTTGCATCTTATTCACATCGCAGTGAAACATCACTTAAAATCTACTAGATGCGATTTTAAACGCAAAGGAATTAGATCTAAATATGTACAAAGTCACAGATTAAGCACAACAGAATTTGCATAAGAAAAAGCGCCAGCCGCACAATCGAAGCACTTCGTATACAGCATCAGGCTCAGTCACACACACATGTATACAAATGTTGTATATCAAATTGATTAGTGCAATGTAGTAGAGTAGTTTTGTCATTTCTAGTGTTTTATTTATGGGAATAAGATGCAGAATTTAAGCGATAAAGTCTCGGCGCGGCAGAGACGCACTGGACCTGGTGTGCTGACAGAGGTGTCACCGGGTCTGGTGACACCCAGTGCGCACTCTAAATCACCCCTCGCGCCACCGAAAAGGGGCATGGCCTTGCGGGAACTCTCGACAGCATCACTCCGAGGGCTTGCCCAGTATCCCTGGCATGCTGCGCTGTCCCCGAAGACCGTGCCTGCCTGCACTGCCGGCTCCTCCTCTGTTATAGGAGCCAAGTGCTGCAGAAGAATGTCACACTGCAGTCCCTGCTGCTGTCACTAAGGAGGAGCCGACATTTTGGTGTTACTCCCTCCGAGGGTGACATCCACTGGGGCCCGCACCACCATAGTGATGCCACTGATGTATCCAAATTCAAGTTTGTGCACCACATACCAACAATGGATTGTAGTTCCCACAGGCCCCATAGGTCTCTTCATCCCTTAAATAAATTGGCAGAGCCATTAATCTCTCCAGCAGTGATATATTAAGCCCATATGCCAAAGCAAATCTAGACTTTATCACTGGTCCAAGTTGCATGGGATCTCCTGCAAGAACGATCTGTAAAAGTAAAACATGCGTTTGAAAATTCAGCTATTTACATAGAAGGCTTGAAGAGTTGCTTGTTAAGAATTTGTACCTGTCCAGTGACTTCAGACACTAGGCCCAGAGGTATGAGACACTCTGGTTCACTGGCCTGTCCAGCTTCATCAATGAATACGTGAGTAAAGTGTCCGACTCTGAAACAATCCAAGATCAGCAAGAGACAGCATGTGTTTTTAAAGTTTTTACATATTAGGTAAACAGGATTTATGTAGATTGAGGTCACATTACATATAGACATTTGTGAAATTCGTATGGCTGAAGGTAATTGTAAAAATGTATTTAAATTAACAGTGATTAACAGAAAGTGATTTTAAGATTACATATGCAACAAAAAAAAACTACATTAAGCTTATATATGTAAGACAGGGCCTAATTCAGAGATGTACGTAAAATATGAGATATGGTAAGAACTTACCCTTGTTATCTCTATTTCTACGAAGTCCATAGGGTTCCACAGGATACCTTGGGGTATAGGTGTGACGTCAGTCGCAGGGCACCAAAGAGTTAAGCTTTCAGCCTCCCAGGATGCACTAGGTCCCCCTCCTATACCCCGCCCCCGGGCCAAGGCACCTCAGTTAGTTACCAAGCCATAGGCCGGAGGAGGAGAAGGAAGAGAGAGAACAAAGATCTGGACACATACAAGAATCACATTCTCACCAGAGGGAGACGGAAAACCGGTGACCAGAGCAAAGCCCATCTGCAGCACAGGTGCGACAGGGCGGGAGTCCTGTGGAACCCTATGGACTTCGTAGAAATAGAGATAACAAGGGTAAGTTCTTACCATATCTCATATTTTCTACTTCAGGGTCCATAGGGTATCCACAGGATACCTTGGGGATGTCCCAAAGCAGTATCCTTTAAGGGTGGGGACGCTCCTGTGCAGAAAGGAGAATCCGCCGCCCGAAGGAAGCATCCTGAGAGGCGAAGGTGTCAAACCTGTAATACCTCACGAAGGTATGGACAGAAGACCACGTAGCAGCCTTGCAGATCTGAACTGCCGAGGCACCACGTCGAGCTGCCCACGAAGGACCCACAGACCTAGTGGAATGAGCCTTCAGAGAAGGAGGGACCGGTAGGCCTTCATGAAGATAAGCTTCAGAAATAGCCATACGGATCCAGGCTGCCAAAGTTTGCTTTGAAGCAGGCCAACCCTTTTTACGGAAGCCAAAGAGGACAAACAAAGCGTCCGACTTCCTAAACGAAGAAGTGCGGTCAACATAAGTCCTTAAGGCCCGCACAACATCCAAAGAGGCCTCACCCACGGAAAGACCCGGTGAGTTAAAGGCCGGAACAACTATTTCCTCGTTAATATGAAACTGGGAAACAACTTTGGGAAGAAACTCGGGCCGAGTGCGGAGCACTGCCCTGTTCCCATAAAAAACCAAGAAAGGGGGTCTACAAGAAAGAGCCCCTAACTCAGAAACACGTCTGGCCGAAGCAATGGCCAGAAGGAAAACAGTCTTAGCTGTTAGCCATTTAAGATCCACTGAGCCCAGTGGTTCAAACGGCGGTCCTTGGAGAGCCCTCAGGACCACAGCCAAATCCCAAGGCGCCACAGGTGGAACAAAGGGCGGCTGAATGCGGAGAACACCCTGCATAAAGGTGCGCACATCCGGGATTGTAGCAATCCTACGGTGAAACCAGACAGATAGGGCCGAAACCTGTACCTTCAAAGAAGCAAGGCGAAGCCCATGATCTAGTCCCGCTTGCAGGAAGGCGAGAATCCGAGACAGACGAAACTCCCGCGGTGCATAACCTCTCGGTCGACACCACTGGAAGAACGTATGCCACACGCGATGGTATATCCTCGCGGAAGACGGTTTCCGAGCTCGCAACATGGTACGCACCACAGAGCTGGAAAACCCCCGGGACCTCAGCATGGCCGTCTCAACAGCCACGCCGTCAAAGACAGCCGAGTCAGGTCCGGGTGAAGGCAAGGACCCTGAGACAGAAGGTCCGGTCGTAGCGGCAACCGCAGAGGAATGTCCACGGACAGACCCTGAAGGTCTGAGAACCAGTGCCGTCTGGGCCACGCGGGAGCTATCAACAGGAGCGTCCCTCCTTCCTGTTTGAATTTCCGGATTACCCGTGGAAGAAGGGAGACCGGAGGGAACAGGTATGCGAACCGGAACGTCCACCGGACGGACAGAGCATCCACCAGAGACGCCCCTTCGTCTCTTGTGCGAGACCCGTACACCGGCAACTTGTTGTTGTGCCGGGACGCCATGAGGTCGATTTCTGGAAGACCCCACCTGTCCACCAGTAGTTGAAAAACGTCCGGGTGCAGGGACCATTCCCCCGGATGAACGTCCTGGCGACTTAGAAAGTCCGCCTCCCAATTGAGCACTCCCGGGATGAAGACCGCTGATATGGCCGGAAGATTGCGCTCCGCCCAAACCAGGATCCGAGAGACCTCTACGAGAGCCGCCCGACTGCGAGTTCCTCCTTGCCTGTTTATGTAGGCCACGGTGGTAGCGTTGTCCGACTGGACCTGCACCGGGCGACCCTGGAGAAACCGCTGTGCCTGCTGGAGAGCATTGAAGACCGCACGGAGTTCCAAGATATTTATTGGAAGCTCCGCTTCTGTCGGCGTCCACCTGCCCTGGAACAAGTGTGGACCCGAAACTGCTCCCCAGCCCCGAAGACTGGCGTCCGTTGTCAACAGGACCCAATTTGGAACCCAGAACGGACGTCCCTTGTTGAGGTGGGTCGTCTGTAACCACCACGTAAGGGACAGGCGAACCTCCTGGGTGAGCACAATCGTCTGGGACTTCAGAGACTGAGTCAGCCCGTTCCACTTGGACAGGATCAGGTGCTGCAGAGGTCTGGAGTGAAACTGGGCGTATTCCACCATGTCGAACACCGACACCATGGAGCCCAGTAACCTCATCGCCGAGTGTAAGGACACCCGGCGGCTGTGCAGACAACTGCGCACCCTTGACTGTAAAGCAGAGATCTTGTCCTCCGTCACGAAGATCCTTTGCTGTCCCGAGTCCAATAAGGCTCCAAGATGCAGAATCCTCCGAGACGGGATTAGAGTGGACTTCTGCCAGTTGATTAGCCAGCCGTGCCGTTGCAGCAGTGCAATGGTCAGGTCCAAGTGGTGTAACAGGAGCTCTGGAGATCCTGCCACCAATAACAAGTCGTCCAAATACGGCAACATGCGGACTCCCTGCAGCCGCAGAGAAGCCGCCATGACCGCCATCACCTTGGTGAAAACACGTGGTGCTGTTGCCAGGCCAAAAGGTAACGCCCGAAACTGGAAGTGGTCGCTGCTGATTGCGAACCTGAGGAACTGTTGATGGCGCCAAAGAATAGGGACATGCAGGTAAGCGTCCTGTATGTCCAATGACACCAAGTAGTCCCCAGGTTCCAGCGCCAGAATGATGGACCGTAGGGTCTCCATCCGAAACTTCGGGACCCGCAAAGACTTGTTGAGTGCTTTGAGGTTGAGAATCGGACGATATGACCCATTGGGTTTCTGTACCAAAAATAGATTTGAATAGAAACCCTGGCCCCTCTGGGAGAATGGAACCGCCACTATAACTCCAGCCTGGAGCATAGTGTGCAATACCTTCCGCAGCTCCGTAGCCTTGTTCCGGTCTGATGGGAGACCCGTGGTGAAGAAGCGAGCCGGGGGTCTGTGCCGGAAGGAGAGGGCGTATCCGTGGGAAACCACCTCCAGAACCCAAGTGTCTGTCGTAGTGGTCGACCAACACTGGGCGAACTGTAGCAGGCGGCCTCCCACCCTGGGATCCCCCAAAGGGAGGCCCGGACCGTCAGGCCGCAGGCTTGTCATCTGGCTTGGGGGCCGGACGTCTGGTACTCCATGCCTGCTTCCGGGGCTTGACCGATTTCTTAGGGCCAGCCTGTCGAGGAAACGACTGTGGTTTGGGCCTGCCCTGGGCCCTAGATGACCGAAAGGACGATGGTCCCGAACCAGAAGGAGCAGCGGCCGACGGGAGACAGGAAGATTTGGCTGCCGCCAGCGTGGCCACAATCTTATCCAGATCCGGACCGAAGAGAACTTCTCCGGTAAACGGCAACGCTTCCAGACCTTTCATGGAATCTGCGTCCGCCTTCCAGGATCGCAGCCACAAGGTGCGACGAGCAGCTACCGCTGCTGAAGAAATTCTAGACACCAGAGTACTAATGTCTAGAGCCGCCTCGTTGATGTAGGTGGCCGAATCACGGAGATTGCCAATCAACTCCGCCTGATCGGCCGGACAGTCGGATTCAAAAGAAGCCTCTAATGAATCCGCCCAGCGCTCCATCGCTCTGGCAACCCAGCAAATGGCCATAGCCGGCCGTGCTGCCCCCCCTGCAAGGGAATAAGCGGACTTCAGGCAGATTTCTACCTTGCGGTCCGTAGCATCCTTAAGGGAGGACATGGATGGCATCGGCAATGTGGCACTACGGACAAGACGGGTCACGTGAGAATCCACCTGTGGAGGGGATTCCCACTTCGCAAAATAATTATCCGCGAACGGATAAGCCACCGCCAGGCGTCTCTGCGGCTGGTATCTTTTGCCAGGTTGTTTCCACGCCTCCTCTAAATGGTCCACCAACTGACCCGAAAGAGGAAAGACTGTGGCATCGCCCTTCACATCTTTGAAAAAGGCATACTTAGATTTAGCCGCTGGGGGAACTTCGTCCTCAATCACCAAGGCTGTGCGGACCGCCCGAATAAGTCCAGGAATATATACTTTGGACTTAGCATCAGCGTCCTTAGTATGGAGAGGTTCCTGATCGTAAGGATCTAGAATCTCCCCATCATCAGACGTCCCTTCGTCATCCTCATAAGGAGCGGACAGAGACGCCACCGGCCTTTTATGAGACCGCATCACAGACTCCCCTTGCAACACATCCGACAAGTGCTGTACAGAACTAGTCAGGGAGTTAACCCACGCTGGCTCCTGAGAACCCGGGAGCGGGGAAATAGGGAGACTGTGGGGTACCACCAATTGTCGTGGGAACCCCTGCATGGGTGACGACACCACAGACTGCTGGGACAAACCCATCGGAGTAAACGCGGGCTGCGGAGCTAACTGGCCCACTAAAGCTGTTAACGCCTGAGCGAAACAAGCCCAGGGCGGCTCCTGTACCGGTGCTGTAACCGTAATAGGCCGCGCCATGGACAAACACTGCCGGCAAAGGCCCTCCGCGCTACCCTCCCCCTCCGCTAACGGTACTTTGCACGTGGTACACTGTAGCCGGAGGGGAAAATCACTTTCAGACATGATGGCACCACGTATGTGACCTCTCTCACCAATTAAGTATTAAATAGGCGAGAGACCACCCTGCAGCACCGCACCGCAAGGGCTTTAGCAGAAAGAACAGGGACAGTAATAAAGCTGACAGTTTAGATGAAGAAAAGATTACAGGCAGCAGCGCTAGCACAGTCACATACAATGCAGAGAAATAACAATTCCTGCACTAACAGCGCTGATCACTCAACTACACAGACACAGGGCCTGGTAGGACACAGCGCTGCATACACAGACCTGACCACAGCGGAGGAGAGGTATGCGGGGGGACCCAGACCACGATGCTTCCGTCCAGCGCTTCCAGCAGCGTTCACCATGCGTTCTGGAGAGGATGGCCGCCGAGGAGCAGAGAGGAGGCTGGCCTGGGGGAGGAGCGCTGCCACAGGACCAGTCGGCAGCATGCAGAGAGGGCTGTGTGCAGCGGGGGAGGCGCCGGCTGTGAGACAGGGAAGGCGCGCTCCCCTGGCATGCATTTAACCCCTGGGACGCCGCAGCGCTACCGCTCTGCTGCGGTCCGCTGTCCCAGGGGGTAGTGGAAGCGCAGGTTGGTCGCCTGGCTCCACGCTGCAGCCAGTCCCCAGGGAGCCCCCTGCCTGGGGACTTAGGACCATGTGATCAGCGGGGACCCACCGCGGGACCCCGCTGCTTACCTCTGTCCCCCTTGAATCCGGCCATGGTCCGGAGCATCTGGGGTCACCGCTAGCTGTGACCCCAGACGCCCACCAGCATCCCCGGATCAGTACCGGCGTTCTGGTACCGGCGGGGTGTAGGGAAGACAGCATGGACGTCAGGACTGACTGTCCATGCTGTACATCCAGTTGTGCAGCCACAGCTGCATGAAGAATAAGCTTCAGGGGCTCTTCTAGCCCCCACTCCAACAGGTGCACCCGACTCCAGCCGGGCACCAAACTAAACTGAGGTGCCTTGGCCCGGGGGCGGGGTATAGGAGGGGGACCTAGTGCATCCTGGGAGGCTGAAAGCTTAACTCTTTGGTGCCCTGCGACTGACGTCACACCTATACCCCAAGGTATCCTGTGGATACCCTATGGACCCTGAAGTAGAAATTAGATATTTACGTACATCTCCGATGTTTGCAGATCTGCACATGCGCAGGAGCTGTACTTTGTATGTGCAGATATGGTCCTGCGATGTCATTCACAATTTCCTAAAAACTGCTGCATGACATGCTGCTGGCGTTTGGTGGCGGCAACGGGCAGCGTTCCAGAAAATGGTGGCGTGTCGAAGCTAGTGCCAGTGTCCTTGTGTGGTGAGGCGGGATGCTGGGGGAGACAGCCTTCCCTGGCCTGCCCGGCGGAAAGCAGTGAGCTCGGGGGCAGCAACAGTAGCCCCCTTCCGCCGCTGCTCCACATGGAGAATGGCAGCGGTCTACGGGGATGCAGGTCCCGCAAATCCCAACGCAGTGTGCCCAGTCTGGCACCAGCCGCGAGCCCATCCTGACTCACGAGATGGCCACGTGCGAAAAGCTTAACCAGGCTGCCGCCCGCCAGATGTACATCAAAGAGCCGACGCCCACCCCCACTTCCAGTGGACGTCGGCTCTTTGAACTTCGCCCGGCAAATGACAGCCTGTTTAAGCTCTTTCACGATGGCCGCCGGGTCGTGGATGGGTCTGTGGCTGGCGCCAGACTGGACGTACTGCATTGGGATTGGAGGGACATGAATCCCCATGGATGCAGGACCGCCTCCATTTCACATATGGAGCAGTGGTGGAAGGGGGTCACTGTTGCTGCCAGGCGGGCTGGATCCCCCCCACAACGGTCTGCCTGAACACACTATGTGCATCAGAAAGATAGAGAGGCCAATATTTACAGTACCACCTAACCATCTCCTACCCACTAGACGCAGGGTAAGCATTGTTACACTAACAAAAATTATTGTCAAGTATATCGCATATATGACACTGAATCACTAACCAGTGATCCCTGACGTTAATATAGTGGTTACAAATTAAAACAATATAAATGAACAGCAGGAACCTTCCCCACCAAGTTCCTGCTTAATGCCCAATAACATTAGCCGGGGCCTGACCCTGTCTAACTTCTTGGAGGGTGGCCCCTCGGCCTGCAGAATAGAAACTGTAACTGCAGTCTGTTGTAATTTAAAACAATTAAGCTCTGAGAGAGGATGTTTAAATTGGAAACTTATTTGGGGGCTACAGCATAAGAGACTTATCTTGCTGAGCTAGATCTGCGTCAAGGCAATACTTTGGAGTACTGGAATGTACTCCGAAAAGGGTACCTATACCGTGATACAGGAGGAATGTAATGAAAAGTCTCTCTCCTCTCAAGGTAGAGGTAGTGCTAAGTGGATTAGTTTACTGCCAGATTCCCACATGTGCGGAACTACCATAGGTGCAAAGGGTGCAGCTGCTATGGGGCCCAGAGCTGAGGGGGGCCCATCTTCCTTCAAAGTTACATGTGTTAAATACATATTTCACCATTGGGGCCCTTACAAACTTTTTCTAGGGGTCTTCAAATACCTAGCCTGAAACTGCGCTACATTTTAGTTAAAGGCTGCAAAGCGATAGCCCAAGGCTTGAGAGATGTGGGGCAGAATGCCCACTATTAGAGCAGCCAAAGCTGTACCTGGACACCTAGTGCCCCTGGAGCACACATGGAAAATACGGGATGTAGTTAGGATACCCTCGGGCACTATCCCGCCTGCCGATATCCTGACAGCCACATCCCGAAATGGGACTACAGATATGGGTCGAAATCCCAACACCTATCATTAGCCCCACTACTAAATCCCGACACCCGGCTTACCGAACAAAGGTGTCTTAGTGTGTAGCATCGGGGGGGTGGATTAGCGTTAGGGACCCCCGGGGTTGACTTAGGGATAGGCACCTCTCCAGGAGGGTTAGGGTAGGGAAAGGGGGGCACCACTAGGGGGGGGGTTAGGGTTTGGGACAACCCCCTCCCGGAAGGGTTAGGCACTAAGGGGGAAGGTTAGGGTTAGGCACCCCTAAGGGAGGGTTAGGGGAGGGTTAGGGTACTTTCCTGATGCTGTCGGGATTCCAACCCGTCGGGCTGCCGCTGACTGTATTTGATCCACCGGTATTACATACAGATTCCGTAAAATACATAACTTTATATACATGTATACATTAAATTTCGAGATCATATGAGATTGAGCGTGTTCAGGGCGTTGTGGCTGTAGGCTTGTTTTGTAAAAAGGTCGCTTAAAGAAACGTTGCTTAGTAAAAACATGTGCGTCCTAGGAATCGAACCTGTGACTATCACAAGGTAAAGCAGTAGAACATGAGCTCTAGCACATATAGCCCACTAATCTATTATACACTGGGATATATAATCTCAGGGTCAAATTTTAGTGTATGTGCTGCCGAAGCGAGCACATAAGATACCTCCCAAGGTTAGCACAGATGGCTGTGGTGATAACTGGGAAGTTTAAACCCAGCCTTTAATTTTTTTAGTATATGTGCTGCTGAAGTGTAATAGACCCACATATATGCATGGCAGGAGTTATATGAAAAGGCTGGAGACAGCCTAATGTGCTACTGGCTCTCTCTGGCACATTTCTAAAACTGGGGATGATGGGGCATAGAGGGGGAGGAGCCAGTCACTTCTATATTATTTAAAGTGCCAGGCTCTACTCTACCACCGTCTATACCCCATTGTTTATGCTCCAGTGTCCCCTAGTGGATGAAGGAGAAATATTATGAATCAGTGTAATGTAAGATTCTGCAACTTGGGCATCAGATACCATATACTAAAACCTAAAGTTTGCACATTTTTAGACTATGTTGTACTAAACATACGTATATAAAATATGTGGGAATTGAATATTGAGATCTTAGAAATAGTGTAATGTTATTAGGCTGAATAGAATTTATAAGCAATATATACTTATAAAGGTAATCTTTATAATTAGTGCTACTTTGAGCTAGTGTTATACAGTATATAATCACTTATTTCATATTTAAAGTACTACTGCAATTTATGATCTACAGTTAGTAGATCATAGTGGAAGACAATTGTATCTGATTATATCTCTTAAGAGGCTATATAAGGAGTGCAGAGGACATTTCCTTGAATTCTCAGTTGGATGATGAGACATTGCACTCTGGTTCCCAAGATGCATTCTTGGAGCGGGACTGAATTACTGAAGCCGATACAGGCTTGTGAAAATGAAGCTACAAGAGGAAGGCAAACAACTCTGCTGTCGAAATCTTCACTACACAGACCCCTTTAATTATTGCTAAATCTCTGAAGTTGCACCTGTTCTCTTATTTAGTCTGCATTTAGTAAATAGTATTTAAAAATACTATTTATGAAAAGGTTACAGCTGTAATTTGGTATGATTATATTCTCTCTCTGTAAAATAACACCCTCGCCTCGGGTCTACACTTTCTGCTTTACGTTAAGGCTTTGCACTTTCTAATGAATATTGGCGACATGGGCTAAAATGAAGTCTTCCATTAAGGCAGGGGTTCACAAACTTTTTGGAATCACAGCACCCTAGAGCAGTGGTTGTCAAACTGTGCGCCGTGGCACCCTGGGATGCCTCAAGAGACTTGCAGGGTTGCCTCAGTTTGGTGGTCCAGCACCAAATCAAATTATTTATGGTCAATGTAATATAAATATGTGGACAAACAGAAGCGCAAACCTGTCCACCACCACATAACTGAACCTAAGGATGACATATAAGCACAATTTACTTCACTTTACTACTTTAATAAAAAATTTTTTACAAATTTCTCAGTAAGGAACATTTGGCTTAGGGATGCCGTGAAAACAATGCTGATACTCTAGGGCGCTGTGGTTTAAAAAGGTTTGGGAACCACTGCCCTAGAGTATCAGCATTTTTTTCAAGGCATTCTTCGGCCAGAAGTTTCTTATTGAGAAACTCAGCAAAATTTATTTAATTAAGTAACTTGTGCTCACCAGGCATCCTTAGGTTCAATTATGTGGTAGCAGATATGGTTTTGTTTCTGTTTGTCCACATATTTTATGAAAGGCAAATCCATTGCTGGTGGCTTCCAATCACATGGACCAGTATTGGAACCACTGCATTAAGGGATTGTCACATTTGATATATTCAGTTTAAAAGAAAGATGGGGCAAAGGAGAATCTTATTCTATGTGGTCATTTTATATTAAACAGTTAAATTGAAAATTCTGCCTACCCTTCCCTAATCTAATTATTATTACAACCTCCAAGAACCTCTCTGCAGAAACTAACTTACATATAATTCCATAGACAAAAAAAAACTTACTTTTTCACATGTCCCATTAAGGCTGCTTAGACATGATCTGAAATTCCACAAAACCTATTGATTTTCTGCCACTCAAACTTCAAAAAGCAATGAAATTACGATCATTAAGGGCTGACACCTTAATGGACGTGTTCCTTGCGCAATACAGATATGAGATATGGTATGCCATCACACCCTATGGTTAACTGCCGATTCAGCACTCTCACAGAATGAGATTGCCTTCCCAAAAATTCCCTATAGGCTACAGCAGAAAAGTTGTCCTAATTGAGAATGTCAGAAAAATGTGACAGTTGGAGCTTTAGATTACTCCCATGTCCTAATTTTTTATGTTTTTGCCCTGAAATTTGGCGTGCAGCACCCAGTGACAGTTCTACCTGGCCAAACCAAATTTCAGATCCGTACCTCTAATAGCTTTTGAGGTGCAGCCCCTTGAACACCCTGCCCCCCCTCTGGAATCCTCTATGGAGAAATCCATTTTTTTTAGATGCAGCCTTAATATAAGGACACGACTGTCCCCTTATAATAAAACTCCTGGGCAGCATTGTTTCTCTAAATTCAAAGGGTGCTTCAAGGGGACTTTCATCTGAATTAAAACAGATTCATCCAATGAAATGATGGACATCTATTCATTTAAATCACAAATGGTTTCAGCTCATGTAGTGAAGGTGCAGTGGTGTTACAGTGATATGGCTGCTTATCCTCCTCAGATCATGTAGTGAAGGTGCGGTGGTGTTACAATGATATGGCTGCTTATTCTCCTCAGATCATGTAGTGAAGGTGCGGTGGTGTTACAGTGATATGGCTGCTCATCCTCCTCAGCTCATGTAGTGAAGGTGCAGTGGTGTTACAGTGATATGGCTGCTCATCCTCCTCAGCTCATGTAGTGAAGGTGTGGTGGTGTTACAATGATATGGCTGCTTATCCTCCTCAGATCATGTAGTGAAGGTGAGGTGGTGTTACAGGGATATGGCTGCTCATCCTCCTCAGCTCATGTAGTGAAGGTGCAGTGGTGTTACAGTGATATGGCTGCTCGTCCTTCTCAGCTCATGTAGTGAAGGTGCGGTGGTGTTACAGTGATATGGCTGCTCATCCTCCTCAGATCATGTAGTGAAGGTGCGGTGGTGTTACAGTGATATGGCTGCTCATCCTCCTCAGATCATGTAGTGAAGGTGCGGTGGTGTTACAGTGATATGGCTGCTCGTCCTTCTCAGCTCATGTAGTGAAGGTGCGGTGGTGTTACAGTGATATGGCTGCTCATCCTCCTCAGCTCATGTAGTGAAGGTGCAGTGGTGTTACAATTATATGGCTGCTCGTCCTCCTCAGCTCATTTAGTGAAAGTGCAGTGGTGTTACAGTGTTATGGCTGCTCGTCCTCCTCAGCTCATGTAGTGAAGGTGCGGTGGTGTTACAGTGATATGGCTGCTCATCCTCCTCAGATCATGTAGTGAAGGTGCAGTGGTGTTACAGTGATATGGCTGCTCATCCTCCTCAGCTCATGTAGTGAAGGTGCAGTGGTGTTACAGTGATATGGCTGCTCGTCCTTCTCAGCTCATGTAGTGAAGGTGCGGTGGTGTTACAGTGATATGGCTGCTCATCCTCCTCAGCTCATGTAGTGAAGTTGCAGGGGTCTTATGGTGAAATGACTGCTGCTTCCTCCTTAACACAACTGCAATTTAAACAGTTTGTTGCTTTGGTCATGAGAAAATGAAGTTGGAGGCAATGATACTCATTGGCTGCACAAACCGTGCACAGTGATCCTGTGGGTTGGAGAATGCAGCATGGTGGTACAAGTGCTGGCTTAGATAAAGGTTTTGTGCAACTTCAAAAATCCTCAAAGTAATTAGCAGCATGATCAACATTTAACTAACCTTAAACCAATCTGATAAAACATTCCAGCACTGCTGCAAGTGGAAATTATAATCCGAAAGCGGGAAGCCTTTTGAATATCTTCTCCAGGTACACAATATGGCTTGACCAAGTCATTTATTGACTAGGAATGTAAGAGACAAAAAAAATATAACATGAACTGCATTATCCCTGAATTCTAAACCCGGGTACACACTAAATGATGTGTGTACCCAGCGATGTCGCCAACGATCCCAGCACTGTTGGGCCGACATATCGGGCGGTCCATACACACTCGACGTTTTGGTGCCCGACCGCCCGATATACCGCCCCCCCGCATAGCGCTGCATGGAATCGTAAGCCGCATCGCCTGATCTTACATGCTGCACATAAGATCAGACGATGAGGCAGACGACCCCATGGGAGCGCGTGTGGTGTGTAGGGTACATCAGAAATACTATACAGCTATGTTTCGCAACTCCAGTCTTCAGGAACCTCTGACAGTTCATGTTTTACAGGTCTCCTTAGTATCACAAGTGAAATAATAAGCACCACTTGAGGATCTTTTACAACGTTCAATAATGAATACACCTGTGCGCCAACTAGATCATCTGTAAAATATGGTGAATTAGTTATTATTCACCTTAGGGTGCGCTTATACCTCACAGACCACATAAAATACTAATAGATATCTCTATTAAAAATATAGACACAAAACCTCAAAATTATACACATAATTCAGCAATTTATGCACCCATTGTTTATTACATACACAGCTTCAAATGGAAGAAAAGAAAAGAAGGCTCTTTTTGTGGGGCATTCTTTATATGTAATTGTTTAAAATTAAAAATTTACTTTTAATATGATCCGTTAAAATAAATCTCCAAGGTATACAAAGACAGTACAAGACAATACAATACTGATCGTGGAGTTATTTCTAGACCCAATTTTCCTTGGGCATTATTTGAGGTCTATGTTGGTAATCAATATATTGATATATAATTATTTTCTTCTGTGCGGATACAACCCCCTTTTTTCTTCAACATACACAGCTTTGTTGTTATATTAGTATCGTCTGTGTACATGCATTAGTCTATCATCACTCAAGATTTAGTCTTGGCTCCTTAGCAGATACAGATTGCCAAAATAATTAACCTCCGTGCAGTGGGCCTGATTCAGAGCCGCTCGTTCGCTCTGAGTGATGTTCGCACAACTGCGCATGCGTATGGGTTGTCATGCGCATGCGCAAACCAGTCATTGCGGTCGGAAATCGAGCGCTCGCAAAAAAAAGAGGGGCTGCTAATTTGATTGACAGAATGTACCGTTTGTGGGTGGTAACAGGGAAAGGTGCTTGAAAACGGGGGAGTGGAGATCCGAACGCAGGCGTGCCTAACGGTTTAATGGGAGTGCATAATTAGTAAAGGAGCGTCATCGACCACGTCACTTGGTTGTCTTTTAGCCTGAACTGCTCGCAGTGATTGCGGTAGGAAAAACCTACCACAAGCACTGCGAGCAGTTCAGATGCCTTTCGATGTACCCGATTAATCAAATAAATACCGGAGATGACGTGTGATGCGAACAGCAAAGGGGCGTCTTTACAAAATAGCGAGCGCATTTTTAGTTCGCTCAGACATAGAGGCGTCAACAAACCGCAAAGAGCTAGCGCACAATTTAAATAGCAGGTCCCTTTTTTGGAACGACTGTCCGCATATAGCGTCCGGGTCTGAATCATGCCCAGTGTTAAAAGAATAACAAGTGTCAGCTCCAGCGGATGTACGGGAATCGGTATGGAATCCCGGCTGCCGCATGGCCGGCAGTTCGATTCTCGGCAGTGGCAGCCCGACAGATCAGCAGAGCCCGCCAGCGGAAGCCCGACAGCGCTGGAAATCCCGATCGTCCATAAGGTAAGTGTAAACTAACCTAACCCCTAACCCTCCTTAGGGGTGCCTAACATCCCCCACAAGTGCCTAGCCCTAACCCCCCCTTCTCCTAGCCTAACCCTCCCGGGGGGGTGCCTAATCCTAAGTCCCCCCCGGGGACCCTAAACCTAAACCCCCCCCCCCCCGCGGCTGTCCGCTCGTGGCGCCCGGCATCAGGTAAATGAAAAGGCATCTAGATATAGACGCCGGTCATTTATCCCACGCCGGGAAGCCGGCTGTCGGTATTAATGCAGCCGGTTTCCCGACTGCATACCGATGTACGTAACCACATTAGCCTTCATGTAGTGTTAGGAGAAGTATGTGTTGGGTCTAAATAAGCGCACCCTAAGCTGAATAACAACTAATTCACCATATTTTCTTGTATATCGTTAATTAGCACCTTCAGCGCAGCTAATTGGGTAGCAGCAACTATATATGTTTTTTTATAGAGACAACTTGGTATATACTATCAAGAAATAACAAAAGAACATATATAAAAAATTGATATTGAAGCGCTGTCTGTGTACTTAGTCAATCCACATATTTATTCACAAAAGACCTAAAAAAAACACACATTTAGAAGAGTCCAGAAAAATGGTGCCCGGAATATAGCCACCCAGGCCATAGCCCTAGCAGGACAAGTAATAGCTCCTGTAAGAGTATATAGATTTATGACAAGCTTCTATACGTCTGTCTGTGGTCTCCTTCAAGGAAGTTGCAGTATGAATGGACAAGGTGGCATTTTTAACCAGATGCATTACATGAGAATCCACCATTGGGAGAACTTCCCAATTAGTAGAAAACAGTAGCTGGAAGCAGGTAAAATTAACTTAAATGTTTTGGAAAATAAAACCTTTTACCGGGCATATTCCATGCTTCACTCATGTGATCAGATAGCTGGTCAGAGTGAGGAAACTCTGGTAAAATAATCTTTTGCAGCTTAAAAAGTGCATGTTTTTTCTTAGGAGCAGGCACATCCTGCTCTCACAAGAACAGGTACAGTCAGGTGCATAAATATTGGGACATTGACAGAATTTTCATATTTTGGCCTCTATTCATGGTTTTGAAATGAAACAAACAAGATGTGCTTTAACTGCAGACTTTCAGATTTAATTTGAGGGCAATTACATCCAAATCAGGTGAACTGTGTAGGAATTACAACGGTTTCTATATGTGCCTCCCACTTTTTAAGGGGCCAAAAATAATGGGACAAACTAAACAATCCTAAATCAAACTTTCACTTTTTAATACTTTGTTGCAAATCCTTTGCAGGCAATTACAGCCTGAAGTCTGGAACGCATAGACATCACCAGACACTGGGTTTCATCCCTGGTGATGCTCTGCCAGGCCTCTACTGCAAATGTCTTCAGTTTCTGCTTGTTCTTGGGGCATTTTCCCTTCAGTTTTGTCTTCATCAAGTGAAATGCATGCTCAATCGGATTCAGGTCAGGGGATTGACTTGGCCATTGCATAACATTCCACTTTTTAGCCTTAAAAAACTCCTTGGTTGCTTTTTCAGTATGCTTCGGGTCATTGTCCATCTGCACCGTGAAGCGCCGTCCAATGAGTTCTGAAGCATTTGACTGAATATGAGCATATAATATTGCCCAAAACACTTCAGAATTCATTCTGCTGCTTTTGTCAGCTGTCACATCATTAAAGTCTGTACTAAGGTAGACAGTACGTCTATCCATGGGGGAGGTAAAGGATTTGCAGGGGGTACCTGCTGTGGCCATCCCATAGGTGGCGCTACCACGGGGACTGCTATTTGGTCCACAAGTTTTGCCAGCATTTGTGAAAAGGCAGCCCAGGGTGGGTCCTGAGGGAGAGACATCCTGAATGAGATCCTCTGTGGCTAAGCCCACAGAGCAGAACTTACAAGATATCAGAGTAGGAGAAGCAGCATTAGGCTGCTTGTTATTCTTTCCTCTGCCAGACATAGTCAGAAGAATAATAGAATACACAGTATGATACAGTGCAATGAACACCTTGCAGAATGTGTAATATGGCACAATGTAGTGTGCAACCGTGCTATATAGTATGTGATAGTCCTCAAACTTAAATAGCAGATGTGAGGTACAATGAACCCCCAATAACTTAGTATGTCAGGGTATATAGAAAAAAAGGAAAGGTATAAACTGACAGTATAAAAAATAGAGGATTAGCGCTAGCACAAGTCGCATACAAATGCAGAAAAAAACATTACATGTCTGCAATGGGCACTAAAATCAACTACACAGACCACAGTGGCTGGTAGGATATAGCGCTGTATAACCTGGTCCGTGGGAAAGGTATACAGGGAGACTGAACCCAGCGTTTCCTGGAGACCTGCTTGCCTAAAATGACTGCCGTGCATCTCTGAGGGGGTGGAGGGAGAGGAAGGAGCCGCTCAGGGAATACCAAGAACGCAATGGAATGGCGCCCTGAGCTGGGGGAGGGGCTGCAGGGAGAGCGCCTTATCCCATGGCTGACATTAACCACCGGGTCCCCTAGCCTTTACAATATGCCTCTGCATCAGTATTGTTATGCCCTGGTGGTCTAGTGGAGTAGTGGGCGAGCCAGTGCCACATCAGCGCCTCTGGTCTGTCTCCTGAGACCGGAGGCAAGACTGCAATAAGACGCGGGTGCCCGCAAACGGGGTTCCGCCTTACCTGTCCCCTGGATTCCGGACTGCAGTCTGGGGTCCGGGGAACCTGCTAGCTAGTCCCCCTCAGAGCCCCGTTGGGAGTATATAAGACAAGCACAGGCTTGGTGTCGCAGCACAGACGTCCGGAGGACAGCCTGGTACTGCTCGCCCGTTTGGTAAAAAAATAAAAAGTAAATGAAATCAGAAAATTAAAGATTGGGCTGCTTAATGCAGCCCCGTTACAATGGTGATCCAGCTCCTGCCGGACATCAACGAAACTGAAGTGCCCTCAGGCTGTGGGCAGGGTATAGGGGAAGGACCGGAGCATCCTGGGATTGAAAAGCTTTGCGGTTGGTGTCTGGTCCTCCAGGTCCCACCCACACCCCAATGTCTCCCTGAAGAGCCCTATGGACCTTGAAGAAAGGCAGATTTTGAGGCTGCCACAGTAGCCACAATCTTGTCCAACTCTGCGTCGAACAGCCTGTCTACAGAGAAGGGTAAGGATTCGAGTGCCTTCTTGGCGGAGGTAGTAGGAGCAGTTGCACAGGCGCCCATTAGGACGCCTTGCTGTTTCTCAGATAAACAGAAAAATAATATAACTAAGCTTGGGACTGCTAAGTAGTCCCCCTGTTACAAAAAGTGCGACTGATCCTGTCCAGCACCAAACGAAAAACTGTCTGCCTATGGCTGGGGTCAGGGTATATGTGGAGGAGGACCGGGGCATCCTGGGAGCTAAAGCTTAACTGTTTGGTGGCCGGATTACTCCAACCACACACACCCCATGGTATCACTATGGAACCCCTATGGACCCTGAAGAAAAAATGCACTGTTAAGCTCGATACACATGATACAATAGAGTGTAAGATATATCATTCCGACATGGATCAGAACAATCTATTGTACACATTGTACAGTGTGTACACCCAATCTGTTGTTCATTGTATCGTCCCATCTGCTGTCCTGCATGGCAGATGGGACAATTAAATGAACTACGCGGTACTGTTGCATGCAGCATGTGACAATACACAGCGCCGTTTTACACTGGATCATGCTTTGTGTACAGCGCGCACGATATATCGTTACATCGATCGCCACATTGCCGATTCTTATGGTCATATGGTGTGTACCCAGCTTTAGGGCTCCTTGAGGACTGGAGTTGGAAAACAGAAGGAGAATAATTTAAGAAAATGGTCACACCTGCTTTTTCCATCAGTTAGCATATATCAAGTTCATCATTGTACAAATAGGATAGGGTGTTCTGTGAGACACTATCTGACAAGCAATGGGCCTGATATAGCACTGATAGCTATTGCAAATGGCCGTTTGTTGCGTACTGGGCATGCACTGCACGTGTGTGCGCGGCGATCTCGCTGCGATTAAGCACATAGACAGGAATCCATCGCACAGTGATTGACAGGCCGTGAGCGTTTGGGGGTGATGACGGGGGAGTGGTTGCAGAAACGCATGTGTAACTGTCCGTTTGAACGCCGTTGCATGGGTGTGCATAAATTAGCCACTGCGATTGCCTACACAGCTTGTGCTACAAGACTTGCAGCTTCTGCAACGGGTCAGACCTGCTGTAATTGTCATAGGACTAAATTTATCCCGCAACAGCAATATTATTATGTATTTCATGCGGGATTCTTTCTCATAATGAATGTAGATATCACGGTCTCATGTTTCCATAATCAAATGTATACTTTCCTGGACAGAGATGATCCTTTCCCTATATTTCTACGGGAAGATCTTGCATGAGGTGCTACCACTACCCCTATAAATACATGCGTTTTGCCTGCAGCTTTCAAGGCTATCCTAGCAAGCCTTGAAAAAGCTGCAGGCGTAACACGCATTGGCGTTTCCAATAGTACCGCTAATCATGATCATATCACCCACTTCACTGTGTAATGGACTTGATGGGACTATATGTATATTATAATGCACTGATAACTATATTAAAAGCAAAAGTGATTTAGTTTCCACGTGTAGCAGGTACAGCATCACAAATAATAGTGACCGATAACACGGCTCTCCATGCTGGAAACACCGCTGGAGTATATACACAGATGCTGACAATGTTACTAGACGGGAGAGCGGTGCATAAGATATCAGCATAGAAAGTTACCTTATGATCAAGATTGCAGGAGTGTAACCTGTGATACAGCATAGTGTATTGTGTTGGAGACGGATTATTTCAATACTCTATAGCAATTTCTGACACAACTATAAAGTCACAGTCACAATGAATGAAATACAAGTATTGTATATTGTGCAGAAGAGGAAATCATTTAATTACTAAATAACTGATATGGGTATGTTTCTAAGCCTAAAATACCTTGTATCAATTAGAAGAGGCTACTTTCTATTTGGCAACATTTATATACTGAAATCGCAACAGGACTGAATAACACTGACCTATTTATTATTATATTGGGCAGTGCTCAGATCAGGTAACTACCTGGGAATTATCTGGGTCCCTGTAACAAAATACTCACAATACAGTAGCAGTAAGATAGATATACTTGTAACTAAATCACAATTATTTAAAATGTGAAGAGATTAATAATACATATAATAAATCAGCGGTATATGAAACTTTCTTTTTAATACACACTTCATATCTTTTTGCACACTATAATTCTATAATTTTAACAAATATTTTGCCCTTAATGTCCTGAACAATGTATTTTAAGAAACATCAATATTTATTAATTTTTAATTCAAAATAATATTACCAAACAACTGCTATAATCAGGGATTCTCATTTGTGCCCCGCACACAATACCCCACTTTCTTCTCTTTTTTTCTACTGCAATTGTGTGTGACGGGCCGATATGCTTCGATGTTACCGATGTATACGCAGGACTGCGAAGTATTGCGGATGTGAGAAGCAGTGGTCGTCTCTATGTGACTGAGCGGTGGCAGGTATTAGCATATTTTTGCAGCTGAATTTCATGCGATTACGCAGCTACGATCGCAACTGTGATCCGTGCTGAATCAGGCCCAATGTTCAAATAATAAAACACAAACTTCTTTAAGATTTGGATTCTATGGTCTAACCATATTTCCATATAATACAGCAGGGGTATTTAACATGTGGCCCTCCAGCTGCTGTGGAACTACACATCCCAGCATGTCCTAAGGTAAAACTGTGGAAGGTCATGTTGGGATGTGTAGTTGCAAAGCAGCCAGAGGACTGCATGTGCAATACAGAATAAACATGATTGCACGGGTATGATATGTCGAAATGCAGAATGTCAACATCCACAATGTCAACACGGGCATAATATTGACATTGTGAATGTCGACAATACTATTTTAGCTTAAAACTAACCCTAATTGCATTTGTCAACATTGTTACTGAACATTTCTACATTATGTTTACATCAATATGTAAACTGTTAAACCATGTTGACATTCGGATTGCAACCCAATTGCACACCTAATATGCAGATATGGACGACAAATACCAGCCTTTTGTCATTGTGAATTTGACAAGACTGCAATTCTGGGGTTATTGTATACAGCATGCTGTGAAGATTATTATTGAAACATCACAGTATGCGAAATGTCATGACTGATGGGACATAATTCTATAGAGAAGTTCCAATAATACATTTTCCTAGAGATTGTTATTTCAACAATGGAATAAGCTCATCTGTATTAGAGTATGGTAAGGACCTGGACAATATGATTTAGAAGCTACAATTTTACACACACCAGAAATAAATAATTATCTACTCTGGAATGAGGCTGTTTGTCAAAGCTTATGGCAGATCAGCTATAGTTAAACAACTGAATAAAGCAGAATATTTAGTTTTAATAGTATTATTTTGCCATTACCTCTTCTTGACGGCTTGAAGCATTCACTCTCACCATGCTTCCAGGTTCAAGATGCTTACTTTCGTGAAGACGAAGACACACAAGGTCAGAAGCACTATTGGAAGGAGCACACACCAAAATGCGACTATCTGGCAAAGCATAGTAAATCTGCAGATAAAAATAAATGAATTAAATCAAACGGCATAATTAGTAGAGAAAAAAAAACATACTGGTTCTTTAGTAATTCTAATAAAATGTTATATATATCTATATTATTCAGTTAAAAATAGAAGTATCACAAATTATCAAGAAAAAACATATAAGCCATCACACTTAGGGCCTGATTCAGACCCACTCGCGAGCGGCTGTCCGCTCGCAAGCGGGTCGATGGTCTGCACTGTGGATGCGCACGATGGAGGGAGCTCCGTCGTGCGCATGCGCGAGACGCGACGAGCGAAGGACTTTCCTTCGCTCGTAGTGTCTGATCAAAGGGGGCGTCCCAAGGGAACGCCTACCGTCAGAAGCCGGCCCCACTGACATCACTAGTGATGTCAGTGGGAGTGATTTTGGCTCTGATAAAGCCAAAATCACTCCTGGGCTTGCGGTTGAAAAACTCAACCGCAGGCTTCTGCTCGCAGTGGCGATGGTCGCGATGGTCAAGACCATCGCGACCATCATCCTGCACGCTCGTATATGCTGTGGGTGGTGACCCACAGCTATACGAGCGTGAGTTACTTACCTGTCTTTACCCTCCACTACAATTGGTACATTTAAAGACTTCTGTGCGACACATGTAATAATATGTAAACATAGGAGGTTTCCACCTCGACTACTTACCGGCAAAAATCCCTGTGGCGCAGGGAAAGTCTACTCAATTAAATAACCTTTTTTCCACGCTGAAAAATCGTGATTCAGGCGTGGAAACCCACCGGTTCCTGCGGAATCACTAGGTTTTTTCCTCGCGTGCGAATCCAATTTTGTGTTTTTTTTCATGGACTTTACCTCACACTTCAATGAGCTGTGAGATTTAGTCCGATTGCGGGGGCTCGCGCGCGGGGTAATCCCCGCTAATTGAATTGCTCTAGCGTGGGAATTAGTTGTGGGCTAATTGAATACCCCCCAGAGATTTGAACCTCAAATAATTTCATCCAGGGTATACTACTCATTGTCTAACAAGTTTTGCGGCGAGTGATTTGCCCACTCCCTTCACATAATGGGGTAGAGAAAGTCAACATAAATTGCTTATTGGAAACAGTTACCTGCAGAATAGTTTCAATGACAGTGACTGTTTTTCCTGTCCCTGGAGGCCCAAAAAGAATATATGGAGTAGGGCGGCACTCTCCACTCAGTATCCTTCTCACAGCCAACTTCTGGTGATCATTCAGCACTGGGTTGAAGAACTGGCTCTTTTTCTTCACTGGGGATCGCTTACCTGTAGGAAGGCAAATGTCAGAGTATATAACCAACAAGAGGAGCCAAGTGACTAGTGACAAGAGACTATAGTATAGGGGATAACAATATAATTGAGCGATAGAAACAAAGATACATATAAGATACATTATGTAAATACTTTTAAACTTAATTTATTTAATAACAGCTGGGGTGAACCCTGGGGCTATTCTCTGCACACCTGGTGCAGGTTTAATGGGTGAAAGCTAGCAATTAATTTTGTTCTTTACAGCGGGGACTACAGGTCCGGTCCCCGCAACCCTGCTCCACATGGTGGCACTTGGAGAACCACAAGTGCTACCATGCCCCAACAGTAAGGGCCTGGTGCCATCTGTACCCACACTGTGAAAAAATATATATAAATAAATAAAAAAGGGGATTTTTGGTTACTTACCGTTGAATCCTTTTCTCTGAATCAGGCTGGGGACACTGGACCATGTGTTGTAGATGGGACTGTAAGAGCTGGCACTTAAACTACACTGTAGCTTTAAACCCTAAGCTCCTCCCCTCTGCAACCACAGCATGCCAGTAGAACTTTAAAAGTGCCCAGTAAGGAGAAGCAGTAACGGAGTGAAACTGTGGTAACAACAAACAAAACTACAGAAAGTAAATGGTCAAAACCAAAACACCACATGACAGAGTGTGAGGGAGAGAACGCAGTGTCCCCCAGTCTGATTCAGAGAAAAGCATTCTACGGTAAGTAACCAAAAATCCCTTTTCTCCTTCATCAAGGCCGGAGTACACTGGACAACGGGACATTCAACAGCCGTTCCCAGGGGAGGGAACCTGACCAGTGGGCATCGCTGGAGGCAAAAACCTGAAACCTGTAAAAATGAGCAAACGTGTGGACAGAGGATCAGGTAGCAACAAGTCTGCCATGCAGACTTGTTCAGCCGAGGCCCCCGTATCGCACCACCCAGAAGGTCGCCACCGCCCGAGTAGAATGAGCAGGCACATTGTCTGGCACTGGACAACCCGCACCAGAATAGGCTTGAGTGATGACTGAGCAGATCCAATATGCAATGGTCTGCTTTGTAGCGGACCAACCATGTATCTCAGTGTCGTAAAAGAACCAGCAGGGAATCCATACGACGATCGGAAGAAGTTCTGTCAAAGTAGATCCACAGGGCCTGGATGGCGTCCAACAGATGCAGATCGTCCCGGGAAGTCGCTGATGGAGGAAACACAGAAAAGAATTTCCTGGTTCAAGTGGAAAGCTGAAACAACTTTCGGTTGGAATGAAAGAACTGTACGGAGAACCGCCCGATCGACATGGAATATGCAAAATAAAGCGCCCAACTTGGAGACTCACCGAGCTGAGGCAACAGCCATAAAGGAAAATCTATTTATCTATCAAATTTAAGGTACACTGAATCCAAAGGCTCAAAAAGGAGAACAGAGAGGACTAGGTTAAGATCCCAAGGAGCTACAAGCAGCTGAAACGGTGGTCGAACCCGCAACACCCCCTGTAAAAAGGTCTGAACCTTTGCAAGAAGGGCCAGACGCAGCTGAAAAGAAATAGATATAGCCGAAATTTGCACTTTCAAGGAGCGAAGCCGCAAACCAGCCTCCAACCTCTGAAGAAAGGCTGAGAACTGAGGAAGGAGAAACATGGAAGTATGAACATCGCTGCAGAGAGGTGTCAAAGACCACCCCCAAAAACAGCAGGCACTGGCAGGGTGTCAGGTGAAACTTCTTGAAATTAAGGATCCAGCTGTGATCCTGAAGCACCTGCACCGTACGGTCCAGATGTACCTGCAACTGGGAAGCCGAATCTGCCTTCACGAGCAGATTGTCCAAATAAGGCATGACAGTTATAACATCCTTGCGCAATAGGCTTGCCAATGCCGCCATGACTTCATGAACATGCACAGGGCTGTGGCCAAGCCGAATGGCAGGGTCTGGAACTGAAAGTGAGCCAAGCCGACTGTGTGAACTGGAGGAGAGAGTGATGATCTGCCCAAATAGGAATGTATAGGTAAGCGTTCCTGAGGTCGAATGAGGCTAAAAATTTGTTGGCTTTCAAGACATGGATCACCGATCAGAGAGATTCTATGCGAAAATGATCTGCCCAGAAAGCCAAAGATTCAAACTTGAGTGGTAGGAGGTAGTTCAGCTTCCAAACAAGGAAGAGGTTGGATTAGAATCTCCATTTCAGTTTTTAAACGCCGGAATCGGAACAATAACCCCTTCTGAAAGCAGATAACTGATAGCCTGGTTCAAGGCCATCCTCTTCTCCAAAAAACGTTGCGGCGAAAGAGCCTGGAGGTCGATTACATAACCTTGGAAAATGATGTCCCACACCCAGGTGTTAGCTGTTGACTCCACCCACCAGTCCCTGAACTGGAGCAGGCGGCCTCCTACCCCCGACTGGACTGGTTGGGGAGAGACCCCATTAGGCGCTAGGCTTCTCCAGAGCCTGGCTTCCGAGCATCTGTTGGCACCAGAATATCTGTCCCTAGGAGCCGAACTCCTGCCGGGGAAAAAACGGCTTTGGGTAGCCTGACCTCTAGTAAGGGAGAGCGAAAAGCTTGAAACCGAGGACCCCACTGTTTCAGGGCAGCCACAGGCATAAAAGTGCTTTTCCCTCCGGTAGCTTGGGCAGTAATGGTATGCAACTTGGGCCTGAAAAGACCCCCCCCCCCCCCCCACCACCAAAGGGAAGGGATACCAATGAATGCATGGATTCGGCATCCGCACCCCAACCACAGAGCTAAAGTGCACTCCAAGATGGCTGTTGCCGAAACCCTGGAGGCTACTTGAGCGCCATCTTGGATGGCCTCACAAACATATTTAGCTGTACCTCAAAGCTGTTCCTCCAAGTCCAGTAATTCATCCATGGGCAAAGCACTCTGAAGTCCTGCGACAACTTTTTCAGCCTGTCTCTCCATGGCCCGAGCCACCTACGCCGAGGGTACCAAAAGGGCGAATAACGACTAAAAATGGACTTAAAACAACCTTCCAATTTCTTATCCAGTGGATCCTTAAAGGACACCAAACCCTGCTGGATCAACCCTGGGAGCTTGCTCACACGTGGTCACATGGTCACATGGTCTGCCCAAAAGAAGACAACGGGACGCAAACTTGTGAGGAACGGAGAACTTATCTGGCGCCTTCCAGGCCTAATCGACGAGATCCGAAGAACGAGTGAAAGTAACAATCCTCTTTCGTCAATGCTTGAACGGACCCACCACCTGTGCTTTGTTATCCAGATCCAGGCAGTCCAGAGACTGCCGTACTGATGTAATGAGATCTTCTACGACTCTACACAAGAAAAAGTTCAGATCCTCACCCTCAGGGAGGACCACATCATCCAGAAATTCACCCTCCTCTTCAGAATCCGAAACTTCTAACCGACCCCTGGAAGAAATAAGACGCTTATGCGATTGGCGCAGCCTAGGACCCTCAAAGAACCTTCTCAGATAAGAGGAAACTTTCTCAAATCCCGACGCTGTACACTCTATTGTACGAAAGTAGATCAGGCCACCTGGGGTTGGGGAACCACACCGCCAGGAGAAGGGGACCCGGAACCATGCATGGAAGAAACAAACGTGGCAGCCGCCCTTACCTGTTCCTCCCCTGAAGCTCTATGAGTTTTGCCAAGTCGAAGAGCAACTGACCCAGAGCCTGTTCCCACGCAGGCTCTGTCGGGACAGACGTGGTTCCTTCCGGCACCTACGCGCCACTGGGCCCCGTCCGATAGTCCACCTATCCACACGGTAATTTAACAATACACTGGGAACAATTAAAAAATAACGCCATAGTAGTGCTCTTCACTTTGATGTGCTTTGTTTTGTCCATCATAGTCCACACGTATCCCCACCATTAGCAGCAAAATTTTAAAGAATTCTCAGCCCGCTGAGGCAGATGAGACTGTAGGGTGGCTGGTGCAGCGTCTTACACAGCAAACAGGGACGATACCAATGGCCGCAGTAAGGCAGAGGAGAAACCAGCACTGACAGGTTCCCCCCCCCACCCCGCTCTGTGTGTCCACTCACCTCCGCAAGTGTTACTCTGCCCCCCTCTGTGAGGAAAACACTTGGTGTGCCCCAGAGCGGGCTGCCCATTACCGGCATGCTTCACCAAGGAGATGCCCCTTACTAACCCGGCAAGATGGCGCTGCCATCTGGCAAAGGGCTGAAGCCTGGCACCCTCTACAAGGGTGCGAGTGTGCAATGTCCCCGAAACCAGGCAGTCTAAGATGAGACTGGAGTGTGATGGGGGGTGCCGCCGGTCAGCATACTCGTCCCCCGCCACAGCTGCAACCGGGGAAGATGCAGCTCCCTGCAGCTGCTGCATTCACACTGTGCGCTGCTGGAAGCAGTGCACAGGACCTAACTACAAAGAAAAGAACTAGCTACAAAGGGCTGCAGAGCCCCTCCAAAACATTCCTAACTTCACAGGCACTTATATTACACTGGTATGCTGGGGCTCCAGAGGGGAGGAGCTTAGGGTTTAAAGCTACAGTTTAAGTGCCAGCTCCTGCAGTCCCATCTACTTCCCATGCTCCAGTGTCCCCCAGCCTTGATGAAGGAGAAAAAGAAAGTACGCGGACACCGAACCCACATGGGTTCCTGAGGTTTCCTACGCTAAGATGCAGGAAACCATGTGGGACCTGTCATTTTCAGGGAAGCACTGTAAAATACAGTATATACATATCGTGCTTCCGTGTTCGTGGGTTTGATATTGCAGTTAGTTTTTTTGCCAAGCCCCCTAGATGTCCACTTGGAGAAGGGGACCGACCAGCGCCATGGAGTAAGTAATGTTGCCAATCCACTAGGCGACTAAACCCAGTGATTGAGCGATAACGACCGTCGTTATCGCTCAATCGCTTGGTAATCGCCCGCAAATCAGGCAGTAAAATGTTAAAAACGACCAGCGATGCGCGTGCCCGCCGGTCGTTTTTAACATCTATCATCGACCGAACATGACGGTCAACCTGACGACTGCCGTCAGGTTGCCATGTTCGGGGATGATTGATCTGCATACACTGAACGTCTGAGCGTTCAGTGTATGCACTTCACCCCTAGGGGGACGTCCCCGCATTTATGTAGTGTAAATGTGCATGAGTGGCTAATAAAGGGTTAGCATAATCAGTGTCCATGTACTGATCCCAGGTCAAGTTTGCTGGGATCTGTAGTCCCACACTGAAGAACAATGGGCCTGATTCAGCTTGGATTGCAGATGCTTATACGCACGTAATCGGTTGATTGTTGCCGTTCTATGCATGCGTACAGTATGCATCACAGTGCGCGTGTGCGAACCAGTCATTGCGGACGAGACTGCGATCGCAGAGGCTACACAGACCCTTCGCAAATTGACAGAAAGCACAGTTTGTGGTTGGTGATGGGGGAGTGGTTGGGGAAATGCAGGCGTGCCAGTTCGCTTCAACGCCGTTGCATGGGTGTGAATAAATTATTAACTGCGATACCATATTCATCCTCATAGAGGCCACATAGTGTATGCTGAAGTAAGCTATTCCTGAGTGAGGTCTGACCTGCTTTAACTGTGCGTATGGGTCCAATGGTACTCTATTTACCGATGTTTTTGCAGTTTTGCTAACCATTACGGATGTGCGTGTAAGGTAAAGTGAGCGTTCTTATGTAGTGCTGCGGCGGCATTGCGATCGCTATGGATTAGCATACTATCGCACTGAACTGGTGCGTACCCTATATTGCGATCTGTAGTGAATCAGGCCCAATATTAATTACTAACTTTTACCCATTAACCCTGCACCCGCTGCCACCAGGAATGCAAGGAATAGCCTCCACCAGGTCCACCCTATTTTCCAGTAATCAGCACCAAGCTGATCCAGCCAGGGGGCTTACACACTAGCAGGGAGACGCACAGCGTGGTGTCCCTCTGCCATAATATAAACCCAGCCCCAAACTGGTCAGCCCAGGGCTGGAAATCCTGGGGAAGTGGGGACCCAAAAATAAAATAGGGTCCCCCTACCAATGATCAACCAGCCCTAGGCTGGAAGCCTAGAGCTCTTCCTCACACCCCTGGAGGCAACATAATATTGTTCTTTATAGTGGAAGTACAGGTCTCAGCAAGCCTGCTTCGGCATGCAAGGCACTTGGAGAACCACAAGTGCCAGCATACCTGGGCAACAAGAACCCGCTAGCACCTATGGTTCCACTGTAAAGAAATTACAAAAATGACAGGACACGCACAAACTGAATGCTGTACCACAATACACACACACATTCACACTTCATACTTACCTTGTCCTTGGATGTGCTTGGTCCCCTTGTCTACGTATAAGTCCAGGGTCTTGGAAAAACAAACAATGCAACCACCAATGCCCACGTACATGCTGTACACTATGTACAGCTCTACCCGAGATCTGACAGTTCCCACTTGCGTCACTGCACTAGACAATGGTGAAGCCGCTGATAGGCTAAAAGTCGGACACTCTCAGCTAGCAGATACTGCCATCGAAACTGTCCGCTGATTGGCTGAGTGTGTCGAACTCTTAGCCAATCAGCGCTTCAGCATTGTCTAGTGCAGTGACCCATGTGGTAACTATCAGATCTCGGGTCGTATTTCACCAGTGATTTGCCGTCGAATTGCCCTTCAGTAAATCTCCAATTAGTCAAATCAAACCCAAAATCGCAGCTAAAACACCAAATCAACCAAAACTGAATCTTAGTAAATTTACCCCCAGTGTCTTTACACCACATGGCGTGAGATGCCCAGTGCAAATAAGACACTCCAAGAGGGGTAGCGTACTAAATTTCTCTTTCAATTTTGCATCAAATACGTAGTGCAGATGCAGCGATAAACCACTCACTGTACTGTAAACAGTAGGCTATGACTAATTACACAGGAAATGGTTTCACACACATACAAAGTCGCAGCTGAAGCACAACAGTACTAGGTGTGAGGAAAAGTCGCTGCTGCTAACATCGGAGCCTTTTTACAAAGATTTAAATTCAGTCGGACACAGATATACAAATGTTGAACATCAAACAGATCAATGCAAGCTAGCAATGCAGTTTGTGACTTCCAGTTTTAATTATGTGAATAAGACACCCACTTGATCGAGAAAAACGTGGTGCACAGAGAGGAGCCATTTTGCGTGACTGATGCCACAGTATAAGGACACATTTGTAGATATACAAGACAACAAAGGATACACAAAATGTACTGTAGAAAATACTGTATATATTTACTGAAAGGAATACAAACTTTAAAAATTGGGCATTAAAAACGAATTATTAAAATAAAATAAGTTAGGCTATATAGGGAAATTTGTAAAAAGAGCAAATTCAAAATAATAATTTAAACCATGATGGGTCAAGGTATTTAAATTAAAAATCAAAAAAATCTCCCGTTGGAAAAGGAGCTCATATATACTTCCACCTCGGTCTCCGATAATAACATAATCTATTGCTAGACATGTTAAAAAAAGAGAACTAGAGTTGTGAACATCCAAAGAGGGTTTTGGGACCGAATGGCTAGTAAGCTTATTCTTAATGTTTTCTCGAATGTCTTATATTCAGATTTTAAAGAGTCTTTTTCTTTTTACTATGTATAAATAGTTGCATGGACATCACAAAAGGAACTGAACAAGTATTGCAGTTAATATAATTCTGTATAGGAAATTTCTTAGATCCATAGCCATTTTGAAATTCCCTATTTGGTTTGGGGATATGATCACACATATTGCACTTCCCATACTTCTAACAACCTTGAATATGAAATGATCCATTTGATATATTATAGGGTTCCTTATTATACTGGAGGAGAGATTTATCAAATCTTGAAGAGAGTACCAACCAATCAGCTTCTAATTGTCATATTTCTAGCAAAGCCTATAAAGGGGTTGGGTACGATTGGTCGACATTCATCATGACTAACTGGACAATATGTTGATATGATGAACTGTCAACAAACGGTCCCTGATGGTCTAGTGGTGTCTTACCTTCTTCCAGCGGCTGCAGCACCTTCTTCCGGGTAACGGCGGTCACGTGAGAATGATTTCCATTGGCAAGGTCTCCACAGCAGCATTTCGGTAGGCATTAAACTCCTTATACCTAACCCTAATTCCTATCAGTAACCCTCCCCCTAGTGTCTAACCCTAAACCCACTCCAGCCTAAACCAGACCTCTCCCCGCAGCCTAACCCTAACAGTGGTGCCTAAGCCTAAACATTGGCATCTTCAGACTGTCAATATTTTGCATGGTGACAGTTTAGATGTCGACAGTTTGAACCATGTCAACATTCTAAATGTCAACATTGTGGTGTCAACATGGTTACTGTCGACCTTCTGACCGCATACCCCTGTAAAAGGCAGTCAGGAGCTGATTGGTTGGTACTTTATCTCCACTCTCCGCGTTTTGATAAACCTCCCCCTAGGTACTAGAATAGCCTTCAGATTCTGGGTCCTTCTAAACACAATATTGGGTCGATCTGATACATTATCTTTAAAGGGTAGGGTCTAACCAGTATACCTTAATGCGATCTTGTAATAAATAAAATGATCTAGTTTCAAAAGTTCATTAACCTTCAGTTTAGATCATCCCTATTCAGATATGTGGCAAGTGCCATGGCTTGCTTGATAAGGGTTCAAGGGTAACTCCTTTCTAAAAATTGTTCCCCATAAAAACTAAGCTGTCTACATACAGTATCATCACTACAATTCCTTTTTTTCCTACGAAATTGTGATTTTGGAATGTCACATTTCCACCCCTCTAAATTACAACTCTTAAAATATATGAAGTTATTTCTATCTATCTATCTTCTTAATGTAAAAACATATACACACTTTCACATCAAATCTAAAAATCCTATACTTTTATCAATCTTGGAAGTAAAACAGAAGTTAAACTCAATATTTTTTAAACATCATATAAAAATGTTATCATTAATATCCTGCTCCTAAATACCCATAAACAAAGCAGTATAATTTGGCCCCACAACCCAGCCCATTGCAGTCCCACATACAAACAACTATTTTTAATGTAATTGTGTTAAAGCATAAAACAGGGAAATTATCCAATAAAATCACCAAAATCCTATCCAAATTGGTTCAATAGGAATCCTTACATGCTTTAACTCCCCTCTCATTTGGTATAGACATATGTAAAACATTATATATACACACACGTATCTCATGTCCAATGCCTTTACATATCTATTGCACCCTACGTGCTGTTCTTACAGTGCCAACACTTACATGTACCTTGTTACACACTACCCGCTGTATAAACAGTGCCAATGCATCATACACACTGCTCAACCAGTATCAACACCCCTGTGTACCTTATTGCGGACTTCGGGCTGTACAAACAGCGCCAACGCATTTGTGTGTGTGTATTTTGTGGCACACTACCAAAATCCCACACTTTGAATACTCAGCTGTACATTCGGCATTTGTGCCTACTCTGTTAAACACCTCAGGGTTTTCCATGGCTACCACCTCTGGGAGTATCACAGCTATACTTTTTCAGGGGGTTCCCCCATAGAAGCAAAATCCCAAGGCTTCACAGAACGAAACAAAAAATACAACCTTTGTGACCCTTTATCACATTTCAAAAATCTTTGTTAAAATTAAATAGCTTTTTGAAACTGCCCTGTAAAATCTGGTGCACAGAGGCATTTACCTCACTCCATCCAACTCTCCCACCTGGTCTGTATAAACATGTGCTTTTTCACAAACACGGTCCTCTGACTCTGTAAACCTATCCAGTTTGGTGAAATCTGGATAAATAGGGGTCCATGAAGAAACCAAAGCAAAATCTATGCTGCTCCTCCTAAATGCTGTTAATAATGTTATATTTGATACTTTTCCTCATGGATGAGGTACGTCCAGAAAGTAATATGGAGGAGAAGGAGTTTGTTATTTGTGACATACCGGCAATCATCACTAGTCAAAGAAGGATACTTACACCAACCATGTATTATATACAGTCAGATCCATAAATATTGGGACATTGACAGAATTTTCATATTTTGGCCTCTATTCACCACCACAATGGTTTTGAGATGAAACAAACAAGATGTGCTTTAACTGCAGACTTTCAGATTTAATTTGAGGGTAATTACATCCAAATCAGGTGAACGGTGTAGGAATTACAACAGTTTCAATATGTGCCTCACACTTTTTAAGGGGCCAAAAGTAATGGGACTATCAACTCAAAAGCTATTTCATGGACAGGTGTGGGCTATTCCCTCATTATTTCATTATCAATTAAGCAGGTAAAAGGTTTGGAGTTGATTCTAGGTGTGACATTTGCATTTGGAATCAGTTGCTGTCAACTCTCAATATGAGATCCAAAGAGCTGTCACTATCAGTGAAGCAAGCCATCATTAGGCTGACAAATCAAAACAAACCCATCAGAGAGTTAGCAAAAACATTAGGTGTGGCCAAATCAACTGTTTGGAACATTCTTAAAAAGAAAGAACGCACCAGAGAGCTCAGCAACACCAAAAGACCCGGAAGACCACGGAAAACAACTGCGGTGGATGACAAAAGAATTATTTCCCTGGTGAAGAAAAACCCCTTCACAACAGTTGGCCAAATCAAGAACACTCTCCAGGAGGTAGATGTATATGTGTCAAAGTCAACAATCAAGAGAAGACTTCACAAGAGTGAATATAGAGGGTTCACCACAAGATGCAAACCATTGGTGAGCCACAAAAACAGGAAGACCAGGGGCCTGATTCAGACCCACTCGCGAGTGGCTGTCCGCTCGCAAGTGGGTCGATGGTGTGCACTGAGCATGCGCACGACGGAGGGAGCCCCGTTGTGCGCATGCGCGAGACGCGACGAGCGAAGGACTTTCCTTCGCTCGTTGTGTCTGATCAAAGGGGGCGTGCTGTCGATGTTGATTGACAGCACGCCCCCTTTGGTGGGCGTGCCGGGGGCGTGCCTCCCAGATGGGGGCGTTCCCAAGGGAAAGCCTACCGTCAGAAGCCGGCCCACTGACATCACTAGTGATGTCAGTGGGAGCGATTTTGACTGATAGAGGCAAAATCACTCCGGGCCTTGCGGTTGAGAAACTCAACCGCAGGCTCCGGCTCGCAGTGGCGATGGTCGCGATGGTCAAGACCATCGCGACCATCAACCTGCACGCTCGTATAGGCTGTGGGTGGTGACCCACAGCTATACGAGCGTCCAGGAGGACGCTCCATAATTATGGAGGTGGGCCCTGATTCAGAGCGAGCGCTCTGGTCAGAGCGTCCGGCTCTGAATCAGGGCCCAGATTAGAGTTTGCCAAACAACATCTAAAAAAGCCATTACAGTTCTGGAACAACATCCTATGGACAGATGAGACAAAGATCAACTTGTACCAGAGTGATGAGAAGAGAAGAGAAGGAAAGGAACTGCTCATGATCCAAAACATACCACCTCATCAGTGAAGCATGGTGGTGGTAGTGTCATGGCGTGGGCATGTATGGCTGCCAATGGAACTGGTTCCCTTGTATTTATTGATGATGTGACTGCTGACAAAAGCAGCAGAATGAATTCTGAAGTGTTTCGGGCAATATTATATGCTCATATTCAGTCAAATGCTTCAGAACTCATTGGACGGCGCTTCACAGTGCAGATGGACAATGACCCGAAGCATACTGCAAAAGCAACCAAAGAGTTTTTTAAGGCTAAAAAGTGGAATGTTATGCAATGGCCAAGTCAATCCCCTGACCTGAATCCGATTGAGCATGCATTTCACTTGATGAAGACAAAACTGAACAAGCAGGAACTGAAGACATTTACAGTAGAGGCCTGGCAGAGCATCACCAGGGATGAAACCCAGCGTCTGGTGATGTCTATGCGTTCCAGACTTCAGGCTGTAATTGCCTGCAAAGGATTTGCAACAAAGTATTAAAAAGTGAAAGTTAGATTTAGGATTGTTTAGTTTGTCCCATTACTTTTGGCCCCTTAAAAAGTGGGAGGCACATATAGAAACCATTGTAATTCCTACACCGTTCACCTGATTTGGATGTAATTACCCTCAAATTAAATCTGAAAGTCTGCAGTTAAATCACATCTTGTTTGTTTCATTTCAAAGCCATTGTGGTGATGAATAGAGGACAAAATATGAAAATTCTGTCAATGTCCCAATATTTATGGACCTGACTGTACATCTACTTTACAATTTTTCAAGATATTATGGCTATTAGGTGCCCTGTTTCACTGGATAATGTATATGGATATCTAAAGAATAACCTCAGGAGTGGTTTACTGACCATTCACTTAAGAATAAAAATTATAATTTTTTTTAAATATTAGATAAAAATGTCATACAACATTAAAAAGAAATGTATGTCTTATGTGTGTTTACATTCATTAACTATTATGGGGGAATCCAATTAGATACGATAAAGCGAATACATAACATCGGAGAAGTTTTCGCACACTTTGCGTGTTTTGGCGAGATATGTGTCTTTTGTCTATGCACGCTCCCGTTTTTCGCACCATTCAATTACAATAGACACGAAAACGCATTCGCATGAAAACTGTTCTTGGAGAAACAAACGGAAAGTATTGGTGAATTTGGGGAACTCTGTACCCAATAAATAGGCTAACTGACAGAGGAAATCAATTTAGAAGTGTATTAGTGGCCCTAATAAAAGTATTTGGTTTTCTTAAATTGTGTCAAATGGCTGTTATTCAAATATGCATATAAGTATGGAAATTTTAGAAAAAGCTATTTTTTTTGGACAACATAATTGCTGCACTTAAAATGGGGGCACATTAAAATGGATGCAAATATATTTGAGTCAAAAAGTGCACTTTGGAAAACTGTTAAAACACACCAGTTGCAGACACCTGCAATGTTTAAAACACATGTCCCATCCTTACAACCCACCAAAATACATGACCCACTACTTTAAACCCATTTTCCACTACTTTTCATTTTTTCACCCCAAAATTGACGTCATTATTGGTCAAATTAAGTTAATGAAAACATTTTTTTTTGCCTAATTTATCATTAGGAGGGAGTGTCCAAGGGGTTCTGAACCAAGGGCCTGATTCAGAGGCGCTCGCTGTTTGCGAGCGCTTGCTCTGAATCAAGGCGTTTTTGTTTTTTTTCCGGCCTCCAGGCCGCTCACACAGCTGTGGGTGACCACCCACAGCTTGTGCGAGCGGCCTGGTGATGGTTGCGATTATTGTGACCATCGGCATTGCGAGGAGACCCTAAGGTAGGGTCTCAGCACTCGCAATGCAGAGTGGACTTCCTGCTCGAAAAGAGCCGTAAGTCCACTACTGACATCACAAGTGATGTCAGTAGGGCCGCCCACAACCGGCAGGTGTTCCTTCGGGAACATCTCCGTTTGTGCAGCCACCCCCCTACCCGCCTACAAAAGGGAGCGAGCTGTCAATCAACATCGACAGCCGCCCCGTTTTGTTGCGAGCACCAGAGCGAGTGAAGTTCTCACTCGCTACAGGGCTTGCGCACACGCGTGGCGTGTGCACTGGGCCACCATCGACCCGCTTGCGAGCGGGTCTGAATCAGGTCCCAAGTCCCTGCATTTTTAAACAAAAATTGGGATTTTTCACAACTATTCACCTGCTCTGATGGTGAAAATAGTTTGCTGTTTTTTGTCTATAGAGATTTCGCACCTGCGAAAAACTTCGGTAATAGGATTGCACGATACGCATTTTTGTGCGAAAAGTTTGCACCTTCGAAAGCTTTTCGCCAAACAGCGGCTTTTCGCAGCTAATTGAATCCGTACCTATGTATGTTGTATTCACGTTACATTTTTGCCTGCAATTTGATTACTTTATTGACAATTTCCTCTGATGTCTGATGTTAAATGCTAGTTCTAAGATTTAAAACACAAGTACCACCAACCTTGTCTGCTAGTCTGTGTAGAAACTGTCACCATGTCACTCATGGACACAGCATTCTTCTTGCGGGTGTGTGACCTACACGGTTCTTCACACTGCTGGGGAAGATCAATGCGGAATTATAAACACATGAAATATACCATTTCTTCTAGCGTAGAATGACTTGCCACATAAGCAGAAATGTCAAATTACACTTCAGTGTTTATAAACTGCTAAATTAAGGTTTAGCGGGTTATAAAACAGACACTATAATTTAAAGCCGTGTAACTAGAAAATTTAATTTTGTGCTCCTTAGATCAACAAGCAGGTCAGTTCCTCCACGGACTCTTACCACTAACAATGGCCATTTCTCCAAGACTGACATTTTGGAAAACTATTAATAACGTCACAGCTCTATGCAGTGTGTTGATAAAGCAGATTGATTGGCTGCAGTGGCTTGTCAAGTTAGTGGGACATAATGAAATAAGGTGCCAATAAAGCCACAAAATAAAAGTTCATTCAATATGAAAAAGCAATTGGATATATAGGCACACTATCGTTAAAATGCTCCAAGAGTCCTTCAATAAGCTTACTGCCAAGTTTTGTGCAGCAAAAATGTTTGCCTATCAGCTTTATTTCAAATATCTCCAGGTTTTTATCTACAGCTTAAGAAATGTATATTTTATATAATATAATATATATATATATACATATATATATATTTTGCACTCTACTCCTGTACAAAGGCACTCTCCAGATTGTTTGAAATTTTTTTTTATTTCTATATTTTTTTATATGCTACACTGACCATATTGCCCCATTAAGTGCATTATTAATACTGCCTAAAACTCAGCCTTGAGAAAGATTCGCAATAGAATCGAAACGTTGGCAGCTTGATGACATGTTAAAACACTTCAAAATAAAAATTCAAAACAATCTGGAGAGTGCCTTCTCTCTACAGGAGTAGAGTGCAACATATGGGTGGGACATCCCTTGGAGATCCCTGAAGAGCACTCCAGTAGCTGGGACAAACAAAGATGAGAGTGCAGGACACACCCACTTATAATATATATATATATATATATATATATATATATATATATATATGAGAGGGCGCTAATAGAAATCTTAAGTTTATAGAATTTATCAACACCGGAAGAATGTCCTTTTTTTAAGTAACATGTGAAGAACAAACAGTTCCTATTCGGTGACACACAGTGATATCTCCCGGATCCTGATTTCTTTCTTTAAGGAAGTGGAACTTCACGTGGTCGCTTTTCAATTCCAAAAGGAAGAACTACCAAATTTATACAAATTCTTCACACACAATATTGGAAACTTCAGATGTAGGTCAATCATTTTAACCCAAAGTTCCCTGTGGATAAACCCTCACACCAAAAAGACACCCAATAAATTAATCAATAGATCATATAAAATATATATATAAATGTATTAAAACATAAAAAATCTTTTCATTATATATATATATATATATATATATATATATATATATATATATATATATATATATATATATATATAAATATAATTCTAGGAATTGATTCCAGGTATATACCATCATATTTCATATAACATTTTGATAAAACGCAGCTTAGATTTCTGTACTCCACATCAGTGGGGACCCAACAAACGTGCCCAGTAAGTACCCAACGCGTTTCGTCCTTACAAGGATTTCTTCAGGGTTAGCTTCTACACTCAAAGAATTATGCCACACCAGGCGAATGAATGGGATTCTCTGGAATCCTACACAACACTTTTAAAAAAGTACAGATTACGCCACGAGAACAAAACCACCTTTCACTGATAGTGGATCAATCAAGGCACATATAAACCGATAAGAGTCCCTGGACAGGAAATTCAGTCCACCAACAGCAACTGTTCTTAGCATCTCTACTCTCTACTTTGTAAGCCAACTTGTACTTTAGGCTCAGATTTGCTTTAATGTCCCTTTAACTTTATTTCGAAATAGCCTTTAACATGAATAAACAGTGCTTTCAAAACTGCAATGAAGATGTGAAAGTGTAATAAATAAACATAATAATGCTCAGGCTGAAATGGATTTGAAATGATAGAATACATAAGCTTCATACGTCTGGCAACATTACACAGGAAATCAGATTGTATAGAAAAATTGAGATAATAGCACAGGTTTGTTGAAAGCAATAGAATAGGGAAGTACATTTGTTCTGTAATTACATGACACTGAGAAGCGCCAATGATTCCCTAACATTTGCATAAATTACAGAGTTCTCAAGCAGAACAGCAGTACATGAATTGGAGAAAAATAAAATGGTCTGTCTTCTTATGAAAAGGCAAAGTACATAATAATAAACCGTGGTATCACAAAGACAGGAAAATATTATTGAAGGAAATTTGAGTGTGTGCATTTATAAAGTGTTCATCCATATATGTAACATTCCAGGGCTCTCATAAACCACACAGAACAATCTGTAGGGGTGAATATGGAATACCCAGGTCACCCTACTATGTTCATCTCTGTTCCACAAGCGGAGGAAAATAATTCACAATAATTTTTCTCAAGTGGGTTGGAAGCTGTCAAGGCTAACACGTTCTTATTTGTTTGAAGATTTCACTCCATAAACATGATAAACTAAAGTCTGAAATGGGAGGGAGATAGGAATGCAGATCGTATTGTAAGTGGCAATTTATTTATAGCTGTACGGCTCAGAGCACAAAAACAATGCAGACACTAGTAATTCAGAGCTATTAACTACATCACATTCAAAATGAGCTCTGAACAAGGAAAGCACTGTATTTATTAGATGGAGAGCAGTGCCATCTGCCAAAAGTAATCATTTCAGTTTTGTGTGGTGGGAATTTCAGGACTTTCATGGAATAAAACATTCTATTGCTGCTCTGTGTATCTATTATTGAAAGGCTGTGAGCGGATTTCTGTCATTTTAAAGACTTTTTTCCATGTTCTGTAGCAATTCTTTTAGCCCTGTTTATTTAACATTCTTTTCGTGCTGGCTATGGAAACCTATGCACTCTGATTCATGATCCCAAGGAACGTATGATGTAATCTTTTCAATTGTTCCAAACAATAGTGTTAACTACTTATTGTACACTAAATCAATAGGGCTCTTTTCTAGCAAGAGATTTTGTTCAATTTACCTGATGTTCCTGCTGGGTGAATGTCGGTGCTCTTTTGTCCACGCAATTCTGCTTGTTGATCCCTGTCGTGAGGACTTGTGGAGCTTGTAATATCACAGTTTCTGGGAACAACACTTTGGAAAAACAAATAGCAGAGAATCACATAATAAAAAAAACACAACTAAAAACCTGCAATCTTGCACAATTTAAACATAATTTTGCTCAACAATTCCCACAGAAAGATTTGGTTCTCTAGTTCTTCAGATTAAACAATTTGGAAGGGACATTTCACATTACACACTTCACATATCAGTTTGATAGGATCCTCACAGGACCCAAGCTGTTGGGAGGACCCTGCTATTTCTACTTTCAAACTCTCAGGTCTGCGGCTTTCTCCATTTTTATCTGAATCTTTCATATATCTTAATTTACCATTTGTTTTTATTACTTATACAGATGTGTCCTCATACACTGTGGCTTCAGTCGTGTCAAATAGCACCTCTTGGCACGCCAGGTTCCGGAAGACTTGGTTACGCCGAGCATCTTTCTCGTTCAAAATGTGCATCTGGGAGCAACAAAACCACTTTGCTAGATTGCACTTATCAATTTGATGTGCGACATTTGTATACATCTGTGCCAGAGCCGGATTAAGGGGTGGAAAAATGGGGCGAATACCCCCGGGCCCCCCTATCTCAGGGGCCCCCAGGCCGGAGAGCTACTCTCCCCAACTCTAGCTGTTACTGGTACCCTCCCATGGCAGGGCTAATCCGGTGATTGTGAGTGGTCTTAGCCTGTCTGTGCCTGCGTCGCTGCAGTAATCAGCAGGACGCAGGCATTGTGTCCCGGGGCCAGGATCATGTGACCTGGCCGGAACAATAAAGCTTTTTTCTCTGTAATGCATTGCGCGCGTGACGTCATCGCGATTAAGTACAGAGAAAGACTGGCTGTGAGGAGGGTAAGGTATATTTCCCCTTCAGATTCTGTACTTGGAAGTGAGTGAGGGCGGAAGGGCAGTTTTTTGCCCATACTGTCCACCAAAAGAAGAACGTTGTCCCCTCGCAGGTTCGCTTTGTTTGCCACAAGACTATATTCCCCCTCTATGCCCACGTGGATGGTAGGCAATGAAGTTGGACAGTAACTGATGATGTCAGGGTCAATCTACAGAACGGGGATCTAGCTGTAACCGTGTGAGGAGCCTGCTGTTACCCGCCGCTGCAATGAGGACGACTCTGGAGGATCAAGCAGTAGATCCGTAATCCAGGTAAGTGAGGAAGGGGAGGGGTGAAAGTGTTTGAGGCTATATAGAGACACAGGGGGGCAGGGCTGAGGCTGTAGGCAGACACAGGGATTGAGCAGAGGGCGATAGAGAGACATGGGGACACGGTTGTGGCTATAGATAGACACATGGGGGAGGACAGGGAGGGGAGAAGGCCTTTGAGGCTATATAGAGACACGGGGGGGGGTAGGGCTGAAGCTATAGGGAGACACTGGGGGCAGGGCTGAGGCTGTAGGGAGACACTGGGGGCAGGGCTGAGGGCTAGAGAGAGACATGGGGACAGGGTTGAGATTGCTGCAGACAGCATGAGAGAAGGCTATGGACAGACAGGGGGGAAGCTGAGGCTATAGGGAGGCACAGGGGGGCAGGGCTAAGGTTATAAATAGACATGGGGGAGGGGCGGAGCTTTGGGCTATAGAGACACATGGGGGTACAGGTAGGACTTATACTGCTGCCTAATGGAGGTCCTGACAAGAGGGAGAGGGCCCCCTGTCTTAAGTGCCCCGGGCCCCCTGAGTGCTTAATCCGGCCCTCATCTGTGCGTCTAAGTCTGAATCTGTGTACGAATTGTTATGATGTAGCTGCTATTTCTCACACCAAGTTCCTGCGTTTCTTGTTTACATGTTTAAAACTAATTCCTGTGCAGTTAAAGTCACAGCCCAGCATCTTTACTACACATGAAGTGGAATTTTGCATCTGTGATGCAAACAACAGGCAAAATGAAAATATGGTACGTTACACCTCTCGGATCATTTCATTCGCAACGGGCATCTCCAGCCGTATGACGCATAGACACTAGGTGTATTTTGACACATCTGTATGCATTGAATTTTCAATTTTAAAATTGGGGTCACAGTGGCACCTTTTTCTGGTCCTGTCTGCATATCAGCATTGTAAGATCACTGATAGCAGTCATCTAGTTAATACTAACAAGCACTTTCCTGTTGCAGTTAGCATGACCTATTAGGCCATGTTTTACAACATAGGTAGTTTTGTTAACATGGTAATATATAAATATAATAACAAATAGAAAAAAAAGCTTTGTTGAGGCTCCTCATACTAACATTATTTGAGCATAGAATATCCAGTACAATGAAGCAGGTGTCTCGTTTACATATAATTTGTATTGGCAAAAGAAATGCACACAAAGTAATTGCTTTGCATCTGCTGTTTAAAATACAGTGTGCAATAGTCTATATGATAAATATAAAAGCTAATACAGTGTACTGAAGCTGCTGATTTATATCAAATTATGTTACCATTTCCTCTTTGCTAATCTGTATGAGATCGCTGGTGCAGTTCACTGTATTTCTCATACGTCAGGAGCTACAGTGCACAGGATTAGGTCTATACTTGTTATACATCAGCAGCTCTATTATCTCTATATTTCTCATACACATGGGGCTACAGTAAACTGTATTAGCTTTATATTTCTTCTATATTAGCAGTTAGATTGCACTGTTACATTATATATATATATATATATATATATATATATATATATATATATATATATAGTGCTTTTGAGGCCATACTTTGACAGACTTGCAGAGATTGCTTTCTCATTTAGCGCATTTGTTGCACCTTGCATGTTGACAATGGCAGAATTACCGTTGGTGCAGTGGGTGTGGCTGCTACGGGGCCCAGAGAGGTCCTATCATGAGCGCTGCATGCACCTGATGTGCATAATCCGTGTGCGAATGGCAAAAGACTTCTTTTGTCATTCGCGGGAGTGCGCGGCGCAGGACGTTTGCAGCCTATCCATTAGACGACTTTTTGAACAATGTGACCAAAACCTCCTGGTTTTGGTCGGATAGTTCAAAAAAATCGTGTAATGGATAGGCCCCTTAGGGCTGTCTAACATGTTTATACAAGAGCAGAAACAAGGTTAGACATAGTAAGCACATTTGTGTGGATTCAAGCACTTTCAATGCATTTCCTTATTTGCTGAAATGTTTTCTATAATTTGGCGTATAAACTATATACGCATGAAATAGAGATATATCCAAAAAAGGAACTGCACCACCTGAACCAGATCTATATTTTATACTATGTAAAGTCCCTGGAAAGTCAAGTCCCTGGTAGACATCTGTCTGCTTAGTTGGGTTAATCTCGGGACCCACTGGATGGTTTTGATGCGGTTTTCACTATTCTATAGAACATTTGTGGAGGAAGGTTTAGGTGTATGACACATTAATGTAAGACAAAAGGGAGCCGGAATTTAGTGAAGCCAGTCAATGAAAATACGGACGTCCAAGCGCTTTCTGATGGACTTTATTTTATATCATGTAGAGATTGATACGTATTATCCGGTTTCTCCAGAAAAATTGATGTACAAGTAAGCCTAGCATTCCCGCTAGGCTGTTTTAGCGGGGCACGGCGCCCTGCCCTCTTTCTGGAAGGCAAAAAAGCGCCCTGCCCTTCGTAAGGAGGGCAAAAAGTGCCCTGCCCTAACAGCCTGCGGGAAGAGTCTTCATCCGCGGGTCGCAGTGTCCCGCGGGTGAAGAAATGTGCGGTGACCCGGTCACCGCTGAAGAATAGACGCCGGGCGCATGCGCCCGGCATCTATTCTCCCTGTCTGCAGGGCTTGGGGGCTGCCCGGCATATCCGTAAGTGCCGGGCACGCCCCCAAGAGTGACGAAAAGGGGACGCGTCTTATAGACACGCCCCCTTTTCGATGACCACGCCCCCTTCTCGGTCGCGCTCTAGCTCCGGCGCCCTGCCTCGCGCCGGAGCTAGAGGGAACACTATAAGCCCTGTTTACTGATACAAGTTTTCAGTCTTTCCCCTTTTTTACTGTTCCTATTTAATTTATGTGAAAACGATTCTTTAAATTTCAAACAAGTCCAATTCCAGGTCTACATTGGCATGACAATAAATAAAGCACAGGGACAGACACTTAACGTGGCAGGAGTTGACCTCTGTGGAGACTGTTTTTCTCATGGACAAGGACTTTATGTGGTCCTTTTGCGTGTCACATGAAAACAGTGTTTTGAGTTGACATCAGGAGGAAAAACTACTATGTTGTCTACAAGGCAATCTTATAGGACCTCGGTTAAAAAAAAAAAAAGACTATCAGTGTAAATTCAAAATTGCTCCCATGTGAAGCCGGGGCGGGTCGCTAGTATAGTAAATTCGTGTCTCACACTAATCTATGAGAAATATAATATAGAGATAATGCAGAAGAGAACACTGTCAGACATTGTGGATATTTCTCTATTGGTAGTCCAGGTTTACAATTTACCTGCTTGTCCAAGATGTTCTGCTTGTTCCACAGCAAACTGACACCTCCTGCTGGTGACTCTATATATATATATAACAAAAAGAAAAAACAACCATGATTTAGTACTTATATCCTGCAAGACAGTCAGATTGGAAATTGGTACAAACTATTTGATAATTGCTGCAGGAGAGGCAGAATGAATAATGGGCCTGATTCAGACCCACTCGCAAGCGGCTGTCCGCTCGCAAGTGGGTCGATGTTGTGCACTGCGCATGCGCACGACGAGCTGAGTTGCGCACAGCTATACGAGCGTCCAGGAGGACGCTCCATAATTATGGAGGACGGCCCTCATTCAGAGCGTGCGCTCTGCTCAGAGCGTACGGCTCTGAATGAGGGCCAATGCTGTTTATCAGTCTCTCTTTATCATTCCATTGTGATACTGATACCTTGGGGATATAGGGGGTGATTCAATTGGGCGTGAGGGTTTAGAGAGGTAAAAAACCTCACGTCCCTCGCACCCAATTTTGGATTACTGCAGCCATGTGCGCTCCTAATACCCGCAGTATCCAATTTTTTAAAAAGTGTTGCAGGGTTTTCATAGCTGAAAACCCTGCAGCGTATAAAACCAAATAAATAAAAAAATATATACTCACCTGTCCGGGGGTGTCAGGTGCCCTCCCTTCCATCTTGTCACAGGGGAGGGGGCTGCTGGGAGGCTCCGAGTCCTGCTGGATGGCGCAAGGGCTGCTGGGAGATGTAGTTCTCCCAGCTCCGGCTACAGGGGAGGAGCGGGTCACACACAACGGAGGTCACTCACACACACACACACACACTCATACACACAAATACTCACTCTGCTGCAGATTACCCGGCTTTGGGGTTCCAGAGCAAATCCCGATGATTTTTCCTAAAATTAATGACTTTAGGAAGAATCAGACTTGCTCTGGAGGTGCGAAAAAACAGAAGCTGTGATTTCTATAGAAATCACCGCATCCCAATTTCAGTCCCCAAATTGATTAGCAAAACCCAGCGGCGTGCCGTGGTTTTTTTTTTTTTAAACTTCCTGCCCCCAATTGGATTCACCCCAAAGTATAGTAAAGTGTTTATGCCTCACTCTTCCACAGGAGAGAGGGGTTATTCCTAATTTAATTTAGGAATAACATGAATTCTTTTATATTACTACAACTATAGTATTGTAGCTAAAACTCTTAAACTAGCAGCAGACAAGGGGTGGCTTGATCCTGGAACAACGTCCCACTGCCAACTCTGATGAATGCTCTTGGAGCGGCCCTTCAAAAATGTGCACAGGTGGTGACCCCTTCATACTGCGTACAGAGAGGAGTTGTGCCTCCTCCTTCCCAGTGTCAGAGAACATGCAATAGTCCCGTTCAGCTGTCTCCACAGGCCTGGGTCAAGAGGTGATAGTTTCAGCAATGGATGACCCGCACTAGCCACTACATGAAAGTACTAGCTACAGGGAAGTACTCTATTGCTGGTGTGGGAATGAATTGGGAGTCTGTATGGTGAGATTATACATTTTTCTGCTTTGCTCTGGGTCTGTTTATTTGTACTTTGCTCAGTTTCTGTGTGTGTGTTCTGTATCCACCCTTTTACCCCCGAATGTCCATTGTAACAGATAAAGGGAATAATTCCAGGTTTAGACTTGGCAGGGCTTTACCTGTTGTGATCTTTTACACAAGTGTAACACACATTAACTTTTATGTGCATCTTGAACTGGACAGTAATTAGCAGCACATCTGCAAGGGTTGCCAGGAATCTTGTAGAATCATCCTAAATTCAGTTTATTTCTGAACTCAAGTAGCACTCTTAGTGCCCTGTGGAAGTAGGCAAAAGGATTTGTCCAACCACCTTTTCTGCTGAATTTTCAGCTATGAACCCATGTATCTTTGTGCATTCAGCTAGGGGTCACCAGTCCCATTATCAACACCACAACTGGTTTGGGTGCAATGTTTGGCCAAAGAAGTCTGGTCAAAATTTCAACTAAATATAGGAGGATTCGAGAGACGTCTTCCCTGGCTAAATAGCAAAGTCCTGGAAAGAAGCTGGTTCGAGTGCTCCTCCCAAAAAGAAAGTGAGGTAGCAGAAGATTATAATGAGGAATCCTTGTGTTTTGAGGTTCAAGGTAGAGTCTTGGATTTTGATTTAGGTTGCATTCCCAAGAGTCAGAAAAAACAGCTGAGTCCAACAGTTGGGTAATAAACTACCAGAAATCCAATCTGGCCCTTAATCAGAGGCTGGGCTTTCAAAGTTTGATGCTCACTGCTTGACAACAACATTTGAGAAAGGGTGTCTATTGACGCTCTGAGGGACTTCATTGAATTTGTACTCTAGTCTAGGGAAAGCTGGTCTCCATATTCTCAGCTGCAGATGTTGTCCTCATACATCTAGCCTTAATAAGCCATGTGGCATAAGATGCCTGGCGTGACTGAGCCACCAGGTCCTGTGCAACTCTGCAAGCGCCAGTGTCTTTTTCGTCTTTCTTTGGCAAAAATGTGTCTTAGTTGCAATGTACTAGGATGCACCAGGAAACTCTGTAGGTTCATTTGATATGCAACACAGAGCCGTAACTAGACTTTTTGGTTCCCTGTGCCAGAAAGAAAGAGCACTGGTGCCCCCCGCATTTTTCAAAGGGACATAATGCACCAAAAAAAGGGCCATGGCCTCATGGGGAAGGGCCAGGGAAGAGATAGGAGAGGCCAGAAGATGCTGGGGATGAATAAGAGGAAGTTACAAGTGAGAATGATAATAAACAGAAATTTGACAGGCCCAAACAGCGCCCCCTGACCTGTGGTGCCCTTGTGCGATGGCACCGGCTGCACTACCCTAGCTACGGCCCTGATGCAACACTTGTATATATGTGTGCACCTGAGTCTGTCATATATACATAATAGAAATTGGTGTGGAAAAAAGCAGCGGCTGCTACATCATAGCACTTCTTACACAAAATCAGACACATTCGCACACAAATATGCAAGTGTCACATATCAAACTAATTAGCAGGGTCTCTTGTTGCATCCTAGTAAATCGCATTGCGACCAAGACACAAAAAAGACGCCTGGTGCTAGCTGAGTAGCGAGGGACCTGGCACGCCAAGAGGGGCTGTTTGGCGCAACTGCAACAATGACATATGAGGACACATCTGTATGCAGTTTGCATCAATTCATTTATGGGCATTCCAGAATGAAATCTGCCTGAATTGTCCATTCATTAAATCAGTCTGTTGCTAAGAATGTATCAGCTGAGAGATGACAAGCTCAACAGGGGCGATGCTTTTGTCATTTGGAATTAAACAACTTTGATGCCAGCCGCCAGCCTCCAGGGCTAGGGGAAAGTCATCCATCTCTGGGCCCGATGCTTTACCGATCGCAACTGCGATTGCAATAGCGATTATGCTAGCGACTGATCTCACTGCGATCGTATGCTAATCCGTTGCGATCGCTATGCCACCGCAGCACAACATAAAGATGTCCACTTTACCTTACACACATCCGTAATCCTTAGCAAGACTGCAAAACCATCAGTAACATCGAGTACTATCGCAGCCTCATACACACTTGCACAAGCTCTGACCTTACTCAGGAATTGCTAACTTCATCACACGCAGTGAATAATTTATGCACGCCCCTTCAACGCCGTTCAAAAGCCCTGGCACAGCTGCGTTTTGACGACCACCTCCACACCCTGCCCAGTCAATCACTCTGCGATGGGTCTGTGTAGTCACTGTCCCGATCGCAGTGGCTGGTTCATGCTGGAGCACTGCGAAGCATACGCATGCGCATGACGCAACAATCGGCCAATTGCATGCGTAATCGCAGTTGCGATCGGTAATGAATCAGGCCCTCTGTCTGTTATGTAATCCTAAGCGAAAGCATAGCTTCAGACAAATGTTCTAGCATTAATAGCGATACTCAGAGAAACTGTTCTTAAAAAATTTAACTATCTCACCACTGCCAACCAATGTCATTGACAACCTTCACAAAAGCTCCTCTGATGAGGGATGTTAGTGTAGGGTCAACTATATTTCAGCACTGAAATCGCTAAAACCTATCACACACGTGCAAAAATCTCCAAAAAATTATTACTAATCAATCTGCCACCATCTACTATTTCTGGGCAATATGAACACCCCAGATAGGAACATACGGATGCTGTAATTCAAAGCATACCTCTAGATATGAAAAGTTTAAAATCTTTTGTAGCCGATTAAAATAAAATTTGCTTGGTGACAATAACCTATCTTCTAAAGCTGCACTAGGTTTGTTTTGAGCAATAAGGACTTGAATGTACATGTAAATATTTTATAACAAATCTAGTGGTTACATCAATTATGTTACAATATGATGTTATTGTAATGTGTCTTAATTTGCATGATCATCAAAAGATCTGACAAAAGCTTTTTAGGGTGACCTGATCCGAGCCCCCTGTGGAATGGAGTCCTGATTACTTGAAAGGTGTCAGAAGGTTCTTCTTTGAGAGGACAACTTGTGGTAGGAGTCATTTGTAGCTGTACACTTTCCCCATTAGGTAACAAACTTATCCCATAGTTCCTCTGAGGCTTTGAAGACGTTTTGGCAAGCAAATACCCTGAAGAAAACTCACCCATACATGAATTGATTTAGAGCACAGTATTTATAATGCATACCCTTATGATCATGCTTTATTCAGAACAACGGCTCTAATTCTGGATCACTTTCTGTTTACAGGAAACTGATGACAAATAATTCAGCAAATGGCAGTGCAGTAGAGTACATAATCCATTAGGGGGCACTAAAAACTCACTTGCAGTGAAGGAAACCAGCAGGATCACTCACTGGCCAGAACAAAATCTTCCGGCAATACTGGCAGTGTTAATGCCAGGGGTAGAAAACAGAGGCCAATTAGCACAGCAGTTCCTAACCCAATTTCCAAAAGGTTGTGGGGGAATAGGGTTGGTCAGGTATTACCATGATGGAATCCTGGTTATACTACAACATTGAGAGCAACTGCACAAGGACCAGAAATACACAGACGTTGCTAGTCAATGCCACGAACAGCTCTATGAAATTTTCACTTCATTTACCCATTTACTTTGGTTTAGAGGAGTCCATTATTGCCAAAGAGGTAAAACAGAAAAGGTCCTGGTGTTGTTAGTAGCACCAGATTGACAAAGATGGTTGTGGTTCATCGACATTCTCAAAACGTCCTTAAGTCCTCTATCTCAAATGTGGGAACTCTTAACTCATGTGCTATTTAACCATCAAGTAATAATGTGACTTGTGCTGCTGTTGAATCAATGATCCTTAAGAATATCTGACAGTGTGGTATCTGGGGTCTTTTTCATGATGTTGTTACTCTCGGTTTTTTTTGTGGTTGTGTCCCGCGGGTCTTAATAAAAAAATAACTGTTCATCCAGTAGTAGTAGTAGTAGTAGTAGCAGGTATGTGTGCGTGCGTATATATACATAAATTAAGTAGTGCACTCACCAGACATTGAAAGACTTTGCAGGATTTAGTCACAAGAACACCACAGCAAAGTAAATCATCAACATCATCATCGACGTTTCGGTCTCAAACAGGGACCTTTGTCAGGATACCTTGCACCCCTTGATTTATGTTTTTGCATTGCTGGAACCCTCTTTTTGGGTTGTCAACCCAGCTACACTATTTGTTTAATGAGAGTGGTAATATGGTAATGCTGATGGCTAAAGACGCCCCCTGCCGGTTTCGCAGATCCGAGTGCTGCTTGTGAAGATGCAGCATCGGATCACCACCATGTTTGCAGTATAGGCCATCTAAGTATCACATGCTAAACATGTGGACATTAAGACTATGTTGCCAAAGCATACACACACACACAATTGCTATATATACACATACATATATCATAGCGGTTGACTTCCTGTTTTCAAATGGGGACTTGTGTATCACAAAGATGCTCCAAACAACAAGAAATTACTCATATGTTTTAGCAAAATGTTGAGAGTGCTAGGAAGTTATACAGGGGCCTGTGGTTCCTAATGAGGTCCTATATTATTTATTCAAGGGATTTCACCATTGTGATCAGTGTCGAAGCTGGATAATTGGCTGAGACAGAATCTGTTTAAAATTAAATCTGCACGAAGCCATTTTGCGAACGGCAACGAGACGCCATTTTGCGACTGGCCACCCAGCGCCATTTTAGCGAATCTCACACATAAGTACATATGGCGATGCTATTATTTAGCGTTGTGCGATTCCCACGCAATAGAAAGATGTTAAAAGTCCTCATCATATAAATACAGACGGGTGCTAAAACATATAATATGATCAACCCTGCAAAACACGTACCACGGTGTACTCCACAATACACGTAGTCGCACAACGCTAACTAGCGTCTTTTCTCAATACCCCAATACTTACACACTTCACACTTACATAAAAAGGTTCCTTAGCATTAAGGTTAATATTTAAGGTTTTATTCATTATCATTAATGTTGTGAAATACATGTTATTTGATATCTAAGGTTTAGTATATAATAAGCAGATCGCATTTGGTGTCATTCTAAACCACTGTGTCTTTGCAGATTTCCGGTTCCATCGGTGAGGAGATCGCAACATGTGTCTGCAAATTATGGCTCATAGAGAGTTAGACATTAAAATGTACTCTGTAATGCAGCCAGGATAGATTTGTTATGCAGCGGGAAAACGGACACAAAGAGCTGTTGGAGGCAGGATTGTGACCATACGAACTGACCTATGAACTGTACTGTAACAGAAGAACCAGGAAGAAGAACCAATGGAATCATGCCAAACTGTTCTATTGTATTGCCTATCTCTGTAAGAGTATATATGTAGGCTCTCTGAAACTAGATGCTAGTCTTCTTGCTTTGCTGTTGACGGAGGTTTCATCTTTGATGCCGGGATCTGGATCCAGAGCGCGTGCGTATGTAACGACTGTACCCTGTGTCTGTATAATTTGTTTGCGCTAATTGTATTTAGATCACAGCGTGTAACCATCTGTTTTTATGTTGAACAACAACTTTCTGTGCTTTGGAACCACAAACAAAGTCTGAAAGCAATTATTTCTTGTGCAATTCATAACGCTAAACAGCGACAATTTTAGAGTGTATAGATAGGTAGGAATCGATACCAGATACTCTGTTTTTATTTTTAAGGCAATCCTTATTTGATGATTTGGTCATTTTTATTAGAATTTGATGTATGTTAAGATTAGTGCTGTTCTTAACTGTTTGTGTTAGAAAGAACCTAGAGAAACATTTTCAAAAGCAATGCATCAGGACCTTGTAGTCTGAGGCAGGAAACAATAACTAATATTTGATTGGAGTATTCATGGTCGGTTAGATTTTGTGTTTGGAATACAAACTATAAAACCTTGAGAATTTGACATTTGATTATGTTATTAGAACTTTTACTAGTCATCTATGGTTAGACTTAATGATCAGAAATTGTAAAACAGAAGTCTTATTCTGATTACTCATAGAAGCATCAAAATATTAGCCAACACTGTACATCAATGGGATAATAAAAAAGGACTTACAAATACATGAAACAAAGAAAAAATGGCCCTACCCAAATGAGCTTACAATCTAAGAAGTGTGGATACCAATTGAAACAAAAGGTAGAGGAATAATTATAGCTGTTAGTTGGGGAAAGTGTCTGGGGTTAATTTTATGACAAAAGCACTACCAGTTATCAATATTCAAGCAACTATATGCAATTAGCATTTCTGTGCAGAAACTTACGGTGTGGTACATTTGGAACATTATGTGAGACAGTGAAGACATGAAAGAATTATATGTCACTGTAGAAATTTTAGAAGTATCAGCTGCTAGCAACCATGTCCGTCTTTCAACTTTTCCATTAACCAAACTGCTTTCATGTTCTTTAGAAGATGTTTGCACTACATTGGCACTCACTACAGAACAGAAAACCAAGATACATGTTCTTCATGTCTGTAGACATTGTGGTGGAAGTTGCTACCACCAAAAATGCAAAAGAGATCACCGAACAGATACAGCAAAAGTAATTAAAGTTGAATTCACTGGGTCCAGCAGCAGTAAAGAGATGGCATTCTAGTAGCTCTTCAAAAACGACTCTTTTCAAGGAATAAAGACACTTCCCACCACTGGTCTAATTTTCCACTGCCAACCATCTTCAGAAGTATGTAATTTCTTCAGAAGTATGTAATTTCTTCAGAAGTATGTAGTTTCTTCAGAAGTATGTAATTTCTTATCGGCGTACAGTACAAACAGAAGTGATCTGAAATCTCACCAGTGAACTTAGACGCAAGTGCCCTTGTACTAGGAACATTTTGGGTGTATTTAAACTTCCTGCCCTGGTTCTGGACACTTCCACCAATTGATAATCTGTATTTGAAGTAAATGTGTCAATTTCTGATAATTTTTTTTGTCTAACTAAAACATTTGCTACATACAAAGTTCTAAAGATGTTTCTAATGGTGCATACACACGATCAGATTTTTCCTTCAGATATGAACGATAACGATTTAAAAATCGTTCAGTCGTTCATATCTGAAGGAAAATCTGACATATCTGACATGCCTGAACGATGGATGATCAACGATGCGCGTTCCCGTTTGTCAGATAACGATATCTGACATCTGATGGGTTTGCAGTCAGACTTGGACGATTCCATTCATTTTAATGCAGTCAAAAATCGTTCAAATCGTTCAATCGTTCAGTCGTTCATCTGACAAATCTGACAAATCTGACCGTGTGTACGCTCCATAAATGTTAGAGCAACTGAACACAATCAAAATGTACTGTAGTAATAAAAGCTATGTTTATCAGATTGACACATTGCCTGTTAACTGTAAATTCCACTTCCATCGGCTCGAAACTGTAGGACTGCTCCAAGTCTGCGTTAACACGAAGTGTGACTTCTTCATCGTGTATCTAAAAAAGACAAATACAAAAGCTCTATAAAATATAAGAAATTGTGTCAGCTGTTTGATCAAATGCAGTTTACACATAAGAACTGTTAATGTAGAGTGGTACATCATTTAGCATAAGTACTAATTCAATACGCAAGTACAAGTTTATGCTTACAATACAAAACACTGTAAATGCATAATAGGATGAACAATTAAACACTACATAATAAATTGTATGACCATCTGAAAAGATGATTGCTGAAAATGCATTAATGGTGTTCACTTTTTCATCTCCAATTTTCATCTGTCTGCAGGTAAAAGCCAGAACTTAAGATCAGCTACAGATGTGTCCTCATACATCTAGTCTGTGATAATTGCTACGGAATACTTCGTACCTGCGAAAACCGCGGCTAATTGGATAGCCCGACAACCATTTTTGGAAAAAAGTTTTCATAAGAATAACGGGTTATCGCGGCTAATTGGATACCTCCCTTATGTTCCGAGAAAAAAAAATGAAAACATTCGTTTTATGAAGGGTCAATCATATGTAAAGAGATTTCACCTTACTCATTTGGTATAAGCAATTATTTTATTTATTCCAAAACTAGTTAAGCTTGTGGTTGGACCTTTACATTAGTGGTGAGCGGGTTAGGATTTCTGAAATCCGAACCCCCCCGATCAGAGTCAGGCTCGACTTTTCCCGCCTGACTCGGATCTGAAATGGAGGCAAAACGTCATCATCCCGCCTTCCGGGTCTCGCGGGTTTTGGATCCTATATAAGGTACCCGCGTCGGCGCCATTTTCTCACTCGGCTGTGGACAGTGAGGAGGGAGGGTGGGAGTTATGGCTGGCTGGGCTGTGTAGTGTAGTGTAGTGTAGTGTTGTACTGCGCTGCTGTTGTCCATAGGGGCTGTGTCCACTACTTCAAAGTCCATAGGGGCTGGCTGGACTGTGTTGTGCAGTCAGTTGTCCATAGGGGCTGTGTCCACTCCAAAGTCCTGTGCAGTGTCCCAGTCCTAAAGGGGTGCTGTAGTGTTGTCCAGGGGGTGGTCTGTCCGTCAGGGGTGCTCCCCCCAAGTGCTAAAAAAAATAAAAAAACAATTCTGTGTTTGTGAATTGTGTGCGCAGTAGCCGCATGTGCATCAACAAAGTAGTGCCAAGCGTGCGCCTGTGTCATAAGTAAAGGGCCGGCTGGCTTGACCATTAAAGGGTGCTGTAACCCCCAAAAGTAAACTCCAAACCAAATAAAAAAATATTTTCTGTGTTTGTGAATTGTGTGCGCAGTAGCCGCACGTGCATCAAGAAAAGTAGTGCCAAGCGTGCGCCTGTGTCATAAGTAAAGGGCCGGCTGGCTTGACCGTTAAAGGGTGCTGTAACCCCCAAAGTACACTCCAAACAAAATAAAAAAAATATTTTCTGTGTTTGTGAATTGTGTGCACTGTGGCTGCACGTGTATCAACAAAGGAGCAGCGCCAAGCGTGCGCCTGTGTCCCATAAGTAAAGAGCCGGCTGGCTCATTTCTTAAAGGGTGGTGTAACCCACAAAGTGCACTACTCTCCAGCAAAAATAAAAAAATATTTTCGGTTTGTGTGCGCCTTAGCCGCACGTATATATCAAATCGATATAACATAAATGGAGGACCAAACTTAGGGCCTGATTCAGACCCACTCGCAAGCGGCTGTCCGCTCGCAAGTGGGTCGATGTTGTGCACCGCGCATGCGCACAACGGCGGGAGCTCTGTCGTGCGCATGCGCCAGACGCGACGAGCGAAGGACTTTCCTTTGCTCGTTGTGTCTGATCAAAGGGGGCGTGTTGTCGATGTTGATTGACAGCACGCCCCCTTTGGTGGGCGTGCCGGGGGCGTGCCTCCCAGATGGGGGCGTTCCCAAGGGAAAGCCTACCGTCAGAAGCCGGCCCACTGACATCACTAGTGATGTCAGTGGGAGTGATTTTGGCTCTGATAGAGCCAAAATCACTCCGGGCCTTGCGGTTGAAAACCTCAACCGCAGGCTCCGGCTCGCAGTGGCGATGGTCGCGATGGTCCAGACCATCGCGGCCATCAAACTGCACGCTCGTATAGGCTGTGGGTGGTGACCCACAGCTATACGAGCGTCCAGGAGGACGCTCCATAAATATGGAGGGCGGCCCTCATTCAGAGCGTTCGCTCTGCTCAGAGCGTACGGCTCTGAATGAGGGCCTTTCTCCGATAAAAATAAAATAGAGAAAGATCAAGAACCACTTCCTCCTAGTGCTGAAGCTGCTGCCACTAGTCATGACATAGACGATAACATGCCATCAACGTCGTCTGCCAAGGCCGATGCCCAATGTCATAGTAGAGGCCACATACAATCCCAAATGACAAAGTTCAGGAAAATTACCTTAAAAAAAACATTTAAATCATCTGAAGAGAAACGTAAACTTGCCAATATGCCATTTATGACACGGAGTGGCAAGGAACAGCTAAGGTCTTTCCCTATGACTAGGGTGTGTCATACTAGTATGACTAGTATGTTCATGACTAGTGGTTCAGCTTCATATGACGATGGAAGCCCTCCTCCCGCTAAAAAAATCAAACGAGTTAAGCTGGCAAAAGCACAGCAAAGAACTGTGCGTTCTAAGAAGATATCACAAATCCCCAAGGAGAGTCCAAGTGTGGTGGCGGTTGCGATGCCTGACCTTCCCAGCACTGGACGGGAAGAGTTGGCTCTTTCCACCATTTGCACGCCCCCCGCAAGTGCTGAAAGGAGCACCCACAGTCCACTTGCTGATATGCAAATTGAAGATGTCACTGTTGAAGTACAACAGGATGAGGATACTGGTGTAGCTGGCGCTGAGGAGGAAGTTGGCGAGGAGGATTCTGATGGTGATGTGGTTTGTTTAAATCAGGCTCCGGGGGAGACAGTTGTTGTCCGTGGGATGAAAAAGCCCATCACGGTCATGCCTGGGCAGAAGACCAAACATTCCACCTCTTTGTTCTGGCAATATTTCTAACCAAATCCGGACAACAACTGTCTTGCCATATGTACCATATGTAAAAGGTGAAATAAGTAGGGGTAGGGACGTTACCACCTAGGAACATCCTCCCTTATACGGCACCTGCAGCGCGTTCATAAAGTTACTGTCAAGTTCAGAAACTTTGGCTAAGACCGTAAGCTGTCCAGGGACACCTAAATCCCGTTGTCCTGTTGTATCCAAGCACCTGCAAACCACACCATCAACTCCCTCCTCGGGATCGGAAGTAGTCCTGCAGGCCATGTCACTGGCATGACTGACTCTCCTATCCGGGATTCCTCCGGAGGATCCTGCATTGCTACTGCTGCTGCTGTTGCTGGGAGTCGTTCATCATCCCAGAGAGGAAGTAGGAACACCACTACTTGTACTAAACAACTGACCCTCCAACAGGCCTTAGCGAGGAGGATGAAGTACGACAGCAGTCATCCTGAAGCAAAACGTATAACTGAGGCCTTGACTGCTATGTTGGTGTTAGACGTGCGTCCGGTATCCGCCATTAGTGCAGTGGAATTTAGACAATTGATGGAGGTAATGTGTCCCCGGTTCCAAATCCCGTCTAGGTTCCACTTCACTAGGCAGGCGATACCGAGACTGTACAGAAACGTCAGAAAAAGTGTCCTCAGTATCCTGAAAAATGCCGTTGTACCCAATGTCCACTTAACCACGGACATGTGGACAAGTGGAACAGGGCAGACTAAGGACTATATGACTGACAGCCCACTGGGTAGATGTATCACCTTACGCAGCAACAGCAGCAGCGTCACCAGTAGCAGCATCTCAGAAACGCCAGCTCGTTCCAAGGCAGGCTACGCTGTGTATCACCGGTTTCAGTAAGAGGCACAGCGCCGACAACCTCTTAGAGAAACTGAGGGAAATCATCGCCCAGTGGCTTACCCCACTTAGACTCTCCTGGGGATTTGTGATATCTGACAACGCCACCAATATTGTGCGGGTATTACATCTGGGCAAATTGCAGCACGTCCCATGTTTTGCTCACACAATAAACTTGGTGGTGCAGAATTTTCTGAAAAGCGACAGGGGCGTGCAGTAGATGCTTTGGATGGCCCGAAAAATTTCTGGCCACTTTCGCCATTCAGCGACTGCGTACCGAAGACTGGAGCGCCAGCCATCACCTGAAGCAAGAGGTTGTGACGCGGTGGAACTCAACCCTCTATATGCTTCAGAGGATGGAGGAGCAGCAAAAGGCCATTCAAGCCTATACATCCACCTATGACATAGGCAAAGGAGGGGGTATGCACCTGACTCAAGCGCAGTGGAGAATGATTTCCGTGTTGTGCAAGGTTCTCCAGCCCTTCGAACTTGCCACACGTGAAGTAAGTTCAGACACTGCCAGCTTGAGTCAGGTCATTCCCCTCATCAGGCTTTTGCAGAAGCAGCTGGAGAAAGTGAAGGAGCTAAGACGGAGCGATTCCGCTCGGCATGTGGGACTTGTGGATGAAGCCCTTCATTCGCTTTGCCAGAATTCCAGGGTGGTCAATCTGTTGAAATCAGACCACTACATTTTGGCCACCATGCTCGATCCTAGGTTTAAAGCCTATGTGGTGTCTCTCTTTCCGGCCGACACAAGCCTGCAGAGGTGCAAAGACCTGCTAGTGAAAACACTGTCAGCTGAAGCGGAACGTGACACGTCAACAGCTCCTTCTTCATTTTCTCCCGCAACTGGGGCTGCCAGGAAAAAACTTAGGTATCCTAAGCAACCCGCTGGCGGTGATGCAGGGCAGGCAGGACCAAGTTTGGACATCTGGTCCGGACTGAAGGACCTGGCAACAATTTCTGACATGTCTACTGTCACTACATATGATACTGTCACCATTGACAGAATGGTGGAGGATTACAACGGTGACAGCATCCAAGTAGGCGTGTCAGACAGTCCATATCTGTACTGGCAGGAAAAAGAGGCAATTTGGAGGCCCCTGTACAAACTGGCTCTATTTTACCTGAGTTGCCCCCCCCTCCAGTGTGTACTCCAAAAGTGTTTAGTGCAGCCGGGAACCTTGTCAGCGAAAGGCGTAGGAGGTTGCTTCCACAAAATGTGGAGAAGATGATGTTCATAAAAATGAATTATCAACTCTTCCAGGGAGACCAGCCTCCAGAATGTACAGAGGGACCTGTGGTGGTGGATTCCAGTGGGGACGAGTTAATACTCTGTGAGGATGAGGATGTACACAACACTGAAGAGGGTGAGGAATCGGTGGATGAGGACGACATCTTGCCTCCGTAGAGCCAGTTTGTGCAGGGACAGATTAATTGCCAGCTTGTTTTGTGGGGGCCCAAACGAACCAATCATTTCAGCCACAGTTGTGTGGCAGACCCTGGCGCTGAAATGATTGGTTTGTTAAAGTGTGCATGTCCTGTTTATACAACATAAGGGTGGGTGGGAGGGCAAAAGGACAATTCCATCTAGCACCTCTTTTTTTTCTTTGCATTATGTACAGTTTGGGGCCTAGTTTTTCAAACTGCCATCCTGTCTGCCACTGCAGTATCACTCCTAGATGGGTCACGTGTTTGTGCCGCCCACTCGTGTCGCTTAGCATAGTCATCCAGCTACCTCGGTGCAACCTTTTGGACATAAAAACACTATTGTGAGGTGTGAAGTGTTCAGAATAGACTGGAAATTAGTGGAAATTAAGGTTATTGAGGTTAATAATAGCATAGGAGCAGAAAAACCAACACATTCTGTGATTTTAGCTGTTTTTATGCTTTTTTTAAAAAAAATACAGATCCAAAACACAAAACCCAGAACCCAAAACACGGAAGGGTGGTTTTGGCAAAACCAATCCAGATCCAAAACACGAAGAAAGATCCAGATCCAAAACACGAAAAGTGGCCGGTGCACACCCCTACTTTACATGCAATTTACAGCAAGCAGCCCCCTCAATGTTATTGCACCAGCTCCCCATCAGCTGTTACGCTACCCCTATGAAGCAATTAAGAGAATTACAATTCTAATCCACCACTTGCTGAAGCTTAACAAGGCTTCAAATGGGACAATTGTATCAGCGGCACCATATATGGATATCCAAGGCATGCAGTCTGCCAGTTTGCAAGACCGCAAGTCCATTACATCCAACAGCTATTATAACGGAAACTACATTCCATCTATTCCACACAGCGGTGATATAAGGGAAATTTATCACATAGGCCCCCTTCTTTCTACTATATTACTTTTCCACTGGAAGTATCTATCCTGTTATGTCATCTGTGGAAACCATGAACTGGACAAAAGATGGATATTAGTACATGGGTAGAGGTACTACTATTTGTAAGGCTCACCGACAAGTGCTGCGACTGAAAGGTTTCACTACTCTGATATGGTTTGGTTTTAATACACTATATATAAAACACATTTTTAATATGCTTTCAGATGATTAAATCCCAAGAAATAATTTGTTATTATTGTAAACCATGAGACTATTCTTTCTATACATATTTGTGCAATCTCTTGACCTGATTCAGTGGTGGATGTAGAGTCAGTGTTTGTGTAGTTGAGCGATTGCTTCTGCGCATGCTCATAAAGTCCTGGAAACCCCTACATCGCATGCGTATCACTGAGTGTACGCAGAAATCTCTGTTGTGTGTGCCATCCAGGGTTGCATAAAATTGGATTTAAAAAAATAAATAAAAAAACCTATTTAAATCAAATAAATTTTATTACTTTTTTTTTTTTTTAAACGTTTAAAAATGTAAAACGTCACCTTAAAAAAAAAAATTATTGATAAAAAATCCTATTTAATTCCCAAAAAAACTAAATTAAAGTTTTTTTTTTTAAAAATCCGATTTGTATGCAACCCTGAACTAAACGACATATCGTTCAGTGTGGGCACTTACAGGATAAGGAACGACTGTACGATTACAGCATGGCATGGGTGTTCCTGGGAGATGTCCTGAAGTCATAGGAGTGTCAGAGGCCATGTTTAGAGAACATTTAGAAGGAGGCCCTGCGCCAGCCATGCAACGTCATAAGTGTCTATGGTCATCTCGATTTTGCACTGATGGTGGAGTGTTCGAGTCCACTGGTGGATTTCTTCTGTCCACGGGCAATGAAAGTGGGAGTCTCAGGGCTTGCAGCCGCGCATGCATTACCATCCATCTTTGAAGAATCAGGTTCCTACACTAGATTCTTCTGTTTCTTTATTAATAGAGAGAGTGCTCACTATTCTCTGGCAGCTGCAGATCTGTGTGATTTGTTTTAGGCGCCAAAGCTGACAAAAAGGTTTTTCTTTTATATATTCCCATAATGTTTATTGGTGGTGTAAAGCGATTTCAGGTCATAGTTTTATCACATTTTTCTCCACTTTCACAGTGTGAGGTGTGTTGTTTATACTTAATTTGAAGAAATATACAAAAAAGTTTTTTTAAATATTTTTAAATGCATTGAGATTATTCGGAATTTTATATGAAAAGAGTCATAACAACAAATACAAAGACCCAGGAGGATTTCAGATATACATTTGGGATTTTTTATTGCCACTATGATGTAAATTTAGCTTTTGGTGACTATATATATTTACTGTGGGTGAGAATATATACAGTACAGTACATATATATATTATAAGGGCACAGTTGTGCTCTTATATTAAGGCTGCATCTAAAAAACGGATTTCTCCATAGAGAATTCTGAGGGGGGGGGGTACACCTCAAAAGCTATAGGAGGTACCAGGCTGAAATTTGGCACGGGCGGGTAGAACTGGCACTCATTGCTGCATGCCAAATTTCAGGGCAAAAACATAAAAAAAAAAAAATGAGGACATGGGAGTAATCTAAAGCTTCAACTGTCAGTTTTTTGCTAACATTCTCAATTAGGACCACTTTTCTGCTGTTCTCTATGGTTTTTTTTTGGGAAGGCATAACTCAGGGTAGGGGGCGAAGTTAGACTTGGAGTTCGTTTTATTAGGTAGCTATTGTTCCAGGGTAGGGCCTTTTGAGGTTCAGGTAAATTAGAAAGTTACAGTTTTTAAACGATTACCTCAAGAATGCGCCATTGAATAGATAGGAAATTTCAACTTGTTGCGCAGCCGCAGTAGGAGCCTGAAGAAGGTGTACTCACTGTGACTTCACTTGGATATACCAAGATGGCCGTCGTTTGCAGGCTTTAGTGGTGGTGGGTTTCGGGGGAACGAAGCTGGCGGGACCATGGGGAAAGGCGCGGGGGGTTAGCGGGCGTTAACTGCGGCCAGGACCCGGGGGACGGTAGTGGGTCTTAGCGGCGGCAGTAGGGGGATGTAGCAGCACACAGATGCAGGCTCAGATCTGGAAGATCCGTGATACCTGCATCTGTGTTTAAAAAAAAAAAAATGGCTTGGCCCCGCCCCCCAAAAAACAACCAGCACCGGGCTTTGGAGACCCAGTACTGGTTGTGCTAAATACAGGGAACAAATGACGTAGGTGTCCCCCATATGAAGCACAACCAGCACCAGGCTTTTCAGAACCAGTCCTGGTTGCCAAAATACTGGGGACAAATGACGTAGCAAGCTCAGTCTGCGCAAAAAAAGTTCTCTAACAGCCAGTAACATGCACTATCACAGAGAAAATGGCAGTTTGTATTACAATATATGTCAACAGTGAAAATGGGAAAAAAAAAAAAAAAAGAAATTTTGCTATACAGTATGACGACACTTACTTCAACAACACTGCCTGCAAATTCGACTACCATAGTGGTATATGCTTGATACTTCAATAAAACTTTGTCTCCTGGAACATAAAGCATTTAGAGTACAGCAAATATATTTGAAATCAACTCAAGCTATAGAGATACCATCATTTTACGTAATGAAATGTGAAGGATCAGATGTTAAATTAACACCACAAACTACCAGTAAAATAAGTGTTCTTATTTCCTAAAATCCACTGGAGGAAAGAAACGCATGGGGAGGATCTATATACTACCACCTAGTTTTCTACCTGTCAGGAAGGTATGCAGTCGGGAAGCCGGCGGACCTAATCCCGACAGCCGGCTTCCCGACTGATATCCGTCCGGAAGGATATTTACTATTCCCTCTACCAATGCAACGATTAAGATGATCAAGCATTACCTGCCATCAAATAGTATCACAACTATCTGGACATTTCACATAGGGTCAGCTCTCGGCAAAGTGTGAGATAAAGCTATTATCACTGCAGCTGCACATCTACCCCGGCTGGAGCATAAGACACTATTCAACATCTGTGCTAGCTCCGACAGCAGCCCACGGGAATTTCCCGATTATTGTTGCAATCACATACCACTACTGGGAATCATAGTGGCTGGAGCACAGACCAGACAATCAGCTTCAGCATCTACTCTGCAAGCCGCCCACGAGGATATACAATGTCTATCCATTGTCTGGAGCTCAAGATGGGCATCTAACACTGGTGCCTGCTCCAAGAGCCGCATACAACAGAGATTCCCAATTGCAGTCCTTAATACACCCCAACACTTCAGGTTTTAGTGATATCCATGGTTGAGCACAAGTGGTTAAATCGAATTGACTGAGGTACTAATTAAGTCACCTGTGGTAAAGCATGGATATCCTTAAAACCTGGACTCTTAGGGTGCCTTGATGGCAGAGGGCCTGATTCAGACCCGCTCGCAAGCGGGTCAATGTTGCCCAAGTGCGCATGCACACGACGGAGGCTGCTCCATCATGCGCGAGACCCAAATAACGACGGCCAATCATCGCGACCATCATTTTGGCCGCTCGTTATAGCTGTGGGTGGTCACAAACAGCTATGCGAGCGGCCAGGAGGCCGCTCCAAAAAGGAGCAGGGATGGCCCTGATTCAGAGCGAGCGCTCTGTCAGAGCGTCCGGCTCTGAATCAGGGCCAGAGTTTGGGAACCTCTGGCATACAGGTATTCTTCTTGCTGATTTACACATTACAGCAACATTTATTTAGAGGGATTTACTTCCAGTTAGTGAGAGCCATTTGCTAGCAGTGCCTAAACCGCCTTTCTACGTACAATTGGGAACATTATAAGGACAAACCTTGATTTCAATAGTGTCCTCATATTATATATATATCTCTACGGGACAGCCATTAATGTATGATGTTTTATTAACTGCACAGATTACTATATAGGTTTATAAGGTTTGCTTACAATATGCAACCATAGAATAATTATGTTTTATATTCAATAGTATTGAAAATAAAATAAAATATGCAGAAGACATACAAAGATACAAAATATACAATCTGGTTATACAATGTAACAGATAAAAAAGAATAATGTTGCAATTCTCCTAGCCCATTAGATATTCTGAATAGCTAAGAAAGTCTCTTTTGACATGCTCCAGACAAGCACTCAAAAAAAAAAATTAAAAAAAATAAATCCAAATCAAAAGCCGGCTAAGGGGTCAATCCTATTAGGTGCGAATTGCGAGTTTGTTTATTGAAACTCGCACACTTCGCAGCGAAGCACACTCCCGAGAATTCTCCAATCCAATTAAAAATGCCTATTCGCACTACTCACAGCGGAGGGGTGCGAATTGACTGCCAAATGAGATTTGCGAGAAATGCATGAAAATGTGGGGAGACCATCCTGGACCCCCCCAAAATGAATAATTTTGTTAGCAGGAAGGCTGTTTGTGGGCATTAGGAAGGTACTGTAAGTTTTTAAATGGTGTCAAATGGCTGATTTGTGTTTTGGTTTTTTTTAGATGCAAGAAAATAATAATAAAAAAAATAAAAAAATAAATTAGTTTGAGATTAAATGAAAAAAAAAAAAAAGAAAAATGGAAAAAAAAAAAAGAAGGAAAAAGGGTGATTTTGGGGTACTTTGAGGGCACCTTGCACAAAAATTATAAAAACAATTATTTTTCAACTAAAAAATTACTGTAATTATATTTGGGGTGCCTAAACGAACAAAAAAAAAAAAAAAAGTAGATTTTGGGGTAATTTGAGGAATTTTTTTTCTTACCCCCAAAAATGACATGTAATAATTGGACTAATTAAGGGGGGTGTCTAAGGGGTTCAGCACAGTATCCCGACATTTTAACCTTAAAATAATTTTTCTTTCCATCTCTCAGGGAGGTGTGAGTGGAAAGTTGCAAATTCAGTCTGACTGATTCACTGTGAGTTACTAATTGTATTGCAAAATAAATTCGCTATGCGAATTCGAAGTGAAAATAGCAACTCGCACTTCACACCTTTTCCTGTAAACGTCAGTAGTTTAACATATGTCCCAACTGCATGCTTGAAAAGAATTAAATAGCAGGATGTAAAAAAACCATAGATATTTGAAGAAATAAAGTATGATTACTCCAATTATCGGTTGCCAGACATAATTTCCAACTATTTGCTACATATTTATTACAGCATGATACATTGTTGCATAACATTGCTGTGTTTTAGGACCTTATATAATTTTATTGACCGCGATTATATCTAATATAAAGTATTTGTAGAAGTACACTGGTGTCTTGATCTTTTTAGTTCTGCCATACCCGGTATTGTATATTTTTAGATTTTTTTAAATTAGTGCAAAAGGAGAGTTATGGTAAAACTTACCATTGTTAACTCTTTCTTCGAAGTCCATAGGGCCCACAGGGAGACAATGGGGTGTAGGTAGTACTTGGAGGACCAGACACCAACAGCAAAGCTTTTTCCTGTCCCAGGATGCTCCAGTCCTTCCCCCTATACCCCGCCCACAGCCTGAGGACACTTCACTTTTGTTAACAAGCCCAAAGCAGGAGCAGGATAGGAGAGAAGGAAGACTGGTACACAGAAGAATCACACTCTCACACAGAGAAGGAAACAAGTGACCACGAGAATAAACCCATAGAAGCCAGGTGTGTCAGGACGGGTGCCCTGTGGACTCTATAGACTTTGAAGAAAGAGCGTTAACAAGGGTAAGTTTTACCATTACTCTCCTTTTCTTCTTCAGGGTTCATAGGGCTCCACAGACAGGCAATGGGGATTTCCCAAAGTACTTGCTCAACTGCGGGGACTCTCCTGAGCTGAGAAGAGAACACGGCGCCCAAAGGAAGAAACATGAAAGGCAAATGTATCAAAGGCATAGAACCTAAGAAAAGTGTAGACAGAAGACCACGTGGCCACCTTGCATAGTTGTTCGGCAGACGCACCACGGCGGGACCCACAGAGCGAGTAGAATGAGCAGAGACTGTAGAAGAACAGGAAGGCCCGTCTGTGTGTAAGCCTGTGAGATATTCATGCAAAGCCATCTGGCCAGAATCTGTTTGTTAGCTGGCCATCCCTTCTTATGGAATCCATATAGGATGAAGAAGAGGGAATTCGATTTCCGAATGGAACTAGTGTGGTCCACCTAGATCTTCAGAGCACGGACCTCATCCAAAGAGGGGTCGAGAGGTCTGGTGATTGAAAGGCCGGAACCACAAATTCCTCATTGAGGTGGAAAGAGAGACTACACTGGGAAGGAAGTCAGGGCATATGCGAAGAAAGATTAGAAATGGGGAGAGACAGGAAAGCGCCCCTAAATCCGATAGCCTACAGGCAGATGCTATAGCCAGAAGAAACAGTCTTCGCACCGAGTCATTTGATATCTACTGAATCCAGGGGTTCCAATTGGAGGTTCCTGAAGTGCGTGGAGAACCACTGACAAATCCCACGGAGCCACAGGAGGGACAAAGGGAGGTTGTATACGTAGAACACCTTGCAGGAAGGCGTAAACATCCGTTAGAGGAGCAACTATGCGCTGGAACCAGATGGACAGAGCAGAGCCGTGCACCTTCAGAAAGGCTAGGCGGAGTCCGAGATCCAATTCAGCTTGCAGAAAAGCAAGGATTCTAGAAACCCTATAAACCTAAGGGTCATAGGGCCTGATTCAGAGCCGCTCGTAAGCGGCCGCTCGTTCGCTCCCAGCGATGTTCGCACATCTGCGCATGCGTATGGGTCGCAATGCGCATGCGCCAACCAGTCAGTGCGGTCGGAAAACGTGTGTTTGCAAAATTGCGAGTGCCTGCTAATTTGAGTGACAGGATGAGGAGTTTGTGGGTGGTAACAGGGGAAGGTGCTTGAAAACGGGGAGTGGAGATCCGAACGCAGGCGTGCCAAAAAGTCAAAACAGGCGTTTTAAGGGTGTGCATAATTAACAAAGCAGCGTCATCGACCACGTCACTTGGTTGTTTCTTAGCCTGAACTGTTCGCATGATTGTGGTAGGAAAATCCAACCACAAGCACTGCGAGCAGTTCAGACGCCTTTCGATGTACTCGATTAATCTAATAAATAGCGGAGATGACTTATGATGCGAGCGGCCAGGGGGCGTCTTTACAAAATAGCGAGCGCATGTTTCGTTCGCTCGCTCAGACAGAGGTGTCAACGGACCGCAAAGAGCGAGCACTCAATTTAAATAGCCGGCCCCTTTTTCTGAACGAGCGAGCGCAAATAGCGTCCGGCTCTGAATCAGGCCCATATTTTCTAATAGAACACCACCGGAAATATGTATGCCACTCTGTGATAAGTCCTGGCAGAGGCCGGTTTACGCGCACTGAGCATGGTCTGGACCACAGAGCTGGAAAACCCTCTAGACCTTAGGAGGAATGTCTCAAGAGCCAAGTCGTTAAAGACAGACGGGCCAGGTCCGGATGTAGACAGGGACCCTGAGACAACAGGTCTGGTTGTAGAGGAAGTTGGAGAGAAACATCTATGTAAAGACTTTGAAGAGCGGAGTACCCCAATGGCGTCTGGGTAAAGCCGGAGCTACCAACAGGACCGATCCCTCTTCCTGCTTGAACTTCCGAAGAACTCGAGGCAGAAGGGAGACCAGAGTGAAGAGGTATGCCAAATGGAAGGTCTACTTTAGAGATAATGCATCCATGAAAGCTTGTTGTTGTGTCGTGAGGCCATGAGGTCCACGTCCGGTAGACCTCAAATTGTCCACCAGGAGCTGAAAAACTACTGGATTGAGAGACCACTCTCCTGCATGCACGTCGTGACAGCTGAGGAAATCCGCCTCCCAATTGAGAATCCACGGAATGAACACTGCGGAGATGGCATTTGGCCCATGTGAAAATGCGGGACACTTCTGCCATTGCTGACCGGCTTCGAGTGCCTCCTTGGTGATTGAGGTAGGCCACTGCTGTGGCGTTGTCGGAATGTACTTGTACAGGCTTGCCCTGAAGAATAACCTGAGCCAGAGTGAGGGCTTTGTAAATGGCTCGGAGTTCCAGTACGTTGATTTGTAAGACCGCCTTAGCTGGAGTCCAGCGCCCCTGGAAGAAGTGTTGGTCGGTCACTGCGCCCCCACCTGCGGAGGCTTGCGTCCGTTGTGAGGAGTGCCCAGTCCGGGATCCAAAAGGGGCGACGCTTGTTTAGGTGGGTCATCTGTAGCCACCAGGATAGGGACAGGCGAACATCCGGAGAGAGGCCCATAGTCTGGGATCTGATGAGATGAGGGAATTGGAACTTTAATAGGGGTATTCAATATGGGAGCGAAAACATCGTTTTTGCGTTAATATCGCACTTTTGACGTCATTATCGCAGGTTTGACTTTTACACCGTATTCAATTTCAAAGACTTATCGCAGGTTCGAAAAGTCTTTGATAAAGAACGTGGATAACTTTTCACCATTGAATAGGTGTCGAAAAAAAGTGCAGAATTGAGGTTTAGGGGTGCAGGCTTAAAAAAAAAAATAGCCTGCACCCCTGGGAATGACATTTAAAAAAGAACTGTGTCAAAAAGTTTTAAAAAAAAATAGGGACACCCCAAAAAATGAATTTAAAAATTGGGGTGAAAAAAAAAAAAAAAGGGAAAAAATTGTTTAACAATAGGGAAATAGGTTCAGGGCTATTCTGCAAATATGTGGCAGGTGTTTTCTAGAATAGATTTATAGCGGCAGGTGCACAAATGCAGAATTTTAAAAAACTTACTTTAGGGACTTAAAAATATGCTAGTACCCATTTTCATGTACCCCAAATTTGATGGGACCACGTAAAAAAACGAAGTGCTCTTCTGCATCACTTCTTCAATGTCGGGAAAAAACACCTGCTGCGGCTATTTAAATCCCCGACTTTCAATTACAGGCTAAAACGTGATCCCCGTGTTTTTACAACTTTAGGGGGGTCCTACAATTTTTTTAAGGAAAAATTGGTAACTTTATGCAAATCCAACTTCGGAGTCTCCCGTTTTCGTTAATTTCATATTGAATACGGGGATAAGCGGGCGCGCGCCCGATACTTTAACGCAGGTAAAAATTCCGATATGAAACGTAAACTTCGACAGCGAAGTTTACGTTTCATATTCAATACCCCTCTAAATCACTTATTCAACTTATCTTTTACACAGCAATGAGACCAAGATCTCCCGGCTTCACACAATTTTTAGAAATATCTTCTAACGTGATTGGCTAATGTCCTGTCATAAACACCATCTTTAAGTCAATCTTCTACATGCTTTTTTATCTGAATTTACAATGGTAGATGGTAAGACTGGCATTACCTTCTGGTATAAATTCCTAACACTTGTGGATGCCCTTCAGACATCACATGTACTTATAAAATGGGAACAGAGAATTCACTATAGCCAAGTAGGAATGCTTATTTATAAATGTTCACCATATATAAAAGTGTCATAATGCTAATTAAATGACTCGGTTGGCTTTACCTAATCCATGTTACCTGCACAATCTATAGACTCATACACACTAAACGATGTGCTGTATGAACGATATTGGTGAAAGATTTCCCTTGAACTGTAGTGCAGGACAAACGATAATGGGTGTACACACTGAAAGATATCTTTCAGTGAAGTCATCCTGCCACATCTCTGAATGGGCAATTGTGGACGATATTGTCAGATTGGCCTGCATGTACGAACGACAAATAGACATTAACGACCCGGGGGAGCGTGCATCGTTGGTCGTTCACTGTATACAAGCTGAACGATATGAACAATATTGTTATCGTCCACAACATTCATAAAAATCATCTAGCTTAAATATTGCATACTCATCAAATCCCTACAAATTAGAAAAATGTTAGCGGTAGATTTAGTAAAGCTTCTAATAATGAAAAGTGCTGGTGTTGCCACAGCACTTGGGCCTGATTCAGAGATGGACAGTATTGCACAGCAGCAGCTGTGCTATACGTCCAACACAATGTAAATGCAGAAGGTGGTGCCTGTATGAAATAGACAGATCCATGCTGCACTTACAATCCGGCTGCAGCGTTTGTAGGCACTGCCTCACATCAATTATTGCGACCTTTGGTTGCGATGGTGCTTCATAGGCAAGGCTGCGTAAGCTGTAGTTTACCTCAGCCTGGCTGGTGCCTGGTCACTTGAGAGGCCAGGAAATCTGCGTCCACCGACGCAGACCCTTGTCTCGTGCCTCCCGGAAAATAGGGGGAGAAGCACCGCCGTTACCTCACGGTGGGCAGCCATGCCCCTACTCCGACCCCCTAAATACAGCAGCATGTCAATCATGAAGTGGCTAGGGGGGACTGTGAGCGAGAACGCAGACATCTAAACATCGGAGATGAACGCTAACCATCAGGTTAAAAGTACATCTCTGAATAATACCCTAGGTCAACTGTAAAGGATACTGTGGTGTTCAATTGAGTATACATATAGCAGCATGGAAAGTAAATGGTTAGAAAGCATATAATCCCATACTGAATGTGAAACTATATACTGCCAATTAAACGACCCACATTTTATATGGCATCAACCCTCCTCCTACCAAAAAGCACAGTTACTGCAGGAACCCGCACTCTCCAGTCTCCTCCTCTTACTCTGCTGACTTTATGGTCAGCCTGTTAGGAGCATCAGATTCGTAGCTCAGGATAACATTGCCGATTAGTAAATGAGTGTGAAGTATCTGATTTGCAGCTGAGGACAGGGTCACAGAGCCGGAACACCTTCTCCTGAATCCAGTCCTTTTTTTGGGGTTTTTTTAATGTATGTTTTATTTCCACCTTCATTGTTGGGTACAAGACGCATTATAGCATGCAAGTGTGAATACTGATACATTTGTATGATTGTGAGCCTACACACAGCAGTACATGGAAACAAACTGGCCTAAATATTGTTAAAGTAAGCCATAAAGTAAATTATATGAAGTCCAATGAATGTATGACAGCATGGCATACCATTTTATGCCTGAATATGACACCCTTGGCAAAAATACTGGCATATAAAGAGAAAATGCAAAATGTTAAAAATAATAATATAGAACTTCTTGTAACAGTCAAATGTCTCTCCTTTCAACCCCCTCCCATCTGTTAAAAACTAAAAGCTGACCACAACAAAAAAGACACACTAATAATCAGTCATTTTATTAGCAATGAAGCATCTTACCTGGGAATAGGGACGGTCTTCCCTCTATGATACCAGGTACCTGCAATAGGAGAAACCCACCACGCTTTTGCAAGCAAACACCACTTAGACCTAATTCTTTTATTTCTATCTCATTGTGAATATCCTCGAGCCAAAGTAAAGTTGACATTTTCCTGCGAAAATTTGGCAATGTAAGGATCTGCAAATAAAAATAAACACAAGGAAATTGGAAAAGTTCTCTTATGTTATATAGCAAGATTATGTCAGATAATTGTTGTGTGTTTGGGAAGTCAATCAATGTTAATTTTAATGGTTCCTAAAGGTGATTGGAGATTTATTTATGCAGTGCAATTACCTCTTTCCAATAACTACAGATTTCCAATAACTACAGCCATCTAGACTCAATGCGGAACACAGAGCGACTTGTCGGGTGTGAGTGAGTTGCCAGGTCCTGTGCAACTCTGCTAGCATCGGGCATCTTTTTTTTACTGAAAATGTGTTTAAGTCACAATGCGATGTGACTAGGACGCACCAGCGGACTGTGCTGATATGAGACACTTGTATATTTTTGTGCGACTGAGTCCCTGATTCTGTATACGAAGTGCTACAATGTAGCGGCTGCAGCTTTTTACATTCCAAGTTCTGTTGTGCTTCAGGTACAGACTCAGGTGCACACAGATATACAAGTGACACACATTAAATTAATCAGCACATTCTGCTGGTGTGTCCTAGTCGCACAGTTGTATATTTGTGTGCACCTGAGTCTGTATATGAAGCACAACGGAACTTAGAATGAAAAAATCTGCTACATTGTAGCAGTACGTATACAGAATCACAAAGATATACAGTACAAGTGTCACATACTGTATCAAATTAATCAGCCTAGTCTGTTGGTGCGTCGTAGTCACATCGTATTGTGACAGGCACATTTTCGGCAAAAGACGACTCCCGGCGCTACCAGAGTTTCACGGTACCAGTCACTGAGAGGGGCTTTTTGTCGCGACTGCAGCAAAGATGTGTAAGGGCACATCTGTAGGGTAACTAAGCCACAAAACTGACAACTTTTACTGAAGGTAATATCAAAAGATTGGCTCACTTAACCATTCACTCATCACATACAGTAATTCTCATGGACACACTGTCTAGTTACAGTGTCTACTGAGATTTTCATACTCAAGAAACTTGTTAGCCTATTTCACAAGCTCTGACTGCTGCAAGACTGAGCAGCACCACCTTCGCTGACGATTTTTTCCAGCAAAACCGGTCAGAATTTGCCGAGTCCGCAGGAGTCAGAGGAGATTTGTTCTGCACATGTGTAACATGGATTTCCTCTTTAAAAACACAGCTGAAGCACAGTTGACTGCGTTGGCATCCCATGCAACCACATCAGTTAAGTGGTTAAGCAAGGTCGACTGTCTCTATAGAAACAGTGTGCCAAATAGATTTAGTTAAAACACAATTATTTCATGTACATGTCAGGAATGTCTTCAATACACAAAATGAGTTTAGTAGCCATTTAAAGCTACGGCAGCTGATATTAATTTACACAACACAACTGCACAAGGAACCGTAGTTATGAAAACACACATTGATTATTAGGAAGTTTAATCTTGTGTTAATATGAACAAACTAGTTGTACTTACTTCTCCCAGACAAGGCTCTATTGCTAGTATATTCATATTTTGCTCCACACATTTCTGAAGTCTTTCTGGTATAGGATATATTGGAATAAAACTTGGAAGCTGTCTTCTTGATGACCTATAACAATTAAAATAATGCTGCTGTTAATAATAAAGATAGAACTATAGACACTCAGTGGTACCTTTAGAAAACGTATACTTTGCTAGTTATGGATAGGACCCCATTTGCTCCAGAACAGCCAGACTTCTTTTTGCAATGGATTCAGAAACATTACTTAGGTATTCTGATCCATTTTGACATGGTGGCATCACACAATTACTGCACATTTCTTGGCTGTACATTCACGCTTCAAATATCCTTAACATCTTGGCAAAGGTACTTTATTGGATTGAGTTATGGTGACTGTGGAGGCCATTGGAGAACACTTATCTAATTGTTATATGTATGGTACCAGTTTAAGTACGAGGGTTGTTCAAAAAGTAATACCTAAATGCTCACAACTAAAATGTTATTATAGATACAGATTTGAAAATTTGCAGTAAAATACTTTGAAGTCTTAGTAACAGAATGACTCTACTCAAAATATTCACCATCTGCCCTCAAACAATTTCTCCACCTCTCAACCCAAGCTGTGAATCCACTTTGGAAAAATTCCAGTGGTTGGTGTTTGACCCAGGAACGTATGACGATTTTAACAACCTCTATGTCTTCAAAATGTTGACCCCGGAGACAGTATTTGAGAGGGCCAAATAGATGAAACTCAGAAAGGGCCAAATCAGGACTCTATGGTGGATGTGGCATTATTTTCCACCCCATTTTGGCAATGGTCGCAGATGTTGCCATCGAAGTGTGAGGTCTGGCATTGTCGTGGTGTAAGAGGACATTGACAGAGGAATTGTTAACCTTTTTTTGCGGATGGCTTCTTTCAGCTTCTTAAGTGTAATAATGTATTGATCACTGTTGATTGATTGGTTTGGTTCCAAGTAATCGATGAGAATAACACCTCGGCAATCCCAGAAGAATGTGAACATAACTTTGTTTATGGATAGCTGTGATTTAAACTTTTTTGGCCTAGATGAACTTGGGTGTTTCCATTGTTTTGATTGGGCCTTTGTTTCTGGGTCATAAAGGAATACCCAGGTCTCATCTCCTGTAATGACATTTTCCAAAAACATCTCAGGGTTGGCTTCAAAGTTGGTCAAAAGGTCATTGCACACTTCCACCCTCTGGGCCTTATGATCCCTAGTTAATTGCTTTGGAACCCATTTAGCACACACTTTACGATATCCCAAATAATTGATTAATGTTTCTAGAGTGCCATGGCTACATTCAAGTTCATCACTGATATCTCTGATGGTCACACGACGGTCTTTCTGAATCATGGCATCGACTGTGCTGGTTCTCTGCTGTCACTGCAGTTGGTGGTCTGCCACCACGAGGTTTGTCGCACACGGACGATTCTCCTGATTGAAAACGCTTCATCCACCTTCTGACATTGCTGTAGTCAATTGTACGCTCACCGTACACTTTTTTCAGTCTTCTGTGGATTTCTGTAGCACTGCAGACTTTTATTTTTCAGAAATTCAATGACTGCTCTTTGTTTCATCTTGAATTCCATGGTATTTCTTGGATTACCTAAACAAAAATACATATATAGCTAGCAGACGTATTAAACTACAAACTGACAAAGTTTCAAAGAAATGTTGCATATTATTTTAGAGTTATGAGCATTTAGGCATTACTTTTGGACAACCCTCGTAGATGTGTGCTTTGTTACATGAGGGGCTCTCTTGCTGGAAGTAGCCATTAGGAGATGGGTAGGCTTTGGCTATAAAGGGATGCATATGTTCAGCAACAATATTCAAGAAGGCTCTAGAATTTAAATGATGCTCCAATTGTAAAGGGCAACGTAATATACTGGCACTATGTTAATAAACAAATAAATAAGGGTCCTGATGTATGCCAACAAATCATTTCAACAACACTACACAACGTTGACACAAGGCATAATGGATCAGTAAGTTACAATTGTTAACACAGAATTCTAACCCAACCATCTGTATGGCAAAGCAGAAATGGAAATTCACCAGAGCAGGCAACGTTTTACCAAACTTCAACTGTCCAGGTTTTTCAAGTCCGTGCCCAATGAAGGCTCACTTTTCAGTTCTTAGATGACAGGAGCGGAATCCGGTATGGTCTTCCACATGCTGTGGTATACAGAGATGCTCTTCTGCATACTACTATTGTAATGCAAGCTTATTTGTGTTACTGTTCCCTTCCTCTCAGCTTGAACAAGTCTGGCTATTCTATTCTGACCACTCTCAGTAATCCCACAAAACTGCTGCTCACTGAATGTTTTTATTTGGTGCACAATTCTCTGTAAACTCTATAAAATGTTGTGTGAAAATCCCGGGAAGATCAGCAGTTTCTGAGCTACACAAAGTATGCTGTTCTGCACCAATAATCATTTCATGGTTACAGGGCCTCATTCAGAGATGTATGCTATTCTCATCACTGCTGCGTCTTTGGATGCAGTAACCATGAGAAAATAGCCTCATGCTGCAAGAAGCGTCTGAGGACAAAAGACGCCCCTGACAGGCTCGCAGGTTCGAGTGCTGCATCCGAAATCGGGTTACGTACAATTGTGAATCAGGCCCACAGTCACTTAGATCACACTTTTTCTCCATAATGTTGTTTGGTCAGAACAACTGAACTCACTGATGATGTCTGCTATGCTTTTATTTATTGAGTAGCTGCGATATTTTATCCAGCAGGTGTACCTAATACTCCACTCAGTGGAATCCTTGTATGAACAATTTTCTTTAATCCAGCAAAAATATGCAGTAAAATGTCTGAACAGTTAATGGGCAGCAGAAAATATTGTATAGTGCTCTAAATAAAAGGTTGTGACTTTTAAAAGTTTATCAGATGTGACACATGTAAATGTTCAAATAATGTCAACAATAAAAACAAATCTTTGAAAAGAAAGACTTAAAAAAGCATAAATGAACAACATTCTCAATGCCAGATTAAAGTATATCAATTTAAAAAATGCTGAGTCCACCATGTGCTGCTCACTTAAAGTAAAATACATTAGAACACCTGGCAGTGAAAAGGAAAGTGACACAGCCCCTAGCAACTCCATGGGTGCAATTCAATTAGTCGTGAGGTCCTTTAGTAGACTCGCAAAGTATATTTCCGCATGATATGTAGTTTCCTCACTCCTCATAAGGGTACAAGCAAAAAGAACGATCTGCAATTGCCATTTTGTGCACATAAATATAACCTATCTAAAATTGAAATTATTAATGAATTCAAACGGTCCTTACATGTAGTGCTATATTCCAGAAGTTGTTATATATTTAGATAGATCCAATAAGAAACAAAAAAACCCATGCGCTGTCAGAGAGCTGCTGAAAAAAATGGGGGTGTCAGCCCCTTAAATAAGGTATAAATGAGAAATGAAAAAACCAGCGCTATTAATCAACAAAATTACCAATGAGCAGTTAGGTCGTAAATTACACAAATTTAATACAATGACCTTAAAGAACAAAATCCGTATAAAAAAAAAAAAATCAGCATACACAGAATCTAATGAAATAAATAAAATAAGAATGACTATAAAAAGCCACATATTACTATGAACAAATCATGTCTAATTAATCCCTGGTGGATCCTCCTTCCAAATAATGCACAGTCATACAGGTTAATAAAGTCAGTTAGGACTTAAATATGCTCCTAAGCTGGATGGATTTTAACCAGTAATATCTGCATTGGCCACTGCATGTGCCCAGGGACTGTGACAAAACACTTATTCGATTCCGGTAACTCTTTTGCCTAAAGGGATATTTAAGTCCTAACTGACTTTATTAGCCTGTATGACTGTGCATTATTTGGAAGGAGGATCCACCAAGGATTAATCAGACATGATTTGTTCATATTAATATGTGGCTTTTTATAGTCATTCTTATTTTATTTATTTATTTCATTAGATTCTGTGTATGCCAATTTTTTTTTTATACGTATTTTGTTCTTTAAGGTCATTGTATTAAATTTGTGTAATTTACGACCTAACTGCTCATTGGTAATTTTGTTTATTAATTAATAGCGCTGTTTTTTTCATTTCTCGTTTATACCCTATTTCATATTCAGATGAATCACCTGGCCTTGTAAATACAATTCAGTCAATCAATAGTCCTTACAATCAGTTAGAGAAGATATTTCTGTCTCTCTCGCCAATCTCCAATTGGGGTTGTAATCTCCACCTAGAGAAAGTGTCTGAACAGTTTTAGATGGTGCACACACTTAAGAGATCACTTTTCAAATCTTTTAGCTCAATCCATGAGTGATATTCATGCAAGATTAATGTTGCTGGTTAACAAATTAGTCTCAGGAGGTCCCCATCTAGAGGGATACCTCCAACAACTTTACAGTTTTTATGCAGCACGGTGAATGCTTCCAGTGCTGATGCACTGCTCCTTCAGGTGCTCTAAGCCCCAGCATGCCCATTCATTAAAAGGATTTTTGGTATTTACTGTTAAATCCGTTTCTCTAAATCCATCTAGGGGACACTGCTATACTTTGGAGTGTAGAAGGCACCAAACCAAGAGTAAGCACAAAATCAAACAAAACTGGTTTGTAACGCTTGCTCCTCCCCCTCTACATTCCATCAGGCCATTGGACGTCAGTTTAACTTGTGTGCCTCACAGGATTGGGCAGGTTTTCCAGTTTGTATTAGAACAGAATACATGAGCAGAGTGAAACAGTACTCAACACAAGAAAGGCTTTTCAGTACCTGAAAGAGTCAAGAAGCTAACTAAATGAGCACTCCACTGTAAGTGGCGATCATATGATCACTAATAGGGATGCGATACATCCTGGAATATCCGGGATCATACCAAAATTGGCTAACGTGCCCTGAAAACATTTTTCGGGATGTATAAATGTCCTGCTTTCACTGGGGTTCCTGGGAAAGCTGTGCCATAGGCACCTGGAAGCAGCTTAGGGAGCATAGGATGTCCCTGTGTAGTTTGGTTACTGTGGTGCCCAGGCCAGCCCATTCACAATGTACAGTCCGGTCGCATCTGATGACGTCAACAGTGGCCAGTCATCTTTTCCTTCCCATCCATTAGTGGTACGTCGGCACTCCTCAAGTTGCTGTTGGTCTGGAACGATCATTCCCTCCCAGACCCAAATCCACTCCAGAGTACAGCAGGCCATCCACTATACAATTTTCTGTCAGATATCTGTCCAATCTGGCTGGTTGGAATGAAAACCTGTTAATGTATGGGAGCAAATGACAATCGTCCATTTGCTCAAAAACACTGGAAAATACGGTAGACAAAAATGGTTGTTCAGGCAAATTGGTTAAAACACAGAAATTTAACCAATTTGATACAATTTTTTGTCCTTTTTTCAGTGTTTAAAACCACATGATCAACTGTCATTTGCTCCCATACATTACCAGGTTTTCATTCCAACCAGCCAGATTGGACAGATATCTGACAGAAAATTATATAGTGGATGGCCAGCTTTAGACTGCTATGAGTGACAGTTACTAGGGGCGATTGTTCAGCCAGCGGCTATATTTTTGAGGCGCCCAATGTTACAATTCAAAATTTGCTCCATCTGTGCACAATAGCCGCTGGCATCGGCATTTCTTCTCACACCCCCAGGTACAAGCAAAAATGTGCAAGAAACCTGTGGTTAGGGAGCCCTAACCAGAACTTTAAATGGGTTTAGCCAGTTTACTCGCAGATATGGAGAGGGGAGACCGCTGCAAGCCCCCTATCAATTGCAGTAAGAGATACAGGACTGCGCTGTTGCTCAGGCCACAGCTTCCGGCATGCAGTCCACAGACTGAGTGGAAGACAGAAGAGATCGGGTCACCTCTACACTTGAAAGTCAGAGATCTTGGGAGCAGGCGCAGCGGGTGGGGACCTGATGAGCACTCCTGCCTGCCCCCCTCCAGTGGAGATCTCATAAAGAACCCCAGAATTAAACATGCCCACTCCTGTGAATCACACAAGTTAAACTGACGTCCCATGACCTGATGGGATGTAGATGGGGAGGAGCAAGGATTACAAATAAGGTTTGTTTTATTTTTGTGCGCGGTCCTGGTTTGGCAGCATTACCCTGGTAGGATGAATGAGAATATTGTTTAAAAAAAAAAGGAATGATCCAAATGTGTTCTCCATCCCAAAATAAGTAACCAGCATCAATGTTATAGAGGTGATGTTCATCACTGTATATTATTATGACATGACTGAAGCCATAATGCTTCACAGCTCTACCAACCATTCAGTTGCCACCAATACCTCTGTTTTAAGATCTGGGTCTGCTTACTGAGCGTGGACTTTTAATTATAAAAATCTCCAACACAGTAAATAAATAATCTTGCTGCTAAAAATATTGACACTGTTGTTACCAATCTTGACTCAGTAGTCAGAATATGTTTCTCCATAGCATCTACTAATGTGGTAGCAATTGAGTCTTAAAAGAAATTTATTACTGGAAACACACTTTGCGCACTCTCACCCTAGTCTTGCGGATAAAGTTTTCCCTCATGCCATTTATGCCACATCCATTCATATAACTAGGGGAGAGGCCATCTTAAAACATTGCTCTGTCCAGTGGTCTCCAACGTTAATAGAGGTGTGAGCTACTTTAGAAAAATGAAACCTCATGAAGAGCTGCTAAAAATTAAGTAGAAAAAAAATCTGGCTAATAACCTAAAATTGAAGGCAATTTAATGAAAATTTAAAAACAATTAATTTAATTATTACAATGATATTGTTGTAGTTTGTGAATAAAATTTAAACACAGGCAGATTGCACTGTTAATTACCGGCTCCAAGCAGGTACGTGCAGTAGAGGAGCAAATGATACAGGCAGGGCTGCTGTGTGATTTTCCGGCAGGGCTGGGCGGGAGTCACTCACTTCGCCGTAGTGTAGACGACGTGGGTGGAACCACGGGAAAACATGTCAGGTGATTGCTGTAGAGGCTGCGGTAATCACCTGATGTGCTTCCCTGTGGCTCCACCCATGGTGTCAATGCCACGGGGGAGCACACGTCAGAGGTCACTTCCTCCTAGTTGACTCGGCTGTACTGCAGCTAGGTGAGCTACCAAAAATAAGACAGAGAGCTACCGGTAACTCGTGAGCTACAGGTTGGAGACCACTGGCTCTGTCCCTCTATTGTTTCCTCCCACTCTGATCACCAGCACAGATATGCCATTCTCATTGGTTGCCTACAACAAAAGCCCATCACTTTGGCATCGGTTTATACTCCGAATGTGAGACAGGATATCTTCCTTCAAGATTTTTTTTCTAATTATCACAGATCACCTAGGGACATGTGATAAGAGGAGGTGACTTCTACACGGTCCAATATGTCAGTCTCAACGAATCTCCTTCACCTCACTCTGGAACTGGATCCCCATTGGACAGTGGACAACTGTCCTCTGTTGAAACTATATGACCTTTATAACTCTTGGCGTTCTCTATACTCAGCTCGGGACTTTACTCATTTTTCAGTACCCCATCAAATCTAATCACCTATGGACATGCAATTTGTCGACCGCTCTACCATGCAAAACCTCCACTTAGAGGACGTGTCCTGGGCCAACTATGCAGCAGTTCTTCTAGATATTGATTTCCAACTCCCGTCTCGTGTTCGATGTCGCTGGCATCTTCATGAAAGCTTATTGCTTACACTGGAAAATAGGGCTCTAGTTTTACAAGTGATTGCAGAGTTCAGAGAACACGACTTTGGGCCCGATTCATTACTGATCGCAACTGCGATTCTGCACGCAATCGGCCAATTGTTGCGTTCTGCGTATACATCGCAGTGCATGTGCGCGAACCAGCCACTGCAATCGGGACTGCATTCACAGTGACTATGCAGACCCAACGCAGAGTGATTGACAGGAAGTTCTGTTTGTGGGAGGTGAAGGGTGGGTGGTCGGCGAAACGCAGGCGTGCCAGTGTGTTTGAACGCCGTTGCAGGGGCATGCATCAATTATCCACTGTGATGCCATACGCAGCTTGAGTACTCATAGTGTGCGATGAGGTTAGCAATTCCTAAGTAAGGTCAGAGCTTGTGCAATTGTGTGAGTGAGGCTGCAATGGTACTCGATGTTAACGATGGTTTTGCAGTCTTGCTGAGGATTACGGATGTGTGTATGGCAAAGTGGGCATCCTTATGTTGTGCTGCGATCATAGTGGATTAGCATACTATCGCAGTGAGACTGCGTGCGTAATCGCTATTGCAAACGCAGTTGCGATCCGTAATGAATCAGGCCCTTGTTGCATAATATTTCCCCCTCCACAGTTTGGATAGCACAAAGCTATAATATGTAGTGTCCTTATCAGCATGGCTGCATCCAAGACTTAAGATCAACAATCTGGCTTCTTGCAGCTTTAGTCTTCTATAGCTTCGCTCGTCTTTACACCAATACTTTCCACAACGGAAAACCTTTAAGCTTTTGACAATTAAGGGACAACTAAACCTGATCCTTTTGCACAAAGCAGCTGAAACTCTTCTTTAGCTTTCTCAACAATACTATGAGAGAGGTGTCTAAACGGTCTCAATTCTGGCCCAAAAGCGAAGAACTATTAAAAAAAAAAAAAAAAAACACATTAGAGATCTCCTCAAAGATTCATCTGGTCAGATTTCCTTCAAATTCCTCAAGGACCTCCAACAGAGAATTTCACAATTTATCTGATCCAGAAGGAGGCCCAGAATCCAGTTTAGAGTCCTCTATAGAAATGCTAGAGATGGAGGCCTGGGATTACCCTTCCCTCTTAAACCTTGTACTCATCTCAGATGGATTGTTCTTTCCCGTTCTAATGCTCATTTACAATTATGGGTGAATGTTGAAGCTTATACCTCTTTTAGACTAAATTCCCAGATCTGACACGGTATTTTGAACAAGGTTGCAAACTGGATCAGACCCGGGACAGATACCCTCCAGGTCGCAGAGCAGACCCGGGTTATTCCAGGATCGGTGCATTTCACACTGCGCACAGGTGCAGAGGAACTTGTCTGCAGATGCTTGGAGATGACCTCATCTCTAAGCATTGGAAAATCCGGAACTCTCCATTCGGGTCGGACATTCTACATATGCTCTGTTGGGGGACACCAAAAGATAGACTTCACATGTCGCTTTTCCCTCCCACTTGCTCTTTTCTCTGAATGGATTTACTGTTTATGCACATTTTTATCTAGTAGCTAACCCCCGTGAAAGTTTCCACTATTAGATAACCCGGTTTTCCTTCCTGGCCCTGTGATGTTTTGCAGACACAACAACATAACATTTTTGCCCGACATAACTTTCTAGAATTCTATAAGCTCTGTGACCGCCTAAACCTCCCTCCTAATACCTTTTACAACACTTACAACTCTGTCATTTTTTTAACACCATAGCTAAACCTCACGTTCCAGTTCAGACCTCCACATTTCAGGTTCTGTATTTAGCTATGTCCTCTTCTAGAGCACTGATTCACATTTTACTCCCTATTATTATTTAAACATAACCAACCAGACAAGGAAATGTATGAATGTCTTTGGGAGACTGATATAGGGGAGACACTGAAGCCAGAAATCTGGTCTCAAATCAGGGAAGGAGTGACCAAGAGTTACATTTTTCATGTGCATAAACGAAATACTACAAACATGTGCAGGTTTGGATTGGTATGGATTCTCCCACCAAAAACGTAATCTTTCATAGACAAACATCATCTTTCATGGTCCATGAAAGATGATGTTTGTCCATGAAAGATGACGTTTTGCCTTTCTGAGAACTGAAATTTGGCGGGAAAAAGAACAAAGGCTGATTATGCAGTACCAAAATGATGCCCTCACAAGACAATCTGAAGGCTTTCTGGCACAAGGTAGCTAAGGAAAAGTGTTAAAATATATCGAGTACCCGCATTCTAGTACCACCAGCTTTGTCAGTGTCCTCCATAAAATGGAGAGGGCAGTCTATATGCACATAAAGACAGCAACTAGCCCTGAAATGGAAATAATTCAAAGCATTGAGTGTTTACCAAAAACAGATTAGTTCTTGCTTTTGTAATAAAAAACAACCAAAAAACACAAAAACAGCAACAACTGTGTCTCTCAAAAATAAAATTAGTGGGGGCGTGGCCTGACTACTGAAGAAGCCAGACATGGGTGTCTGGAGCTCCAGCTGAAACACCAGATTTTCTGGCCAACTTGCCTACCCTGAGGGCTCATTCCCACCCTCCTCATCCCTCAGTGATCTGGCACCCTAGGACGGTGAGGTTCGCGGAGCCGGGCAGTGTTTGTTAGCGCTGTCGCGGCCCTCTATCCGCATTGAAGCCGCGTTCTCGAGTTTCAGCTGCTTTGTGCAAAAGGATCAGGTTTAGTTGTCCCTTAATTGTCAAAAGCTTAAAGGTTTTCCGTTGTGGAAAGTATTGGTGTAAAGACGAGCGAAGCTATAGAAGACTAAAGCTGCAAGAAGCCAGATTGTTCGGAGTGTACCTCCTACATCCAGCCCGCCACGGGACTTGTTCCCGACCTGACTCCTCTTGCTGTCACCCGCCCGGTGTAGATCTTGTGACCCACAGCTGCCTTCCTGACCGCGACCTGCGGGGGGTCTGAAGAGGACGCCGGTGTCATTCAGAGGTGAGAGTTTTACTTATACTCACCCTGATGCTGCCTGCTGGAATTGCGACCCGGGAGTACAGGAGCCCGCTGCCTCCACCCCTTGGGTACCGAGCGGCACCACACAAATAGATAACGGGAGAGGCCCTCTGTCTGGGCACTGAGCCAAAGAACACTCAGGCGCCATCTTGAGAAGAGACCTGCTTTCTCCCTGCATGTCACTTTTACTGCCGCTGACCCGATTATCTCCCTGTTCTCAGCACCTACAATCCCTGTAAGTCCCCTGCAGAGACACCCTAGCAAGCTCAGAGGGTGGCTCTCTCACACTATGGAGCTCCCAGACACCATCCTATAAAGGTGCCACTGTATAAATAGCCGTGACCCTCTGCTGAGACACCAAGTGAATACAAGATTTGGAACTCACAGGAATCTCTACCTCATAAGCTTCTTCCATTTAGAATTATCATCTGCCACAGCAGTAACCAGCTTTAGTCCAAACTCACTGTATCCTGGTCCGTGACCTCCTGGACTCTCCTGCCAGTATTGTTTGTCCCCCTTCAGCAATCTCTTGCTATTACGACACTCTTTATTTGCTATAACAATTTGTATCAATGAGTCCCTGAGCGCACCGATGTTGCACCCTCCGGTGGTACTAAATTATTCTATATGGTTCAATACAGCATTCTCCTCCAATTCACTGCTATACCAGGTCTTCTGTTCAACTCATTTCAAATATTACCCTCCACCTCCCTCTCACTACTGTTCCTACGATATCATTATGAATAGGTCTAACGCAAACATCAGAAAACGAGTGGGCGGTGATATAGCTCAACACTTTTCCAAAGGTGATAAGTCCTCAACGGCTGTTGACCCTCTGTCACCGTGCCCTCACCACACAGATGATGATGATGATTCCCCCCCTCCAGCTCTGTCCACTAAAGAGGACATCATGGCATTACGATCCCTTATCACAGACCTCAAGGAATCTCTGGAATCCAAACTAGATAAAGCAGTCTCATCCATTAAATCCGATCTCTCATCATTGTCCTCCAGAACCTCTAAATTGGAGTCTCGTCAAGATGCTCTCCAAAATTCCCAAAACTCACAGAGATCTCGACCACATTATTCAAGACCTTGCTGATCTTCGCACTAAAAATGAGGATTTAGAGAACCGGGAAAGAAGAAATAACCTTCGTATCCGGAATATTCCAGAATCTGTAACCCTGGACAACCTGGAGAACTATCTACACAAAATATTCACCTTTATTATCCCTGATCTGTGTCCCCAGCAACTACCATTAGAAAGAGCCCACCGGGCCCTTACACCCAAACCTCGAGATGGTGAACCCCCACAAGATGTAATCATGCGCTCACTCAGTTTTAAGGATAAGGAAAGAGTTATCCAACGCGCAATAAATCTCATATCATATATGAAAACATTAAACTCCAGTTCTTTCAAGACCTGGCCCCTCTCACATTCAAATACCGGGAACTCAGAGACCTGACTAGCGCACTACGTTCACGAGGTATCCGCTACCGTTGGGGCTTCCCCTTCAAACTACTGATCGACTTCAACGGGAAAACAGTTATCATTAGAGATCCCAGAGAGGGCAAAGACTTTCTCACTCATCTGGAGGACTCCGGACCCTCTCCCACCACATCAACTGCTACCTAAAGAAGTCAACTGTTCCTTCATTCCACAGACTTTAATACATGTTTGCTGGGGACTTTACAAATCTGAGATTTGCCATCACCATAAATGATTGCCCCCGTTTTTTCAATGGTCACCCAACCCACATCTTTGGTTCTTCTCCAACGACCATTTCATATCCTTTTCAACAATATTATTATTTTATATCCTGATATACATTAGTTATTTTCATTGTTCCACTATTTAGTCATGTCTCCAATCAATAGAGTTAGATCCTTAAAAGTCTGTGTAAACCTAGACATTTCTATCATTTCTCAGCAGCTTAGCTTAGCTTATATATGTGTATTATTGACTCAATTTTAGTAAACCCTTAGGGAACTCCAATTGATTGTTAAAGTATGTTGATAGAATAGGTATACTGTTACTTTTGATCTCAATGCTTATTTTTGCGTATTTCACACCCAACCTCTTACTGACCTTTTTGCTCTTCGCCTTTGCACCCTCCCCCCTTCATCATCTACAGTGACATACTTAGAATTTTTATTAAGCCTTTCTATATTTCTCTCCTTTTCACTAAACGACCACCACTGGAGGGTTACGACTCTCCGACACTCCCACCCTCTACTTCTGACTACCTCCACACGCTCCCCATATTGAATACTATTCCATTTTACAGCCCATATTTTCTAATTTTCCTAAGGTGGCTCGGACTACCATCCCTGCAACCTTTTTGGACTTTATTGTCCCGATTACCGTGTGTGTCTTCCTCTGCAGGACACGATGAATTCCTATTCCTTCCCCATTATCCCTTTTACTCTGATCTTATACCTTCCCCCTCCTCCCCAGCGAGTCGGATTCTCCTCATTCTCATTATAAACTATTCTAGGTTTGAATAGCCCTCAAAAGCGATCTTCGCTTTTTCGATCTGTCCGAAGTCTCAAAGCTGGGATTGTTCTAAAACAAGAGATTCATTTTAAAGCGAATATGCACCCTTCTCTACATTCTAAGAACTTCCCTACCTCATACTACTCTTCTAGTCAATCGAAACACAATGGGGTGGCGTTACTAATTAGCAATAAAGTGCCTTTTGTCCAGAATTCACTACACACTGATTCTGATGGAATATTCATTATATTAACTGGTAAACTGGGCAACCTGGAGTGCACAATAGCTAATGTATATGTCCCTAGCAATGGCCAGATATCATTTTTCAACTCCTTTTTTTCCAAATTAAATAAATATAGGAAGGGCTACCTTCTTGTGGGTGGAGACTTCAATGCCGTCCTCAATCATGAACTCGACAAATCTCCTGCCCCTACTACTTTACGACCTTGCTCTTTGACCAGATCTTTGAACTCACATCTTCGTGAATCAGGCCTTTTCGATACTTGGCGAGCTCTCCATCCTACATCCCGTGACTTCACCTTTTTTTCAATTCCCCATCAATCTTTTTTCTCCGTTGCACCCCAGCATCTAAACACCTCTCCGATTCATCTATAGTCACTAATCAGTCGGTCTGACCATTCCATAGTTACTACATCATTTGATTTTTTTGACACGCCCACATCTCGACCTCCTTGGCGTCTGAACAAAACCCTTTTGAAGATCCCAAAATTTCATGAGAAACTTAAACTTGCCCTCAAAGATTATGGCCCTGATTCAGAGCTGGACGCTCTGACCAGAGCGCTCGCTCTGAATCAGGGCCCACCTCCATTAATATGGAGCGTCCTCCTGGACGCTCGTATAGCTGTGGGTCACCACCCACAGGATATACGCGAGTGGAAACTGCGAGCAAAAGCCTGCGGTTGAGTTTTTCAACCGCAAGGCCAGGAGTGATTTTGGCTCTATCAGAGCCAAAATCACTCCCACTGACATCACTAGTGACGTCAGTGGGGCCGGCTTCAGACGGTAGGCGTTCCCTTGGGAACGCCTCTGTCTGGCAGGCACGCCCACCAAAGGGGGCGTGCTGTCAGTCAACATCAACATCGACAGCACGCCCCCTTTGATGAGACACTCCGAGCGAAGGAAAGTCCTTCGCTCGTCGCGTCTCGCGCATGCGCAGTGCGGACCATCGACCCACTTGCGAGCGGACAGCCGCTCGCGAGTGGGTCTGAATGAGGGCCTATGTTTCCTTGAACACTACAGACTCTGCCTGCACACCATTGGCATGGGAAGCACATAAAGCAGTCATATCATTAGCTATGCCTCCTTCAGAAACAAAGATCATAGATCCCAAATGACTTCTCTGACAGAAGAGGTCCACCGCTTGGAAACCTCTCATAAACGTCTCCCTTTCCCGCTCTCTATATAACCAACTAACTTCTGCAAAAGCATCCCTCAATGCCTTCAGGCCGAAAAAACTGAACAGTCTTTACGTTGGCTTAACCAAAACTTCTATGAAAAAAGTAACAAAGCAGATTCCCTACTAGCTAATAGGTTGAAAGCCCGGAAGGCCAGGACCGTGATCCCAGTATTAAAAGACAACCATGGCACTCATCAATATAACCCTACTACTATCAATTCGATATTCAAAACATATTAAAACACCTCTATAATATTTCCGAGTATTCACTTAACTGCGGTTTTTAACCAAATCCTAGAAGGAGCTTAATTTCACCCGGATACGACTAAAGCTACTATCACAGTCCTTGCAAAACCCAATAAAGACCCATTATTAGTGTCTAACTACCGCCCCATCTTACTGCTTACTACCGACCTAATACTTTTCCCCAAAGTACTTGCAAATAGGCTAAACCCACTTCTCCCTACTCTCATTCACCCAGACCAAGTGGGCTTTGTCCCGTCCAGGCAGGCACTAGACAATACAAGACGCACTATTGATATAGTTCATTATGTCAATACTCACAAGCTTCCTTCTCTGGTGCTTGCCTTGGACGCGGAGAAGGTCTTTGATAGGGTCTCTTGGCCATTTATGTTCCAAACACTGCGCAGTTTCGGGTTTCACGGGAAGTTCTTATAGGCTATTCAAGCCCTCTATTATAACGTCTCCGCAGGCGGTCTACTATCAGACTCATTTTCTATCACCAATGGGACCAGACAGGGATGTCCCTTATCACCCCTGATATTTGCCCTTATCATAGAACCGCTCGCTAGCCGTATAAGGGAAAACCCTAACATAGCCGGTGTCAAAATCAAACAATCCCAATATACCCTTTCCTTACTTGCTGATGATATACTCCTCACGCTAACAAGACCACTCAGGTCACTTCCCAACCTATTTCATGAGCTCTCTCTCTATGGCTCTTTATCCGGCTACAAAATCAATCATGATAAATCTGAGGCCCTTCCTCTCCATCTCCCTGGAAACACGAGGAGGTTGTTACAGTCAAATTTTAATTTCCTTTGGAAGAGGGATTTCCTGAAATACCTTGGGGTCTCTATGACAAAATCCTATGACTCACTCTATAAAACCAATTATCACCCCTCATTAGATCAATCTATAAAGACCTACAACAATGGCGAACGTATTTTCTTTCATGGATAGGACGTATTAATGCCGTGAAAATGAATATTCTTCCCAAACTGCTATATCTTTTCCAGACCCTCCCTGTACCTATCCCTTCCCACACCCTAGAATCTCTTCAATCTACGCTCTGCAAATTTGTATGGGAGAATAAAAAACCCTGCATCCGTCGAGAAATGCTTGTCAAACGCACATGGGAGGGAGGTTTGGGTCTACCCAATCTACGCCGTTACCGTTACTATAATGCTACCCGACTGAGTCAAATGGCCTCATGGCATTCTCCTCGACACATCAAGCGTTGGGTCGACCTGGAAAGTGACCTTGTAGATATCGACTCAATCTCTTACTTGCCGTGGCTGCCTCGTAAACACAGACCCAAGTGCTCCTTCCTGTTTCCCACTATTAACTCGACGCTCAGTAACTGGGATCTAATAAATAAAAAACAAAATATTTCCTCGCACCCTTCCCCTCTAACACCCATTTGGAATAATCTCACATTCCCCCCAGGCTTTTCTCATGACATGGCTCGCCCCTGGACCTCGGCTGGCATTACAAGGTTCCACCATATCGTCGGGGCATTCTCCCCTCTGTCCTTCGCAGATATTCAACAAAAACATGGAATCCCTAACAGTCTACATTACCAATACTTACAAATCTGTCATTTTGTGATTTCATATTCCGCTGCTCGCTCCTTACCCAACCCCTTACCCTTTGAAAGACTATGCATTTATAAATTTAACAACAAGGGGGCTATTTCATCTATATACCATTCTATTCTGACATTGGAGTCCCCTCCACTTGAAGTACATGAACAGGCCTGGGAATCAGATCTCAGCTTGTCCCTTGGCGAAGAGGCCTCGGATACCATACGCTTAGCTATCTCAAAGTGCTCTATCAGCGTAGCCATCAAAGAGAACTCTTACAAGGTGTACGCCAGGTGGATGTCTCCATCAGATGTATCCTAACTCATGTGGGAGAGGTTGCGGTCAAGTAGGTAAATTTTTTCATACATGGTGGACCTGTTCCCTGATCGTCCCATTCTGGAACATGGTTCGCACCCTGCTCTCTCAACTCCTTAGACCCCCGACTTCTCCCACTCCTGCTAATCTTCTACTTTGCGCCCCGATCGATAATGCTCCCAATATCTCCAATAACCTAGCTCTTCAAATATCTTCAGCTGCCAGGTATCAGATAGCCCGTAATTGGAAGGCCCCGAACACTCCCAGCTGACAAGAACTTGTGAACAGAATTTGGTTTGTAGCAAAAATGGAATACATTACTAGCTTACAAAACAACACTGTCCAGAAGTTCCAATCTACATGGAGCCCTTGGTATTCTTACCAAAATGTACCCCTCCCCGGTCTTGGTTAGTGCCGTGGTGATCACTTTCACTGTAACTCTTAATTCCAAATTCCCCCCCTCACATTTTCCTTTACTCTACTTTATCGCTCTCATCTCTTTTTTCCCTCTTACCTTTTTTCCCTTTCACCTTCCTCACCCCTATTCTCAATTTTACCCACTCTGGTCAATTCTATAAGCCAATTCTAACTAACCTGCATATAACTGTTTATAGCTTTTTCGCTGATTTGATTTGTTTTATAATGACCTCAATATTACTGCTTATTGCATTTTTTCAATGTACTCTCAAATTTATTCAATAAACGATTACCAAAAAAAAAAAAAAAGTTAGTAATCTATGTTGCATCAACTCTATGTTGGCTTCTTTACTTTATAATCGTCGCTTAATTTCTGTACACCATGAAAAGTCTTCCATGATGTCATAGACTAAAAAAGACCAAAATATGATAATCTCATAGAAAAAGTGGTTTAAAGCCAGGCACACACTAGTCGACATTTTAAAACGAATTTGCCGATAACGACCAATCGTTACGACAAATTCTTTAAATTGTCCAGCTTATACGAAGTATGTCACCGATGATGCGCGCTCCCGCATAGGTGTGGTGTGATGTGTACCCGGCATAGGTTTCAGTCTGATTTAATTTTATAATTAACAAATTAAAATAAAACAAAATGAACCCTACCTAATCTGGCTACATTTAACAGATAACAAGCAGTGTTGAACTGTAGAACAGTGTAAAAGAATATACAAATACATGCCTTTTCCGTGGTGCAGACAGGACTATGCTGTTACTCTTTGGCTCCTGAAGATATGTGCTGTTCCTTGAAGTAAATGCAGTAGCAGGCAGCAATATGTATTCCTCCTCACTTTCAATCGTAGCTTCAATGTAGCGTCCAATAAGAAAGTCTTGGAAACAGAATAATACAAGCTCTCTGCAGCGACCTGGGTTTCTTAAGAATAAAGAAGATAATATTTCAATATTAGAAAGAGGGAACAGTGTGGCTTATGTAAAAAGAGGTAGTGCAAAACAAAATTAGTTATCATAAGCTCTGCTAAACTATTTGATCAAAGATGGGGTGCCAGGGGCAGTAAGAGAAAATATGGGGGTGATGTTTTTAATGTGTTTTTGTATATTTGATCAATTAGAGTGTGGAGAGTAAGAGTGCAAGGGCATACAGAAACCTATTGAGATGCTTACCCTCCAACCAGCACACATTTACTCATGTACTACTACAGTACAGTACATATCAGGTCATAGCTGTTGCACATCACACAAACACTAATCTCACTCCCAGCATTTGCCTGCTCCCCAGAGCAGCTGCCTTTTTCAATTCCTATTTTAACATTCCATGCTCCTGTTCTGATGCCAGCATCCTCTGGTATAGACTTCCTGCCATGTTAGGCACCACGCACGGGTTAGGCTGCAGGAGGGGGGGGGGGGGGGAGGTTAGGTTTAGGCACTATGGGGGGAGGGTTAGAATACTTATCCCTGTCGGGATACTGAGCATAGGGATGCCGCTGTTGGTCTTTTGACAGCCCGCATCACGACTGCCGGTCTCCCAAACCCAACCCGCTTCAAACAATTGCCATTGTGTTCTGACAGAATTATTCCCATACAGATCATGAACTCCAGGAATAAAGCTAGTCATAGGATGAACACAGCCAAAGGTCTCAACATTTGCTGAGAAGTACCAACATTTTATATATGTCACATATACAGTAAGGTCCATAAATATTGGGACATTGACAGAATTTTCATATTTTGGCCTCTATTCACCACCACAATGGCTTTGAAATGAAACAAACAAGATGTGATTTAACTGCAGACTTTCAGATTTAATTTGAGGGTAATTACATCCAAATCAGGTGAACGGTGTAGGAATTACAACGGTTTCTATATGTGCCTCCCACTTTTTAAGGGGCCAAAAGTAATGTGACAAACTAAACAATCCTAAATCTAACTTTCACTTTTTAATACTTTGTTGCAGATCCTTTGCAGGCAATTACAGCCTGAAGTCTGGAATGCATAGACATCACCAGACGCTGGGTTTCATCCCTGGTGATGCTCTGCCAGGCCTCTACTGCAAATGTCTTCAGTTCCTGCTTGTTCTTAGGGCATTTTCTCTTCAGTTTTGTCTTCATCAAGTGAAATGCATGCTCAATCAGATTCAGGTCAGGGGATTGACTTGGCCATTGCATAACATTCCACTTTTTAGCCTTAAAAAACTCTTTGGTTGCTTTTGCAGTTTGCTTCGGGTCATTGTCCATCTGCACTGTGAAGCGCCGTCCAATGAGTTCTGAAGCATTTGACTGAATATGAGCATATAATATTGCCCGAAACACTTCAGAATTCATTCTGCTGCTTTTGTCATCAGTCACATCATCAATAAATACAAGGGAACCAGTTCCATTGACAGCCATACATGCCCACGCCATGACACTACCACCACCATGCTTCACTGATGAGGTGGTATGTTTTGGATCATGAGCAATTCCTTTCATTCTTTTCTCTTCCCATCACTCTGGTACAAATTGATCTTTGTCTCATCTGTCCATAGGATGTTGTTCCAGAACTGTAATGGCTTTTTTAGATGTTGTTTGGCAAACTCTAATCTGGTCTTCCTGTTTTTTGTGGCTCACCAATGGTTTGCATCTAGAGGTGAACACTCTATATTCACTCTTGTGAAGTCTTCTCTTGATTGTTGACTTTGACACATATACACCTACCTCCTGGAGAGTGTTCTTGATTTGGCCAACTGTTGTGAAGGGGTTTTTCTTCACCAGGGAAATAATTCTTCTGTCATCCACCACAGTTGTTTTCCGTGGTCTTCCGGGACTTTTGGTGTTGCTGAGCTCTCCGATGCGTTCTTGCTTTTTAATAATGTTCCAAACAGTTGATTTGGCCACACCTAATGTTTTTGCTATCTCTCTGATGGGTTTGTTTTGATTTTTCAGCCTAATGATGGCTTGCTTCACTGATAGTGACAGCTCTTTGGATCTCATATTTAGGGGACGATTCAAATGTTTTTTTAAGCGTGATAATTAATGAGCGCCCAGTGTTGCAATTCAATTGTTCTGGGTGCTCACTAATTATCGCCCTCTTTGCCCTGGGTTTAGCCGTGTAAAATGGCTAAACCAATCTAAAGTTCTGGTGTGGGCGCGCTAACTGCAGTTAACGCGCCCTAACCAGGTGGTTTCTCACACATTTCTGCTCGCACTCTCCTGAGGGTGTGAGCAGAAATACCGGCGCCTGTCGCCCCCTGACAGAGCAACAATTGAAATGCTCCGTTGGGAGTCTTAAAAAAAAAAAAAAAACGCAGACAAAACATTTGAATCAGCCCCTTAGAGTTGACAGCAACTGATTCCAAATGCAAATGTCACACCTAGGATCAACTCCAGACCTTTTACCTGCTTAATTGATAATGAAATAACGAGGGAATAGCCCACACCTGTCCATGAAATCGCTTTTGAGTTGATAGTCCCATTACTTTTGGCCCCTTAAAAAGTGGGAGGCACATATTGAAACTGTTGTAGTTCCTACACCGTTCACCCGATTTGGATGTAATTACCCTCAAATTAAATCTGAAAGTATGCAGTTAAAGCACATCTTGTTTGTTTCATTTCAAAACCATTGTGGTGGTGAATAGAGGCCAAAATCTGAAAATTCTGTCAATGTCCCAATATTTATGGACCTGACTGTACATGCATGTATCAAAGCTACCACATCTTGAGCGGTTTAAGCTACTGGACTTAAAAAGGGGAAACAATATTAAATACAAGACATGACTGGTTATTTATCTATAGTATTTCAGACTTCACATCACTTGCAAATTAAATTAAGGTGTGTATATTTTTTATATCCACTGTATATTAATATACTGCAGAGAGAAAAATAGTGTCAAGAAATCTATTCTTGGCAACTACAATGCAAATGAAATCACTTTCAGATGGCTAGTGTGCTGTATAGAAGAAGCTCTTCCTAGCAGCCAGAATACAAAGCTGAGAATCATTCTGTGAGTATATAAAGATGAGGTAATGCGCCTCTGTGCATACACACAGTGATACCACAAGCACCTTGCGACTTTCTAGTGGCTTAGACGCATGCCCAGTTAAAAAAACATTGACATGTGTGAATATCAGCACTGCGTCTGAATCAGAATGAGGCCCAGTGTGTTTGTGTGCAATAGATAGGGGAGTTCAAGGTTCACTATAGCGATATTATATACTACAGGTAGCACTGGTGACACAATAAGTCACACCAGACAATTAAATATCAATTATACTGTTATAAATACATTCTTTTTATTATAATTGTGGCTTAGTGTTCTAAAGTAATTTTCCTTACTAATGTTACAGGTTTAATTTTCCACCTGTCAGCATCTTAGACCAAGATTTATCTTTTAAACACAATAAAAGGTTTAATTATATAATTAAGCCTTTATTGTGTTTAAAAGATAATGCTTGGTCTAAGATGCTGACAGGTGGAAAATTAAAACATAACACAATAGTAAGGCCACTAATATAAAAATAAATAAATAAATAAACCAATGCATTTATAAAAGTATAATTGATATATAATTTAGTTTTACTTTTGTTAAATATCCTTGTCAGAATACAACCAGATTCTCCCTAATTACCGACTGCACTCTGTTTTTGCGAACATGCAGTTGTAGTAAAAGCTTCTAAGGATTCATAGTCTGCAGCCCCTAGAAGCATATTATGGCCAGCGAGTAACACGGCATGGGCTTCCTGCTGGAAACTCTTCTAACACTCCGGACTGGCAGTCTCATAGTGAATGCTGTAAGAGAAGGTTGGGTACGGGATCCCAGCGGTCGGGATACCCAAGGTCAATACAACAACAGCGGCACCCGGACAGTCAGAATCCCGATACCTGAAGGTAAGTAGCCTAACCCTCCCTTTAACCCACCTTTCCCGCAGCCTAACCTTAACCCTAATACCGTCGGGATGCTGGTGGTCAGGATTCTGGCACTGGGATTCTGGGACAGTAGGACAAGAACCTGAGATCACTGGGGTGACTGGTTGTGGTGGATTTTTATTATGGCGACTGCAGTCCTGCAGCTCCTAGGTAAAATCCGTCACTGGTTGCGTCTTTGTACACAAGCATTAAACATCAGACGCCACAAGTGAGTGCCTCAATACAAATAAACGCAGCAGCAACAGCATTTGCACCCATCTCTAAATCAGGTCCTTTGTCGATATTTAAACATATTAGTAAACCTGTGAACGAAGTTCTGAAAACATACCTTGCTTCACAAGTGATTGTAATAAAGGTCTTTTCCCCAGGAGGAATCACCATTGCTTCACTAAAGGCAGCATTAGAAGTTTGAGGAGTTTTCTCATCGTTTCCATTCATGTCAATGTATCCATTGTAGGCAGACACATTTTCTGTTGTCAAATGATTTTCATTCACTGGATTAACACCCAAAGGACTTTTTAAAGTTTCATTAGAAAAATAATTTCTTGCTCCTAACACTGCAGCAGAACCACTGAAGCATTTAGAAGCGTAACCTAGATAAGGCATATAACAACCCATGCGATAAATCCTAACATCTGACGTCATTAAACTAGAAGGAAGAGCTTCCGTTCTCTTGTTCTCATCTTGTTTATCACTGGTTACATTATATAAGGATGGTCTCATCTGTGTAGTCTTCACTGAAGAATGGGGGGATTTTAAGGAGGGTGATGAGACTTTACCGGAATCCAGTTCCGAAGTACACATTTCAAATTTGAATTTATTTTCTTTTTCCAAACCTGCAACTTTGCAAGCTACCAATGAATGTGTGTTATTTCCCTTATTCCTGAATGGAAACAAACAGATACATATATTACAAAATAACAATTTTACGTATGAAGCATGTAATAATACATTAAAATACTTGGCAAATGCAGATTGACATCCAAATTGAAGGTAACTATCGAATTAAAATTTTTTTTTTTAAAAAGGGGTTGTCTACTTTGGGACAACTCTTATGCCCACTTTTCTAACTGCATCCCCATATCTATAGTTAGAATACTGACCAACAAGTGTCGGTATTCTAACCCTCTCGGGATGCCAGCGTCGGGATTCTGACCACCGGGATCCCGAGCACCGGTATCCCGTACCCATCCCCTTTATAACAACTGTACTTCTGGTTAGCCTACGCAGGGAAAAGCAGGGTAACTTTATTGTGTACTATCCTGTCCATGCTGATAAAACTTGTAATATTTTAAATATTCATTCTAACTTTCTATCTGAAGGAATAAAGACTTAAAAACTTACAAAAGTAGTAAATTCACCAAACAATTAACAAAAACGGTTCATAAGCAGTTTTTAACTACATTGATAACTTATTTCAATCTCCAAACGTGTGCCAAACAAATACTAACAAAAAAAAAAAAAAAAAAAAAAAAGATATTTGCTTCTATACAAAGAACAGCTGGCTCTATAGAATTTACATACTCAATGCAAATTTGCAGAGATTTACTCTGTCCTTGGTTGATTACTCCCAGATGAGTCATTCTGGAAACCTCCAAGCCTCCTTTGTTCATCATCAAAGCAGCAGAGTATTGACTGTCTAAGTCCCCATCGTCAGGTGTCGGCAAACTGCAAAAGCATCAAAATCATTTTTTTTTTTTTTTTTCAAAAAAGAATCATGAGACATAATTGATTGTATACTGTAACACAGATATCTCCCTTTCCCCAGAATACATGGGCTTGTTACAGGCAGTTATTACTTAGAGGCGCTGCGGAACCCTTGTGCCGTCATATAAATACAAGGATAATTATAATAATAAATTACTTTAATACACCTTAGAGGCGATTCAATTGCTTCTCCGTTCGGGCATGAACAGCCACCGGCACCAGCATTTCTACTCGCCCCCTGCTGAGGAGACGAGCAGAAATGTGAGAAAAGAGCATTTCAGGGCCTTATTTATCATTAGGAGTATATCCAGCTAAAATATGAATTTTTAAATCAGGCATTTTATTGATTTTTATTTACAGCACGAACAGAAAAATAAACAAATATAATTATAAAGGTCCCCACAAATGATGAGATTTGCAAACGATCCAATCTCGTTTGCGATTTCCCTTGTATTTATGTACACTCCCAGACAAACGATATTGTGCCCACACACGGAACGATTGTACAAATGACCAAATGATATAGATGGGTCGTTAACAACTGCAGATCGTTAACGATATATCGTTTGCAGTAAACAACCTCACGATGCATCTTCTGTAATTTAAATAATGGGAGGGCTTAACTAGGGGGAATATAAAGCAGCCGCCATTTTAGGTCTGTGCACTTCTGCTCTGTGACTAGTGAGTCTTGGTTTATACCTGCTGAACGCTGTACATTGCTATTGTGCTCTGCTTCGTTTTTGGCTTGCCTTTTACAAAGTGTGTTTATCCTGCATTCTATTCTGTGGTGATGGATTCCTATCACTATCAGCCTCTGCTAGCCTATGGCTTGATGAAGCTGAAAGGTGATGGAGCTGAGAAAAGGAGGAGAATGAGGTCCTGCTGGATGAAGGAGTGGCTGATGAGGAGGGAGACTCGCTCCCACATGCCGCTGCTGATGGAGATGAGGGAGAACAACCCAAACGATCACCGCAACTACCTGCGCATGGATGACGCCACCTTCCAGGAGTTGCTGCGTCTAGTGACCTCCTATATCAGGAGGCAGGATACCAATATGCGGAGGGCCATCCCGTCTGAGGAGAGACTCATTGCTATCCTGAAGTTTGGGACCCTCATTTCCCCCCAGGCTTTCAGCGTCATCATTCCAGACACCTGCAAAGCCATTGTGAATGTCCTGAAGTTCCACCTTTAAAGGTGAGTAAAAACACTACACATTTTTCTGGTGAAAGAAAAAAAAGTTTTTATTTTTTTAACAAAATGTGGTAAAAAAAACAAACAAACAATCAACATGGTTGTATATTTGCAACGTGACAAACTTTTATGGCTGCATATTTGAAATCAAGCTACCAACATGGCTGCATTTTCAAAGAATTATTAACCAGCATGGCTTAAATTGTTAATATATAAAACTACATTATCAACAAGTTTTAATCAGTCCCAATAGCCTCTATGATATATGTTGGGTCAGACGGCGGATTGAATAGGCCAAGAAACAGATGGCGTAAGTACAGATTGTGGCCCCGGCTTCCAACAATCTGTCCTTACGCCATGTGTTTAGTGAGCGTGTCCAATCTGTGTCATCAACACCGTATACCATAGAGTAGCTATTGGGAGAGAAAAAACTTGTTGATATTTTTAAGAGCATATATAAAATTAAAAAAACATTTTAATTTTTTTTTTTAATTGGGGTGGCTCCTCGTCCACCTCCAGCATGGCTCTGTAGAGAGCCTGAGGATGTGGAGGGGTAAGTGGGTTGGGGAGTAGGGTAAGTGGGATGGGGTGTAGGGTGGGATACTGTTGTGGGCTGGTAGGTGGCTGGCGAGTTTGATAGTGATGTGGAGGGCCCAATTCTCTGAACTGGCTGTACAGTTGGCTGGGGCAGAGGTTCGTCAGTAAGCCTTGTGGTGCTGGCCAGTTGTTTTGATTTTACCCTTATAACTGTGTCATATATGATCCGCTCGGCGTGGATCTCCTGATCCGCATCCATAGCACAGAAATAACTAGCAATATGGGTGCCAAGATTGTCTACATGTCTGGAGGCTTTTGGAGTGCCTGCTCCACTTGTTTTAATAGTCCCGATGTCTAAACGCTTTGGGCCTTGTGCAGATATCTTCTCTTTGTAGGAGGCAGACTACATTCGGCCTCGCTTTTACTGATGGCAGCCATTTGGGGGCTAGAACTCAGGGCCACATTCAGACCTGCTCGCTAGATTCGTTCGCACGCAGCCAAAGTATGCAAATCCTGCGATCGCACGGCAAGGCATTAGCATGCCCACTATGTCTTGGTGTGCGATCGCAGTGTGTATTTAGATGCCCACCAGCCTGTCTGAAGACGCCCACTTTCCCTTAGTGATACACGTCATTTCCAGGAAGTGTATTCAACAATCGGTAATATCGGACCCATATGCAGCACTTGTGGCTGACCATACCCTACCACAAGCACTGCGAGTGCTTCAGTGTGTAATTCAGCCATGTGACGTGTATTATGATGCTGCGTCTTCATTATGCACGCCTCTGAAACGGCGTTAGGATGCTCAGTCACGCCTGCGTTCGCACCACCACTCCCCCGTTTCCATCAACCAACCCATCACCACCCACAAACGGCTCGTCCTGTCACTCATTCTAGCGAGGTGTCTAAGTGCAGGGTGCGAACGCTTCCCGATCGCATGGACTAGTTCACACATGCGCACATTGCAAACATAGTCAGGCTACATGCGAACGCAGCCTAGCGAGCGGGTCTGAATCGGGCCCAGGTCAGGTGTACCAGTCTGGTGAGAAGAGAGAAAAAAAAAAAAGCATAAGTATCATGTTTTAATATTTTTTTTTTCTTGTTCCAGTCAACGGTGGAGGAGTGGCAAAGCATTGTTGAGGAATTTGATCGGAGGTGAAATTTCCCAAACTGTGGGGAAGCAATCGATGGGAAGCATATCCGCATAACTCCACCTGCCAATAGCATCTTTTTATTATTATTACAAGGGTTTTTTTTAGTATTGTACTCATGGCGGTGGTGAAAGCCAACTATGAGTTCATCTTTGTGGATGTCCAGAAAAATGTCCGTGCTTCGGATGGTGGGTCCTTTAAAAAAATAAAAACACTTCTATGAAAGGCTTACCTCCAATAGCCTGAAATTGTCAACAGCGGAAACGAAGCACGGCCTTAACTTTGTGTTTGTGGCCGACGAGGAGTTTGCTCTACATGAACACTTGATGAAGCCTACGCACAAAAGCGCATCTATAACTACAGGTTCTCCAGGGCATACAGGATTGTTGAAAACGCCTTAGGTATTCTGAGCAACCGGTACAGAATATTCCACAGAGATCTCCCCAGAAAATGTTTCCAGCCGGGTGGCATCAAGAAGTAGCCGGGTGGGGGCCTTAATAATAGCAATAATAAAATTATTAAACCCTGATCTTATAATGTTTTAAACTTGAATTAACATTTCTTATTAAGAGGCCCAGTCGTCTGATTATGAAAAATCAGCAGTCTGTAGGATCTGGTCCTTGTTATACAGTTTCCAGATACTGTCTCCACTTGCAGGCTCCCAAAGTGCCAGGTGGTAGACACTTTCTTGCCGGGTGGTGCACCCGGAAAAAACAGCCTGTGGAGAACACTGTTCCATACGGCAATAAATCTGCGTGTGGACAAAATTGACGTGCTGTGTCCTACACAATTTTCTGAGAAAAAAAACAGCCAGCCATTAGAAGACATCAGGCACAGCTATGCCCCGACCAGCCAGAGGAGACAGTCCAATTGCACTCTGTGGCACAACCTGTCAATCTGGAGACAACGGGGACTGCGCGCGCTAAAGAAGTCAGGGAGCAATACCTGGCCTATTTTAATGGAGTGGGGGGCAGTGCCATGGCAAGAGGACTGTCTCCATTGAACAGTTTTGGACAATTTTGGACTGTAGGACTATATTAGCAAACATTTGCCATGGTGTGTATGCACTATGTCTGTACTTCTCACATCTAAAAGAAGACCGTTTATCCGCTTCCTGTGTATCCTCTTCCGGCAAATTCTCCACCATAAGATACCGAGAAGCTTTTTGTGGTTCATGCTCGTGAATGAACCGAGCAGGTCAAAGTACCATAATGTGGTAGTATACACGTCTTCTGTCCCTGCTCCTGAAGCCCGCGAGTCCTGTTTCTTGTATTCTTTTAGGTAGACAGTCCTCAAGTTCTGTATTCTGCCCTTAACCCATTTCGGACACGCCTCATCCTGATAGGGCAAGCTGAATGTCACTAGCTCATCTATGGTTGCGGCTTTTGTTTGTTTGTTGCTATTCTCCTTTACTTTTAACTCTCCATAAGCATTCATGGCTTCTGTATAGCTCCAGGAAGCCAGTGATGAATTGTCTTTCTCTAGAACTATTCATGTCTGTAGGAAAACAGAAAAAGGAAAACTGTTTTAATACACCAATTATTTTAATGTGTTTTTTTTTACTGTTTACATTGTTAATGTTTTTCCTGTTTAAAAAATCGAACTGGAAAAACATTCAAATAGGTTTATTGATAGTGTTTTAAATTTTACATTGTATTTTAATATAATAATCACCATTGGTGGGTTTTGAAATATAATAATTTGGTAGAAACTACCTTGGAGCTACACTAGCATAACATTGGTGGTGCAGGGGTTAAAAAACATTGATGGTACAGTGAGTACATTAGTGGTGGAGGGGTTAATTACATTGGTGGTAATAGTGGGTACATTAGTGATGCAGGGGTTAAAAAACATTGATGGTACAGTGGGTACGTTGGTGGTGCAGTGGAATACGTTGGTGGTACAGTGGAATACAGGGACTACTGTATACCCACTTGAATCTTGAAAGCAAAACTCCCCCGACGATCCACACTGCTGCTTCTCCATCACCGTCCTCGTCGTCTGGCACAAAATGGAGGAGGGAAGTGGCCAGGATCAGTGACAACAAATTGACCATCGTCCATTATGCACACACACGGAACGATGTGTGCCAAATCGTGAAAGATAAGTCGATATCTTCCTGCAGGTTCAATTGATCAGCAACGTCGATCAATGACGGCGAGGGCGCGCATCTGCATCGTTGTCATGCCCATACACATTTTAAACGATTTGTCGTTCCAATCAGTAGAAAGTGTCCAAATCGTTTAAAAAAAATAAATAAAACAAAATTAAGAAATTAAGAAAATCGCACTGTGGGGGGGCCTTAAGACACAATAAATAACAACCGTATATATCATAATATAAGAGACCACCACACCAAGAGAGCAATTTGTTGATTAAGTGCAGATATATTTAGAGATTAGAGGGGGATACGCCCTGGATCAACCCTACACTGCAGTGTAAAAATAAAGCTAACCAGGTAATAATTTCCCTACAAGCACTCACTTAGTTTGTCCAAGTGCACCATTTAGCTTAATTGCTCCTACCACTAAATCAGACCCCCTAGGGCAGTGTTTTTCAACCACTGTGCCATGGCACACTAGTGTGCAGTGAGCGCTTGTCAAGTGTGCCGCGACGGTCAGTTAAGTGCACTTGTACTGTAGTTTGTTTTATTCCTGAGTAGGCAAATGTATTGAGTTTTACTCCTGTGGAGGCCAATGTAGTGTGTTTTATTCCCAAGGAGGCCAATGTATGTGTATTTTGTTTATGTGGGAGTCAATGTGTATGTTTTTTCATTGGTCACGCACGTCACATCCCCGGATAGTGTGCCTTGGCAATTTTGTGTAGTGTGCCTCGAGTTGAAAAAGGTTAAAAATTACTGCCCTAGGGGTATATTTACTAAAGTGAAAGTTTTTAGAAGTGGAGATGTTGCCTATAGCAACCAATCAGATTCTACTTAACATTTAACCAACACCTTCTATAAGAGAATAGATAGAATTTGATTGGTTGCCAGGGGCAACATCTCCACTTCTAAAAACTCTCACTTTAGTAAATGTATGCCCTAGTGTGTAGCTTGAGACAGGTTAGGTTTCAGTTGGTTGAAATATAGGTACTTGGTCCAAATGCATGTCCTTAAAGGTTACAATTCAAACTTCTGTCATTTTAGCAGAATACATTTGATTAACTGAAAGTAAACTCGATTTAAATGGAAAATAAAAAATCAGTAAGGGATGATTTATGTATGGTGTGAAGGACACTTGAGAGTTGTACCATTTATGCCTTTGAAAAGGGAACCAGTCACAAAAGAAGGACTAAATGTGTAACACAGGGTTACCTACCCTCCTGATTCGGACGGGAGCTTCATGAAAATCGGGTACCGCTCCCGCCCCCCCCCCCCCCGGAAGGCAGGCAAGCCTTTTGGCGGCTGCCGACCCATCCACCCCCCCCCCACGCAGTTACACTAGAAAACCCCCGCAGCAGGGGAGTCCTGTGACGCGATTCGAGCTGGATCGAGTCATCGTAACCCCGCCCCCTGCCCCACAATGCCATTCATTTCATCATTGTGAAGAGGGGGAGGGGCCACAATGACACGCTCATGCCCCATGCTCCGCCCCCAACTGAGCATCATCGCAGCGTCAAGCCCCCCGCCTGTGAAAGCCTGACAGCTCCCTCCCGTAAGGAGGGAGCTAAAAGTAGGCAACTATGGTGTAACATCAAGTTGAGTTAGGAATCTAAAGTCACCATATTTAGAAACCAAGGATGTCAAATATTTCTCTCTATATACATAAACACACAATATTATAGGAGGGATATCAAGACATAAGATTTTATTACCCATTTCTTTTAGTCGGCGCTATGCATAGTGCTCTCCAAACATAACAAGATTGGTTGCTTTCTACTACTACTGTGTTAACCAGGTCATTTCGATGAGGTTTATAGCCTTCAGGAAGTTGTAAGGAATCCATTGTGAAGAAAATGCTCTCATTAATTACACCAGTCATTCCATAGAAAGCAGAGATTTTCACCTGGATAAATAAGCAGACATCAGCAGGGTGAATGCAAAATATTACACTGCCATAGTAAGTCATCTACCACTACTTACAGTCTCAGTGCCTCTATTACCCCAATGCTACTTTTGGTGTTTCACAGTAGAAACATAGCAGTCAGTGATTGCAATCTACACCTGCTTATGACTGTCTTATTATAGTACAGACATTTCCACATTTGTTGTAAACACAAAGGCTTGTTCAATGAGCTCTGCAATAACGATCTTATGGATTGCGACTTAAACAGTGAGAAATGTTAGCAGGTTATTCTGCTTACCTATTACATATACTGTATGTTCTTCTGTGGCCCTAACCAAGTACAAACTGTCACATACAGTACATGCTATATTACATGTTTAACGGCTCCCACCATGCAGTTATTATACATACGTGATTTGCTGAGGTTAACTGTAACCAAAATAATGTTGTTATCATACAATACTAAGGGGGGGAATTCATTTAGCCCCTTTCATTTTTCGCACACGAAAAACTCCAGTCTGTTATGGGGTTTTTTTTGTGCGAAAAAAACGTGGTTCACCCGAAAACCATGATAAATTCATAGACATATGTGTTTTAGTGGCAGAGACAACATGAAAATAGGGTCATTATCATGACCTCAGGCAGACGAAAAAAAATCCCAGGTAACTTCCTGCTTCAGGACTAATTGAACCGGTGAGTGACTGCTGAGCCACTAAGGTCGATATATAGACATTCTATCATGTCAACATTTGATTAGTGTCTACATGATGAATGTACACATGGTCAATGTCGAAATTATAACCATGTTGGCATTACAGTATACCTGAGAAGGGAACTGCCCACAATTCATTTGGTTGGTGGTATTCCTTAGAGTCAGAAATAGGAACACTTATTTGGAAGAAAAAACAAGACGACGACTTTGTTCAGTGCACTCTTATGTTAATTAAAATAGTACTTTTTGATATCTAAAATGTGTGTATTTAGTCTAGAACAATATTCTAGAGAATTCAGAAGTTTATATCCAAGGCTAAATAGTAATACAGCTTGTCAAACAATACTCTTAAAACAGAAAAAGGAGGGGGGTTTAACCCCCTATTGTTCCTCAGCACACTGAATAATGAGATATTGGTTGCATGCATTTGCAAATACATGGGAGGCTGCTGGGCCACGTCACGGCTTCTCTGTCACTAGCAGTCCCTAACACTAAGGGGTTCATGTCCGGGGCGCAGTGCAACCCAAAAAACGTCCAGCCCAGGACCCCCCCAGGACATCACACGGAAAATGGAAAGAGTGACAGTGCAGTGTAAAGTATAGATGTGTAAGACTAATTAATAAGTGTTGAAAAAAGGTGTTAAAACATATGTTTGTATTGTATTCATGTAATATTTCACATAACAGGTGATGTGAAAAGCAACTATGTTTATTAAGTGGTGGTGCCCTGAGGAGGCCCAGCCAGACCAACCCGATTAGTACTGCTAAATTGATTGAGCAGCTGCCATTTTTGTTTGTTTGTTAATACTCTTAAAACCGTTTGCAGCAAAATATAATTGTGTGCTGGAAGTAGTATAAAGTGAAATATCTGTATATTAAAAAGGAGATATTAATAATCCCTTAGTACCATATGGCATAGGATAAAGTTTCAATTATAACTTCATATGAAAAAAAACTGAAAAACCCCAGTAGGTAATAGACCGTAATCACGTTGAACAAAAAAAATTGTGGGTACCAGGGACCCCACATTTAAAAAAAAAAAAAATAGGGTCCTACCCCACTGTCTCTGGCTCCCATCACATATTGAGGGCAGGCAGCAGTTTAGACAGTGCTGTGGGCAAAAACTCAGAAACCCCCCCTGTGTGCACGGCTCAGGGAGCTGCATCATGTCCTTGTAGTGCCGTTGCATGCAAGGAGACGTGCCAAAAAGGTCTCTGTCCTAGCTTTACCTCCTCTTTTTATAGCCTGCAGCTGGGCCAGGATACATCAGTCACTTAATTGGCAGTCAGGGATTGGCTGCAGTGGAGCGCATTCCTTGGGATCCACCCATTTTGGAGAAACGAGTCCCCAGTCACCAAAATCGGGTAACAAACGCGCAATAGTGCGTATTTGCGATCATGGATAGATATTAATAATATACTTTTATTTAAATGAAATGTAATGTATATTGCCCACCACCAATATATTATTAGAGATGAAAGATTCGGTTTTGCTGAAAACCGAACACACCTGAACTTTGGGGTTCCAAGCCATACAGAGGGGTTCCGAGTAGAACAGCGTCCCGACTCGGGCCTCTCGCCAAGTTCGACTCTAGGATTTAAAATCCGGATCTCACACGTTTTGGACTGCATGCAAGTCCCTACCCCTCATGATTTCTAGTGCTATCTCACACAGGAGAGTGTGGAGTGGTTGTAGATTGTAGTTTATGCTGCAATACTACATAGTAATCACCATTAGAGAGCGTTGTAAGTAGATTGAGTTGGTGGGAAGCGTGTAAAAGGCTGCAGGCATCTTTGTCACTGTGTATGTTTGTTTGTCAGACACTAACTAGCACCTGCAATACAGTGCAAACAGGCTCTTGTGTATGTTTGTTAGAAGTGAACTTAAAGTGAGCTGCACTTAATTACAGTTGTTTTTCACAAATGTGCTACATTTTAAACTGCAGTGTGCTCTGTCACTCAAGCTGGGCATACACGTTCAGACGTCCAAATAAAATGCCTTTCAGACCAACAGACATTTTATCTGGCAGCCTGCCAGCCGCAGATGTCCGCGGCATACACTGAGAGATGTCACACAGTGTATTAGCCCCAACATCTGCACTGTGTCCCCAGGGGAGGAGACATTTCAGGAACACAGGAAATGTCTGTGTTTCGGTCGCGGCTGGGCATAAACTGCCCAATGCGGCCGACAGTTTAACTCATAAATATCGCATCGGACGGGCATGCTGGACAAGCCAAATTACCTGATTGTAGCGGTTTTTATCACGCTTAAAGAAATCCAAAACCGAACCAATATAAACATCCTTGATCCTTAAAGGAGCACCAAAACGTTGGCTTTGTTTTGTTTGGAGTGCGTACATTGTTACATTTCATAATATATATATATATATAAAAACGTTTTAGGTCGCACGCAAAACTTAATCAAGGGTACCAGGATCACATAATTTATAGCAGTTGGTCCTGTATGGACAAAATCCAGCACACCTCTTTGGAAATAGTAAGAAAAAAAACTTTAATTGGTTTTACTTACTATTTCCAAAGAGGTGTGCTGGATTTTGTCCATACAGGACCAACTGATATATATATATTTATTATTATTATAATATTTGTACACAATTTATTACCAAGGAGAATTATATACATAAAACATAGAGGTGGAGGGTACAACTGTAGCCGCTAGGCTGTTTCAGAGGGGCACTGCGCCCTGCCCTATTTCTGAAGGGCAGAAAGCACCCTGCCCTCCAGCGTGGCGCCCCACTGAAACAGCCTGCAGGTTCTGTCCTCCACCCGTGGGCCGCAGTGTCCCGCAGGCGGGGAAAGCGGCAGAGTAGCCGTCACGCCATTCACAGTGACCGTAGCGCTTGGGGCATTTCCGTAAGTGCCGGGCACGCCCCCAAGAGTGATGAAAAAGGGGACGTGTCATAAAGGCACCCCCCATTTTCATTGACCACATCCCCTTTTCAGACGCGAAGTGCCCTTTGCTCTAGGTCCGGCGCCCTGCCTGCCGCCGGACCTAGAGTGAACACTACACTTTATAACGATTATATTCATTTCAAAATGGTTTTGATGCACTTTTCATATGTTCAGCAAGACTATATTATATTGTATGAAGCAATGCATGAAGCCATGTGAACAAAATTCAGTGAGTCCATAGTATATAGCTGCATTCTCAAAACAATTCCAACAGGCACTGGCACTGTAGTGCAACATGTCTAAAATTCAATAATGTCACTTACATACATTTATGTACTACAATATCTTAAAGGTGGTATACAAAATTAAATGCAGATTTACATTCACAGATAAGTCATACACTGAAAGCTACATACCTTGTCTACCCGTTTACATCTCAGTGGCTTTACAGAACATGCCTCACTGTTCCATGTTGACGGATTGATGACATACTCTGCTTTTACCCAGTCTCCTTTGTAAGGAATATATCCTAAAAATAGAAAAGGGATAAAACTATTACCCAAACAGTGGGGGTCCTACCCCTGTGACCATCTTCCCCTGCATGTGGGTCACCAGTTAAGAAATAAGGGCCTGATTCAGACCAGTTCGCTAGGCCGCATTCGCACGGAGCCATCATCAGCCAAAGTATGCAAATCACACGATCGCTAGCAAGACATTAGCACGCCCACTTTGTCTCGGCAAGTGATCACGGTATGTATTTAGACGCCCACTTTCCCTTAGCAACATACGTCATCTCCAAGAACTGAATTAAACAAATCGGTAACATCGGAGCCACACGCAGCACTTGTGGCTGACCATAACCTACCGCAAGCACCGAGAGTGCTGCTGTGTGTAATTCAGCCATGTGACGTGTATGCCGACAATGCGTCATAAGTATGTACGCCCCTGAAACGGCGTTCAGACGCACAGACATGCCTGCGTTCGTACCACCACACCCCCGTTACCATCGACCATCCCCTGTCACCACCTACAAACGGCAGGGCCTGTCCCTCATTCTAGCGGGGCGTCTTTTCAGGGTGCGAATGCCTCCCGATCGCATGGACTAGTTTGCGCACGCGCACTGTGTCTTGTACGCATGCGCAGATTGCAAACATAAGCAGGCTACATGCGAACGCAGCCTAGCGAACGGGTCTGAATCAGGCCCTAAGCTCCATAAAGAAAGAGCCAATTTGCAGAAGTTGTTACAGAGGAATCTAATGAACCTGCCTTCTGCTCAGTTAGGTCTCAGCTTCAGTCAGCAAACATACACTTAAAAATCTATGTGAATATGAATAGTTACCAACTGGTCAGAGTCAATTGTAATTTTGTTGGCAGATTCAGGTGCAAAGAAGAAGCAGTGCCATGAGTACTGATAAGGGTTTCTAAGGAGATGGAAAACCATAATTTAAGTTTAAAAAAAATAAATAAGTAAAATAAAATACATTTTTACCTGCACACAATAATGCCCCTTTCACATCTCAAACCCAGGTCCGACCAGGGATATTGAACCCGGGTCCGACCCGGGTCAAACCCTTTCACACTGCACTTTCGACCCGGGTTATTCCCGGGTTGGTCCTTTTCCAAAATTCCATGGATGTAATTTTAAATGGACTTTTAGGCTCAGAAAGATGAGGTGTCAGGTGTCAGAAAGGAAAGGTATATTGTACCTGGAAGTGATGTGAACTGAGGGCAGAAGTGCAGTTTCCTGTCCACACAGTCCATCAAAAAAAAGAAAGTTAGCTCCTCGCTCGCCATGCTTTGGGCTCGGTGGCTTGCCACATGATTATATTCCCCCGCTATGCCCACTTGGATGATAGGGAATGATGTTGGACACTGGCTGATGACGTCAGGGTCGATCTACTGAAGGGGATCTAGCTGCTTCAGAGTCAGAAAGAGCTCACTCTTTCTGTGTAGTGTGCTGGCAGGGCTCAGGCTGCTGACATCATTAAGGCATACAAAAAGCAGCCAATCAGCACTTTTCCCTGAGTCCCATGTTGAATAACCCGGGTTAGACACTTTTAAGTGCACATAGACCCGAGTCCGACCTGTGTTTAACACTGCTTATAACCTGGTTTGAAATGCCGGGTTGCTCGACCCGGGTTATTCAAAAGTGGTGCTTTTAGACTGCACCTCGACCCGTGTCGAGCTGCCTCAAAACGGCAATCATCTGGGTTATTTTGGAGATGTGAAAGGGGCATAAACAGTGTCGGCGCTTGGAGATGGCATGTGCTTTCGCCGGAATGCGGCTCTCCCTTTGCTGTAAACCCTTTTACACTGAGACTTACCCGGGTCCTTTTCTGGGAAAAACCCTGCTCGCTAGCAGGGTTAGCTTCCCGGGTGACTGGACCAGGGTGGAGCCATTTCCACTGACCAAAATCCCAGGTTGATGCGTGCTCATGTGCAATAACCCCGGAGTTTTCAGGTCAGTAGAAAAGGGGTTGAAGGTAATCATAGCTAATATAGGCAGTAATAGCCAATAAGGGCAGGCAAGCATAGTAAATATACAGGAGTGAGCTGCCTGTCTGCTTATGCATCATATATGCCATGTGTGAATACATACTATGAGATAATTGGAAGTATACTTACAAATTTGGCACTCTCATATAACAGAAGTGGACGTTTATACACAATGTGGCCCCACTTGCATCTATGGCATTAAAATAGTCAAAGATATACATCTTAAAAAAAAAAAAAAAGTATCTAGAAATTACCTTTGCAGGCATCACACATGGAAAAATATGTTGTCTGATTAATTTCTCCTCCATCTTTATTGCAAAAAGTAATAGTGCCAATTAAAACTTTTAAGTCAAGATCCAAAGCATTTGAATTAGCAGGAGTGTCACTTTCCCACCTGTCAGACATGCACTGCACCTAAAAGGCAATTACAAGTCATACATTACTATAAAGGATCGGTGTCTTATTCCTAGAACATAAAAGATGTTAAACTAATCCTCAGTGTACTGCTACACATAAGGTCAAGAAGTATTTTCTTCATTTTACACACTTACTGGACACACACACATAACGACAACAACGAGGTCAACCCAATTAGGTGCGAATTGCGAGTAGCAAGTTTGTTTCATGAAACTCGACGACTTCGCACGAATGTGCGCATCCCAGAATTCATCAATTCAATTAAATCTGCCTATTTGCGAAGGTTTACGAATTTACTGGCAAATGCGATGTGAGAGAAGTGCATGAAAAAGTGGGGAGTGAATTTCGTTAGCAGGACCGTATAGAAGGCTGTTTGTGGGCATTAGCAAAGAACTGAAGGGTTTTAAATGGTGTCAACACAGGAGGTCACAAAACAACATCAAACAAGCTGCAACATAACTGGCATAGAAAATTGTCAGGGTAAAAAACAGGTATGCAGCACTGGACAGGACCTGCGGAATCGTAGAAATAAATTTACCGGTAAGTACAAAAATCCTGTTTTCTCCTTCATCCACCAGGGGACACTAGAGCTTACAACACTGGGGATGTCCCAAAGTCTCCCTCTCACGGGAGGAGAGCGCTGAGAAACCTGCAAACACTCTGCGGCCACAACTAGAATCAGGGGCCACAAAAGGTATCAAAATGATAGAACAGCACAAAAGTGTGCAGAGAGGTCCATACAGCTGCACAGCAAAGCTGAGAAGCAGAAGCTCTCCTCTATGCAGCCAAAGAAGTACCCACCAAGAACGTACAATGCGCAGAGATGGATACAGGCGGAGGACGATCATTGGCGACAAAAGCCTGTCGAATAATCAGACCGATCCATTTGGTCAAGTTTGTTTTGACGCAGAAAAAGGGTCCAGTTTACAAATTCCCTCACGATGGGCCACATAAATACAGAGAACCCATACCACTTCTAAAGCAAAGCCGCAACAATCAGCTAATTCCTGTGGAAAGCAGAGACCACCTTAGGCAAAAAGGAAGGGCAAGTACGTATTTCCTCCCTGTCATCGTGAAAAACAAGATATGGGGAGTGACAAGACAGAGCTCCCAGCTTGGACACGCATCTGGCTGAAGCCAACGCCAACAAAATTACCAGTTTCCAGATAAGAAACTTCAATGCCACCTCGTTTAAGGGTTCAATAAGCGTGGACTGAAGAAATGATAGGACAAGGTTGAGATCCCAGGGGGAAGTAGGCGGAACAAAAAAAGGAGGCTGGACTCAAAGCACCCTCTGCATAAAATTCTGAAGTTACGGGAGGAGGCCCAGATGACTGTGAAAGAACACAGATAAAGCACAGACTTGAACTTTCAGCGAGCTGAAACCAAGTCCAGCATCCAAACCTCTTTGCAGGAAGAGAAGGCGGCGAGGTAAGCGAAAAGAAGATGTGGAGGAACCACGTCCTTCGCACCAGGACACGTAGGACCTCCATATTCTATGGTAATGAGCGGACATAACCGGCTTACATGCTTTAAGCATTAGTATGGTGTCACAAGCCGCCCCACTGCGAATGCAGGGCAAGCGTTTGCTGAAACTCCTCCTACATTCTGTCCACCATTCCAGGATCTATCTGGATTGGCTCTGGTATCTATTTCCTTCTGGTGCGAACATTGCTACGATGCCGGTAATAGCGTTTCACATGTTTCCGCTTTGGTGTTGTCTTCTATTATCCATTCGAGTACCCAGTCCTCCTGCCTGCTTTTGTTACCTGCCGTTTGGGTCATCTAGGCGGCACGGTGCGCATATCTACTACCTGCCGTTTGTCATCTAGGCGGCACGGTCTGCATATCCATGCTCTGCCGTTTGTGTCATCCAGGCGGCACAGACTGCACTCAGTGTCCAGAGTGCGCAGTTCTGTGTCCAGCTGCTTGTGTCAACCCGGTGTCACTGGCCGCACTCCAGCGTCCTAAGTACGCAATCCAGCGTACCACAGCCTGTGTCAACCCAGCGGCATAGCCCTTTCTTCAGACCACCACAGCCTGCCAAGGTTGCTACACGGCCCAAAGGTTGCATCTTGTTCTACGGTCCACAGGCCACAGCTTGCAAAGGCTGCTAGACGGTCCAAAGGCAGCATCTTGTTCTACAGCCCACAGGCCACAGCCTTCCAAGGCTGCTACACAGTCCAAAGGCCGCATCTTCTCCTACGACCCACAGGCCACAGTCTGTCAAGGCTGCTAAACGGCCCACAACAAGCCAAGGCTTACCAGCCCTCAAGGCTGCTCCACGGCCTCGGCTAGCCAAGAGTTCCAGCCCTCAAGGCTGTTGCTGGACTATGTCTACAAAAGTTAATACCCGCCTCTTAACATATGGATCACCTTGTGCGAAATACCATGACTCCTCAAGATAGCGGTCTTAACAGCCACGCCGTCAAACGAAGCAGACGTAAGTCGGGGTAGACGAATGGACCCTCCGAGTGTAGCAGCAGAGGCCATGGATCATCTGCCAGGAGGAGAAGGAGATCTGAGTACCTAGCCTGACTGGGCCAATCCGGCACAACCAGGATAACTGTTGTGGCTTTGCGCTTGAGAACCTGTGGAAGCGGCGGGAACAGGTACATTAGGTCATACGCCAAAGGGAGTGACAGCACATCCGCTCTGATGGCCTTAAAATCCCTTGTTCTGGAAAAGTACAGGGGCAGTTGATGTTTCTTGAGGCTATGAGGTCGATCTGCGGTCTGCCCCAACGACGTATCAGTCGAAGGAAGACTTCGGGATGTAGAGCCATTTCCCTTGGATGAAGATCCTGATGAATGAGGTAATCCACCTCCCAGTAGTCCACCCCTGGTATGAAGATCACGGTGATGGCCTTGGCGTATCTTTCTGCCCACTGGAGTATGCCTCTCGCATTGCCATGCGACTGCGAGTCCCCTACCGCCTTCCGGTTGATACACGTCACTGCTGTGGCGTGGTCTGAATGCACTTGGACCGGCAAGCCCTGCTGGAGGGGAGCCGCCGCCAGCAGTGCATTGTAAATCACCCGGAGTTCGATAACGTTAATTTGTAAGAGGGACTCCTGATGAGACAAACGCTCCTGGAATTGATTGTCTACTATTACTTCTCCCCAGCCGCGAAGACTGGCGTCCATGGTAAACAGGATCCAATTCCAGATGCCGAAACGACGACCCACCAGAAGGAGAAAAAAAGGAGAGAAAAAAAAAAAAGTAGGAGAGAGAAAAAGAGAGAAAAAGAAAGAGAGAGAGAAAAAGAAAGAGAGAGAGAGAAAAAAAGAGAGAAAAAGAGAAAAAGAGAGAAAAAGAGAAAGAGAAAAAAAGAGAGAAAAAGAGAAAAAGAGAAAAAAAGAGAGAAAAAGAGAAAAAGAGAAAAAAAGAGAGAAAAAGAGAAAAAGAGAGAAAGAGAAAGAGAGAGAGAGAGAGAGAAAGAGAGAGAGAAAGAGAGAAAAAGAGAGAGAGAAAAAGAGAGAGAGAAAAAGAGAGAGAGAGATGATGATGCAGCTGAGACGAGAGAGAGAGACCAGATGATGCATCCGAGACGAGAGAGAGAGACCAGATGATGCATCTGAGACGAGAGAGAGAGACCAGATGATGCATCTGAGACGAGAGAGACCAGATGATGCATCTGAGACGAGAGAGACAGACCAGATGATGCATCTGAGACGAGAGAGACCAGATGATGCATCTGAGACGAGAGAGACAGACCAGATGATGCATCTGTAGATGAGATCCGGACCATTGGGACAGAAGATTTAACTGGAACGGCCTGGAGTGAAATCTGCCAAACTGGATGGCCTCGAAAGATGCCACTATCTTCCCTGGAAGCCTGATGCAGAGGTGTATCGATACCCGCTGTGGCTTGAGAATCAAACGGACCAAATCCTGAATGGCTAGTACCTTGTCCAGGGGAAGGAACACCCACAGTATCCAGAATCATCCCGAGGAACTGAAACTGCTGAGATGGTAATTGATAATCCAGCCGTGTTGTATGAGGATCTGATGAGTCAGAACCACATGGTTCAACAGACTCTCCTCCAATGAGGCCTTGATGAGTAGATCATCCAAGTATGGGACAATGTTAACTCGCTGAGAGGGAAGATGGGCAATTAAAACCGCCATCACTTTGGTGAAGACCCTGGGCGCCGATGATAGCCTGAAACTGATCATGAGAGTCCTTGAACACAAATCGAAGGAATGCTTGGTGAGGTTCCCAGATGGGAATGTGTAAATACACATCATTGATGTCCAAGGATACCATGTACTCTGCCGCTTCCAAACCCGTAATGACTGAGTGAATGCATTCCATCTTGAATCTGTGAAAGGAAAGGTAGAGAGTGAAAGGATCAAGGATTTAGGTTGAAGATGGGCCTGACCAACCCATCTGGCTTTGGAACCACGAACAGGTTGAGACACAAGATTCTGAACCCATGAGTCAAAACAAGTGTGGATCCAAACTTCCGTAAACATTAGAAGGCGGGCACCCACTTTGGGATCCCCCAGGTGGCACAGGAGCCCATCATGCCACAGGTTTATCTGCTGGCTTGGGGTCTGGACAACGGGAACTGGAAGCCTGGCGTTACCTAGAACCTCCTCTAACTGCCGAGGAAGCGCCTCTTTGGTCTGCCCTGGAATCTAACGGGCGCCAGAAAGGAATGAAAGGACAGACCATTAAAGGAATGACACGGAGTAGCTGCTGAGGAGGGTAAAAAATGTACTCTTGCCGTCTATGGACAGAGAAATCCACTTGTCTAGTTCCGGTCCAAACAGTATATCAACTGTAAACGCAAGTCCTTCCACAGCATGCTTAGACTCTGCGTCCACCTACCAAGTGCGAAGCCACTGCAGAAGCAGAAATTATGGAGCCTATGTGACCAATGACTCTAGAGGCCTCCCCCAGATAAGCAGCAGATTCCTGGATATGTTCAGCAAAAGAGAAGATCCACTCTTGGCATATTAGACCTCAGTCCCTCAGCCAATTAGTCAGCCCATTTTTTATACCACCTTGTTAACCCAAGAACCGACTAGAGCCGGTCTAAGCAGGGTCCCGGCAGAAGGACTTATGTCTACAGGCGATATACTGTTTGGACCGGAACTACAAGTGGATTTCTCTGGCCACAGGCTCTGAGCCTTCCTATAGGGATGTAGCTCTTGGCACTGGAAGTGTAGATTTGAGAGGCGAGAGACTGAAGAGTCCACAGACAAACGATTTTCCCCATTTACTTTTATTATCTACCCGCCTTGTGGTATACCTCAGCGGCTTCCTCAGACAGAATGTGGAAAGCTGAGGTATACCACAAGGCGGGGAAATGCGTTACAGGCTCCAGCTCCACACTATCATCCACCAAAACAGAGCACTCTGTTGGATCAACTTCACTGTGAGTAACCACATCAAGATAACTGTCAGTGAACACCATCACCTGGGCATTAATAAGATTCTTGCCAATATCAGTTTACAAGACGGGTGAAGGATAGCGGAGACTACTTGTACCTGGCTGAAAAAAAAAAAAAAAAAAAAAAAATTATATATATATATATATATATATATATATATATATATATATATATATTCACATTAAAGGAAATGGGAGGATCTTTATCGCTCTATGAGAAATTTCCCAATTATTAAATGGACATTAAAACTTGAGATCGTGTACTCACATATATTTATAATCAAGTCCTCTCCAACCATCAAGGAACAAAAAGTACTGTTTTTCAATTGGTCCTTGACCTAATAAAATGGTATGGATTAAAATACACTTGGAATCTTGAAGTGTCATTTTGGGATATAATCCAGAGAAACGTTTAGTGAAGTGTGGAGCGGTTTCATTTATTATATTGTATTTATATGTTGTTAACTTCCACATCATAGCAACATATGTGGAGTTGTCAGCAGCTTGCCATTATCTCGGCTGCTTTATATAACCACATGCTCAGATATTAACCTGATATTCCAGAAGTATTTATACCCATGCATTGTTATTTATGCAAATTGTCTTGTGTTTTAATTTTATGTGTTTTATATATGGCCATTTGTATGTTATATTAAACTGTATTTATTATTATTATTATTATTATTATTATTATTAAGACAGAAGGTCTCCAATCAGCAGCGCTTTTTATTATTCTTTTTTCTTGGGTTTTTCTTGTGAGAAGACCTCCGCTAGCATTTCACCTTCCTCCTCCTCCTGAGAGGAATTATCCACGTCAGATTCCTCCTCCGATTGAAGGACAGCTTGAAGGGCTCGTGTCCTGGGAGACCTCCCACGGTATTTGAGGCTCTAGAAGAAGAGCCCATCATCTGGACTACACTATCCACCGAACGGGTTAGTCCCTGTGTCCACGCAGGTTCATTAGCTAAAAATGATGAGTGAGAAGCGCTGGGACCCTCCCTAGCTGCTTCCCTTTCCACAGGACAGTAATAGGAGAGACAGAATAGAGGGAGAGGAGCAGGAATCACAATCAATGCTTCCAAAAACCCTAAGGGAGCTCACAGCCCTTGAATAGACTCTGGCTCCAATCAACAGCTGTGGATACAGCCAGCTATGCAGCAACCCAGCGCTACGCAGTAGAACTGTCCGGAGGCGTGACCAGCGTGCACCAACTGATGAGGAGGCTATGCAGAAAAGGCGGTGCTTAGCACTGCTAAGTGACGCAGCAACGGCCACCGGACATAAGCCCCGTCCCCTCTCAGCTGGGAGGGGCGCCGACTTCAGCCGGGATGATAACCGACTGTGTAACTAATGCAGATGTGCAGCTCACAAACTGTATAGTGACCAGTACTGATGTAAGGGAGGGGATGTTCAATCCCCCAAGCAGTGACAGCCGCCTACACTCCTTCACCCAGTACTATCGGGTGCAAGGAGGGAGGGAGGCGTGGAAGTAGCTGTTGTCACTCCTGACAGTGACAGCCGCGTGAGAGCCGCTATCACTGAACCTAGTCAGTCTTCACCGCTCCTGCTAATCAGGAGCAGTGGTAATACTTACATGCTGCTCTTCAGAGCCTTACTGCTGCGGCCGGGATTGCTGGGCTTAGGGGGCCAGTGAGGACCCCGGGCACAAGCCATTTCCAGCTGTGGCGAGCCTCACATAGACCGGTGTCTCTATGTAGGGGCCCCCTCTCAGGGCACCGGACTCAAGTTGAAATAGCTGTAACGGTACCCTTCCCGGAGGCTCCCACGTAGCAGACAGGCTGTCGTAGTAAAACAGCCCCACTTTGCACTGGCTCTCTCGGGCATATTTTTAAAAACTGGGGCATAAAGGGGGAGGAGCCAGTCAAACATTCAGATTAATTAAAGTACCAGGCTCTACTCAACCACATCTATACCCCAGTGTTGTAAGCTCCAGTGTCCCCTAGTGGATTAAGGAGAAATGCAAATTCACTCTGACTGGTTCAGTGCAAATTGCTAATTGGATTGCAAAATTAGTTTGCTATGTGAATTCGAAGAGAAAACAGCAACTCGCACCTAATTGGATTGACCCCAAATAATACATTTTATTTATATAGCGCATTTCTCTAAAAGGACTAAAGGCGCTTTACAGAAATCTTGAAGATAATACAGGTTTCAATTAGCAGAAAATACAGAAACCTTGAAGAAAATACAGAGCTAGGCAGCCATTTTGGTTAATTAATTCCAAAGATTATTCATCCTACCCAAAAAAGTACCAAATGAGACCGCCATCACGGGCGCACTACATAAGTTACACCGGGAACCTGACCCCTAGAGGAGGGGCGGGACTCAAAATATGAATACTAAATAGAAATATAAAGAAACACAATTTAGAATTTTCAAAAGACATTTTTATTCCTTGCAGTTTTAAGATTGGTTAGGCCAAATTTAACTTTTGAAGTTTTCTTTTAACTTTGTTTAGTTATTGCTAAGTGCAACAAACAAAACATTTCATAACTTTGTCTAAAGAATAGTTAATGTACTGTGCTTGTTTGTGTGTACTACTCATTCATATGTTAAATTAATGAGAAGCAGAACAGATAAAAAAAAAAAAAACAGTATTGGATAACAGATCAATGGGCATATGTATCAAAGCTTGATGTGAGATAAAATTGTGAGATATATATATCACCAACCAATCAGCTCCAAACTATCATTTCTTAAACACAGCCTGCAAAATGTAAATTAGAAGCTGATTGGTTGGTGATATATCTCTCACAATTTTATCTCACATCAAGCTTTGATACATATGCCCCATAGGCCCCTAAAACTTTAGAAACTGGCACAACCTATTTCCAAGAGATTGACATTTGCTACTAGTACAATAGATGAACCACTTAACTGACAAATTCTTTTTCCAAAAACCGCTCCAAAATTGTCGGTTTCTTTTATGATTGAATTAGGTCACGAACACAATTTTAAACTTAACCATCACTATTTTATTTGAAATTTTTAAAACACAGTATACCATAAAAATAGCAATTTTTATGTTATACTGTAGTGATGGCCATTGACGGCTGTACCATCGATGGTTCAACCATCGTTAGAAGCCATCAATTGTTTCGCGATTGGCCGAGGAGATCCCTGTAGACCACAACTGCCGATGTTTCCTAAACATCGATTGAGGGTTGCCATCGATGGGGCAACATTGATGGCCACCAGCAATGGCAAACCCACTTGTTTTCAGTCAGACTATCGATGGTTTGCAAACCATCGATGGTCGGTTGCCATCCCTAATCAGGGGCTCTGTGATATCCATCGATCGAGAGAAAAAAAAATTAATATATATATATATATATATTTTAACAACTGTTCATATATTGCCCGACCGCCAGCAGTGGTTGGAACACATGGGGACGGGGAGGCGGAGCTGTGGCCGGAAAAGAGTGGGCGGGAGCGCCGGGGTACATGGCAGCAGCTGCGGCTACCAGAGCTGCTGCTCCTACACAGTGATCTTACTGATCACTGTGTTCCGGAGCCGCAGCGGGTGGGTGTCCCGCTAGTGGCCCGGCGACATAGCAGCGGCGGCGGCTGCCAGAGCCGTTGCTACGGCTTCCGACGGTCCGGCTGCCCGATCACTGCAGGCCACAGTGATCGGGGCACAGCAGCGGCTACATGAGCCGTGGCTGCTGCTTCTAGGGGGGGTGCCGCCGGTGCCCGATCACTGTGGCCAGCAGTGATTGGGACACAAAGGAGGAGGAGGCGCAGGTGTGGAGGGACCGGCAGGTCCCTCTGATGTGGGCGGCTGCTGAAAGTTAACTTCCAGCCTGCCGCCCACTGTGTGTTTCTGACTGGTCATATCAGATATCAGGGAAACCCCAGCCTGGTATGGTCGGATCTGATGTATCAAAGCTTGATGCGAGAAATTGTGAGACATATATCACCAACCAATCAGCTTCTAACTTACATTTTGCAGGCTGTGTTTAAGAAATGATAGTTCGGAGTGGATTGGTTGGTGATATAGATTTCACAATTTTATCTCACATGCATATGCCCCTATATTAATAACGGTGCATGAAACCACATGAACATCACAATGCGTGCATTTCCATGCTGTTTTAATCCCCCAGTTTGTGAATAAGCTCCTTACAGATCTTAAGCTGGCCATCCACTATACAATTATCCGTCAGATATCTGTCCAATCTGGCTGGTTGGAATGAAAACCTGGTAATGTATGGGAGCAAATGACAGTCCATCATATGGTTTTAAACACTGAAAAAAGGAAAAAGAAAAAAATTGTTCAAATTGGTTACATTACTGTGTTTTAACCAATTTGTCTGAACAACCATTTTTAGCTATTTTCCAGTGTTTGTGAGCAAATGGATGATTGTCATTTGCTCCCATACATTAACAGGTTTTCATTCCAACCAGCCAGATTGAACAGATATCTGACAGAAAATTGTATAGTGGATGGCCAGCTTTAGTCACCTATGCAGATTGCATTGTATTGTGCATGAAACCATATAAAAATAAAGTCCAGTATTACAGTGTCAGTACACAGTATTGACTATGTTCATCACATGAAAACTATTCAGACTGTAGTATAATCACATGTACACACATGCAGTGTCTACCAGTATTTCAAGGTATTACAGATGCATAACAACAAAACATGCAAAAGGTTGTGCATTTTTCAACTTAACACCCACCTGATTGAGATACCAGTAAAACATTGTTGTTGTCATATTAAATGAACTCATATGCAAGGACAAGCATTAAAACCCTTCACAGAGAAAATGAATGCAGCTCTTCCCACAAGCAAAGCATCAGCTATGATCCGAAGTACAACCTCTTTGAAATAGTTTGTTGTAAACTGAAGGGGTGCAAAGTAATTCCTGCAGGGCCCCACCCAGAAAGCAAGCCTCTGTTCTGCCAAATTAGCACTTTGTTTTTTTCAAGTGCAATCTAAATGATTTTTCTTGATTGCTTTTCTGTGCCTCTAAAACCAATGTAACTATGAACCTGGCTTAACAGGGAGTTTTATACAGAAATGTATAAAAGTTAAAAAAGCACAACTAGTACACATCATGAACCAGTTCCTAGAAAGAATGAATATAATGCTGTATTGCAGATTCAGCTTCTTCCTAAATGTCAAGATCAAGACTGCAAAAGGCATTTTAGGTGCGTCTTATAAATATTTTGAAGCGCAGTGGAATAATCTTAAAAATAATCTTGAAAATAACCTTTTACTGAGATAATACCACATTAGTGGAATATGTATCAAAGCTTGATGTGAGATATAATTGTGAGATATATATGACCAACCAATCAGCTTCTAACTTACATTTTGCAGGCTGTGTTTAAAAAATGATAGTTTGGAGCGGATTGGTTGGTGATATATATTTCACAATTTTATCTCACATCAAGCTTTGATACATAGAATAGTGCCAGAAAATATAATATCTGCAAATTGCCTGCACAATATCCTGAAAATGTGGAGCACCCTGCCTCCAGTGAATGTATATCATGGTTAAAATTGTACTGACAACCTTTCACATATGCAATCAGATAATATATTCAAGTAAAACTATACGTCTAAATCAGTGTTGGTTAACCTTGACACTCCAGCTGTTATGGAACTACATAACCCAGCATGCACTGCTACAGTTTTACTATTAGGGCATGCTAAAACTGTGGCAGGGCATGCTGGGATATATAGTTCCACAACAGCTGGAGTGTCAAGGTTAGCCAACACTGGTCTAAATAATGGCTTTTGTTATGCAGGAAAATAAAGTACTCCTATCCTCAATTTATTTCTACACTGTATTAGTCATATATGAAACTTTCTCTGTATATTCTTGTTTGTCTATATTTCTATATGCTCAGAACACAGCACTTAGACCAAGCATACTTAAATATATCCATTATTATTCTTAGGTTCCTTTAATCACACACAGGTGACAGGGGCGGACGCAGGATTTACTGGGGCTCATATTTATATGTTCTTACTATACTATCCCCTTAAACTGGGACACTCATGAATTACACAGTTTCTGTGGCTGAATAAAACCAGGTGAAATGCAGACAAAGGCCCTGATTCAGAGCCGGACGCTCTGACCAGAGCGCTCGCTCTGAATCAGGGCCCACCTCCATAATTATGGAGCGTCCTCCTGGACCATCGCGACCATCGCCACTGCGAGCCGAAGCCTGCGGTTGAGTTTCTCAACCGCAAGGCCCGGAGTGATTTTGGCTCTATCAGAGCCAAAATCACTCCCACTGACATCACTAGTGATGTCAGTGGGGCCGGCTTCTGACAGTAGGCGTTCCCTTGGGAACGCCTCCGTCTGGCAGGCACGCCCCCGGCACGCCCACCAAAGGGGGCGTGCTGTCAATCAACATCGACAGCACGCCCCCTTTGATCAGACACAACGAGCGAAGGAAAGTCCTTCGCTCGTCGCGTCTCGCGCATGCGCACGACGGAGCTCCCTCCGTCGTGCGCATGCGCAGTGCACACCATCGACCAACTTGCGAGCGGACAGCCGCGCGCGAGTGGGTCTGAATCAGGCCCAAAGTCAGAAAGCCACAGTAATTCATGAGTGTCCCGTTTTAAAAGGATAGTATGGTAAGTATACAGAGATTGACAGCAACTGTATGTGAAGACAGAGGAAGCTGCCCCTGGACATTCTGTATGCAGACAACTCTGTTGATCAGAGCTCTCTCTCTGTAGCTGCAGATCCGCGATCACGGTCACAGTTTGTACTGAGATGGAGACACAGCTGTCTCCATCTCTGGACAGAAAAAACCCCAAACTTCATCCTTTCAGGGGAGGTTTCTAAATACCCCGAAACCGCCCCCAACTACGCCACTGGGTGAAATATTTTTTTCTGTGAACGCATCTAAGTTGAATGGTCAATGTATCCAGATTCCTTGTGCACATAGAATGTTGGGCATTTCTGGGCAGTGACAGGGAGGGGGCTAAGCAGATACATATAGATGGTCTGTCTTATGGGAGTGTGTAGGACGTGTTGCCGTTAGTGGTTGCGCACAGGCACAGAATCGTTCACACAGAGCCCATATTCAGGCAGATAATGTCACGACTGGCTGTGCGGAATTCCCTGCTGAGGGGATGAAAGCTGAGGTCCCGGGCTGAGGAAGGAATCGGAGACGAGGGGCCTGTATGTAAGATCTTATCCACGAATACCGGATGTTGACGAGACTAGACCAATGGCGCGGAGTCTAACCAGCTGGGAGATGTTCACCAGTGACCCCTCCAAGCTGGATATGGGTTTAGCTGCACCCAGCTGGCAGGTCGCGGCCCTTTGGTTAGGTGTCCGGTACCCACGGGAATAGAGAAATTACAACAGTGGCCCTACAGAACTACTTCTGTAAGAAGTAAACAGCACCAATGAGGAGATTGCAACTTGTACACTGGAAAGGTCTTTTGACGCAGTTGCACCGAGAAGTGGCAATCGTAGTAGTACACAAATGAACGTGGTTTGACGCAGAGTTGCACCAAGAAGTTGCAATCGTAGTAGTACACAAATGTAGGTGGTTTGAAGCAGAGTTGCACCAAGGGGTGGTGGTGATCACACACCCTGGTGTGGTGTCCTGACGCACAATTGCGCACCAAGAGAGCACCTGGTGGGTACACAGGCAATGATGTAAATACACTCTATTGCACAATGGATAGGCACTTGTTTAGCACACAGGCAAGATGTTTGGACGCATTGTTGCACAAAGAGTTGGCACTTGTTAGCACACAGGCAAGATGTTAGTACGCACTGTTGCAGAAGGAGTTGGTATTCGTAGACTCAGGGATATCACGAAGAGGGAACCTGGAACGAGGTAGCGGCAGTAGACACTAGGTAGCGACAACGTTGCATAGGCAACTTTCTTCTATCCGTAGACAGGCTTTATACCCTAAGGTAGCAGATCATTGGTGGACAGCGTCAGCTAACCACTACCATACTACCATTGGGTAAAGGGTAGTCAGGTGATGTGAACTGTCATGGACGCATCCATGATGGCGGCCACAGTAACCCAGGCACGGTGTGGCACATGGATGTCCACATGGCACTAAGAATAATGTTCAGCGCGTCACCCGCCGCTGCACCTGGCATCTGACCACCCGAGGGATCAGGGGTAGTCGGCACCGCGGTGTGTAACGGCCGATCCTAGGCTGCAACCTGACAGATAATCTGCACCTGCCATAGGACTGTTGCAGGTATCAATGGTGCGACTGTTTACGCACCAAGCAGTATTTGAATGACTGAAGATGCCCAAAGTCGATGTCTCAGTCCTTGCACTTGCAGACGTACAGATGGACACCAGGGAAGGACTTGCAGCAATATTTGCATAAGGTTTCAGAAGCAGTACTGGCAAAAGATGCACACATCTCAGAATCAGGCCCATAATTGCTTACATTTATAAACTAAACTAAATAATTCATGATTCTAGTGTAAAAGACAGTCCATTTAAGAGATATTTGATCTCAATGAAGGTATAAATTCATTACAAACCTACAGTACAGTAAAGGGTCAAGCTTATTTAGCATTGCCTGTTTTCAGGCTCTCCGCTGAGACTGAAGGACTACACCCTACTTACTGCTGTGTGCTAATCTGGTATCCCGCAGCTAGGGTCTCTCATTGCCTGATTGCACAACAAACGTCCTCATTTTCCAAAAGCTGCCCAGTAGGATTCTGCCTGGTTTACACAAAGATCTCTTTTATTTAATTCTGGGGATAAACTGAGGCAGCACAAATTTACAGATTACAACACAAGAATTAACTCAATCCTGTCGTTTTGTAGCAATCAAAACCAAAACACTTGAGGGTGGTTTGCAAAACCAAATCCAGATCTAAAACCTTGAAGGAGATACATATCCAAAACCAAAACAAGGGGGTCGGCGTACATCCCTGATTAAAACTTCTTTCAGGTTCCCCCTCCAAAAAAAGCTAATTATAATTAATCAAAGTAAACACCATGACTTCAATCCTCTAGTGCGGAAACATTTTACTCACATTACTGTCTCACTGAACAGCATAACTGTAGGCATGTCAACCGGTCAGCGCAATCTAACTGGTTCCAGTGACCGCATCAATTAAACATCTGAATTCTTATTTTTTTAAATTCTATGTCCTAGGATCATTTTAGGATTTTAGATCAGTGATATCACAGGAACACCCATACAAGCATGGGCTTATAAAACTGTCATTCTTCTATTTGAATACAGTACATCTTACCTTAATTGCTTTCCATCCTCCAGATGTCTTGTCCTTTTTATAAGCAACACTGACTTTTTGTCCAACTCTTAAAGGCTCTCGACCAATGACAACATCACTTGTGAAGTAAATCTGGTCATTTATCATTCCATAATCATTGCAAAAGCGAGTAACTACTCCATCTGTATCCGTTACAGTCGTATTGTCTGCATAAAAATATGTAATAGTAATATTTTCATTTGAACACCAGCAATAAAAAAAATATTTAACACAAGTCTGACCTCCTTTGACATGCTAACATTTACCTAATTTTATGTTTTTGGTTAAATGTCAAAATTCCCTTCAAATAGTTATATATACCTCCATGGCCAAAAGTTATGAGAATGACAAGTATTGGTTTTCACAAAGTTTGCTGCTTCAGTGTTTTTAGACCTTTTTGTCAGATGTTACTATGGTATACTGAAGTAAAATTACAAGCATTTCATAAGAGTCAAAGGCTTTTATTAACAATTACATTAAGTTTATGCAGAGTCAATATTTGCAGTATTGAACCTTCTTTTTCAAGACCTCTGCAATTCGCCCTGGCATGCTGTCAATCAACTTCTGGGCCACATACTGACTGATGGTAGCCCGTTCTTGCCTAATCAATGCTTGAGTTTTTCATAATTTGTACGTTTTTGTTTGTCCACCCGCCTCTTGAGGATTGACCACATGTTCTCAATGGGATTAAGGTCTGGGGAGTTTCCAGGCCATGGACTCAAACTTTCAATGTTTTGTTCCCCGAGCCACTTAGTTATCACTTTTGCCTTATGGCAAGGTGCTCCATCATGCTGCAAAAGGCATTGTTCACCACCAAACTGTTTTTGGATGGTTGGGAGAAGTTGCTTTTGGAGGATGTATTGGTACTATTCTTTATACATGGCTGTGTTCTTAGGCAGAATTGTGAGTGAGCCCACTCCCTTGGCTGAGAAGCAACCCCACACATGAATGGTCTCAGGGTGCTTTACTGTTGGCACGACACAGGACTGATAGTAGCACTTACCTTTCCTTTTCCGGGCAAGTGTTTTTTCAGATGCCCCAAACAATCTGAAAGGGGATTCATCAGAGAAAACACCATTACCCCAGTCCACACCAGTCCAATCCCTGTACCTTTTGCAGAATATCAGTCTGTCCCTGATGTTTTTCCTGGAGAGAAGTGGCTTATTTGCTGCCCTTCTTAACACCAGGCCATCCTCCAAAAGTCTTCGCCTCACTCTGCGTGAAGATGCACTCACACCTACCTGCTGCCATTCTTGAGCAAGCTCTGCACTGGTGGTTCCCCCGATCCCGCAGCTGAATCATCTATACGAGATGGTCCAGGCGCTTGCTGGACGTTCTTGGGCGCCCTGAAGCCTTCTTCACAACTATTAAACCTCTCTCCTTGAAGTTCTTGATGATCCAATAAATGGTTGATTTAGGTGCAATCTTACTAGCAGCAATATCTTTGCCTGTGAAGCCCTTTCTGTGCTAAGCAATGATGACTGCACATGTTTCCTTGCAGGTAATCATGGTTAACTGAGGAAGAACAATGATTTCAAGCTCCACCCTGCTTTTAAAGCTTCCAGTCTGTTATTCTAACTCAATCAGCATGGCAGAGTGATCTCCAGCCTTGTCCCGCCAACACTCTCACCTGTGTTAACGAGATAATCACTGACATGATGTCAGCTGGTCCTTTTGTAGGGCTGAAATGCAGTGGAACTATTGTTTTTGGGATTGAGGGCCTGATTCAGAGCCGATTGCTCGCACGATGTGTATGCAAATTGCGTAGGCAGTGCTATCGCACAGCAATGCATTAGCACGCCCAGTATTTCTTAGAGAGTGATCACATAGTGTATGCAGACACCAGCCTGTTTTAAGATGCCCACTTGTGCTCGTCATGTCCAGGAAGTGTATGCAACCACCGGTACATCGGGTACTATCGCAGCACTTGAGGTTGACCATATCCTGCCGCAAGCACTTCAGTCTAAAAACAAACTAGGTGACGTGTACTATGATGCTGTCTCTTAATTATGCATGCCTCTAAAACGCCGTTGAGATGCTCAGGCACGTCTGCGTTTACACCTCCACTCCCCCGTTTTTAATGACCAGCCCCTCTTACCACCTATAAACGGCTTCCCCTGTCACTCACTCTGCTGGGTTGTCTATGTGCAGCGAGTGAATGCATTGTGAACTTTCGCTAAGGTATGCGCATGCGCACAATGCATACACACTGCATACCATCGGCAGCAGCTAGAGTATGCATCTTAGCGAGCGGGTCTGAATGAGCTCCTGATTTCACGGTCATGGCAAAGAAGGACTTTGCAATTAATTGCAATTCATCTGATCACTCTTCATGACATTCTGGAGTATATGCAAATTGCCATCATAAAAACACTGAAGCAGCAGACTTTGTGAAAACCAATACTTGTGTAATTCTCAAAACTTTTGGCCATGGCTGTACATCCTACTGCAATCTGTTACAAATAGGCTCATGCACTTATTCTTTTTGCACCATACTGCACAAGATGCCTGGCATGATTCCAGTACTGTGCCATTTTTCCTCAATGTTGCAACTTTTTCCTCAATTATGCATCTTAGTTAGCATATAGTGTATAAAGTACTTTGGATTAGTTTCTTTTGTTGCAAAGAATTGGTATAAAATCACAGATTAAGCATAACAATACATGGCGCATGTCCCTTGTATCAAACCTGTCTTTTTACCCTAGATTGTGTACTTTTTCCTCAATTTTGCTACTTGTTCCTTAATTTTGTGTCTTAGGGCCTGATTCACAACGGATCGCTATTGCGATCGTAGCTGCGATTACACACGGAGGTCTGCTGTGAAAATATGCTAATGAATGCAATCGCAAAGCCGTCGCACAGCCAGGATATAGACGCCCAATACCGCTATTTCATATCCGTAATACGCAGTCCTGCGTATACATCGGTAACACTGAGTAACATCAGCCCCTCACGCAGAATTACATCAGGTCAGAAATTGCTGACCTCGTTGTACTCAAGCTGCGTTTGCCATCGCAGTGGCTAATTTATGCATGCCCATGCAACGGCGTTCAAATGGACAGGCACGCCTCTGTTTCTCTGACCACTCCCACGTCACCACCCCCAAATGCTGACCTCCCATCACTCACTCTGCGATGGCTTTCTTTTTTTGCGTGAGTGATCGCAGAGCGATCGCAATGCTAACTCACGCACATTGCGTTGCAGTACACACTATTGACCGATCTGTGGGCCTGATTCAGACCCGCTCGCGAGCGCAGGGCGCTCGCAAGTGGGTCGATGGTGCCCTACTGCGCATGCGCACGATGGAGGGAGCTCCGTCGTGCGCATGCGCGGGACCCGGCTAGCGACGGGGTAGCCGTCGCTCCGGGTCTCGCACCAAAGGGGGCGTGCTGTCGATGTTGATTGACAGCACGCCCCCTTTGGTGGGCGTTGCTGCCAGACGGAGGCGTTCCCATGGGAACGCCTACCGTCTGAAGCCGGCTCCACTGGCATCAGTAGTGATGTCAGTGGGAGTGATTTTGGCTCTGATAGAGCCAAAATCACTCCAGGGCTTGCGGCGAGACCCTACCGCAGGGTCTCCGTCGCAAACCCGATGGTCGCGATGGTCTTTACCATCGCGACCATCATCATGGACGCTCGCTATAGCTGTGGGTGGTCACCCACAGCTATGCGAGCGTCCAAGAGGCCGCTCCATTTTCATGTAGGAGGGCCCTGATTCAGAGCGTCCGGCTCTGAATCAGGCCCAGTGTGCGTTGTTGCAATTGCGATCCGTGATGAATAAGACACCAAGTTCGTTTTGGTGCAGATAAATTCCGAAGTCTGTGGCGGTAAATTTATTAAATCGAAGGGGTAAATTTATAGAAGTTCGATCTTGCATTCGATTTTATGTTCGATATAGCTCACCTGAAATCGAATCAAATCAAATGTAGATATAACTGTCAAAATCCCCCATTTACAAAAAAATTGATTTTGTAAGCCTTTTCTAAATCGAATACGATGTGGTTTGATTTTGACTAGTGATTTCTTATTCGATTTTGGATGCCCATGTCCAAATCGAACACCAAATCGAACTTAAAATCCCCAAAATAATAGACCTACTTCATGCTGGAAATACGGGGGACAAAATGAGGAGGGCTCCCCTATATTTCCAAAAGCAGTACCGGATTTTTTCTAGTGGGGGTGTAATGTCACAGCCGGGGTACCCTTTCACCAGCTGGGAAAGTGCTGGGGGCAAGTAGCAGTTTGGGTAGATAGCTGGGGCAGTACAGGGGGCAAGGAGGTTAGGGCTTGCAGTGCTGAAGGGTAGGGAGGGTGAAAGGGTAGACAGCAGCTGGGGCAGTACTGGGGGCAAGAAAGAGGCATGGGGCAGAAAGTGCTGGGGGGTAGGGAGGAGGTATGGGTAGACAGCAGCTGGGGCAATACTGGGGGCAAGGAGAAGTGAGGAGTTGGGAAGGGGTAAGCGTAGATAGCACTATTAGTAGCAGCTTGCTCATTCCCACCCTACGGGAAAAAAACAAAAACTGCACAGCTCTGAAATCTTATTCCGGTGCGGACTGACCTCGGCTGCTGGCACAGATCACTGCAGAGGGCACTGAAGTAGAGAATGCTGTTTAGTCCCAGACAGGCCCTCCGAGCTTCTTGGCTTTCTGTGATGTCTCAGTGTTGCACGACCCTAGAGCTTGCAGGGAGCTGGGTGCGTGCGCTTGTTGCAGTTCAACCTGACTGCCTGTGTATGGGAGGCAGTCAGACAAGTCCCCCCTGACATCCTCTATGGGCACCCCAAGCGAGACTCCATGGTCACGTCCAGCAGCAGGCACCCGTATACAGCACCTGGGACTGGGCATATGTGCAGAATAAAGTCAGTGAATAAAGTCAGTGAGTGCACCGGGACCAGTTTAGTGCTGACCGTCAAGCACAGGGATCGCTCCTCCAGCACCTGTCCTCGCCCTGCCTCCGCCACTAGTGAGTTGTTGGAGGGAGGGCACCTGTCACTGCAAATGCTCCTTCTGCCCTCATCCGTCTCCCATGCTCCTGGCTGCAGCAGTCAGTAAGTCCCAGCTCACAGGACTTCAACAAACACCGGGGTCATCATCTGCGACATGCCCCTTCCCAGGCTGCAGCTCCAGAGCGTCTGACCTCTGATGGAACCAAGGGGGCGGTTCCGCCGAATGGGAGCTGGCTAAAAGAGAGAGGTTTCTCTCTGTCACCGCTACACAGTGGTCTGCAGTTGCATTAAGTTACAGCAGGGGTCGATACATTTTTGTAAAATCTGTGCAAAAGACATAGGGGCCAATTCAGAGTTGCACGCAGGTCGGCTATGATTATTATCAGTGTGCACTGTATCATCTCTATACTTAGGGCGAAAGATCCATCAGTAATCAGACAGAAATCAAAATCCCCATTAAATCTATATGCCCTCATTCAACATAGCCTTAAACTGGGTACACAATGATATATTGGCCGATCAAATGATCAGCCAATATATCTGGTGCCCGTCGGCCAGTGTGTACCAGCAACATGTCTGTGAACTACGTCATTCACAGACATATAGTACGCTGCACAGCACAGCCAATGGACAGATATATCTGCAGTCATATATGTCCATTGGCAAGTGTGTACAGGCGGTCTGCAGACCACCCGTACACATGCAGCGGCAGCTGAGGGGAGGGTAGCGGACCCGCCCCCGATCTGCCCCTCGGCCAGCGGGACCCACGGCTGCCTGGAAAATGATGGTTGTTCAGTGTATATGATCAACCATCATCTACAGATATATCTGCAGATCTATCTGCTAGGTGGGTACCTTAAGGGAGAACACACAGTAATTCCCCAAGTGGGAGATGCAACGGAGAGGCATATGACTGAGTTGCATATAGCACGCTTTTATATACTCCCCATAGGGGAGCGATTCAATTGTTTTGTGGGGTGCGATAATTAATGGGCACCCAGTGTTGCAATTCAATTGTTCTGGGCGCCCATTGTTTTGGTATCAGACCGGGTTTAGCCATGTAAAACAGCTAAACCTGTCTAAATTCGTGTTGAAATGCCAGCGGCTATCACGCCCAAGCGGAGCAACAACTGATTTGCTTGGTCTGGCGCTAAATGTGAGAAAACATGTCAACTAGAGAAGCTTCAGGCCTAGATAAATATACGTTATATATTTGAGTCATATTTACCGGTCATATAATTAAATTAATGTGCATGAAAGATAGAACAAGTATGGAAAGTAACTAAATTTAAAATGTGTATACTAAATATAAATAGGTTAGAACAGGTGTACAATATACACATATTATGCAATCAAAATGCATGGGATGCTAGTAATATAAAGAAATATGAATATTAATCTAAATGGTGAGTTCTGCCATAGCAATGTGCATGGCACAACCGATATACAGTATAGAGTCTGCAACTAATAATATGTCAGATAAGGAGAACCTCGATGTCTGTGACATGGGAATTGTTATGCACATTCATTTCCTGTCTGTACAAAGCATGACACTAGGCAATGATGGTTCCTTATTTACCTGGGTGTAATGTGTGGCCATCCCATGCATCTGCTCTCCTCCAGAAAAAGGCCCCCACTTTGTTAAGCAGACTGAGCATTTTCGGTCACTCAGTGGCTGACAGCTGTATGTGGCCAATATGTTGCGTCGTGTCCCTGCGCACCCAGCTCCAGCGCTAGCGCCTTCCCTATGTCCTGCCTATAACCCTCTCTGTCCTACTTTCTGCTCCTCGTACAGCGATCGCCGACGGGACGAGCAGCAGCAATAGCGCTCTATAGGGTTAATAGAAGGCGTGTAGCGGATCGCCCTATTCCTTACAGGCGGAGGCGCTTTTTTATGTCGTCATCACTGCGCTGCCCATGAGGGGTACAGCCCGGTCTGGGAGGCGGATGTGGTATATTTGAAATAGAGCGTGGGTACATTAGAACTATTTGTCTTTACATTTTGAAGTACTACGAGATCCAGCATGCCCTGCCGGCCTATTCCTAGTCACGTCCCTCAGCGCTGAGAAAGAGGGATGTATGTAGCTAGTAACCTGTGAGTGTTTTTCCTCTTTGTAAATTGCGAACGTGCCCAGATCCCATTGCTAGTTATGAGTCCATCACAGCATGAAAAGACACACAAGATACCTCCTTTTTTTTTTTTGTTTCTGATTTTATATTAAACTAGTAAGAATCTTTAACTCCTGTTAAAAAGTAGGAGAAAATGTTTTTTATTGGTTTTATATAGAGCTCGGGGCCTATCCATTAGGGGACTGGAAAAACTTGAGCGTTCAGGCCTTCAGGTTACCGGGTGCGGTGCCCGCACTAAACTTCATTCAGTGCAGGAGACCGACCTATCTGTGAACATGGGGAACCTGACGATCGTTGTCAGGTTGATGTGTATGTTCCAGATAGTCGGGGTCGGCAAGGACCCAGCATGCAAGCGCATCGCTGGACATTGCCGGCTATTTCTGAACGATCGTTCAAAAAGTAATCTAATGGATAGGCCCTACATTGGTGGATGTCTATCAGAGCTTTACAACTTCTATAGCTGAATCTGCAATGTAATATTAGCAATGTAATGGGGAGTATCCACTTGTAGATATACAAACGACAGCACGATTACGACATTGCAATCATGCTGTCCTTTGTATAGCTAGTGATGTGTCTAGACTGAACGTTCACTCGTTCAGTCCCCACATATGCTAAACCTGACGAGATCGTCAGGTTGACCTGTACGTACGGGCGATGTCGGATGTCAGAAGCGACCAACGGGCACTCTCATCACTGGTCGCTTCTGACCAAAACATGCCCGATGCATGCACGATTTGCAAGCGTTTGCACGATAACCATGTCGTTATCGTGCAATCGCTTGACTCAATCGCTAAGTGGATACCCCCCTTAAGTTAGTTAAACTTTTGTATGCATGTTTGAGTCTATTATATGATGCAATATAAATTTTTGCTTTATTATAAAGACATCCTGTCATCAGACAGTATAGCGTTATTTGTTTTTGCTTTGCTATATAGTGCATTGTACACTGTAGTTTGTGTTTAAATACTTGGGATTTATCTTCATTTTATCCAGTGCATTGTGCTATTTAGGCTTGCCATATCATCCCTTTAATTTGGGACACATGAATTACACAGGTTCTGTAGATGATTTAAACAAGGTGAAATGGAGACTTTGGGGGCATATGTATCAAAGCTTGATGTGAGATAAAATTTGTGTAATATATATCACCAACCAATCAGCTCCAAACTATCATTTCTTAAACACAGACTGCTAAATTTAAGTTAGAGGCTGATTGGTTGGTGATATATATCTCACAATTTTATCTCCCATCAAGCTTTGATACGTATGCCCCTTAAAGTCAGCCACAGAATCTGTGTATTTCATATGTGTCACAAATTAAAGGGAAGATATTGCAGGCCTAACTATCTCCAGTGCAAACTTCCTCATATTCGCACAGGAGTAGATTTGAGATGTTTAGAAAATGCCAAAATGAAAGCAGCATAGTACAGACAGCTCAATAGTCTGTCAGGCTAGAGCAGTAGTTCTCAACCCTAGTCCACAAGTACCCCCAACAGGTCATGTTTTCAGGATTTCTGTCTGTGGAAACAGGTGGGATAATTATCGTCAAAAGCAAGCCAAATAGTTCAACTCACTTGTGCATAGGGTTGCCCAATCATCCCACTAATTTGGGACACGTGAATTACACAGGTTCTGTGGCTGGCTTGTTTCAAGTCTCAATTTCACCTGGTTTTAATCAGCCACAGAACCTGTATAGTTCATGTGTCCACTATTAAAGGGATGATCTGGCAACTCTACATGTGCATGATTAAGTAAATCCAGAAAGCATTACCTGATGAGGGTATTTGGGGACTGAAATTGAGAACCACAGGGTTAGTGCCCTCACTTTTGTGCCAGTTTTCTCTACATGTCACAGCTCCCAAAAATCAGATGGTGCTCCTGGCCACCCGGAAAAGTGGGCAAGTCTTCCGGTTGGCAGCCACCTGTCCGCATACCCTTGGACACCCCCCCCCCCAAAAAAACGTCAGACTGATTCTTATTGGCTACCTCCGCCACGCCAAACTGAAGCCTCACCTGTCTTTTTTGGCTGTTACTGCACTAGCTATTAAGAATCAGGAAATTTCATATTGGATGAGGCTGTCAAGTATAACAGCCTCCATTGCGCCGGTGCCAGAGAGCCGGGTTAAGGGGATCATGGGAGCAGGGCCTACTCAAGGGTGCCAAGCCCAAGAGGGGCTGCAGTGCAGCTGCCACCGGAACCCTGGACCAAGCAAGACTGGAGGTGCCTGACAGGTATGGACTGGGAGCTCCTCTCTCTGACAGGTCAGGTCCGTTTTCTGTGGTGGGCTAGGGCAATTTAATGTATGTTTTATTTTTATTTTTTTCATGAAAGGGACAATGTTTTTTCTTTTTCTTTTTTACTGTGGGGGCCAATGTGTAATTTTGGCGTGACGTCCCAGCGTCTTTTGCTCTGAGTTCATGACCCCTTTTTTGACACACCACACCCTCTTTTTCCAGGCAGGCACGCAACTTATGGTGCATACACACGATCAGATTTTTTCTTCAGATATGGACGATAACGATTTAAAAATCGTTCAGTCGTTCATATCTGATGGAAAATCGTTCATATCTGACATGCCTGAACGATGGACGATCAACGATGCGCGTTCCCGTTTGTCAGATAACGATATCTGACATCTGATGGGTTTGCAGTCAGACTTGGACGATTCCATTCATTTAATGCAGTCAAAAATCGTTCAATCGTTCAAATCGTTCAAAACTTTGGTCAAATCGTCCAAATCGTTTAAATCGTTTAATCGTTCAGTCGTTCATCTGACAAATCTGACAAGTCTGACAAATCTGACCGTGTGTACGCTCCATAAGTCTGCTTGATAAATTACAAAACATTTTCAGCTTGGAAAGTAGATAACAAAGACCAAAAGTCTGGCCGCCCCTGGGTTAAGATAACTGCAAACATAATGCATTGCAAAAATACACCAAACAGTTCCTGCAAACATTAAAACCATTGCAAAAAATAATTGCACAGTTCTGGCAAACAATACAAACATAATGCATTGAAAAAAAAATCTCTGAAAACAGTCCAAACAGAATTCACTGCAAAAAAATCATTGCAAAAAATACAATCCTGAAGCATTAATACTTAATACCTAGTAATTACGAATAAGTACTCTACACCCTAACAACTCAATTGTCTTAATGCTGCTCTGTGGTGGGTTTGTGGAGTGGGTGGGATTGGTTAATGGATGTGAGGGTAATAGGAGTATGTTGGTGATGGCTAGTGGAATTTGGGCTTTAATATGGCTATGGGAAGAAAAAAAAAAATTCTATACATAATTTTTTTTTTTTATTATTATATATCACCATAGTACGAACGGCACCTCTCCAACAAGATCAGCTACCCGGGTGCACTTCCAAGGGACAAGCAATATACAGAGAAACGGCAGCACTGCAAAGGGGTTTCCACACAACGATTAACACCACAAAAACTTTATGCCAATGTTTCAGATAGTTAAATCTTTCTTCAAGGATATAACATAGATCTTACCTTATGTATACACACAAACTCCCCAAGTGAATGCTCTGTCCCGCGGCCACCCGGCATCCGGTCACATGCGCGATGACATCACGCATCACATGATCGCCCAGGAGTCCGGCTGGGAACCAATACAGAAGTGCGCATCCCATCACCAAGGCAACCTAACACACTTGTGTATTGGTTCCCAGCCAGGAAGAAAGATTTAAGTATCTGAAATGTTGAAATAAACTTTTGGTGGCGTTAATCACTGTGTGGAAATCCCTTTGGAGTGCTGCCATTATATATATATATATATATATATATATATATATATATACATATACATATAATGGAAAAGGGCAGCAATAATTAATCTGCATAGGATTTCTGGATTCTAATTAGTTGGCTCTGTGGCGCGATCAAATGTGAATGGCTGGGCCTCATACATACAGTACCTTGCAAATGTATTCACACCCCTTTGCATTTTTCATGTTTTGTTGCCTCACAAACTGGAATTAAAATGGATTGTTTGAAGGTGTGCATAATTTTCATTCACAGAACATGCCTACACGTGTGAAGTTGTGTTTTTTTTATATTGTGAATCAAGCAACATTTAGGACAACATAACAGAAAACTTCAGTGTGCATAACTATTCACCCCCCTAAAGTCAGTACTTTGTCGAACCACCTTTTGCGGCAATTACAGCTGCAAGTTGCTTTGGATAAGTCTCTATGAGCTTGCCACATCTTACCCCTGGGATTTTTTCCCATTCCTCAAGGCAAAACTGCTCCAGCTCCTTCATGTTGGATGGTTTCCGTTTGTGAACAGCAATCTTCAAGTCTGACCAGTGATTCGCAATTGGATAAGAATATCCCTGTATTTAGCACCATCCATCTTTCCCTCGACTCGAATCAGTTTCCCAGTCCCTGCTGCTGAAAAACATCCCCACAGCATGATGCTGCACAACCATGTTTCACTGTGGGAATAGTGTTCTTGGGATGATGGGATGTGTTGGGTTTGCGCCAGATAGAGTTTTCCTTCGTGGCCGAAAAGTTCAATTTTAGCCTCATCTGACCAGATCACCTTCCTCCATACATTTGGGGAGTCGCCCACATGCCTTTTGGCAAACTCAAATCATGTCTTCTTATTTTTATCACTAAGTAATGCTTTTTTTCTGGCCACTCTTCTATAAAGCCCAGCTCTATGGAGGGAATCGGTATGAATTACCGTCCGGCGGTTCAAATCCCGACAGCGGTTGCCCGACATGGGTGAAAATCCTGATCGTCTCCAGGTACGTATTTACTAACCTAACCTCCCCCCCCCCTAACCCTAACCCTCCTTAGGGGTGCCTAACCTTCCCCCAGTGCCTAACCCTAATCCCCCTTCCCCGCCGCCTAACCCTAAATTCCCCCCCGGGGGTGCCTAACCCTAATCCTCCCTTCCCCGCCGCCTAACCCTAACCTCCCGGGGGGGTGCCTAACCCTAAGTCCCCCCGGGGAGCCCTAACCCTCCCCCCCGCGGCTGTCCGCAGCTGCGCCCGGCATCACTTCGATCGGGATGCCGGTCTCCCGGCGTCAGTAAAATGACAGGCGTCTAGATTTAGACGCCTGTCATTTAACCCTCGCCGAGATAAAACAGTCGGGATTACATCCGCCGGCTTCCCGACTGCATACCCTATGGAGTGTACAGCTTATTGTGGTCACATGCACAGATACACCAGTCTCTGCTGTGGAACTCTGCAGCTTCATTAGGGTTATCTTTGGTCTCTGTGCTGCCTCTCTGATTAATGCCCTCATTGCCCGGTCTGTGAGTTTTGGTGGGCGGCCCTCTCTTGGCAGGTTTTCTTGTTGTACCATGTTCTTTCCATTTGTTGATGATGGATTTGATGGTGCTCCAGAGAATCATCAAAGATTTGGATATTTTCTCCTTCATCCACTAGGGGACACTGGAGTTCAAGACAGTGGGGTATAGACGGTGGTAGAGCAGAGCCTGGCACTTTAAATAATTCTGAAGTGTGACTGGCTCCTCCCCCTCTATGCCCCATCAGCCCCAGTTTTTAGAATGTGCCCGAGAGAGCCGGTCACATAGGGCTGAGCTCCAGCTCACTCTTAGTATTTTGTCTTTTATTTTCCTTTATTTTAATTTCTAGCTTTCACAAAGCATTGAGGACAGGCTGACAGAGTACTGCATCTGTCAGCCTGCTACATGGAGGCATCAGGTGACCCGGCACCACTAAAAAAAGAGTGCGTGTCGGAGTCCCAGGCACCCTGGTAGTAGCTCAGGGAGGACACGCCACAGCTTAATATAGAGGCTGTGTCCGTGCTTCCGAATGCCTAGCCGCAGCCCTGATGCCAGCAGTGGTAAGTATAGCTCTGTTCCTCTTATGGGGAACGGAGTTTAATCTGCGGCCCCTCCGCCCCCTCCCAGGCTCATGTGGTATATACTGTAGTATATCCCCTCCTGGAATCCTGTAACGCCGCTAGCGTTATTACAAGGGGCGGAGCTACCGCGCATAGAGCGTGGATACCAGTACAGGGAGACTGTTCAGACAGTCTGTAACGTTGCTGCCTAGCAGCATGCCTGATCCCTGCACGACTGAGCGCTGTCTTACTTTATAGAGCCTGACAGCGCTCTGTTTGCTGCTCTCACGAGAGCCGAATCCTCCCTCTGCTCTATCCCCACGAGGAGGGAGCCTGCCGCTCCCCGCTACTCCCATAAGGGAGTCTACATTGCGCACCAATTGGCGGGGCTTAGGGAGCTACTCAGTGCGGCTGTTCCCTGCCACGCTGGTGCTTGTAGAAGCGCTGGCTTCTGCACACAGCCGCCGGTGAGCGAGGCTGTTATTCACAGCGCTCTCGGCTGCGGGTTGCGGCGCCGGTGCTTGTATGAAGATTGCACCGGCGCTGTCTATTTCATTCCCGCTCCCCCACTCGCATTATGCCTACAATACATTGTTTGCGCCCCGCCCGCTTATTTATAGTAGGGGCAGAGTCTAGTCTATGCTGGCGTGCACAGATGCCGCCATACTCCAGGAGTATTATTAGCATATGCACCTGCCTTAAAAGGAGCCGGGGCTTATTGCTAGCATCTCCTGCATCCTCACTCTGGAGTTGTGTGGGGGGTGCAACCCTTAACAGGGTTGTGGGTTTTATTCCCAGTACGGCCCTAGCTGTTTGGAGTTTGTATATTCTCCCTGTGCTTGCATATGCGCCTCTACCGTTTTTTTCTTTACTTAAACCTACAGCACCTGGTCTTATTAGGTTTAACGGCACAACTGTGGAGTTTGAACTTTAACGTGCAGTCCTTATATAGATCTGGCTCTGCCTCATCTCGGTTATATTGCAAGTAGTTCCCCTACGGAACTGGGCAGTGTACTGGTGTAATATTATATTAAAAAAAAAAAAAAAGGACCCGCCGCCACTATTATAGAGTGAGTGTCCGGGTCCCAGGCACCCTGAAGCACGGGGAGGAACATGCCACAGCCTAATATAGAGGTTGTGTCCATGCCACTTTGCCCACCACATATCTATCAGCGCCTACGGCCACACGCCCGATCTCGTCTGATCTTGGACGCTAAGCTGCGCCAGGCCTGGTTAGTACTTGGATGGGAGACCGCCTGGGTATACCAGGAGCGACAGGCTTATTACATTGAACATCTGGGGCAAATATGCTTGATGTGTAACAGAATAATGCAGTGTGTTTCTTGCATCTATAGCTGCCAGAGATCACTCTGCCTAAATAGTCGGGGCCACTGTTCTGGCTGCTGCCAGAAATTACGGTTATTGCATATCTTTAACCCAAGGTTAGCACAAGGGTGCGTTCCATCCCCAGGCTTATGCCTCACATTGGCTCGCCTTAAGAATGAGCCGTACTCTTCTCATGCATATATGTGGCTGCACATATGTTAAATCTCAACAGCCTTCGGTGCTTACCTTAGAAGGTATGCATCTGTGCATCTATAGGGATTTATATCTTATTTATTCCCTTATACTGTGGTTTCTCTTCAGATCGAATAAATCTTTCGCCTTTTACTAAAGATTTCCGTGGAGAGGAACAATCAGGAGTTTCATGTAATTTTTTGATGCCCGGCAGCTGCTGGGCTGCACACACAATAAGTAACGTATGGCCGTTGTAGTGGTTGGCATTGCTGTCTCACATCACTGAGGTCATCTTTTGATTTCCATCATCTGGAGCCAGAATGGCACACCTGATAAGGCGAGTACACCGGTAACGGAAGAGTCCCAGGATCGCAATCAGTCTGGGATAGTACGTCGCTAACATTTCCTGCCCCAACACCGTAGCAGAATGACGGCCACACGCGGCACATGAGTAGTCTCCCTGTGTGGAGGTAAGCCACATGTATGTATATACTTGTATTTTATACTAAACCCTGCGTTAAGACCTGGGGCTCAGTTCCTTCTAACTATTGCCCATGTTATATTTTTCAAATTATATCGTCACCTACTAATCTTGTATGTAGGTACGCGTAGGCATGTAGGGATTTATGTATGTGTTATGTGTATATATATATATATATATATATGTGTGTGTATATACAGATGTATGTGTGTGTGTGTATATATATATATATATATATATATATGTAATTGCTTCTTATCCTTACCATTAAAGCAGGGGTAGGATATGTTCTTCTCAGTTTTATGTCTGATACCTAGCATATTTAAAGAGGATGCTGCGATGGGAGGCTGGACTCTCCTGATCTGGTAGTTTGTTCTATAACTCCGCTTACACCATCTCTCCCTAGGGATTGGGTGGTGTGTGTATATTATGTATATAATTATGGATATGTGTAGGTATGCCTATACTTCCACATTCATTAAGATACATCTTATTCCACGTCTGGAAAGCTGCCAGGGTTTACCAGAAGCTGTCGGTTATATCCATACATATTATATGGTGGCTCTATAGATTAGAGACATGTTCTGCAGCTTACATAGGATAGTCAGAGACTCCTACGGCATTGCTTTTAGTATGGACTCCATACATGTCCTGGGGCCTTCCTGTATGTCCACACATGTATATGATATGTACTTACACCCGCCTCGGGTTATAGTCCTGTTTCCATTAGTCTATATCTACGGTGTCCACTTCGGGGGACCTATTAATTACAACTACACTCTAGGGTGCACTTAGTAACAAACTTGTAAGACACTAGGAATGCAATGTGTGTATATATAGATATAGCATGCTGATCTCCTGGTGCGGGATATGTGTATGTGTGTGTATGTGTATATATATATATATATATATATATATATATATATGTAATGTAGCGTGCGGATCTCCTGGTGCAGGAGTTTGACAAGTGACTTACTATGTCGGTACTAACTCTTCCTTTCAAAGAGTTTGCCTTTTCATGCAGCTATGTTTATATGTGTGAATGTGTATATATACTGATATATGCCCATTCCTTGTATGAATTTTCCTAATATTTGGAGAAATCTGTTTTTGCCCCTGACTGGCGTTATTACTACGGATATATCTCTTCTTTACTTGGGATAATTAACGCATTCTATGTCTATGTATAGGTACCTTTCTCGGTATCGATTCTGGTACCTTATATTATTGTCTTGTCGCATATCTCACTACAATAGGTATCTGAAGGTCCCTTGGGTACATTTCCTATCAGTACATAGAGAATCCAGGATCTATTCCATCCTCATGGCTTATTTAGTTAATTTACATGAGGTCTAGAGCCACCCGCCGATATAGGCAGGGTCTGGCCTGGGTTGTATCAGATTGAGGGCGTAATACACAATTCACCATTATAAGTGTTAATGTAAGGATACACTAGCAGACCGTTTTTGGGGTATGTGGGCTTACCCCACTAATGCCTCGGCAGATGCTTTCTTTTTCATGCATCCTGACATAGCTGCTGTTCTCTCTTACGCACCTTAGTTGCTGTCCTAGCAGCCTTCCGTTCTTTTAAATCAGTTGGCTGTACACTTTAGAGCTTTCCTGGTGTGTGGGTGCATAATTGCAACATTGAGATTTGTGACCCTATTCTACTGGAATTTGTTGGGGTTATGGACTGAAGTACATCTATGGGCTAATGCACATCTTTACTATAAAGTGTGACAGTCTCTATGTTCCATACAGGGGGCCTGGTTTGTTTCCTGTTCAGTATCTGTTGATAAATTCAGCACACTGACAGGTACCTCAATGGCAACTTCATAGTTGTCCTAGTGCTTTAGCCTTGCGGATGGGATACTTCCCTATATTGGTGTCTCTCCCTGGGTGGAGGTGGCATCCGTGCTCTTTTTCTGCTAAGGGTATCCTGGGTGTTTTCATACTATGTTCAGGCCAGTTGTTGGTACTGATTACACTCTACCATCATGTAGGAAGTTGTCTGCTGTTTGACAGGATGGGTGGTACTGCCGTCTGACCCACTGGAAGGAATTGTAGTCTCAATCCTCTCGCATCCGCCTCTGCCTCATGCCCAGTGGGATCTCCACTCGGTGACAACTTCTATGGTCTAAACCTTCCACTGGTTACCAACCCTTTAGTTGTTGGACCTCGAGAATGGTTCAGGGCGACTGTTAGGTCGTGATTCTTGCCTCCTTGTTTGCTTTGTTAGGAGTCTGTGGACAGGTCCAGCTCTGTCTCTGTATATTGGTCTCATTATACTTTTATCTATATGATGTCCCGCAGTGCTGGGATTCTGCTGTCTGAGACTGTTGCAGCTTCCTGTAGTTGTCGCTAATACGGTTTTCTCGAGTTTTGTTCTCATGTTACTGCCATTCTATGGATTCTAGTTGGGGTTTTCTGCTCCCAACGGTCTTGCTTGGTCTGTTTTTGGCTGAGCTTACGGTGTTCTGATGCTTCTCATCTGCGGGTACTCTCTCTAGCCGTATTCCATTGAATTTACGCTGTAAGTTGTGGAATGTCTGTGACTGTTCAGCAAGGAGCTCTGATTGTCTCCTGGCTCTACGACATGCCTCCAGTCTTGGGCTGTCCCTGTTTCGGTTGGCCGGAAGGTCGGCAAGTACTCCGCGCTTCCCACCCGGGAGGTTGGCTTTGGGACGTCCCCACTGTCTTGAACTCCAGTGTCCCCTAGTGGATGAAGGAGAAAACAGGATTTTGGTACTTACCGATAAATCCCTTTCTCCGATTCCACAGGGGACACTGGACGCCCGCCCAGCGCTGCGTTCCTGCCGTTTTGTTGGGTCCTTATCTAGTTGTGTGACTGCATGTGTTCCCTGCAGAGGGTTCCTCTGTTCTTCTTCAGTCGGTATTGTTCCGTTCTGTGGTCTTCTCCTTCTCCTCATTTTCCTGTTGTCTACCGTCTCCTCTCGGGCTCAGTTCTTAAACTGGGGCTGATGGGGCATAGAGGGGGAGGAGCCAGTCACACTTCAGAATTATTTAAAGTGCCAGGCTCTGCTCTACCACCGTCTATACCCCACTGTCTTGAACTCCAGTGTCCCCTGTGGAATCGGAGAAAGGGATTTATCGGTAAGTACCAAAATCCTTTTTTTTTTTTTTATAACCCAACCCAGAATTGTACTTCTCAACAACTTTGTCCCTGACTTGTTTGGAGAGCTCCTTGGTCTTCATGGTGTGATGCCTCTTGCTTATTGGTGTTGCAGCCTCTGGGGCCTTTCAGAAAAGGTGTGTTTATACTGACAGATCATGTGACACTTAGATTTCACACAGGTGAACTTCATTTCACTAATTATGTGACTTCTGAAGGTAATTGTTTGCACCAGAACTTTTGAGGGGCTTCATAGCAAAGTGGATGATTACATATGAAAATGCCAATTTTCAGAATTTTATTTATAAAGATTCTTTTTTATATATATTTGTCTCATTTCACTTCACCAAATTAGACTATTTTGTGCTGATCCATCACTTAAAATTCAGATTTAAAAAAATAAATAAATTACAGTTTGTAATGAAACAAAAAAGGTAAAAAGCCAAGGGGGTGAATACTTTTGCAAGGCACTGTAGTATAATTGTTGACATGCAATACACAATGTCTGTCCTCTCATTGGTAAATACAGTATTATTTCTCCCATCATACAATGAGGGTCATGATGCTAAATAGCATGTTATGAGCATTGTGTAGTTTTGGTAACAAACACGGACATTGCACAGTTATGGATGGGAACATGACTGACATTGTAGAGCCGAAAGCTTTAAACACTCTCTTAAAACACACCTTGTTATTAAAGCTTATTATCCCTTTCTCATAACTTGACGTGCTTCTCTTTTACCCCTCAATTATGTATCCTTCTCATTTCACCGTCTTCCTTCACAATATCTATGTCACCGTTCCCTTGTCTCCTTCCCTTCAGTGACTCTTGCACTACTTGGTCACCCATATACTCAGTACAGAATAGTGGGGGAGATGTATTATAGTGGCACCTATCTTGCTGCTAGAATGCTTCCTGCTTCACCTCATTACAGAAGCGAAACAGGAAGCACTAAAGATGAGATGTATGAACATGACATCTGCCAGAACTTCCTCCTCTGATGATCCCCGCTAGAGCTCACAGCGCATCAGCCTGGTGCTGATGGACTGTGTCTCACTCCCGGCCGGCTCCAGAGATCCCGTGTGTCGCCCCGGATTTGGAAGCTACCGCAGCAAGGCTAGCGTTGTCCCTGCTGTGGTGGTACGGCAGCTATCGATAGCTGCAGCTGACTGAACTGTCAGGCAACTCTGTCATTTACCAGCAAAGCCCCCCAATAATACATGGGGGAGAAGCGGTGTCATAACGTGTGCTGATTCCGCTTCGGCACTTCATACATATTCTCCAGTGTTCCTCCTAGGATGTGGAGGGCGCTTATCTTGGGCACTGCTGTGCATGCGCTGAATGCGTGTGCTTGCCACAAAAAGGGGCGTGATCACTAGAAAAAGGAGTGTGTCCATGAGACGTGCTCCCTTTTCCTTACTGTAGGGATCTCGAGTCGCCGGTGATTATTTCGCCAGGACACTGGCCCTGTGGGTGGGGATGGCTGTTTCAGCGGGGCGCCTTCTAAAGGGCAGGATGCATTTCAGCTACTTCAAATTAGGCAGGGTGCGGCACCCTGCTGAAACAGCCTAGCAGGAACACTACAGTATTGTATTCTCTTTCCTACTCCACCCCCAAACACCGCTGCATGCTCCTTCAAGCTATCAAACTAAAAATTTGTTGCCCTACCCTGGTCACTGTTAATTGTCCTGCCCAATCTGTGGTGTTCTATTAATGTTTTGTGCTTATGTGATGTATTTATGCTATAGTGAGTTGTTATGCATTGTACTTCTGCTCTGATACTGTTTTTAAATGTTTTTATGTTTACCATGTATGGTTCTGCTGACACTTTGTGGCACATTATAAATAAAGGATAATAAAACTTTTACTTCATACTTTGTGCAAGTTTTTGAGCTGCTCTACAATGCACTGCTCTCATTTCAAATAAAGCAGTTGTAGCGATCCCGAGGACCAGTGGTGACTATTATACGGACATTCCTCACTTAACCTACTAGTTTAATAGCCGCTCTGATTTACGACCAGCTGGGACCCATTGAACAATGACTAAAATATTACTCTGAATGTTTTTTTTTTATTTTTTATAACTTTAATTGTACTGTACAGTATGTAAGAGTTATGCAAAGTAAAATAGTTACAGTATCAAGTTTGAGTTTCTTTTTAGACCTTTTCTTTATTCAGAATAAATAAAAATGATTACCTGTATTAAGTATGTATGGCTCCTCGTTTAGTGACCAATTTTTTTAATGACAGTCGTAGGAACGGAATGCGCGAGACCCGGATAGCGATGGGCACTCCGTCGCTCCGGGTCTCGCACCCCAAGAGGGCGAGCTGTCGATGTTGAGTGACAGCTCGCCCCCTTTGGAGGGCACGGCGGGGGCGTGGCTGCCCAAACGGAGGTGTTCCCATGAGAACGCCTGTCATTTGGGGGCGGCCCCACTGACATCACGAGTGATGTCAGTGGAGAGATTCCAGCTTTGTTAGAGCCGAAATCTCTCTGGGGCTTGCGGCCACGAGACCCTACCACAAGGGTCTCGTTGCAAGCCCGATGGTCTTGACCATTGCGACCATCATCATGGCCGCTCGCTGTAGCTGTGGGTGGTCACCCACAGCTATGCGAGCGGCCAGGAGGCCGTTCTAAAAAATAAAAAACCCGACCCTGAATAAGAGCGAGCGCTCTGTCAGAGCGTCCGGCTCTGAATCAGGGCCTCTGTCGTTGAGTAAGGAATGTCTGTACTATAGATGAGTAATCTGCAGAGGTGATAAGGAATTGATGCATTTATGAATAATGCTGTCCTACTCTGCTCCTTATTTCTTCAAATCACCTATGCCACCATCTCGTAAACAATAACCACTTGCTACAACTCCTCACCTCTGGCAGTCTGACAACCACTGTCTTAATGGGGTGTGAGCTGCTATAAATCTTTCAACAAAAGTCTCAAATGCATGACTGTAAGTCTGGGGGTATACACTTGGATGACGGATCGGTCAGTAGACGCATCGGCTGCTTGTTGTGTCTGGGTTGGGTATGAAATGCAGACGGCCGTAAAGCCGTGTGACTGAATACCGACGCCGCAAGCCCGAACACTGAAGATCCCAACTGGGGCTGGTAAGTACCCTAACCCTCCCTTAGTGGTGCCTAACCCTAACCTCCCCCCCAGAGGTGCCTAGACCTAACCCCCACCTCCCCGCAGCCTAAACCTAACCCTCCCGGGGTGGTGCCTAATCCTAAATCCCCACGGAGGTACCTAAACCTAACCTTCCGCCCCCCTCCCCATGGCTAAGCACTAACAGACAGGCGTTGGGATTTCGAAGTCTGTCTTTAGTACCACGTTGGTATTTAGTCAGACGGCTTTGACCGCATCCCTCTGGGCTGACATCACAACTGGACGGGATTTTAAATTTGCCTGTCCAGTTGAGATGTCTGTGTCGGCGGTCCCTACAGCTAGTGTACAGGCAGTTGGTGGGTCACTAGAGCACACAGCCAGATGCACCAATATATTGTTCAGATATTATGGTATCGGCTCTTCTGCAGGATTGACCTAATGTGTCTGTGAATTACACTCGCCAATGCACTCTGATATATCGCTCGTTGATGGAAAGAGAAATATATCGACAAGTGTGTATCCTGCCTAATCTGAAGCAAAATATTAAATAAAAAATTAGATTGTGGGAGAAGGGAAGTGGTTTTAGGAAATAAATAGTTTGAACTCATGATATATTTATAATAATGACCATGTCCTTTTAGTAACACCAGGAGTATGATGCTTGCTCTGTGTAGAAGTGACTTTACGGGACCAAATATATTGTGTTTTACCACAGCAGAATGTTTTACTGTCCCCTAAATGTTTACTTGCTCGACTGGCACAGGACAATGACTTTAACACACAGAAAATTTAGATGAGATATCCTTATTATAACCTAAATTTTGCAACTTTTGTCTTTCACTAAAATAGTTTGCTGGGACACTAGTAAACCACCCAACCATCTTCTAGACTTTCCTCATTAAAATTCAAGTGGCATTTGTGTTCTCTGGCTAAGTTCAGTTTTTCCTCTGCCTTTGTCCTGCATGTGAATAGATACTTTCACAACAAACTTTTCCAATGCAGCATGAATCCCTGAGCAGAGCGGTATACCCAGACTGCCTACTTAGAACTATTTTCTGACTTCCATCCAATCTTAGGTAAGTATGTAGCAGTGTGTATAATATGACTAGCACTTCATGATACATTGATACATGCTTAATATGTAACTGAATTAATGAAACATTTTGAAGAAAACCAACACTTTGATATGCATACTGTATTTCAGTTTATTGTGTTGTAGTCTGCAAGTAGTTTCTGTAAACAATTTCACTTTCTAATGCAGCACTGCATAAGTATGTGTATTTAATTTATGCTTTAAAGATAATGGGTAGCAACCAGGATTGTGGTTTATTACATACCTATGAATTCCCTATATGCACATGTCTGGAAAATATTTTTTGTTCAACCGAAAAAAGTAAAATAACATTTATTGTTTTATGGTCGTTGATAACATTTAGTAGAAATCTTGGTATAGTGAACATGCCGAAATACAGTTGGTATGTAGTCGGGAAGCAGGCGGTCGAAATGCCGACCACCGGCTTCTTGACAGTAAATCCCGACAAGGGACTAATGATGGGCGTCTAAATACCGATGCCTATCGTTAGCCCCACGCTGAAATCCCGACGCCCGGCATAACGATCATAGGTAAGCCAGGCGTCGGGAGCGGATAGCCGCAGTGGGGGCAAGGTTAGGTTTAGGGTCTCCCGTTGTTGGGTAGTTGTTGCCAAGATCTTTGAGCCTGTGTATCGTTTTTAGGTCAGTATGATGAGAGAAGAAGGGTACAGTGAAGACTGTAGTTGTGACAGAATGGCCACTTTGGAACTTGGGATGCCAGAAAGTAGGAAGTACTATGCCGATCTGAAATCATTAGATGGTATACAACCATGTGTCAAGTACAAAACCTGTGTGTTTTCTCTGCTGATTGGGGTAGGTAATGGTAGTTGTTGTATTGGCATCTGCTGATAACCTATATTCTATTTGCATGCACAGAGTTCACTTTCTAAATATATAGGGCTATATTCAATTGCCGGCAAAAAGTCCCGTAGTTTTTCGCCATCATCGCCAGTTTGGGCTCCAGAAAAGTATCGAGCTCGTCACCGCGATTCGCCCTATTCAATTGCAAAGGGCGCGGGGACGCATCCTGGCGAAACTGAAATCACCGAAAAGTCCGGTCAGATTTGGGGAAATCAGCATGATACCCCCCAAAAGAAGCGCTGACTTGGGGGATCATTAGGATACCCCTGATTAGCCCTGCTGAAGGTATTTGGGGTGCTTTAATGTTCTTAATTGGTGCTATTTAGCGTCTTTGCACAAGTGATGAAGAATAGCATTTAGCAGTTTTGTTTTGGCAAAAATTAGTAGTCCCAGCATATTTGGGGTACATGAAAATGAGTGTAAGCATGGTTAAAAATCGCTAAAGCGCGTTAAACGCACCTTCAGCAAGCACCTGCAATAAAAGAAAACAGCTTGGGCATACTTGGGGGACCCCCTGGAGTCTATTTCGCTAGGTTTTTAACTTTGTTCCCCCAACATTGTTTTTTTTTTCGCCCCTAAAACTAAAGTACTTTTTTGGGGTGATGTATTTTTAAACTTTTTTGACGCAGTTTACTTTTGGGGGGCTGTCCCAAGGCTGCAGGGGTGTTCTCGCAACTTTGCACCCCAAATCCCCAAAACTGCACTTTTTTTCCACCTCGTTTCAATGGCGAATCTTGTCTGCTGGTTACAAGGCGCAGACTTTTCGCACCAACGGAAAGTCTTTCCAGTTGAATACGGGGAAAAGTTCTCCCCTGACGAAATGACGTCACCGGCGAGAACTTTTCGCTGATCTCGGCTTTTCGCCGGCAATTGAATACGGCCCTTAATGTTAATATCTACCTATATATCTGTCTGTTATTAGCCAGTTTTGTTCTATTTATGTTTCCAATTGTAAAGTGCAACGGAATATGCTGCGCTATATAAGAAACTGTTAAATAAATAAATATCTAGCTAATTCAGGTAAATTCATTCAACTTTTTTTGTATTTGTAATAAATCATGAAAAAAATGGTAATGCATAATATTTAATTACTTCGAAATGAACTCAGGAGAAGTGCAAGATATAAGTGCTGCTTATCACATGAAACAGTGGACCTGATTCAGAGCCAGACGCTCTTTGAGAGCGCTCGCTCTGAATCAGGGCGTCCCTTTTTTTTTTTTTTAAAGACGGCCTACTGGCCGCTCGCATAGCTGTGGGAAACCACCCACAGCTTATGCGAGCGGCCAGGTGATGGTCGCGATGGTCCAGACCATCGCGACCATCAGGCTTGCGACGAGACCCTTGTGGTAGGGTCTCGTGGCCGCAAGCCCCAGTGGACTTCCTGCTCTACCCAGTGGACTTCCTGCTCTAATAGAGCAGGAAGTCCACCTACTGACATCACGAGTGATGTCAGTAGGACCGCCCACAAACGCAGGTGTTCCTGCAGGAACGCCTCCATTTGCCCAGCCACCCCCCCTGCCCGCCTCCAAAACGGGGCAAGCTGTCAATCACCATCGACATCTGCCTTGCTTTGGTGCAAGACTTGTAGCGACGGAGCGCCCGTCGCTGGCCGTGTCTAGCGCATGCTGGAGCTGGCTCCAGCATGCGCAGTGGGGGACCATCGACCTGCTTGCGAGCGCTGTGCGCTCGTGAGCGGTCTGAATCATGCCCAGTGTCTGCCACACTCCTTACAATTCATTTTACTATCACTCAGCCTCTTATGTGGGCAATTGAATCCTTCACAATAGCATGCACACTGTAACAAACTGTTATATGAGAATTTGAAATATGTATTTGTGACTATTATAATGTACATTATTTTATTGGCTCAACATTTGTTTTAGCTTGTGTAATCTGTTATGGTTTCTCTTAGGGCTCATACCCACTTTTTAAATACATTTTACATGTATTATTTATTTATGTATGTAAATGCATATATACAGGTCTGATGCTAGAAATTACTCTTTCTATTGTCACCATACCCAATGATTTTTTTATTTTTTTTTGTATTGCATTGAACTTTGCTTAGTTGACTTTTTTAGTTTTTTTAATACAGTTACTTTTTTTTCCCTTTGCAATGGGTTTACACATTGGTAATGCTTGCAGTGACATTTTAGCTGTAGTAAAAACACGGCTGATGTGTAAATATTAATACATTGCTTATCTATATTGTAAGCTCTCATGAGCATTGAGCAATATACTCTTTCTCCCTGCTGCACATTCGTCTTCATCCTATTGTGTACTTGTTTTTTTATTAATGTATGATTTGTTATCCTGACATAAGCAACAGAATTGTGTATTGGGGTCATTCCATGTCAAGTGGACCAATTTTGAAGAACGTCCCCACCTGCTGAATGTGCACTGTGGACTCGGTGACAGTTGCACTCACCCCCTCTTTGAGGGTCGTAGTTTTGCTACTATAGCATTTTGTGAACTAAAAGTTAGTCGGGTTGGGTACATGATCCCTGTGGTCACAATACCGACACTGGCATCCCAACATGTCAGAATCCCGACCCAACTAGGCGAGTACCCTAAATTCATCCTAAATTCCCCGCCGCAGCCTAAGCCCTATACCTATCCCTAACGCTAATACTTACCTTTGCGATGCCAGCGGTCTGGATTCTGGCGCCGGAATTCGGGCTGCTGTCGGGATTCTGACGCTGGGATGCTAACTACATCTCAGTTAGTCTGACATATATGCCAACCTTCATGTGAAATTGTATAAAAATTTGAGATGGTCAGGTAAAGACCCCTGATCCACTTGACATGGAATGACCAATTGCTGTATACATAATGATGATTGCATCCCAAAATAGATCAACTTAAATGTGAACTTGAGTGCTGCTGGATCAGTGGGCCACTTACTGTACTTATACCTTGGCAATCATCACGAGGCTGTGTGACTGGTCAATACAGCCCACTAAGAATTTCTCAGTCTGGCTGAACCAGTTTGCTCACTTATCCACATTTATCAAATTCCTATATCCCACAGATTGAAAGCCTTCAGGCATTGTCCTCTTTGTCTGTCTGTTTTATTACCCAGTCTTTTTCCCCATCTGTAAAGCACAACGGAATATGCTGGCACTATAAAAGTAAATGTGAATAAATAATTACTCAGTGTGCTATTACTGAGCCTTTTTCTTTGCTATATCATCGCAGAGTTGTCTTCTTGCTACATCAGGATTTTCACTTTACCTCGGTAATGTATTTCCCTCAGAAATGGACTACTTAAGATGCGCTGCAGGATCTGTAAGTATGATTTACAGTAAGCAGACCTGTCATCCACACACAACTGCATGTCTGACCAGGCAAGAAATAACTACATCTACTGTATATTTACATTCACTGGGTCTTATATCTGTATAGTTTATTTTTACATGCCATTTGCATACAGTTGTGTCCATGTACATCTATTCTCTGTGCGACACTGATTGCGTTACACAATGAGTGAGAGCCGTGTGACTCTGTAGCGCTGAGTTTCTTTTTTGTGTGACTTTTTATGCAACATTTTTGCACAGTGATGTGAATAGGACGCACATGCAGCTTCTACTGAATAAAATGATTTGCAGCATGCCTGTATTCTGTGTACGGCTGCGGGTGTATCTGCATGTGAAATGCTACGTTACGGTATCAGTGGCTGTGTCACTGTAACATAATGTTTCGCATGCAGATACATACTGTGCGAATAAGATGCATTAGAAGGTAAAATGTTGCACTAAAAGACACTCGGCACTACTGAGTCATGCCACGGCATGGCGCAACTAGAAGGGCTGTTTAATGCGCAAGGGGGTTAGATGTATGAGGATTGAGGACACATCTATAGTCAGCCATTATTTGGCCAGCTATGAATATTAATGAGAGTATATACTGTACTGTCTGGAGCATGCTCAGTGTGTTTGTGAGAGACTATCTGGGACATTATAATGCTGTCTGTTTACTGGATATTGGCTCTTTATTATAATGTGAGATCATTGTCAGGCATTAATAACACATAGGAGAGCCACAATTGAATAACTTTATTCTCAGGAATGTTAGATATAGAATAGGTTTTACATTGCAGTTTATCTTGTATACAGACTGCAGATAATTTGAATCAAGCACCAGGCTCATCTTTTATTTTAACCACTCATATCTGTAACCAGACTGGAAAAATCCAAGTGTTTGGCTCTCTGGTTGTGTGGCTGGATCACATCTGGCTTAAATGGAGCCTGTTAGTGCAGGTGGAAGATGACCAAACTCCAAGTGATTGTAATAGGATTATCAGGAATTGCCATGGATTTAAGGCCATATATGACAATTATTTTTTTATATATATATATATATATATATATATATATTATTTGCTGCAGTATCTCATTTTGTGTAGCCACATTTACAGCTGATTCTTTTGGTCTACTTTTAGCATTGGCATCTGAACACTACTCTATCCCAATCTGGAAGCGTAGACCTGTTCAGTGGTAATGATCTGTAAATAAAAAATATACTACAGTACTTTGTTTATTATGCTAATTAAATAGCAATTGGTATTACCTTAGAATAAAACAAGACCTAAATTCTTACATAGTTGAGAATATTCTCCTATTTCAAATGTTACTGACGTATCAGTGCTTGTTTTCTACACAATTGCTGAAGAAGCGTATCTGTGCCACAGTCACTCGTAGAGATTAGCAGGAGATCTTTAGTAAACTTGACGTGCCAGTGTTTTGTAACATTTCACCCTGTAACACATCTGCCAAAAGTTATACTGTAATCTGTACTGGACAGAATCAACTCTATAGACAACATTGGGTAAAATTGTATTCTGAAGCATGGTTCATATTACTATAATATTTAAGCATACAATGAAGACCAATGATTGATATAAAATATATATATATATTACTTACAGTGTATACCTTCTGCCGTGGTAAATTTTGCTGTACTGAAGAACAAAGACAATGTGGTAAATCATTCGCTTTTGCAAATTGTTGTTCATCTCTTGTATTTTGGCATGTAGTTTAATTGAAGAACATTCCTAGTACAAAGCACTCAGAAGGCGTGATTTACCAATGATGGCTTTTGCAAGCTGCCGATTCTCATTGGGTTAGACACGGACAGTTAAAATGGCAATAATAATAACTGCAAAACATGCCTTCCTTTGCAAAAGCCACCCCTTACTAATAAATCTAGTCCAGAGTGTGTGTGATTAACCAAAGACTACTCCAATACCATGCAACTCCTTTTACTTGTTACAAAAAATCCCCATACTTTTCTAAGAGTTATAAATTGGGATATTTCTAATTTTAATATTTATGTATTATAAAAATATTAAAACCTTTTATGCTTGTCTACTAGAATAGATTGTGCAATCACTAAGATTTTGTTGACTGTTTGCAATTTTACATTTCGCAAACTAAAGTTGAATTATTTTATTTTTCATTTTGTCTTTTAGATTTCACATTACCAGATTTTATTTGTGTCAGCATTTTCTATTACTACCACCTGTCTGATATGGTTTGGTTGCAAACTTGCAATTAATCCAACTGCAATTAACGTAAGTGTATTTTTTACATCCTTATCTGCTTACCAGTGTCAACTATAGTGCATACTGTAAAACCTTTGCATGCTCTAGTGTTAAATGTAGTGATCCAGGGCCGGTTCTAGACAAATACATATAAATCTTTTATACTGCCAAATGCATGGGACATTCTGGCCTAATACATTTGAGATTATTGTCATATGTATTATGCCTGAGTGCTGTTTTGTTTGCAATTTGTTTTAGATATCTGGGATGTCACCAGCTATAGTATATGCCTGCATGACAATGAGACTAACAGATTTTAATTTAGATGAAAAACCCACACCCATTTTAAAGTTCAATGTTTCCTACTGAAGCTTCAAATTCAAAATTGTCAACTATTTAAAACATTTTTTTAAATAAAATAACAAAATAAATCAATAATATATGATTTAGGAGCGTCGATGGCTGACAGGCTGCCTTGTATTATATGAAGCTGGTTAAGGACCACCTCACGGAATTGTTGATTCCAAACATCAACATCTATTAAAAAAAATTAAGAAAGAATGATTACAGCAACCAGACTTGCACTTTGGTGTGACAATTTCATTACATTTAACCTTTCACATGTCTAAGCTACACATGTTAACTGCTATGTCACCGTAAGCACATGTATCTGTAGTTACACGCAGCTGACAAAATAAATCAAACACATGGCAGAATACATAACCATATTGTTCCATTAAGCAATATTCTGCATGATGTAAAATATAACATTTGCTAGGTATCAGACTATGAGCATTCAAAGTGTTATGTTGACTTTGTATATTTATACAAAGCAAATATGTATTTATGAGAAATAGTTATTCAACATTTATTGCCTGAACTCCATACACTGTGACAAATCAGGGGTTGTGGCCACAAGTTCCTCATCCTTCTACTCGATGTGCTGTTCCTCTCATGGTAATGATTTGAAACACCACACACAGAATAATTATTTCACAAACATGCGGCGCATACATGAGGGCTACATCAGACAAGTCCAAACACCTGAAACACTCTTTTAAATACCAAAGGCCCATTCTTTAACTTGTCTGGAGGCTGCACGTGCTGCGTTGTAGGCAAATTCAGCCTCTGTGTTTGGTCGAAATACAGGAGCCATGGGCAGCAAGGGTATCCACTATATCCTAAAAATTACATTTAAAAAAAGTAGACAGACAAAGAAGAATTGAAAATACTAAACAAAATACACGTTACAAATATTTACCCAGCAGCCACGCAACTGTGACTTGCCTCTCAGACAATTTCTGGCATAGCATTTCTGGAGGGAGGTACCACATATGTATAACCATAATATAATTGCATGGTATTTCTGTATATGTGCTCATTCCTCGCAGATGGCACTGGGCTATTTGGGTGCCATCCACTACCCCTTATAACACGTGGAAAGAATGCAATTGCCAGAAACTGCTGCTTTCCCTCATCTAAAGGTATGTGTATAAACTGGTGGAGGTAAACTAGCAAGGCTGTGGAAACACACTTCAGGATCCTGCTGAAGGCTGCCTGGGTAATCCCAGCAGCCACAGCGACGGTGGTTTGGAAAGATCCTGAAGCGAAGAAGTGTAACACTGACAGTGGAGAGTGACCTGGAATCTTTAATTAACATTACTACAGCAATCCCACCACTTACACAGTTACTATGTGTAGCGTTTCCTAGATGACATGAGGTGGAAGCCTATATCTAAGCACCACCTCATCATCAGGAATTCCAAAGAGGGAAACACGTGTGTCTGCGCCTTTCAGGAGGAGGAGAAGGGTAGGCATCAATCACACGCCTGATGTAGGCCAAAGAGTTAGAATACTGCATATGGGCAAAATAACAAACAGATATTTCAAACATTTGATGCATCACATGACTAGACACAGATATGGCACAGCTAAGCATACAGTATACCAGTGGTTCCCAAACTCCGATATTGCAGTCCAGGTTTTAAGGCTCTCCAGGCTTGAGCACAGGTGACTTAATTAGTACCTTAGTCAATTTGATTTAACTATCTTGGGCTCAAGTATGGATATCCTTAAATCTCTGGACTATAATGGTGGAGTTTTGGAACCTCTGCAGTACAACCAGCATATTACCTGGGAAACCCCACACATTATTGCAAAACTATAAAAAAAAAAAAAAAAAAAAAAATGTTAATTATGTCAGACATTTCTATGTCTGTGATGTGCTTGCACTGAACGAGCAGTCATTCAGTGCAGGCACATCAATCATCTGGTAACATGCTGGACCTGACGTTGCCGTCAGGTTGTCCAGCATGTTTGCCCGATGATAGATGTCGGAAACGACCAGCGGGCGCGCGCATCGCTGGTCGTTTCCGACTTTAAAGTGCCCGATTTGCAGGCGATTAACAAGAGATTTAACGATGTTGTTATCGTTCAATCTACTTGTTATATCGCTAAGTGGATGGGCACCTTTAAGTTAACTTATAAATTAACTACAGATGTGTCCTCATACACCCACGGGGTTTACTTACAAAGTGTCCGGTTGTAAAACCCAACATTTCTGTTAGTGTTCATACCCGATATTTAAAAGGGCAGTGCCTTTACTAGCAAGACCCGGCTAGTAAAAGCACTGCCTTTTTAAATATTGGGCATAAACTAAAGAAGTGTTTGTTCTGAGAACCCGACACTTTGTATATAAGCCCCCTAGCCTTAATACGCCATGTGGCGTGAGATGCCTGCTGTGAGTGAGCCACCAGGTCCCATGCAACTTTGCTTGAGCCAAGAATCTTTTATGCCCAAAAATGCATATTGGTTGCGATCGAATGCTGCAAGCCGCTCCAGGAGATTTCCTGGATTAATTTTATATGCGACACTTCATTAACAGCTTCATGGTTTGCAGTTCCCTTTTAGGTGTTATTATTATAATAATATTCAAATATGTCCTAATATGTAAATGTTTTCTATATTTTAAATGTTTTTCTATGTAAACATGTCTGTTTTATATGGCGTATACAACTAATTATATATGCATTTGGACAAAAGAGTGCCTTTCAAATCATCTGAGGACTAATGGAAATCAATTCAGGAAGGCGATCCAGCTATTTAAACTCCATCCTGCCCACAATTATGACTGACTATGCCTTCTGATGAAACCGGGAGTTTTTATACCCAGACAAACACGTCAAGGACACTGCTTTGGCACGTAACCCTAGTACCTGCCATTTTGACAGCTGACATCACTGCATTTTCTTACGATGATACAGAATGCTGCAGCCCTGTATTACACCATAACTACCACAGGAATTTGGAGACTGAGGCCCTGATTCAGAGCCGGACGCTCTGACCAGAGCGCTCGCTCTGAATCAGGGCCCACCTCCATAATTATGGAGCGTCCTCCTGGACGCTCATATAGCTGTGGGTCACCACCCACAGCCTATACGAGCGTGCAGGTGGATGGTCGCGATGGTCTTGACCATCGCGACCATCGCCACTGCGAGCCGAAGCCTGCGGTTGAGTTTCTCAACCGCAAGGCCCGGAGTGATTTTGGCTCTATCAGAGCCAAAATCACTCCCACTGACATCACTAGTGATGTCAGTGGGGCCGGCTTCTGACGGTAGGCGTTCCCTTGGGAACGCCCCTGTCTGGGAGGCACGCCCCCAGCACGCCCACCAAAGGGGGCGTGCTGTCAATCAACATCGACTGCACGCCCCCTTTGATCAGACACAACGAGCGAAGGAAAGTCCTTTGCTCGTCGCGTCTCGCTCCCGGGGGAGTGCCTGCCAGATGGAGGCGTTCCCATGGGAATGCCTACCGTCTGAGGCCGGCCCCACTGACATCAGCAGTGATGTCAGTGGGAGTGATTTTGTCTCTGATAGAGCCAAAATCACTCCAGGGCTTGCGGCAGGTCAAGACCATCACAACCATCTTTTTGGCCGCTCGCATATGCTGTGGGTGGTCACCCACAGCTATGCGAGCGGCCAGGAGGCCGCTCCATTTTCAGGGAGGAGGGCCCTGATTCAGAGCGAGAGCTCTGGTCAGAGCGTTCAGCTCTGAATCAGGCCCAGAGTTCAGTGACAGCAGAGCTGCATCTCCAATTCTGCTACACTTCTTCCCTCTGACTCCATAACATGGCTGTAACATCAACCAGCCACTTCTCCAAATACATTGTGGATGATCTAGCAGCACCACCATACCGTGCTCAACAACATTACAGTGAGCCTCTAGGTGGAGAGTGAGGAGTATATTTACTAAAGTGGAGGTTTATAAAAGTGGAGGTGTTGCCCATAGCAACCAATCAGATTCTACTTATTTATTTAGCACCTTCTAGAAGATAATAGCACTATTGTTTTGTATGTATGTATTGCACTAGACCTTGTTTGTAACATTGTTGCAATTTATTTATTTATTAAATAGAACTTTTAACATTTCTCCTGGTTACTTTTTCAAAGTAAGCGCTCCACAGAATTTCTACATTCCTGTTTGGTTCTCCTGGGTGGCAGAACCTACAGTGAGAGTTGCCCATTTGAACTAGTTTTATATTGGCTGGTTGATAAGCGCACCTTTATTTCTCTTTATATGTGACACTTGTTTATATGTGTGTTTCTGAGACTGTGTATGACGCACAACAGAACGTGACAAAAAGTTGCAGCTGCTGCATCATAGCACTTCATGGGCAGTTTGGTGCGACTGCATCAATAGTGTAACACGTGTAATAATATCGTTAAGATTATTCTCACCAGACATAAATGGAGTTCACTGAGGTCCAATTATCAATGGATTGTGCCATCAGTCATCATTAGTATCATACTCTGCGTCAGGTGCAGTGAGCTGTCTCAGATGCCGTCATGTAACAGCGTGCATTGTCTGTGCAGCTGCACTACTTTCCATGTACAAGCCCACGTCTGCAGATTTAGCATGTGCCTACAGGCCCACTTACCAATGTTCTCTTGCATGCATCGGCTTCACATTGCACTTACGTCTCCATCAAGTGTGGCTGTGAATATTTTGCAAGCGCGCACTGAAGCTTTACTTGCGACTGCTCGTTAAATATGCTGATTATCGCTCTCTCTATTGCGTACACCTCTGAGTGCGGACCACTAACTCTTAGTGAACCGAAAAACTTGTTAAACCTACAATATTTGCTGCCTCCAGTCCCTTTTTCATATTTGCTTCTTTGCAATAATTGTTTCTGCAAACTTGTTCATGTAATAACATAATTGTACTTTTCTAATGGCCTTTGTTCACATGTTCTTACCTAAGAGTGTTTTTTTCCTAGATACATTTCAATTTGATTCTTCTTGTTCTGATGGAAATTCTAATGGCAACAACATTGATTATTTCTGCAAGATCAAATGTACATTGCTATCCTGTGAAAAGTGTAAGTATTGAAAATCACTTTTTGTTTGTCTCCTATTGTTTTGTGATTATGATGAGTCCGTGTCCACGTCTTAGTATTTGTCCCCTACACGCTGTGGAGGCAGACATTTGGTGGGCTTAATTAGTATTTATGAGAATCCAGTAAATTCATAGGTAAATATGTGCAGTATACTGTTTCAACCCTCAAGTGGCTGCCTACACTATGTTTCAGCAATGGAAATGTATATGCAGCAAAGAAAATAGTAATTACCATCAAACTATATATTGTTTTAATTAAAATATTGTAGAAATGTTAAACCAGTCTACAGTGGGTTTAGTCAGGACCGGTGCAAGGTTTCCTGGCGCCCTAGGCAATGTTTCGCCAACAGTCCCTGCTCCCTCCAACTCATAATATGCCACGTATCAGTCTCCCCAGTTAAATAATATACCACACAGCATTGTCCTAAATTCGTAATAGACTATATAGAATATTGCACACAGCAGAGCACAAAAATCATAATGTACCTCACAACACTGCTGCAAATTCCTAATATGCCACACAGCTGTGTCATAAATTCATTATATGCCACTCATTTTTTTTTCATGTGTACTCAGTGGAGTCCCCTCCAGTGGCCGATGCCCCTAGGCAGCTGCTTTAATGCAGTCAATAAGCCGGCGGTCGAAATGTCGACCACCGGCTTCCCAACTCTCAAATCCCGGCAGAGAACTAATGACAGGCATCGAAATCCCGACGCCTGTCATTATACCCCCCGGTAGACTTAGATTTAGGCTGCGGGGACGGGGAGGTTAGGTTTAGGCACTTGGGGGGGGGGGGGTTAGGGTTAGGCACTTGGGGGGGTTAGGGTTAGGCACTAGGGGGGCAGGTTAGGGTTAGGCACCCCTAAAGGGGGGCTAGGGTTAAGGGGGGGGAAGGGTTAGTGAAAGGAAAAAAAACTTACCTTGTCGGGATCTTCATCTACTAGCTTCCGACGTCGGTATTAGGTCCGCCGGGCTCACGTCCGGTGGTATTTAATACCGATTCCGCCTAATGGTAGCACCGGGCTCTAGGTTTAGTACTAATACTTAGCAATAACTCAATGCTTTTGTGTACAGAACAAGACTGGCTAAAACAAGCGACATGAATATAATGTCGTCATTTTAATGTGAATATAGCATGACAAATTGGCATGGCAAGTAAGACACAACAATACAGATCGGGTTACATTGTCCTGCGCATGGCTGCATTTTACAGACAGGAAGCTGGCTTGAGTGATGGAGCTAAATTGTTGCATAAGATGCACAGTCTACAGTGGTTCCCAAACTTTCTTGAAGCACCCTAAAGTCTCCTCAGCATTTTTTTTTTAGAGCACCCCAAGGCCAAGCATTTCTTATTGAATCAGAAAAATTATTAAATGAAGTAACTTGTGTTTACCTGTCATCCTTAGGTTCTGTTATGTGGTGGTGGACATGGTTGGCTTCTGTTTGTCAGTGTATTTTATGTTTGGTACCCAGTCTACCGCCAGTAATATTATTGCATTGACCTATCTCATTTGATTTGGCATTGCACCACCAACCTAGGAAACCCCTGCAGGTGCTCTGTGGCAGGCCAGGGTGCTATGGCACCTAGGGCCTGATTCAGAGCCGGACGCTATTTGCGGACGCTCGTTCAGAAAAAGGGGTTGGCTATTTAAATTAAGCGCTAGCTCTTTGCGGTCTGTTGACGCCTCTATGTCTGAAAGAGCGAACGAAACATGCGCTCACTATTTTGGAAAAACGCCCCTTGGCCGCTCGCATCATACGTCATCTCCACTATTTATTTGATTAATCGAGTACATCGAAAGGCTTATGAACTGCTCGCAGTGCTTGTGGTAGCATTTTCCTACCGCAATCATGCGAGCAGTTCAGGCTAAGAAACAACCAAGTGACGTGGTCAATGACGCTGCTTTGTTAATTATGCACACCCTTAAAACGCCCGTTTTGACCGTTTGGCACGCCTGCGTTCGGATCTCCACTCCCCGTTTTCCAGCACCTTCCTCTGTTACCACCCACAAACGCCCCATCCTGTCACTCAAATTAGCAGGCATTCGCTATTTTGCGAGCACACGATTTTCGACCGCACTGACTGGTTGGCGCATGCGCATTACATCCCATACGCATGCGCAGATGTGCGAACATCGCTCGGAGCGAACGAGCGGCCGCTTACAAGCGGCTCTGAATCAGGCTCCTAGTTTGGGAACCACTGCGTTATTATATTTATGTCACAGATTACTAGTCTAATCCCTTTACACTGGCTCACTCCTTATGTCTTTTTCGTTTGTCTCCCCCTTCCCCTTAGACTATAAGCTCCATGAGCAGGGCCTTCCTCCCTCCTGTTCTCATCACCTACTTCTCTTGCACACGTGCCACACATCCTCCTTGGGCTCGCTGCCCCTGGACCCCAATTATCTGTTTTTGTTTTTTCAGGCGAACTAGAGCTGTCATTTGCGCCCACGCTGACAGCTACAGATTTCAGATGACACTGTACTTTTCAATTGCACACATTGCATTAGTGGCTGTGTTGAGATTTGTAGTGCTATTTGTACTGTACTGTTTTACCCTGTATTGTCTTATTATTTTGCTCTCTGTATGGCAATGCAGCACTTTTGTGGCACCCTATATTTAAAATGTAATAATAATACTTCATTAATTATGCTTTCTTTTTTTAGGGCACAGTTTGCGGAAGCTCAAGCAGTATAAAGCATGTCTATTTTCCTGCCCGAATGATAAAGTCTTACTCTGTAAGAAACAAGACATTTCCATGATAAAAGTTAGTTATGATATGTGGGAATATAATGGTTTCCGATACATGCTTTTGGGAAAATAGATAAAGGTTTTCCACATGTATTTCATTTATTGGACTTTACCAATACAATCTATAACACATGAGAGTTGTGACAGTCCCCTCTTGCAGTCATACTTGCCATAATAAAAGAAAGCCTGGGCAGTCCAGATTCTGACAATAGTGAGATGTGTAAAGCCCTTACCTGTCAACAACGGCAGCCTGTGTCTCACCAGCCCAGCATACTCCCGAAATTTCATCCTGGCTGAGGTGCACACTGCGTCCCCCTGTGGATCGTGCTTATAGTCTATTTAATTTTTTGTAATGAGGCATGGCCATGCCTCTGTACATTAAGCCACCCCCTCCCCCAAAAAATTATCCCGGCCCTAAACAGCCCTCTTTGTCCCTGGTTATCATGTGCTTTCATATATTGGTCCACTGACTGTATGTTGCTTAATTAACAGTTATAGATCCCTTCACAGTGCTTCTCCTTCGTTTCCATCCTCTTTTTTGACTGCATTGCAGAGACCATCACTTTTTGGGTATTTGGAAATAAATATTGTACATTATCTTTTAAGCTTTAATATTTTTTTTCTGTTTTGCCTATTTTCAGCAGTGCGTATTATGGGCCTGATTTATTGTGGATAACTATTGCGTATGCAGCTGCGAATTTGTGTGGAACACAGCTGCGAACGTATGCTAATGCCTGCCACAGCTCATCCGGCATAGAGACATCGCCCACTGCTGCTTTCTCACATCTGTACTACCTCGCACTCCTGCGTATACATCGGTACCATTGACGCACATCGGCCCGTCATACACAATTACAGCAGGTCTGACCAGACACAGAAACTGCAAGTCTCGTCGCTTGCAGTGAGTACTCAAGCTGCGCATTCAGCAGTGACTCATTTATGCACGCCCAGGAAACAGCGTTCAAACGGACAAACACTCCAGCATTTTTCCAGCCACTCCCCCGTCACCACTCCCAAACGCTCCCAGCCTGTCACTCACTCTGCGATGGATTCCGTCCGTAATTGCAGTGCGATTGCAACGCACGCGCGGTGCTTACGCATTTACCGTTCGATCTGCGTGCGGAATTGCAATTGCGTATACTGCTGAATCAGGCCCTATATTTAATATTGATTTCAGATCTTAACTTTTTTTTTTTTTCACCCTGTGTTTTTCAGATTGTTGAAGTGGTTGTGGGAATTTCTGCATTGTTTGGCGGTGTTATTGCCTTACATATTGATGCCCTATTACACAGCCCTTACTTATATGTGTCCATATTTTGGGTACTAGTAGCTGTAAGTATATGAACAACATTTTTCTTCTTGTAATGCATAAATCCATAACAGGCAGCTTTTGTTAAAGCTAAATGTACTGTGACACCTGCATGCCTAGCCTACTTCATCCAAGCTTGGATAGCATGATTACAATCTCCAATGACTAGACTATACGAAACGGACCTTACCCTGCTTTGTAACCAATATCACTTTTCTGTTTATTGCACATACCAGTAATAACCTCTATCTTTAGCTTAAAGATGTCTAGTGTACATAATGTGCTGTACTTTTATTTGTTGCTAAGCTCATATTTCATTTCTCATCTGCTGGAATTCATTTATATAGTATCAAATAACTCCACTGATTGTTATTATGGGAAAATCAATGTGTCTTGCCAATAGTTTTTAAATAGGTCTGTCTGACCTGGTCTATGATGACTCTTAATGCAAATGTGATAAATTGCTAGTACTGCATGCTTCAGACTTCTAATCATTGTATTAGCCCACATGACCAACTATGGTAAAAAGTTGTCTTATGCAGATGTGAGTATAGAGTGCTCAAGAATATCTATATATTGAGTTGGGTCACTGTTTAATATTACAAATAGAAAAAAAAACAGATTGTTTTAAAAAACTTGTGTGTGCAACACACGCTTGTCATGGAGTGGTGCTGTTTGTACCACTAGTGCAGGAGGCATGTTTGCAGGTAGGTAGAAAGAGACTTTGCGAGTAGATAGAGATAGAGGGTATGTATTACTAACGGCAGCATAATAGATAATAGTTTGACGTGTTTTAAACAAAATTTTTATATGAGCAAAGGTGTAATTAATAGAGGTTGTGGTCGCTTACTGTTCTAAGGGCCTGATCCAGCATGGATCACAACTGCTAAAGCGTACGCAGATGGCCAATTGCTGCATATTGCGTATGCATCGCAGTGCACAAAGGCATCACTGCGATCGCACTGAGATCACGGAGAGCCATCGCAGAGTGATTGACAAGCAGTGGGTGTTTGGGGCGGTGATGGGGGGTGGTCAGCAAAATGCAGGCGCGCCTGGCCGTTTGAACGCCGTTGCATGGACGTGCATAAATTCACTGCGACAGCATACAATTGTACGCAGTGCATAAATTCACTGCGTACAATGCAGTTAGCAATTTCTGAGTAAGGTCAGACCTGCTGTAAGGCATTACGGATGTGAGATAGCGGCAGTGGGCATCTCTATGCTGGCTGTGTGACAGCATTGCGATAGCATTCATTAGCATATTTTCGCAGAGGGGCTGCGTACGTAATCGCAGCTGCGATCGCAATAGCGATCCGTAGTGAATCGGGCCCTAAGAAAACTAATATCAGGATTTGATAGACCTCCATGGAGCCGGAACACTTAGGACCATATTCAATTACCAGCGAAAAGTGTCGTTTAGAGAAAAGTTTTTCGCCAATTTGGACTTTTTGCCTGTTTTCAACTTATCTCCTTACTCAAATACAGGAGTTTTCGCCTAATCAGAAAAAAAAAGACAAAAGTTTTCTCTATGTATAGGCAGGCGAATTGGAAGTGCAAAATCACTATTTTGAACTGCAAATGTGGGGATTTGGTCCAGAACCCTTTGGATATCCCTCCTAATGACTAATCAGTCCAAAAAACTTTTAAACAAATTGAGATAACCCCAAAAAAGTGTTGGAAAATGGGTAAAAAGTGGGGTACTTTGGGCAGCTATATGGATGGGATGAATGTTTTTGGGATTGCACGAGGCTGCAGCAGGTGTATTTTAAATCTTCACTTTAGAGACTTCAAAATATGCTTGTACCCATTTTCATGTACCCCAAATTTGACCTCGGTACTTATTTATCCCCCAAATAATAGCTTTCTATAATTTTTCAGCACTTATACTTATAACAGCCAACTCTGACACTTTAAGAACACAAAACACTTTTAGTAGGGCTATTAGAACACTTCTATATTGATTTCTAATGTTAGTGCAGCTGTTTCTGGGGTACAGACTGATTTCCCCAATATTCCAATAAAAAGCCTTTACTGGGCTTCAGTATGCATGCCTACCAATCATAAGTCCATCAGATCAGACACACAAAACGAACGCATTTCGACCCAGAGAGTGAAAATTGCTTTTAGACCTGCTGTTACCTTGTAATATCTGGATATTGGACCTGATTCAGACCCACTCGCGAGCGGCTGTTCGCTCGCAAGTGGGTCGATGTTATGGACTGAGCATGCGCACGACGGAGGGAGCTCCGTCGTGCGCATGCGCCAGACGCGACGAGCGAAGGAAAGTCCTTCGCTCGTTGTGTCTGATCAAAGGGGGCGTGCTGTCGATGTTGATTGACAGCACGCCCCCTTTGGTAGGCGTGCCGGGGGCGTGCCTCCATGACGGGGGCGTTCCCACGGGAACGCCTCCCGTCAGAAGCCGGCCCACTGACATCACTAGTGATGTCAGTGGGAGTGATTTTGGCTCTGATAGAGCCAAAATCACTCCGGAGCTTGCGGTTGAAAACCTCAACCGCAGGCTCCGGCTCGCAATTTCGATGGTCGCGATGGTCTCGACCATCGCGGCCATCAAAATGCACGCTCGTATAGCCTGTGGGTGGTGACCCACAGCTATACGAGCGTCCAGAAGGACGCTCCATTTTCATGGAGGCCGGCCCTCATTCAGAGCGTGCGGCTCTGAATGAGGGCCATAGTAGCCTATCTTTTTTTACCCAATAAATTAATTTTTATGAACTTATACTTTGGATATCGATTTTTCCCTTTTTGAAACGAGGGGCAGATAAATCTATGGAAAGAAAGACGTGTAATATGGGTTCCACAGCTGTTTAAATAGAGCGCAGATACGGTATGATACCAGAGATGGTAATCCTTTTTAGGGATAAGGTTGATGTAACAGTATATGGTAGAGATCCCTTGATACTCATTGCAGTACAGTCCTCTTTAACAGACTCCGGTCTGAGTGTTTAGCATGGTGATTCCGATGGCTACTGAGTGCGGTGTAACTGCCAGGCCGTGAATAGAGGACCAAGGGAGTCAACTCCAGACGGTCGTGGTCGGCTGACCGCCGGTCTCCTGTGTGAGCCCTAGGCCGCGCTGGGCCTCTGTGAACGGGGTCTCCGTTAGGCTGTATGTGCTTGCTCCAGCAAGCCAATGAAACAAACGCTCTGGTGTGGAACAAGTGGCAAATAAGTGCTCCAGATAAGATGGCACCTGTAACTTCGACGCGTTTCCCCGTGGTACACGGCTTTTTCAAGAAGCAGGTGTCTGAATAAACAGTAGTAAAGGTGGTCTTTTATAGGTAGGTTTTTTAATTGGCTCAGGTGTTTAGTCTAATTAGTACGCCCATTTTTGCAAGCTCTTACTCTTTAGCACACATAGCATTTAAGCAATGTATTGAAATCCTTAGGCATTCCAATCTACAGATTGAGTATATAGATAGATAAATACAGATAATTACATTCGCACATATAACATTAATAGGTCACGAATCCTGATATTAACAGTGGTCAGTCGCCACAAAATCACGTCATATATATATATGTGCACATATGGCATATAATGGATAAAGAACATATTTACATATGTTCTACATGTTTAGATGAATATATGTTGGTAACAACTACAGGTAATCTGATATAACTAAATCTGAGAAACATAATCAGAATTTCGATTGAGGAGACTACAGTAAAAATAAGGGCAAAGTAGAAGAGATATATAGATAGACAAATGGTTCAGTGCAGGGATTTATTATATATCATCCAAAGATGTGGACATAAGTACAACATCTCCTATAGGGTAGTAGAGGCAAGGTATATAAATTCTGACCGCATAGTCCTAACTTTAACCTTGAATTTTAAATTTTAAATCCCTACGGGATAAGATGAAAATAAGCAGATAAAAACAAATCTAACAAACCACAGAGATGTCTCAACTATCGTCAAATGAACTCTAAATCTATATTTTCATTTAGTCCTTGAGGTTTTAGTGTTTGTAAAATTGCTGGACATAAACGCTGTAGAACAGTGGGGGCAGGCTGCTAGTGGTGTTAAAGTACTTAGCACAATGGAAGTAGGCTGCAGGTGGTGTTGGAACTGAGGGGGTCATTCAGACCCGCTCGCGAGCGCAGGACGCTCGCAAGCGGGTCGATGGTGCCCTACTGCGCATGCGCACGACGGAGGGAGCTCCGTCGTGCGCATGCGCGAGACCCGGCTAGCGACAGGATAGCCGTCGCTCCGGGTCTCGCACCAAAGGGGGCGTGCTGTCGATGTTGATTGACAGCACGCCCCCTTTGGTGGGCGTGCCGGGGGCGTGGCTGCCAGACGGAGGCGTTCCCATGGGAACGCCTACCGTCTGAGTCCGGCCCCACTGACATCACTAGTGATGCCAGTGGGAGTGATTTTGGCTCTGATAGAGCCAAAATCACTCCAGGACTTGCGGTCACCGAGACCCTACCGCAGGGTCTCGTCGCAAGCCCGATGGTTGCGATGGTCTTGACCATCGTGACCATCATCATGGACGCTCGCTATAGCTGTGGGTGGTAACCCACAGCTATGCGAGCGTCCATGAGGCCGCTCCAATTTCAGGTAGGAGGGCCCTGATTCAGAGCGAGCGCTCTGGTCAGAGCGTCCGGCTCTGAATCAGGCCCTGAGTGCTATGCACAATAGAAGCAGGCTGCAATGAGATATGCTGTGAAGAAAATACTGCAGCATATTTTCTGGATAGCACTGAACAGAATGCTGAAAAACTGTTCATCTAGGTTGTTGAGAAGCAATTACTGGAGCAGATGTACTGGAACTCACGGAGGCAGAATGCTTATGAAGCTAATACTGAAGCCTGGAACTGAAACAAATACAGAATGCTGTTAGCAATACTGGAGACTGATAACTGGAACATATTTAGGATACAAACAGAACCTAGAGCCCGGGTACTTATCTTTAGGGAGATGAGTTGTTCTGGCAATCAGTAGCCAGCAGTTGCTGGAAGCTGGTTGCAGAGTGGATCCTGTGATCACATCCAAGATAACGGTACCGATGGTTCAGAATGGTGGAAACCAGCAGAAGTGGGATGCCAGCCACATATACAGAAGATTGACCACAGGCTTAGGTATGCCGCAGTTGGCCACAGATGGCAGTAAAGTGACAACGCCACACTTCAACCACTCCAGTTGCCCTTGAAAAAGTCCCGACTTAGAGATGAAACGTGTTGGTAGGGCCATCATAACAACCCATTGACTCTTGTAGACTATACAGTGAAGCACTGTCATTGCCATACTACAAATGTATTTGATGTAATATTAGAAATACAGGAGAGTTTTTATTTATAACAAGTGTACTCTAATATATATATTAGCATTTACCAGACCTCTTACTTACACACAAACACGCACTGGAGTGCAGAATGGCAGCAACCGGAGGATCAGCAGGATTCGCTTGGTAAGTAACATCCAACTTACCTAATATCTGCAATGAAGTGTCCGCACCACTCTAATACTGCACTCATTATTACCGAGGTATCCAGGGGCTGATGCATAGAAGGACGTATTTAAGGAGTATGCAAAGGAGGGACTATTAACATCCAGTATTAAGGACTGTGATCCATCATAACTTGATTGAAAATACTGCCAACAGTTTTTGCCCACCTGCATGTAAAGAACATTGTTTTTGGAACTATACTGTTGCGCATAGAACGCATGAACACCCTGCCCACAGATATTGCTCACCAGTTTAAATAAACTTTCTGCGTGCCAGCTGAAACTGCACTTCTAATAGTGTGGAACATTAACACTGACACATGGTGCATTGAATACTGAGGTGCACAGAGACAAGTACTGGCACATAGCATATTAAACATCAATCGCAAATATATTAGAATATATCCATATCCAATAAAGCTCTTACTCCCTCCTTTTTGACAGTTTATCTATACTATACATTATTTTGCTTTGAATCTCATTCCATCTGTAAATAGCATATACAGTATAACTAAAGCTGCTTGCCCCGCTCTCGCTTAATATATAATAAGCAGTGAGCCAGTTAGTGGATGCATACAGCAAAAGTCCAGTTTTTGTTCTAATTAGAAGTACAGTAGCACTGTTAGTCTACTAATTACTGGGGCAGAAGATTCCCCAGGCAAAGGTGTACGTAGTAAGAATAGCCGCCAATCATGGCACATGTAACTGATCCTTACCTGTCCTGTTGCCGGTTTCATCAGAGGCATGTTAGGTGGAAAGGGGAGTTGTTGATTACTCAACCTTGGGCAGCGATTGGTATTAGTATTCCATATAAGCACATCCTATGTTCACCGGTAGTGCAACTTGTATGCACATTAGCAGATTCACGCCATAGCCAATAGGCGTCTCAATAGCATAAAGATGCAATAGCGCTACATCAACTGCGTCCACCTCTGAATCGCCGCCAGTATCAGGAAGGAACTTATACCTTTTAAATGCAGCATGTTTGCTTGTAAGCCTTTTGCTGCTGAGGGTTTTCTCACCTTTGTGCTGAGGCCATTTTCCATTATTAGTGCTCATCATATTCCAACATCAATATCACTGATTTGTACCTTGTTTTTTTTTCAAAAGACTTTGTTTTCAGAAAATATTAGTTTTTTCACTCATTCTACAATGCCAAGAAAAATTTTACCAAAATGGACAAAAAAAAGTGTTATTTATTGAACTCTTCAGAAAGTGAACCAAATGCTAAGAAGATTTTTCTTATAAACACTACAAAGAAATACTTTGTGGCTCTTGTGTCACCAATAATCCACCATTCCAAAATAGTAAAAAGCAGGATTCTATGTGTAGGTTCCGACACACAAATCTGCATTTGAAATGAAAATGAACAAGACTTACCATTTTATACACTAGACAACCTACCACATTAAATACCACTTTTTTTATTTGACACAAGATGGGGAAGATATGGGTTTAGAAACAGCCCCCCTTCCCGATCTGTGATCACCAGACAATAGCTACTAGTGGGCCAGTAGTGGCACTACACTTAAACCCTGCAGATATACAGTCAGGTCCATAAATATTGGGACATTGATAGAATTTTCAGATTTTGGCCTCTATTCACCACCACAATGGTTTTGAAATGAAACAAACAAGATGTGCTTTAACTGAAGACTTTCAGATTTAATTTGAGGGTAATTACATCCAAATCAGGTGAACGGTGTAGGAATTACAACGGTTTTTATATGTGCCTCACACTTTTTAAGGGGCCAAAAGTAATGGGACAAACTAAACAATCCTAAATCAAACTTTCACTTTTTAATACTTTGTTGCAAATCCTTTGCTGGCAATTACAGCTTGAAGTCTGGAACGCATAGACATCACCAGACACTGGGTTTCATCCCTGGTGATGCTCTGCTAGGCCTCTACTGCAAATGTCTTCAGTTCCTGCTTGTTCTTGGGGCATTTTCCCTTCAGTTTTGTCTTCATCAATTGAAATGCATGCTCAATCGGATTCAGGTCAGGGGATTGACTTGGCCATTGCATAACATTCCACTTTTTAGCCTTAAAAAACTCTTTGGTTGCTTTTTCAGTATGCTTCGGGTCATTGTCCATCTGCACTGTGAAGCGCCGTCCAATGAGTTCTGAAGCATTTGACTGAATATGAGCATATAATATTGCCCGAAACACTTCAGAATTCATTCTGCTGCTTTTGTCAGCAGCCACATCATCAATAAATACAAGGGAACCAGTTCCATTGGCAGCCATACATGCCCACGCCATGACACTACCACCACCATGCTTCACTGATGAGGTGGTATGTTTTGAATCATGAGCAGTTCCTTTCCTTCTCTTCTCTTCCCATCACTCTGGTACAAGTTGATCTTTGTCTCATCTGTCCATAGGATGTTGTTCGGGAAATGTAATGGCTTTTTTAGATGTTGTTTGGCAAACTCTAATCTGGTCTTCCTGTTTTTGTGGCTCACCAATGGTTTTTATCTTGTGGTGAACCCTCTATATTCAGTCTTCCCTTGATTGTTGACTTTGACACATATTGACCTACCTCCTGGAGAGTGTTCTTGATATGGCCAACTGTTGTGAAGGGGTTTTTCTTCACCAGGGAAATAATTATTTTGTCATCCACCACAGTTGTTTTCCGTGGTCTTCCGGGTCTTTTGGTGTTGCTGAGCTCTCTGATGCGTTCTTTCTTTTAAAGAATGTTCCAAACAGTTGATTTGGCCACACCTAATGTTTTTGCTATCTCTCTGATGGGTTTGTTTTGATTTTTCAGCCTAATGATGGCTTGCTTCACTGATAGTGACAGCTCTTTGGATCTCATATTGAGAGTTGACAGCAACTGATTCCAAATGCAAATGTCACACCTAGAATCAATTCCAGACCTTTTACCTGCTTAATTGATAATGAAATAACGAGGGAATAGCCCACACCTGTCCATGAAATAGCTTTTGAGTTGATAGTCCCATCACTTTTGGCCCCTTAAAAAGTGGGAGGCACATAGTTGTAATTCCTACACCGTTCAGCCGATTTGGATGTAATTACCCTCAAATTAAATCTGAAAGTCTTCAGTTAAAGCACATCTTGTTTGTTTCATTTCAAAACCATTGTGGTGGTGAATAGAGGCCAAAATCTGAAAATTCTGTCAATGTCCCAATATTTATGGACCTGACTGTAAGTGTAGTCATTTAGGTTGGAATCTAAACCAATAGCATTAGCCATCCATGGTGTAGTGGAGGAGTAAAATATGTACAATATTTTATGTATAGAATTCTGTCTGTAACGATAGTGGTATTAATCTAAACACATTTACTTGTTAGTAGCATTGATGTTAGCATTAATCACATTAAATGAATGTATTTCTTATCAATCCATCTTTAGTCATGCTATATAACTAAACAATGGGTTAAGAAGTATACTCCTGGTAGGACCCATATGGCATGTAGCCTAGTGTCACCGAAGAGGCCGGACATCACTGGAAGGCTTTCAGTCTGCTCCCAGAACCAGCTGAGTGGAACTCCGCCCCCAGGCCATATGGTCTCAGGACCATGGGACTGTAATCAGTGTTTGAGAACTAAGGAGTAGAACAGATAGTAATAGCCTGCCTGGAATCCACCAGAGAGAGTGCAACCCCGATACCAGAGCTGGGTGCCTGGAGCCTACACACTCAAAGAGGGATTTAGATAGATCCAGTTCCCAGCAGGGTGAATCGGACTGGAAGTGGATGTTTGGATCGGAGGAGAACAGGCATGTATAACCAGACTGGAACTGGAGGCTTAAACTTTGCTGGGACTGGAGGAGAACAGGCAACTTTAACTGGACTTGGATTTCAGGCTTGAACCGGATTGGGACTGGAGGCTTGAGCCAGAGGAGAACAGGCAGTTTTAACTGGACTGGAACCAGTGGCTTGAACAGAACTGGAACCAGGTGGGACCAGAAGAGAATAGGAATCTTTAACCGGACTGGGACCGGAGGAGACCGCAACTTGAACCCAGGCTCAAGGAGTGCTGGCAGAATACTGGCTAATAGTGATTTGCTGCAGAGGTAGACTGAGAGGCAGCAACTTGCAGAGGCCCAGCTGACAGTAATGCAGGTTCAGGCAGTGGATCAGAGTCAGGAAGTGCACACTTTGGAGTGAGCACACAGAGGAGTAATGTTCCACATGCCGCAGAGTAGTTGATACTGACTGAGAGGAAGCAGCTTGCTTGCACACAGAGGAGTGATTGTTTCGACCATGTGCTAGTGACACGTACAACAGCTTTAAATAAGGCACTCCTGGTTGTCATTGGATGCAGAGATCTTGTGAGCGCAGCATTCAGATTCTGACTGGATGGATCAGTCACCTAACTGTATCTAACATGGCTGCGCCAATGTAGTCCAAGAAAAGAAAACAAACAGGAGAGAAGGAACACTGCAGATGTTCAGGAGAGATGCTGCCCAACTGAAAAAAGCACCACCGGACAGGGTATGAGTGACTAAGTCCCGGTTTTGTGACAATAAGTTTAAAGGGATGACTGTTAATAATAATAATAATAATATCTGTGAAGAAAAATGCATAAGCAGAATTTATTTTAGTGTATAGTGATATTTGTAGTGATCTTTTCCACCCAAGGTTATTATTGATAGCTATTTTATCCTCAAATACAATATTGAGATCATAAGGTCACCAAGTGGCACTTTACAACTTAGACTTCTTGCTATTTATATCAACACTATCACAATCAATATACACTGTTGCTGGGACCTGTGTGGGTTAAATAGCTTATTCACACAATAAATATTTTGTGGGATCTTTACTCTTTGGGCAAAATTTACTAAGCGGCGGTTCTATTCTATTGTGAAGCCCGGCGGTTTGGTGGCGAGTTCTATTCTGTTCTAAACCCCGGGGGTTTGGTGGCGGTTTTGCAGGGGTTTCTAAATGACAGCTCTGTTCTATTCTAAAATGTGTTTTGATGGCAGTTTTACAGTGGTTTTGGCCTTAGTAACTGCATATAGCAAAACCACCGCCAAACCACAGTCAAAACACATTTTAGAATAGAATAGAACAGGGCTGTCATTTAGAAACCGCTGCAAAACCGCCACCAAACCCCCGGGGGTTAGAACAGAATAGAACTCGCCACCAAATCACCAGGGTTTAGAATAGAATAAAATCACCGTCAAACCCCCTGCTTAGTATATTTTGCCCTTGATGTCCAGACACATTGAACAATTTAATAAAAAATAGGAACTTTGATTAGAGAATGGAAATAAATGTAATGTTGGGCTTCACACTTCCTCAATACCACACATGAGATCCACTATAAACTTTAAATTGTTGCGGTAAAGTGCACCTACAAGCAGGGGCGGATTTACCGCTAGGCAACCTAAGCGGCCGCTTAGGGCCCGGGTATGTGCTATAAGAGGAGGGTGGGGGTCTGTGCTGTGAGGGGAGGCAAGGGGTCTGTGCTGTAAAGTGAGGAGGTGGGGGTCTACTGTAAGGGGAGGGGGGGCCTGTGCTGTAAGGGGAGAAGGGTCTGTGCTGTGAGGGGAGGGGTTCTATGCTTCAAGAGGAGGGGGTTCTATTCTGTGAGTGGAGGAGGCCTGTGCTGTGAGAGGAGGGGTTCTTTGCTGTGAGGGGAGGGAGTCTGTGCTGTGAGGGGAGAGGGGTTTGTGCTGTGAGAGGTCTATGCTTTGAGGAGAGGGGTTCTGTGCTGTCAGGGTAGTTGTGTTCTGTGCCGCTGTAACTTCTTCCTGCTTTAACTCTTTACCGAGGCAAACAGTCTCTAGTTCTGGTTTACCATCCTCTACCATTAAACTCAGAGGCACTTCCTTGAGTCCTTCTCAAGATAATCCTGTGCAAAATCAATCTGTCCAGAAAAAAAAGTCTCAAGGAATCGTTAGAAACCAACCTTCTAACACCATCCGTGTTGGTTCTGTTTCACCTAGTCCGTCCCAGGAGCCCTCTAAGCTTTCTAATCAAATCTATTCTTCCATTCTCCCTCTAGATACAGATTTGGAATCCGAATTCGATTCAGTACATGCTAATACTCCCTTCCCTATAGACTATCCGTCGTTTGACTCTGTCCCGACAACCCTGGTGGTCTAGGGAGGGGTAAATAATGGTGGCCCAAGGCCGCCCCCCCCCCCCGCACGGTGGAAGAGGCTGAGGGGGGGAGCTTCGATAGTTCTTTTACTTTTCACCCCCGCAGTCCTCTCCGGTCCTCAGCTTCAGTCTTCTGCCGCTGGCCCATCCTGGCCAGCGGCGCCGCCTCTTCCTTCTTGATCGCGCCGCCTCTTCCTTCTTGATCACGCCATCTTCTGGCCTCCTGCGCGGCCACCGGAACTGTTGCCGCGCTGCTCTTCACTTGTCTTCGGGAGGTCTTCACTCCACCCCTCCGCCGACGGACTGAACGTTCCCGCTCAGCAGCGTCTATTCAAGATGCCGCGAGTGGGCGGGGCTATGACGCGGAGAGCCGCGATTGGCTCGTTGCGTCTGCCTCCTATTGGCTGCTGGACCGCGAGCCAAAAGCACAAAAGTGCCAAACCACCGCCGCCGCTACTTGTCTTCCGGGCAGCGAGCTCCGCTCAGCTCTCGCCAAGAGCCAAGCTTCTCCTGCCGACACTGGTGGAAGGGACCAGGCGGTCCCTTCACCAGGGTGGAAGGGACCAGGCGGTCCCTTCACCAGGTACCCGCCGCTGTGGCTTACCCGGCGCTGGGAACAAATACTGTTCCAGCGCCAGGCACGGACGCTGTACCGATGCTGGGATCAGACACTTGATCCCAGTACGGCTTTCCACAGCAGCAGCCAATGAGAGTCTATCTGACTCTCATTGGCTGCTCTAACAGACAGCGTTATGTCTGTCTCTGCAGGGAGACACGCTGTGCTGCAGCCAGCTGTCAGGGATTGGCCACAGCAGAGTGCGTCCCAGGGGACCCGGGTACTTTAAAAAAGTGAGTTCCCAGTACCCGATATTGGGTAAAGTACGCGCTATAGCGCGTATTTGCGAACACTGACCGGAACAGGCAGAATCCGGGCTGGGACCAGTAGAAACAGAATGAGTAGTGTCCCTGGCTTTAGGAGGTTTAAATATCCTCCCAAAATTTTCTTAGACGAGGGTTGAAGCATCTTGTAACAGGGCTCCAATCTAAAACTTGAACTTTCTTTTGCTTAGTGGACATCACCTCCTTATCTGTACTGAAGAAACAGAAATCACTGATGGATGATGGGAAGAACTGAAAGCACAGACGTTGGGAGTCAGACACTTGCCACCACTTCTCAGTAGGCGCAGAGTACAGTCCTTAAGAAAGTGATTTGTCATAACCGCAGTATAAACACAGATGAAGTTCCTGGCGTCGCTGACGTTCAACCTCAGTAAGTTTAGGGTGCAGGAAACTTTGATGCTTTACTTTAGTTTGCTTGGAAGGGAGGTTAGTCAAGTCAGGAGTAGCACTAGGATGCTTGGGAATCACTTGAAAAATTTTGAAACAGAGATTTTGTAGTTGTTCCAGAAGCCAGTAGAAACTCTTGAAAGGTTCAAGGTCACGAATTTCAGATAATTGGGAGACCAGAGGATACTTTAAAGGTTCACTAGTATACACAGAATTTTTTTATCAGTAGGAGTAACTGGAACTTCAGAAAGAAACTCTGGGGAAGAGGATACAGGAGAATTCACTGGCAGAACTTGTGATATGTCTGGAGACAAAGCAGCGAGAGCAGGATGAATAAACATCAATTGACTAGAAAGTTCTTGCAGCTGCTGTCTCACAAGTTGCAGAGCTGTCTCGAAGGAGTAGATCTTGAAAAGCTCTCTTCACCCTGGAACCTGGCGGCTTTGCATATTTGGCTGTTCAATCTGTCACGATCCGGTCCAAGTGTTCCTCTGTGGAGGACGGTGAGCCGGGGGGTTCTGGTGACTAAGGACGTGAATGAGCTAGGTTTCCTAGTTGCGGCCGAACCCAAGTTTTGCTAGACCTGCCCAGAGGAGCGGAGTTTTTCCAATGACCCCTCCAATTTGGATTTGGTTTTCACCGCACCAAATGAGCAGGTCCCGACCCTCTGGACAGGTACCTGGGAATGTCAGAAGACCGGAACTATATAAAATTAAGTGAATGCTAGACACAGGAGGTGAACCGTATGCTTGAATATTGGAACACTGTAAGAGATTTTAAACACAGGCTTGCTAGAGAATACTGGGAATTGCTGATTTGCACAGACAAACAGAGCAGAGTGGACACAGACATATACTGAGAATGCTAAGAGATGCAGCTGGGAGCAGGTAATCTGACACCTCAGTAACACAGGGAAATAGAACATTACAAGACACACAGGCATAGAAACATAAAAGACAGGAGTACTGGGAGAGAACTAAGGAGCTCATTCAGACCCGCTCGCAAGATGCGATCGCTCGTTGGCAAAAAGGAGCCGGAAATTAAATTAAGCGCTCACACTGTGTCGCGTAAGGACGCCCACTATGTTTTAGTGAGCTATGGCAAAGTGCGCTCGCAAATGTCTGAAGACGCCCCCTTGCCACTTGCAACACACATCATCTCCGTGAAATGAAGGATTAATCGGGACGATTGGAGCTGCTCGCAGCCCTTGGGGTTGCCTTAGCCTGCCGCAAGCACAGCGATCAGCGCTGGCTGAAATACATGCAGGTGACATGTACAATGACGCTACTTTGCTAATTATGCATGCCCTTTAAGCGGCGTTTTGGCGGCCAGATGCCTGTGTTCGCACATCCACTCCCCCGTTCACAAGCACCTTCCCCTATTACCACCCAAAAACGGCACTATCTGTCACTCAAAGCAGCGTCCTGATAGTGGCTTACGAGCTACCAAAATCAGATCTCAACGAATGGCTTGCGCACGCGCACTGCGAATTATACGCATGCGCTGATGGGCGAAAATCACTCAGAGAAAGCAATCGCGCCTAAGCGAGCGGATCTGAATCAGGTCCTAAATCTCAGACTGAAAGTAGCATGGAAGCTAATGCAGGCATTCTAGTGAACTGTAAGTGGGCTGAAGCATCACTCTGAAGGAAAAACACTGAGCAACACTGGTGAGAATCACAAGTCACTGGAACGGCGAAGTTGAATAGCAGTTTCCTGTTCCTGGAGTCAGACTTAAATACCCCTGGGTAGCTGATCATTGGATCAGAGGATCAGCTGAGTGACCACTGGAGTACCATTGAGAGAGACTAGTCAGGTGATATGAACCAACATGGCTATGCCCATGCCCGGCACCCCGGAAACCAGGACGCACGCACGGATGCCCTAGCGGACCCCAGGGAGAATACTCAGTCACCACTCACCTCCACTCCCAGCGTCTGGACACCTAAGCCCAAGGACACCAGCACAGAGGTGAGTAGCGGCCGATCCCAGGCCGCATCCTGACAGCACTGTATTGAAGAAAGCCTGTTTATTTTTTTCCTGTGGGGGCCAATGTGTGATTTAGGACAATTCCCACATCCCTTGCTGCGAGGTCACGCCTTATTATACACACACCACACCCTTTTTTGCATGCCATTTTACCTTTTTTGAGAGCAAATGTACATACTCGGTAGATCATAAAAGTTTGTTAGCTTTATAAGTAGAACACCGAGTCCAAAAGTCTGGCCACCCCTGCCTTAATTGTTTTATTATTTCAAAGCTTTACAATATCAGCAAACTAAAGCGGCCCATACACAGTGCAATTCATAGTTGGTAAGATGTGTTGTACGATTGCCCTTGAAATTCTTCATACGAAGTGGTCAAATGGTGTACAATTGGTTGTTACGATCTTACTTACGATGCATACAAGTGTATTACACATTGTACTCAAGATCGTAGATCTAATGGGGCACATCCACTAGACGATCTACTCCCTGTCCAATCTCTAAACGATTTTCCCTTGATTTTTTCCCTTGAAATTTTAACTTTCAGTCTGGACGATTTGTAAACGATTTGCAAATTATCTTTAATAGATCAAGTGAAATTGACCTGTATGTTCAGTCGACTGACAAGACGATCAAACAACCAGCGGGAGCGCGCATCGTTGATCGTTAACGACTGCACGACTTATAAACGATTGAACGATAACTACGTCATTATCGTTCAATCGCCTGCTAAAATCGTGTAGTGGATGCCCCCCTTTACTGTTTTGCAGTAAGATCTAAGATGCAACTATACGACTGCGGGGACGCGCATCGTATACATACAGAAGCTACACACGATGTGCACGATTGATCGTTACGACTGATTGAAATCGTGCACATTGTGTAAAAAAAAATCGCACCGTGTATGGGCCGCTTAATTGTAATTTACTTTTCATTGAACTAATCAGTGTATAGTTTTCACAGAGACCACTAGATGTCAGTGCAACTCAAAATAGAAGGAATTATATAGTGTTAATTGGAGTACATATGTGAACTAACCAGTTGGCTTCAAGGAAATAGTAATTCATCTTCAAATGTTGTTACCTGCTGCTTTATTATTATTAATAAAAAGCTACGTATCCTTGATGTCTTTCATTCAAATCAACTTTTGTCTCTTGTTCACTATTGTTTCTTAAAACCACATAGTTAATATATCTTTTCACCATCTCCTAAAGTATCTCTGTATGACTCATCAAGCCAAAATATTGATATTGCTTTGAAAAGTAGATTATTGCAGAGTTTAGAGTTTTGTGTATATATGAAGCTGTGTTTTATGTTGTTTTCATCAGGATATTTGTAAGATCTATGCATATATCATTTGTGTACCTTCCACTTCCCGTGAGGATGTCTCTGTTTCAACAAGTTTTTATCTGTTCCTGTTTTGAAATGTTGTGAGATTATGTAAAGCAAAAGTGTTGTGGAAATCTACAATCAGCCACTACTGAATGGATAATTGTGGACAATAATTGGGTTTCCTGTCTTGTAGGAGTATTGGTAATGTCTAGGTTTTCCAAGGTATGTGTAAAGCTTAGTTAACTTCTTACAAATTCAGTCCATATTAAAGGAACAGTTTTGGTTACACCATTTTCACATGCTTCAGTTAATTTAAATCAGGGCAGCCATGAGGGGATGTGCAGGGGGTACACATGTAAGCAGCCTGTCGAGACAGGGGGGCCACTGGAGTCAATGGTCCTGATGTGAGCTGCTTCTGATTCTGTCAGCTTGTGACTCAAGAGTATTGACATTGATGCTACAGAAGCAGGTACAGTAAGTATTGAGGATGGGTTCTTTTGTAAGGAGTGGCCTCTAGGAAATATACATAGACCTAGGGGTAAATTTACTAAGGTGGGAGTTCTATTAAGTGATGTTGCCCATAGCAACCAATCAGATTCTACTTCTCATTTATGTAGCACCTACTAGAAGATAATACCTGGAATCTTATTGGTTGCAATGGGCAACATCACTTCTTAATAGAACTCCCATCTTAGTAAATGTACCCCCTAGCGTCTCCAAAAGGGGCACTGCTTGATGTGCTCATTACTTTGGGGGGGGGCTTTAACTGAAGATTTTGTTTTGAATGTACCTATTTGTAGTAGATCTTTTTGATTTGCACTTCTTTCATGTATCTGAACTATGTTTGTCAACTTTTATTCACAAGTATTCCAAATATTGAGCCATGTTGATATGTTTCATATGTATGTCCAAGGCTGGTGAATAGGCACTGAGAGGGGTTTTTACTAATTACCCGGGTCCGCAGCCACCCTCCCCCTTACCTGTCAGCTGCAGTGTCACAGCAAGATTTGTAGAACAAACACATTTTATACAGCACACACACACGTATATAACACACATATTCTATATAAAATACACAAACACATACTTACACACTTTCACTTACCTTTGATGCAGCAGCAGGTGCTGATGAATGCGGGCCGGGCACCTTAAATCATTAGGCCCCACAAATACTAGGACAGCTTTATTTTTTACCAAGCAATTTAGATCTGAGTTTGGACACACTGCTCCCTAATCAGCCTCTGGGACTGATGCAGAGATGCATGCCATTGCAGCTGTCACTGTGTCTTTTGCTGCAGCGTGTTTGCATCTTTATGCTAATGCTGCGGCTGATTGACTTCATACAGAGATGCCGGCTGTGGCACTAATCTGCCGCTGTGCGTATGAAGACTCAACATCAGTCGTACCATCAGAGACTACACCAGCCCTATAAAAGCGCCGAATCTCCGTCTGAACATGGCCGCCATTGTCAGTGCAGCTGCGGCAAAAGATGCTGACATGCGCGCTTATGGATAGCCGTTCCCCTGTTACCACTCAGAAATGCCCACCGAAATTGCCTCCAAATTCATTCTGTGGCTCCTGGCGGTAAACATCGTAAAGCATGTGCAGTATCAGACACGTGAGCAGACTGAAAACATCAACTGCTAGCGTGCGACATTGACACCGTGTGCACCTCTGAATCAGACCCTCTATGTACAATATGACAGCGCAACAAGGTATACTGTATGTGAATTGTCCATTACCAAGATGTCATTTTTTTTTTTCTTACTATAAAGATGCACTTATTCAAATTTTGTTAATTTACACTTTGTTTTTTAGAACTTTAAAATGAAATGATTCAGCACATTCGGTGGTGTATCTCTATATTTAAATTAAATTGTTGCTTTCAGTACGAAGGTGCCCTACAATATCATCCATAGGGGCATATTCAATTTGTGAGCGAAAAGTCCGTGCTGGATTTTTCGCTCCACATCGGAGGTTTTACGGGGATAAAGTATCGGGCATGCGCCCGCTTTATCCCCGTATTCAATTAGAAAGCAGCAAAAACAGGACCCGGTGGAAAGGTAAGTATCGGGAAAAATAGGGAATTTTTGGGAATTCATCCTAGGACCCCCCTAATGATGTCCTGACATGGGGGATCACTGTGGGTACCCCCGTTTTTCCCTGCAGAAGGTAATTAGGGTTTTTAAATAGCCGCGGCAGGTGTTTTTTCCCGACTTGATGAAGAATAGCACTTTTTTGTTGGGGGGCAAAAAATAACTATGCCCATGAAATTTGGGGTACATCAAAATGGGTGCAAGCATATTTTTAAGTCCCTAAAGTGCATTTTGAAAATTCTTCAAAAATGCACCTGCCGCTACTACCCGCATTCTTTTGAACGCCTGTCACATACTTGGGAACCCCCCCTGAATTAATTTTGTTCTTTAAAAACTTGTTCCCCATATTTCTTTTTTTTTTTTTTTTTTTTTAACCCCAAATTTAAAATATTTTTTTTGGGGTGTCCCTATTATTTTTTTTTTTACTTTTTTTGACACCGTTAATTTTTAGGGGCTATTCCCAGGGGTGCAGGCTATTTTTTTTTAAACCTGCACCCCTAAACCCCAATTCTGCACTTTTTTTCGCCATGTAAAACATGGTGAAATCTTAACCCCGTTTGTTTTTCAAAGACTTTTCGCACCGGCGAAAAGTCTTTGAAATTGAATACGGGGATAATTCAAACATGCGAAAATGACGACTTTTCACAGCCTAATTGAATATGGCCCATAGACTTGAAAAGTGTCCAAAATACCATGAAAAATATAGGAACACTTGTTCAGCATTGCTAAACAAAAAATAAGCTAATACAAAACATCTCAGGAGAAGAGATTGCCTATGCTTATACTCATTTTAAAATAATTATTTCATTTGTATACTTCGCATTTAAATTATAATAAATGTTAAAGGTTTTAAAAATAGTTGTCCTTAGTGCACTTGCTCAGAATATACTCTGCCTTTGGCAGTGTTCTGTCCAATACAAACTTCTAAAGTAAAAGCCGTTCCAAGATGAAACACAGTATTGCTCTTGAACTGTTTTTGATCCTAGAATTAGTTTAAAGAGAGGAGCTTGTACTGTAATACATAACTGCTGATAATTGACCAAAAAGTAATTGTACATAACTGCTTAAAGACCAACACAACATTGCATGCTTCAAGTGATCTTTGTATCGTAACATACTAATCCTTTGGAAAAAAAAAAAAAAGCCTCGGCTTGTTCTATATTCATCCTTTAATTATAGCTTCCTGAGTGGTCATGCTCTATATAGGTTTAGGTGATTTAGGATCCATTCTCATGACATCATACTCCCTGAGTGTGAGCATGATAATTTACTTAATTTGCCTTTACTTTAACAGTTTCACCCGCCCTTCTCCCTTGTTATTGAGTGTGAATAGTTTTGAATTACTGTAAAATAACACCAGACTTGTCTACTGTTATCTATGAAAATACTTGGATTCTGGCCTCCAAGGACTGTACTGGAATATTTTGTACTTAATTTTATGCTCATGTTGAGTTTTATAGAAGAACTGAATTGTAATTTCTATGTTGACGTTGCCCATCGTTTTATTGCTAGAAGACCTACCACTAGTAATCAGTTGTATATGTTTAAGGTTCCAAAAACAAAAAACTGTATTATAACTAATCCTATAAATCTAGCTGTTTTGTGAGCCTGATTTTATTTTGACATAAAACATTTCCAGTATAGAAAAAATAAAAATGCGGAGCACTAAACTTAACCGGACTAAAGCTGGGTACACGTTGACAGATATATTGGCTGATCAATTGATTGGCCAATATATCTGGTGCCCGTCGGCCAGTGTGTACCAGCGATATGTCTGTGAACGACGTCGTTCAGACCTATCACGCCGGCTGGACATATATATATATGCAGATACCGACCGCCCGTACACATGCAGCGGGGAGGGAAGATGATGGTCGTTTAGTGTATATGAACGACCATCATCTACAGATATATCTGCTAGGTGTGTACTCACCTTAACTTAATTGACAAATAATTATACAATGTATTTTATTTGTTTTTTGTTTTTTTTCTAATTTATCTTATGCAAGCCATCTATGCATTACTACCAGAAGTGCCAACCTAAATTGTTTTAGTGGATCCTCTTACAGTCAGTAACCTGCTATTAGTGACAAATGCTACTGGTTTTTCTTTGCACCCTCTCCACCCTGGTGATCCGAAATGTGGGCTGGAGACTCCCACCCAAATTATTTACAGGAAATGGGTCCCTTGCAGGGCCACCCCAAGCCTAATGTTTTTGGTAAATTAATATATATTTTGGCGCCCCCTTAGTGGAATAAACAATATCATGCACAGATAAAGTTAAAGCACTATGGGGCCTATTTATCAAGGCACATTTTTCACAGAATAATGCATGAACTACAGTTTCTGCATAATTTTATGTATGACCGCTATGTACTATTAACAGCCTAATCCAGGAGATTTCACAGAAATCTTCTGCAAAAGGCTAACTATGTGCAGATCGCAGTTCCCATAAATAATCCATGGGAACTACGATCTGGCTCCTTTGTACCAAGCTCCGAAGCGAAGCTTTTCAAAGTTTGGCCCAACTAGTTTAGGTCATCCTCTGATCGCATAAACTGCTTTATGCCTATTGAGGCATTTTTGCAAGAGAGAGTTTTTACGATCCCTCTCCAGCAGCCTGTGAAGAAAGGAGAAGGGCACTATGATGAGAGGTAGAACAGCAGGCACTAGGGAATGTTACCCCAGAATAAAGGATAATTATTAGAAAAGACATTAATAATAATACTATCCTCTATCACCCCTGTATCCACGTTGTCTATCTCCCGGACCTTCTCCACTGGGGCCCCCTCTAGGACGCAGATCTCCAAGAGCCTGGAGGGCAGCGGGGTATCCACCATATCCGAGGGTGGCAGAGAACACATCAGGTACAAGGCATCATGAACACATGGTCTTCACCCCCACTGTGCTGCCAGCCGGGGCACCGGGCTGTGTGATAGGCCGGAATACAGTGAGGCACAAGGCTGGGGACTGTATGACAGGTTAAGAGCACCGAGCACTGTGATAGGGGGCGGAGTACATTGGGGCACCAGGCTGCAGAGCAATGACGCAGAAAGCCTCAATTGGCTCGCGGTCAGCATCAAATTCAAAATGCTGCCACTTTCGCTCCATGGCTGCCAGCTTGCTGCCCAGCGCTGGAGCAGCAGTGGCGGCAGTGTGAATTTGACCCTAACCACCCCCCTTCCCCTAGCCTAACCCTCCGGGGGGGGGTACCTAACCCTAAGTCCCCCTGGGAGCCCTTCAATTTTGGCATTTAACATGACAAATGTCTGTGATCCGGCGACGGATCGCAGAACATCGATGGTGGGCGATCGGAAGTTTCCGATGGGCAATCAGAAATTTCCGATCGCATCCCTGCATCGCGACGATCCGTCGCAGATGAATGGCCACCTTTACAAGGAATCCTGAAACCATGGCAGTGTAATTAACCTTTGGTCTCCCAGCTGTGATTCAGAATTGCCTAACTTCTGCTTTATCTTTGACTCACCACTAATCACCTGTGTGTTGTCTAGCTCAGTCCCTACTAAGTGAAGCTCAACTGTGCTCCGGTTACATTAATTTGTAATCCTGCTGGTGCAGTTCTGTTTGTATTTGCTGCACTAACGTTCTAAGCCATTCTACTCCTGTGTAATCAGCATCTCAAGTTGCACAGGTAATTCCAGCTAGTTTCCAGTGTGCTGAATCTTTGCTACACCTGTGAAAAGCATCCACCTGTCTGCTCAGGCATATCAGCCGTTCCTGGTTCCGTTCCAGATTATTCCACAGCTACCATCCATTCCGTTGTTCGGTCTGTATCCCGTCCAGTCATCTTTAGAGTGCTCCCAGACTACAGGGAAAACCCAGTTCAAGCCTGGTAAATACTTCTGCAAAGATCTGCAACTCAAGTGTCCTGGACTACAGAACCAAGTAAGAAAAGTGCTTATATTGTGATCAGGTAACAACCCAGTTCAGCCTGGTTAATCTACTGCTACAGTCTTCTCTGCTACATAAATCATACCATCATCAACACAGACGACCCTGGTGGTCTAGTGGGTACGATCCGGCATCTCTCTGCCGAGATTCCCGGTCAGGGAAGCATCTACTAACATGTCAAGAGGTCTCCTCAGGTCTGCCAGCTTTGCTTACACACCTCCCACTTCTCAAACAGACCTCTACGCGACCCCGGTTCCACAAACGAACACAAGTGTGACTGGCAGCTGAAATTCACCACCAACTTGTTGAGGTGAGAACGTCATGTCACGGAAACAGGTTTGGGTTTGGTGTACTGCCTTTGATAACGCTAGGCCACACTCAGCCTACCACATGCATCAGTTGTTACGGTGCTACCATTTGGAGATACTGGACCATCCTCCCTACAGCCCTGACCTGGCACCGAGTAACTTCATCTCTTGGACCATTGAAGAAGCACCTGGGTGGAAGGCGATACGCAACTAAGTTCATCAAGCCGCCATGTCCTGGCTTCAGGCGCTTGATACTGATTTCTTCTGTGCCGGGATAGATGCCTTGGTGTGCCGTTGGAACTAATGCTTAGACAAGCATGGGGACTATGTTGAAAAATAATCTGTACCCCACGGCCATACTATTGATTATACATATATGTACGAGTTGATAAATTTACGCAATGAGAGGTCGTTACATTATTTATTGAATCGAAAATCGAGTGCCGCTCCCGGCCCCCCCGGAAAGGCAGGCAAGCCTCCCGGGCCCCAGCGACCCATCCGCCCCCGCACTTACAGTCTAAATCCCGGCAGCGGAAAGGCCGGTGATGCAATCCGCGCTGAAACGCATCATCGTGGCCCCGCCCCCTGCCTCACAATGCCATTAATAATGGCATTGTGAAGAGGGGGAAGAGCCACGATGACACGATAGTGATGTCACACCCCCATGCTCCGCCTCCCCAAATATGTGTAATCGTCTGACCTTGTCCCCTTTTTGCCGCGACCCGCCCCCTCCAACAAAGCCCGACAGCTCCCTCCCGGAAGGAGGGGGTGAAATGTCGGTAAGTATGGTCTATGCCCAGTCCTTCTGACTTTGGACAATAAAATAAATATACAGTATTTTACAATGCCCCAGGAATAACATTGTAAACTCATTTGGGCAGGCAATTTATTTTGTGGGCAATTTATTTTTTACAGCACTAAATACAAGTATAAACTAGAAATATATAATGCAATAGAAGCTGTGGAACCCTTTGTCAGTAACAGATGATATGAAAAAAATACAGCAAGTATAGTTTCTACAACATAAAAGCAATTTTACTATTTTATGACAAGACTGAAACTGCATTGTTAGACCTTGTATAAAATACATCTACTTTCCTGTAGAGGCGAAACAAGCGGAATACTTGGTAAACAAGATAATCTAGCTGGTGTTGCAGCTACTGCATGAAAGAAACGTTTTTCCTTAAGTAATAGCAATAAATAAAACAAAAATATAGTTATAAATATACTGTAAAATCACTACAGCATCCAATAAATAATTTAATCCTTTTGAAACTGGTACAATGTCAGAAAATAGAAATTTGATCTTGAAAGTGATAAATGTGTGTTGGATAAACACTGCAGTAGGTGGAGGTGATTAATATACATACTGTACTTAAGTTAGAATCAGCATTTGATCAGGCACAGAAAATTTTATGGCCACCATGGAATATAGTATGACACAGGCTTTCTGCATTATGTAGACAAAAGTGATTCGACATCCCTAGTTTCAGCTGGTTTGGCATGGGTCCACTAGTTGTAATGCATGGTCACATTAACTCTGAGATGTATAGAGATGTTCTCAATAACTCTGTGCTTCCTACATTGTGGCAGTTCTACGGAAACAATATTTTTATCAGGACGACAATGCCACCTGTCATGTTTCCAGGGCGCCTCTGGACTGATATACAGAAAATTCGGTGACCTGAATGGACTGGCCAGCTAAGAGTCCAGATCTTAACCCCATTGAGAACCTCTGGGACGAATTGGCGCGACGGGTGCATTCTAGGTTGACTCGACCTTCTTCAGTGTTAGTTAGGCAATTAAGGTGGAATGGCAAAACATACCGCTTGCTGTTGTCCAGAAACTTGTGGACAGTTTGCCAAGTAGGGTGTCTGCAGTACCCACTGCAGGTGGTGGACCTACAAAGTACTGTCATCAATTAAATCTTGTTGGTCTATTTGTGTCCAATCACTTTTGTCTACATAGTGTAGAAGCATAGCACACATCTACCACTTATTGACTGTCTTGAGAGTGAAACTGCTGCTGGCAGTCTTTGTAATTAAGGACAGTAAGGAGTGGTTTCACCAGGTCAGTTTTGTATTGTGAAATGAGCAGATCCTGTGATAAATGTAATATATCTGAAAGATGTGATAAATCATCAATATACTTGTGTATATGATTAACTTAAACAATATTTTGACTTTCAGTGTTTCCCAAGTGCCATTGCTAGTCATGTTGCATCGGAATACCCAAGTAAATGTTTGGTAAGTCTTTGAAAGGAAATAAAACATTAATATGCTATTTACGTGTGTATTTATTTTAGTGTTTGAGATTAGTCAAGGAAAGGAAAAGATTTACTGTGCACACTATATATGAAGTCTTAAATAAAGTTATGCACCAATCTTATTCTTCACCAGCCCCAATGCTGGACAGCCTGGTCTGATCTGCTCCATGAGCCTGATTCATTATGGATCGCAACTGCGATTGCAATAGCAATTACTCACGTAGTCTCACTGCAATAGTATGCTAATCCACTGCAATCGCTATGTCATCGCAGCATAACATAAGGACACCCACCTTACCTTACACAGCTCCGTAATACTTAGCAAGACTGCAAAACCATCGGTAAGACCGAGTACCATCGCAGCCTCACGCACACTTGCACAACAAGCTCTGACCTTACTCATAAATTGCTAACTTCCTGTACGCAGTGAGCTCAGGCTGCGTATGGCATCACAGTAAATAATTTATGCACGCCCCTGCAATGGCGTTCAAACACGCTGGCATGCCTGCGTTTTGATGACCCCACCCCCCGCTGTCACCACCCCCAAACTGTACTTCCTGTCAGCCACTCTGCGATGGGTCTGTGTGGTCGCAGTCCCGATCATAATGGCTAGTTTGCGTGCAGTGCATGCGCAGTACGCAACAATTGTCTGATTGCGTATGTATTAGCAGTTGTGATCCTTGCTGTATCAGGCCCTATATCAGAAACTCTGAGAATGTTGGGGAATGCTATAATGAAAACCAGTCCCATAGTGGTAATTGCAGAGCAGATACCTACATTGAGTCAACTGTGTTCTGTTATGATATTATCCCTAAGCTGATGGATGGGTAGCTTACAAAATAATACCCCTTATGGTGCACTGTACGATTAAAATGGACGATATGAACGATAACTATATTGATCGTATCGTTCATATCGTGAAGTTTTCGGTGCCCAACGACCTGCAATGCTCGATATCGTCCATCGACTGTGCATGCAAGCCAGCCTGGTCGATATCGACCAGATTACTATATGGACCCGCGATCGTTGATCGCGGATCGCTAAAGTTGTTGGTGAGTTCGTGGTGTGCTGGATGATCGATATCAATCATCCAGCACACCCGGGAGATTGTATAATGATATCGTTGTCGATCGTCCAGTGTGTACGCACCATTAGAGTGGCATCTATGACATTCCAGTTGTAACTGTGTGAAAAAACCTATGTTTGCTGCTTTATTATGAAATGTAATCCTCTTCTTTTTTTTTCTTTTTTTCTTTTATTTGTGGACCAGTCGTAATCTAAACGAGGGAAGAGTATCCCCATAACAGTGACTCATCGCTCACTATGAAGGGCCCCTGTTAAATGATTATGAACAGGAGTAATTGGGAGTCCAGCCAATCACAAGCAGCTTCCCACAATAGCTGCTTGTGATTGACTGGAGGCTAAGCAGAGTCCCAGTCACTTAGCACTTAGTAAATCTTATTGATACTTTTTAGGATTTTTAATTTGGACTATGATGTATCAATGGAAGAAAAGAATATAATATTTTGTAAAGTGGTGAATGATGGTTCATTTTACAATGTTGTGTTTAATATTTCATTTTATTTAGCTATTGTGTTTTTTATTTATTTTTTCTTGGAGCCAAGCTTGTTAATTAAACCAGATTCCAGCTTTTCAGAGCTGGGCTGTAAGTATCTGGAACGAAGGGGGCATGTATATTTTCTTTAAGGCAGCCTTAACCATTGAGGCAGCTTCCCTACTTTCATCCTGGAATAGATTTTCATGTTAGCAATGGGACCCCAACTTATGGTCTTCCTGTAATAGTGTAAAGGCACACATCCACTAGTTGATTAAATTGAGTGATTGAACGATATCGTTATCATTCGATCGTTCGATAATCATTTGAAAATCATTTGCAGATTGTTTAAAAAATATCTAAAACGACCAGCGTTGCGCGCTCACGCTGGTCGTTTAGACATCTATCATCGTACAAATATGTTGTACAAACGGACGATAACGTCAAGTTCAACATGTTTGCAGATGATTGATGTGCCTTCACTGAACGACTGCTTGTTCAGTGTAGGCACATCACAGACAGACAAACGACTGCACGATTACAATGTCATAATCGTACAGTCTTTTGCCTGTTGTCTAGTGGATGGGCACCTTAAGGCTGTCTGGCATCTGTGCTGTTTTTGTTTTATTTAATATTAACATTGGGACTTTACTAGCCCTCCTATAGGTCATTGTAATTACTTTTACACACATGGGAGGTGTCATGATTACAAAATTGATATCAAAGCACTGTAGAATATAGCAGTTGTAGAATATGGCAGTTGTACATAGACTACCCATCGAATGTCTAACCCACTGTATAGCCTATGTACAGCCTCTTGTCAGATTAATGAAAGCATTGCACAAGAATACTGGTTGATAATGCAATAGAGGGGTCCTTTTTTATACTGTGTATAGGACATGACTGTGTAATATCAGAGCGCAGCCAGAACTTGGTGAAATACAGCTTTCATTGTCTCACTTGTATCTCGTAATGGGGGATGTTTTGTTTTAATTGTGTGAATTGTTCTATTAATTACATTATTTATTCAATGCACAATAGTTGGTTCTCCGTTTTTGGCTTCTCTTTATTATAATCTTATAGACTTTTGTGTGTACTACTAGGTGGAAGTTCTGATCGCTACTAGCAGTATTACATCTCCATTATTATTTACTACATCAGCTTACCTGTCTGTCAGCATCGTTCGGACGATTGATATTTTTAGAACTTACCCACCCGCTGTTACTGTAAGTTTACTATTTTTCCTGTAATATGCTGTAGATGTACAGAGCTAGATGTGTATCAGAAAATCATATTACACATATATCCATGTGTTGATATGGGAGAGAAAGTTGAACATGTCAGTGTTTCTGTGAGGTCTTTGACTCTGTAGGTTGAAATGTATTAAAAACAAAAAAAAGAGATGTAATCTGTATACTATGGGCCTGATTCAGAGGTGGGCATAGTTGCAGCCACGACTGCATGTTTTTACGCAACGACGTCTGCGCCTTTGTGCAAATGCATGACCGATTCTCAGCCTACTAAGACACCCACTGGCAGTGGCGGTATTTTGTTGCTGCATGTACTAAGAGGCACCATCGTTGCGCCATATGTTGCAACATCGAAGATTCAAAGATTGCACCTACCCCCTGGCAGGTACAGTTTCACCGTTTAATCATGGTCACAGACTGCAACACTCCCACATCTGGTTAGCCACCCTCATGTTTCTTTCCTGAATTGCCCATCAAAATTCCATGTCTCTGTGTGCAATTGTGATCTCCGTCTTAGTGCGTTAACCATCAGGACGCATGTGCAGTGCGACTTGGACACATGGGCAGACTTAAAACATTGGCCGCTTGCGTGTGGCATCAACATAGCGTGCACCTCTGATTCAGGCCCCATGTCTGCAGTGTCCCTTAATAAGGCTCTCCATGTCCCCTTTGATGGGATCACTGAGATCACTGCTATTTGTTGTGCGAATTCCCATGACCTGAATCATATGACAGAGGGCACCTTTCCAGTGCGATGTGGCTATGGTGTAATTGGGTTAGGGGTGGTCTTAATGGCCAAAGCCCACCAGATGGCAGTAATTTTTGCTCTACTTGCAAGGAAGACACCATGATGTACTATTTCAAAGGGACCAAAAATGCAGCATGAAACAAATCTGTCCTTATCAGAATGGTGTATGTGCTTTTATTGGTGTTTGTTTTTCAATCTATACCCATTGATGCATGTACAACAAAGCCTGAATCATACATTGCTGTTAACAGGGCAATTTATTTACAAATTTATTTACAAATTATATTCAGTGCTATGGGACAATAAATCAGAGCAATTCACCCACTTCTTTAACTTGTCAAAATACTTTTTATGGGGATTAAATTCAATATAGATTTTTAGATAATACTGCTTTTCAATTTTGCTTACTACTCATGATGCATAGATGGTCTACATTTTAAAATACTATGGCAGTTTAGTGGATTATTCCATTTCTATTGCAAAACTCATATTACTGCTATTTTTTCTCAATAACAAAGATGGATTTCTTGACTTTCTCCATTTAGCATTTTCATGAAGTTTTGCTCTTACTTCTGATGCTGATCCTGCTGGTACAGGCTGTGCTCACAAACATCACTGCCATCCAGTGTGTACATTACAAATCGCAAATGATAATGCGTGGTTCATCATGGAATGTGTCTCAGTTGGACAAGTCTGATTACAGAAATAATTATGTGAGTTTCATAACTCCCTCCCTTTTTATAATGCGTTATTTTATTCAATATACATATTGTTTTAATATTAGTTTATGAAACATTAACAGTCTATATACAGTCAGGTGCATAAATATTGGGACATTGACAGAATTTTCATATTTTGGCCTCTATTCACCACCACAATGGCTTTGAAATGAAAGAAACAAGATGTGCTTTAACTGCTGACTTTCAGATTTAATTTGAGGGTAATTACATCAAAATCAGGTGAACGGTGTAGGAATTACAAAGGTTTCTATATGTGCCTCCCACTTTTTAAGGGGCCAAAAATAATGGGACTATCAACTCAAAAGCTATTTCATGGACAGGTGTTGGCTATTCCCTCATTATTTCATTATCAATTAAGCAGGTAAAAGGTCTGGAGTTGATTCTAGGTGTGACATTTGCATTTGTAATCACTTGCTGTCGACTCTCAATATGAGATCCAAAGAGCTGTCACTATCAGTGAAGCAAGCCATCATTAGGCTGAAAAATCAAAACAAACCCATCAGAGAGATAGCAGAAACATTAGGTGTGGCCAAATCAACTGTTTGGAACATTCTTAAAAAGAAAGAACGCATCGGAGAGCTCATCAACACCAAAAGACCCGGAAGACCATGGAAAACAACTGTGGTGGATGACAGAGGAATTATTTCCCTGGTGAAGAAAAACCCCTTCACAACAGTTGGCCAAATCAAGAACACTCTCCAGGAGGTAGGTGTATATGTGTCAAAGTCAACAATCAAGAGAAGACTTCACAAGAGTGAATAGAGAGGGTTCACCACAAGATGTAAACCATTGGTGAGCCACAAAACAGGAAGACCAGATTAGAGTTTGCCAAACAACATCTAAAAAAGCCATTACAGTTCTGGAACAACATCCTATGGACAGATGAGACAAAGATCAACTTGTACCAGAGTGATGGGAAGAGAAGAGTATGGAGAAGGAAAGGAACTGCTCATGATCCAAAACATACCACCTCATCAGTGAAGCAAGGCCTCATTGAAGTTCTCTGTGCTCATTCTGATTTCTACACAGAACAATAACTTTAAATACTAAACGTTCTACAAAACAGCTCAAAGTTTTGAGACTAAAAGTAGCTATCGAAATAATCATGTGGGAAAAAATATTAACTTGTTTATATGCATTTTAAAATGTATGTATTAGCAAGGAGAAAGTCCTTTTTTATTTTACAAATTACCACAATATACCAGATTACAATACACCAGATCTATCAACATGTGATTATGCAAACCGCTGGAATACTGTATGTTAGGGGGTACAAAATAAAAGATGATTATATGGGTATATATACTGAATTTATCTAAATCTGTAGGGCTCTATCTGCATCCAAATGTAAAAATTCCTTGTTTGGGTTGCCATTTTCCGCTGAAGTGGGCCAAGACTTCTATTGATTACCTGGGAATTCAAGTTCCTAAGCACCCGTCTGCATTTTATAAGCTTAATTTTTCGAATGCAATTACATATACGGCCAAGGAATTGGAGGGCTGGAGACACCTCTGTCAATCGTACATGGGTAGAGCTAATCTAATCAAGATGGTAACATTCCCAAGGTTGTTATATTTATTTTAGGCTCTTCCTCATTTTTTCACTCAAAAGAATATTCTATTGTTAAAAACCCTTTTTAGAAAAAAATGTTGGCAGTCCAAACGCCCTCATATAGGGTTGATTAAATTGCAACAAACCAAGGCTAACGGAGGTATTAGTTTTCCTTATATCCTAAATTACAACCACGCTGCTATATTAAGATATCTTCGGGATTGGCCACATGGCCAGGATATTTATGCAAACTCGTCAATTGAAGGCCAATTGTTAGAAGATTGTACTCTAGTCAGTTTTTTGCATATTCCAATTTAATTCCCATATATTTATTTTTTTGCCCTTTATAAGCAATCCAGCGTTTAAGGGAGGTAAAGCTTTGTTCCCTTTTACCAAGTTTTACAAAGAAGGTTTGACTAATATTGGTACTTTTATTAATATTTTGCTAAAACGACCTCTCTCATATTCTGAGACGTCCGAAAGATTCTCTTTGTTCCGCACACATCCCCTTCCTTGCCTTTTTGCAAGCGAAACATTTATGTAGTGTCCGTAATTTAGTGGTTCTCAGAAGCGGACTGGGACAACACGTTAAATACTATACTTTTATCGGAGCCAGCTTCTAGGAAGGCGTTATCGATCCACTATTCCTTCCTAAGACGGCCAATGCAACATGAGGAGGTACGTTCAGGAATGAGCCGATGGGTACACACTATCCCCTCATTATCATGATATTCTTGTCAAAACACTTCATCAATCACGAAACCTATTCCCTGCAATTCAATATCAGGAAATGTTCTTGAATATATTTCATAAAGCATACTTCTCCCCTCATCGCCAGTTCCTTGCAGGTATGTCTTCCTCGGCCTCTTGCCCTCGCTGTCATCCCCTGTGGCGGATTTATAGCATTATTTATAGCCCGCAAAGCTATACTTCAGACATGGATCAATGCCACGCCCCAAACATTGCGACTTTTTCAGGAAAGCTTTTCCATGCATTCAACATGGACTGGATGGAAACTTTGCTAGAAAAAGAAACGTGTTTCAAAAAATTTTCAAAATTGGGAAAGCTATATTGAGACCTTGAATTTAGATCAGAGGCGTAAAATTCAAGAGTCATTGAAACTAACTCAGTGGTACTGTCTTCAAATAATTTTGGAGGATCCGTTTAGATAGTTGAAGGGATTTTTCCTGTTTTTGCTTTCTTTCTCCTCCGCCGCCCCGTTTTTTTATTTGGTGCCATGGTCCGGCGGCTGTGCTCCCCTACCTTTTTTCTTTGGTGTTTAACGATGTAATGTATGGAGAGGTGGATTTTGTGAAGAGGTCGAAGAATAATAACAGTAAAGGACTATTCACATCTTTATCTTTTGCTTCAAGATAAGTTTTATTTTTTTGTCATAAACTTATACCATTAGGTTTTTGACTATAAGTGTATAACTGTCGACAGTTAATTTTATGACTCTTTATCATAAATGGAATTGTATGTATGTATATGTGTTCACTATATTTTCCCTTTTCTTGGAAATGAAAGGGAACCGCTTATTTTCATGGCGTTTCAATAAAATTTTCTTTTAAAAAAATAAATAAAGATTATTATATTAAAAAGGATTTATGAGTTTAGCCTTGATAGTAGGGGGGAGGGGGTAGTATTTTATAATTGAATTAGGTGGTCATTAATAATTTATTTATGATTGGGGCTTCATTTTTATTATTTTAATGTCACAGTAGATGTTGTCAAGATAATGAAATAAGTGTTGCCACATCTTAAATTATTATAGCCCCATAATTTAATTTAATATGGCCCTCTTAAAATTTAATGTTAAACACATATTACTATTTTAATGTACAGATTGTTAGTATGTGCCATTCATTAAAAAAAATAACTTCATTAAATGTGTGTTGATGGAGCTATAGCTAATAGGACTCCATGTATGAATGCTTGTATTTGACAAACAAATAATTATGAATTGGGGGAAATTATTCAGTGATTACTGATTGGCTGGACAGGAAAGAAGAGTCTTTGAGGTTCTTGACATGTTATTTTAGTGTGGTTTAGTTCAGGGGCTTTATTGGGGGTGTTTATACTTGTTTTGGGACTACGTCAGATCAAAACAAAGAATGATGATGGCTTTTCTAGGAAGGAAAACACGGACTGCACTTGGAGTACGTCTGATGGATATTTGAATATTTTTTGTTCCTTCTTTGGGTAGCGGTATGTATTTTGTTCATTAAAATGTAACTTTCTAAAATTGTTTGCATAGAAAATGGTTTTGTTTTTTTTCCATTTGGTTGGTGACATGCACAGTTGTGCTCTCTATCAGGGTGAAGATGGGAGAAATTTATCCGAGTACAAATGTGTCCACATACATCTATCTTCCATGCGCTACAAGTCGCGTTATACATAATGTGTGAGTGCCGTGTGACTTGGTAGCGGCGAGCATCTTTTCGGTCGACGTTTTACATTCCGATGCGTCTTATTTGCACAGCAGTGCAAATAGGTATGCACAAGCAGCTTCTGGTAATTAAAATGATATGTGACATGCCTATATTCTGTGGGCAACTGCGGGTGTATCTGCATGCGAAATGTAACGTTAGTGTCAGCAGCTGTGACACTGTAACGTAGCGTTTAGCATGCAGATACAATGGCAGTTGCACACAGAACATAGGCATGTCACATATTTTAATTACCAGAAGCTGCTTGTGCGTTCTACTCACACCACTGCGAATAAGACGCATCGGAAGGTAGAAAGTTGCACAAAAAGATGCTCTGCGCTAGTTGAATGAAAAGGCACTTTCAGTGTTGAAGTTGTTTGTCCACACCCACGTTGATTTTTAATATATACTACCCCAGTTTTACAATAGATAACTACATCTTACAAATTCACACTGTAATTTGGTGTTGCAAGTATATTGAACAGAATATTCCTCTATAATTACGTGGCAGTTATACTTAGAGTACTTCTCTTTATTTGCAGGTTTCCAACAAAACTTTGAGGAACTTTGACAAAGAGGGAGCATGGAAAGCCGTTATGGTACAAATGACCCAATAGCCTGGTTTCTGGACTTGATATTGAACAAATTCCTTGCAACCAGGCCGTTCTTTACTGACAATATGTTGAGCAGACCTGTATCAATGCACAAATGTGTTCATATAAACAAGACTATAGTTCTTCAAGTAACTAACCTCTGCATGTCTTCACATTTGTGCACCATTGAAGTGGTTCTTAGTTTGGCCACAAAGTTATTCCCATCTCATGTACAGTAAGGTATGCTTACAAGTGTACTTTACATACATTTCTGTACCTAGAAACCTATAAAGCTCATAGCTATTTTTCTACACTCTTATGGGGGGCTGCCGCTGTTTCTTACCTTAGGGGGGCTGCCGCTGTTTCTGGTACCGGCGCCTACACAATGAATGTCAGGCACCAGGACTTGCGCATGAGTATAACGCTAGATCCCAACTTCTCGGGGCTGCATTGGTAGCAGCCCCCAGAAGCCCTGTTGGGCTGCCCGAAAGGCAGAGCAGCGGCTTCCTCTGGATCCCCCTCACTGCTTATGGCAGCCAGGACTGGCAGTCCCAGGGGGAGGAGACACTTCCCCCTGGGGCTGCATGTCCTGTGCGTGACTGGCAGGTGGCGCTTCCAATAGGAAGCCATCTCCAGTCACATTGTAGCCAGTGCAGTCACGGATTGCACTGGCTCACTGAACAAGTGGAGGATTTTACTGGGGGGGCTGCAGCCTCGCAGCCGCTAGGTAAAATCCGCCACTGCTCTTATGTGTAAATTGATCACTCTCAAGAGCCTAATTACAAAATTCCATCAAATTCTTTGGGTAGCGATATGTATTTTTTTCATTGAAATTTAACTTTCTAAAATTGTTTACATAGAAAATGGATTTGTGTTTTTTCCATGGAAAAATTTGGTTGGTGACATTCACAGTTATGCTCTCTAACTGGGTGAAGATAGGAGAAATTTATCAGAATACATATGTGTCTACATAAATCTATCCCCCCGTGCGCTACAAGTCACGTAACACATAACATGTGAGTGCCGTGTGACTCGGTAGCACTGAACGTCTTTGTGGGGCGATGTTTTACCTTCCGATGCGTCTTATTCGCACAGCGGTGCGAATAGTTATGCACAAGCAGCTTCTGCTGATTAAAATGATATGACATGCCTATATTCTGTATGTGTGACTGCGGGTATATCTGCATGCGAAATGTAACGTTACAGTGTCAGCGGCTGTGATACTGTAACATAGCATTTCGCATGTAAATACATCGGCAGTTGCACACAGAACATAGGCATGTAGGGATTCTTAGTTTGGCCACAATGTTATTCCCACCTCATGTAAGGTATTTTTACAAGTGTACTCTACATAACCTATAAAGCTCATAGCTATTTTTCCACACTCTTTTATGTATAAATTGATCACTCTAAAGACCCTAATGATTACAAAATTCCATTGCATTACTAAGTAAGTTTTATGTATTTCAGTTGCTCCTATAAAAGTATCTGAGAAATTACATGTAATAAATGTTGTAAGTAGTCTCCTTCATATTTTTTAAAGAGTACAATTATTGATGTACGCAAACAAAATTTTAAACAAAATAAAGCATAATCCTACATAACAATGTAATTGACAATATTTGGAAAAGTAATATAGTTAAAAATTGCATGTGAAGAACAGGCTACATGAAATAAGATCTAGTTCAGGCCTGGACAAACTGTGGCACTCCAGGTGTTGTGAAACTTCTAGCCCCAGCTTGCTTTGCCAGATATCTTTTATATATTATAATTATTACAATATGCCATAAGGAGAGGCGCTGGCCGGGGGAACAGTGGCATGGAGGGCGCAGCCGCGGTCAATCTACCAGTGCCATCTAGTCTGGCAGCCAAGCACTGGCTATCACAGTCAGTCATTGACTGCTAAGGTCGCCCCCACTTGCCGCTACTGGTCGGGACTCTCTCTTTCATCCCCTACCGGAATGTCAGCCGTAATGACGTCATGCCATTCGGAGGAGAATGCTCAGCACGGTGAGAGGAGCCGCATCCAGCATGTTCTTCAGCCAACCCCTGTACTCCCAATGTGGGGTGGAACCGGCCTGGACCCTGACGCTGGTCTGACTGAATGTCAGTCAGTGACCGTCTATGACTGTCTGGTTGCTGCTGTGACTGACAGCAGTGTTTTGTGTGTCAAGCTCCATCCTGCAGGGAGAACAATTTTTTCATTCATTTATAAGTGAGAACGGGAAGTATATATGTCTAGTGTACAGGGGACTTGGACACAAAGATATTCCATCTGGGAGGATACTGTCCAGGCCTCATGGTGTTTATGATGTGGGTTGTGTTATTATGTATTATGTACTGTGTGTGCGTGTGTGTATATGTGTGTGTGTATATATATATAATATATATATAATTGCGATAGCTTGGGGTAATTAGTTTGGTAGATTAGGGTCAGTGGTGCTGTGATTATGTGCAGAATTAGAGTCCACACGTGGCATTCCAGTAAAAGTAAACAAAAATGGTACTTTACTGCCACAAAGAAATCAGGAAACAAAAATAGAAAATAACAAACAACCTAGCCCTCTCATAGGGCACTAGCTCACTTCTTGAACACTCTCTACAGAAGCAGCTAGTCTGCTTGAAAGTCTCTAATAGTCTCTGAGATTGGTGGTCCTTCCTGCCACATGCAGGACTGGGCACTGGCCTCCTTGCCTGGTATAGCTTGCTTAGCTTGTTGGCTGCCACCTCTCACAAGGATACTGTCAGAGGTATAGGGATTTCCCTGCCTCCTTGCAGGTATGATCCTGACCACCTGGTCTGCTTCACTCTAACTGCAGCTCCACCTGGACTGTCTGACTGTCCACCAGCAGCCTCACCTGGGCTCTGGTCATCTGGCAGCCCTTAGGCATCTTCCCACAATGCCCTTGTACTCTGTGTGGGCGGATCCATCCTGCCCCACACAGAATCTGCTGCTCACCAGCACCATCTCTGTTGATACTGCCAAATATGGAGACTATTGCAGTAATCAATGTGGGAGCTAATGAGTGCATGAATTATAGTTTTTGCTGTGTCTTGTGTAAAATATGGGCATATTCTGATATGTTTTCTTTAGATATATGCAACAGGATTTGTAAACAGATTGAATGTGGGCAACAAAAGTGCAGAGTCTTGTGGGTTAGTGTTGATTGTCGAATTATCAACAGTGATAAAGATATCAGGTTGGTAACTGCTATTGGCCGGTGGAAATATTAATTCTATGTTTGAGATAGCGAGATGGCATCCAAAATGAAATGGCATAACATTCAGAAATGTGGACCAATACTGGTGGTGACAAATCTGGGGAGGATTCAGTGTCATCTGCATACAGATGATACTGAAATCCAAAAGAGCTAGTTTGTAAAGAGACATTGTATATATTGAGAAAAGCAGAGGACCTAAGACTGAGCCTTGCGGTAATCCAACTGGTAGAGGTAGCGAAGAGGAGGTCTATCCAGAGAAACAAACAGTGAAAGAGTTTAGATAAGTAAGATGAGCACCAGGATAGGACTGTGTCCTTAAGACCTACAGATTGTAGTGTTTGCTTGAAAAGAGAGTGGTCAATAGTGTCATAAGCAGCAGAGAGATCCAGAAGAATAAGTGAGTAATGGTCTTTAGACTTTGCAGTAATCAGATCATTTACTATCTTAGTGCTGTCTCTGTGGAGCGTTTGTAGCAAAAGCCTGACTGAAGTGGGTCCAATAAGTTGTGCGAGTGAAGAAAGTGTGTGAGGTGGGTGTAGGCAAGTCTCTCAAGTAGCATAGAGGGAAGCTGAAAGAAGGGATGGTAATTTGAGAAAGAGTTGGGGTCAGAATTTTGTGGGGGCTTTTCAGAATAGTTTTTACTGCATGCTTAAATAATAATGCAAGCTACCACTAGAGAGAGATTACAGATTTTAGTTTAGTTTGAAATGAGCACAGGAGACAAAGCTCTGATGATTTGTGAAGGTATAAGATCAAGAGGAGAGTTAGTGAGATGAGTGTAGATACTTCATCATCATTTGTTGGATCAACTGAAGAGAAGGTGCCAGAAGGTTTAGAGAAGTAATTGAGCAGGTTTATGGCTATTGAAACATATGATTACATATGGCCAATACCTTTGTTAGCGATAATTCTTCTGTCTGCAAGCATAAGTGCCGGAGCTATTCAATTGTCCACATCGTGGCCAGCACTTAAGTTGGGAGATGCTGTTTACCGCAACTAATGCCCAAGATTTAGTCCTGGTAAACAACATTTTCCAACTTAAGTGCCGGGCGCGATGCTGTTAGCGCAAACGGTAAGCCTACAACTAGCATCACGTTACTAGTTAAGTAGGATTTCTGTTCGTACCTCAGGAGGGTGTGAGCAAAATCCTCTAGTCACAGGATTACAGCGCGACCAATTCAATGCTGTAGCTCTGGGCCTGGAGCTAAATAATATTGTGTTCCATTTAATTCCCCTCTGTGATCAGGTTACGTTATGTGGAGTTTTTATGACTTGTCATGATGATCTTGAGTCTATGCACAAACAATGGAACAGATTACCTTTAATTGCTTTAAAAGTTCCACTCCACAGATTTATGTACTCAGTGAATGGGTTTTAGCTTTCTGCTTAGATCCTCTAAGACATATTCTATGTTCTTAGGTGGCCCTATTTCTAGCATCTGTAAGATGCCTGCTTTTGTTTTCTTCTAGTGTGACTGTAAATTTTAGTTTCAAATGCCATTCTGGTTGCAGACATATTTGTCCATCAGCAAGTGTGTAAGGGCAGTCTGCAGACCGCCCGTACTCATGCAGCTGCGTGGAGGGGGGCGGACCCACCCCCTCATACACACTTAACACAGATGATGGTTGTTCAGTGTGTATGAACAACCATCATCTGCAGATATATCTGTTTAGTTTGTACCCAGCATTAGGCCTTGTTTCCATAGCATTTATCAGTCTTAAGTATGTGTCATGTTGACTGTACAGAAGTATCCTTACCATGTGGTTTTCCTCAGCCATTGATTGGAGTTGTACTAGGGTCTTTTCAATTTATATGTTCCTTTTGTTTGCCAAGTCTCATTTGGTATAGTTTTAACATTAGAAACAGCGTATTGTTTACACTGGATCTTTATTCGTCAATTCAATGTGAATTAGCTGGTAATTTTCAACTAATAAGCTCACACCTGTCTTTGTTGTCCCATTCAAGATTAAGTCTGGTCTGTCTGTATTAAGGTGGCCATACATCTGCGATGGATCGTTGTGATGCTGGGATGCGATCGGAAATTTCTGATCGCCCATCGCAAACTTCCAATCGTCCACCATCGATGTTCTGCGATTCGTAGCCGGATCGCAAACATTTGCCATGTTAAATGTTGACGATCGCGATCATTTTTTGACCGCGATCGGCAATATCCAACATGTTGGATTTCTGCGATCCCGCGGTGCCGTGTTGCAGAATCGCGGCAATCCATCACAGATGGATGGGGCCCATTACTAGTATCACACAAGTCATCTCTGGATATCTGCATCTCATTCTTAAATTTCTACAGCTGATAATATAGCTGATAATTGGCATTGTTCAGTATAGCCACTGCTTTGTGTTTTTAACTTCTTTACTCCCTTTGAAATACACTTTTGAGTCACTCACATATACTCTGCGGATTGAATGTATTTGTCCGCAGTGCTGTGTGTGGCTTCCAAACTTGTTGAAAAATATGCTTCTTTGTTAAAGCGTCATACATACAGGGAAGATTGTGGGATAAGCTGTACTGTAACCAATACAAATACGCTTCTTTACATGGAGGATTAACAAGAAGATTATAGAAGAGAGTACATTATAACAAAAAGACTACATAGAATAAAATGAAGATACAGCCAACCTACTATCCCTCAACTATAGTTTCTCAAGTATTACATATCCTGTAATTGTTATACTCCAGCAGTGGATAGATGGAGGAAAGCAATTAATGTTAAATATAAATAAACTATAAGAAGTACAATGGGGTAACCATGAAGCTAGACATCTAAGAAGATAATAGGATAGTTATAAAAAGGAATAGTTTATTAAAATTTGGCAATTGTGGTAGATTAAGAAGTGAAGTAAGTGACACCTACATCTTTCATTTCAGAAATTCAGCCCTAATAAAACTAACAGATTTTTTTAAATTTGAAAATCTATCCAAATACCTTTTGAGTAGAACTGTGATTTTAAGCATGCAAAAATTGATTGTGCTAGAAACAATTACAAAGATTAATGTCATTTATAAAATTTTTATTCAATGTTTTCTGAAAATGTACACGCATAACGCTTATAAACTATTTTTTTCAAATTTGATACATATATATATATATATATATTTTTTTTTATAACTAATATTTACACACAATTATTTTGGGGCCACAGATAACAATTAAGTAATAAGAATAATAAGGTATCAGTAGGTGTTTGTCCCACATTTAGCTTTAAATGACTGCTTGCTTATCAATTTATAGATGGGAGTTCCAAATGTAATGCTGAACAGTTTTAAACTCCGCCTATAGGAAAATTGAGGAGCTCTTAACATTCTTTCAATCTCAACTGCTCAGTTTATTAAAATTCAGGGGTTGAAAGGATTATTCCATACACTGATTGCTTAGGGGGGACAATTTTCTGAACATTTCCTCTGCAAATGTGCTGTGTGTTTGGCTTGATTGTCTTGCTGAAAGGCAAATTTTCTACAGATGTAGCAAGCATTAACATGACATTAGGCATTTCACATTGACATGACTACCGTTTGTCACCACCAAATGTGGGCTTGTTTTCACATTGATACACTAGATAACCAACATCAATAACGGAATTATTTTATAAATTATTTTTCCTATTGAAAATAAATGATGGCATGCGCCCTCCTAACATGAAGAGCCAGCATCAGGTTACCATTATCTCAATGATAACCTGTATCATCTCCTATAGCCAGTACAGGTTGTGGTTTAAAACCATTTCAGTATATTTTATTTTTGGGTCTCAGAGGATAAACGGAGCGGGCCGGCAAACAATTAGCACCCGTTCAGTTAACAGGACTAGTTGAATCCCGCCCATAGTCTGTTATTCACTAATTGATGGCCACATTATTTAGTTTCTCATTTATTTTCAAGCAAAAATGTGAATGCTTCATACATTTTTAAATGGCTTTTTATTCTTTTACATCCAAAAATTGGTGTGCAACCCAAGATTACTCTAATAATATGTATTATTTTACCTGTCAACCAGCAATGTGTTTTAAATCTGTTTAATCGAAAATTTTGATTGATCAGTAAAAGATTAATATAGACTTCAGTAGACTGCAAAATTACTAGCGATTTGGTAACACTTAAATGGTCACAAAACTTCAGCCAATATGTTTCAAATTATAATAGTTCCCAGATGAATTTATCCCCAGTGAAAATGAAGCATCTTGACTATAACTATGAAGCTAACCGCTTAATGAATTCAGTACTGTGCAAAATGTAAAATAATCCAGAAAAATAATATCCCATATTCTCTCAATTAATAGAACTGCGGGGATTTGGTATCCATGACCCTCATGATTGAGTAGTTATTGCCTGACAATCTTTGAAAGTAAACAGTCTGATCTGAGGTATTTTATAAGCTGTTCTGTTATTTTAAGTCTGAGCTGTGTTCAGACACATTCTCGAGCAGCATACACACCATGTGGAAAAAGGTGCAGTTGCTGCTGTATTTACACAAACTGATGGTAGTATGGATTTTGGAGAATTGCTGCCTTTTGGTTTGAGCAAGTAAAAGGGCCTCCTGACTCTCGGGGGGAAATTTACTAAGAATCATGTTGGAATGCGAACCATTCTCACACCTTATTGCCAAAATGGTTTTTGATCAAAACGCACGAGATTCGTGTTTGCTTGCATTTTGTCATTCGATGGTGTATCTAGTTGTGTTATGGCTTGTGCAAGATCAGTTAATTTGGGGGTTAATCTCAACTGAGTTCACAACTGAATTTACAAATGGGTAATTCGACGGAACCCACACCCCCTCAAATGCGCATGTCAAGTCGGAGGTAATCGCAAACCTAAACTGATTGGCCAGAATTCGCACATGCTACTATGGCGTCACCATGGTGGAATAAATATGCCCACAAACCACCGGGAACACGTGCATTGGTGTCATTCGTGTTTGGAGTGTGTGTGCCAGTGGTTTGAAGAGGAAAGATTTGCTTATATCTAATTTGATTGGTTGATGATAGTGTAAGTTGTCTTGTGTTTTTCTGTAGACTTCTAAGGCTTTAAACTCTGTCTCGTTTTTTTTTTTGTCCTGTGTCATTTTTTTTTGCCTTGTCATTGCTTGTGAGTGTCTGTGGTTTATGTGGATGAGGTGGTGTTAGAGACTTTTTTATTTTCTTTTATTAGTTTTCAGTGTGTTGTGTTTTTATGGAGAAGGAGAGTGGTAGCAGGAGGGCAGGGGAAATGGAATCAGATATGGAAGAGGCTTCTGTGAAGCAGCCTTTGCTGTAGTTTGACTTGGAGGAGGAGGAGGAGGAGGATGAAAGCACAGTGGCCCACGGCAAAACAGTGGCCCACGGCAAAAGTTCGTTTTGAATTTGTGAAAAATGCGGCCCATTTAAATGGGGTCATGAAGCATAACGACCATTTGTTCTAGCGATACAAGTGGTCGGAAGAAAATTTGTGATGTGGCATCAAATACTGGATCAGGTCAACTGCTCAGGGACGCTGAAGGCACAGTCGATGTCTATGAAAAGTGCTTCAGCGATGGTAAGATGTGTGTGAAGAGCAAAATGGCCACAGAGACCAAACATCAAAGGCAGACTGGTTTCGGATCCTCCTTCCAAATGGAGTGGCTGGACTAAGAAGAGTCATTGTGCTCCATCATCCTGCCAGAGGTGATTGATGCTGTCCATGTCCACAACATAGATGCTCTGCCCAAAAAGTGTGAGTTATATTATAATCATTACCTTTGTCATGTCATTTTAATGTGTTAACAGTCTCATATTTTTGTTCTTAGCAATGAAACTTCAACCCAATCACCATAATACTTAGCAAACAATGTCCATTGTTTTGTGCATACCTGGATATGTCAATTATTGATGTGAATTAATATATGTCACCACACGGCCGCTTTAATTCTCTTACACCTGTTGTATGTAGGTTGGGGGGAAAAAACTTGAACTTTAGTAATCACCAAGAAAAAGCTTGGTTTACTTGTTAGTGCCATTACAACTCTGTTGATATATGAAAAAGGTAAATCATTAGGCCGATGCACTGTACAGTTGCTTGTTTTCTCTGGTCATGTTTTGGACAATGTACAATGGTTTTCTTTTGTTATTTGTTACAAATGTCCTTGCAGGTTTTCTTTTTGTTAACAAAATGTTTTTCCATGAATGCAATTTGTTTAAATCTCCCAATATTACATCACAGGCAAAACTGTTAGTGGCAAGAAGAAACATGTGAGACTACCCATATGCATACTTGCCTACCTTTTGCCTGTCCTCTCCGGGAGAAGCCTGGGGAGGACAAGCAGGTGGGCTGTGACAAGGGCAGGGCCTGATGGGTATTGTCATTAAGCCCCGCCCCTTCAAGACAAAGTGCCGCGATTGGCTTAAATGTAAATAGGGGCGGGGCTAAATGGTGTGATTCTCCATGAATCACGACATTTAGCCCCACCTCCTACACGGGACCCACGATAGCTGCGGAAATTCTCCCCATTCTGCCCACTTCACTAGGAAGTGGGCAGAATGTGGGCGAAATGCCTACCCTTCCGCAAAACCCGGGAGGGTAGGCATGTATGCCCATATGGCAGGATGATGCAACGCCAGGTAAATACATTTTGCATATTGTGCCTTGGTAATGTATAAACACATGCTTCTATTGTAATTTACACATGCTGAATTTCTTTAAGGTCCATCTTCAACAGGACAATTTGCCAGGTAGTAGCCAGCACCGCCGCATTCTGTTGGCAGTAGGGAGACCCAACAAGGACAAAGCCTGTTCATGCCGCAGACACCTCCCTGTGCGCAGCCATTTGGTGAGTATCTGTGATGAACGCGTGCATGCATTAACATTTTACATTTCAGGCAAATGTCTTGTTAAGTACTTTAGAAAAGCAAACTTTGGGTTACATGTCTGGATTTCCTGTAAAAAGTGGCAAACCATCACAATAGAGACTTTTAACTTAATGAAATGTTTGCATGTACTGCAAAAAATACAAAGTCTTCTTGAGAAATGCTTGTGTACAGCTCCATGTTTGCAATGCTGTACTCCACAAAAGATCATATGTTCACATTTGTAAAAAACATTGTACATGAACCTCCTTCTTCTTTCAACCACTAAATGAAACATCTGTATTTTGGGATGACAATGTTTTTTTTTTTTTTTTTTTTAAAGAGTGCCCCTGTCTGTTTGGCTCCAAAGAGAAAACATTTCCAAAGTCCACCATTGGTTATTCTGCTGTGTGTTGACTTCTTTTCATGTATGCACTCAGACTTACGTATTCTTTTCCTTTAGATCCACACACTGAAGGTCCTCAGTCACAAGAATCCAGCCATGTGCATGTTCCAAACTCTGACCAATGTGGTACGGGACATTAATCAAAATAAGGTCATTTTAAATTCTACAATAATGAGTAGATTCCCTGAGGCTATAAGTACTAACGGTAACAGTTTAAACCCCTCACCCGCACCAACACCACCTAGGCGTGGGGCCTGCACCAGAGGTGGAGCCGCAGGTCCAAGTCGCTCATCACCCTCCCCTAGTCAGCCATCACAATAAAGTTTCAACATGTCTTAATTTTTTTGTTGTATGCTGTTAAAATACACATGATTTCTATGCTGCACCAAAAAAATGATATTACACATATGTGTATGTGTATAAAAAACAAAAAGGTGTTTATGTTTATTCCCTTTTGGTGGGAATTTATTTTTCCTATCAAGAAGACCTTTACTAAAAGCAAGTAAGAACATAATATGCAGGTATTGACGTAATAAAACTTGTGCATTGTTTCATTTCTTTTCTATTAGAATATAAAAGCAGTTATCATGTACTAATTTGTATTTTGTATCTAACTCTCCTTCAAATAATTGCTAAATGACTAGGAATACTTTAGAAAATAAAAATGTGCAAATACCCTGATATGTTAATTAAATAGTGTGTGAAAAATAGTGACCTACTTCACCGCTAAATTACATTTTGAACAATGTCACTAATTAGCATGCCAAGTATATAATGCAGAAAAAGAGGCACCCTTACATTGTTTTGTCTCATACATGTATTCTTCATTGACTACTGATATTGAAAATAATTAAAATGATTTTCACATGTCAGCACGATTTGTAAAACACGTGCATTGATTTCATGCATTGAAGTGCGACTTGGACGATTTTGTCAATTTGGACAAGACGAGTCTTAGTAAATTCGTAAATTGCATTGGGGCCAAAGCTACCATGCGAATTTGACCTTTAGTGAATTCCCAAATTGCAGGATCGCACCTTTATCAATGAATTTGCCCAAATTGACCAAACACAATTCTTAGTAGATTTCCCCCTAGTAGTTTAATAAGTATATAGTAAATGGCAAGCAAGTCCAGGCACATGCAGTACAGTATATAACCCAGGATATGGGAGGAAGTGGAAAGGGGTCACTATAATTAGTGACTGGCTTTCCTTAATCATATCAGGCTTAAAGATAAAATCAATAATAATAAATTTATTCTTAGTATATATTGACAAAAATTCCTAATACACTAACATAAATAGATTTAATCAAAGCAGTTAGTGTGCATAGACAGGTCTGACAGGTGGAGAAAGCCACAACAGGTCTGGCAATGAACGTGAATAAGGCATGATCCGTTCCAAAAGGAGCCATGGTGTGGGAGTCTCAGAAGACTAATCTCTGGCCTGACCAAGCATGCAATTTGATAATATTCCAGATTTGGACATGCCAACCTCTCTTCTATGTCTGACAGAGACATCCTAGCTAGCAGAGGTTTCTTCATTCTCAAGGGAGGGTGGAAGCACTCTGGGTATGGTCAGAAATAAATACTGAAAATGTTAAGATTACCACAATTATTGTAACACCAAATGTCCCAGCCACAAGACCTAATAAAACATCCAATTATGCATCAGAGCTGATATGGTAGGGTGGATGAAAATTATAAGCAATTATCTCATCTTCCATAGCAAATAGGCAGATTTTGTTGTGAACCCCATGGAGTTTAGAGCCCTGAGTAGAACAAAAAGTACTGGAATATATTCTCACTGAGGGATTAGAGTAAAGCACCAAAATAAAGTCCTGAAAACTCCCTCCGATCTCAAAACACCTCAAGACTTCTATCAGCCCCAGTGGACCCTGTTGAATGCGTGTTTAATATCCCACAAATGCAACTTCCTTTGATGTAGCATATGCTTTGAATAAGTTAAAAACTTATTGGGTATTATCAAGGGCCTATCTGCCAATCACAAACCCAAGTTGATGTTGCTGAACTAAGGTTGGAACCAGTAGACCCAATATGTGTGTGACCATTTTCTTATAAATCATTAGGTCTGTGACTCCCTCATGGGCACCCTTGGCCTTTAGAATGCGATATATATGACCTATATTACTGGTTTAAGCAAACATACATATAGACTGTCACAAAACTGGGACTTAGTCATGCTGACCCTGTCCAGCATTGCTTTGTTAAGGTGGGTCACTCTTTCCAAGAGTACTGTGACTTCATTCCTGAGGGCCATGGGCACAGCCACGTTAGCTTCTGATCAGTTGAGCACTAGTATCCAGTCTCTCCCTTCTTGTGATCTCACTCTTTAGTGAGTAAGTTCTACCTCCGATCCACTGCCTGAACCTGTGGTGCTGTCTATTGGGTTCCTGCAAGCTTCTGCCCCTGAGTCTGCTCCATCCACTCTGTGGCATTGTGCTGTATCCTGCTTCCAGCCTGCACCTTGCCATCCTGTGTTCAAGTACCAGTCCCTATCGGCTCAGCTGCTGTCCTCTTCTGTCCTATTCCAGTTCAAGCCTGCAGTAATACCCTGGCTGGCTGCTGTCCTCTCTGGTTCTATTCCTGTTCAAGCCTTCGGCTCCTCCAGTTCCATTCCAGTTCAAGCCTGCAGTTCCACTCTGGCTGGCTGCTGCTCTCCAGTCCCATTCCGGTTCAAGCCTGCGGTTCCACTCCGGCTAAGCTGCTGTTCTCTCCGGTCCCATTCTGGTTCAAGTCTCCAGATTCATTCCGGTTCTACATCTGCTACTTCCGGTCCCAATCCTGTTCAAATGAGGCCCAAGTCTGTGACTTATCCCTGTTTCCAGCCTGCATAGTAGCCTGAAGTCTCCTGGGAATCATATACACTTTCCTTGTACTTCGCAGTGCCAAATCTGCCTACAGTGATGCTGACTACAAGCAAGTCCTCTGAACACAACTCTCCAGCTCATTGCAGGTTCCGTTGGACTGTACTTTAGATTACCTTTCTACCCTGCAGTTATAATGCTTACTCTCAGAATTGCAGCTTCTGACCTACTGAGTCCCTTTACTCACTATACCATCAGTATCACCATCAATGGTGGTTGTTGCCCTTAAGGTCCTCTCTTAGAGTGTTGGGGTTCATGCTGATTCTCTTCTCCAGTGTTTACTCTGGTTGCTGGGGACTGAGTGCTGAATCTGGATTCATCTTTGAAGGTCTAGGCTCCAGTGACCCAGCTCTTAAATTGGTTTGCAGAATCTGTTGGCAGACTCCTTGCGAGCTACCGCTCACTCCTCTCTTCCCTGAGTTCTCAAACACTAGTTCCTGTCTCTTATCCCTATATACGGGTAAGGGGTTAAGTTCCACACTCTTAGGTCCAGGGACAGACTGGGAGCTTTATATGTGTCACTAACCTCTCTGAAGGCACCATGTATTTACCCTATGAATAGACAATTCAATCACTATTATTCCGCTATGACCCGACAGACCAGTCCATGGGTCCTGACAAGGATCTCAAAATCCCAAATGTGACATAGATGCAGTAGTACAAAACAGATGGAAGATTTCTCTAATGGCAATTAAGCATGTTAATGCATATTTTCCATTTTATATCCTGGTTTGCACTCAGAAGTGGAAAATAAATGAAGATAGCCAAAGTGGATGTATAAAAACTTTTTTATGCAGGAAAGCAACAAGGGTATAGGTAAATAACATCCGTCAGTCTCGGACTGGGGCATGAAAGGCCCACCGGGGGAAGACAGTGGTAGGGGCCCAGATTTAAAGGGTGTGGCCAGCCTCCAGATTGGTGTGGCCAGTCACAACAAAGGATTGGCTAAACATTATAGAGGACAACATGGAGACTAAAGTGCATGGTCTGTTCATCAATGTTCCTGCTCTCCCAGGTTACTGACTCTGTAATAGAGTAACAATGTACTGTATAATTCAACCTGACATTAGAAAGGGAGGTGGGGCCCACAAGCAGTGGGGCCCACCGGGGATTTCCCCTGTACCCCTGTGGGCCAGTTCGACCCTGATGTCGGTGCTATCTAGTTGACCTGAATATTCAGTTCTATAGATGGTAGAATGCAAGTTGTTCACTATCAGCTGTTGGTACATATTTCCACTTATCCTATATCTTTGCTGTCTTTTTCTTTAAACTTTCAAAAACAACTGATAATTACTAAGCAACTACAGTGTGCTATGGTATTTAATTGATCTGTACTTCCTCTAAAAATACAAATATATAGGTGTAATTTATTTTCCAAAAGCAAATATTACTGCATTCTCTATCTTACTTCCTGAAATACATATGAAACTAGACCTCATTCATGTCATATCAGTTTACATTTTAAAATGACAGCCTATACAGAATATAGGGTTCGATTCAGAGATGGACGCAATGCCGATGTTTACGCAGTTGAGCGATTATCGGTGATCTGTACATGCATCCGAGTTGCATTACTCATGCGTCAAGTTTCATTCCCGATGTCGCTTGCAGTGAGGATTTATTTGCAAAGTGACTGAAAGGAAGGCACCGTTTCTAGGTGGCAATGGGGGTGGCGACAAAAACGTGACGTGACCGTTTTCAGAGCACGTCTCTGCAACTGTATGCAAATAATGTCTCAGGCGGCCATTCTGCGCAATCATAGGGTTACTAAGAACTCGGAAAACCAACTGATCGTTTGGATTTGCAAAGCCGCTGGGGGACGGCTCAATACGAATCCCCGGTAGCTGCAACATTTGCATATTTTTACATAGTAGCTGTATACATACTCGCATTAGCATTTATCTCTGAATCAGGCCCGTAGTAGGCTGTGTTCCCAATTACTGTGCAACTCATCCTTTCTGAACTATAACCAACATTCTTGTGTTTTAAATCTTAAATATCAATGTCTAATTGATTGTACGTTAGACTTAAGGAGCATACACACTAGACGATATGCTCCCTGAGTGATATCGTCTAGTGTGTCCCCGGCAGGCTGTGCTCAATGTCGTTCATGACATTGAGCACACCCGCTGAACGATATCATTAACGATATCGTTCAGCGCCTGGCTCTCTCCCCCATTCCCCAACATGCAGCCACCTGACGACAACGTGTACTTGATGAACAATAATGACAAATGACCCGCGGGAACACGCGTCATTGTTATCGTTCATCTTTTTGATGTTGAAAATGGACGATAAAGTGGACGACTGAACGATAACGTTATCGTTATCGTTCAGTCGTCCACTTTAATCGCCCCGTGTGTACGCACCTATAGACATGAATGTGCTTAAGTGTCACTTCTCCAGCTCCAGAGGTTGTATATTTTCTAACCTATTGCAATAGCTGCTAAACCTGTCTTTTGTCAAGTTTTGTTGCATTCAGAATATAAATTCCATTATGTTTCAGTATGCTGAACTATGCACCTAATTCAGAGTTATACGTAAACCCATTGGTTTACTCGAAACTGAGGAGCTCCTTCTTAATGAGGAGCCGTACATATAGAGGAGTAAGAGGAGCCATACATATAGAGGAGTAGGAGGAGCCATACATATAGATCTAAGGTACAATGTTGTAGCACCTCTGGACTATTTCAATTACATTGAATCTTTTGATTTAAAGAGGTAATGCTATTACATGTTTTAACTGAACCTTAGAAAAGTGACTATTCTTTGCCATCACAGTTCTAAGTGGTGCAGCATTATACAAGCTTTATGTGACTACTTTTAACACAGTGTACATAAAAACAGCAGGCTTTGAAGATTTTTTTCCACGGAGGCATCTGATTACTGGTGTTTTCACATTTATGCTTTGTTATCAGATTGTACATTCAAACCATCTCTACTGAAGAGGAATTTGGGACTGATTTATACTATATTTTTACAGCCGGATGCGGCCGAGATACACATATATATATATTTTTTTTAATAAGAAGCACCTGGCTCTGCTAGAGCATACAGCTACGGGACTTTTAGATACTTAGGCCCTCATTCAGAGCCGTTCGCGATTTGCGTTCAAAAACAAGGGGTGGCTATGCAAATGATCCGTTCGCACATTGCAGTCTGTTCACACCTCTAAGTCTGAACGAGCGAGCAAAACATACGCTCGTTTATTTGATAAAAACGCCCCCTGGCCGCTCGCACCATACGTCATGTCCGCTATTTATTAGATTAATCGAGTACATCGAACAGGATATGAACTGCTCGCTATTCTTGTGGTTGGTTTTTTCAACCGCTATTTTGCGAGCAGTTCTGAGTTAAAAAAAAACAAGTGACGTGGTCATTGACGCTGATGTATTAATTATGCACACCCATAAAACGCCCGTTTTGACCTTTAAGCACGCCTGCGATCAGATCTCCACTCCCCGTTTTCAAGCACCTTCCCCTGTTACCACCCACATACGCCTCATTCTGTCACTCAAAATAGCAGGCACTCGCTATATTGCGTACAAATGGTTTTCGGCCGCACTGACTGGTTCACGCATGCGTACTAAAAACCGTACGCATGCGCAGATGTGCGAACATCGCTCGGAACGAGCGTACTGCCGCTAGCGAGTGGCTCTGAATGAGGGCCTTAGTTCCAACTGTGATTTTTCTCAGGATTGCTACTTAACAAAAGAAATAATGTTTCATTCTTCATATGTTTGATTCAATGTGTGTTTTTTCATATATATATGTCCATTGCTGTAAGCTTTGAGCTTTTATGATTAGTTATCGATTATTAAATTATTATTATATTTTATTTCAGGTTAATTGTATTTATTAAAGTATATATTTCTTTTTTTTATATGGCACACAGAATATAATTATTATCCTAGGTACAGGCTTAAGCGTGGTTATTTTTCTAAACAATTTACAAAAAATGAATCCAAACCGTCTGCGCCCTGTAACTGCAGCCCAGTACAAGCTTTAGGAGCACCACTCCTCCAAATACACAGATAAAAGAATAATAAGCGTTCCAAGGCGCTGTCACAATGTTCAAATCTTGGAGCCAAATTAATCCAGTTTTACCATAAACAGATACATTCACCAACGCGTTTCTGACCATTCAGGTCCTTCCTCAGGGTGAAATAATAACCTCCATATCACGATATTTATACCCTTTCCCTGTTACTATCCAGGTTTTAGTGATGTTTTATGGCTACCCCTCCCTTGTAATTAAGGGAAAGGGTATAAATAGCATGATATGGAGAAGGTTATTATTTCACCCTGAGGAAGGACCTGAATGGTCAGAAACGCGTTGGTGTATGTATCTGTTTATGGTAGAACTGGATTCATTTGGCTCTAAGATTTGAGTATAGCTTGGAGGGTTCTCTATCCGGATGGAGTAAACCCCGCTGGCTACATGTGATTTCCAGAACTATTTTTTTATTTATTTATTCATGTATATGGATGTTCTTTTCTACAATAAATGTTTTTGAATGAAAAGAGGATTCGTCAATAAAGATCGTTTGGTTTCCCACTGTGCAAAACTTCTGATTGAAGGATTGAGGGACATAAAGAAACCTTTTGGGGAATATCAATACCTGATCCCAGGTGAGTTAAACCCCTAAGGGGAGGATTTGTATGCCATACAGCGGAGTGTTTGCTGGTGGTAGGGGAGAAAAGAAACCTTTACATGAATATAGGGCACCTGTAATAGGTGAGTCCCTGTATAATCTTCTGATATATGACAATATTTAATCAATTTGAAGCTTAATTATATTTTCCATTTTCTTCCTGTTTGAGAAATAATACATCAAGAACACGACAGTGGAGTTTGAATATTGTGACAGTGCCTGTGGAACGCTTATTATTCTTTTATCTGTGGTTATTTTTCTGTCTCTCCAAGGCCAGGGTCTGCATCTTCCAATGGGTATGCATCTTCCAATGCAGATTTCCTGGTCCCAGCAGTGGTGTTCCAGTGACCATTCTGAGTTAACTTGGGCTTACTCAGATGGTCGATGGTGACCTAATGCTGCGTCTTCAGACACAGCACTCGAATCTCCTATGTCAGCAGTGGGTGTCTTTTGCCTATGGGTGCATCCTGCAGTATTACCATATTTTCCAAAGACGCAGCAGCAAAGCAAACAGTATACAACTCTGGCTCAAGCCCTATGTTGACTAATGGACCAATAGTCCTATTTTCAGCTAAATCAATGTACAGATCTTTTATTTGTAGTTCAAATACAAATGGTTATTGTAAGAAATACAATGTATTTTTAATTATATAAATTCATTTTTAATACTATTTTTAATGTAGTATTTATTATTTTTTTAATCTTATTCCATTTTCTTTTGTAAACCTACAGTATTCACTATCCCTGAAATCTTTTGCTCATGTCTTGTAATAGGCAAACTGTAAAAGAGACACGTGGGTGTATGCCAGATATAGGTATCCCAATAGTCTGATATAATATAAAAAGAGAATGTTTATTCATGGAGAATGGTCATTTATGGTATCTAGTCCACTAAGTTGCAGTCTGTAGAATACCTGCGATTACCCAGGAATGTAGTTATTTGTTACAGGAGAAAGGATTGAAAGGGAAAACTGCACAGGCATAGGAGCAGGGCCGGTGCAAGGTTTCTAGGCGCCCTAGGCAAAACTTCATTCTACCGCCCCTGTTCCCCCCCCAAAATCCTCAACATAGCCATATACATTTACATCGAGGGAGTGTGACCTGCTCCACCTAAGTGGCGTGTCTACCTCCACCTATAGGTATCTATTGCCACTCAGGGGTAAGTCCTGCAGTGGAAGTTTAAAACTATAGTACTAAAAGCTATATGCTGCCAGAGCAGGTTTGTGTATGAAGTTTATGTATTAGAGATAAAAAGCAGTAACAAATAAACCTTGTGTTCTAAGGGGATGTAGATTCAACTTTAATCTACATCAAATTTGGCGCTCAGAATGCTGGCGACAAAATCCCGACATTAGTCAGATTCCCGGTGCCAGCATCCTGACCGGCAACGCAATGGTAAGTAGTGTGGTTAGGGGGTTAGGTTTAGGGCGATATATTGTACGGTATATTATATAGTGTGTACCTATCTTCAGGAAATATTTATCCCTTAAATCTGGGACACTCATGAATTACACAGGTTCTGTGGCTGGCTGACATCAAGTCTGCATTTCACCTGTTTTTAATTAGCCACAGAACCTGTGTATTTCAGGAGTGTCCTGGTTTAAAGGGATAATATGGCTGGCTGGATACAGCAGCTCACACACTGTCACTGCATTTGGGAGCTGCTGTGAAGGAAGTGGTCCTCCGCTGCTGATCCCCAGGTGGCAACCAATTGCTGGGGTCAGCCCTGATTAGGTCTGGGCACATTACTAGGTCCCGTCCTCCCGTGGTAAAGTAAGTGCGGCCACCCACCGAGTCCAACACTGAGGAGAGGTTTAAATGATGGGGCCGCACAGGTGCAACAAGTGCTTCCAGGCCACCGGGCCAGCCCGAATGCTTCTAAAGGAGCCCGGTGCGGGTGACATATTCCCCCATGCAACGCAGTGACTGAGACTTTGTGCTGGGCTGGGGCTAGACGGACACCACTACCCACAACCTGCAGTGGCCGGCAAAATTATGTTATGCGTCTTAATGACCTTGAGTCCAGGTCCCGCCCCCCCAACCAACCTAAGCATGGCAGTTCAACTTTTGTGTTTAGATGGGGCAGTGGGGAAACGGGTATCCCACATACTTTCTGGGGTAGTAGGAGCTCCCAGCTTATAGTGGGAGGTTCCTGCAATGCGGGAGGGTAGGCAAGCATGCAACTCTAATACATATACACAATAATACATACCCTAACACATTCACACAATAACACATACACTAACACATTCACACAATAACACATACACTGTATACATACACTAGCACATATACACAATAACACACACACATATACACAATAGCACATACATACACACTAACACATGCACTGAAACGTATACACAACATCACATTAACACTAACAAATACATTGTATACATACACTAACACATACACAATAACACATACATGCACATATTTACACAGTAGGCAAACATACCCTATTGATGCAGCAGCTGGTGCAGGTTGCTAATCATTAGGCCCCACACGATGTAATAAATGCCGCGATTCGCGGGTGATGTGGGGGCGGGACTTCCAGTATTGGCTCCGCCCCCACTTCTGCTGATGTCAAGGGAAATCAGTCAGGGATGGTTTCCCCAGCGTGTGCTAGAGGAGGCTGAGGATCGGGTCTGGGGCTGTCAGTCGCAGATGGGAAGCATCCAAGGGACGTGCTAGCGCTGGGCTCCGTCTCTCAAGAGCATAGTTCTTTTTTTTTTTTCTCGGACTCTGCAACGCCCTCCAGGGTCCGGCGCTCTAGTTAGCTGCAGGTCTTGCTACAAGATGGAGCAGCTGTCAATGTTGATTGACAGCTCGCCCCGTTTTGTAGGCGGAGAGGGAGGGTGGCTGCACAAACGCAGGCTTTCCCTTAGGAATGCCTGGCGTTTGTGGGCGGCCTTACTGACATCACTAGTGATGTCAGTAGTGGACTTCCTGCTCTATTACAGCAGGGAGTCCACTCCAGCTTGCGAGAGCTGAGACCCTACCACAGGGTCTCCTCGCAAGCCCGATGGTAGCGATAATCGCGATGGGCTCCAGGCCGCTCGCAAAAGCTGTGGGTGGTCACCCACAGCTTAGCGAGTGGCCTGATGAAAAAAAAAGCCCATCAGACCTGCGAACTGCCTACGGCAGCGAGCGGGTCTGAATCAGGCCCATACTCTTAACTGTTGATGCCCACTCCACAATACTGTCAGGATTCTGAGTGGGATCGGCTGTTACTTACCGCCGCATCGGCTTCCCTTCACTAGCGTGAGCAGTGAGACGTCAGGTGCAGCGGTAGGTGACTTGCTGAGTATTCTCCCTGGGGCCCAGGTGACTCTCCCTGGGGCCCACGCAATCCTCCATATTGGAGTTCCTGCAGCGATGGTCATGGGCGCAGCCATCTTGGCAGAATCACCTGATAGATCATTATCCAGTGGTAGCTGTGTCAGTTCTCAGCTGACTTGCTCATCCAATGAACAGCTACCTGGGGGTATAAACAGGACTCCAGGTGAACAGGAAATTGCCTGATCAACTTCGTTATTCCCAGATGGTTGCTGCTTGCTTTGTTCCAGGCTTCATATGCAATCTTCCAGAGACTCTTCCCAGTAGTATTTCCAGTGTATCCTCAGTACATCTCCTATGTACTGAGTCCTAGTGGTAAATTTACTAAAGTGAGAGGTTTTAGAAGTGATGTTGCACATAGCAACCAATCAGATTCTACTTAACATTTAACTAGCACCTCCTAGAAGATAATAGCTAGAATCTGATTGGTTGCTATGGGCAACATCACTTTTAAAACTCACTTCTAAAAACTCTCACTTTAGTAAATTTACTCCCTAGTGTCACAACTCACCATAGAGACCCCAGAATCAGACCCCGACACTTACCTCTCAGAACGCTGCGGCACGGCTCCCTGCTTCCCCGCCGGTCAGTTCCTGCAGGCGATCGCTCCTTCTGCTCCCCGGCAGCTTCTGCATCCTTTTCTCAGCCTCAGGTCCGGCGTCTCACTCGTGGGTCCACCGCGGGTCTCTGCTCCATGGGCGCGGCCATCTTGGATTGCCCATGTGACGCGATTTCCTCCAATAGACTTGCTTCTCCCTCTTTTCCAGCCAGTCAGCATCCAGCACTCCCTTTAAAAGGATCTTCACCACTCTCACTAGTTGCCAGTGCAACAAGTTCCCTTAGCCTGTCTAAGTGAGCCTCTACACTGCGCTCTGAAAGCGTTTGCTGACTTCTCTGCTGACAGCCGCGACAAGTAGCCTCCATGTTACCACCAAGCCACTACGGCTTCTAAGCCGCGACAAGTAGCTTCCACGCTACCACCAACCATATATACGGCTCCTAAGCCGTGACAAGCAGCTTCCATGCTACCACCAAGCCACCTACGGCTCCTAAGCTGCAACAAGTAGCTTCCACGCTACCACCAACCATCTATGGCTCCTAAGCCGTGACAAGCAGCTTCCATGCTACCACCAAGCCACCTACGGCTCCTAAGCTGCGACAAGTAGCTTCCACGCTACCACCAACCATCTATGGCTCCTAAGCCGTGACAAGTAGCTTCAGGCTAGCACCAACCGCCTACGGCCCCAGGCCGCGACAAGTAGCTTCCACGCTACCACCAACCATCTACGGCTCCCAGGCCGTGACAAGCAGCTCCACGCCACCTTCATTCATCTCTTGGCTAATCTGCCGCACCAAGTAGCCTGCGCTACCACCATTCACCTCACGGCTAATCTGCCACACCAAATAGCCTGCACTATCACCATTCCCCTCTCAGCTAATCAGCTGCACCAAGTAGCCTGTGCTACCTCCATTCCCCTTGCGACTTCCTGGTCGCTCTCAGCAGGGCCTGAGCTACTAACCCGTTCTCAGACTCCAGTATCCTCTTCATGCGTAGGAACTTCATTAGACCTAGTCTCCAGAGGGCAACTGAGTTGAATAGAGCTAGTCCTAACCCTTGCCCTGGAACACAACTAAAAGAAACCACATCCATGACACCTAGTGATTATTTTAAGTGCCTTTACCTGTCTGTTATTTGCAGGTCCCATACCCTGGTACAGCAGAGCTACCGGACACCTCTTGCTTGTGTGTGCTATTTCAAGTGCCATATCCTTGTCTTTGTCTGTGTACAACTCCAAGTGCCACCTTTTGCACCAGAATACCTTTGCATTCGGTACGCACAGTGGTGTACAAGTACAGATCCTCCTTCTCCTTGAGTCAGCAGCATATCCTTATTCTCCAGTGTTAGCTACAGAACGTAGACCCTCATTCAGACCTGGTCGCAAGCGCTGAGCGCTTGCAACCGGGTCGATGTTAAGGCCCTGCGCATGTGCAGCGGCCGCACTGCGCGTGCGCAAGCCCCGGAGCGAGAGAGAAATTCTCTAGCTCCGGAGCTCACTACAAAAGGGGCGGCTGTCGATGTTGATCGACAGCTCGCCCCGTTTTCTAGGTGGGGAGGCTACACAAACGGAGGCGTTCCTGACGGAACAACCTGCCGTTTTGTGGGTGGCCGCACTGACAGCAGTGATGTCAGTGGGGAGCTTCCTGCTCGATCAGAGCAGGAAGCTCCCTGGTGCTTGCGGTTGCTGAGACGGACCTTAGGGTCTCATCGCAAGCCCCAATGGTCGCGATGGTCACAATGTGATGTACCAGCAGGCTGTGCTGATTACTTTGATTTGCAACACTTGTATATCTGTGTCCACGTACATCTCTGAGGAGACATCAAGCTACTCCTGGATTGTGGAACAATTGAGAATTCCTAAGGCATATAAAAGAACTGTGACCGGGCTCATGGTCACATAACTGCTAGACATCTAAGGGTAGAAAAAATAAATAATTTTTCAGCTTTTTTCTTGGTAGGGGTTTATAACGATATATCTGACAACATGTATCCTGTCGTGAGTGTTGGTACCATGCTTCCAAGCCACATTATAAATGTCCGCTTATCCAATTACCCATTATTGTGGTCCCGTTTGAGAGAATAGCTGTAGATTTGGTTGAGCCTTTGAAAAAAGTATGCTCGTGTTCATCAGTATATTTTGGTGGTAATGGATTACCCTACCAGATGCCAAGAAGCAATAACATTGCACAATATGTCAACAAAGACAATTGCTACGGAACTAGTACATGTCTTTATCAGAGTGAGAATACCTAAGGAAATCCTAACTGGTCAGGGTTAGGCAGTTAGGGGTCCCTGACCTTCCGCACTGTAAGTGAGTATAACCTCAATTTTAAACAAACTGGGGTCGGGTGTAAAACTCTTTCTATATGTTCCAATTAATATTGGTTTATGTTCTAATTGTTCATAGCAAAACAGGACAACATGTGGGACTTGCTGTATATTTTAATCATTTGTGCAGTGTGTTTAATAATAATCTAATGATATTTCAGCACAGTCAGTAAGAAATAGATGGATGGTATCTCATGCCCTGAGATGTTGCTCCGAGCCCGTTGTATTTTTCCACTGTACAGTCTGCCCTATTTTATGAAATATAAGAAATTTGGTTACCAACCTACTAAAAACCTTATCTTCAAAACTTTGTTATAGAAAACTATTTGCTCATACCCGCTAAAAAAAAATGATACATGTTATTTTAAATTTTTTTGTTCCCCAATGATCTTGGGATGTGGCTTAATATCCCTCAAAATATGAAAATAATATGTTTTATCAGCTTCGGTTTGGGTGTCGGGGCAGTTGTTGACTTCAAATGTCAACGTTTGCCTGGCCTGCAAAGGGGCCCATGTAAATCCCCAGTGCCCCCCCCCTGCTTTGTAGCCCCACCCACTACCATTGTGGGTCGAGGCCCATGCAGGGATGGGCTGGTCCATATTAGACTGCCTTTGGCAGGACTAGCTGGCCCACCCCTATGCAGGCTTTGTTTGCTGCTACATAATGCTCTTGTATGTTGTAACGCTAAAGTTTCCTGATCACAGCAGGATGTCCTCAGCAATGTGTGCTGTACTCCCATTGGCCATACCTCCCAACCAGTGGAGGCTTCAGAGGTGGGGCTGCAGCATAGTCCAAAATTCAAATATGGAAACCACACCAGTGTAACCAGTGCTGAGTGTACTTGGAACAGGCCCAACTGGCACAAGAAAGGGGCAGGACTAGTCATATCCCCTGTGGTGCCATTCAATAGGCCCGTCATAAATTTTAGCTCCAGGCCCATGTGCACCTTAATCTGGCGTTGGGTTGTTGTGATAAGTAAAATAGCCCAAACTGCATACTGTTTGAGTTATTTTGTAATTTGAGGAGATCGAATACACTTATTAATTATGAGAGCAATTATTTACTAATTACAGTAGGAAAACATATTTTTACCCCAATTTATCTTATTGGGGCAATATTTAATTCAGATGTTAGGAGGGGAAATAGGAAATTACATGATGAAGTCAATATGATTTTCACATTAGTTTAAGAGGCGCAATATTATTTAATAATGAAATTATGGGGACATAATATGAAACAATAAACTCTGCTCGTGTTTGCATAAAAGAAACAGTTAGAAATTAATATGAGAATTTATAAAATTTTACATCACTACAAACTGCCTATACTGTATGTCTGAGCACAGGCATATAAGTATACATTTATAAATACTATAGGAGTACAGTATATTTGGAAGCCTGTCATTGACAAATAACAGCGCATTTTGAAGAAGATGATATGCCAGTGCATTCAATTCACACTTTGGTATGAGGCTCGTATTCATGGAAGTTCCACCAGTTATCTTGTGAGTTTACTAGTCTTTGGAAAAAGGTCTGTGCACTGTGACGTCAAACTACAGTATGTTTTACATCAGAACTTTTGCACGTTTTACAATGTTGTTACAACGTACCTTGTCTTTTTTTTTTCTTTTTTTTTTTTTTGTACCTGAATCTGCCCTCGACTATTCATGGTCATGTTTTATCTAGAATAGAATATATTATTGATTGTTCTCTGTGTTTATGAAGAAATGAACACCACTATTGAATCACTGTTTTGATCTAATAATGGTAAAATAAATTGGGAAAAATTTTTATGAGATATCTGTATCAATACTAATTATACACCTTATATATGCCACACATTTCATTCAAGAGCCAGACAACAACAGTAGCTACAAATGTAATTCATCCACATGTTCTGCATTACAGTTTCACAATAACATAAAAGTAATTCTTAAAAAGATTTGAAAAGATTATTTAAAATTATAATGAAATAATTTATACTTCTGCTTTATCAACACATTTCATGATGACATTGCAGCTCCATTGTAACGTACTTAACATTACAGAAAATGTAGTATAATCAGGGGAAATTCTGTTACGTAACTTAGGAATCACACAGTGACTCATACAGTATAATACAAGGACATCCCACAGGGGAGTGCCTGTGTGGAAACCTAGGAGCTAGTTTAGTCTTCTAGTTCCCTATGTACACATAACTATCACTAACAGTGAGAATAGACATGAAATTTCACAATGGAAACTGTTGCTTTCTGTATTGGAAAAGTTCAGGGTCTCATTTTTTTATTATATTCTTTTTTGGAATTGCTAATTGCCATTCATTACAGAGAATTAAAGAGTGTGGGATCACATGTTCCCAGGTAAGTAGTTTTCACTGGTTTCAATTTTGTAATTGCCACTTCAATAATATCAATCTAAAATTTTGTTTACTATTGGCTTCATTCACTTGGCATTTATCAAAACCAAATAATTATATTTATATTAGCTGTTTTTAATTATTATATTGTATAAGCAAATGGCTTGGTGATTTGAATAGTCTATAGTAATTTTCAAGATCTGAACTGTTTTTATTTAATTAGGGTGCCTAGCTAGTTTTACTTTCAATTTGTTTAATGTTATTTCAATATTGCAGATTGATTATATATTGACTTTAATACAAAAAAAAAACCCAGCAGGAATAAATCTCCTATGCAATGTAAGAATGCCACTTTATACACACCAATGCCAAATGTGATTAATCATTCTTGTTTGAACATTCTATCTATCTCTACCTTCACATATGTGTGTGTATATGTATATATACATACAATACATTACATTATAGACCTGTTCTAATATTTGTATTTGTGTACTATTGCTGCTGTTGTGAAGAGAAGGCATCATTTATTAGGCAAGTGTGACACAGGCAAAGTATGTATGTGACATATATGCATCTGCTTTCATAGCAAAGATGTTTACATGTATGAACATGTTCACTTTGCAGATGAACAAAAATGTCACAAACTAATTATATAGGCGGTTACTCTGGTGGTGTAGCTAGGCAACACAATGATGAGTCTGGATGCATTCATTATGCCGTCGTTACATTATTGACAGTGTCGCTGTCAGCAGCACTATGCCTGTACCACAGTGTTGACAAGGTTAAAATGCTATCTAAAGAATTTTAAATGTTTAGAAGTATAACTTTAAACATGCTACTTTAGCAACATGTTTCAAGTTATACTACAGACACGGTTAAGATGCTACTTAAACCATTTCAACATTGTCCACATTGTGGTGTCGGTAATAGTGTCGGTATGGTGTTGCAGGCAGTGACATTCAGGGCAGTAACTAGGGTAGTGTGACCAGTGCCATGGCACAGGGCACTGCAGAGCAGGGAGCGCTGTTGGGGACTGTCAATTTTTCTTGTTTATTATCATTCTTACTTGTAGCTTCCTCTTCTTTTATCCCCAGCATCTCCTGGCCTCCCCTATCTCTTCCCTGGCCCTTCCCCATGAGGCCATGGCCCTTTTTCGGGTACATTATCTTATGTCCCTATTTGAAAAATGGCGGGGGGGCGCCAATGCGCTCTCTGGCACAGGGCACCAAAAAGTCTAGTTACGGCCTTGGTGACATTATCAACAATGTCACTCTCGACATACAGTATTGTATGTATTCCAGTGACTGTGAGCATAGCATGAAGGAAGACGAAATATAATTCACATAGAGGCTGCAACTCAGCCTCAAAAAAGAACTGAGGAAATCAATGCATGTATGTCTGCTCAAAGTGTACCAATAGACACGTTTCTAAAGTGCTCTGCTGCTGCGAATGCTTCACTGGTTGCATATATAAGATAGTACTTTTCAAACACTAGATGTCACTGTTAACTGTTAACCATACATTACTGTCAATTAATATCTCCGGCATTTTTTTAAACAAACACCCTATATATGCTGCATTTACTGATTTACGTATTTTTTATTTGTAATGGTATCATGAAGGCTTGTAGCAATATACATACAATAGTAAATTCATTTAATATTGTGTTTGTTGCTGTTATTATTATTATTACTATTCCTGAAAGTGCTGACTATTGGCATATCTGAATAGTGCTGAATATTGGCATGGCTGTTAGCCATGTGTGACTGTGAAGATGTCATCCATTGACAGAAGTTGGCTTGCACAATGGACGCTAGGCGGTACTGTGCTCACCATTTCTGTAGAGAACACATACAGTAAAGGGTGATTCTAGGCATCTGGGCTAAGCTTATCTGTGCACAATTTGAGCTGAGATATAAATGAACATTTATTATACCATAGCAAATATTTTTTAATGAAAACAGATATCACATTAATGCCCATTCTTGATCATTTCTGTACAGTGTTCAATGGAATACTATGCAGGATATGGTACTCCTGCATTCTGTAGCACCCTGGTTATGGCTTGATCACTTAGAAAAGAGAGCTACTGGTTCTAATAGGATCCAGGTTAGAGCTTGTATAGTGTTGGAAGTATATTGCATTTGCTGTGGGTTATGCTGGCTACACTACATGAAGGTGAGGCAGTATTGTTATGCCAGTCTATCTACCAGCAAGGCCCTCGCTCTGCTATTCTGAGAATACAGAACTGAATGTCCAAACATTACTTTACTGTGCATGCATTGGCCCCCATGCATATTCAGTAGATAATAGTGGGCCCCTCTGGAGGATGGATCGGCATCGCTGGGCTTCTGTCCACAATTATTGCTATGGGGACCTTCCATAAAATGTTATGGAGCACGTATGTCAACTCCAGTTAAAGCAAACAGTTATTAAAGTGAAATATCTATAGTGTAACAGAACCCTATTTTAAAGAATAAAAAACTATATCAATAAAAGTAAAAACAAAAACTTTAAACCGTTAAAAACATACACTCACGCACGCAAGCCCGCAAAGACTTAAAGTCCATATAATTTTCCCTGTAGAAAGTTACTGATTTTTACCAGCATGTAGCAAACATGCTAATATGTATCTGGTCATAAATTCCCCATGTCAATAAGAGGATAAAAGGTCTGTTATGTCAGAGTATAATATATAAACAAGTCTAGTCAACCAGAGGCTATCCATCAAAATCTGAACAAAAAACTTCCAGTTCGTTGAAGTACATCTAAATGAACATCACTATAAAATAGAGATGTGCATCGACTTCCGTGTTTTGGTTTTGGATCTTTATCTCTTCTTGTTTTTGGTTCTGAATTTCATTTTGCCAAAACTGCCCTTGTGTGTTTTGTTTTTGTATCTGTATTTTTTTCTAAAAAATCATAAAAACTGCTGAAATCACATAATGTGGACCTATTTTTGTTACTACAATATTAATAATTTCTATAACATTAATTCCCACTAATTTCTAGTCAATTTTTACCACTTCATAGCTCACAATATTGATTTAATCTAGTTTAGGCCAAAAAGTTGCACTGAGCTAGCTGGCTGACAAAGCTAAGCAGCAGCAGTGGGTGGCACAAACACATGGCAGTTCAACTTCCAACATGGCACATCAGGAAACAAATGTTTTCATTAATCAAGAGGCCTGGGGGAGTTGGAGTATGTATGTAGTTGAAGGCAGGGAAAGGAAGGTAAATTTTATTACATTTTTTTTATTCCAAAGCAAATTAATGAGGTAGGAGTGGGAGAGCATGGGTGAACAATATGTCCCATGCTTTGCACACAAAATCAACTTGGTGGTTCAGAATATTTTTTAAAATTAAAAGGGCATGCAGGAGATGCTGTCTGTGGCCATAAACATTTCTGGACATTTTCGGCATTCAGCAACTGCATGTTGAAGATTTCAGCGACTGTGGCAGTTCAACTTCCAACATGGCACATCAGTAAACAAAAGTTTTTATTAATCAAGAGGGCTGGGGGAGTTGGAGTATGTATGTAGTTGAAGGCAGGGAAAGGAAGGGTTGATTCGTAGTAAATTTTATTTAAGTTTTGGATTCAGAAGCAAATTTATGAGGGAGGAGGGGAGGCATTTACAAAAAAATATTTTAATCATTCACATCAGTCCTTGCCCCAGTTGAGCTCTTTGGTGGTTCCGCATTTTTTTTTTTAATGAAAGGTGCATGCAGGGGATGCTGTCTGTGGGCATAAAAATTTCTGGACAATTTGGCATTCAGCAACCGCATGTTGAAGACTTCAGTGGCTGTGGCAGTTCAATTACCAATATGGCACATCTAGGAAAGAGAATGGCACTATAGTGACAGACAAGATGGCAGTTTAATAAACTATGACAATAATGTTTGTCATCTACACAAAAAGACAGTCAACAATGCTCCAAACAGCACATAATGCAAAGAAAAATCTATTCTTGATGTTCTATAGATTCCATATTATAATGACTTCAATCTATATGTGATCCTATGGATAAATAAATTACATTGCATTGGACTTTTATACTACATGGTGTTAGTTGAGATGTAGTCCCTTTTTAATATTTTTCTATTTTGAGATAATGAGAGGGTTTTCTTCCATTATAGATACTCTTATACATATGTTGTATATTACACACATCGCTGGTTCTCATTTCAAGGATTTTATGTAAACCTGCATCAGATACTTTATGGGGGAGATGTACGAAGCTCTGGAAAGTGATACATTTGAGAGTGATAAACTAACAGCCACCCAGCTCCTAACTGTCATGTCACAGGCTGTGTTTGAAAAATGACAAGTGCTGATTAGTTGGTAGTTTATCACTCTCCAATTTATTACTTTCCAGAGCTTAATACATCTGCCCATTGAAATTATGTCTTTGACTATTCTTGCATTACATGCTGCTCTGGAACAATATCTTTGTTGCTTTGTTTCCAACTGTCATAATGTTTGATCTAAGTGTCTGCTTATGGCTGAATTTCGTACAATACGTCCTGCCACTCTGCATCCAAGATGTCACCTTTTTTCAGCAATTTTGGATACCACCCTAAAGTGTGCGCTTTTGATCTGGTACAGAAACAAGGGGTGACTCCCAGCCCGGTGGGCCGTCTTAGAGGAGTCGGTAAAAAGTACATCAGGCATTAAAAAAAGCTTCATTTAGGTAAAACAAAAATTTTGACACACACAGGAGACCTTGTATGTTTAAATTTGGAGAAATGGTTTGGTTATCAACTCGAAAGATCAAACTTCATCAACCATCCCAGAAGTTGGGTCCTAAATTCTTTGGACCTTTCCGAATCATTGGACGAATTAATCCTGTGGCCGAAGTTAAAGAAGAATTCTTTAAAGAATTTCCATGGAAACCAGGTTCTGTGGGCTCTTTGATCCCTCCTCAAGGGGAGGGTACTGTTACAAGCCACCGTGGCTCATATGTACTGAACGTCCAGGTCGTCGCCAGGAAACTGGGACGCCAGGTCACTTCCGGCCGGCGGCTCCCCACATGTCACTAGGCAACAGGACGCCTGGCGGCCCCTGGAGGATTCTGGGCTGCTAGGGATTAGTGTTGACGTGCGCTCCAGTTGCACAATATTCTATTCATCAGTGGACTTGTCTGGAGCTGGCCTCTGATTGGCCCTACTTCTTTGTATGTCAGTCAGCCCTGCCCTACCCTGCATGTTATAGCATATGCCTTGCAGCGTGAACCTCTGGTCCATGTTCCTGGTGCCTGTGTTAGTCTGTTTGACAGTGGTCCTGTTGGTTCCAGGCCCGCCAAGAGCGGTAATGGGACGTAGCCTAATTGCAGGAGGTGTGGCCACGCCCCCTCCGGAAAAAAAAAAATGATTTTCAGCGGCACTGTGCGCTGGCGAGGGGGCGCTCTGAGCCTCCTCAGCCCGGTGGAAAGCAAGGGGGGGGTGTGATCAGAGTGATCGCTCCCCCCCACAGGCATAGGAGACTGCTGTGGCTGCTGCTCAGGCCCGTCAGGAAGCCCGGGCCCGGGTAATTTGTACCCGCTCCCCCCCCTCTTGGCGCCCCTGGTTGGTTCCAGTACCTGCATCCTGAGTAGCTGACCTGCTACGATCCAGATTTGTTCCTGCTTTGCTGGTCCTGCCATCTTCCAGCTAGAATCCCGAGTATCTGGCCTGCTACGATCCAGATTCATTCCTGCTTTGCTGGCCCTGCCATCTTCCAGCTAGAATCCCGAGTAGCTGGCCTGCTACGATCCAGATTTGTTCCTGCATTGCTGGTTCTGCCTTTGTCTAGCTAAAATCCTGAGTTGCTGGTCAGCTACTAACTTGCTTCGTATCCTGTATTGCTGGTCCTGCCATCGTTCAGTTAGTGGTCTGCATAACAACACCGGGACTGTCTCATTCTCTGTTCCTGCGCTAGTACTAAGTGACCCAGCCAGGGGGCCGCGACCTGCCCGTCGGACGCCATGAAGTCCAAACTTCCTTGCTGGGGTTCCTGGCGAAGACCACCGGCGGGTTAGACTCCACATCTCTTGGTTTTGATCTTTGCCAACGCTCAGTGCTAGCCTGCGAGTCCACAGCCTCCTACACATTGGAGACACCAGACGTATTAACCTGGCCTAAGTACCCTAAGGGTCTCTTGGAGATTCCCTCGGGTGTTCATAACAGTCCATATGCCTGACAGCCGTTTCGACCACACATTTATGGTTTTTCTCAGGAGCCTGTATAATGTGAAAATGGACAGAAACGAATAACACCACTAAATTGCAATGAATGATTACCTGTATTGTATTACCCTACTGATAACACAGCAATACAACATTTGTATGTTCATTTTCACATCGTTGTGTACAGCACCATATTCCCCCTTTATGGCGACTTTTGGTGCAAAATATTTTTTTTTCACGGAACCCTGTGTGTGTTGACTACAGGGTCTACACTAGACATTTGATTTCCTAAATGGGTGGGCACAGGTCAGCAACAAGCTTGCTGTGGTGAGTACATTTTGTATCGATTAATAACAAAGGAAGTTACTTGTTAATTATTTTTACCGGTTTAGCTAACCAGCTCCACATCCACTTGAATTCACTTGTAAGGAAGAGAAAAAGAGAAAGGGCTTTACATAGCTGCAGTGGTTGAAGTGGGGTAGGGAAAATTTAAAAGAATAGCTGGGGGTCTGGGCTATACCTAGAACCCCAGAAGCTTTAGAAATTTTGATAATGTGAAATCCATTTTAGATACTTTTTAAATAGTATAAAATAAACCATTTTTTATTATATAAAGTTATCAAACCTGTGTTCCCTACCTCCCCTGTGTCTCGTGTCACTAGCTGTTGCAAGGTGGGTACTGCAGCCATTACCAAAACTGCCAGGTGGGGGTGCCGTTTCAACAATAAAATTAAGGACCTGAGTCAGACCTGCTCGCCAAGCTGCGGCCGCTCGCACTGACCGATAGTCGCCCATCTGCGCATGCGTATAATTCGCAGTGTGCGTGAGCAAGCCAGTCTCAGCAATGGTGAATCATGCGCTCGTAGTACACAGACTGAATGCTACTTTGAGTGACAGAATGTACCATTTGAGGGTGGTAACCGGGGAAGGTGCTTGGGAACGGGGGAGTGAATGTGCAAATGGAGGTGTGTCTGAGTGTCAAAACGGAGTTTTGTGGGTGTGCATAATTAGCAAAGATGCGTCCTGCTACACGTCACTTGGTTGTTTTTTACACTGAAGAGCTCGCAGTGCTTACGGGAGGGTAGAGTCAACCACAAACGCTGCGATCGCTTTCGATGTACCAATGTTTTAAGACACTTCCTGGAGATGACATGCGCTAGTGGACATGTATGGACACGCTAATGGGCGTCTACATTGACAAAGTGATCGCTCGCCAAGACATAGTGGGAGTGCTTATGCATTGGCGTGCGATCGCTTGCCATGCAGCCACTAACCCGAATTTGCATATGCTAGGTGGGAGCGGCCGGGTCTGAATCAGGTCCTAAGTCTCCAAACACTGATGCCAGGAAATGATCATTAAACTCACCGGGGAAGAATCAGCTGGGTCTCTGTGTAATTGATAGTCACGCCAACTAGCCAATCCCAGACTCATGTGTCAGCTAAATCCCATTGACTAAAACAATCATAATAAGGTGTTCAAATCTAGTAAACTGTATAATCAGCATATTCTGATGTCAGAATGCAACTTTTATAATGTTATTAGTAGACTACGAGGCCTATTCATCAAATGATAAATGGCCCGGTAACCCTTCCGGAAACGCTAGTTTCCGCATATTTAAGTTACCGGGTCTTTCATCATGAGGGGTCATGAAAGTTTTCGGAGTTTGCTGCCGAGAATAAGCGCCATCTTCAGAAGGCGCTTGTTCTCGAATCCCCGCTCCTTCCTATGGGAAGGAGTTCCAGGGATGCGAAGAGGGATCCACTTTGCCTCTGACTAAGCTGTTTGACACAGGGAAATGAGTTGGGCTCACTTGTTATTGCACACAGAATTCGGATTGATCTATCACAGCACGCTCTGGAGCATCCTTTTTACCATTAAGCAGTCCGCTTGTCCTAATCTAACCAGCTGAAAGACCACAGGATTTATTGGAACCCCTAAACAGGATTGCACCAAGTTGCACATATTTTCCAGGACATCAAGCGATACCACCTGTGCTAAAGGTCACAGCAATCAATTGGACATCATCTGCGGCATTCACCTACCTGCAGGTTAGGTCTTAACATTCTAAAGCATTCCAGTGTGCTACCAAAATAGCCTTCCGAAGCATGTGCATACCATATATTATATGGTTTTATTGAACCTTTTTTATCTAACACTTATTTGTTGGGACTCTTATCATCAATTATATTGCCATTTTTTATATATATGAAAAGATTTATGTGTATGTGATTTTACATGTTATATTTATGTAGGTATTACATTTTCATTATTAATTTTCATCTGCCACTGTATTGATTTATGTATGTGTATATATATATATATATATTTTTTTTTTACATGCAGAATTGTTTTTATTTTTAATTGTTGAAATTGATTGCGCTAATTTCTGTATTTGTCCATTTGTTTCACTTTATCAGATGACCTTTGATTTTTGTTAGCTGCATCCACTTTTATTTTATTTTCTATTTCATACTCTACATGGGACTGACAGCGCAGCCTTTATTTTCTTTTCATATTTCCCTCTGCCAGCTCCTCACCAGCTCCCCAGTGGCTTTGCACATGCATGACCCGAGGTTACGCATGCTTAGCCAGGACGACAGGGAGCAGGTAAGTAACGCAGCTACAGAAGTAGCTGCAATACTAACCACGGGGACAACTGCTTTACAGAGCAGTTGTCCCCTCTCCGGAGCAATGATGAATTGTTTCGGAGCCACTTCTCCCCCGCTGCGAGTTGGATACTTAAGTATCCCTCGCAGCAAGTTCAGAACTTCATTATCGGAGGCCATACGGCCTTTGATGATGAATAGGCCTATAAGCGTTTTGCCTAAAATGTATTTATTTTTCCTTAAGTGGCAGGGCCATCTTAACTCATGGGCACACTAGGCTGCTTCCCAGAGACCCTCGATTCTAGGGGCTTTCAAGCAGGGGTGGGCTAGGCGAATGCATCTGCATAGAGTGTGCAGACGTTTGCTCCTTGCATAAGGCAGCCATCTGAGAAGCAGGCAGAGAAATATGCTCCCGGCTGCTGTGAATTTAACACAATCAGAGCGGCCAGACAGCATTCTCTAGGGTGAAAGTCCCCCCGGGCCACCCTCTCGCAGGGGGCCACCCAAACTATAATGACTGCTGCAGTACAGAGCAGGCACTGCAAGCTGGAGAAGAGGGAGGTGGAGTCAGTAATCCTCGCTTTACATCAAGTTTTTTTATATTTAAACATTGAATTTATTGAAAGTACCAATAAGTCTAAAGGTTTAATTTTATTGACCGTTTACATTTTTGTTCCCGTGAATGGGTGGGTAGGGGCCCAACTGCATTGCTTTGCCCAAGTCCTACAATGCTGTTAAAACTGCCCTTTTAAGTGGCAAATGTAGAGATCAAAATTAATTTCAGATGATTTTGAAGTGAATATGTAACTTTTTTTTTTTTATCATTCCTATAAATAAATCACTGTTTTTTTTAATTCAACAGCCTACATTTCACACTTAGGAGTCTATTAAATATTTTTTGTGATAGCCCCCCATTAATTATGTGCCCTGCCGCGAGTTGCAGTTCCAGATACAATTTTACTAGAGCAATTCAAAATTATTCCGGTGTGGGAACGGCTGCTCCAAAAAGTATAGATGTGTGCAGAACCCCATGTATTGGTTTTGGTTCTAAATCATTTTGGTTTTGGCAAAACCACCCTCAAGTGTTTTTGTTTGGTTTTTAAATACTTTAAAAATCGATAAAAACAGCAAAAATCATGTAACTTTGACCTGTTTTTGTTCCTATAGTATTTTTAACATCGATAACATTAATTTCCAGTCAATTTTGACCACCTCACAGCACCTGAAATCACGAGGGAGGGCCATAAATGCAATCCAACATATGCGAGATCCGGTCTTTAGATCCAAGTTCTGAATTTGGCGAGAAGACCCAAGTTGGGACTTCTGTTTGGAACCCCGAAGTGATTAGAGCCGGGACTTAATTTGATTAGGAACCCCAGAGTTCTGGTGTGTATGGTTTTCAGCAAAACGAAATCACTCATTTCTACCAAAAAGCTCTATCACTAACACTTTTCATGGCTATTTACTAGCTGGGGGGGTCATTCAGACCCGCTCACGAGCGCAGGACGCTCGCAAGCGGGTCGATGGTGCCCTACTGCGCATGCGCACGACAGAGGGAGCTCCGTCGTGCGCATGCGCGAGACCCGACTAGCGACGGGATAGCCGTCGCTCCAGGTCTTACACCAAAGTGGGCGTGCTGTTGATGTTGATTGACAGCACGGCCCATTTGGTGGGCGTGCCGGGGGCGTGGCTGCCAGACAGAGGCGTTCCCATGGGAACCCCTACCGCCTGAAGCCGGCCCCACTGACATCAGTAGTGATGTCAGTGGGAGTGATTTTGGCTATGATAGAACAAAAATCACTCCAGGGCTTGCGGCAGCGAGACCCTACCGTAGGGTCTCCGTCGCAAGCCCGATGGTCGCGATGGTCTTGACCATCGCGACCATCATCATGGACGCTCGCTATAGCTGTGGGTGGTAACCCACAGCTATGCGAGCGTCCATGAGGCCGCTCCAAGTTGAGGGAGGAGGGCCCTGATTCAGAGCGAGCGCTCTGGTCAGAGCGTTCGGCTCTGAATCAGGCCCTGAGTTGACACATGTGCACTGCCAGAGGTGGTACAGGTCTGGAGATGGCTTAGGGATCCAAACAGGTCGCTCTTCGCAAAAAACTGGCTTTTTTCTTATAGGAAGTGGTGTTGCTCTGGGAACTAATGCAATCTGAGACGGCATCAGTTCCCGCAGTCAGACTCAATGACATTAAGTTTTTAGAGTTTGATGAATGTAGGTACCCATATTAATGTATGGGGATAGCATGCCACAAGTTAAAACAAAGGATGATGAAAAAAAAAGTCATTTTATGCAAAATCCTCAGGCTATTAGTTACAAAAAAGAAAATGGGTCCATTATGTGTGTTATATAATACAGATAATCACCCACCTATCATCTATTGTCCACTATGTACTGCTGAACATGTGGCTTCCTCAGAACACGGGGCCTGATTCAGAGGTGGACGCTGAGCCGATGTTTGCTCAGTTGTCCAATGTTTTTTTTGTACTGCGCATGCATCAGAGATGCCATGTGCACATACATCCTGATGGTTACCGCTGGGGGACACAGAACAAATGTTGTCGAAGACAGAGGCAATTTTAGTGTGCGTTCCTGTGAGGTAACTATGGGCGGCTAGTCAGACACGGGCATGTCGTGACCAGTGACTGCAGCTTATTCCCAGTTGCACTGGCACCAGTGGCCATGTTCAGACGAACATTCTGAGCAACCAAAGGCCTGCTCTAATGTCTGATGGTGCGATTGATGTGTGTCCGATGGTACGAAGCGGATTAGGGCTACAGTCGGTGGGCGTCTCTGTACAAATTCCATCAGCTGTGGCATTAGTATAAAGTTGCTGTCGTGCTGCATATAAAGATGCAGACGGCACTAGCACCCACCTCTCAATAAGGCCCATAGTCAGAGATTACCATTACATCATATATAAACTTTCCTGGTGTGAATTTAAGGTATATTAATGGAGGAGATGGACTAAGCCCTGAAGAGTGATAAAGTGGAGAGAGAGATAAAGCACCAACCAATCATCTCCTACCTGCCATTTTACAGGCTGTGTTTGAAAAACGGCAATTAGGAGCTGATTGGTTGGTACTTTATCTCCACTTTATCTCTCTCCAAGGCTTAGTACATCTACCCCATTAAGACAAACTTTTAGAAACATGTTTTTGTGTCAGACTGTATGCTAAATTTTGAGCATAGATAATATACAGTAAGTAAACAATGTTGTTCCTATATTGCTCACCTCATTTGGCATAATAAGCTAAGAAAGAATACATCCCAGTACATGTTTCTACTACTGTTATCCAAAGACAAGGGTATCAAGATATATTCAGAATATGGCCCTGAGTACACTGAAATGCAATGCTGTCTACTTACAGTATGTTTACATGATATTAGAATGATTCCATTTATATTACACTAATAATGCATCTTCAGTAAACCCAGCTGTGCAAATAGACATGATGAAACGAAGTGCAGTTTGAAAATAGACACGTTAAGAAGAATTGGGTCATTGCAAAGGACCAGTACAATATAGCTTTGGATTTTACACACTTGTGTTCAATAAAGAGTCGACATTACTTTGATGCTATTGTTTTACAAGAATGCTGAACACATACATGTTTGTGCATGCTCCAAAACCCACTTTCTGTTGTATTAAATCAAAGAGCTGCCATATAAAAAGAATTACTCAGAAGTCTTTCTCTTCTTGGAGGGTCCTATTTGCATACAATCCCTAAGAAAAGTATTGACACTATCATATCATACCATATGGGGCAGATTTATGAAGCTCTGGGAAGTGATAAAGTGAAGAGTGATAAATGACCAACCAGTCAGCTCCCAACTGTCATTTTTCAAACACAGCCTGTAACATGACAGTTGGGAGCTGAGTGGCTGGATGTTTATCACTCTCCACTTTATCACTTTCCAGAGCTTCATACATCTCTTGAATTTGTCCTTTTGATAAATGTTGATCCGTTACCGTATAACCCAACCTGATTATAAAATATGGAAATGGTAATGGGTTCCTTGTGCAGTGGATAATAAAGGTTCGGGGTTTGCTGCAGGTAGGGTAGAGGTGCCTAACTCTTAGGTTACTTATATAGAGCGAAGTTTTACCGCGCTATACCCCTATATGTGGTGTGTACCTTAGTCTAATAAAGATTTGGATGGATAATGAGTGAAAAATCTGGTTAAACACAGTGTCAACCACAGAATTGTAATACATATATTTGTGACAGAAACCTATACAGGTGTAGAAAAAGATTGTATCGACTGAAATACAATATCACAACCCTGTAATAAATGTACAAATGATTATAAAATACAATACTATAGTATAAAGGTGCTTGGCTAGACTGTAATGTGTTCTGTATGAAAGTTAGTTAACTTATTCTTTAATAGCGATGTCTACTCAGATTACATTGTTTAAAATATTTTTCATTTATATCAGTTAATTTTACTGCTTTCATATTTAGGAACTGAGGGTCTCATTCAGACCCGCTCGCGAGCGCTGTATGCTCGCAAGCGGGTCGATGTTACCCAAATGCGCATGTGCACGACGGAGGCGCCTCCGTCATGCGCGAGACTCGGCGAGCGACGGGGAAGCCATCGCTCGGGGTCTCGCACGAAAGGGGGCGGGCTGTCGATGGTGAGTGACAGCACGCCCCCTTTGGTGGGTGCGCCAGGGACGTGGCTGCCCAGACAGAGGCGTTCCCATGGGAACGCCTACCGTCTGGGTCCGGCCCCACTGACATCACTAGTGATGTCAGTGGGAGTGTTTTTGGCTCTGATAGAGACAAAAAGCACTCCGGGCTTCCGGCAGACGAGACCCTATCACAAGGGTCTCGTTGCAAGCCCGATGGCCGCGATGGTCTTGACCATCGCGACCATCTTTTTGGCCGCTCGCATAAGCTATGGGTGGTCACCCACAGCTATGCGAGCGGCCAGGAGGCCGCTACATTTTAAGCTAGGCCGGCCCTTATTCAGAGTTAGCGCTCTGGTCAGAGCGTCCGGCTCTGAATCAGGCCCTGAATTCTTCTATTACAATGCAATAATTACAATTTATTGATACAGTTGAGGAGTACATAAAGGTATAACGTTCCTCATTTGATGTAAAGTTAAATTAGCCTATATCTCAATCTGGTTTCTTTAAACCATTATTTTTAACTGTAGAGAAACGTGTAAAACAGGGGTCTTCACCCTTTGGCCCTCCAGCTGCTCCAGGGCATGCTAGGATGTGTAGTTCCACAGAAGCTGGAGGGCCAAAGGTTGAAGACCCCTGGTGTAAAATAAAGCATGCAGGTTACCTATACCCCTACTGCCTCCTTTGTCATGAGTTTTGTTGCATTCCACACTGCACAAGACAAGAACCATGCTAGTGAAGTAAGGCAGGCTAGGCGCCTATTAGCCAGTCTAACACATATCTAACCAGGGCCAGATTAAGGTTTGTGGGGGCCCCAAGGTAACTAACTTGTGGGGGCCCCTACCAATATAAATATTGCCAATGTGATATGCTGGTGGTGTATTAGAAAGCATAATGTGTAAATTCTCCCTGCACAACAAGTGTTTTGTTAAGCCAGTACTGTGTCTAACTGTAACATCTATGCTATGCCACCTATGGTGTCCTCACAAACAATAATAAAGCAGCACAAAAATAGGCTGCAATAAAATGAGACATCTGTCTATATCATTGCTGACTGTAAGATACAGGAGGCATAGCACAGAGATCAACAGACAATATTCCGAGCTATTTCCTTGCGGGTTTGTCTTGTGTGTGGTGTGGACAAGCCCTACACCTGTATTTATGGGACAATGGTTGGGATCTTTATGCTTTTTAACGGGACAGGTTCAGCTTACCCTCTGCCATAAAATTAGCTGACCTAGTAAAGTACTGTAGGCAATGTAACATTATTTGTGAAAACACAAACAAAACTCAATTTCTTTCTCTTTTTATTTAAATTTTTTTTAATGCAATTCATCATGCATCGCGGTATGGAATGCACACCATAGAGTTCTATGGTGTGAACGCCGGCTGCGACTAGTAGCAGCCCGGCGAATGCTGCGATATGCAGTGATGCGTATGCTCGTGCGTAGGCATCGCGGCAATGATGAGCGTGGCTACATCTGTATTTACCCTGTATAGGAACACACATCTCCAGTAAATCAGCACTTTCATGGGCACAAGGCACCTGTAATTCATCACACATCATACTTGCCGACTTTTGTTTTCCCCTCTGCCAGAAGACAGAAGGGGAGATGCAGGCTACCAATGGCAGGGACAGGGCCAGTGATCGTATCACTAGGCCCCACACAGTGCAAAGCCATGAATCAACCATCTATGAAGATGGGAGGGAACCAAATTGGGGAGATTGTTATAGTTATGTATCAAAATATTCCAGCCCTCTTCCTCATCGACCCACAAATTGTGGTATCAAGCTCCTGTCTTGCCTATTCCACCAGGAGTTGGCAGAATGTGAGTGGGCCAGCTTCTCTTTCTGGAGTCTCCTCGTTCTGAGACAATAGGCAGGTATGAGCCATAGAGTGTGCTGGATAGCAGCATCCATTTTCTTGTAGCACACATAATCCTTTCCCTCAGTGTTTCCTCTGTGAGTGAATAGTGATGATGTCATCAAAGTGTTGTGTCCCCATGGCATAGCCTCACTTGTCAGGTAGAGCACCACTATTTCAGTGAGTCTGTTTGACATTCAGGGACAGTTGGAAAGTATGAATAATATTCATCTAGTTTTTATGATTGACCCCCTCTAAGTTATTCAGATTTATAACAGGCTTTAGATAACTATATTTTTGTTTTTTGCTTTTTATTTTTTGCAATTAAAATAACTTAAGATTTTTTTTCAGGAAACAAAAGAGCCGGAGGGCATTCTCTTCTTGTAACCCTACTTCTGTGTCATCTGTTTTCGGTAATGTCTTTTAAACACAGCTGGATAAACTGTGTAGATCATTATGTCTAAAGTTTATTTACAGCTTCATTTTCTTATAAGTGATTTGCAAATGAAAATTGTATATTGGAATTTAATCTATATAACAAAAATATTTATCTGACTAACTATGATTGTTAAGATATTGATTTGAGGCATATGTATACAGTTTTCCCAGTATTGTGTAAATTCTTGAACATTTCTTTCAGCACATTTCTGTTTGAATGAGACATGAATGTACATATGCAGTTTTACAAGCAACGTGCTAGAATCGCTCTATTCTGAAACTTAGCACTCTAATCCAGTTTTCACTTTGACTTTTTGTTTATCTAATGGAAATGTTTACAAATAACTATTTGAATAATATGATTATATTAGGACTTTACTTTATATAATACAGGTAGACTTTAGGTATTTGCGGTTTCCATCTCACCACTCCAGTAACACATTAATTCTTCACCACTATAGTAATGCATCCCCTCCCTCACTGCTATAGTAAGACATTACCCTCCCTCACCTTTCTGCTAACACATTCCACTCCCTAACCTCTGTAGTAACACATTATCCTCACCCACCTCTGTAGTAAGACATTCCCTCCCTTGCCCATGTTGTAACACATTTGACAGTCCCCTCCCTCATCTGTGTAGAAATACAATCCCTCCTTCACACATGTAGTAACACATTACCGTCACTCACACCTGTAGTAACTTATTCCCCTCCCTCATCTCTGTACTAACACATAGCCCCCACTCACCCCGGTAGTAACACATTCCACTCCCTCACCTCTGTAGTAACACATTATCCCCACTAACCCCTGTAGTAACACATTCCCCACCCTTTCCCCGTATTAACTCTTTTGAAATTTCCCTCTCACCTGTGTAGTAACACATTCCCCCCTCATACCTGTATAGTAATACATTCCCCTCCCTCACCTCTGTAGTAACACATTTCCTTCCCTCACCATTCAAATAGTGGGGCCACTCCAACTGCCAGTGATGTTTGGCAGCAATTGGGATGACAGTTGGAGTTTGAATATTGAACTGTGCTGCAGCCACGATGAGTCAGTCAGGACATTGTACATGGGGAGAAAAAGTTTCAGCCCTTTTCACCTCCTTAGGAGCAGAGTTAAAAAAAAATCCTTCTTAGTGGGTGCCTACGTAATGGAAGCCATATACTCCCAGATTTTCATGATTCTAGGTCCAGAAGTTTGGGCTGGGTGTTGATGAGTCAGTGAGTCAGTAATTTATTTTTTATATATATATAGTGACAGGATCACCAGAGATGGTGAGCCATGGATTCTGTGGGGTTGGAGGGATATTCTCACACAGGGTAGTTAAACTAAGTTTTGCCACACCTAGGTGCTGCCTTGTGGAGAGTCCAGAAGTGGGCTAATGAGAAGGCAGACCAGTCAGGCTGCCATTGGAGACAGTCTAAGTGGGACTGTGGTAGCCAGATAGTCCAGTGAAGCTAAGCCAAGCCATTGGGGGCCAAGGGGCCTGAGTCTAGCCCTGCAGGAGGCAGGGAGGACCACAAACCTCTCAAATTGTGTTACATAAAAGTAGCTAAGCTGCAGGCTAAGGAAGCCAGTCTCAATTCCTGCAGAAGGCAGAGAGAACCACAAGAGAAACTTTGTCTGAAAGCCAAGCCGGAGCCTGTGATAGACTCTGCAGGAAGCAGAGAGAGACTTTGGACTTTATTTGCAGCCTAGCTGACCTTAGTCAGGGAAGAAGTCAGCCAGTACCCTAAATGGGGGCTAGGTATTTGTTATTTTCTGTTATTTTGTTTTGCACCATTTCATGCTGGAAGTAAAGCACCTTTTCTTTTATTTATACCTGAAAAGCTGTGTTGGCTCCTGATTGAGCACCTTAGACACTGCACCACTGACACCCATATACCAGCTAATTACCCCAAGTCATCACAGTATGGTGGAGAATACAGGCACAAAGGTTTACGCAGAATGATTCTACACAAAAAACTAAGGAGTACAACAGCTTAATGAAAGAAATGTATGCTTACTACAGCAGCATAAAGAATACAAGACCGGATTCACCTGCAGCTGGTGAGAGAGTCGCAAAGCCTGAAATGGTGAGTGGACCCAAGGCACATTGAACTGTGTAAAAAGAGAATTGTCTACTTATGGGAGATGCAAAGTTTGACAGAAACAGAAGTATTGAGGTGTTTTGCAAAAGTGAAATTGCAAGTGTATTTTCTGCTGAAGAGAAAAAGTTAGTCTGTTTTGAAGTATTTCATGGAACAGTTGTATGCATATCTGAAAAAACATGCTACAAAGTTTGCTAAAAGTTATACAACTTGCAAATGTATGAAAATTGGCAGTTATATATTGTGTCAGTGAAGAGAAATGTGTATTGAGAAATTCCTGCATGAAAAGAGCAAGTGTTTGATACATGCTGGTAATTGTAGTGCCACATGAAGAGAGAGGTTTTGCTGTATTGAAAGTATTTTTGAAGGCAAAGTGTGATATAGTGAAAACAAAGCTGTTCCTGTGTTTATGCTATGTGGAGATAAATATGGGGAAAAAGAAGCAAGGTCTAAGAAAAGACAGGTTGCCTACACGTGTTGAAACTGGAGAGATGCACATTCAGGACTGGAGTGTCCAGTCTGAAAGTAAAGCAAGTATCTTACATGGAAGTTATTTATTGTGTGGTGACTCTTTTCAAAATACTTGGGCTCTGAGTAATGTACCAGAGAAAGACATTTAAATTGCCAAAGCAGAGTAAAACTGTCAGTGTGTGTAATAAGGTGCAAGGTTCACCAGGAGAAGACTATATCAGCATAGAAAAATGTGACTCTCTGTGTGAAGTTTGGCGTGAAACACTTTTACACTATTGTGACCAGATAAATGACTTCGAGGAAAAGTCAACAAAAGAGAAGCTTCTTCATGTGCAAATTTAAAATACGTTACAAAGTGATTTGTCCTCTTTGAAAATAGCATTTGAGCAGAGGAAATAAAGACTTAAAACTCTTAAAGAGACAGACCTCAATTTGCTATTTGCAATTGCCTAACAATATTATATCACTGTCTCCCTTTTCCCTCCTTTTTCATGTATGGACCTCTATACTGGAAACACCTGGGGACTGTGACATATGTAGTTGTTGGAACAATCTATAGCGGCGTAAAGTGAAATCGTTTTTTGTGTATTTACCTTGAATTATGCCTGTGGGCACTGTTATGCTGCACTGTCATTTAATCTGTTTATAACTGTCATACATTGTTCTGGATATCTCTCTGCTTTCCTAGTAATTCTGGTTTTCTACAGTTGCTTAACCATCATAAGTACTTCCCCACTCTACCCAACTTTGCTGGCCAACCACTGGTTTTACAGACTGCATATTATTGACTTGCGGCATTTATCCTAGGGCTTATATATGGTAGCTACTCCCTACTCTCTACTGCCAAGAGGAGCACTGGTTGAATTAGGATACTGCATCAAAGTTGTACAAGATTCCGTTGCCGATGCTGCCTAGCATGGAACTAAGGGGGAGATTTACTAAAGCTTGGAGAGAGATTAAATTTTGAGAGATAAAGCACCAACCAATCAGCTCCTAATTGTAGGAGCTGATTGGTTGGTACTTTATCTCTCACAATTTTATCTCTCTCCAAGCTTTATTACATCTCCCCCAAAATATGGATATTCGCCAGTATGCCAAGTTGCATGCGTCTATGTGACGGCATTGCATTGATCCATCATCTTGTGAGAATAGCCATCATCAGTATCAGCCATCAATTCTAACTACATGCCTGCAACACGCAAGAGGGATAAGGTTGTAATCAATTCTAACTACAAGCCAACAAAACACCCTTGCTAAACATATGTGTGAATGCCCTGTTAACACTTAGTTATGCTCATTCAGCGACAAGCTGCAACTGAGATGCATACATCTAAGAATGGCACGTAGATGTGCACGCAGTCATAAGATCCAGCCACAACATGGACTTCCACGCAACGCTGTATCAGCACCTCTGTGTGCTTATCCTGTCATACTGCTGCGCCCTGCATACCTGCTTTTTCCAGTGTCTTTTTTGCTGCATCATCTCTCTGTGCATTCGTGTTACCAACAAGTGGTACTCTCATGTCCATCTGTCAGCTTTATTAGTAGCCAATTGTGCCAACTATTACTTGTTACATTATGGATGGAGCCCTTGGGATTAAGGGCTCCATTCAGGCCCGCTCGCTAGATGCGTACGCACGCACCCAGCACGGCAATGCATTAGCACGCCCACTATGTCTTTGTGTGCGATCACAGTGTGTATGCAGACGCCCACCAGCCTGTCTTAAGACGCCCACTAATGCATGTCATCTCCAGGAAGTGTATGCAACCATCGGTAACATCGAGTACCATCAGATGCGATCGTAGCACTTGTGGTTGACCATACCTTGCCGCAAACACTGCGAGTGCTTCAGTGTGTAAAACAACCAAGTGACATGTACTATGATGCTGCGTATTAATTATGCACGCCTCTGAAATGGTGTTAAGACGCTCAGACACGCCTGTGTTTGCACCACCACTCCCCCGTTTCCATCGACCATCCCCTGTTACCATCCACAAATGGCTTGTCCTGTCACTCAGCCTAGCGAGCGGGTCTGAATCGGGTCCTAAATTCTAGGAACAACCATGTATTAATGAAATTATCAAGTTCACAGGTTGCTATAGGTGAAACTCTCATTGAGGTGAGTTCTGATAACTTAAGGCTATATGCGGGATAATTTCATTTTAGGTACAAGAGTCATGAAATCATGTCAGTAAGGCTCATTTCTTACAAGGGCTGATTGAAAAGTAATGAGACTGCCTCTGTTTTTCTGTCCCATAGGTAGACGTGGCAACGCTATGCTGGTACATCGATGTGTCTGAACCTGCGGTTGGACTTCCGTAGTCTTCTTTGTTTGGTCACAGCGAGTGGAAGATCTTCGTACATTTCATCATGGCGGATGAGGAAGACGTGTCTGTGAGATTACGTCAGAGATGTGTGTTTGAATTTTGTGTTAAACTTGTAAAAAGTGGAAATGAAACGGCAAGCATATGGTGGAGAAACAATTAGCTGTGTTGCAGTATTTTGGTGGTGGAAACACTTCAAAGAGAGCAATATGCGAGTGGTTGACGAAGCGCGTTCTGGGAGAAAATCCATCGCTTTTACAGATGTCAACATTGCCAAAGCTGCGGAGATGTTGCAAAATGACAGAAGGTTAACTTTCCGCAAAGTTTCAGCATCTCATTCGAACGGGTTCAGCATATTGTGAGAAAGGAACTGAAAATGCATCACGTGTGCCAGGTGGGTACCCAGAAATCTCACAGAAGAGCAGATGCGACAACGAGTTGAATTATGCAAGAACACTGTTCAAATATCGGAGAAGATACCCGATTTCCTGACATCAATTGTGACGTGTGATGAATCGTGGATTTGTCATTATGATCCGGAATCCAAACAACAGTCCAGTGTATGGAAACACACAAATTCACCTCCACCCAAAAATTTCTGTGTGATTCCTATGGCGTGTAAAGTCATTCTTCTGCTGTTTGATGTGCTCGGTATGATCCTACAGCACTGGGTTCCCCGTGGGCAGCCAATTAATGGTAACTACTATGCAAACGTCCTGAAAACCCATTTGCGTGGAGGAGCCATGAGGAAGAAAAGACCACATTTTCTGAAGAAACAGTGGTTCTTGCACCAAGACAATGTCCGACCACATGTTGCTGCTGTTACATTGGCAGCACTGACTGAAATTAATGGGACAGAACTGGAACACCCTCCATATAGCCTGGACTTAGGGCCTGATTCAGAGCCGCTCGTAAGCGGCCGCTCATTCGTTCCGAGCGATGTTTGCACAACTGCGCATGCATACGGATCGTAATACGCATGCATGAACCAGTCAGTGCGGCCGAAAATCGTTTGTTCGCTAAATAGCGAATGCCTGCTATTTTGAGTGACATGAGGAGGCGTATGTGGGTGGTAACAGGGGAAGGTGCTTGAAAACGGGGAGTGGAGATCCGAACGCAGGCGTGCTTAATGGTCAAAACGGGCTTTTTATGGGTGTGCATAATTAATACAGCAGCGTCATTGACCACGTCACTGGGCTATTTTATAGTCAGAACTGCTCGCAAGATTGCGGTAGGAAAAACCAACCACAAGAATAGCGAGCAGTTCATACGCTGGTCGATGTACTCGATTAATAAATAGCGGACATGACGTAGGATGCGAGCGGCCAGGGGGCGTAGTTTTCCAAAAAACGACCGCATGTTTGGTTCGCTCGTTCAGACCTAGAGGCGTGAACAGACCGCAAAGAGCGAACGGTTCATTTGAATAGCCACCCCTTTTTTCTGAACGAGCGAGCGCTAATAGCGTCCGGCTCTGAATGAGGTCCTTAGTGCCCTGTGATTTCTGGGCATTCCCAACCCTGAAAAAAACATCTGCGCAGAAAGAAATTCTCAACAGATGATGAAGTGAAAAATGCAGGGCCGGCGATAGGTGTCTCTGCACCCAGCGCCATCCCCTGCTTCCCCTACGCCCACTCCTTCCCTGCTTCCTCGGCCTAACCATAAATTATACATGCAGCAGATGGGCAGAGGGCTGGGATTTTCTTCAGCTAGACCCGGCGCCCCTGTGCGTCCGCACTGACAGAACATGTCAGGAGCCGGGCCTGGAAAAATGCCACAGCTGCAAGTGATGCCACAAAACAGTCTACTGCACGTCTTTGAATCATTGTTGAAAGTAACGTTGCAAAAAATTTATTGAATGTGAAGGACGCTACTTTTAAAAAGTAAAATGTCCAGATCCTGTTTAGTCATCTGATTTTGAATAAAAAAATCAGTCATATTACTTTTCAATCAGCCCTCATATTAGTATTAGAATTATACAGATAAAAGGCTAATTCCTGATTGTTTGCTGTTGTTCAGTGTTAATTGTGTAGCTAAATGCTGGGTTAGTAAGCATTGACCAATGGCAGGTTAGGACTACTGTACCATGTATGCTGGGACATGCTTAGGCAATGTGTCCTCACTGCTGATTTATTTTTCATGCAAGATTGTCCCCTGCAACTGTCGTCATTCTTTGATGAATGTTTTCATTAGAAAACACACAAAGCTCCTAAGTGAATAAATAGAACAACAAGACTTATATGCCAAATACTTGGCAGTAAAGAGCAATATAGATTTCTCAAAATGATTGGCGAGCATATCCTTCATCCCAGACTTACTTCATCTTTTGTTTTGCACTAAGTAAAAAAAGAAAAATCTCTAAGTCTTGGGATATTGCCTTTCAAACCATATAAAAGTAATGGTGGGAGATGCAATGTTCTATGTTTGATCAAAGTCTGCATGGAGAAGTAGCATACAATTATATGTAATTTATGATGTCCTCTGTTGTTTGTTAGGCTATAGTTAATAGATCTCTTGGGGGGTACCTCAGCATGGGCATATGCGTCAGTGTATTCCATTTTTCTTTTATCCACCTCCAACTTGTAATTGTATATATGCATGCTTTCATCTAGCCTTGGTGTATACAAAGTAGGATGGACCTGAGAGCAGGGTGTTAGGTTCCACAGTGCAAATGCAGTGACCTTCAGAACTGCTATTTTATGGTGCATACACACGGTCAGATTTTCCTTCAGATTTGTACAACAACTATTTTAAAAATCGTTCATATCTGAAAGAAAATCTGACATGTGTCCCTGCAACGATGAACGATGCGCATTCCCGTTTGTCAGATAACGATATCTGACATCTGATGTGTTTGCAGTCAGATTTTCATTCATTTTAATACTGTCAAAAACCGTTCGTAGTTCATGAAATCGTTGGTAAAATTGTTCAAATCGTTTGTCTTTATCGTTCGTAGTTCATCGTTCGTCTGACAGATCTGACCGTGTGTATACACCATTAGAGAACTGTTATTTGTAGGCTCTGGTTGCCCTTGATAACACCGTATGTGAAGGGCTTTTTAACCTAGTGTTGGCCGTCAACCATTAATGATTTAGCAACCATCAGTGGTCAGAGGCTGATGGTGAGTGGTATTACTATCAATGATCAGCCACTGATAGTATAATATCTGAGATGGTGAAATACAAATTAGCTTTGTGCATGTGCAAATCACAAACAATCTATGACTCACCATAGCTAGTTAAAACATCGATAATTGGGTACCCCGATGGCGCATGCATGCCACTGAGTGTACGCAGAGACCACTGTTGCAAATGGAGTCGCTTATAACAGAGTTGGCAGTGGACAGCCATGGACGTTCCTGGGAGGTAGTCTGAAGTTGAATGTAAAAAAGAGGCTGTCTCATGGGCGTGTGATAAGTGTCAAGGGCGTATCAGTGAATGTGCTGCATTCTCAAATGTAGAGCCGCAGCTACAGAGGCCATGATTAGCGAAAGTTCAGAAGGAGACACTACACCAGCCTTAGGATGTCACAAGTGACGATGGTCATCGTGATGTTGCGCTGATGGTGAAGTGTTTGAGAACAGCGATGGATTTCCACTGTCCACGAACATTGAAAGTGGGCATCTCAGGGCTTGCAGTCTACGGCACTTGCAATTACTAAAGGGGAAGGCTGAGACTAACATTTACATATTATTGCAGCAGGAATCCAAAAGAAATTGCAGCCGTGCATACATTACCATCCACCTCTGAATTAGCAGAGTACAAATTTCACAATTTTGCTATGATCCAGTTAAATAGGAATTACATTTACATCTGCTCTATGTACATAAGTTTGTTATATAGCTTTTTGTAAAAAGAAAATTGGACTTCCGATTGACCGCATATGTGAATAAAGAGTTATGAAATATAAATACTAGAACTGTAAGCTTGCAAGCAAGGCCCTCTTAACCCTCTTTGTCAGACATTTAAATCCCAGTCTCATTTTAGTTCTGCTTTGTTCCCAATTGTAAAGGCAAAAGGACTGGCCATCAGTTGGGGCATACCGGCTTCTGCAGTGCAATCTCTGGCAGGGCTGCAGTAGAAATAACATACAGGCAGCCATGGCTGTAGTGTGTAAAGGCCTTCGGGTGAGCACTGGCACTCTGCACATTACTTCCTGGTTCTGGTGCCATCAAGATGCTGCCGACACATTGCAGTATGGACGTTTTTTATGCCGTGCTGATTTCAGGGCTGGATTAAGCCTTGTGAGGGCCCCCGTCAAGCCACACAGAGCCAAGCTTTAAGCCCCACATGGAGGGCCCCTCCAGGCCACATGAAGACAGGGCAAACACTCACACGTACACATCAACAGCATACTACACTAACACATTTACACATTGACACATACATACACAGTATACATACTTACACATATACACAATAACACATTAGTAGCTAGAGCTCCTTTGTGGATGGGCTGCTGACAGGTGCCAGCGGGATGCCTGTCACAGAAGAAGGGTGACTGGGGTGGGGCCACATGCCACAAGTATCTTCAGTCTCGTTGGCCCACCAAAAAACTTCATGATGAGGTATATGGCCAATCTGCCCCTGACTGACACCTATCAACTGTTGGATGAGGAGCACTCACCGCTGCTTCTATCCACGCAGGTGGAGGCAGTGGTCCCTAGTCCCCTTTGCGGCTCTGTCAGGTCTAACATCTGGCATGGGCTACTGTGCATGCAGGCTTCTCTGTGTGTCTTTCTCCATTGGTGTCTATACCAAATGGACATACCCCTGAGCATTACCAGCCCTGTCATTAAGCAGCTGCAAGGGCGCCGGCACCTGGATGGTTCCTTTGAGGCTGCCTAACAAGAAAATTAAGGATGTCTCAGAAAGAGACATCCTTCTACTACGTGATGCTCGCGGCTGCAAGTCTTCTCAGCTGCAGCTACCGCTGTCCTGGGCCCAGAGGTGCAAGTAAGCTGGAAGTTGAAACTGTCTTCGGGCCAATACTTTTTAAGCTAGAACCAGTGATCGATATTCACAGTAACCACCAGACCAGTGTGCTGTGGTAGTATCAAACTGACACGCAGCAAATTATATTCTCCACCCACCTATGTCCCACCATTCAATCAGAATGCCCCTTGTTCCCACCATAATCCACCATTTGTTACCGCTAAATTAGAAATATTCCCAGACGTAGAATACCAACACAACGTATAGGCACAGTGATCATCATTCCGCCCCTGAAGGCAACTGTTAGTTATCGAACTCAACAGATTCAAAAACTGAACTGTAATTATTTGCAGCACTCGCTGCTGCGATTGTTGCTGTGTTAATACTGGGACCATCTTTATGAAGGTGGAGGTGGGGCTGACATGTGACAGAGGCAGAGGAATTCAGTGACAGCATGAGAAAAGTAGTGGAAGCAAAGTGACACAAAACAGCTACTTACTCCAGGCTGGAAATGGTCGCTGCCAGGTGTGTGGTGTCCAGGAGATAGGCACTACCAGGAGTGTGTGTGTGGGGGAGGAGAGGGGGGTATGCAGAGAATGGACACCACCAGGAGTGTGGGTGTGCGTGGGTAAGGGGAGGAATGCATTAGATGGGCACCACCAGGAGTGTGTGTGTTGGGGCGGGAGGAATGCAGGAGACTGGTACCACAAGGAGTGTGTCTGTTGGAGGGGGGGGGGCATGAGGTATGCAGGGTATTGGTACCACCAGGAGAGGGGTGGAGGGGGGGATGCAGAAGATGGGCATCACCAGCAGTGTGTGTGTGTTGGTGAGGGAGGAATGCAGGAGATGAGTATGCTCAGGAGTGGAGGGGGGGCAGGGGGAATGAAGTAGATGGGCATCACAAGGAGTGTGTGTGGTATGCAAGAGATTGGGTACCACCAGGTGTGTGGGTGAGGTGCAGAAATGGACACTACCAGGACTGTGAGTTGGATGTAGAAGATGAGCACTGTAAGGAATTTGAGGGGAGTACAGTAGATGGGCACTACAAGGAGTGTAGGGGAGGGTAATGGAGATGGGGACTACCAGGAATGTGTGGGTGGTGTAGGAGATGAGCAGTTGTGTATGGAGTACAGGAGACGTCCACAACAGGACCCGGCCAAGTTAGTGGGTGCTATAAAGTACAGTGTCAGAGTGGGGTGCACAGGATACTTATTGAGGATTGACAGGTTTTAGAATAAAAGGATGCACATGGTGATATATGTCACACTGTGCTTTATGTGAATGCTACTACAAGATGTACAAAGAGCGATTCTTACACTACTGTAGTGCTTGCTCGCTGAAGGCCTGTGTCAGGTTTGCCTACATTTAATTGTGCTACATCTCTGGGAATTGCTAATCATGCCCACTGTAACCTTTGTAGTGCGCCCTAGAAGACTGCCTTGGCTGGTACTTTCAAGGGCAGGATGAACAGGCCCATTGAATTGTTTATACAGTGGGTATCCATTTATTTCACTGTTTATTTTATCCTTCTGCGTCCTATTTCTATGTATTGCTTATTCACACATTGTAACCGATGTAGTGCGCCCACCATGACTGTGTCACCAGGTACTCTGTGTAGAATGAATAGGCATGGCTCTGATGAATCTGCAAGGACTGCTGTCTAGTAGTTTTATTTCTCCCATTATGTGTCATCAGTTCCAGGCATTGCATATTCTGTCCAGAGTAATCCTATGTAATGGGCCTAAATGGCTGCATCACCTGGGTCCTTCATGGGCAGGAAGAATAATCCTGCAACTGATTACCATAAATGTTCTTTGTTATATTATGTTCTCAATCTCGTACTGTTTTTGAAAATGTAAACCTCTGTATCATAGTATTTGTACCTGTTAAGTGCCTTGAGTCCTACTGGAGAAAGAGTGGTACAGTATATGTTATTTTTCATTATTATTATTATTATTATAACTGGGCATGTGTGCGTAATTCACCTGCTGATTTTATCATAAGGTTTTTTAATGTGGCATCTGAAAATAGATTTTGCCTGCCAATGCTGTAAGGTTATGGGCTTTGAATGGTTCTACAATGTGGTCACAAGCTACAGATTTGTAACTTTATACCAAATGGCCCTCATTAAATATGACTACTATATTAGGGGCAGGGCAACCATCAGAAATTGTGAGGCCCGTGACTTACAAATTAGGCAGGCCTCCCGTGTTTCTGCAACTCCAGGCCTGCAGTGTCTTTTCGGTTCCAGCAAGCCCCCCTTCTGTCTCCCCAGCCAGCCCCCCTTCTACCTCCCCAGTCAGCACCCTTGTGTCCTCGGCAAGCCCCCTTTTGTGTTCTTCAGCCAGACCTCCTTTTATCTCCCCAGCCTGATCCCTTTCTGTCTCCCCAGTCAGCAGCCCTTTCTGTGTCTCTAGTCAGCAGCCCTTTCTGTGTCTCCTGCCAGCCCCCCTATTGTTTCTCTAGCTAGACCCCTTCTATCCCCTTATGCAGATCCCCTTCTGTGTCTTCAGCTCAGCCCTGCTTACCTTCTTCTTGTTGATGCTCACGTGACATGGCTCCTGTCTTTCAGCGGCACAGCGTGATGTCACATGCTCCAGGTCTCCAAAACAGGCTCCTGGGCCCAGGGGGGCTCCACACCGTACACCCTGCACCCATATTTTTAAACTTACCTCTCCGAAGTCCTGTGTCGGCTGTAGCAGCAGTACACTAAACCCCAGGAAAATGGCCTAAGTGGACATTTTCCCAGCGTTTTGCACATGCGAAGTAGAGAAATCACCAGGAAAATGGCTGCCACGCCATTTTCCTGGTGACCTATGCATGCACAGTAGACTCTGGGCACAGACTAGTGCCCAGAGTCTACTGCTTCATCAGTGCACTGCCGGGGAGAGAGGAGGGGGCCCTAGACGGGGAATTAAGACGGGCCTCCTCCTCTCTTAATACGTCTTTAGCTGCATCTCCCCTCCAGGCACTCTCCCAGAGACGAGAAAATAAATGTAGGCAAATATGTCAAAATTACGTTCTAACTTCTGCCATCAATTAGAAGAAAACTAATCCCTGATGGAAATAGTTGAATCATGATGGAAAGAGTTCTAATAGTAACCATATGAAAGATATAATAGTCTGAATGCATGAAGGGGTTACTGACCTTGTTACACTGCGTTAAATGTACAAAAGCTGTATATGTATGTTTATTTTTATACTGTCTTCCTCTACAGCACAAACAGCCATTGTACTGTACCTATTTCAGAATAAAGGAACTGGGTTGAAATACTTTGTCAATTGAGGCATTCAGCTGTATTCCTAGTTAACTGCCTGTTGTCCTTTATGGCATTTAGCACCATGAGTAATATCTGAATAAACATATTCTTCACAGCTTTATAAGTTATAGCATTAAGGAAGGAACACCTATTAGTTTTGTGCTTCCCTATACTCTTATTTCCTTGTGAAGTTCTCTTTGTGCTACAGTAAATCATTTGCATGCTACCTTTTCATTTCCCTACTTGTTGTTCTTCCCTAATCTATCCAGCAGTGTTTATTGAATGTTTATGGACATTACCAGGGGCACCAGGGAAGCGGGGGAGGGTTCTAATTGCCCAGGCCTGATGCAGAACGTAGAGCCACTTTGCAGGACCATGCATAGTACTGTACACGCTTTTTTCTTTCAGAATGGGTGTGACCAGACATTTCGGGCTCGATCACACCCTTTCAGTATCACCGGAACCCCACAAATGTCTCAACGGCCCGGGCATTACACATATATATTGAAGTTATAGTACATTTAAGTTGAATTTACAATGAATCACAAAATTCTCTAACCAGGTTGCCCTACACTATGCGGTACACTGAATCATTTTGTTCTACAGTACATATTTTTACGCCTATCATTTAAAAATGGCCAATTTATCACATAGATCTTGTAACAGCACTAATATGTAGTATAAGTATAGGTAATCATGAGCAAGATTATCTTGCTTGAGGATAACTTAAAGTACAAACAGTATCGCAACAACAATAAGTATTCCCTGTCTTTTTAATTGAAATTAAATTACACAGGATAATATGAAATCGGCCAAGTGTAAGGATTATATTATTAAGCTTACTCTGAATTTGCTACCGATGGATTTCCCATTTGTATGACACCAAAAACACTTTAATTCTCAAATTAGAACAATTGGAAGCTGGGGCATTTTTTTCCATTATTTTGTTTTTAATTGGCAGTTGTCTATACAGTCTCATATACTGTAGCTTGCTCTATCTATCTATCTATCTATCTATCTATCTATCTATCTATCTATCTATCTATCTATCTATCTATCTATCTATCATGGGGTTCCATAATTACTAAGTCAGCACACACTTCAGGCAACAAAAGGGTTAAATGATATGGCTAAAACCTATGTAATAATGTAATGTATGGTGCATAGGAGTGCATAATGCAAATTATTATTTAGGTGTGATACATACTTGGTAATGGTGAAGCGTATGTACTATGGGCCTGATTCAGTAAGGATCGCAACTGCTTTTGCAATAGCGATTATGTATGCAGTCTCACTGCGATGATATGCTAATACATTGCGATCGCTATGCCATCGCAGCGCAACATAAGGACGCCCACCTTACATTACACACATCTGTAATGTTTAGCGAGACTGCAAAACCATCAGTAACATTGAGTACCATCGCAGCCTCACACACATTAATACACAAGCTCTGACCTTACTCAGAAATTGCTAACCTCAGTGCATGCAGTGAGAGCCCAAGCTGCGTATGGCATCGTAGTGGATATTTTATGCACAGCCCTGCAACGGTGTTCACATGTAGAAAAGGGAGGGGGGGGTCTGCGTTTTGCCAACCACCCCCCCCCCGTCACCACTCACAAACGTTACTGCCTTTCAATCACTCTGCGATGGCAATCCTGATCGCAGTGGCCGGTATGCGCAGGCACACTGTGATGCATACGCATGCGCAGAACGCAACAATCGGCCCATTGCGGCGTAATCACAGTTGTGATCCTTGCTGAGTCAGGCCCTATGTTAGCACTGGAGGTAATATAACATCTAATTACTGAGTCAATAATAACCCATACAAAGAAAAGGAGTAGCGGATTTACTTATTTTGCACAATTAATAATAACCCACTTAGGGGTCTATGCAATAAGCCTTGGAGAGAGATAAAATGGAAGGAGAAAAAGTACTAACCAATCAGCTCCTAACTGTCACTTTACAGAAAGTGAAAAATGACAGAGAAAAAGTACCAACCAATCAGCTTCTGTCTGCTTTATATCTCAAGGTACATCTCCCCCAAATGTCTTATTTATGCCCCTTTCATGGGTTGACCAAACTTGCTCTAAAATCAAGCATTTGTAAATCTCTCTCTTAACATAAATGTATAAAATATTGAATGCGGTCGACATTTAAAAGGTTGTCAATCATAATGTCGACACTACAACAGTTATGTTGACACATACTTGCCTACATCCTGGCTGCTTCCTCCGGGAGGAAGCAGCCAGGTCGGTTTAGGAGGGGGGCGGGGACGTTATAGAGGGGCGTGCCCGGACACATTACCAGTGTTTAGGGGTGGGGTTTGGGGTGGAGCCACACAATCGCATCATTTAGGCTCCGCCCTGCTACACAATGCCGATATTTCCGGCATTGCCAGGCAGGGGGCGGGGTTATGATGATGCAAATCGCGTCATCAGCCCCTCCGCAGCGGAGGTTTAGCGCTACATTGGGGGGGGACTGGAGAAGTCGGGAGACCTGCCTACTTTTCCGGGGGGGCCGGGAGCGGCACCCGATTTTCGGGAGGCTCACGGCTAAATCGGGAGAGTAGGCATGTATGTGTTGACATTGTTGAAATGTCGACATTTATCATGTTGACAGCTGCAGAATGTTGATATGTTCATGTTGACATGTGAATTATTGACATTCTACAGAATGCCGACAGTACAGTTAGGGTTCGGGAAGGGAGGGTTAGAAATAGGCTGTGGGAGGGGAGGGTTAGGGTTAAACTTAGAGTTAGGGATAGGAGTAGTGAACTCACTGTTGGTGAATCATCTGACCGCCGGACCCAGAAGTCAACGCTGCATAGCAGAACTTGCCAGAGCTGCTACCAAGTAAGTGAAGCTGCTGCACTGCCAAGCACACACATTTGTCAACATTCTAATCATTTCGACATTTTATTAGTGTCGACATGCTAAACATGTCAACATTATGTCCATGACGACATTTCATGTTGACATGATAAATGTTGACAAAACACACTCAACCCTATTTTTTTTTACCACCACTTAAATATTCGTGTCAAAGTTAATGTGATTTGTAGATTTGTGAGTGCTCCCAGGAATAATCATTCTTCATTCATTTTGCTGAAATTCAAATATATTCTTTATCTCTAGCACTGGGCCTGATTCAGACACGGTCGCAAGCGCTGAGCGCTCGCAACCGGATCGATGGTGGCCCACAGCACATGCGCACGGTGGAGCCGGCTCCGTCGTGCGCATGCGCGAGACCCGGTTAGCGACGGGCAATCCGTCGCTCCGGGTCTCGCACCAAAGGGGGCGAGCTGTCGATGTCAGTGGCAAACGCAGGATTTTGAAAGGGGGGTTTCCAAATAATTGGTTACAGACCCAATGACAAAAACGTCTAACCAGAATAAGCCTGCAACATACACTTAATTGTGTACTTCAAGTATTTTAATAGGAGGATACTATTAATTGGATTATGCAGAGCTGTCTGCTATTCCCAGGGGTATGGGGGGATGGGAGGATACTATTTATTAGATTATGCAGAGCTGTCTGCTGCATGTTATTCCAGGGGTGTGGGGGGATGGGAGGATTCCTCCCATTCCTCCACCCTCGGGAATAACATACAGCAGACAGCTCTGCATAATCTAATAAATATTATCCTCCCCCCTCCATACCCCCACCGCAAATACATGGAGCAGTCAATTGGAATGATATTAATATATATTATCCCCTCCTGGCTGCCCCCCCCCCCCCATACACAGAGCAGTAGAAAATGGCCATCATTCAAAAAATATTAATCCCGCCGCCGCCACTGCCCGCAAGACCCCCGCCCCCATACACAGAGCAATTAGAAAATGGCCATCATTCAAAAAATATTACTCCCGCCCCCCTCCGCCGCCGCCCACAAGACCCCCGGCGCTCCCCCGACATACAGCAGTACTCACCCGCCGGCGGCCACCTACATATTGCGGCTGACAGCCCCGGAACTCCACAGCCGCTGGCAGTGACTGTGTGTCCAGGGCGGCATGAGGTGCTGAGGCATCTGGATCACGGTGCCCGGCCTGGGGACTGACTTGGAGGAGCTTGCGCGCTGCAGCTCCCCCTACAGCCAGCCCAGGCAGTGTAAACTTTGGGGAAAAAAAAAATATATATTTTGTTCAGCAGCGGCGCTGCTCGCCGGGTCGGACAGGGAGGGTTCTAGGTATTCGGAAACACCCCCTGCGTGCGCGTGTGGATGTTGAGTGACAGCTCGCCCCCTTTGGTGGGCGGGCCAGGGGGATGGCTGCCCAAACGGAGGCGTTCCCGAGGGTACGCTTGCCGTTTTACAGCGGCCCCACTGACATCACGAGTGATGTCAGTGGAGAGATTCCGGCTCAATAAAAGCCGAAATCTCTCTGGGGCTTGCGGCCACGAGACCCTACCACAAGGGTCTCGTCACAAGCCCGATGGTCACGATGGTCTTGGTCACCCACAGCTATGCGAGCGGCCAGGAGGCCGTTCTAAAAAAAAAAAAAAGCCCGGCCCTGATTCAGAGCGAGCGCTCTGTCAGAGCGACCGGGTCTGAATCATGCCCTCTGTTCATAGAACTTGTTCTATTATTATGTAGATAATATTTCTGACTTGGTAGCAGGTATTTATTAGCAGGGCATAAGGTTTTTTTTGTCCAGATCATTGATTTCTATAACCCTACACAATAAGATTATGGAAGTGTGCATTGTAATTTGGTGCAGCAATGCAAACGAGCTGAGCCTTAGTCAGTCACATGGATGCCATTGGGGAAGAGGAGGAAAATGAATGTTGACTACAATTGTGGGGCTAAAGGAGGACAATAATGGCATCAATACATTTATAAGGGGGGTTGTGACAACAACAAGGACACTAATGGTGGCAAAAACAAATACATATGTTTGCAACTGGATCCGGTAATAATACCGACAGTCCGAATCCCGACATCTGTCAGAATCCCAGCATCGGTATCTTGACAGCTGGCATCCCAATAATAAGTAGTGGGGTTTTGGGGAGGGTTAGGGGTTAGTGTTAGGCATCAGAGGTAGGGTTAGGCACTAAGGGGAGGGTTAGGCTCTAAGGAAGGGGGGGAGGGAGTGTTAGAGGTAGGGAGAGGGGGAGGGTTAGGATATTGACCGACAGATGTCGGTATCCTAACCCAGTTGTGATGCCGGCGTCGGGATTCTGACCGCTGGGATCCTGAGTGCCAGCATCCGGTACCCATGTACCCAACCCATTTGCAACAATACATATACAGTATAGGGGAATAATAAGCCATATAGCACTGGCAACTTACACATGAGGGAACAGCAAGAGTTCTCAATATATCCAAGTGGTAAGACTCCACTCTACAGAAAAAAGTTCTGGGTACACTCAAAGGCATTTAAGGAAGCTGCAAATTTGAGCATGAAGTTTAGCAGGTAAAACTAAATCTCCCTCCCTGTATTCAATCGGGAAACCGGCTGATGTAAGCCCGCATCTAAATCTAGACGCCTGTCATTTTTCCGACACCGGACAGCCGCGCGCAGGGGTTTATGTTTATGGCACCCGGGGGGGATTTAGGATTAGGCACCCCCCCGAGCAGGTTAGGCTAGGGGAAGGGGGGGTCAGGCACCCCCAGAGGGAGATTAGGGTTAGGCACCCCCCCGGGGGACTTAGGTTTAGGCAGCGGGGAGTGGGGGGGTTAAGTTTAGGCACTCAGAGGGGGGGATTAGGGTTAGGGGGGGTTAGGTTAGTTTGTACTTACCTAGGGACGATCAGGATTTCCAGCGCTGTCGGGCTGCCGGTGCCGGGATCTCTGCATCTGACGGACTGACGCTGCCGGGAATCAAACTGCTGGCCATGCGTCAGCCGGTATTTCATACCGATTCCCTCCCTCTCTACTGTACAGATGTGACTTCGGTCACACCAAACATCCCCTTTTGGCATGCTAGGTCCTGTGTAAATTGACTGCAACAAGCAACTTTCTCGGTCAAAATGGGAGTCTTATTAGCATAAATAAAACAAAACTACTTTTCTAGAAGTGTGACATTTGTACATCTGTGTGCAAATGAGTCTGAATTTGTATACGAAGTGCTACGATGCAGTGGCCATGGTTTTATCTCACCCTAATGCTGGGTACACAGTAGACGATATGTTGTCCGATTCTGCAGATCGGAATGACATATCAGGTACATCATCTAGTGTGTACCCACACCAGATGACCCGCGGGTCGTTAGCGGCATCGCCTTCCGACCCTACTGTAGGGCCGATGGGGGAATGTCGCTAACTATGTCATGCTACAGAACGCAGCATGATGACACTTCCCTCCCTCCCCCCCTCCCCTTTCGGACCTGGCATCGGCAAGTGTGGGTCTCGTTGCTGGTGATGTCGAGCTGGGTACACATCATCAAATGTGCACCAAGCTTAAGTTCCATTGTGCTTCATCTGCAACTTTGTACGTGTTTAAAACTAATTCCTGTTTGGTTAAGTTCGCAGCCCAGCACCTCTACTGCATTTTGAGTGGTGGTTTGCTGAATCTGTAATACAAATAATATGCAAAATGTAAAAAAAAAAGATGGTATGCTATACCTTTCGGAGCGTCTCTGGCGCTGGGCATCTTGCGCCATATGACATATAGGGGTCTATTTACTAAGCTGTGTTAGGAGATGAACGGTGATAAGATACCAGCCAATCAGCTCCTAACTGTCATTTTTCTAACACAGCCTGTGACATGGCAGTTAGGAGATAAAGTGAACCATGATAAGCTCCTAACAAAGCTTAGTAAATAGACCTCATAGATACTATGGGGTATATATACTAATGTGAGAGTTTATAGAAATGGAGATGTTGCCCATAGCAACCAATCACATCCCAGCTATTATCTGCTAGAAGGTGCTACTTAAATGTTAAGAAGAATCTGATTGGTTGCTATGGGCAACATCTCCATTTCTAAAAACTCTTACTTTAGTAAATGTACCCCTATGTGTATAAAGAACCATCTGCAGTTATGAACGTCTATGTTGGCATGCTACTTCTTAACAATAAAATATTGTATGTTAGCATTTATTATTATTATTGTTATTATTATTATTATTGTCTGTTTGTCCTTTATTCACGACCAGAGTTTTGTACCTAGCTCCATCAAGTTTGGCATGGTGGTGTAGTTTGATGAGGACTAGGTTTTTGCCTAGGTTTAAACACACTGTCACACAATCCCATAAAATTGGGACACTCTGAAATTACACAGGTTCTGGGGCTGAGGGGCTAGCTTTATACACACACTGTCACACTCATTTTTTCCAAAGTGCGGTGTTAAATCACTTTTCCAACAGCCACATATATGAAATGCAGAGTTAATCAGCCCCTTGTGGTTGTATGATAAACTTTGACATTAAACAGTGTGCATTATTAGCATTTCACTCACTGTCTCATCTTACACCAGCCGGGGGTCTTAGCAGAGTGCCTGGCAAGATCATGAGCAGCTCAGCACTCAATACATTCAGTCAGACTGTGGCAGACAGCATAATTAATCAAAATCTTTGATCCTGGCAAAGCTTAGCATACAGAGATTACAAACAGCAGTGGAAATTGATCGCAGCCACACAGTGTCACTGCGGATGGGCCCCCTTCTGTCAGGGTACGGGACTCCAGTCCTGGCATTCCCTCCCTGATGGCAGCCCTGCTAGACATGGTCTGCAAAGTGATTTCAGGGGGTGATTCAGCTGCAGTGACAGGGATCATCCAGATTCTGTATTAACAGTCTGCTGTTTCTGGGTGGGGAGGGGGCAATGAAAGGCTCCGTTTCCATGGGGTGGAGGCGGGACTGAAGAGGCCAGGATCTCCGTTGGCTGACGGAGATTTCCTGGCCTCTTTTACTCATCTGCAGTGGCCAGCTTGCATGACCCATGGTCGCTCAAGCGGCCGAAGTGATCGCAGATGATCTGATGCTGCGTCCTTGGAACAGTAATGCATGCAGGAGACATGACTCCTCTTGCAGCATTACCATATTACAGCTATCGCAGCTGCTAACATGTTAGCAGCTGCAATAGCATGTCCGTCTGCAGCTAAATCTCCACCTCTGTTCTGCAGTGATTTCTGAAACTCAAGTGATTTTGGAAGCTATATTGATTCCTGTTCTGTGAGTCAGTCTGCTCCTGATATATAGGACTAAAAAACCAATATACATTTACAAAAAGACCACCATCCCCTCCACATACATATAGCCTTAATCAAATAAATTGCTCACAAGATTAAGAGTAATTGCCGGATTGTCTCCAGTTGTATACCAGATATATTTGATCCATTCATATGTATAGCAGTTCTCCAGATGTAGCAACAAGTTTATGTTTGCAAAGTCTATTTAATTTGTACTGAGAGTATGAATGCCTCTGTCCAGACAAAAAGTTTAAAAGTGTGTTGGTATACCCGAGTTTCCAAACACAATGTGGCAGACTAGCCGACAGCATAAGTATGAGTCACTTATATCCCAGTATAGTTACCCAGCCAACTCCCGACAGGTTTTCTTTTGGGTATTCGCTGGTCCGGTCCGTCTGCGGTTTGCACGTCCCCAAGCAGCATCGGTATCCAATGCACTGTTATAGTAGGCAGATTTTCACCACACACACAATTTATTGCTGGAATAATCAATCACCAGGATCTCCGCTGGCAAGATCAAAAGAAGGAGGTGGTAGGTCTGAAGAATAATGTGTTTCTCCATCTCAGTCTAATGACTGTTTCATCATCTGAAGATGGTGTAAACTACTAGGGCCAAATCCAAAATACTTCATAGTCCCCATTTATATGGGGACTCCAATCTACAGCGCTAATTAGCACTCTGCTGGACATTTCTGTGAAATCTCCTGCATTATGTTATTAGTACATAGCTACAATCCATACAAGTATGCAAAAACTGCAGTTTCTACAATTTTTTTTATAAAAAAAAAAAAAAAACCTTGATACATAGGGCCCCTAAACTTTTTTTCATCACCTCACTGTGTGTTACTATTTGGGAGCATATGACACAGTAAGGCCTTTTTAACAATGTTTTGGGAATGATGCGGTAATTTTTAAACAAAGAAAAATAGATTGCTGTCAAATTATTTATATGGCAAATCTAACCTCATCGACTTGTCCTGACACCTCAAATTCCTCTCCTCCATATAATATCCAAAGCTATATAACTGTCCCTAAAATTCTATACCTTGTTAGAGAATATTAAGATCCTCAACAGCTCCACTGTTAAATCCTCCAATCATGCTTCATCCCTCTGTAGTATTTATTTATTAACAGTTATTTATATAGGATGGCTAGGAAACAGCGAGGGGAGTGACAGTGCTAGTGTCCTCAATAAAGGTCAGTCCCAGGTGTTGGCTAGACCTAAACAGAGGTGTGGAGTCTAACCCACTTGGTGGTCTTCACCAGTGACCCCTCCTGTTGGGATATGGGTTTCGCATGAGTGAGCAGGTCTCGGCCCCCTGGTTAGGTACCTGGGAGTGATGAGGAGACTAGGAAATGTCACTGCAATAATGAGTGGAATGAAACACTGGTATGCATTTGGTAACTTGGAATATGATAAGATAGCACTTGGAATGAGATACTGAGAATCAATGGTAATCAGCACTTGAAATGAGACACTGAGAATCGATGGTAATCAGCACTTGGAATGAGACACTGAGAATCGATGGTAATCAGCACTTTGAATTAGACACTGAGAATCGATGGTAATCGATACTTGGTATGAGATGCTGAATGGCAATGGTAGTCACGAGGAGGCTTCACTGGGAAGGAACAATACGGAGCCTGAGACGTCACAGTAGAATCCACTATTGGAGAGAAGTAAACACAGGGATGCAGCTGGACAGCTAAATTAGTAATCAGCTTGAAGGCTGACACATGTAACACAGAGAGGCAGCTTGAGAGCTGAGCAGCACACTGAAACACAACACAGGAACTGTTACATGAAACACTGGAGTTCTGTGAGAGCTGAAGTAACATGCTGAGAGTTAGCATGGGAGATAATACAAGTAACACAGGAGGTCAGCAGGAGGGCTGAAACAACACACTGGAGATACTTCGTGGAAAACACCAGAAAGCATAACAATCACTGCAACAGCGAAGTTGAACAGCATCTTCCTGTTCCTGGAGTGAGACTATATACCCCTAGGTAGCTGGTCATTGGATCAGAGGATCTGCTGAGTGACCGCAGAGCTACCTTTGGGGGAGACTAGCCAGATGATATGGACCAACATGGCTGCGCCCATGCCTGCTACCACGGGAACCAGGATGCACGCATGGAAGCCCTAGCAGACCCCAGGGAGAATACTCAGCCAGCACTCACCTCCACTCCCAGCGACTGAACACCTAAGCTCAAGGACGCCGGCACGGAGGTGAGTTGTGGCCAATCCCAGGCTGCATCCTGACAATAGGCATGCAGGACCGTCAGAGTAGGAAAGCACACAACTGCCAAAGGGAGTCCCAGCAATTCCAGATGGCGTTTTTAGAGCAAATGTTCATTCGCAGTCAAGGCCAGGCCAGAGTCCCACCACAACAGCAGGGTCCACACTACCCAAATCTGCCTTATCCCCAGTACAATCCTGCCCCGTACTATGAGCCTGATTCAGACCTGGTCGCAAGCGCTGAGCGCTCGTAACCAGGTCGATATTTGCCCACTGGGCATGCACATGACGGAGCCGGCTAGCGACGGGTGCTCCGTCGCTCCGGGTCTCGCACCAAAGGGGGCGAGCTGTCGATGGCGATTGACAGCTCGCCCCATTTGGTAGGCGTGGTCGGGGGGTAGCTTCACAAACGGAGGCGTTCCCAAGCGAACGCCTGCCATTTGTGGGCGGCCCCACTGACATCACCATTGATGTCAGTGGGAGAGCTTCCGGCTCTATTAGAGCCAGAAGCTCTCTGGGTCTTGCGGCCACGAGACCCTACAAGGGTCTCATCGCAAGCCCGATGGTCGCGATGGTCTTGACCATCGCGACCATCAACCTGGCCGCTCGCTATAGCTGTGGGTAGCCACCCACAGCTATGCGAGTGGCCAGGAGGCCGCTCCAAAAAAAAAAAAAAAAAAACGCCCTGATTCAGAGCGAGCGCTCTTTCAGAGCATCCGTCTCTGAATCAGGCCCTATGACCAAAATCAACCGCCTGAAAATCCAGAGTATCCTGTGTACAGGAATTTACCATAACTCTGCATTTTAGTTTTTAAATATTTTGCCTAATACTTATGTTATAGTAGGTCTTCCTGTAATGTGTTGCTAAAATGTTATGTGTTACATATTTATGCAGATTTTATACTTGTTATAACGTGCATATTATGTTAGGAGGCAATGTTTTTGCTACAAATATGCCATTTTGAATGTTGTATTTTTGTGCATTACATTTTGTATATGTTTACAATTTTCAAATGTATTTGTAAAACCCTTTTGAACAATTTCACACGCACATTATATTGTGTGTTAAACTACAACATTTTAATCAGGTACACTGGTTGAACCGAAAAATAAACCACTTTTATTTTTTGAAAACACATTTGCCTTTGTTTCTCAATAAAGAAGGAAGGTTGGCTGTTAGAGCTGCCCAGATCTGTTCTGCACTACAGCTATGGTCACCAACATAGGCCATAGAGTGACATTCAGGAAAACCAAAATCTGAGTCCTGCACAGTCCACCCTGGCAGTAATTGCTCCGTCCTAAGCTCACATATGTTGTGCAATACAAAGTGGGCAGCTACAACATCAGGCATGATCATGAGGCCACATCATTGCGCTTCATCAGAAAGTGTCAATGTCCTTTTAAGCAGCCAAATGAATTCTCCACGGCCATCCTGGCTGAACTCAGGGTGTGGGTAAATGCATGATTTGTTCTGGGCTCAACTGTACATGTTGCGTGAAGCCCTTCATCAGCCAGGGCCGTAAAGGGTAGGCTGCATCCCCAAAGATGTGAACCGGGATCTCCACCCCATCAACAGTCTAAGATTTCTATTGTAAAAAAAAAAAAATTGGTAAGGTGTAACAAGTATAATCACATGGAGTTACCTGTAAAGTTACATGTACATCAATGCAGAATCTACATGTGTCCATTGAGTCTAATAGTACACACATAGTATGTAGCACATAGCACAGCATATTTGTACCACTTAAAATTGTTGATACATCAGGGCAGCATCCAATAACATTGTAAGTGCCTATTAGGTCTGTTTTGTTTGTATGTATGCTTGTATGTGCATTCATAAGCACACTGAAGCATGGGTAGCCACTGCTATGCTTCTTTATTCAGCCATTTGCAAACTATAGACATAGTGTACACCAGACTACACCCACTTCCCAGCATTCCCCATGGTCCTAGGGACCGTCACTGAAGATTCAGGCTTTCACATACAAGTAAGGGAGTGTCTAAACACATTAAGCATATCTAAGGCAATAACATCACAAGGTCCTCAAACTTTTTACACATGATGCTTGTTTTTAGCTCATGACTTAATTGTAATAGATATTATTTAGGTTTAGAAATTACAGCATGTACACTTGATAAATTGGTAGGTAAGTTTGAGCTGGGCAGTGGATGTAATACTAAACATCACCGTGTGCCACTGCTGACAACTACAGATAAAAAATAAGTATAAAAGTGGCTGTCGAAGGTGACGAAGGTGCAGTGTGAAAGGGTCTGACCCAGGTTGCAGCCAGGTTGGACCTGGCTTCAAAATCCCGGGTCAGAGGCAGGTTTGCAATGTGAAAGGGGTATAAATTTAACAGTCTTTATCAGACAACCAATAAAACGGCTACTTGGAATGGAAAGGTGATTCATAGGCAGCTGGGAAGTTATAAAAGGGGTTTTCTGTTGGGTAGTAAATAGTAAATTTCTGGTATTCACTTCCACTTTCCCACATGAGCCTTTTTTACACAGACACCTCTCATTGTACACTTCTGCAATTGTGTAACAGCTGCAGGGAACCAAGCGCACTGAACTACAGCTTGAAACATAATTTATCATCCTACCTTGATTATGATTATTGTATTATATGGAAAGAATCTTAAGTCTAAGGCAGGAACATAATGCAACTGACAGGGTTGGCACAGCAGTAAATGTTTGCAGAATAATAACCATAAATTGTTGAGTGGTTCTTAAAGGTTCTCTCAAATTTAGGACAATCTTGTTGCTAATTTGTCGCCAATCTCTTCCTCTTGCTTCTTCATATAGCACTTAGATGGGTGGCAGAGGTTTCCAAACTCCGCCTTTACAGTCCAGGTTTTAAGGCTATCTATGCTTGAGTCCAGATGGTTAAATCAATGACTGAGGCACTAATTAAGTCACCTGTGCTCAAGCATGGATATCCTTAAAACGTGGACTGTAATGGCAGAGTTTGAGAACATCTGATCTAGAGGATCGATAAAGGATACATTTTTGCCCTCCGGCTCCTCTCTTTTTAATATGTAATAGTTTAATCAAAAACAGCAAAAAAAACCTTTTCAGTTTTAGAAAATTGTGCCCTTTTTTTTTCAGATTAACATTTACTGTGAGCAAATGCATTAGCAGATTTTACAGTTCTGTGATTCTATAAGAATTAGATTTGAATTCACCCACATGGAAAAGGTGCTTTTCTTTCTTCCTTGAACATCTGTGTACCTACTGTGAATTGCTTAATTACAGTTTCACTCTCATACATAAAGAACATAAGAAGGCAGCATCCCAAGTGGAGACACCTACTGTATGGGGATGATTATATTTGACACTTTAACGATTAATACCAATATTATTACTATCACATAGAGGCAGATTTAAAAATATGTAGAAGCTGCAGGAATGCTTCCGTACATTAATTCCGGGAGGCATATTTGGCTTGCAACCTATGGAGCTGCGAGCAGAATGCTACTACTGTAACAGGCGGAAAAATGAGCAATGCATTCATAATGCATTCAGCGCCGCAAATTCAGTATTAATGTTGGTAGTCAGAGACCAATACACTTAATGGGATGCTGTTTAGAAAGCAAAAAAACAGCACATAAGACCATGCCAGCCAAGGGGTTAAATGCTGGACTGTTGGCCTGGAAAACATGAACTGTTTGGGGTCCTTTGGCCACCCCTGTTTTACAGGAACAACACCCTCATTGCCAGAATTCAACCACATTGGGGGCAATTCAATTCAGTGCAATTTGAGTAGCGCTGAAAGGAGTTCTCTGAGTCATTCAGTAGACCACACTGTGCCCTGCACTTAGTTGGGAGATGCCAGTTACTGTACCTTAAGCCGGTTGCTAAGTCCCGGTAACTGACATTCTCAGACTTAAGTGCCAGCTGTGATGCTGTTAACGAATGCGCTAATCCGGAAACAAGCATCGCGGCCCGAGTTTAGTTGGATTTCTGCTTACACCTCAGGAGCGTGAGAACAGAAATCCTCTAGGTTGGGAGATTGAATAGCTCCTCGAACTCCTTCCCGTCACTATTCAACATGGCACTTAATTGAATCGCCCCCGTGTATCAGTCAAAAGCACAATAATTATAAATAAACAAAGCCACATACTGTAGACTTCTCAGACCCTGGTCAGATAATAATGTTTCTACAGTGGTAGTCAATAAGAAACAATATAAAAAGGAATTGGAAGTACAGTACAGTCATTTGTAAATAATATAATGCAACTAAAAGAAGAATACCAAAATCTTATTTTAAAATGTGTTTCCCATGGCTATACAGCATATGGAGAGATCTTGTTTACAGACAACTTGTCTGTCCTGCATTTAGGCTGGCTAAGAACAGAAGTGGAATACAGGTGTGGTTAAAAATATACAGCTGTTACATTACACTATTGATCAGGAAGCAGTATTTTAAAATAGTCCCATACTTTAAATGTATAATTAACCTGTATTATTGGTTTTTACACTGTATTGTTTTGTGAAAAATGCTTTGTTGCTCATTTTCCAATTAATGTGATTTCTACATAGAAATGTCTTGAAGAGCACATTAAGGGGCCTATTCATCATCACTTAATTTTCACAAAAGCAGGTGAAAAAGCACATTTTCACCTGCAATTGTGAAAATTAAGTATTCGGGCTATTCATTAAGAAGGTAAAGCAGATATCACAGATATCTCCTACTTACCTTCCGTTTGCGGAATGGCCCACTGGCCCCAGACACTAGTATGGGGACAGAATTCATCAAGCTCCGAAAATATAATATTTTCTGAGCTTGACTGCGGGAGCATTTGCCATCTTCAGATGGCGAATACCCCCGCTTGTGGATCGCTACCCGCTCTTCCCTATGGGAAGAGGGTCCGGGTTGCGAGAAGTGATCCTTTTGGATCCCTCTGCCCCTGTCCGGCTCCTTCCGCCGGACGTCGGGGCTCTTGTGCGCACGCGTGACCTGTAGGTCCCGCATGCGCACTGCCGTCACTGGTCCGACAGGAGCAGTGAAAAGATTCACTGCTCCGAAAAGGAGCAGTGAAGCCGCTTGCGGGGGTAGCTGATTTCTCATCAGCTGCCACCGCCCCGGAGCAATGCTGAATTGCTCCGGTGGCCGTGGCGAGTTAGAATGTTAATTAACGGGGTCCCGATAATTAACATCATGAGTAGGCCCCATAGTCACTTTTTGATATTACATATTAACATATCATATCATAGCAGTGTTAGGAGACAGAGTGAAAAGTGATAAGGAAGTGATAAGGTGCCAGCCGATCAGCTCCCAACTGTCCTCTCACAGGCTGTGCTGAAAAATGACAGTTGGGAGCTGATTGGCTGGCACCTTATCACTTCCTTATCACTTTTCACTCTGTCTCCTAACACTGCTTAGTAAATAGACCCCATAAAGCTGTGGGACGAGCTACAGATGTTTGTTATTCAGTAGGAAATTAACCTAACTTTTCACTACATCTGTTATAAGCATTCTTGACTACTCCCCGGAACTGCTGTGAGGTTCCCGAGAATCGGGTGGCTAGTCGTCTACCCCCGGAGCCCCTCCCGCACACCCTCACACACACCCCACCCCCTGGGTGATTTGCCCTGAATCCCGTCATCATGGCCCCACCACTTGCTTCACAATGCCGGTAATCTCAGCATTGTGTAGCACGATGACACGATCACGTGATCGCCCCTCGCTCAACTCCCAATGCCTTGTCAAGTCCCTGCCACACCCCCCTTATGCTGCTCCACGTCCTACTGCTGTGCTGACCTCCCGGAGGAGGCTGCCAGAATATCGGCAAGTATGGACTTAAAGGTACAAATAACACTAATTTATGTTATCTTCACTGTTCATATCTAAAATGATACATTTTGGGGATTACACGAATTGTGTGGTTATCTAATGTAAGAACTATGCTGCATCACTGTAAGCTCTGTAATATATTTCTTAAGACGGTAAAAGTGTAAGTTCAGCACTAATATATATTATATAAGTAATTTTATATATATTTTGTTTTGTTTTAGACTGTTCACTGTAAAAGTAAACCAGCATGTAAGTATATTTATATTCTCAAGAAAATTGTAATTTGTGAACATTAGCTTAAAGTTAAAAGCATCCCGTTCTTAGGCCCTCATTCAGAGCCGCTCGTTAGCGGCAGTACGCTCGTTCCGAGCGATGTTTGCACATCTGCGCATGCGTACGGTTTTTAGTACGCATGCGCGAACCAGTCAGTGCGGCCGAAAATCGTTTGTACGCTATATAGCGAGTGCCTGCTATTTTGAGTGACAGAATGAGGCGTATGTGGGTGGTAACAGGGGAAGGTGCTTGAAAATGGGGAGTGGAGATCCGAACGCAGGCGTGCTTAAAGGTCAAAACGGGCGTTTTATGGGTGTGTATATTTAAAACAGCAGCGTCATTGAGCACGTCACTGGGTTATTTTATAGCCAGAACTGCTCGCAAATTTGTGGTAGCAAACACCAACCACAAGAATAGCGAGCAGTTCATACGCTGGTCGATGTCCTCGATTAATCTAATAAATAGCGGACATGACGTATGGTGTGAGCGGCCAGGGGGCGTTTTTATCAAATAAACGAGCGTATGTTTTGCTCGCTCGTTCAGTCTTAGAGGTGTGAACAGACTACAATGTGCGTACGGATCATTTGAATAGCCACCCCTTGTTTTTAAACGAACGACCGCAAATAGCGAACGGCTCTGAATGAGGGCCTTAGAACCAATTGAAATGTAAAACATCATTGGCATTGTTATGTAAATACAGCTTATAGTGCATATGTTCTAAGCATTTGCATTTTTATTTGTATAAGCTTAATATAAACACTATTCTTCATTAATGATTGTATTTGGTTACAGATATCCTGTGGGAGTTCCCTGGGCTATTTATTAGTTATCACATGTAGGTCTCAGTTTCCTTAATCTCTCTGACAAGTCACAGGCCATAAATCTTTGCTCCTGCTCTTTATTATGACTTTTCTGCAATGGAAAGAGGGAGGTCAGTACAGTGGAAAAAGCATGAGTCACCACATGCGACATAAGTAGTAGTGTTTTATAGTCCGTAAAATCCATTATGTTGTAATGGATTATACACTGATGGATTACAATACAATGTGAACATACTTACAGTGCTTAGGCCTAGTTGATAACACTGTGAGAGTTATTAACCTGAAGTCACTTATGTAATACACCAAATCCACAATACCAAATTTGGGGATTTCATGTCACTTTCAAGCATTCTTGTCTACTTTGTTGCCCTTTTTTCCTGGAAAGGGCAGCCAGGTCTGCAGAAAGAAGGTGTGGCGCTGGGAAAGTGGGTGGTACAGTGGGGGGGGGGCGTGGCTGCATGATTGTGTCACTGTGCCCCCCCCTCCTTGACATTGTAGAGCAGGGCTAAGATGCGGCCGGCGGTAAATCAGAATGATTCCCTACTGAGATATGAGATTGAGAGAACTGAGCGATTCATTGCAGATTAACAGCCTTCAAGCAGTGTAGGAATGGGACATACATACAGCAATCTCTAGTAAAAAAAATCAATAAGTAACATACTGGCGCTGATGTAAATTATTATGTAAAAGTCTCTAAACAAGTATCCAACTTACACAGGTTTTAGGCCCACTGCAGTAAAATATACCACTCAGCCTATGACAGGATACACACACACTGACTGACACAGACACACACAGACAGACAGACACACCTATATATATAGTGCCCCCAGTAGTGCCCCTTATGCAGTGCCCCCAGTAGTGCCCCCCTATGTAGTGCCCCCAGTAGTGGTCCCCCTATGCAGTGCCCCTTATGCAGTGCCCCCCTATGCAGTACCCTGAGTATAGTGCCCCCAGTAGTAGTGCCCCCTATGCAGTACCCTGAGTAGTACCCCTTATATAGTGCCCCCAGTAGTAGTCCCCCCTATGCAGTGCCCCCACCCCTATGCAGTGCCCCTTACATATATAGGACAACAACACACAAAAAAACCCCCCACTTACCTGAAACCCTGCGTCTTCTGCTGTCCGCTCCTCTGTCCTCCAGGCCCGCTTTGCACTATGGGAGAGACGTTATGACGTCTCTTCCATCACCCTCTGCGAGAGCTGGTAGGTGGGGCTCATGAGTGAGCTCCAGGCCGGCTCTGGCAGTGGGCGCAGCAGCCAATGAGAGTCTGTCTGACTCTCATTGGCTGCTAAAACAAACACACCACTTCCGGTTAGTATGAGTGTACTACCTGGCGGCGGCTGTGGTGTGCTTGTTACTGTGTAGTGCGGACTCAGATACCCATCCTGCGTGCGTGTATGCCCTAGATACATATATTTATATGTATATGACTATGGGGTATCCACTCTTGTATAAAAAGGCTCATATGGATGTGACTTAGGTGAGCTCCCCCATATTATTAATGGCAGTATCACATGCTTCTTTTAAACCATTGTGCAAGCACTGCAGAAGCTGTGGGAGACCCACATGGACAGCCGGGAACCGGAACTTTCAGCGCACGTGCGGGAGTTGGGAGCCACATGCGCTGCAGTATAAAAAGGCACCTAAGCGGCAGCTGAACTGTCTATTCCCCGGGTTCCTGACATGGAGAAACTGTATCTGGGCAGCGCTCTGGTCCTTGTGAGGTGCAGTGTTGTTCCGGTGAAGAAAATCCAGGGGGACAGTACCATGCTTGGAGGTGCTCTGAATCCACACCTCCTCTTAGGGACGCAGACAGCCAGAGAGATGCAGACTTCTGCTGTAAGTCTCACCTTGGAGGCAGTATCAAGAGGTCCATCCTCTGGAGTGGTGGAGCCCAGTCCTGCCAGAGTGTTAGGAGCGAGGAAGTGCAGCAGTTAGCAGCTGTCACAGGAGTGGTGAGCCAGAGAAATCCTTGCTTATATTACTGTTAGGTGCCCCAGATAAATGAAACAAACTGACAGCTCCTATACACTTCCCATCAGTGATTATAATACTGATATCTTAGGAAAGTACAAGGAAGAGTGTCCGGCCAGAATAACAAAACAAATACAACCCCATCATATGGTCTCATATAAGATAGCCCTTCTACAGCTCAAGTCAGAACGAAACAAGATCTAAGCTAACTCTTAAGGGAGAAGGTTAACACACTTTGGACCTCATTCAGAGTCGGTCGTTGCGGCCGCACGGTCGTAAGGGAAAAGGGGCCGATATGCAAATGATGCACTCGCAAGTTGCGTCCTTAAGATCGGATCGTTAGCTGGCCGACCAAGGGGAGGATGCGGCCGTAATACTAAATACACGCCCCCTTCTCGTTCGCATTACATGTCATCTCCGGCCATATAAGGATTAATCGAGACCATCGGGAATCATCGGAGCTGGTCGTAGAGCTTAAGGTTGACCACACCCTCTCTTAAGCACTACGATCATGTCAGTATACTTTGTTAATTATGCACTCCCATAAAACGCCATTCGCATAATTAGGCACGCCTGCGTTCGGATCTCCACTCCCCCGTTTTCAAGCACCTTCCCCTGTTACCACCCATAAACGCCTCATTCTGTCACTCAAACTACCGACCTGGCTGTGTTCAAGGAGAGAGAAATTTCTGATCGTAGCAGCTAGTTTGCACACGCGCATTGCAAACTTTACGCATGCGCAGTTTAGCGAACATCGGTGGCGTACGACCGTGCGGCCGCAACGACCGACTCTGAATGAGGTCCTTTATCCTTCTATTATAATAAGCCAACTAGTATTCTGAACAATAGGGAGCAGGAACACATTTTCAACCAATCCTGGACTCATTACTTTAAAGATAAATGTGTAATGTCCCTTCATGATATATGATTGGCTACAGTTACAGCTGATTTACTAAGAAAATTGTCTAAATCTTTGGAGAAGCCTCAACTTTATTCTATTGACCATTAGAAACTTTTTGCAACATTCAATTGTTCAAGTAAGAAACCAGTGCGCACTACCAGGTTTAGTCATACTGCAGTATAATAATAGTTGAGTGGTAAAAGTAAAATGTTGCGTTGTACAGGTTATTTATCGTAAAGTGTTGTGGAAGAAAACTCAACAACTAGTTTAGCACTAAAAAAATATTGTAACCTAGGAGTAATTTGTTGACATTGAATTGCTAAACTGTATTGTTGTTAAATTGTATGTTGTATGCACTGACCTGTTTCTTTGCGGAAATGGTTACCAGTGGAGACATCTGCTGGTTAGTTCCTGTAAAATAAAACTGAAATAATTTTAAACAATTATTTTTAGTACCTGTGATCAAGCTGCATTAGGGTTACATTCCATAAGGGAGTTACATTTTATAAGGGGAGTTGCCTCTATGCACCGGGGTGGGTAATTCAGAAGGTAGTGGGAGGAAAACCTTTACCTAACCACCACATTCTTAATATACGAACCTGTAAAGTCATTAGAGACATAGTGGGATTGTGAGACACCACATAAGTACACTTGCCATGGTTTTAAACAGACATAAATTAAACACTGTTATGTGTGATAGATGTTTGTAATGGGTTGGGTATGGATTACCGGCGTCGGGATACCACTGGTCAGAATACTGAGAGTCAGACTCCCGACACTCATAGGTAAATATGCTAGCACTAACCCTAACCCTCCCTCCCGGGTGCCTAAGCCTAACCTCCCCTGTAGTGCCTAAGCCTAACCTCCCCCCACCCTATACCTAACCCTCCCTCCCGGTGCCTAAATCTAACCTCCCCCTCCCCGCACCCTAAACCTAACCCTCCCTCTAGGTGATTAAATCTAACCTCCCCCTCCCCGCACCCTAAACTTAACCATCCCTCCCGGTGCCTAACCCTCCTCCTAGTGCCTAACCCTAAACCTAACCCTCCCCTAACTGCGGATACTTACCTTTGGGATGCCGCCTGTCGGGATACTGGTGCCAGGATCCTGATGCTTTCAGGATTTTGGCACTTGTATTTAGACCGTTAGCATACCGCACGCCAAGATGCTGACTACATCCCATTTGTAATAGGAGCTTAGAGTAGAGCGGCTGCGCTGTCTCTACTCACTGTGTGCGATGCAGTAAACAGCGTAGCGTGAGAGCAGATAAAGCCAAACCGTGAGGGATAGGAAGAAAGTAATCGCATCTGCTTTCTAGCGGCGATCCCTAAAGTGCCCTGCTGTGAGAACATTGCAGAGTCTCCAAGGGTGAGTGCACTGATGAGAGTGCGATAGTAATACCTGTATGTATGGTGTGTCTGTGCTGCTGGCAGGCAGCGTGCAGTGAGCTGCTCACTGTATTGTTACTGTTTACTGCATTGCACACAGTGAGGAAGTAGAGGCAGCGCAGCCCCTGTGCCCTGTGCTGTCAGTGGAAGCAGTTGAGCTGTGACACATGTTACAAAGTTCCAAATGAGTCAGATTCATTATGTTTTTATTATTTTGGGGTCTATTTACTAAGCAGTGTCAGGAGACAAAGTGAAAGGAGATAAGAAACCAGCCAGTGTCTTCTAACACTGCTTAGTAAATAGACCCCTAAATGTTTTATTTTATAATTGATTCATATTTTTAAGTGTTTGTATTTATTATCTGACTTTTTAGTGCCAACAGCCGAGTTAGTTTTGTTTTTTTATTAAATGAGTAATTACTGTGTCATTTAAAATAAAATAAATTTCTTTCACACCTAAACTATTGTAGTGGACAATTCTCCTTTCCTTGCGTGCACAGGTGAGTAAAGAAGGAGTTTGTTCAAAGTCCTGGCCATGAAGGGTACTATTTATCCACATTTAAGATGTTTACGCAAAGTCACATTTATATACACTAAAATCAGCGCCGGAGATTATATTGTATATTACAGTAACTGATAGTTGGTCTGAACTCTGACCCCCCCCCCCTTCCTAACAGCATCAGTGATGAGAGTTCTGACACCTACTGAGACTGTCAGAGACAGGACGGACTTAGTTGTTTATTATATAGATTACTTTGGTTTCCTTTTTTTTTTTGCAGATAACATTCAATTCCTCTTTTGCCGGGCTGCCCCTGATTCTTTATCGCCTCATGTTCTGGAAAATATGAAAATATCCACAGTTATGAAGTGTACAGAGCCTAATCGATGTTCACTCTATTTAAATGTGATTGGAACAGTAATTCTTGATGGTATGAACCTCTTGCCTTAATAATACAACTGTTCAGTGTATATTGGTATGTAAATAAGTAGAAATTAGCTATTTATAAGGAAGCCTAAAGACAATTCTCTGATTTGAGATATTTTTTAAATAGGTCTGTGATAATAGTATGCGGTCATAAGGTCAACTGGCATGTTTAAAGTAGGGGTGTGCACCGGCCACTTTTCGTGTTTTGTGTTTTGGTTTTGGATCTGGATCTTTCTTCGTGTTTTGGATCTGGATTGGTTTTGCCAAAACCACCCTTCCGTGTTTTGGGTTCTGGGTTTTGTGTTTTGGATCTGTATTTTTTTTTTAAAAAGCATAAAAACAGCTAAAATCACAGAATTTGTTGGTTTCTCTGCTCCTATGCTATTATTAACCTCAATAACCTTAATTTCCACTCATTTCCAGTCTATTCTGAACACCTCACACCTCACAATAGTGTTTTCATGTCCAAAAGGTTGCACCGAGGTAGCTGGATGACTATGCTAAGCGACACGAGTGGGCGGCACAAACACGTGACCCATCTAGGAGTGACACTGCAGTGGCAGACAGGATGGCAGTTAGAAAAACTAGGCCCCAAACTGTACATAATGCAAAGAAAAAAAAGAAGTGCAAGATGGAATTGTCCTTGGGCCCTCCCACCCACCCTTATGTTGTATAAACAGGACATGCACACTTTAACAAATCAATCATTTCAGCGCCAGGGTCTGCCACACAACTGTGGCTGAAATGATTGGTTCGTTTGGGCCCCCACAAAACAAGCTGGCAATTAATGTGTCCCTGCACAAACTGGCTCTACGGAGGCAAGATGTCATCCTCATCCTCCTCATCCACCGATTCCTCACCCTCTTCAGTGTGTACATACTCATCCTCACAAAGTATTAACTCGTCCCCACTTGAATCCACCACCACAGGTCCCTCTGTACCTTCTGGAGGCTGGTCTCCCTGGAAGAGCTGATAATTCATTTTGATGAACATCATCTTCTCCACATTCTGTGGAAGCAACCTCCTACGCCTTTCGCTGACAAGGTTCCCGGCTGCACTAAACACTCTTTCGGAGTACACACTGGAGGGGGGGCAACTCAGGTAAAATAGAGCCAGCTTGTACAGGGGCCTCCAAATTGCCTCTTTTTCCTGCCAGTACAGGTATGGACTGTCTGACATGCCTACTTGGATGCTGTCACCGATGTAATCCTCCACCATTCTGTCAATGGTGACAGTATCATATGCAGTGACAGTAGACATGTCAGAAATTGTTGCCAGGTCCTTCAGTCCGGACCAGATGTCCAAACTTGGTCCTGCCTGCCCTGCATCACCGCCAGCGGGTTGCTTAGGATACCTAAGTTTTTTCCTGGCAGCCCCAGTTGCGGGAGAAAATGAAGAAGGAGCCGTTGACGTGTCACGTTCCGCTTCAGCTGACAGTGTGTTCACCAGCAGGTCTTTGCACCTCTGCAGGCTTGTGTCGGCCGGAAAGAGAGACACCACATAGGCTTTAAACCTAGGATCAAGCACGGTGGCCAAAATGTAGTGGTCTGATTTCAACAGATTGACCACCCTGGAATCCTGGCAAAGCGAATGAAGGGCTTCATCCACAAGTCCCACATGCCGAGCGGAATCGCTCCGTCTTAGCTCCTCCTTCACTTTCTCCAGCTGCTTCTGCAAAAGCCTGATGAGGGGAATGACCTGACTCAAGCTGGCTGTGTCTGAACTGACTTCACGTGTGGCAAGTTCGAAGGGCTGGAGAACCTTGCACAACACGGAAATCATTCTCCACTGCGCTTGAGTCAGGTGCATACCCCCTCCTTTGCCTATGTCATAGGTGGATGTATAGGCTTGTATGGCCTTTTGCTGCTCCTCCATCCTCTGAAGCATATAGAGGGTTGAGTTCCACCGCGTCACAACCTCTTGCTTCAGGTGATGGCGGGGCAGGTTCAAGAGTGTTTGCTGGCGCTCCAGTCTTCGGCACGCAGTCGCTGAATGGCGAAAGTGGCCAGAAATTTTTCGGGCCACCCAAAGCGTCTCCTGCACGCCCCTGTCGCTTTTCAGAAAATTCTGCACCACCAAGTTTATTGTGTGAGCAAAACATGGGACGTGCTGGAATTTGCCCAGATGTAATGCCCGCACAATATTGGTGGCGTTGTCAGATATCACAAATCCCCAGGAGAGTCTAAGTGGGGTAAGCCACTGGGCGATGATTTCCCTCAGTTTCTCTAAGAGGTTGTCGGCGGTGTGCCTCTTACTGAAACCGGTGATACACAGCGTAGCCTGCCTTGTAACGAGCTGGCGTTTCTGAGATGCTGCTACTGGTGACGCTGCTGCTGTTGCTGCGTAAGGTGATACATCTACCCAGTGGGCTGTCACAGTCATATAGTCCTTAGTCTGCCCTGTTCCACTTGTCCACATGTCCGTGGTTAAGTGGACATTGTGTACAACGGCATTTTTCAGGACACTGAGGACACTTTTTCTGACGTTTCTGTACAGTCTCGGTATCGCCTGCCTAGTGAAGTGGAATCTAGACGGGATTTGGAACCGGGGACACACTACCTCCATCAATTGTCTAAATCCCACTGCACTAATGGCGGATACCGGACGCACGTCTAACACCAACATAGCAGTCAAGGCCTCAGTTATACGTTTTGCTTCAGGATGACTGCTGTCGTACTTCATCCTCCTCGCTAAGGACTGTTGGAGGGTCAATTGTTTAGTAAAAGTAGTGGTGTTCCTACTTCCTCTCTGGGATGATGAACGACTCCCAGCAGCAGCAACAGCAGCAGCAGTAGGCGTAGCAATGCAGGATCCTCCAGAGGAATCCCGGATAGGAGAGTCAGTCATGCCAGTGACATGGCCTGCAGGACTACTTCCGATCCTGACTAAGGAGGAAATTGACGAGGAGGGAGTTGACGGTGTGGTTTGCAGGCGCTTGGATACAACAGGACAACGGGATTTAGGTGTCCCTGGACTGCTTACGGTCTTAGCCAAAGTTTCTGAACTTGACAGTAACTTTTTATGAACGCGCTGCAGGTGCCGTATAAGGGAGGATGTTCCTAGGTGGTTGACGTCCCTACCCCTACTTATTTCACCTTTACATATGGTACATATGGCAAGACAGTTGTTGTCCGGATTTGGATAGAAATATTGCCAGACCAAAGAGGTGGAATGTTTGGTCTTCTGCCCAGGCATGACCGTGATGGGCTTTTTCATCCCACGGACAACAACTGTCTCCCCCGGAGCCTGATTTAAACAAACCACATCACCATCAGAATCCTCCTCGCCAACTTCCTCCTCAGCGCCAGCTACACCAGTATCCTCATCCTGTTGTACTTCAACAGTGACATCTTCAATTTGCATATCAGCAAGTGGACTGTGGGTGCTCCTTTCAGCACTTGCAGGGGGCGTGCAAATGGTGGAAAGAGCCACCTCTTCCCGTCCAGTGCTGGGAAGGTCAGGCATCGCAACCACCACCACACTTGGACTCTCCTTGGGGATTTGTGATATCTTCTTAGAAAGCACAGATCTTCGCTGTGCTTTTGCCAGCTTAACTCTTTTGATTTTTTTAGTGGGAGGAGGGCTTCCATCGTCATGTGAAGCTGAACCACTAGTCATGAACATACTAGGGATCGACCTTAGCCGTTCCTTGCCACTCCGTGTCGTAAATGGCATATTGGCAAGTTTACGTTTCTCTTCAGCTGATTTAAATGTCTTTTTCAAGGTCATTTTCCTGAACTTTGCCATTTGGGATTGTATGTGCCCTCTACTATGACATTGGGCATCGGCCTTGGCAGACGACGTTGATGGCATGTTATCGTCTATGTCATGACTAGTGGCAGCAGCTTCAGCACTAGGAGGAAGTGGTTCTTGATCTTTCTCTATTTTATTTTTATCGGAGAAAGTTTGGTCCTCCATTTATGTTATATCGATTTGATATATACGTGCGGCTAAACCCAGAAAATAATTTTTTTTTTGGTTTGGACTGGAGTGTACTTTGGGGGTTACAGCACCCTTTAACGGTCAAGCCAGCCGGCCCTTTACTTATGACACAGGCGCACTCTTGGCACTACTTTGTTGATGCACGTGCGGCTACTGCGCACACAATTCACAAACACAGAAAATAATTTTTTTTTTGGTTTGGACTGGAGTGTACTTTCGGGGGTTACAGCACCCTTAACGGTCAAGCCAGCCGGCCCTTTACTTATGACACAGGCGCACGCTTGGCACTACTTTGTTGATGCACGTGCGGCTACTGCGCACACAATTCACAAACACAGAAAATTATTTTTTTTTTGGTTTGGACTGGAGTGTACTTTCGGGGGTTACAGCACCCTTAACGGTCAAGCCAGCCGGCCCTTTACTTATGACACAGGCGCACGCTTGGCACTACTTTGTTGATGCACGTGCGGCTACTGCGCACACAATTCACAAACACAGAAAATAATTTTTTTTTTGGTTTGGACTGGAGTGTACTTTCGGGGGTTACAGCACCCTTAACGGTCAAGCCAGCCGGCCCTTTACTTATGACACAGGCGCACGCTTGGCACTACTTTGTTGATGCACGTGCGGCTACTGCGCACACAATTCACAAACACAGAAAATAATTTTTTTTTTGGTTTGGACTGGAGTGTACTTTCGGGGGTTACAGCACCCTTAACGGTCAAGCCAGCCGGCCCTTTACTTATGACACAGGCGCACGCTTGGCACTACTTTGTTGATGCACGTGCGGCTACTGCGCACACAATTCACAAACACAGAAAATAATTTTTTTTTTGGTTTGGACTGGAGTGTACTTTCGGGGGTTACAGCACCCTTAACGGTCAAGCCAGCCGGCCCTTTACTTATGACACAGGCGCATGCTTGGCACTACTTTGTTGATGCACGTGCGGCTACTGCGCACACAATTCACAAACACAGAAAATAATTTTTTTTTGGGTTTGGACTGGAGTGTACTTTCGGGGGTTACAGCACCCTTAACGGTCAAGCCAGCCGGCCCTTTACTTATGACACAGGCGCACGCTTGGCACTACTTTGTTGATGCACGTGCGGCTACTGCGCACACAATTCACAAACACAGAAAATAATTTTTTTTTTGGTTTGGACTGGAGTGTACTTTCGGGGGTTACAGCACCCTTAACGGTCAAGCCAGCTGGCCCTTTACTTATGACACAGGCGCACGCTTGGCACTACTTTGTTGATGCACGTGCGGCTACTGCGCACACAATTCACAAACACAGAAAATAATTTTTTTTTTGGTTTGGACTGGAGTGTACTTTCGGGGGTTACAGCACCCTTAACGGTCAAGCCAGCCGGCCCTTTACTTATGACACAGGCGCACGCTTGGCACTACTTTGTTGATGCACGTGCGGCTACTGCGCACACAATTCACAAACACAGAAAATAATTTTTTTTTTGGTTTGGACTGGAGTGTACTTTCGGGGGTTACAGCACCCTTAACGGTCAAGCCAGCCGGCCCTTTACTTATGACACAGGCGCACGCTTGGCACTACTTTGTTGATGCACGTGCGGCTACTGCGCACACAATTCACAAACACAGAAAATAATTTTTTTTTTGGTTTGGACTGGAGTGTACTTTCGGGGGTTACAGCACCCTTAACGGTCAAGCCAGCCGGCCCTTTACTTATGACACAGGCGCACGCTTGGCACTACTTTGTTGATGCACGTGCGGCTACTGCGCACACAATTCACAAACACAGAAAATATATTATTTTTTTAGCACTTGGGGGGAGCACCCCTGATGGACAGAGCACCCCCTGGACAACACTGCAGCACTCCTTTAGGACTGGGACACTGCACAGGACTTTGGAGTGGACACAGCCCCTATGGAGAACTGACTGCACAACACAGTCCAGCCAGCCCCTATGGACTTTGAAGTAGTGGACACAGCCCCTATTAACAACAGCAGCACAGCACAACACAGCCAGCCCCTATGGACTTTGAAGTAGTGGACAACAGCAGCACTACACTACACTACACTACACAGCCCTAACTCCCACCCTCCCTCTTCACTGTCCACAGCCGAGTGAGAAAATGGCGCCGACGTGGGTACCTTATATAGGATCCAAAACCCGCGAGACTCGGAAGGCGGGATGATGACGTTTTGCCTCGATTTCAGATCCGAGTCAGGCGGGAAAAGTCGAGCCTGATTCGGATCGGACTCGGATCGGGGGGGCTCGGGGGGGTTCGGATTTCAGAAATCCGAACCCGCTCACCCCTAGTTTAAAGTAATAATACCGGCATGGGTAAAATGCTCTAAAGAGCATTAAACCGATGTGGGGATGCGGCACCAGCATTGTGAAGTGGACTGTGGACATACTCACTGTACACATAGTGAGTGTCGACCTCCCTTACCCTGTGTAGTCAGCAAACCAAGGAGCATTCAATTAATCATTGAGAACACTAGGGGGTAAATTTACTAAAGTGAGAGTTTTTAGAAGTGAGTTTTAAAAGTGATGTTGCCCATAGCAACCAATCAGATTCCAGCTATTATCTTCTAGTGGTGCTATTTAAATGTTAAGTAGAATCTGATTGGTTGCTATGGGCAACATCACTTTTAAAACTCACTTCTAAAAACTCTCACTTTAGTAAATTTACCCCTAATAGTTATAAGCACTCAAATTACTTATTATTATAGAACTGCCAACATGATGTATTTATATCCAGTCCACAAACAAGACAGTGGGGTAGGGGCAGTTGGTGCAAAATAAAAACAATTTACTAGTCAGTAAAATATAGTATGTATAATCGCTATTTGTAGAATACATTTGCTCGTATCTTGCCAAATATACGTACTATTTTAATTATTTTAATTTCACAGCCAACCATTTGGCTGAGTGGAGTGTTTAACTCTCAGACTCAGGCAATGAAATGACATGCTGCCCATTCAGTAAGGATCGCTATTGCGTATGCAGCTGCGAATTTGCACGGAACGTAGCTGCAAAAGTATGCTTATGTCCGCCACAGCTCAGCCGGCATAGAGATGCCCACTGCTGCCTCTTAAGTCCATACTAACTTGCACACCTGCGTATACATTTTTACCATTGATACACACTGGCCCGTAACGCAACATTTACACCAGGTCTGACCAGCCGCAGAAACTGCATGTCTCGTCGCACACAGTGAGTACTCAAGCTGTGTATGCAATTGCAGTGGCTCATTTATGCACGCCTATGAAACGGCGTTCAAACGGACAGAAACGCCTGCATTTTTCCAACCACTCCCCCATCACCACTCCCAAAAGCTCACAGCCTGTCACTCACTCTGCGATGGATTCCTCAATGCGACCGTAATCGCAGTGCGATCGGAGCAGACACGCAGTGTGGTGCATACGCAATGGTTAACAATCGCCCGATCTGCCTACGTAATTGCAATTAAGTACGCTGCTGAATCAGGACCTTAGTGCGGATAACCAATAATTGAATACACTGGCACTGGCATATCATTATAATTAGCTTACTACATTCTACTTTAATTAACATCTAGTTGATCTTCATCACATTTTGATCAGAATTGCTGGTCTGTTTCATCTAAAACCCTACTTGTTTGTCTTGCTAAAGACTGAAAAAGAGCTCAGCAATTATTCTATTTTATATGTAGCTTTTTTTGGCTATTTTGGGTTTCCTTGGAATAAAATACAAATTCTGACTACTGTGAAGTAATAGTTGGTGAACTCTTAGATAATATTCCAAAGAATGTGGTGTGTAAAATGTGCTATAATGTCCTACTTTATGTAAGATATAAGCTCCCTTGATGAAGGAATGTACTGTAACAAAAAATCAGGAATTACAGCAATCAGGAACTCAGGTTAGGCAAATTCAAATGATAAATGTTATATCTTTGGAATCGGTATGAATTACCGCCGGACGCAAGGTTCAAATCCTGACAGCGGCTGGCCGTCACGGCTGAAAATCCTGATCGTCCCCAGGTAAGTATCAACTAACCTAACCTAACCCCCCCAACCCTAACCCTCCTTAGGGGTGCCTAACCCTAACCTTCTCCCCAGTGCCTAACCCTAATCCCCCTCTAATGCCTAACCCTAACCCCCCCTTCCATGCCGCCTAAACCTAAGTCCCCCGGGGAGGTGCCTAAACCTAAGTCCCCCCCGGAGGTGCCTAACCATAACACTCCCTTCCCCTAGCCTAACCCTAACCTCCCAGGGGGGTGCCTAGCCCTAAGACCCGCCCGGGAGCTCTAAACCTAACCCCCCCCCCACGGCTGTCCGCAGCGGCGGCCGGCATCACTTCGACCGGGATGTCGGGTGCTGGTCTCCTGGCGTCTGTAAAATGACAGGCGTCTAGATTTAACCCTCGCCGGGATAAAGCTGTCGGGAAGCCGGCTGTCAGGCTTACGTTCCGACGGCTTCCTGACTGCATACCATATCTTTTTGCCATTTTTGTTCCACATAAACCAAAGTAAACATATGCATTATATTATATACGAGGACACAGCTACACAAAATCAGTTTTATCTTCAACTTAAATTAGGCCCTTAAGTAATACTTACTTTTATAACTTTTTAGATATACCATTATATTTATCATACGTAGCAGAAAACAAATACACTGCAGAGAATAGCAATATATATAGTTTTTATCGAATATGATAAATAATATGTACTATTAATATGTATATCAATTAGTAACATTGCCTAACTTTACAAATTACCCATAATTCTCACAGTGAACACAACAACTCAGGAATGGAGTCTTTTGAATGAACGGTACATATAAAAAAAGACCATCCTCCATTTTCTGTTATGTTTCACAATTTCCATTTCTTTTCCTGCTTCCTCTGATCATCCTGTGATTGAAAAGTATCAATACCCCTTTATAACAAAACATCATTTTATTTTAGAAAATATTCGCGGTGTGGAAATTTGCTCCATGACATTGGGCTCCCAACATAATCAATGCATCCATGTGAAGATTACAAGAAACAAACTGAAAAAATCCCATATGCAAAAGGTAAACTAAAATTATGCCCCAGATTAATACTGCAAACATGGTGGATGACAAAAAATGTGATAAGACATCATGACCTTTATTATAGATGGCAAATATTTATGTTAAACTAGTTATTACATTGCTCAGAATACAACTGGAAATCTTGAAATTAGGGATGTGCAGGCTCGGATAGGTTCGAGTTTGCACGTTGAGTTCGGATTTTTCCCTCCAAAAAAACGGAACTCAGAAAGAGGCAAAACGTCATCTTACATGGACGAACATCATCATTCCTGGACTTTTGTCCAAGAATGATGATGTTCGTCCATGTAAGATGACGTTTAGCCTCTTTCTGAGTTCCGTTTTTTTGGAGGGAAAAATCCGAACTCAACGTGCAAACTCGAACCTATCCGAGCCTGCACATCCCTACTTGAAATACAACATTAAGGTGCAAAAATTGGTCCCATTAAAAGTATGGTATGAGACACAAAGACCCCCAGTTCTGATCTGGTGCAAAACTGTGTTTTTGTTAGTTGAAATGCCTGTGAGCACTTCTGCACTGGATGGATATGTCCTCTCTGCTTTATCACATTACATTTATTGTGCTCCTAAACTTGATATCATATGCCTTCACTAGTCTACAAAACGGGATGTAGCCAGCATCCCGGTTTACGGAATGCCGACGGGTGAAATACCAGAGCCAAAATTCCCCAACGTGTCAGGATCCTAGCACCAGAATCCTGACCGCCGGCATCCCAAAGGTAAGTATCAGGGCGAGAGGGAGGGTTAGGGTGCGGGGTTAGGGTTAGGCATTAGGGGGAGGGTTAGGCACCGGGGAGGGAGGGGTTAGAGGTAAGGGTGAGTCTTACCTACTTTCCTTATGGGTGTCGGGATTCTAACCAGCGGCATTGCGTCTGCCGGGATCTCATACCCAACCCCTACAAAACAACCAACATTGATGCGCCAAATCCACAGCTACAGGGTGCGTGCGAACACAGCCGTGCGCTCCGTGCTGAATCAGGCCCTGAGACTGGACTGGAACTGGGAGATGACTAGACTGGCAATGGTATACTGGATGCCGGACTGGGACCGGTAGGCATAATGTGTGCCGGGCTGGGACCCGGCAACCACATTGGACCGGACTGGGACCAGTTGGCACAATGGATTATATTAGATTATACTCAATAGCATGTGCTCTCTGCAGGTAGAGGTGAGACCTGGAGTCTGTGTGCAGTGTAGGGGACACACAAAGTATCCGACTTTCTCCAAATAGTATTCAGATGAGGCACAATGATGTATCACAGCTGAGCGCAACAGGATCACTGAAACAAAAATCACGAGGTGAATGCAGATTACGCTGAAGTAGTGTCAGACAGATAAAGATGGAGCTGGAAGGATAAGCCAAGTATAGGTGTAAACTGTAGTGCTGTAAAATAGATTAACGCTGGATTCAGGATTAACCAGGCTGGGACTGGTATTGCTGAGGGCAATAGTGCTGCAAAGCAGGGCAAAACTGGAAAAAAGATTAACCAGGCTAGTTTACATGATTATATATATATACATTACTGGCTCAATAATTAAGGAAGTGTCTTTTCTCGGCTACAGTGTGGGAAATCCCAGAAACAGCAGATAGTGGGAAGTACTGTAAATATAATTGTAATCTATATCTTACTTGTGTAATACCTGGCACTTTGATTTTGTTATCACCCCTGGCACATGTAATGTATTTACAAAAATAAAGCTTTGGTAACACAATATGATTTATGCTATAACCATGGGCGTAGCTATACTGGGTGCAGGGAGTGCCATTGCTATAGTACCCAGAGGCTTAGAAGGCCCCAGACCAAGGTTATATAGTTGTCTACCAAGTTCACAAAAAGGCTGGTAAGTAATTGGGTCTGGCCCGTTGCCTGTCCTGTAAAAGTAGACTCATCAGAGCCCATATAGATAGCAGTCTCTGTCTCTCCCAATGGCACTGTTGGAGAATAGGCTTCTCCTTGATTACAGCCTTTGTGAAGTAAACTTGGAGGCTGGGGTTGATCTCTGAGATTAGGACTGTCTAAGAAAGGGACTATGTGCCAAGATTAATAAAATATCCACTCAAAGTGAAATTTCCTTCATTAAGAAATATCCTCCTCAGGTAGGAGCAGGTTGGTCCCAATGCCTCTCCCCGTTCTTTACATTCACTGTAAGCTAAAATTTTCTCAGCACTGGGATGGAGCACTACATAAGACATTATCTAGTGATATTCCATTTTCAGTGAGTGGTGTTCGTAGTGGATGTTATAATGTTAAACAAGGTTTGTGTATTGGAAGTTATAATGTACAGGGGCACTATAACGTGGCGAAACCTGAATTGGGGCACTGTAATGTGGCTTAATATGAACTGGAGCACTATATTGTGGCATATTGTGAACTGGAGGAACTACAATGTGACATAAGTTGAACTGGGGCCAATGTGTGGTAAATGTGAACCACGGCACTACTGTCTGACATGAAATGAACTAGGACACTACTATAAAATGAGCAACTGCTGCAGAGAAAGATATTTCTATAGAACCATTAATGTGGGGGCCCCTTCAAAATGTTGCTATGGGGCCCACAAAGTACTAGCTATACCCCTGCTATAACCTATGCATTTCTATTACAGATAAATGTTCAGGCTAACTGCTTTGACGTTGGTGTTTCTGACCATGTTTTTGTAACAATGAAAACAGTCCCAGATTATTGTAGCATTGAATTAACACAGCAGTATCATGTGGAAGGTAAGATAATACATTTTATTAATTACTATGTGAAATTCACACGGGTATAGAATAGATACTACTGCGCAGTTTGTGCTGACTGAGACCATTGTGAATAAATCTACCTTAAGAGAAGGAGTTTGCATATTCCAGAATTTGCAGTAGTTCCAAGAAACCCTTTTCTTAGTGGCCCGCTGAACAGTATTATATGCTGTGTTGTAAACCTATAGGCGTAAGTCTAGAAATATATTTACTAAAGGTTGATTTTAATCGATTGAAAATCAATGAAAATCGAACAACATTGATATTGTGTTTCTAGGACTAAATCATACATTTACTAACAGACAAATTTTGATACTTTTTTTAAAAACATTAATAAATGTGTGATTTAGCCCCAGAAATACAACATTGATGTGGATAGATTTTCATTTGATTTTAAATCCATCAAAATCGATTAATATCAATCTTTAGTAAATATACATCATAGACTCCACAATTTTAGCTTGTGTTAAAGGCACTATAATTCATTCACTCAAACGTAGAGATCACATTTCTTGTTACATTCAATGCAGTTTTTAACTACACCATTTTCAAGGTATTTTTTTTGTTGTTGACTATTCTGGCATATGATGTTTTTTTTGGAGTTAATATTTCTGGTGAACATTATTGTTGTTATTTAGTTCCTTAACAAACGATCATGTTACATGTGGTTGCAATTTCGTTATAAATGTTCAGTTACAATGCTGCACTGCAGAACATATGTTTTTATTTTTTGTAAAAACATATGCAATAACATTTCTAGGCGTTCCGCTACGATAAAATACAATATCGTTGTGTGCATGAAAGATCCGTAATTTGAGAAAGAAATACAGCTAGAACACTTCAGAGGGATGAAATAGGATAATCCGCAAATTCATTACATTTATCTAGTGTTTCTCTCTGTTGCAGCTATTAATGAAGGAAAAGAGAAAGGGGGTGTGAAATATTTGGTCGACTGTAATGTTGACATGAGAAGTTTTTTTCTGATTCGGTGTTTATCCCTAATGACAGCCATAACACTAATGGCAACACTAGCAGCAACCATAAGCCTTGTTTAATGCTAACCCTAAGCCTCCTGGAGATGTCGACATTATGAAATGTCTACATTTCTGATGTTGACATGCTGTTAATGTCAATATTTTGTGAACGTTGACATTAATGATGTTGTCATTTTAACCATGTGGACATAACACAATGTCAACAGCAGATAGTCAACATTGACTATGTCGACATGGTTGAAATGACATCATTAATGTCAACTCCAGCAAAATAACAACATTAACAGAATGTCCAGGAAGCTTAGGGTTAGCATTAAAAAAATGTAAATTGGTAATGTCAACTTTCTAATTGCAGACATCGTGATTGCAAATTGATAAGGAGCCTCATTTAACATTTGATCTATTTTGTGCTCTGTTCAGTTCAAACACAGCAGTATCTCTACATCAGGTGTACAAATGTATATGCGTATACCCAAGGGTAAACCAGCAATGCTGCATGACAGTATTAGTAATAAATGGGAAAGTTGCATTACCTTATTCATACACAATATAATGTCCACACACTAGGGAAACTAGTGTTGTATTTCCATATAAAATGTATTGGCATACAAACACCCCAACATCCAGCATTTACTGCTGTACAGATACACATAGAATCTTGCTTAAGTCATTAATACATGTTATTTCCTAAGTATATGTATTTTTGATATTAAATGTCATCGTAAAATAATTGAATTGTCATATATTTACTATTATGTTTACTTAAATGTCTCCTAGAATTTTACTTTAAAATGTCTTGTTTTGTGTTTTCTGGATTATACTATAAAAACATTTATGTTTTATTTTCAGATTGTCACAACAAGGATGTGGGAAACAATATATTGTCATGTATATGTAAGTTACAATATTATATTATTACTCAAGCAGAAGTGTTGTTACAACTGGCAGTTTCTCATATAGTATACAGTATATTGTGCCTCAATAATACAATAGTGAAGATTTGTGTTCAGTATAAGCAGCCAAAAAGACTATCTGGCAAATATGGTTGCTTACAGCATAAATCTTTATTTAATCATATATTATATACTAGTGTTTGCCCGCAGCTTCACTCCTGTTATTGCTCAGTGGAACTAATTTTACAAAGACAGTAGTGGCATCTAATATTGTGACGTATATTTTATATTATAGACATTGGGCCTGATTCGGCATGGATCGCAACTGTAACAGCGTACGCAGATCGATGGTGCGTACTGCGCATGCGTAGTCCAGGGGTCTGAGCACCCTGTGCCGTGCCCGCATGGCACGCCTCCAAGTAACGTCAGGTTGGGGGTAAAGCCCAGCCCTCCATCACTGGCTGGGCTTCCCCCAGCCCTCTCCCGTCTGTGAATGGATGCCGCACGCATGCGCGCTGCATCCATTCACACTCCGGGGGTCCCCCACCGCCGCACAGCTGCGGCGGTGGGGTCCCCAACCCCCCGATTTCACCACCCATGGGCCACTTCGACCCACGGGTGGAACAGTGGGACAGTACTGTCCCGCTGATAATCGGGATGTTGGGGAGGGGTGTGCCCTCTATGGGTGGCGCCCCTAGAGCTGGCCCTGCCGATGTTACTTGATGTTACCAATGTATACTGTACGTAGGACTGCAAGGTATTAAGGATGTGAGATAGCGGTAGTGGGCATCTCTATGCTTACTGTGCAACGGCTTTGCGATTGCATTCATTAGCATATTTGCACAGCAGACCCTGTGCAATTATGGAGCTGCGATCGCAATAGCGATCCATGCTGAATAAGACCCATTGATCACAAATTGTCTTTATAAGCAATATTTGCAGTCTTGTTTTCAGGTAGTAACACAAAAAGATGCTTGGAGCTAATAGCTCGTGAGCAAGCCAATTAACCAGTAACACTGAAATATTGCAAGTAACATGAGCAGTGACTCTATGATATGTAGAATTTGTCTTGGTATTATATATATAATATATATATATATATATATATATATATATCTATCAACACTCTGTCACTAAGCAAGCTGATGGCCCACAAGGTAGACAAAAAGATCCAGCACTCACGTTTAGATGAATCCACGGGTTTATTCACATAATAAAGGAAAAAACAACGCAGCATCAGCTGACAGTAGCCTGACGATCGTTTCAACTGCCACCCAGTTTTCCTCAGGGGCTAACTCACACTGCGCCCCGGAGCTTTGATATACCCTAAAAGGGTGCCCTAATCAGTGAAGCCCGGATCGTAATGCGTCACCTTGGCCACGCCCCTTGGCGCTCGATTGGCTGCAAGGCATTCGGTGGGTGGGCAGGGTTAAAATAGTAAACAAGTCACCTCCATTTGTGCTGGGCTATCAGTGTGAGTACCGTAGCATACGCTGTGGACTGAACGAATCCTAACAACACTAGCATACACAGTGCACATATAGTCACAAACACATATTATATGTGTGACTCTAGGGCAGCAGGCAACTCATCGCTGGTGTCAGCCTCTTAACAACCAGCAGTCAATATGAATATAGATAGGTCAGCCTGTAGTTCAGCACCGGCAGCTCCACTAATCAATCACTGCCATATCATAAAGGAAGCAAGCACAGCCTCTTGTATAAAGCAATGGTCACATCTGCCATTATGAGTAACCACCTCCAAGGCCACATATGTGATACCATATAGAAGAATAGTGATGATGCATAGAGTACATATACCATGGGGAAATATGTTCAATAATGTGACAATTAAGTTGTCTAATAGAATGTCCTTTATCCTTGAAGTGTCTAGCCACGGTAAGTTGGTCAAATCCTGTTTCTATTTTAACCCTGCCCACTCACCTTATGCCTTGTAGCCAATCGAACGCCGAGGGGCGTGGCCAAGGTGACGCATTACAATCCTGGCTTCACTGATTAGGGCACCCTTTTAGGGTATATCAGAGCTCCAGGGCTCAGTGTGAGTTAGCCCCTGAGGAAAACTGGACGGCAGTTGAAACGATCGTCGGGCTACTGTCAGCTGATGCTGCGTGTATTTTTCTTTATTATGTGATTAAACCCGTGGATTCATCTAATCGTGAGTGCCGGTTCTTTTTGTCTACCTTGTGGGCTATCAGCTTAGGCACCCCTAAGGGAGGGTTAGGGTTAGGGGGGTTAGGTTAGTGGATACTTACCTATCCACGATCGGGATTTCCAGCGCTGTCGGGCTTCCGCTGCGTCGCACTCTGCTCCTGTCGGGCTGCCGCTGATGGGAATCGAATTATATATCATACCCATTCCCCCCATTGCCTGTCTGGCTGTATCCTATCAGCATTGCTTTCTAGTATCTCTATTTTTTTTTTTTTTTAGCACATTAAAAATCCTTTGTACATGCTTCTTTCATTCCCCACACTCCCTACTTCTCATACCTACATGCTATATAATAGCATATTATATATGGAATATTTCGGTTTTTAAAATATACAGATATGGGAGGCTCAACCAGGAAAGTATATATGCATGTCTCTATTGTATCATGTGATTTATTTGACTTCCAACTGCAGTATAAATCTACCTCTCTTGAATTTTCACCCCTCTCTGCTATTCTTGATCCATACCTAGGGGTATATTTACTAAAGTGCTGCTTTTTATAAGAGTTGTTGTCCATAGCAACCAATCACATTCTAACTATTATCTTCTAGAAGGTGCTAGATTAATGAAAGGTAGAATCGGATTGGTTGCTATGGGCAACAACTCCACTTCTAAACACCTGTACTTTAGTAAATATACCCCTTAGAGTCTCAGCTATATTATTGTTTTTCTTTCCACATTTTTATTAAAAAATATATTTTTCTACGCTTCACTAGGATGCTCCTACCAATAAAAACCCACTGTATGTTTTCTGCACCTTTTCCCAGACTATCTACCCTTGCTCCCTCCCAACCCAAAAGTACAGCCTGCCCCTAACCCCCTCCTTGCCCCCAGTACTGCCCCAATTGCTATCTACACTTGCCTCCTCCCTATCCATAATACTGCCTGCCCCTAACCCCTCCTTACCCTCAGTACTGTGCCAGCCGCAATCTACCCTTACCCCCTTCCTACCCCCAGAACTTCCTGCCTGAAGCCCCCTCTTTGCTCCCCAGCATGGTCTCAACTGCTGTCTGCACTTACCCCCTCCATACCACCAGCAGTGCCTGCCCTTACATTCTTCTACCCCAACTTCCCCTACCTTTACCCCCAACTCTAGCCTAACTGCTGTCCGCCCTCACCCCCCATAATATGTGATTGGACCCAGAAACAGTGGCATAGGATCCCAATTTTTTGTACAGTAAGGGGTCCCTGGGACCCACTATTTTTTTCTGCTCAGCGCGATCACTGGTTCATACACAAGGTGTACATTTCTCAAAAAAAAATTCTATGTACAGACACAACCATTAAAAGTATAGTATGGTTGTAAGTATAGATGAATAAGATACCAACGAGTGTAGCTAATAAGCATATTCAAAATAACCAATGGATAACCAAAAAAATCTGATGGACCTGTGTTAGGGCAAGGCTAAAAGAGTAATCCAAGAATTAGAGGACCACCACCATGTTTCAGCAGTTGTGAGCAGCAGATAACTCTCCTGAGACTGTGGCCATTATTATGTCTTCACTTAGTATGTGCACCATGTAAGGTTTAAATAGTTGGTAATGTCTGCTCATTAGGTGACCAGTATGAGAAAACATTCATGGGAGAACCTACTGTACCATTGTTACTGGTTACACTATACACTGTACACAGTGTTTTGCTGTTGCCATCATGGGCAGGGGCATCTTTAGAGACGAGGGGGCCCGTGTGCATCCCCCGTCACAGACCCCCATCTCTCACCCCGGCGGCCGGCAGCTGACTGACGCGGCTGTCTGGCCACTGCAGAATCAGTAGACTAGAGTGTGCCCAGAGTCTACTGCTCATGCACAGCATGCCGGGGAAATGGCACGGCCGACATTTTCCCAGCGATTTTCTCACAGCACATGCACAAAACACTGTAAAAACGGCCACGGCGGCCATTTTCTGGCATTTTGAGCAGCGCTGAGTGACCCGACGCGGGACCTCAGAGAGGTTAGTTTTAGATAACATGGGTGCAGGGTGTGCGGCGCAGGCCCCCCTGGACCTGGGGGCCCATGTACACCGCACACTCTGCCCCCATTGTAGATACACCCCTGATCATGGGGTCATAGGGGGAGATGCATCAAACATTTTAAAGAGTGAAGAAGTGGAGATGTTGCCCATTTTAACCAATCAGCTTCTAGCTAGCATTTATCATGTACATTCTATAAAATGATAGGAAGAAGCAAATTGACTGTTATGGACAACTTCTCCACTCTTGAAAATGGATACATCTCCCCCATAGTGTGGGGATAGTGCATATAGGGGATGATTTAGAGATGTATGCAAACCTGATGGCTTGGTTGACTCCTTTTGTTGGTTGACTGGGCGTACACTGGCTTCGGTCGCAGTGTTGGAGAAGTCGCAGTCTGATTCACAAGGTGCGGCCATTTGGGGTGGGGATGGTTTGGAGCTTAGGCTTACTCAGATGGTTGATGGTAGTCCAATCATGAGCCGATGCAGAGTCCTCAGATGCACCAGCGGATCACAGAAGCTGACAGGAAGTGTCTATTTACACAACACATCTCCTGTTGCATTAGCATATCTTAGCATTGCTGCTGCATCCAAAGATGCATACAACTCTGAATGAGGCCCATAATTGTAGCATGTAAAGTTACAATGATAGCTTCCTGTAGATGTACTGTACTATGCTGCAGAGAAGCAGACAAATTTACTAAGAATATTTGAGGGATAGTTACAATAATTATAGAGCAAAACAGCATGCAAATTATTAACATTTACATCATACTTGCCTACTCTACCGATTAGGCCACTCTATGCCGACCTGGCTGTCTCCTCCCAAAGGGGGCAGCCAGAATGTCGGCAAGTATGATTTACATATACTGTACATTGCCATCTTATTCTGTTGCCTCTATATTGTGAATTGACAATGAGGACATTCTTATCAACATCAAAGGTGTTTTTACATTATTTAAGTGGAACTAAACAGAATATAGAATCCATTTGTGGAGAGTATTTTACATGTTTTTGCTTTACGCATGCTCTGAAACTAAGCATACACAACTATAGATGATTTAGAGTTATTACGCCCCTTCAGTCACAGGTAAAGAACATGTCATTACTTGTAATATGCTGGAATTGGGGGCATTGCAGAGTTGTGGGTATAAGTGTATATATCCCTGTGGTCAGACAGTCTATGTATCTAGAATTGGGCACTGATTGCACTGATAATGATAATGGCTGTAGAACCAAGCACACAGATTGTGCCAGTCTGGTGCATACAGGTGCATTTAGTTCTGTGCACACAATGTGGGAGCAATCATGGCCAACTTGCCTTCATCTCTACATCAGTCACACAAATATGACCACATATATGTCATTTAAAATGCAGTAACCGATACATCTGAAAGTGTGACGGAAATGCTTTACTTTGATCTAAGTCATCTAACTATAATGTGTGCTTAGCGCCGGGGGCGGGGCTTAGCGTCGGTGGGGGGGTAGTAGCGGTGGTCGGTCAGCGCATGCGCGGGCTCTTAGTCGCTGTATTTTTTCCAAAAATACCGCGACTAGAGTGCGGATGGGATCCGCAGGGACAGAGCTTTATCGCAAGCTCTGTCCCTGCAAGGGATTTATAGTAAATCCCTGTGATATTACCTGAATTCGCAATGCGAATTCACTCGGAAATATCACACTACAATCCGCATTCAATATGCGGATTGTAGTAAATAGAGCCCAAAGTGATGCAGTGTAGTACAATCATTTTCATGTGCATAGAGACAAACTAATGCAGTGTAGTACAATCATTTTCATGTGCATAGAGACAAACTAATGCAGTATAGTACAATCATTTTCATGTGCATAGATACAAACTAATGCAGTGTAGTACAATCATTTTCATGTGCATAGAGACAAACTATTGCAGTGTAGTACAATCATTTTCATGTGCATAGAGACAAAGTGATGCAGTGTAGTACAATCATTTTCATGTGCATAGAGACAAACTAATGCAGTGTAGTAAAATCATTTTCATGTGCATAGAGACAAACTAATGCAGTGTAGTAAAATCATTTTCATGTGCATAGAGACAAACTAATGCAGTGTAGTACAATCATTTTCATGTGCATAGAGACAAACTAATGCAGTATAGTACAATCATTTTCATGTGCATAGATACAAACTAATGCAGTGTAGTACAATCATTTTCATGTGCATAGAGACAAACTAATGCAGTGTAGTACAATCATTTTCATGTGCATAGAGACAAACTAATGCAGTGTAGTACAATCATTTTCATGTGCATAGAGACAAACTAATGCAGTGTAGTACAATCATTTTCATGTGCATAGAGACAAACTAATGCAGTGTAGTACAATCATTTTCATGTGCATAGATACAAACTAATGCAGTGTAGTACAATCATTTTCATGTGCATAGAGACAAACTAATGCAGTGTAGTACAATCATTTTCATGTGCATAGATACAAACTAATGCAGTATAGTACAATCATTTTCATGTGCATAGATACAAACTAATGCAGTATAGTACAATCATTTTCATGTGCATAGAGACAAACTAATGCAGTGAGACAAACTAATGCAGTGTAGTACAATCATTTTCATGTGCATAGAGACAAACTAATGCAGTGTAGTACAATCATTTTCATGTGCATAGAGACAAACTAATGCAGTGTAGTACAATCATTTTCATGTGCATAGAGACAAACTAATGCAGTGTAGTACAATCATTTTCATGTGCATAGAGACAAACTAATGCAGTGTAGTACAGTCATTTTCATGTGCATAGAGACAAACTAATGCAGTATAGTACAATCATTTTCATGTGCATAGAGACAAACTAATGCAGTGTAGTACAATCATTTTCATGTGCATAGAGACAAACTAATGCAGTATAGTACAATCATTTTCATGTGCATAGAGACAAACTAATGCAGTGTAGTACAATCATTTTCATGTGCATAGAGACAAACTAATGCAGTGTAGTACAATCATTTTCATGTGCATAGAGACAAACTAATGAGGTAGTACAATCATTTTCATGTGCATAGAGACAAACTAATGCAGTATAGTACAATCATTTTCATGTGCATAGAGACAAACTAATGCAGTGAGACAAACTAATGCAGTGTAGTACATTCATTTTCATGTCCATAGAGACAAACTAATGCAGTGAGACAAACTAATGCAGTGTAGTACAATCATTTTCATGTGCATAGATACAAACTAATGCAGTGTAGTACAATCATTTTCATGTGCATAGAGACAAACTAATGCAGTGTAGTACAATCATTTTCATGTGCATAGAGACAAACTAATGCAGTGTACAATCATTTTCATGTGCATAGATACACACTAATGCAGTATAGTACAATCATTTTCATGTGCATAGAGACAAACTAATGCAGTGTAGTACAATCATTTTCATGTGAATAGATACAAACTAATGCAGTGTAGTACAATCATTTTCATGTGCATAGAGACAAACTAATGCAGTGTAGTACAATCATTTTCATGTGCAGAGACAAACTAATGCAGTGTAGTACAATCATTTTCATGTGCATAGAGACAAACTAATGCAGTATAGTACAATCATTTTCATGTGCATAGAGACAAACTAATGCAGTGTAGTACAATCATTTTCATGTGCATAGAGACAAACTAATGCAGTGTAGTACAATCATTTTCATGTGCATAGAGACAAACTAATGCAGTGTAGTACAATCATTTTCATGTGCATAGAGACAAACTAATGCAGTGTAGTACAATCATTTTCATGTGCATAGAGACAAACTATTGCAGTGTAGTACAATCATTTTCATGTGCATAGAGACAAAGTGATGCAGTGTAGTACAATCATTTTCATGTGCATAGAGACAAACTAATGCAGTGTAGTAAAATCATTTTCATGTGCATAGAGACAAACTAATGCAGTGTAGTAAAATCATTTTCATGTGCATAGAGACAAACTAATGCAGTGTAGTACAATCATTTTCATGTGCATAGAGACAAACTAATGCAGTATAGTACAATCATTTTCATGTGCATAGATACAAACTAATGCAGTGTAGTACAATCATTTTCATGTGCATAGAGACAAACTAATGCAGTGTAGTACAATCATTTTCATGTGCATAGAGACAAACTAATGCAGTGTAGTACAATCATTTTCATGTGCATAGAGACAAACTAATGCAGTGTAGTACAATCATTTTCATGTGCATAGAGACAAACTAATGCAGTGTAGTACAATCATTTTCATGTGCATAGATACAAACTAATGCAGTGTAGTACAATCATTTTCATGTGCATAGATACAAACTAATGCAGTATAGTACAATCATTTTCATGTGCATAGATACAAACTAATGCAGTATAGTACAATCATTTTCATGTGCATAGAGACAAACTAATGCAGTGAGACAAACTAATGCAGTGTAGTACAATCATTTTCATGTGCATAGAGACAAACTAATGCAGTGTAGTACAATCATTTTCATGTGCATAGAGACAAACTAATGCAGTGTAGTACAATCATTTTCATGTGCATAGAGACAAACTAATGCAGTGTAGTACAATCATTTTCATGTGCATAGAGACAAACTAATGCAGTGTAGTACAGTCATTTTCATGTGCATAGAGACAAACTAATGCAGTATAGTACAATCATTTTCATGTGCATAGAGACAAACTAATGCAGTGTAGTACAATCATTTTCATGTGCATAGAGACAAACTAATGCAGTATAGTACAATCATTTTCATGTGCATAGAGACAAACTAATGCAGTGTAGTACAATCATTTTCATGTGCATAGAGACAAACTAATGCAGTGTAGTACAATCATTTTCATGTGCATAGAGACAAACTAATGAGGTAGTACAATCATTTTCATGTGCATAGAGACAAACTAATGCAGTATAGTACAATCATTTTCATGTGCATAGAGACAAACTAATGCAGTGAGACAAACTAATGCAGTGTAGTACATTCATTTTCATGTCCATAGATACAAACTAATGCAGTGTAGTACAATCATTTTCATGTGCATAGAGACAAACTAATGCAGTGTAGTACAATCATTTTCATGTGCATAGATACAAACTAATGCAGTATAGTACAATCATTTTCATGTGCATAGATACAAACTAATGCAGTATAGTACAATCATTTTCATGTGCATAGAGACAAACTAATGCAGTGAGACAAACTAATGCAGTGTAGTACAATCATTTTCATGTGCATAGATACAAACTAATGCAGTGTAGTACAATCATTTTCATGTGCATAGAGACAAACTAATGCAGTGTAGTACAATCATTTTCATGTGCATAGAGACAAACTAATGCAGTGTAGTACAATCATTTTCATGTGCATAGATACAAACTAATGCAGTGTAGTACAATCATTTTCATGTGCATAGAGACAAACTAATGCAGTGTAGTACAATCATTTTCATGTGCATAGATACAAACTAATGCAGTATAGTACAATCATTTTCATGTGCATAGAGACAAACTAATGCAGTATAGTACAATAATTTTCATGTGCATAGAGACAAACTAATGCAGTGAGACAAACTAATGCAGTGTAGTACAATCATTTTCATGTGCATAGAGACAAACTAATGCAGTGTAGTACAATCATTTTCATGTGCATAGAGACAAACTAATCCAGTGTAGTACAATCATTTTCATGTGCATAGAGACAAACTAATGCAGTGTAGTACAATCATTTTCATGTGCATAGAGACAAACTAATGCAGTGTAGTACAGTCATTTTCATGTGCATAGAGACAAACTAATGCAGTATAGTACAATCATTTTCATGTGCATAGAGACAAACTAATGCAGTGTAGTACAATCATTTTCATGTGCATAGAGACAAACTAATGCAGTATAGTACAATCATTTTCATGTGCATAGAGACAAACTAATGCAGTGTAGTACAATCATTTTCATGTGCATAGAGACAAACTAATGCAGTGTAGTACAATCATTTTCATGTGCATAGAGACAAACTAATGAGGTAGTACAATCATTTTCATGTGCATAGAGACAAACTAATGCAGTATAGTACAATCATTTTCATGTGCATAGAGACAAACTAATGCAGTGAGACAAACTAATGCAGTGTAGTACATTCATTTTCATGTCCATAGAGACAAACTAATGCAGTGAGACAAACTAATGCAGTGTAGTACAATCATTTTCATGTGCATAGATACAAACTAATGCAGTGTAGTACAATCATTTTCATGTGCATAGAGACAAACTAATGCAGTGTAGTACAATCATTTTCATGTGCATAGAGACAAACTAATGCAGTGTACAATCATTTTCATGTGCATAGATACACACTAATGCAGTATAGTACAATCATTTTCATGTGCATAGAGACAAACTAATGCAGTGTAGTACAATCATTTTCATGTGAATAGATACAAACTAATGCAGTGTAGTACAATCATTTTCATGTGCATAGAGACAAACTAATGCAGTGTAGTACAATCATTTTCATGTGCAGAGACAAACTAATGCAGTGTAGTACAATCATTTTCATGTGCATAGAGACAAACTAATGCAGTATAGTACAATCATTTTCATGTGCATAGAGACAAACTAATGCAGTGTAGTACAATCATTTTCATGTGCATAGAGACAAACTAATGCAGTGTAGTACAATCATTTTCATGTGCATAGAGACAAACTAATGCAGTGTAGTACAATCATTTTCATGTGCATAGAGACAAACTAATGCAGTGTAGTACAATCATTTTCATGTGCATAGAGACAAACTATTGCAGTGTAGTACAATCATTTTCATGTGCATAGAGACAAAGTGATGCAGTGTAGTACAATCATTTTCATGTGCATAGAGACAAACTAATGCAGTGTAGTAAAATCATTTTCATGTGCATAGAGACAAACTAATGCAGTGTAGTACAATCATTTTCATGTGCATAGAGACAAACTAATGCAGTATAGTACAATCATTTTCATGTGCATAGATACAAACTAATGCAGTGTAGTACAATCATTTTCATGTGCATAGAGACAAACTAATGCAGTGTAGTACAATCATTTTCATGTGCATAGAGACAAACTAATGCAGTGTAGTACAATCATTTTCATGTGCATAGAGACAAACTAATGCAGTGTAGTACAATCATTTTCATGTGCATAGAGACAAACTAATGCAGTGTAGTACAATCATTTTCATGTGCATAGATACAAACTAATGCAGTATAGTACAATCATTTTCATGTGCATAGATACAAACTAATGCAGTGTAGTACAATCATTTTCATGTGCATAGAGACAAACTAATGCAGTGTAGTACAATCATTTTCATGTGCATAGATACAAACTAATGCAGTATAGTACAATCATTTTCATGTGCATAGATACAAACTAATGCAGTATAGTACAATCATTTTCATGTGCATAGAGACAAACTAATGCAGTGAGACAAACTAATGCAGTGTAGTACAATCATTTTCATGTGCATAGAGACAAACTAATGCAGTGTAGTACAATCATTTTCATGTGCATAGAGACAAACTAATGCAGTGTAGTACAATCATTTTCATGTGCATAGAGACAAACTAATGCAGTGTAGTACAATCATTTTCATGTGCATAGAGACAAACTAATGCAGTGTAGAACAGTCATTTTCATGTGCATAGAGACAAACTAATGCAGTATAGTACAATCATTTTCATGTGCATAGAGACAAACTAATGCAGTGTAGTACAATCATTTTCATGTGCATAGAGACAAACTAATGCAGTATAGTACAATCATTTTCATGTGCATAGAGACAAACTAATGCAGTGTAGTACAATCATTTTCATGTGCATAGAGACAAACTAATGCAGTGTAGTACAATCATTTTCATGTGCATAGAGACAAACTAATGAGGTAGTACAATCATTTTCATGTGCATAGAGACAAACTAATGCAGTATAGTACAATCATTTTCATGTGCATAGAGACAAACTAATGCAGTGAGACAAACTAATGCAGTGTAGTACATTCATTTTCATGTCCATAGATACAAACTAATGCAGTGTAGTACAATCATTTTCATGTGCATAGAGACAAACTAATGCAGTGTAGTACAATCATTTTCATGTGCATAGATACAAACTAATGCAGTATAGTACAATCATTTTCATGTGCATAGATACAAACTAATGCAGTATAGTACAATCATTTTCATGTGCATAGAGACAAACTAATGCAGTGAGACAAACTAATGCAGTGTAGTACAATCATTTTCATGTGCATAGATACAAACTAATGCAGTGTAGTACAATCATTTTCATGTGCATAGAGACAAACTAATGCAGTGTAGTACAATCATTTTCATGTGCATAGAGACAAACTAATGCAGTGTACAATCATTTTCATGTGCATAGATACACACTAATGCAGTATAGTACAATCATTTTCATGTGCATAGAGACAAACTAATGTAGTGTAGTACAATCATTTTCATGTGAATAGATACAAACTAATGCAGTGTAGTACAATCATTTTCATGTGCATAGAGACAAACTAATGCAGTGTAGTACAATCATTTTCATGTGCAGAGACAAACTAATGCAGTGTAGTACAATCATTTTCATGTGCATAGAGACAAACTAATGCAGTATAGTACAATCATTTTCATGTGCATAGAGACAAACTATTGCAGTGTAGTACAATCATTTTCATGTGCATAGAGACAAAGTGATGCAGTGTAGTATAATCATTTTCATGTGCATAGAGACAAACTAATGCAGTGTAGTAAAATCATTTTCATGTGCATAGAGACAAACTAATGCAGTGTAGTAAAATCATTTTCATGTGCATAGAGACAAACTAATGCAGTGTAGTACAATCATTTTCATGTGCATAGAGACAAACTAATGCAGTATAGTACAATCATTTTCATGTGCATAGATACAAACTAATGCAGTGTAGTACAATCATTTTCATGTGCATAGAGACAAACTAATGCAGTGTAGTACAATCATTTTCATGTGCATAGAGACAAACTAATGCAGTGTAGTACAATCATTTTCATGTGCATAGAGACAAACTAATGCAGTGTAGTACAATCATTTTCATGTGCATAGAGACAAACTAATGCAGTGTAGTACAATCATTTTCATGTGCATAGATACAAACTAATGCAGTATAGTACAATCATTTTCATGTGCATAGAGACAAACTAATGCAGTGTAGTACAATCATTTTCATGTGCATAGATACAAACTAATGCAGTATAGTACAATCATTTTCATGTGCATAGATACAAACTAATGCAGTATAGTACAATCATTTTCATGTGCATAGAGACAAACTAATGCAGTGAGACAAACTAATGCAGTGTAGTACAATCATTTTCATGTGCATAGAGACAAACTAATGCAGTGTAGTACAATCATTTTCATGTGCATAGAGACAAACTAATGCAGTGTAGTACAATCATTTTCATGTGCATAGAGACAAACTAATGCAGTGTAGTACAATCATTTTCATGTGCATAGAGACAAACTAATGCAGTGTAGTACAGTCATTTTCATGTGCATAGAGACAAACTAATGCAGTATAGTACAATCATTTTCATGTGCATAGAGACAAACTAATGCAGTGTAGTACAATCATTTTCATGTGCATAGAGACAAACTAATGCAGTATAGTACAATCATTTTCATGTGCATAGAGACAAACTAATGCAGTGTAGTACAATCATTTTCATGTGCATAGAGACAAACTAATGCAGTGTAGTACAATCATTTTCATGTGCATAGAGACAAACTAATGAGGTAGTACAATCATTTTCATGTGCATAGAGACAAACTAATGCAGTATAGTACAATCATTTTCATGTGCATAGAGACAAACTAATGCAGTGAGACAAACTAATGCAGTGTAGTACATTCATTTTCATTCATGTCCATAGATACAAACTAATGCAGTGTAGTACAATCATTTTCATGTGCATAGAGACAAACTAATGCAGTGTAGTACAATCATTTTCATGTGCATAGAGACAAACTAATGCAGTGTAGTACAATCATTTTCATGTGCATAGATACAAACTAATGCAGTATAGTACAATCATTTTCATGTGCATAGATACAAACTAATGCAGTATAGTACAATCATTTTCATGTGCATAGAGACAAACTAATGCAGTGAGACAAACTAATGCAGTGTAGTACAATCATTTTCATGTGCATAGATACAAACTAATGCAGTGTAGTACAATCATTTTCATGTGCATAGAGACAAACTAATGCAGTGTAGTACAATCATTTTCATGTGCATAGAGACAAACTAATGCAGTGTACAATCATTTTCATGTGCATAGATACACACTAATGCAGTATAGTACAATCATTTTCATGTACATAGAGACAAACTAATGCAGTGTAGTACAATCATTTTCATGTGAATAGATACAAACTAATGCAGTGTAGTACAATCATTTTCATGTGCATAGAGACAAACTAATGCAGTGTAGTACAATCATTTTCATGTGCAGAGACAAACTAATGCAGTGTAGTACAATCATTTTCATGTGCATAGAGACAAACTAATGCAGTATAGTACAATCATTTTCATGTGCATAGAGACAAACTAATGCAGTGTAGTACAATCATTTTCATGTGCATAGAGACAAACTAATGCAGTGTAGTACAATCATTTTCATGTGCATAGAGACAAACTAATGCAGTGTAGTACAATCATTTTCATGTGCATAGAGACAAACTAATGCAGTGTAGTACAATCATTTTCATGTGCATAGAGACAAACTAATGCAGTGTAGTACAATCATTTTCATGTGCATAGAGACAAACTAATGCAGTGTAGTACAATCATTTTCATGTGCATAGAGACAAACTAATGCAGTGTAGTACAATCATTTTCATGTGCATAGAGACAAACTAATGCAGTGTAGTACAATCATTTTCATGTGCATAGATACAAACTAATGCAGTGTAGTACAATCATTTTCATGTGCATAGAGACAAACTAATACAGTGTACAATCATTTTCATGTGCATAGATACTACAAACTAATGCAGTATAGTACAATCATTTTCATGTGCAGTTTTAACCATGTAAATACATCTCTAAACAAAACATTTTGTTTTATAAAATATGTATAAACATGCATTCTTCTGAAATAAATCAATTACCAGCTTAAATTCAAAATTTTCTTTTTTTACATTATACTTTTCTATGTGTTCATGATGCAATTTTATACGTAAATACTCATTGTTGAAGGACTACTGCAGTAGAGGAAGCAACCTTAATAGGAGCACTAAGGCTTCTGAGTAGGAGCTAGAGGGAATCTAAACCTCATATCTACTGATATTTGCATGGAATACTAATAATGAAATACCATTACGGAGGCAATAAACATGCCTTGGCTCAGTGACTAAGAACAATGCTACTCAGTTCTCTTTCTGCATTTGAATGATATTTATTTAGTTTCTTCATAATTCTATAACAGTAAAATGGACCTGGTATATGGCCGAATCACCTCCCTTGCTTCAACTCCTTCCCACCTGCTCCCTGTCCACTCTCCATTATGCTTACTGTACCTCCTATTGTCAGCGCAATGGTCCCTGCGCTAATGGTAGTCTGTCCCCTGTCATTATTATATAGGATAACTTTAATTGTTTCTACAAGTTACAAATAGAATATAATTTTACTGGACATTACAAGCAGTCTAGAAAAAAAGCAGTTAAGAACAGGGATAGCTCTAGGAGTGTTCGACCAGTGTAGTCGAACAGAGGGGCCACTCATAGAGGCACAGTCCTCCCAAAAATCTTGATTTCAGCGGGACAGACCTGTTTTTTGGGCACTGCCCTGCTGTTCCACCCGTGGGCCAAAGTGTCCCTCGGGTTGTCGGGAGGTTGAGGACACTTAGCCACTGCCGCTAAGCAGAAAGCAGCAGTTTTGGTGAAGCTGAATGGTGTCCAATCAGTGCAGGTAGTCGGTTGGGGGCAGCCCAGCTGCTGACGGAGTGCTGGGCTCGCCCCCAGCATGATGTAAAACGGGAAGCATACCATACGGGCACGCTCCCGTATGGCATCATCTAGGGGTCCTCAATATATATAAAACCTTTTAATTCAGCTGTATTATCTATATTCATGGCACCTTATATATTTATTAGATACCATAGCTACTTAAAACAAATTTAGTTGCGTAAAAACAAGTAAACTGAGCGTGGGATGAGAAGCGTCTGTTTATGGGTGTATTACACATGGTTGTCACATTTCCAGAACATAGGGAAAGGTCATCTGATATATGAGCTGAATAAAATACACACATCATAGTGTCTTCGTTCTGATGCATTACAGGAACTTCTTATATGAAGGCCTCACTGATACAGATATTGTCTTATTGTTGTTGCTGTAACATTTGTATTGTGTTTTGTTGACTATAGGATACTTTTGAGATTTGACAAAAAAATTATGAATTGTCATTTTTTTTATATTTCCTTTAGCTGGGAAATTAGATTTCACAGTCAACGAGGAAAAGAAAACTATAACTGTACATGTGTCAGACTTCCTGGAAGAGTATGATTACAATGTCCGACTCTGTTTGAAACAGTACAGCTGTCATGACATTGGAGCTCATGCACTGGTTAGTACAATTTCTTATAAATGCTTTCTGTCTATTTGCAAAGTTCTGTGTAGCCTGTTGGACCACCTACCCATAGAAACAAACAATATAATATGTATGAGGCACTGAGTATGGATTTAGACATTATCCATTGTGCACCACTGAAGTACGAGTTATGAATGGAAGGCATTGTTACTGGTCAGAGCACAATGTTGAAGTGGGCAGCTGTAGCCATGGCGCAGTTCAACACAGATCACCAGTTGCAACTTGAATAGAAAATGGCCACATAATGGTAACATAAGAGGAATCTCTCTGTCTTGGCCATCAGACTCCTGTAGAACTATTACACATTTGTATAGTAGTATAAACTCTATCTTATCAAGTAGTGGATGTTCTTGAAACTTTCCTGCACATCACTCTTGAGAGCTAGGGGTAAATCTACTAAAGTGAGAGTTTAGAGAAGTGAGTTTTAAAAGTGATGTTGCCCATAGCAACCAATCAGATTACAGCTATTATATAGAAGGTGCAAGTTAAATGTTAAGTAGAATCTGATTGGTTGCTATGGGCAACATCACTTTTAAAACTCACTTCTAAAAAATCTCACATTAGTAAATTTACCCCCTACAAAACTGAAATAACCATGTAGAATTAGTGCAGTCAAGAGTGGGGAGGAGAACAGATTGGCTCACCCCTGTAGTCTTTGTGACAGTCAGAGTGGTCAATATTGTCATTATACAGCTGTGGCTTTACCAGTGCATAGCTTGGCATACAGCAATTAGGCACATTCCCTTTCTGCCAAGCTAACGAAGCTCGTCTTGTATTGGTGCCCAACTGTAGTCCTTTAATGTGTTCTTCTGTTTATGTTATTGACCTTTATCTGTTATTTGACTGGCTTTTATTGATGCATATCCCAGTTTTGCATTCCTGTACTGTGACTTAGCTGGTATGAGTTTGTCAATTTCCCTATCCTGCTGAATGTCCCATTCCATACTCAGACTACATGGTGCACAGTGTTGTACTGTGACCATAATATAGTGGTGTGGAGCGTTCCTATACTGTTGTGACAGGTCTGTACTATTAATCCCTTTATGTTCATTTTACTATTCTATGTCTCATAGATCAACAAGGAAAACTCAACAAAATCAGTCATGTTACCATATTCAATGATTTTGCCTTGTTTGTGCATTGAGGTAATACATTAGTTGTGATATATATGTTTTCTTACTGTCTTCTTTTCATCATATTTATTAAAATACATGTTTGTATTTTAAGATATAATTGTTTTCATTTCTGTATTCGCACAATGCTGAATTTGCTTAGCATATGCCTAATATTTATGGGCTTAGATAAAGAACATTCTACTAATACATCCTGCTAAGAAAAGTATAAAATCAAAATTTCTGTATATACATTATGTATATATTCCTCTATTCTGTCCACATGTGTGGATAACAATATGAATGTTTTACTTTATCACACATAACTGCATCTTAATTATACATTACAGTGTGTTGGCCTCCAAGTAGGCTGTATCCATAATGAGTTATAGTTCCTAACATTTATTTATTTTTCAACAAACCCTGACGTATTATCTTACAGCTATGTTTCATTTTGTTTTCAAATGCTTCTGTCATTCTCAAATACACCTCTTACTTCTGAACATTTTCACCTGCTTTTGTAAAAATTGATTTTTCGGGCCATTCATCAAAAAGGTAATGCAGGAGATATCACAGATATCTCCTGCTTACCTTCCTCTCCCGGAATGGCAAGTTGTCTCCATACACTAGTATCACAGATATCTCCTGCTTACCTTCCTCTCCCGGAATGGCAAGTTGTCTCCATACACTAGTATCACAGATATCTCCTGCTTACCTTCCTCTCCCGGAATGGCAAGTTGTCTCCATACACTAGTATCACAGATATCTCCTGCTTACCTTCCTCTCCCGGAATGGCCTGCTGTCCCCATACACTAGTATCACAGATATCTCCTACTTACCTTCCTCTCCCGGAATGGCCCGCTGTCCCCATACACTAGTATCACAGATATCTCCTGCTTACCTTCCTCTCCCGGAATGGCCAGTTGTCTCCATACACTAGTATGGGGCCAGAATTCATCAAGCTCTGAAAATACAATATTTTCGGAGCTTGACTGCGGGAGCATTTGCCATCTTCAGATGGCGTTTGCTCCTGCAACCCACTCCCACTCCTTCCATATGGGAAGGAGTCCCGGGTTGCGAAGAGGGATCCTTCAGATCCCTTTGCCCCTGTCTGGCTCCTTCCGCCAGACGCCAGGGCTTTTGTGCGTCTACGTGACCAAAAGGAGCAGTGAAGTGCTTTGGGGAGACAGATGATTTTCGGATTAGCTTTCTCCGCGCCGGAGCAATGATGAATTTTGCTCCGATGCTCGCGTCGAGTTAGTATGTAAATTTTAATTAACATAATGAATAGAGCCCTATGTCACTTAATCTGATTATTTGACTTTCTGTATAAATATATTTTAATGACAAAAAATATTTTATAAATCAAGGGATGGTCAGCATTTCCTGATTCGCGAAGGACACGGCTTTGCCCCTTTAGGAATGGTAAGTCTTTATTATTCAAACATTAGTTTAGTAGACTTTTTCAAATGTGATTATTGTTCTATTGCACTGTGAGTAAGCAGCGGATGAGTGGTTCTAATGAAACTTGACAATATAGGATATATTTGCTACGCAGGTTTTTAGAAGTGGAGATGTTGTCCATAGTAGCCAATCAGATTCTAGCTAATATCTTCTCGAAGGTGCTAGATAAATGTTAATTAGAATCTGATTGGTTGCTATAGGCAACATCTCCACTTCTAAAAACCTGCACTTTAGTAAATATATCCCTATGAATAGATGTTTCCTTTATAAGAGCATACATACGTCAGCTGCCACTTATAACATATCGAAGTGTGTATACACCATTACAATAGAACTCTACACATATAACACATAGAACTATCCTGTGACTGTATAAATGAATAATAATAATTACAATAATTACTGTAGGAATCTACAACCTATGAATATTATGATGACGACATATAGACATCCTGATAAGAAAAAAATTAGTAGATGTTAGTAGAGAAAACCTTATAGAGAGAAGGATTACGGTTTTGCAGATCTTATTATGCCAGATGTTGACTGGAATGTTTTAGTTTTAGATCAACTAAAATATGTGCATAATGCATTCATAGTATCTGCTAAACAGTTAAGGTGCCCACACACATACCGATATACTTACAATCCGACAATGTTTCCGATTTCCCTTGAAATTCTCCCCAGCAGCTCAGCACACGATATGCACACGATATGCTGTCCAATCTTCATCCGATCTCCTTCAGCCAGACTTTTTTATAGTGCATTGTGTCCTAGATTGTCAGATCTGCCGTACTGCACGGCAGATCTGACGATGCGATGTGCGACCTGTGGGGGCGCACATCGCATCGTGATTGTGAGTGGGGACTCATAATTTGGGCATTTTTTACCCGATCTGTCGTTCCAATGTGTCGGAATCGGCCAGATCGGGAAAAAAATTGCTATGTGTGTGGGCACCGAAAAGAAACCAACTGACCAGCTGGCAAGCTCATGGATTTGTATATGAATTCTGCAAAAATATTTATTTTGAGAAGCATTATGTTTGAGTGTAACTAATAATTGTACACAGACAACCTGTTTTTTTTTTTTTACTGTCCTACTGATACATATGGATGTTATTACATTATATCTTGGGAGTTCCAGAAAAGAGGCAGCTTGCTCTCAGTGAACTGTATTCACTTCAATAGGCTGCACCTGAAAAATCACAGCGGTAGAAGACTGTGGCTGAGAATAGATAGGCTACAATTCCTAGCTACACCACCAAATTGTCAGGCACTAGGCCCGTGGGGTAATTAGGGAGGGCACCGTTTATTCCTTTGCCCTGGGCGCCAAACCCCATAGTTATGCCACTGGCTGCAACAGAAAATGAACACAATCAGCAAATTACATCTCCAACAGGTAAGTTGGGGGTAGTGGTTGGGTATAGTTTATGGTAAGGAGTTAAAGATTTAATGGGGTTGATTAGGATTAAGGATTTTAAGATGTCTGTATTATATGGTGGTCACTAATGTTGTCTGTTGTATATGGCAGTTACCATGGCCAGATTAAGGGGGGGGGCGACAGGGGCAGTCACCCTGGGCCCCCACAAACAGAGGGGCCCCACACAAGATTGGTGTAACCCTGCTGAGAACAGGTGTCCTGCAGCACCTATTCCTGAATGGGGGCTCAACTACTGTGACTCTGAATTCTACTGCATAGAGCAGCACAGTCGGTGTTGCTGCATACAGCACAGAGCAGCTTCCAAGTCCCCTCATAAGCATCATGTGACACTGATGAGGGGACTCAGCAGCAGCTCTGCCAGTATTGGGAGGTCAGGTGAGTAATCAGGGATGGGGAGGGAGGCAGTAGACTTCATGTACCTTGGAAGGGGGAGGAGGAAGGCTCCATGTGGCCTGGGGGGAGGGGAACCCAACAACTTAGTTGCCCTGGGGCCCCCACAAGTCTTAATTCGGCTCTGGCATTCACTAGTGCTTTCTGTAGTACTGTATATTGCGATCACTAATGCTCTCTGTAGTATATGGTAGTCACTAATGCAATCTGTAGTATATGGTGGTTACTATTGCTGTCTGTATTATATGGCAGCCACCAATACTGTCTGTAGTATATGGCGGTCACTAATGCTGTTTGTGGTATATGGCACTATTACTGTCTGTATTATATGGTGGTCACTGATGCTGTCTGTAGTATATGGTGGTCTCTAATGCTGTCTGTATTATATAACAGTTGCTAATTGTCACGGCTCGGGTAATTGGGATTGGTGAACCCGAACTGGGTTGATGAACAGAGACACCTGGACCAGTGGGTAGTTGGAATTTAGATGGTGTAATGTAATTCTTGGTCATACAGCTGAATGAGGACTTTAATATGAGATGTAGAATAATGTCCTCTATGCAGAGATGCGCAACAAAAGATACTGAATAAAACTATAACACAAAAGTCTCTGGACACGAAGTAACGTGTCGACAAGAACTGTAGACTTGGAACTGTAGAATTATACGAGGAATATTAAAACTTGAAATAGAGTCCGGGCTGAGGTTTGCTGAATAGGAATTGGATACTTGAATGTGGCTCCTGGGTGGAGTACGCTGGATTGGAGTGAGAACTTGAGTCTGACTCAAGGATGGTGTATGCTGGATTGCAGAGAACACTTGAATAGGACTCCGGGATGGAGTATGCTGGATTGGGTGAGCACTTTGAACCGTAACGCAGGTATCCTAAGGCGAGCTCAGGGAGGACAGAAACCTCCCGTGGAGCAGAAGGGCTCCAGGATGGAGTGTGCTGGATTGGGTGAGCACTTTGAATAGGACTACGGGATGGAGTGTGCTGGATTGGGTGAGCACTTTGAATAGGACTCCGGGATGGAGTGTGCTGGATTGGGTGAGCACTTTGAATAGGACTCCGAGATGGAGTGTGCTGGATTGGAAGCAGGAGTACTCCCGACTGGAGTATACAGGAACTTGACGCAGGCAAACTGGAAAGGAAGCCAGCGGAGCTCAGGAACATAGGTCTTGCTGTAGTAAAGAGCACTATTGTACTGGCAATGAGACAGAGTCAGGGAAGGGCTTTTATACCCCTGGTCGGATGCTGATTGGCTGGAGCAACTGGAGAGTGCTGCTGACTGGATGGATCTGGACCACCTGACTTGATCCAAGATGGCCGCGCCCATGATCCGGAGATCTGACACACTGAAGTGCAGGAAGTGCATGGAAGTGTGGCTGGGACACCTAGGCAACAGCGGGGATGCAGGAAACCACCTTCAGGCATAGGCATGATCAATGTCAGGAAATTTGGTATCCTCTCTGACATTCGAACGATGTTCTTGAATGATACAACGTCGTTGTATCTGCTCTTCTGTGAGATTTCTGGGTGCCCACCTGGCACACACATGATGCATTTTCAGTTCCTTTGTCACAATATGCTGAACCCGCTCGAATGAGTTGTCAAGTGAAGCCGAAAGTTTGTGTAAAGTCAACCTTCTGTCATTTTGCAACATATCCACAGGTTTGGCAATGTTGACATCTGTAACCACAGTGGATGGTCTCTCAATACGCTCTTTGTCAGTCACTCGCGTCTTTAACCCTCCTGAAGTGCTTCCACCACCAAAATACTGCAGCACAGCTAATTGTTTCTTCACCGTATGCTTGCCTTTAACATTTAATGAATTTCATTTCCGCTTTTCCCAATCACACATCTCTGACATAATCTCACAGACACATCTTCCTCATCCACCATGACAAAACATACAAAGATCTTCCACTCACTGTGACCACACAAAGAAGACTATAGCAATCCAACCGCAGGTTCAGGCACATCGATGTATGAGCTTCGCAATAACCAGAAAAACAGAGGCAGTCGCATTGCTTTTCAATCAGCCGTCATGTGTATGTGTGTGTAATATATATATATATATATATATATATATATAATTACATAAACTAACAAATGTAGTAATTTATTTTTAATATTTGATAGAATGATTACTTTCTGTTTCAAAACTAGACAAGGAAACATACAGCACTATACACATACAAACCAGGTTACAAAAGTGAAAGCCCAGCTCAAAGGAGCTTACAGTGTAGGTGGGTAGGGATCGGCATGAAACACATGGAGAAAGATACAGATGTGTCCTCATTCTCTAGCCTTATGCACATCACAGCCACATACAAATTTTCTCACAGTGGGCGGGATGTACTAAGCATCGCTTCCGCGATGCGGTACGTCCCGTCTCCATATGGGTAAATAACGCAGTTGATTACAGAAATGCCCCCCGATAATCTCCCGATAAGAGCTGTCCTTTGCGTTGCCCCCGGACAGAAGGACTTCTAGGTTTAACAACCAGAAGTTCCTCTGGAGTCCTTCTGTGCATGCGCAGAAGGACGCCGGCTGCTGGGGGTGATGGGAGGGATTCGATCAAATCCCTCTCAGAGTATGCGTCCCGATAAGAAGCCCATAGGCTTCTATTGGGTAGTACCACCTGAAGTTGGCATTACCCACCGGGACAAAGCACCGCAATGCATTGCAGTCTGGTGCTTAGTACATATGGAGAATACTGTAAAACACACGTTTCGGGGGTTGTACCGCATTTTCCCCTTTAGTACATCCCGGCCAGTGTACTAGGCACGCTAGATTAGTTCTTTTGTCATAAAGGAATTGGTATAAACTATAAAGTTGCAGATTAAGCACAATGATACGTGGCATGAGGTGTGGCGCTGTTGCTAGTAATGGTACTCTGTTTTTCACCTTTTTCTCCATATTACTGTAGCAAGTTAGTGGCACACAGAAGTGTATGAAATGCCTGCACCAGTACTTAGCATACCCTTGCAAAGTACGTTTTTCACATTAGTGATGCGACTAAAATGCAAAAAAGTCTCTGGCGAGGCGCTTGGCATTGATAAAGCTGGGTACACACCTATACAATCCTCTGCCTAATCACCCAATATTGGGTTATAGGTCCGATAATTGTATTGGTGTGTAGGCAGGAGTGTTACCTGATAAATGCTTATAACACTCTTAGAGCCTGATTCAGAGCCGGACGCTCTGACAGAGCGCTCGCTCTGAATCAGGGCCGTCCTTCTTGTTTTTCAGAGCGGCCTCCTGGCCGCTCGCATAGCTGTGGGTGACCACCCACAGCTATAGCGAGCGGCCAGGAAGATGGTCACGATGGTCAAGACCATCGCGACCATCGGGCTTGCGACGAGACCCTTGTGGTAGGGTCTCGTTGCCGCAAGCCCCAGAGTGCTTTCGGCTCTCATAGAGCCGAAAGCACTTCCACTGACATCACTTGGGAGCGCCTCTGGGAACACATGGGAACACATGGGAAAACCTCCGTCTGGGCAGCTACGCCCTGGCCCGCCCACCAAAGGGGGCGTGCTGTCACTCAACATCGACAGCACACCCACCTTCGGTACCAGACCCAGAGCGACGGATTGCCCGTCGCTATCCGGGTCTCGCGCATGGGCACGGCGGAGCCGGCTCCGTCGTGCGCATGCACACTGGGCAACCATCGACCCGCTTGCGAGTGCACAGCGCTCGCAGGCGGGTCTGAATCAGGCCCTTTGAGCGATTGGGATCGGGAGGTCGCATCTTTTGTGGTGTTTATTATTTATCGGCCCGACCTCCCGATCCCATAGAAGCCTGTACACACTGAGCTACTTCTAGAACAGTGTGTATGGGGCTCACAGGGGGTCAAGCTGGGAGCTCGACTGATTGAGCACCCTGTCTGTGAAATACGTCAGTCACCGACATATCAGATTGGGCTTGCAGCACAGCCGATGCTGATATATCTGAAAGATATGCTAGTGCATCCGCATGTGTGTATGGGCAACCTGCCGACCGCCCATGCACTGGCTGCAGGGACCACCTACAGTGACATCTGAATGCCCGCCCTGTTGTCATGTCATCCCAGGCACATTGAGTGACTGGTAAGTATAGCTTACCATTAGGCCGCTCTGTCTGCTAATTGATACACCGTCTCAGTGTGTAACCAGCATTAGATATCCTCAGTGAGTCTGCATTAAACCCCTGCACATAAGTCCCTACGCATACAGTATCCTGGAATGGGCAACCTTGTTGTAGCAGTGATAACATTATTTCTATATAAGAAATAGTCATATTATTTAAAGCAAACCAGTATTGAATATTTTGGTATACTTGATCAGTAACAAAGACAGTACCCATAGATGCTGTACGCAGAGGTGTCACTAGGGTTGGTGTCACCCGGTGCTGTAACTCATGGTGACACCCCCACTTCGAGCAAAAAAAATAAAAAATCAGGACCAAGGTGCGCAGCTCCGTGCTCTCTCCCCCCTTACCAGTCCACCACTCACACTGCAGTGCTCCTCCCAGAATGCTGGGCGCACCTGGCAGGTGTGATGATGTCACGCCCTGCATTCTGAGTAGAGAAAAGAGGAGGACGGTCTGACGGACTGGACCAAAATACCGCTGCCACCAGTCCGTCCACACCTTCCCACCTGCGCGGTGAGGGTGGTAGTGGAGAGCAGACTGGTTGGTGCGGACAGGATTGTGGTGGCGACAGCACGTGTGTGTGTGTGCGTGTGGGGGGGGTGCAGACACAAAGGGCTGCCAAGAGAAGTCTTGGGCCCTGGTACAGCAACCTCCCGGGGATCCCCTGGAGAGGGTGTGGCCCTAGCATGTTGGCCCTAGCAAGCTGGGAGAATGGCTGCATTTTTTTTGGGTTGTGCCTAGCATGTGAGAAGTACCCACTCATAGGAACATGACAGGTCAGCATTTTTAAAGAGCTGATCATATACCACCCACTTGCTTTTTGAAAACAAATAGATTTTTTAACAGTGCCGAGAACCTGCCCCACTTTTTTTGGACACAGTTAGTAGCCCAGACACTGCACCACATACTGGCTACACAGAAGGTCCAGTAACACACCACACATGATAGGGGGTGTGGTCTCAAATTAATAGACTACCTTGTGATAAATAACATTAACATAACCGTAGGATTAGGGACAGCAAGACCTGTTAAAATTTCCAAGGTACATCATCAGTGCCATATGGGAAAAAACCACATTGCTCTCCAATGGAAAAAATAGCATTGCTCCACACAGAGATAACTAACATTGCTCCCCAGAGATTAATAACATTGCTCCCCCACAGAAATTAATAACATTGCTCCCCGCAGGAAATAGCACAAGACCCCAGCCAACCAGCCCCCCTTCTGTGTCCTCAGCCAGCCTGCCCCCCATGTCTGTGTCCCCAGCCATCCAGCCCCCACTTCTGTGTCCCCAGCCATCCAGCCCCCATTTATGTGTCCCCAGCCATCCAGCCAATCCCCACTTCTGTGTCCCAAGCCATCCAGCCAATCCCCACTTCTGTGTCCCCAGCCACCCTCTCCTTCTGTGTCCCCAGCCAGCCTTTCCCCACTTCTGTGCCCCCAGACTGCCTGCCCCCACTTCTGTGTCCCCAGCCAGCCCTCCCCCACTTGTGTCCCCAGCTATCCTTCCCCCACTTCTGTGTCCCCAGCTATCCTTCCCCCACTTCTGTGTCCCCAGCCAGCCCTCCCCCACTTCTGTGTCCCCAGCCAGCCAGCCCCCACTTGTGTCCCCAGCCATCCTTCCCCCACTTCTGTGTCCCCAACTATCCTTCCCCCATTTCTGTGTCCCCAGCCAGCCCTCTCCCACTTCTGTGTCCCCAGCCATCCTTCCCCCACTTCTGTGTCCCCAGCTATCCTTCTCCCACTTCTGTGTCCCCAGCTATCCTTCCCCCATTTCTGTGTCCCCAGCTAGCCCTCCCCCACTTCTGTGTCCCCAGCCAGCCAGCCCCCACTTCTGTGTCCCCAGCCATCCTTCCCCCACTTCTGTGTCCCCAGCCATCCTTCCCGAACTTCTGTGTCCCCAGCTATCCTTCTCCCACTTCTGTGTCCCCAGCTATCCTTCCCGAACTTCTGTGTCCCCAGCTATCCTTCTCCCACTTCTGTGTCCCCAGCTATCCTTCTCCCACTTCTGTGTCCCCAGCCAGCCCTCCCCCACTTCTGTGTCCCCAGCCAGCCAGCCCCCACTTCTGTGTCCGCAGCTATCCTTCCCCCACTTCTGTGTCCCCAGCTATCCTTCCCCAACTTCTGTGTCCCCAGCCAGCCCTCCCCCACTTCTGTGTCCTCAGCCAGCCTTCCCCCACTTCTGTGTCCCCAGTCAGCCCTCCCCCACTTCTGTGTCCCCAGCCAGCCCTCCCCCACTTCTGTGTCCCAAACTATCCTTCCCCCACTTCTGTGTCCCAAGCTATCCTTCCCCCACTTCTGTGTCCCCAGTTATCCTTCTCCCACTTCTGTGTCCCCCAGCTATCCTTCCCCCACTTCTGTGTCCCCAGCCAGCCTTCCCCCACTTGTGTCCCCAGCCAGCCCTCCCCCACTTCTGTGTCCCCAGCCACCCAGCCCCCACTTCTGTGTCCCCAGCTATCCTTCCCCCACTTCTGTGTCCCCAGCTATCCTTCCCCCACTTCTGTGTCCCCAGCCAGCCCTCCCCCACTTCTGTATCCCCAGTCAGCCCTCCCCCACTTGTGTCCCCAGCCAGCCTTCCCCCACTTCTGTGTCCCAAGCTATCCTTCCCCCACTTCTGTGTCCCCAGCCAGCCTTCCCCCACTTCTGTGTCCCAAGCTATCCTTCCCCCACTTCTGTGTCCCCAGCTATCCTTCTCCCACTTCTGTTTCCCCAGCTATCCTTCCCCCACTTCTGTGTCCCTAGCCAGCCTTCCCCCACTTGTGTCCCCAGCCAGCCCCCACTTGTGTCCTCAGCCAGCCTTCCCCCCCTTCTGTGTTGCCAGCCAACCCCCACTTGTGTCCCCAGCCAGCCTTCCCCCACTTCTGTGTCCCCAGCCAGCCTTCCCCCACTTCTGTCCCCAGCCAGCCCTCCCCCACTTGTGTCCCCAGCAAGCCTTCCCCCCTGTCTGTGTCCTCAGCCAGCCAACCCTGTGTCCCCAGACAGCCACCTCACTTCACTTATCTTTTTCTTGACGGCTCCTCTCTTCCAGCCTTCCAGTAGCGGCGATGGCGAGCGGAGTAGTGGATGGGAAGTGGGCTCCTGGGCTCCTCTCTTTCAGCAGCGTCGGCGCAGTGTGACGACATGACGTCACGTGCTGTGCACTGTCTTAAAAAAGAAAAAAGAAACTTTTCAGCATGATGGCCGTTATGAGCAGCGGCCGCAAAAGTGGGTGGGGAGTGGGCGGACAGCGGGCGGATCCCCTGCCCGGGACCCAGCACCTTGCATGGTCATCTCGTCGGCCCTGCGGGCATCTCTTTTATGGCGGGGTAGGGTGCAGGCAGCTTTGTGACGGCGGGAGAGTGTGTGGCTTTTTGGTGTCACCCCCTTGGAAGGTGACACCCGGTGCGGCCCGCACCCCCCGCACCTCCCTTGTGACACCACTGGCTGTACGGGATGTAGTTTAATTCCCAGTGTTGGGATGGCGGTGTTCAGAATGCTAGCGCCAGAATCCCGACACCAGTATCCTGATGGTAAGTAATGGGGTTAGGGATAGGGTTAGGATCAGGCACTCAGGATTGAGGGTTAAGATTAGGCTGCGGGTGGTGGGGAAGTTAGGTTTAGGCACTAGGGGGAAGGGTTAGGTTTAGGATGCAGGGAGGGTTAGGGTTAGGATACTTACTGACAAGTGTCGGTATTGGGATTCTGACTGCCAGGATCCCGTACCCAACGCAATGCCGCACATGCTCTGTTAGTTATTATTTTATATTAAATATGTTATATGTATGTGTGACAGAAACATACTAAATAGTTACTTTTGAGGTATACAATTAACATTTCTTTACAAACCGTTGACAAACTTGAAGTACATGAAAGTAATTTATGATCTAGTGGCTACATGTAGCTTAAAAGTTCCTTCATTATGATATTCAATTTTTAGACACATGGGCAGATGGCAAAAATAGATATATGGTGCTCATGTCTAATATTTACATCTGGAAAAGTGCTGCAGTTTTGAATACAGAATATAAAGAGACCCTAAACGGCTCTGTGTCTTACATATAATGTATTTCAGTGGGTTTCACAGTTTTCAGTTGTTGTGGAAATGTGTCCAAAATGTTGCTGACAGTGTTTTAAAAAATGATTAAAATGCTAATTTGTTATATAATACTAAATTCTTTACAAATCAATTATTACAATTGATAGTAACTAATTACTGCCAGTAACAACACGTTTTAAATTTTACTCCAAGACATGATCTTCTTCTCATGAGTAAACGTGTGCTACCAGTACAATAGTTTGCATACGTAAAAGCACCTGCATAAAAAGTGAATGCAAAATGTGTACAATTGCATCATTAAAGCATGTGTTAGTTTGTATGTGTTTTCAGTCATTTTTCTAACTTATGTAGGATCAGATCCTTCATGTTGCACTGAAATAAGAGTTATGGCGCACATCCACTTGCCGATTTCTATGTGCGATTGAACGATAACGATTTTGCCAGACATCCTGTGTAATCTGAGGGTTACTCAGATGTCCAATGTTCTGACACAACAGCAGACCAGGGAAATCGGCAATGGGCATCTTTTTTCTTAAGACGCCCCCTGTGGCTTTTGGATATTTTAGCACAGTAACGGTGTCTTTATATGCTGTAACTGTGCTATAGCATCCATCTCTGTATCAGGCCCAATGTTCATGCTTTTTTTCCCACACATTCAAATAGCTGATGTACTTGTCCCATGCGTTTTCTATTATTACCATTACAGTTCTTCTTGAAACAAAAAGTGCAGTAAATGTGTTCTGAGAAATGTATTTCAATTGCATAACTTGTCAAGGAGCAGATATTTTAGGTATTGTCATCCTACACCCAAAGGAGGGGACCTGCCCCGGAAATGCTGTTCTTTTCTGTTCTTGCACAAATGTACCTCTAATGGGGATGAATCACAAACTACGTGCAGCTTTTGGACATCTCTTTCATACTTCTGGAGATTTTTTGGGTACAGCCTGTTCTTGGCAATCACACAGGGAGTTCATGGAAAAATAATAAACTGAATGTGAACTATGTCACTTCTATACATTAGATTCATTTTATCTGCATTTTGCATGTAAATAAAAGCATAGAAAAATACACATAAATGTGAAGAAGATAAATTTGTAAGGATTATTTGTGTTGCTATAATTTAGCAAATGGAAATCATTAGGACAACATATAATCACGTTTACACATGGGTTGTTGATGGAGTTACTTCACTGTAGACAAATGATCTTTAGAGAACTGATGTGTAGAGTAATCTCTCCTCTTATTTTAGGTGACAATAATCTCAGTGATCCTGTGAATTTCGTCCTACGTGAATCCCATCTATGTACCTGATTGGAGTTGTCAGTAACTAACTCTTATTTCAGTGCATGAAGGATTTGATCCTACATAAGCTGTTTTGTATTCCTTTTTTTTGCATTGCACATTTTTAGTTTTCATCACTGTACAGAATTGTAAATAATAGGATATTGAGAATTTATACAGTACATTAAATTAATAAATAGTTTTACAATACTAATGGTTTTGCAAAATGTATTTATCTTAGAGCATTTTATGACAACAATAATATAAAATTGCTAAATAATACATATTGTATATATGCACAACATTGTTTATGTGCTTTCAACCAATGTAAAACATGTTTGTTTCAATATATTTACTACATTTTAACTGTACTAAATTACCCTTGAACTGGCCTGAGGTGAATATAAGAGAAATCTTTATTACTGTTTGTGACATGTAAACAGTAAGTTATGCAAATTTAGAGCAAGCACTGCACCAGGAAAGTAAATGTATAAAAACACACAATAGAGCAGCTGCAAGTATAGTTCTTCCTCATACATTCTGACATAACACGGTTTCATAAACATCTAAACAACAATAGTTGTCTCTCATTATTATAAGTGGAGAGAGTTACATTACAGTACGTCCTTCACAGGAAACCGTCTGACCATGCAAATTAGTCTGGAAAATATATGCCCTCAGCTGTTCAGCCTGCTCTGCCATCTTACTTCCTTATAACACATAACTAAAGGCAAATTAACATCAGACAGCCATATAGTGTAGCCTAAGAGTGTAAATTTCTGATTTTACTTTGTAGTTTGAATATGTGGAATACCTTGCGAGTAAAGCTGGGTACACACTGGCAGATATATTGGCCGATCAATTGATTGGCCAATATATTGTGTGCCCGTCGGCCAGTGTGTAACATCGATATGTCTGTGAACGACGTCATTTACAGACATAACGTGTCTGCTGTGCTGGACAGCCGTTGGTAGATATATCTCTAGATATATCTGTCCATTGTGCTGTGTGTACGGACGGTTAGCCGACCACCCGTACACTTGCAGCAGAGGCCATGGGGAGGGGGGCGCGACGCAACCACCAGCCAGCGGGACTCGTGGACAGATGACAGATGATGGTTGTTCAAGTGTATGGACAACCGTCATCTGCAAATATATCTTTAAGTGTGTACCCAGCTTTACACTGCCCACAGCATGACAGACCGGATGCGTTTCACCCCACAAAGCTAACTTCTATTATTATATTTAAATAAAATGTACATTCTTTACCAAACCAGCCTCTCAGCATCAGGTTCGGCCCTTTAAAGTGGGTTGTATGTACCAGGGAACAAAGGTAAAATGATAGGACCTCATTCAGAGTCGGTCGTAGGGGAAAGGGGCCGGATATGCAAATTAAGCGATCACAAGTTGCGGTCCTAAGATGAGATCGTTAGCTGAACGACCGAAGGTAAGAAGCGCCGTAAGACTAAATAACGCCCCCTTCTCGATCACAACACAAGTCATCTCCTAGGATATAAGGATTAATCGCGAACATCGGGAACCATCGGAGCTGGTCGTAGAGCTTAAGGTTGACCATACCCTCTCTTAAGCACTACGATCAAGTCAGTGTAAAAACCTCCCATGTCACATGTGCCATGACAGTACTTTGTTAATTATGCACTCCCATTAAACGCCGTTCGCATAATTAGGCACGCCTGCATTTGGATCTCCACTCCCCTGTTTTCAAGCACCTTCCCCTGTTACCACCCACAAACGGTTCATTCTGTCACTCAAACTAACGACCTGGCTGTGTTCAAGGAGAGAGACATTTCTGATCGTAAGAGCTAGTTTGCGCACGCGCATTGCGAACTTTACGCATGTGCAGTTTAGCGAACATCGGTGACGTACGACCGTGTGGCCGCAACGACCGACTCTGAATGAGGTCCATAGTGTCTATCTATTATGGCACTGCAAGTACAAGTATGCACTGACTTCCCATAAATGTTATCACATGCTTGCACTTTGCCAGGTTGTTTGTATTCTCTTATATCAGGACACATACGTAGGGTTTTCATCTGGCATAATTTTTTAGGTCTTTATAAACTACACCAACGTACTGTATTAAGGGCTGCATCTAATATTGATTTAAAGTCTAAGCCCACTTGTCTATCAGATGCTCATTTGTTACATTTTGGTATTAGATAATGTATCAGTAAAAATAGTACACGTCTGTTAATTATATTCCTATATATTTTATCACTTCCTTAAGGTTATCGATAAGCACTTCTCTATTACAATACCTTATCTATTATAATATTTAAATTATATGCAGATGCTGACAGTTTACATATGTCTATTATTCAACAAGCTGTGTATCACTGCACCACTACAATGTACATTCTCTTGATGTCATAAAAATTAAGCTATAGATGAAAAATACAGGACAAACAAGCATTTGCTAATTATCCAGCTTGAAAAACCCAGCTTAATGAGAAACCTCCAGAGATGGAGAAAGACATTGAATCCATAAAAATATTCAATTTAAGTACATATACTTTAAAAAAAGAAGAGATTAGCCTACTATAGAAGGGTCTCAAATTCGCCCCGGTCAATAAGATAAATAAATTTGATACGTACATAGATATACAGAAATTTATCAGAAAGCTCTCATTAAAAAAATATTTTATAAATTAAAACAGAGGAAAAGATAACTTGAATATGGATCAGAATCCAGATACATATAATCAATTCAAACCTAAATCCACATTTAATCCAACGTTTAACAGGGGTTGTTTCTTAGAAAGTTTCAGTAAGATTGTATGCACAGAAGTAGAGAAACTAGGGCTCAATAAGAATAAGATACACAATCTATCCCAGAGTGAATTTAAGGCCCTGCAGGAATTAGAAAAAAATCGTAACATTACGATCAAACCAGCGGATAAGGGTGGTGGTATAGTCGTAATGCACACCACTATATATAACAAAGAAATATTAAGACAACTGGGAGATAGGGTTACATATAACCCATTGAGGGGTAACCCCACGGAACGTATTGAAAAAAGTTTTATTAATCTTATATCTCAATACGAAGAAAAGGGGATTATTACAAAACAGGAGAAGGAATATCTGATTAAAGATCACCCAGTATTACCAGTGATATACATATTACCCAAAGTTCACAAGGATCCCATTAACCCCCAGGAAGACTCATTATAGCTGGTACAGATTCAATTACATCTAATTTGCCACATTTTATCGATTATAACCTACAGCCAGAAGTTTTAAAAACGAAATCATATGTCAAGGACACCATAGATAGTATTAAAATTTTAAGGAACACTCCTACACCTAAACATTGCTTTTTAGTTACGGTAGACGTTACTGCATTATACACTATTATTGACCATGAGTTGGGTATTAATGCAGTTGAATATGCTATACGGAAAAACTCTGATACAATGAGTGAAAATAAGATCCAAATCATTAAGGAGTCCCTGATTTTATTCTTAATAAAAATTATTTTTGGTTTTGTACGGTCAGTATTACATTCAGAGAAAAGGGACCGCTATGGAAAGTCGGGTGGCACCGGCCTATGCAAATTTGTTTATGGCTTGGTGGGAGGATATAACCATTTGGGATAATAACCCATTCTTGGAACATATTGTCATTTGGATTAGATTTATAAACGACATATTTTTTATCTGGAGCGGTGAAGAGGCAGTACTAAAGGAATTTTGTGAAAAACGCAATAATAATGAATACAATATCCACCTCACTTTTAATATTAATAAAAAAGAGGTCAATTTTTTAGACTTAATTATTTATTCAACAGTTGAGGGTATAGACACTAGAAATTACAACAAACCTACAGATAGCAATTCGTGTGTGAATATAAAAAGCCACCATCATCCTAGATGGTTAAGAAACGTTCCGAGAAGCCAAATTCAAAGAATACGCAGAAATTGCACAAAAGATTAAAACTTTAAAGAACAGGTGGAAACATTACGGAATAAAGTTTTACTTAAATGATACGATGAAGATCATATACAAAAAGCAATTGAAGAAATAGGTGACATTCCTCAAAATGAACTTTTAGTATATAGGGACAAAAGTAGACAAGAAAATAAATCCAGAATTGTATTTATCACTACATTTCATGATCAATATAGAAAAACAGAAAATATTATCACGAAAAACTGGTTTCTTCTACAACAGGATCCTATATTAAGGCAAATCATCCCACAAAAACCCATGTTCACTTACAGGAGAGCCCCTAATATAAATAATAGGCTTGTTAAAAGTGCAATACCGGAAAAAAAGAACCGAAAGAATAAAAACAAAAGGCTTCCACCGTTGTGGTTCATGTGTGGTTTGCACTACACATGTCAATCAAAATTCAAAAATAGAAACATTTGATTCTAAATCCAATCTCAAAGAGTTTAAAATACAAGAATTCATGACTTGTAACCGTAATAACTGTATATACATGATTTAATGCACCTGTGGCTTATAGTATATAGGCAAAACCTCAAGAAAACTTAAAGTCAGATGGGCACAACACATATGTAACATTAAGAGAGGAGTAATTAACCATGCTTTGGCCAAACATTTCCAGGAAAAACACCAAAGCTCAGTTAATGATATCAGATACATTATGGGAGTAAAAAAAGTGGAAGACAATTGACGAACTAAAGGGATTGACGCATTTTTAGCTAAGGCAGAAATGAAATACATTTATGAGGTTAAAACCTTGGAACCGCATGGTTTGAACTAGGGGTGAGCGGATTCGGTTCTACTTGGTTCCGTTCGGTTTTAAAAACCGAATCTTATTGGCTATCCAAAACTCGTGACAGCTGATACCCAATAAGATTCGGTTTTTAAATCCGAACGGAACCAAGTAGAACCGAATCCGCTCGCCCCTAGTTTGAACGCAGATTTTGAGCTTAAATGATTTTTATGAAATAGTTTTTATGAAATAGTTTTTATGACATTTTTAAGTATCAATTTTTATATACCTCATCATCTTAGATATATGTTTATTATTCTGGTTTTAGGTTTCTTATGTATGGTGTTTTTAGAAAACTTCTATGTCTGCGCCTTTATTTATTATTTTATATTTATATCCATGCCTATGGACTATTGTATGCACTGTAGTGTATGTATACCTAGTTTATAATTTATGTTGTTGTACTGATATGACAATGGACCCATTGCATTTTAGAGACACAGCGCACTATATATATATATATATATATATATATATATATACAGGTACATATATTACTGTATACTTGGTACCTTGGAGAGATCCTGGTATGTAAATATTAGTACACTGATTTACATGAAAATTTATGATACCCCACTTCTATATACACCCCACTGGGATAAAGGTTAGATTGACCACCTTTCTTTTTAAAGATGTTGTTAGGAGGTACCAGTCACATGGGGTAAACCCGGTGATAGTGGCAGCAATAGTCAGTAGTCTGGTGGAAGCTGGCTTCAACTTCACGCTGCGTTCCAAATAAGTGGAGCACAGCGCATTGTATAATGATGATACCACGTGGTGCGCTCCGGAGGGTGAGCCGCATCACGTTGGACAATTTGAAACGCCACACATCTGTGCCTTCTATATGCATTGACTGCACGCTGCGTTCCAAAGAGTGGAGCGCAGCGCCCTGTACCACGTGGTGCGCTCCGGAGTGTGAGCCGCACCACGTGGGACAATTTGGAATGCCACGCTTCCGGGCCCCCGATAGCGGTCATGTGATATACACTGACTGATGGTGCGCTCCGACTGGACCGCATCATGTGGGATAGCCCTGGAACGCATCATTTCTGGGCCCCAGCATCGGTCACGTGATACACACTACGCTAGCATCTCAGCACCTAGGATTTCAGAGACAGCTCCGTTTTAATTAAGTAAGTACTAGTTCTATGTACTGATGTAGCTACGCCCTTAGTGGCTATATATATCAAGTCATTCCACTCTCAACCATATACCTTGACAAAGACCTCAGAGAAGCTGGAAAGAAACGCGTTGGTTTTATGGTGATTGTATTTGAAAGTACCCAGACCAGGAAGGTAACACTCTATAGGGGGAGCAAATTAATACCCCTATATGTTCAACAGTGTGGCTTGCTTTAAAGGTCTTACATGGTACGCATCCATTTATGTGTTTTAAAATTTAATAAAACTGTAAAAGATTTTACACTATTACGGCAAACCCTCTTTTGTCTTGCATGTATGCATATTTGAGAAAGTCCGCACAGAAGAGGTTGGCCGTGGATGGAGGATTGTTATCAGAGTGACGACTTGATATTATTGGAGTTACGGTGAACTATTGGAGATTACTTTTCTTTAAAGACACAGCAAAATTAATACAGGAATATTTGACTGGGATTAATTCAGTGGTGTAATAGCACCACACAGTGACTCAAGAACACTACTAATAGACTAAGAAACTTTCTGTTTTGAAAACTATTCATTATTTCCCATTAGGTGCGCTGGAGAACACAAGTTTTTTCTTTTCTCTCTAATTATCCAGCTCTCCCAGTGCATTGAGGTTTAGTCATTCTAGCTTCACAGGTACCAGTCAATGTGTAGGCTGTATACTTTGTGCTTTCTATCCCACAAATTATAGTGTACAAAATTCTTATGCATCCATTACTGCATAAATGGAATACATTTTGTGCTTATGACCTTTTCAAATAGGTACTGAAGGTGGGACAGATGTTGGAGGGGGTTGGGTACAGGATGCCGGTGCTTGAGATCACGGTGGTCAGAATCCTGACGCCGGCATCATGACAGGGTTAGGATACCGACATCTGTCGGTCAGTATCCTAACCCTCCCCCTCTCCCTACCCCTAACTCTCCCTCCCCACTGCCTAAACCCAACCTCCTCCTAGTGCATAACCCTAACCCTCCCCCTAGTGCCTAACCCTAACCCTAAACCCCCCCTAACCCCAGTACTTACCGTCAGGATGACAGGTGTCAGGATTCCGGTGACGGCATACTAAGCACAGGCAATCCCGACTGTTGGGATTATAACTACATCCCATTGGAGGGTACAAACATCAGAGAACAATCTTTCTGGCTGCAGCTAGGGATGGCCATCGACCATCGATTATTAACAAACATCGATGGTTAACCACCAATGGCCAATGGTTTTGCCATCGATGGCGGTGACCCAATGATTCACTGCCATCGATGGCACAGAGCCAAACAATGTTTTCCCCCCCCTCCATGTGCCAGGACACGGAGTTCAGCTCCGCCCCCCGACAAAACAGGGATGAGCATCAGTGGATGAAATCATTGATGGCTAACAGGTAACGGTTTCCTACAATCAATATCATCCACCAATGGTACCATCGATTGTGACCATCGATAGGTAACCTACCAATGGCCATCCCTAGCTGCACTCCTCCTCATCCTCTGACAGCAGCGCTGCTCAGTCCTGTGTAGCCCCACCCCCATGCTCAGATTTCACCCTCCCTCACTCTCCTCTCCGGATCATACACTTCTAATAGTCCTGATTACTGCTGCAACAGTGGCTCAATTAGCCTGTAATGGTTACCTGCCCCCCTGGCCAGCCCATCCCTGGACCTTGTGGACCTATTTTCATTGGGGGACTGGAACTGCAGCTGCACCCGTCTAATTCTTAATCCAGCCCTGAAGAGGGAGTAGATAGAGGTAAACAGGTGTGTGGTGTGACTTGCATGTGAGCCTCAGTGTGTGATTGTTGTGGTCGAATTAAGGTGTGTGTGTGTGTATGTGTGGGAGAAATTAATTGGAGTACTGGGAGAAGTCAAGGAAATAAAGGGGCATTGAGGTATGAGGATAGCAGTATGAGGTGTGATGGTCCATTATGAAGTGTGGGAGGAGTGAGCTGCAGGGTGAATAGTGAGTGATGGGGCAGTGTGAGCTGTGGGGTGAGTGAGGTGTGATGAAGCAGTGTGAGCTGTGGGGGGGAGTGAGCTGCGAGGTGAGCAGTGAGGTGTCATGGGGTATTATGAGGGGTGGGAGGAGTGAGCTGCAGGGTGAGCAGTGAGATTTGATGGGGGCAGTGTGAGCTGTGGGGGGAGAGGAAGGAGAGAACTGCAGTCTGAGCAGTGAGGTGTAATGGGGCAGTGAAAGAGAGGGTTTGATCAGGGAGATATGGAGAGAGCGGGCTATCAGAGAGATATGGAGGAAGGCGGCAATGATGAGAACTACATTCCCACATTGCTGGTCACTCCCCCACATCACTAGTCACACCTCCGCAGCGCTGGCCACATCAACTGTGGTGGTACACAATAGGTCCCTCCTAAACTTCAGCTCCAGGCCTATGTGGACCTTGATCTGGCACTGTATGACCCTAGTGCATAATGCAAAGTGATGATGATAATGACGACCAGCAGTTGATTCTGAAAACAGGACAAAAACAGAATTAGAAATATAGCCCAATAGGTAATACAAAAAAAGAAATATACGGAAAAATAATATCTGTGGTCAAGCAATAAAGTTAAATATCTGCCGCCCTTGGCAAATAGTTTCTATATGAATGATGTGGTGTAGCCATACAATAAAAAACATCATAAGAAAAATTATAATGAAAAAAAAAAAAAAATGATCTGGGCCCCCTAAGATGCTCGGACCCTTGCACGTGTACCCCCATACCTCCGCCTTCGTAATCATACAGGACAGATACTGTTCTCAACTAAATACATCATTATAAACTGCAAATTACACAATTATGTAGAGAACACACAGAGGGGGGAATTCAATTCAGCACGATGCCAGTTACCGCGCCGTAACACCCAGGTTAAGTCGCGAGATCCGGCATTCTCTGACTTACTTGCTTCTCGACAAGGCACACAGCGCATTGAATGTGTACCCCCATACCTCCTGATGGCGGCCTTAGTAATCTTACAGGACAGATACTGTTCTCAACTTTACAAAAATACATAATTATAAACTGCGAATTACACAATTATGTAGAGAACACACAGAGGGGGGAATTAAATTCAGCACGATGGACAATAGGCTATTCAGTTCAATGCGCTGTTTGGGCGGGCAAAGGATTTCTTCTCACACCCCCCTGGGGATGCGAGGAGAGATCCGACAAAAGTGCCAGGCACGCAGCTGTTTGCCGGCTCAGCGCGGGGCTAACAGCCGCGTGCCCGGTACTTTAGTCAGAGAATGCCAGTTACCGCGCCTTAACACCCAGGTTAAGTCGCGAGAACCGCCATTCTCTGACTTACCTGCTTCTCGACAAGGCACACAGCGCATTGAATTGAATAGCTGTGGGAGCTCCCTCCCATGGCTATTCACCATCGCGCTGAATTGAATTTCCCCGAGAGAGAGAGAGAGAGAGAGAGAACCCTGCTTCCAACAGGCCTATGGATGGATGGAAACGGAAGATAGGGTTGTTTATTGAGAGTTAGGAGGTCGAGTGCTAGGCTTGTGTAAATAGATGGGTTTTGAGGGTGAATGAATGCCTGAAAGAGTGGGAGGGCATTCCAGCGGATAGGAGCCGCACGTGGTAAATCTTGGCATCCTTTTCCCAAAAATGTGGGGGCCTAAAGTCAGGGGATCTATTAAAAGTGTGACACTCAACAAATGCAGAGCAACATGATGATAACTACAAATGATTACTTCTTTATTACTCCATGATGAAATAACATACTGTACATTCATTTCACAGAAACACTTTACTTGATCATAAATGTCCCAAATGATTGTAGAAGTCCACAAATTACATAATGATTGAAGGAATTAATTTAAAGACACTGATTGAAACACAATTCTTAATCACTCCATGGAATATTTAAACATTCATCTTCATGAAATATTAATAAAATGTATCACAAACAATTCATCTCTGTGTTGTGATAAATAGGAACACAATTTCAGAGTTTTATATGTATAGTGGTCTTTTAATAAAAAATTAAATCATAAGTTATAGCTAGAAGAGCATTAATCAACAGTCATGTAATGTCCCCTTGCATTCAGACTGCTTCCCTGAATAAACAATTCTAGTCAAATGTATTGTTGGTATTACGTATCATGCATGGTAACCATGGGTTATGGCACTAACCTATAGATATAGCAGCATTTGCAGTACATTTAGTGTAAAACAAGCATATATCAAACAATCTACATTTTGCTAATAATAATAATGTGCACAGCATATGTTCTCTATTGTAGGGAGAGATTGGGGGCTTCCCAGCATTTCGGACAGTGCTGGGCACACCCCCACAGTGATGTAAACAGGTTTCCGCAAGGCTCCACACTGTTTCCCAGATGTGTCACCCCTTTTATGTTAAGCCCCACCCCTTTTCGGATGTGCGCACCTCCGACGCACGACCTGTCCCTCCTTGCAAAACGAGAATTTTGGGAGGTATGCTGTAGTGTCTAAAGTACTTTTCGTTGTCATAGAGAAGAAACATTGAAAACTTTGCTTTAGTAATAAATTGATTTGTCTTCAAGTTTGATATTACAAGTTAAAACGCCCATTATTCAAAATAGAATATACGTCACCAATATCTTTCTTTCTGTAATCATACTTGTCTACTTTCCCGAATTTGGTGTGGCTCTACCAAATGCGTGGAAAAGTGGACAAATGTCGCGAAGGCCACCAGTGGCTGTCCATGGCAAGCCACTTCACTTGCCAATCATCTCGGTGTCTTGATGATGCAACTTGCACTGAATGACGTCATCGTGACACTACCCCACGCTTTACAATGGCGGTAATGATGGCTTCCTGCACCACCCACTTAGCTCCACCATGCCTCTCACACTGCCAACCTGACTGCCCCCTGCCAGTAAGGGTCAGCCAAACAGTCAGTAAGTATGACTTATATATTTAATTTCAAAGATTTTTCACACTAGTTTAAAATATTCTTCAGAAAAACTATGGCATACAGTATGTATCATTCTTTTATCCTTCGATATTGAACTGCAATTCACAATCAGATGTCAAACTATACATCCAAATATGCCAAATTAGTTTATATATACTGTACTGTATACATAAAATCAAGGCAAGAAGCGAATATATGCCTTAAGGCATCAAAGAGGCATCCCTCCTCAAGAATAAAATCTCTATATAGGAATTCACGATGAATCAAATAGTAAGTATGTTCATTTGTCAGACATTATTCTACAAGTAGACATGATTAAATAGTTGTAATTGTAATGAGAGAACAGACAGCATTGATGGACAATACTTTGAAACTACAGATAGTGATTAAAACATGGAATACATATAAATAAAGCAGCATTAAATATAGAGACCACCAAAAGCATGATCCAAACAATGATCCATACCGTCCACTCACACTGCAAAATAAGCAACTGATATTTACTATTTTCCACCATTATGGCCTGATTCAGAGTTAAGAGCAAATTCAGAGACATAATAGGGGTGTGCGACCGGTCTCACCGCTTAGGGTGCAATGCAGAGATAACGGCACGGGTGCTGCCATGACAGTACACTGGAGAGACACCCCCCCTCCCTCTTCTACCTTGCAGGGTGCCTTTAGAGGCACCCCACTACATAGAAAGGCAAAAAGTGCACCTTTGGACGTGCCCAGCACCCATCTTCCTGTTGCTAATGCTCCCGCGGTGCTACTTATGTAACATCATGACTTTGGTAACGCTAGGGGCAAGGAGTGAAAATTTCAGTGTAAAAGCAGGGCTGCCCAGTATTTGTTCTCTACATGCAAAAGCCGGCAAAACTTTCCTTGCATGCAAAATAATCTCCATAAATGCATATGCATCACTTACATTGCAACATGGTTTGTTCCAAGAGCAAATTGATTTGCTCCTAACACTGCATAATTCCCTTACTATGTAATTTGACATCACAGACTCTCTCTTTGGTAGATTGTAATATTACTATTACTTTCAATGCTACTGCATTATAGTCACCCCCAGGGCCGGTTTTACCAATACGCTGGTTATGCGGCCGAGTAAGATGCCATATAGAGGAGGGTGCCCTGACCCGGCCGCGGCCAGTGACAGGCAAATAAGAAACACATTTGCCTGGCCCAAAGACTCCCACAGCTGGCAGAGTTGCTGGCGTCGGTGTGTAAGGGGCACTACTGCTGTGGGCATAATGTGTAAGGGGCACTACAACTAGGGTTTTCCCATGAGACCACGCCCCCTTAATTCGAGACCAAGCCCCTCAGGCAAACGTACTCCTGAGTGTACCAAAATATATTTTTGCTTACCAGAAAAACTATTCTCGGGCTGGCCCTGGTCCCCCAAAAATATTTAAAACTGAGGGCTTTATTAATGCAATAAATATCTTTTCTCCTGCTTTTTAGCTATATAAAAAGCAGAAACAGCCGAGAAATTGTCAGATTTCCATTGTTCTGCTTCATGCAGAGTGGAAGTGCCGGCCCCATAGCTTACATTGGTGCTCAGGCTGCAATTTAAAGAACAAACCATAGTTTTGCAATGTGTTGCTATTGTAAAAACCAAAACGCCAATCTCAGCACTAGAGAGAAGTAGGAAGAGACTGTTCTCTTTCTGCTTCCTCCACAGTGCTTCATGCTGCTGGCTCCTCCCGGTACCCGTTTTGTGGGCAAGAAAAATCTGATGCCATTTCTTCTCACCGGGACAAACCTCATGGAAAAACAAAACATACAAAACCTATAAATACAGCGATGATTTATAAGCGATATACTGCTAAAAGCTGCATTTTTTTAACATTGCTTTTCGACTTTCTTTTTAAGCAGACCCCCTAGTCCTGTTTACAGGGTTGAGTTACAGTCACAGAACCATGAGTAAAATGCAATATAAATTTCTCTCTACAGATATATTTGTTTATACAGAATATTTAGGTTTAGAAAACTATATTACAAATATTATATAGTTATTACACAAAAAACAACAATTTTTTTCATCATTCCATGTAGTTTAGTAATGTGGCCAGCTGGGAGATTTGCCTACTTTTCCCAGAGGTCGGGAGCGAAACACGATTTTCAGGAGCCCCCCAAACCGCCCCCGGAGAGTAGGCATGTATGTGCATATGTAAATCACAATTTAAAACCAGCCTGTACATAGCTATTGGAATGTCCATTATGGTGATTTAGGAGTCTATTTAATAAGCCTTGGATGGAGATAAAGGAAAAAGAGATAAAGTACCAGCCAATCAGCTCCTAACTACCATGTCACAGGCTGTGTTTGAAAAATGACAGAAGATGATTGGCTGGTACTTTATCTCCATCCAAGGCTTAGTAAATAGACCCCTTAATGCAGTAACTTATGTAACTATTAGCATTTTGAGTATATATCAACTGCTGCTGTGCTCTGTAATACATGCCATAAGTTACTAATAAAGTATAGTAATGATAGACTAGATTAGGAGCATTTTCTCAGATCACATTTAGAGCATTTGAGTATACAAATCCCCCCTGTATTTCTCATACTCAAACTAACATTGGTTTATAGTGGCAATCTAGCAATGTAAACAAATGTATACAATGTAAACAAATTATACGGGTTAATGTTTTATTGAAAGCAAAAAATTTTACAGTTAAAGTGTTTTCTAGAGTCAATTGATGATCCCTTTTGTACGTATAGTAAACAAAGTGACAGTAATTACAAATCTGTGAAATAGCATAAAATCAGACAAAGTCACCTTACATTCTAGAATAGATAATGTTTTTCTATCTTATTTTTGTTGTAAATATAAGACTCTGGATGGGATGCACTGTCACAAATGCGGTCAAACCCCTGCAAATGCCATTTTCGGGGGTCTGACCACATTTCTCATGTGCATTTTGATGCGGTGGGTAATGCCGTTTTCAGATGGTGTTGCACAAGAGAAGCCTATGGGCTTATATTCGCGACCCCCCCCTGTGTGGCATCCAATCGGATCTCTCCCAGCAGCCCCGCGGCGCGTGTCCTTCCCCGCATGCGTCATACACCCAGAGGTCTCTCATTTGCAAAGGACAGCTCTTACCGAGCTTCTTCATGCATACTGGCGTAATTAACACTGGCATGCATGCGAATCCCGAATGTGATGTGCCATGCATCCCTCCCCCTGTCTTTTCCCTAAATTGTGTATTGCAAATTATCCCAAAATACCCAGGTTGAAAGTTTAAGGTACCAATCAAAAGTTAAAAAAAAGAATATATATATATATATATATATACACAGAGCAAACCAGAATTTGTAATATGCAATTCTAGTTTATTTAGTTTAATCATATCCAGGGCCGTAGAGAGCGCGGGGATGAGCCCGTGGTACTGGGAAGCCGTGGCCAAATTGTGCTGGGCTGGGGAGAGAGGTTGCTGCTGCACAGGGGCGTATCTATAATGGGTGCAGTGACTCGCGCAGTCGCAGTACCACTGTCCCCGGGAAAACGGCATGGGCGCCATTTTCCCGGAGATCCATGCATGCGCAGTAGATTCTGGCACTAAGCCAAAATATACTGCACCACTGCACTGCCAGATGGAGGAGGGGGCCCGTACTGAGTCTGCACCCGGGGCCCCCCCTCTCTTAAAACGCCCCTGCTGCCGCAGACAGGTAAGAAATGTTACAGAAGGTAGGGGGATGGAACAGACCCAGGCCCCCCACAGGGCCCCTCCAACAAGCCCGGGCCCAGATAATTAGTATTCACTGCCCCCTCCCCTCATTGCCCCTGATTATATCCTTTGATCAAAAGGGAAACTAGCAGTTGTCCTATCAGCAGGGCCGGCTCCATGGATGCAGCATCCATTCAGCTACTCCGGGGTCCGGCACCACCACACAGCTGCGGCGGTAGGGGTGCCCAACCTCCCGATTTGACCACACAGTGCTGTCCCGCTGATATCGGGATGTTGGGAGGGGGTGCACCCTCTATGGAGTTGCGCCCCTATTCGACCGCACTGGTCGAACACCCCAAGATCCGACCCTGCCTATTAGTTTCCAATGTCTTGCTCTTACATAATTGTTGCTATATACAGTCAGGTGCATAAATATTGGGACATTGACAGAATTTTCATATTTTGGCCTCTATTCACCACTACAATGGCTTTGAAATGAAATAAACAAGATGTACTTTAACTGCAGACTTTCAGATTTAATTTGAGGGTAATTACATCCAAATCAGGTGAACGGTGTAGGAATTACAACGGTTTCTATATGTGCCTCCCACTTTTTAAGGGGCCAAAAGTAATGGGACTATCAACTCAAAAGCTATTTCATGGACAGGTGTGGGCTATTCCATCGTTATTTCATTATCAATTAAGCAGGTAAAAGGTCTGGAATTGATTCTAGGTGTGACATTTGCATTTGGAATCAGTTACTGTCGACTCTCAATATGAGATCCAAAGAGCTGTCACTTTCAGTGAAGCAAGCCATCATTAGGCTGAAAAATCAAAACAAACCCATCAGAGAGATAGCAAAAACATTAGGTGTGGCCAAATCAACTGTTTGAAACATTCTTAAAAAGAAAGAACGCACCGGAGAGCTCAGCAACACCAAAAGACCCGGAAGACCACGGAAAACAACTGTGGTGGATGACAGAAGAATTATTTCCCTGGTGAAGAAAAACCCCTTCACAACAGTCGGCCAAATCAAGAACACTCTCCAGGAGGTAGGTGTATATGTGTCAAAGTCAACAATCAAGAGAAGACTTCACAAGAGTGAATATAGAGGGTTCACCACAAGATGTAAACCATTGGTGAGCCTCAAAACAGAAAGACCAGATTAGAGTTTGCCAAACAACATCTAAATAAGCCATTACAGTTCTGGAACAACATTCTATGGACAGATGAGACAAAGATCAACTTGTACCAGAGTGATGGGAAGAGAAGAGTATGGAGAAGGAAAGGAACTGCTCATGATCCAAAACATACCACCTCATCAGTGAAGCATGGTGGTGGTAGTGTCATTGCATGGGCATGTATGGCTGCCAATGGAACTGGTTCCCTTGTATTTATTGATGATGTGACTGCTGACAAAAGCAGCAGAATGAATTCTGAAGTGTTTCGGGCAATATTATATGCTCATATTCAGTCAAATGCTTCAGAACTCATTGGACGGCGCTTCACAGTGCAGATGGACAATGACCCGAAGCATACTGCAAAAGCAACCAAAGAGTTTTTTAAGGCTAAAAAGTGGAAGGTTATGCAATGGCCAAGTCAATCCCCTGACCTGAATCCGATTGAGCATGCATTTCACTTGATGAAGACAAAACTGAAGGGAAAATTCCCCAAGAACAAGCAGGAACTGAAGACATTTGCAGTAGAGGCCTGGCAGAGCATCACCAGGGATGAAACCCAGTGTCTGGTGATGTCTATGCGTTTCAGACTTCAGGCTGTAATTGCCTGCAAAGGATTTGCAACAAAATATTAAAAAGTGAAAGTTAGATTTAGGATTGTTTAGTTTGTCCCATTACTTTTGGCCCCTTAAAAAGTGGGAGGCACATATAGAAACCGTTGTAATTCCTACACCGTTCACCTGATTTGGATGTAATTACCCTCAAATTATATCTGAAAGTCTGCAGTAAAAGCACATCTTGTTTGTTTCATTTCAAAGCCATTGTGGTGGTGAATAGAGGCCAAAATATGAAAATTCTGTCAATGTCCCAATATTTATGCACCTGACTGTACTTGCTCAAATTTTAACTTTCAAGGATTTCAGACTATACCAAATTATTTTTTTTACTGCAATGTTATATTGTTTTATTTTGCAGTTCAGTAGAAGTATAGTTACAAGTTCCTTGTAATTTATTGTAATGTATTCAGAGATCTAGTTTCCTGAAAAACATGCCTAACAATTTATAATACACTTAAAGGTTGTCAAATGTTGTTTAACTTCTGTTGGAGCTAAAAAAAGAGGGATGAAAACCCTATATAAACACAAAATTTGTCCAGGACCACCAGTGTCTTGAAGCAACCTTTATAACTGTGGAAAAATAAAATAGTATAACATTGTGTACTGTATATATACCTATCCAGTACCATAAACATACTATTCAGTTAGTTTTTACAGATACACATTTCAAAGGGTTCAAAATATTTGAGTTAAATTTAAAGCAAGGCAATGTGCCAGGAAACTTTTGTATACTGAAAGTAGCGAGGAGGATTCAGATAATCTCTGTCTAATGGTATATAGTCCTGGGCTACAACATACGCTGAATCACAACATACATAAGCCTGACAAAAACATGTTTATATGAATATTTTTTTTTATATTTCAATCCCATAATACCTAGTACTTATTTTGTTTTTCTTTACAGATATTGAGTGTCTGTGGGACAACATTACTTACAATTTTATAACTCAAGTGCTAGCCTGGAAGTCACCCTGTCCTGTTAATGCCATAGTCAGTCTATGCTGGATGACAGATGAGAATAAGACTGAAAAATGTATTAACATCCCAAACTCATTAACTACAGAAAGTGACCTGGTAAGGAATATATTCTTGAAAAGAAAGTTTGAAGAAATTGGTCTAGTCCAAGTGTAACTATAGAACAAAGAGGTCTGAGTATATGAGTCGAAGTCTAGAGGAACTATACAACAAAGAGGTCTGCAGTTAAGAGAAAGAGGCCAGGAAATCTCCATCAGCCGACGGAGATCCTGGCTTCTTCCCTCCCCCGCAACGGCGGTAACACACCTCAGTTTTGTGAAACAGCGGACATCGCCGTCCCCTCCCCGCCTGCAAACAGCAGCAGACTATCAATCACTGACAGTCTGCTGCCAGTTTATGTGCGGGCTCGCAGTCCCGTTCTGCACATGCACTGCGGAATCAGGCCCTGTAAGTGGAACTGCAATGTAATATACATGTATTGTGACTCTGTAAGTGGAAATGCAGTGTAATATTCAACACATATTGTGATGCTTTAAGTGGAAACGCAGTGTAATATTCATACACGTATTGTGACACTATAAGTTGTAGCGCAGTGTAATATTCATACATGTATTGTGACACTGTATGTGGAACGTAGTGTAATATACACGTATTGTGACACTAAGTAGAAACGCAGTGTAATATTCATAAAAAATATTTTGACACTGTAAGTGGAAATGCAGTGTAATATTCAGCAACTATTGTGACACAGTAAGTGGAAATGCAGTGTAATATTCATACACATATTGTAACACTACAGGTTGTAGCGCAGTGTAATATTCATACATGTATTGTGACACTGTTAGTGGAACCGCAGTGTAATATACACGTATTGTGACACTGTAAGTAGAAACACAGTGTAATATTCATAAAAAATATTGTGATACCGGTAAATGGAAATGGAGTGTAATATTCAGCATGTATTGTGACACTGTAAGTGGTAGTGCAGTGTACTCATAAAATATATTGTGACCCTGTAAGTGGGTCTGCAGTGTATTGTTCATAAAACATTTTGTGACACTGCCAGTCGTAGCGCAGTGATTCAGAAAAAAATATTGTGACACTGTAAGTGGTAGCACAGTGTATTATTCATAAAAATATTGTGACACTGTAAGTGGTAGCGCAGTGTATTACTCATAAAAATATTGTGACACTGTAAGTGGTAGCGCAGTGTATTATTCATAAAAAATATTGTGACATCGTAAGTGGAAACGCAGTGTATTATTCATAAAAAATATTGTGACACTAAGTGGTAGCGCAGTGTATTATTCATAAAAAGAATTGTGACACTGTAAGTGGTATTTCAGTGTGTTATTCATAAAAAGTATTGTGACACTAAGTGGTAGCGCAGTGTATTATTCATAAAAATATTGTGACACTGTAAGTGGTAGCACATTGTATTATTCATAAAAATATTGTGACACTGTAATACAGGGCTTAAGTCAGGGCATCTAAAATCAAAGAAGCAGTCTTTTACATTGGTAAAGAAAAAAACATCAAAGGGAAAATTAGCTGCAGAATATGTATACAAACAAACGGAAGGCACGAGTTATGTGGGTTCAGCAGAGAAAGATGACTGATATTGAATATGGTGAGCTGAAAAGGACCGAAAGCACAGGGGTGAAAAAATGCCTTTGCAGAGAAGGGGTTGAATAAATATTAATGGGATATTAGTAAATTGTCTTATTTTAAGCTTTGACTTACAGTATGTGTAGAGATATTAATGTGAAAGACATTTGCTTAATAAAGAGTTATGTTACCTGATGTGCTATGTTGTTCTCCAAAGGAAACATTATTATTTCTCACTTTAATGGGCTTATCAGAAAGGAGATAGGCATAAATTCCAATGTAAGCGCAAATATCATGGAATCAAATAGTAATGAACAGTTTACAATTTTATTAATCGTTAAATTCAACTGTGTCTCTGCATGCAGATACTGTACTTCAATGTTAAAGTTTGTTAACTGTACCAAAAGGTAAGAATGCACATTACACTTGCCTGATATGTCTATCAGTTAGTCTGTACTCATTGAATAGATCCTGCCCTCAATTTATAATGTGACCATAATTATTTTTGTTTAACAATTGTGCTCTCTATCAATTTAAGGCGCATATCCACTACACAATTCGCTGCATGAGCAATATCGTGTAGTGTGTCCCCGGCAGTGGTGTGCTCAATGTCCTTAACAACATTGAGCACACACACTGAACGATATCATTCACAATATCAGTGTCGGCTATCATCCCAGAACCTGCACAACCTGACGATTTTGTCAGGTTAGACAGCAGGTTCGGGTGAGGAGCGACGTAGTCAACGACCAGCGGCAACGCTGATCATTGACGGCATATCAGTGACGTGCAGTAAGGTAAACGGCTGGGGAGGCACTAGTTAGTATCAGTGCCAGATTTACAGATACATATATGAACCTGAGGGTTCATGTGGGCATTATAGATAGGTGCAGCATTATATAGTGCTGGGAATTTGGTGAATTTTGATCAGAGATGTGCAGAAAAGGTAGACAGGGGAGGCAGTGCCTCACCTGCCATACACTTCTTACTCCAGAGTTTTGACTATAAAAATGATTAGAATAATACAAAGAAGATACAGAATGTTCCAAACAGTTGATTTGGCCACACCTAATGTTTTTGCTATCTCTCTGATGGGTTTGTTTTGATTTTTCAGCCTAATGATGGCTTGCTTCACTGATAGTGACAGCTCTTTGGATCTCATATTGAGAGTCGACAGCAACTGACTCCAAATGCAAATGTCACACCTAGAATCAACTCCAGACCTTTTACCTGCTTAATTGATAATGAAATAACGAGGGAATAGCCCACACCTGTCCATGAAATAGCTTTTGAGTTGATAGTCCCATCACTTTTGGCCCCTTAAAAAGTGGGAGGCACATATAGAAACCGTTGTAATTCCTACACCGTTCACCTGATTTGGATGTAATTACCCTCAAATTAAATCTGAAAGTCTGCAGTTAAAGCACATCTTGTTTGTTTCATTTCAAAGCCATTGTGGTGGTGAATAGAGGCCAAAATATGAAAATTCTGTCAATGTCCCGATATTTATGCACCTGACTGTGGCCCTCATTCAGACCCACTCGCAAGCGGGCGCACGTACTTTAGGCGTACGTACAAAAATATTTAAATTCAAGGGCTCGCTCGTATTTTCGATCGCATCTAAAAATCCTCCCCAAACTCAGACGACCCCTCCTCTAACTAACGAGCGTGCGAAATAGCGAGCGTACATCCCCGAAATGGCTTGAAGGGAACGCACGCACAAGTATAAACCGGAAGTGGCCATGTCAGATGTCGATTACCTGCTCCTTTATTCTGCCTACCTCCATCAATCGTATCATGCCAATCAATGTATCAATTAGCTTAATTGTTTTTTTTTTTCAACACAATGCAAGAAACTTTACTCTTGTCCGTGTTTGTGTTTACCCGCAGAATACGTACGGCTTAAACATTCGCTTTTATTGCTCAAAAAACATGTTAGCCACAATGAAACAATTGTTCTATTGCTGTGGATCCCCGCATATTTCCCGGGGTTCATTTCTTTATTTAAATTTGCTTACGCATGTCACTGCATCAAGCCTATCATAACTCTCCAGAGATTTCTGGCCCTGTCGAACACATGACTCATACACTAACCAATAAAATTGCTCCTGTTAATTTCCAAGATACATTAGCCAATCAGAAATTTTTGGCACACTTTATCAAAAATGAATTTTAAGAAAAACACCATTGCCATCATGAGAGCCTCCGCATTCACCAGGCGCGAGCTGCTGGTGCTAACGGAGGTGATGGATCGGCGTATCACCAGCCAGCCTCCACCCATCACCAACCGGCAGAAGCGTTCCGCGTATGCGGAGGCACGGGCCCGCCTGCGCTCCTTCGGCTCACGCCGCAACATCGGCCAGCTGGAGCGCAGGTGGTCTGACCTGCAACGGCGAACGCCCCGCTTGCTGGCATGCTTTCGCATGCAGATAGTGGAAAGTAAGTGTTATGTATTGTGGTTTTCATGTTTGTCTTTGTGGGGCAAACTGCGTGTGCATGTTTTCATGTCTGTCCTATTTTTTCATTCTCATCATATCTGCGTGTGCATGTTTTTATGTCTGTCCTATTTATTCATTCTCCTCATATCTGCATGGCCATGTTTTCCCTCTATTTCTGATATATTCATTCTACTCATATTTGCATGTTTTTTGTTGGTGGTGGGTGATTTTAAAATGTTATTTGGCCAGGATTTGGCCAGAAACTAACCACAATTTGTTTGACATCTTTTAGGGGGAAAGGCAAGACTACGCCGTCACCGTCCGGCCCACTCTCACCCACCCCCAGCCAACACTCCACCCCAAATAATTCCCCTATTCCCCCCTCCTCCCAAGCCTTCCAAGACCCTCTCCCGGAACTGTCGGGCCTCCTTCCCCTCCGTCCCCCTTCCCCCTCTCCTCCAACCACCCCTCTTCCAATTACCCCCTCCCCGGAGTCCGTGATAACCCCGCCCCGTTCTTTGGGGAATGAAGGCTCCTCCGAGGATGAAGATGGAGGGACTTCGGGATCTGCCGTTTTGGCTACCGGTATGTTTTTCTTTCGCGTTTTTTTTAACCACAAACTGTTTGTATGTAATCATGTGTCGTTCCTTTATTCGTGATTTTTGGGTTGTTTTTTGGTGATTTAGCAGTTTGCCTTTACCTCTTCCTGCTGATTTCAACATACACATATCACACCTGTGGGTATTTCTACATAGGCCTTGTAATTTTTGCAGCACCCCTTTTTTTTTTCATTTTGGTTTTGGAGTGATTTTGTTGTGTTTTTGTTTTTTTAATGTGGATTCCCTATTGTTTGATTAATCCACACACTTTTCTCACCCACAGAGGAACAGAGGCGTCGGCAAGAGGTAGAAGATTGTGTGGCACACATGCGCCAAAATGTAATTGGGATGCTTGTGGCCCTTGACCGGCTGTCTGGCATCCTTCGGCAGTAGTTTTTTTTTGTTTTTATCTTTTTCAAAATAAATTGTTTATTTCTAATATACGTTCTGCCTCATTCGTTTTTTCAAAACCAAAGATAGTTAACCCTGAAATAAGTAGACTGTTCCTGCAAGGTTTTGCATTTTTTAAAAATTAGATTGGGTTTTGTATTTGTATGTAAAACACCCTCAAGAAACACATAACAGTAACAATGTAATTTCCCTTTTTGTGTGTAGTGTCAATTAGATATTTCTACATTTTACAGGTTCCTAGTTGGTGGGCAAGCTGCTTAGGCTAATCTTACAAAGCCAAATGATTGTACAGGCTTCCTTTTGGTGTGGGTTGGGAACCTGAAAACATATTTCATTTTTGCTCAACTGGCGTCAGTACTGGATTACCCCTTAGTCAAATGTAAGGTGTGTTAACCTGGTTAAACTTGCTGGTAACGTCCAAAAAAAGGAAGAACATTTAACTCTCCAAACATTTATTCACAACATAACTGAGAAATCAAAGTGGTCACTCACAAAAAAAACACACAGTGATAATCTCAAATACAACACATACCAATAAAAAAAAACAAAAAAAAACAAATCAAGAACTGGTTGAGGAAGGACCATGCCAAAATTATTCCACAAACATGGCGTTGCGATATGGGTTCCAGAATATATTCCCAAAATGACCAGATCCAGGTTTGGTAAGGGTAGCATGAAGTAGTGAGCGTTGTAGTGCCAAAGATTATGTGAACAAACCGAAGATGGTGAAAAAAAGAAAACAAAATTAGATGTTCGCAAACAAACACAAACACATTAGGTTTAAACACTGTTTTGTTAAAACTTACCTAAAAAATCTGGCCACCACATCATCGCGTATGGCCCCCCCACATACTGACCTCCGACCAACCTCGGGGGGGCCATCCTCAGGTAAGGCATCCTCTGGCTGCATTGGGACACCACTCCTTATGGCGATGTTGTGAAATATCCCACACATGACCACAATTTTCGACACCATATCCGGCAAATACATGAGCTCGCCACCAGAGCGGTGGAGGCATCTGAATCAGCCTTTTAAAAGGCCGATACAGCGCTCCACCACTTGCCTGGTGGCTGTAAGTGCGGAATTAAATGCACTTTGTGGGCCTGGTGTGGGAGCCAAATAAGGAGTGAGCAGCCAGGACATGCAAGGATATCCACTGTCTCCTATGGAAAAGAATTGACAACATCAGGAACACTGTGTATCAAGCTTAACATTGTTATGTACTAAAGCTCTCCACTTACCCAGAAGCCACGCATCACCAGCTTGTAGGTTGGTTAATTTGTGCCATATCCCTGATTGCCGGATGACGAAGGAGTCATGTGCACTTCCAGGTAATTTAGCATTCAGGGACAGGATCTGGAGGGAGGCATCACATACCACCATTACATTCAGGGAGTGATAGTGTTTCCTGTTTCGAAATATGGCCTCCAGCCATGCTGGAGGCTGAAGTGGTATGTGAGTACCATCCACAACCCCTATGATGTGTGGGAAGGCAGCTATTTGGTAAAAATTGGCCTTGGCCACACTAAGGGCACCCATATCCAAAGGCATTTGAATAAAATGATGGAGGTGCTTGAAAAGTGCCTCCATCACTACCCTCAGGATCCGGGAAAAGGAGGATTGTGAGATGCCCGCCACTATTCCCTCCGTTGTTTGAAACGATCCTGAGGCACAGAAATGTAACACCGCCATAAATTGCGTAAGTGGTGGTATTGCTGTTGGACTGTCAATTTGCCGCTCAAGATCACTTTCTATTAATGAGAGAGTGTCTATGATGATTTTGGGAGGTAGACGGTAGCGTCTTAAAACCTCATCATCGGGCATTCCAAAAAGGGTGACACGTGTTCGAAATATCTGGGGCCTTGTATGCCTACGACGCCTACGCCTGGGACGAGATTGAGGTTGGTCGGCTTCCGGGAGCATGGCCAGAACAATCCGCCCCAGATCAACCTGAAATTCAAAGATTTCAAAGTAAGGCTTTTGACCCACCCCAAAACTATATTAAAACAACTTAGCTTGATGATACCATCCATTGCTGCTTACATGCCGGGGTATTGTCATGATACGTCCAAACTGAAAATAAACACCAAAATTACTTGACACATTTCACTCTGTGCATTTTTGTTTAAAAATTTTGTGCTAGACCAAAGTTAAAATATGCCAAACACCCATTTAGCAAAACAGCAAAGCGACATTTAACACAGTACATCAAAATGGGTCGAAATGTTGGCACAAAAAGCGAAAGAGAAACCACCAAAAAGTTAGAATGATTATTAAGCTGTTAAAAATGCGCAAATTAGTTCGCTAATACAAGTCACAAGAGTAACTACTAAAAATGCGCTCATTAGTTCGCTAATACAAGTCACAAGAGTAACTACTAAAAATGCGCTAATTCGTTCGCTAATGCAAGTCACAAGAGTACTAAAAATGCGCTAATTAGTTCGCTAATACAAGTCACAAGAGTAACTACTAAAAATGCGCTAATTAGTTAGCTAATACAAGTCACAAGAGTAACTACTAAAAATGCGCTAATTAGTTTGCAAATACAAGATAAAAAATGGACTTACCAAGAGCAAATATATAAGAGTCAAAATCAAAAGGTCTTTTGGGTCGAAAATAAACAAAATCTAAAATAGAAGAAATTATGGATCCAAAAATTACAAAAAATAAGAAACACAATGAAACAACAATTGAACAAAAGTTAGACTTCACAAAACTTACCAAATCAAGAAACGAGGTCCCAAAAATATAAACCAACAAAGATAACGGAAAAAAAAAACGCAAATCTAACCAACAAACGAATCTCCAACCGCCAACTCCTTTCTACGCAATCAATAAACTCCAGCCAAGATAACCTCCAACAATCCAAAAACGCCACCTCGACTTGAGACACACCAAGCCATAAATAGTGTTTCGTGTCCCGCACAAATTAAGGAGGGATCATAGGGCCGCACAATCAATGATGCGGCCGCAAAATAAGGACGCATGTATAAATACGTCACGAAAACACATTAAAATTCTGGTGTATCTCTTGTTTGGACCTCAGACATGGCGACAGACCAGGGAAAAAATGCCCAAGAGTCAGGCGGTAAGTCTTTCATGCATTTTGTATCAATGATTAATTTGAAACATAAGATTAGGCAAGTTGTGATTTTGTGAATTCTGTAAATTTACACAAATAGGTGAGGAGGATGACATGGAAGAGGCTGCTGGGCCCAGTATTCCGGCCAAAGCGGCCAAAAAAAAAAGGCAGCCACATTTCACAAGAAAGGAGATGGAGGTTTTGATCCAGAAGTGTGTGGACATCCTGCCACAGGCAGACAGGAATATGAGTCTAAGCCAGAAGTGGAGAATGTGGGAAGAGGTAGCCGTTGCTGTCAATAGGGTGGGTGATTATGTCCGTCTAGCCTGGGATGTCAAACGGCGGTAAGTAAACCCTTGCCCCCCCTAAAAACAAACCCCATTTTAAACCAAAGCATAATGGCTTCCATTTTTTCCCACAGATGGGGCGACTTCAAATATCGCCTAAAGCAAAAACTCGCGGACAGGGCTAGGCATGCAAGGGGGACAGGTGGGGGTCCCACCCCTGTGTCATTGGAGTTGACGGATTTAGAAGAGCTGGCACAGGGGTGTGTGCAGCCTGTGGAGGTGTTTGGCGTGTCCAACATGGATACGGACATGCCAGACGTTGCGGCTCCTCATGTTGTCCCAGGTAAATCTTTGGATGTCATCAACTTTGAAATGTTATTGTGCCAATATGTAGATTGTAATGTGAGGCTTTTCTCTTTTTTCCTAACAGAGACACAGGCGGATGAGTCTGCTCCAGAGGGGAGCCTTGGCCGCCGAATTTCTGCTGGCTCTGCAGGGGAGGAACCAGTACATCCGGCTGAGGACCCTGCAGAAGCCAGTCCAGGACAATCCCCCTCGCAGGCAGTGGCCCTCCTCACAGAACTCAATTTCAAATCGGATTCCCATACGGAGATTCTGCAGAGGATGGACGCCAGTCTGCTACGGGTGGCTGAGGCCCTGGAGCAAAATGCTGCGGCCAACGTGACCATTGGTCAGGCCCTGGCGGAAAATACCAGGGCCAACATCCGCATCGCCAATGCCCTGGAGCAGCTTGTTCGCCAGCACATGGTGGAGCCGACCTCCCTTCCTGCCGGAACATCAGGATCCTCCACCTCTGGCACAACATCAGCCAATCCTCCAAATGTGCCTAGCCCTGTGCCTAGTCCAGAGGCCACAACATCTGCCTCTGGACAGGCCAGCCCGATGACATCCCGGACCCGGTCTGGCGCCCTCCCTCCCCCATCCAAACGGGTGAAAAAACGGTGACAGCAATGGTGACTTTTCCCACAATCCTTCTGTGCTTGGCTCATATTCCTTTCTGGTCAAAACTTCCCTCTCCTTTCTTGTGAAATGTTTTTATTTTTTTGTTGTATGTTTATGTCAACAGTTATGTTGGGCCAATTTGTTTGATTTGGGAACATATCTTTGGGCAAAAAAGATGTCCCCAAAATTTTTAAAATAAGTTTTTTTGTTTGAGCAATAAATTGGAAATTAAACAATGACATTGGATTGTGAAATTATTGTACAAATGGGTTACATTTAATCCTGGGCCAAAAGGCAAAAACTCGGCCAAAACAAAGGAAAAAAAAAAAGGGCTCTTTAAGGAACGTTTAAAAATTCATATAATTCGGCAAATTCAAGAGGCACAAATAAAATGGTGCGAAACTGAAAACATGATGACATTATTGTTACAATAGGCCCTAACCACCAAATTGCTGCCCAAATAAACCCCCCCAAATGTACGCAAATTGATTGTGTCATCCTGACATTAGCAGCTCTGAGTTCCACCTGCGTACGGTTTTGTGCTATCCCAAAAAACTGATTTCAAAACACATACCAAGCCGGTTCTCAATCCAACACTAATTGCTTTTCTGCCCTCCCGCGATTAATCGCAACAACATCGTGGAGTCCCGGGACGGAGGAGAAAGCCATCGCCAATGTGGTCGAGTAATCCAGACCCTAAGCTGTGCGAGCATTTGGAAGGGAAAGAGGATCATCCAGTGACGTAGGAGTCGGTCCGTACACATTTTACGCTCGCATCTGCTAATGTATGTACGCCCCAAAAACGCCTCGCCACGCCTGCGTTTTTCCATCTCCACCCTCGTCAACACCCTAAAACGCCCTGTTCTGTCAATCACATTTGACATGTCACTTCCTGTACGCTATTTTAGGAACGAGTCCAAAAAAACTCGCAATCTGCAGTACGCACATGCGCAGTGTTACACCGACGCATGCGCGGTTATTCAACATCGGAACGCAACGAGCGTACTGCTGTTAACGAGCGGCTCTGAATGAGGGCCTGTATTTATAATATTTTCTTACATTTTTTCTTATTTTTATAGTAAAAACTATGGAGTATACAGGAAAGGCTCTGCCTCACCTGCCTCACCTGACCGCACATCACTACAGCATATCCACTGGACGATACAGTGAACGACTAAACAAAAACAACATCAGTCGTTCAAAATATCATCTAGTGGATACGAGGCTTTGCACTATCATCTCACAATGCAGCCAATACAGTATGTCCTCATCCCAGCCTTAACTAACATCTAGAGCTAGTATCTTTCCATCATTAGTCAAACATACAGGGCCTATTCATCATCACTTATTTTTACAAAAGCATGTGAAAATGCACATTTTCACCTGCAATTGTAAACATTAACTTATCGGGCCATTCATTAAGAAGGTAAAGCAGGATAGCTCACATATATCTCCTACTTACCTTCCTCTGACGGAATGGCCCGCTGTCCCCATTCACTAGTATGGGGACAGAATTCATCAAGCTCTGAAAATATAATATTTTCGGAGCTTGAGTCCGGGAGCATTTGCCATGCTCCCAATACCCGCTCCTTCCCCTGTGGGAAAGAGTCCTGGGTCGCGAAGAGGGATTGCCCGGTCCGGCTCCTTCCGCGGACGTCGGGTTCTTGTGTGCATGCGTGAACTGTAGGTCACGCATGCGCACTCCCGTCACTGCTGCGAAAAGGAGCAGTGAAGCCGCTCGCGGAGACAGCTGTTTTACCATCAGCTGTCACTGCGCCGGAGCAATGATGAATTGCTCCGGATTCCGCGGCGAGTTAGAATGTTAATTATCAGGGTCCGACACTGATAATTAACATCATGAATAGGCCCCATAATCATTACTCATATTGTGAAAAAAGCTAATTCTGACTCATTGGGCCAAATGTAATAGGGTGAGAGTTTAGAAAATGTGAGAATTTTCTCACACGTTTGTAAACTCGGCCAATGTAACAGAGTCAGAGAACAGGCAAACTCACATGTTTTTCAAACTAAAAAACTCTCACGATTTAAACTGTCATCCAGATGTTTTCCCATTTTGCAGATACAACACGACCAATGTATTAGTGTGAGAGATTACTGCTAAACTTTCATATTTTCTAAACTCTCACCCTATTACATTTGGATGATATTCTCTTGTACATTACCATTCTTTCTCCCAACTCCCAAGAATCCGGAGCTGTGCATCTGCTGTTTCATCAGGCATTGGTACTTGCAGATGGGAATTTTTAACCTGCTTGGGAAAGCACTTGGGAATTCCCTGTGACTACTGGGGTTGGCTCGGGGCTCTGTTCTGCCCGTTAGAGCAGAGTAGGAGTCCGGTAACTGGGGGAGACCCTGGATAACGCCACCTCCAGGTGGCGTTATTATCACAGGGCTTTCCCTGGTATTTTTTCACAATTTATTTATAGTAACTTTGGCCAGATCACATTTCCCATTACAGTTATGGGAAATGTGATCTGCTTACTAAAAATAAGTGATAATTAGGGCTTGGAGTAGAATTTTATGAATTCTACTCCAATTGCCCTGTAATAACTATAGGTGATACTAAAATAATGTGAAAAGGGTGTGAAAACACCCTTTTTCACTGTATTTTAGTAAAAATAATGTTAATAAATAGAGCCCTAAGTCTGTCAAACTAAGTAAGTTAGCTGACCTCTCATTTGGATGAGGCCACTGGTGCTGGGCTGGGAAAGGGGTGCATAATGAGGCCAGGGGTGCTGTGCTGGATGAGGGGTGCTGGGCTGGGAAAGGGGTGCATAATGAGGCCAGGAGTGCTGTGCTGGATGAGGGGTGCTGGGCTGGGAAAGGGGTGCATAATGAGGCCAGGAGTGCTGTGCTGGATGAGGGGTGCTGGGCTGGGAAAGGGGTGCATAATGAGGCCAGGGGTGCTGTGCTGATGAGGGGTGCTGGGCTGGGAAAGGGGTGCATAATGAGGCCAGGAGTGCTGTGCTGGATGAGGGGTGCTGGGCTGGGAAAGGGGTGCATAATGAGGCCAGGGGTGCTGTGCTGGATGAGGGGTGCTGGGCTGGGAAAGGGGTGCATAATGAGGCCAGGGGTGCTGTGCTGGATGAGGGGTGCTGGGCTGGGAAAGGGGTGCATAATGAGGCCAGGAGTGCTGTGCTGGATGAGGGGTGCTGGGCTGGGAAAGGGGTGCATAATGAGGCCAGGAGTGCTGTGCTGGATGAGGGGTGCTGTGGTGGATGAGGGGTGCTGGGCTGGGAAAGGGGTGCATAATGAGGCCAGGAGTGCTGTGCTGGATGAGGGGTGCTGGGCTGGGAAAGGGGTGCATAATGAGGCCAGGAGTGCTGTGCTGGATGAGGGGTGCTGGGCTGGGAAAGGGGTGCATAATGAGGCCAGGGGTGCTGTGCTGGATGAGGGGTGCTGTGTCACTTATTGTCGCAGACTCTTCAACAGACATCACTCAGGCTGCAGGAAGTGGAAGTAGCTCATTTGCCAGTCCCTCCCTCGCCCTCAGTCACCTCAGTCAAGTCTGTAGTTGCAGAGTGCACTGTGTGGGCTGGAGGCTAGAGTCTGGCACGTGGCTGTGTGACCTATGACATCATGCTGCTACATTGCCATTATATGCCAGAAGCAAGCAGCATTGCAGGTAATTACTTGCGCCGCTGGCCGGTGCAGGTTTAATCCCGAAATCCCAGGATTGGTGCCTACAAACCCGGGATTAAGATCCCAGGTTTTTTTTAGGCTAAATCCCAGGATACTGTCATTGTCTTCCATACCTGCAGTGGTATTATTGCTTAGTAGCACCAAAAAAGCTATTGATAATTATGTCTAATATTTTTTTCCTTTCATTTCACATTTTAGGTTTCATATTCTCAAGTAGACACTCATCCCAGACTTTGCATGAAGGCAAGTATATTATTATTATTATTAGTAGTAGTTATAAATTAGACTCTGATAAATGGTATTAATTATAAGCAATCATCAGAGTATATTTATTTACATTAATATACATTTAGAATTCAGCTTTTTACAAAGTTTTGTACGACTGCTGTGCATTTGAAGAACTCCTGCAGGAGTCATGTGTCCTGTTATTTCAAATTAACAGGAACAGAAAAGGACATTATAAAGGACACTTTATTGTTTTTATAATTAAGTTGAAATGGACACCCAGTTTGTAGGATACTTTTTGGTATGATTTACTTTACTGTGTAACTTAGTTTCATTTGTAATGACCAGCTGAACTTTTGGTCTGGATAGTTACCTCTGGTATAAATACAAGCTACCCCATTATCTCCTCTATATCTTGAGAAAGACCTTATATAGGTTGACTTGAAACATGTCTGTGGAGGAGCATCTACTGGAACCAGTTCCCTATCTGAAGGTGAAGTGTCAGACAGCGGTGGTGCACCAGGGCCTGATCACCTCCAGCCTCACCTTGGTTCTTGAATGCTCATTTAACATGTATTTCCGGTAGTCATTCTGACCAGCGCCATAACAGAGCTCAGATGCTCCCTATGACGGCTCGCCCCTCTGAGCCCCCGACGTCACAAAGACGTGCGCAAGATGTTATTAAATTGCGCAGAGTGGGCTGAGCTGCCAATACCTGCAGCACTGACTGGAGTGTCCTGAGAACACTCTGATTGGCTGTTCAGGCTGCAGAGTACCTGTCTGGAGCATCTAACAGACACTCCGGTGTCACTATAGCAGCGATCCTGGCTTCAGTGTGCCATTTCAGGCACCCTGATAGCCAGAAACAAGGGTCATGGGGCAGTGATGGTGCAGCTCTATGCGCGGCACGGTTCGCACATAGTTACGGCCATGCTTCTGACAGCTCATGTTTAGGATTTTTTTAAGTGTATGTATGTTTCTCATGTGTGAAGATTTTACTTGGAATTAAAGTGATGACACATTATCAAGACTCTGTCTCATTCTCGGGGCCTTATACTATCGATGAACATGTCAGAAGGACTTTATGTGAATCCGGGTGATGTGATCAAGAGTATCATTCCATGAAAGGTCCAGTTTTCATCTCCTTTTTGTAAGTGCATTACCGTAAGGGGACAGTGTGGTTTGTTCCATTGACGTGGTGGCGGTTGATGTGAGTTAGACCATTATCTTCACATTTTAATGGACTTTATTTGCATCTCCATCTTGTGAGTTTAATACCTTAGAGAGAAAGTGTGAAAACTTTCACTGGCATGGTGACGGCACTCCAAGAGAAATCTCTTCACTCCCTCTTCTTATTATATACCATTAACTACAATTTTGGGTAATACATTATTGTGGGTTCTCTTACTTTTCTGTTAAAGCAGACATTGCTAGTGAAGGAATAGAAAATTAGGAGTGACAATTCCTGGAAAACATTTTGGTCCTGAAAAGGGACGTATTTAATTTTTAGCACCTGTATATTTGTTCATCCATTCCTTTTTTTCTCGTCTGTATTTATAGTGTTGGTGACACTATTGTGTCAGTTGTGTAAGGCTGCTTAGGGTGGTGCAGGGTTGTTCCACCCTTGTGACTTTGCAGCAGGGTAGTCGCTATTGGGCCTATTTAATTTTGCCTGTAGGATCATTCTCATGGGGAGAGTCCTTTGCATGGCCTCATCACTTCTTACATTTGCCGCCTGATACTATATGTGATCTCAGGCTATGGGACTCCTTTTGGTCCCAGTCTTTTTCAGTATTCCCCCCATATGTAACAGCGTACAACTGCAACTTTTTATGGATACAGCTGGTTCCACTGGATAGGGTTTACATATGGACAGTGCTTGGTCTGCTGCACCATGGCTTTCAGAATGAATCCAGAAGGATTTGACCAGGAACCTTCCTTCTTTTGCTTGAGCTCCTCCAATAGTTGTTGCCATGGAACTTTGGTGGAAGAGCTTGTGCAAAATGTACATAGTTTTTGGGTCCATCAACCTTGTCGCAATGCATGCCTTTGACTAGCAGCATGCTTTCTTGCTGCCAGCGGTGCACTTATTGGCTAGGCTCCTGCAGCACCTTTCCTTTTCCCCAGGACATGTCTTCAGGCTAGACATGTCCTAAGGGGTTATGAATACTATTGCTGATATTTTTTCTAGATTTATCTGGGTTAGAATAAGATAGTTGGCACCTCACACTGCTTTGATTGGTTGATTGGCGATACCTGTCCTTCTTATGTTTTGTCAGGTTATCAAGCTGGCATGGAGAAACTAGCAATGTGAGCTATTGATCCATGGACAACAAACTTCCTGGGTGGAAAGAAACCACTTTTGTGCTACTGGTGAACATAGAGGTTAGAGCAGGCATCAAATGATGCTTTCCTTTATTTCAGGGCTCTATATCCAAGGGTGGTCTCAGGCTGTGGTGAAGCAGAACTTTGCTCAGATTTCTTATTTTACAAGTGTGCAAACAACCTCACCTGATTAAGATTTTTCTGATATTGAAGGTTGTGAAGGGTTGGGCTTGGGTCATGCTGGTACCTGAGTACGGGAGTCAACCCATTGTCATTTAATTATTACCTGATTTACTTGCAGAAGTAGAGGGTTGGGGCTCCTCTTGTTATGAAAGGCCCTTTTCTCAATTAGCATTAGCATTCTCTCTGGTATTTCATAGGATGTTCAGGGAAAGTTAGCTGATAGCACCAGCCAAGACTGTAGATGGATCTATGCTCTTCTGAGATGTGTTAGTTAGTACTAGTTCCTTCCACTGTAAAATTTAGCGCTACAAGACAGACCGACTGAGCTGGTGTCTCTGGCCTTTCCTCTTGTACAGCCAGGACATTTGGATCTGTCTGGCCTCCTTAGTGCTGACTCTAGTGCTGACTCATTTGTTGATTTCACCTTGGGTTGATGGAACATGACTAGTTTATGCTGATGGTTTTACTGTCACAAAGTACAAGTGTGGTGCTATCTTGAATTGCTTTGCCATCTCTTTGGGCCTCTCGCCATGGGACTTTGGGACTCACTCATTCTATAGTAGACCAGTGCTGCCACAATGTAGCTTCCACTGGCTTTTTGGTGCACGATATTTAGGCACTTGGTTGTTGGCTATCAGGCTGCTTTAGGCTATATAGCTAGCAAAGATGGTGCTTGGTAGCTCTCTTTTTGTAAGATAATCAGTTGTTTGCAGGGGCCTCTGAGAGATTTGATATTTACTATGAGAACCTGAGTGGCCTTTGGCACCTCTACAGGTTTTTTTTTTTTTCCTTGAGCCTGGTTATTATCTCTCCCACAGTATCTCCACCAGCTATATACTCTCCTGGCAACCTTCTTTGTGCCTATGAGTTGTTTTCTTGTTTGTGAGTTTTTGTTGTTAAGTCAGACTTATTTTTGTTCCCAGTGCATTTGTTATAAAGACTCTACGGATGATAAGAAAATCATTTGTATTTTGGGCATCTAGGTTCAATGCAACCTGGGATGATTTTCCCTGCAATGGTTAGGATTTAGAGGCATGTGTTGGGGTTCTTTCAAGGACTGTCTGCTTTATGTAGTGCAGTCAGTTGGAGTTCATAAAGATTTTTGTTGTCCACCTCAGGCGGAATGACTTTAGGAGGCAAAAATCTCTTGTTCTGCTAATGATATCTTGAGTTGACTCTTGGTGCTTAGCTTTTATGCAGGCTGGTTTGGTCTGCGATAGTGCCCAGGTATGTTTGGCAGTGTAAGAAGAGCATAGTGGTGATGATTGAAGCAGCAAAATAAATTTTGATAACACCCGGTTTGTTTTATCTAAAGGTAAGCATGGTTTGATTTATTTCCTACCTACAGTATATTTGCCAGATGTGGTTTGAGCAGATTCTCAAGTAGTTTAATAGTGTTTGCCTGTATGGTAGTGGTGCTATCACTAGTTAGGAGCCTTACTGTGATAGTAAAAAACGTTGATGCTGGCAGGTCTGAAGTTTTCATGTTTTTTTGTGCGCTCTTCTGTTCATTTTTTTCTATTTCTCATCACTGCGTAAGGTTTAAAGGACAGTTGTATGTATATAAGTGTTCGAGTTTGTGTGCATACATTGTTGTGTCCTTGCCTGTTCTTTGTTAACTAACCATACGTTTTAATCTGTGAAATAATATTTGACCAATTTTAATGCCATACGTTTTTTGTTATTATCGTTAAGTGTTTATATATAATGTTTGACACGATGGGATCACAGGAGTCATCAATGGTAATTTTTACTCACATACTATACACAAAGCTGAGCTGTATAGTATAGAACTAAACTCTGGTGGAAATGAACTAACCTTTTTGGAATCCACGGGCTTATTGCAATGGGTGTAGTTGTAGCAGTGAATATAGGACACTTTGGGCCAGATGTAATAGATTGAGAGATTAGAAAATGTGAGAGTTTAGTAGTAAGCTCTCACACTTTTTAAACTCGGCCAATGTAACAGAGTCCGAGAACATACAAACTCACATGTTTTTCAGACTAAAAAAACTCTCACAAATTAAACTCTCATTCAGATGTTTTCCCATTTTGAAGATAAAACTCGACCAATGTGAGAGTTTACTGCTAAACACTCACATTTTCTAAACTCTCACCCTATTACATTTGGCCTATTGTCTTATTTTAAGATCACTCTTTCTTACTGTACATAGATAATGTAGTATTTTGTATGTATTTGCAAAGTGCATAAAGCAAGCAAATCATCAAACTGTTTACCAATGCTTTGTCTTCATCCTATACTCAAATTGGCAAATTACTGCATTAGGTAAACCTATGAAGTTTGTGGGTGAGAAGTGAGGCCTGATTCAACGATAGACGGTAAAGCACAGCTGCTGCATCTCTGTACGCAGGGACTGTACTAAAATATGCAAAAGCCGACAGGAGGTGTCTTAAGTAATAATGCGGCCACTGCTGGCTTCTCTGATCTGCTGCTGTGTCCATAGACATAGCATCGGATCAACTGCATGACCATTGGACATCCCAGTAACCCTGGCTTTGGTACGCCCAGTAAATGGGGCCAATGCTCCCTGTTTTCTGGAATGCTCCTTGTCGCCTTTCCCCAGCAGCATGTCAATCACGCTGCGTTGTTTGGGGTACTGCGAGTGACATAACAGAAACAGGCCTGCACAAGCACAGATTTGCCCAGGAGCTGCACTGTGGAGATTTACGTAAATATGGAATTTTAATAAATCCTTGAATTGCGCCCTGAGTTTATTTTCTGCAGAGAGTGGGTAATTAGTAAGTAGATGGGGAATGGTAGCAGTTTGTACATAGTGACTACCAGGAGCTAGAAATCTAGTTTTGTAACTTCTTCTAGGGAGCATGTATATTGTGTTGCAAATATTGAACTGTTAACTTACACTTATATATTTTTAGTTTACTACTGATGTGAGCTCTTGGGTGAAATGTCCCTTTGCTTCTGGACAATTTTCAGGTAAAAAAAGTCTCTACTATAAAATAAAATAAAAATAAATAATTACACAGATGAGATGTATAGAGGACATGTTCAATATGTACATTCTGTACGTTACTATATTATTCTTATCATTTTCAGCCTGGGATATGAAAACACATATTATGGATGAAACAATGCAGATCAGACTGTCATCATCGGCTAAAGCAAAGTTTTCTGTTTTTGTTTGCAATCAGACACAACTTAATACCTGTAAACCTCTTAAAATGTATGCTTTGGTATATGTGGTAAGTATAGAAATTAGCTGCTTATCTTTCAGCTTCCCAAAACGCAATCAGTTACAGCTCTGAGTGTTATACCTAGCAATGTAGAGGTTGGAAATGCACTAAATGGCGTAGTTACCCACATTTCTTTTTACCTTCCCGGGAGTGGCCTGGAAATGACTTTCAAGTGGGCAGTGATGGGGGTGGGGATGGAGAATTTGTGCCATTAGGCCCCGCCCACTCATGGGGAAATCACAAATATTCGGGAGGCTTGCCTGCCTGCCTTTCCGGCAGCCGATTTTTGGGAGGCTCCCGGCTGAATCAGGAGGGTAGGCAAGTATGGTGCAAATTAATATAATTTAATTAATGTAAACCACGATGTCAGCATTAAGACTCAAGATAAGCCATGCCAACAGTATACTATATAGCTCCCATGCTCTAAGTATATACTTTAGCGCACTATATCTTTGATATATTATGTACAGCTTCTAAGTGTCCAATGTTTACAGTATACAGTACAGCTAAATTATATACACAGTTCTCTTATCCTTACTATACTGTACAATATAGCATCCATATTTACAGTGTACAGTACTGCTCCCTGGGCCTCAGTATTATTTTATTATTTTTATTAACAGGTATTTATATAGCATAGACTTAACCTTAAGGAGAATATTTGGTCATGCACTTCAATCCCTGCCCCAGTAGATCATACAATCTATACTCCCTACCGTACATTCAGTACACACATAAGTAATAGGTTCATTTTTTTGTCAGAATCCAATTAACCTACTAGTATATATTTGGATTGGGGAGGAAACTGGTGTATCCAGACAAAGACGAGGCAAACATGGGGAGAATATACAAATTCCACACGGTTAGGGCCTTATTGGGGATTTAACCCAAGACCTCAGTCCCATGTAGCAGTAATGCTAACCACTACAAAACCATGCTGCTCAGTATACAGTAAATCTGTCATACTACTATATAATAATAACAATATACTGTAATTCAACCCCTAATCTCCAAGTATAGTAGAGCTGACATGCCCTCAGTATACAGTGCTACTTCCATGTCCAAGCCTACAAGGTAGATCCAGATACACTTAGTATACTGTACAGCACAGCTTGCATGCATTCAATGTAAACTGCAGCTCCCAAATATCCACTATATACAGTCCCCTGTATATAGTAGCGTTCCACATGCTCCTCTATATAGTAAAACTCCATCACATGTGACCAGTATATACAGTAGACGTGCAATTGGATATACAGTACAATAATAGTAGGTGTTGTAGGAGCCCCTCCGTTTGCCCACTTACCCAAATTGTGCACTGGGTAATTGTACCTTCCGAGAGACAGGTATTGGTGAATTATATCCAATTATGAATCTTTACAAACCACACCACTCATTCAAATCCTGGCAGATACACCTTACAATGATATTACAAAATGTAAGTCCTATGGCATTGGAAGGAGAAGGATAGAGACTGGAGGCTCTATATTAGGTTTAACTCATCCATGTCTGCAGCACTACCTGTCTGTTATAAATAATGATAGTGAGAGATTGTTTTATGAACAAAATAACACTTTACTCTCAATTTAGTTTTATCCATTGTTGGGATAGATTTGAACTGCAGTGGCATCTGCACCAGCTGTGGACAGCTCAGTGGGGTTCAACAAGTCCATTCAGTAATGTTAATTCACTAGCAGACAGCAATTGCACCTCCTGTTAACCAGCTCCTGAATATTTTTCATGTCAAACAATTGAAGGATATTGACTGTCCTAAGAATTAGAAAAAAAATACTGTGAACAAAAACAAAATATTTTAAACACACAAACACATTAAATACCAAAAACATCACTCAATGCAACAACCAAATATATGTTTTAATTCCTGTATTAAAGTACATTTATTTAATATCTATAGGGAGCATCAGATCATGTCTTTCTCAATATATCAAGAGATATATGTGGCCCCAATACTTGTATTCAGGTAAGTTTATAATGCAGTTAAATATAATATGTATACAGAAATAGGTTACATACAATATGTGCTTAGTACACAGCCCTACATTGTATTAAGTGGAAGCTTACTGTACTGTAGTTTTGCACTTGACAAAGTAAATAATTATGGCAAGCACTTAAAATAAATCATAATATTAACAAAACAGATTGTAAAAAAATACAGCTTTTTTTAATTCATAAGATAAGTTTGTGGTATGCTTGAGTTTTATAAGTTGTACAAACTTGCATTGTATTTAAATGTTCATTCATTAGTAGCCCATTTTATAAAAAATGTGGGAGCCCAAATCCACCAATTATTAATCTAAGGCTCAAAAGCTTTTATGGCAAACTCTAGCATTGACAGTTGTCTTTTGGTACTGTACAGTAGCTGATTACCAATAGGCTAGCATTGTTTTTAGTAAGTACTTATAGAAAAGGCATTAGAATGTGGCTTTGGGTGTGCTAAGTATTACTGTAAGAACATTTTTAATCCAAAAAGTTGACAATCTGCAATATTAAGAAATATAGTGCCAAGCTTCATACTGCAAGGCTAGTATTACTTTTTATTCTGCCACTATCAAGTAAATTGCCAAAGACACAAGCCTGAACTTGTTTGATATACTTTATCTATTGTATAATTCCAAACCCTATATAGCTATAATAATCACATTTTTTTTTCATTAGTGTAACTGTTAACTTTACAAGGTGTGCACGTGCTAGGCTGGAACCACTATGTGCGAGCTATGTATTTTGGTTATCATTGTTTTTTAGGTCAATATTGGTACTTTAGAGTACATAGTAATGCTCCTGTCCAGCATCAAAATACAGCAAATACCATTGGTTGGCTGGGCTAGCTGTACTCTCCCTTATTTTATACTAAATAATAGCTAAACACATGTCCCCGGAACAAATGATAATAAAATTAACCCATAGTGCAGGTTTATTGGTTAAATATTTACAATCCACATAGTTATCAAAGCATGCTCCAACAAAAGGAGAACAAGGATCATACAGAGGTAAAGTCATAATAATCCCCACATTAAAATGCTGTGTAATTAAATATTGTTATTTAGCATGTTAAGTTAAGGAGACACTTGTATGGCTACCGGACCCAGAGCAGTAAGTGATTACCGGTTACCTTTATATCATAGTACAAGTACCTTTTTCTCATAAAACAAAAAACTATAGAATATTTATTAGAGATGAGCAGGTTCGGTTTCCTGAAAACCGAAACCGCCCGAACTTACCTTATCCGAAGTCAAAATAAGGCATGATGTCATCTTTCCACCATCGGATTTCGTGTGTTTTGGATCCAATATAAAACTCTCCCATGGTGATTCAGCTTAATTTATCACAGGACCGCCGTAGGGGACTGAGGGCAGGCTAGTTAGCTTAGCTAGTAGTGAGTGACAGTTAGTGACCAGGCTTGGTGACAGGGGGGGGGACTACAGGTACACCCGTATCGGGCCCCGAGGACCGGATGGGCACAAAACAAGGCCGCAGACTTATTGTTCCTGCCAGGCCGTGGCCGCCGGGACCCATAGCCACCTCCCAGCCTCAGCTCAGAGTCCCTTGTAGCCTGGCCCGAGCAGTGCTGGGCTCTTCCAGGTGGCTCAGCTGCGGCCTGGGCCTGACCTTTAAGTGTGCAACGTGGTGGCGTGACATCATAGGTCATGTCGCCACACGTCTTCCTTGCTGGGCCATCAGGCAGGCTGCGCTGTTGAGAGGATAGGTGATGATCGAGGAATAGGGGCTGGGTGCTGGAGATGGAAGAAGGTGATGGGGGCTGGGGACAGAGGAAGATGATAGAGGCTAGGTACACAAGAAGGTGATATGGGCTGGGTACAGAAGAAGGTGATAAGGGCTGGGGGCAGAAGGTGACACGGGCTGGGGGCAGAGGAAGATAATGTGGGCTGGGGATGGAAGAAGATGAAGGGGCAGAGGAAGATGATGGGGCTGGGGGAAGACGAAGATGACAGGGACTGGGGGCAGAGAAAGGTGATGGGAGCTAGGCACGGAGGAAGGTGATGAGGGCTGGGACAGAAGGTGTTAGGGGCTGGGGACGGAGGAAGGTGATGGGGGTTTCTGGCTGAGGATGGTGATAAGAGGCTGAATTTGAGGAAGGTGATGAGGGGCTGAGGACTGAGGATGGCTGGCTGCAGACACCATCCCTCCTATGCCTGAGGCATCCACATCACTGTCATTAAGAAGACCTTGCAAGGGATGGCAGACAAGAAATACAGCCTGCATAGTTAGTGACAGAGAGAGTGTGGTAAATGATAGTGTATTTTTACTTTATTTAAATGCTGACATATATTTCAGTTAACAATATCATGCTTCACTTATCACACATGCATGGGAGGGATGTGCGGGATCGGGGGTGGTGGTGAGAAGGTGGGGCCCCCAGAGACATGAGTGTACTGGGCCCCAAGATTTCTGTTGTCGGTCCTGTAACAGTGAGAGTCAGGACAGGTTTAGTGACACTGTCTTTGATGGGCAGTGCCATCCACATCAGTGACAGTCCCCTAGGTAAAACTGACTGAGCTACTTTTTTCAATAGGCAGTTTGCAAATTATTGTTTTTACAGTTCATGAACATCATTTAATAATTAATATTACTTGTGTGTGGCTTAAAATTTTTTTTTTTTTTATGTGATAAAACTTCAGGCCGTAATACTGTGTATGTGATATGTAACAGTCAGTAACGTTCAGTAAGTCGAGAGCCACCGCTTATACTATCTGTGCAGTGTGTCGCAGTCAGTCGGCACGTTTTATTTGTGATTAAAAAAATCAGTAATTGATACTATGTCTGTGATACATATATAACAGTCAGTAACGGTTAGTAGGTCAAGGGCCACTGCTTATGCTATCTGCACAGTGTGTTGCAATTAGTGGGCACGTTTTTTGTCATTAAAAAAAAATAATATTTTTTATGATAAAAACTTAGGGCCTGATTTAGAGCCGGACGCTATTTGCGCTCGCTCGGTCAGAAAAAGGAGCCGGCTATTTAAATTGAGTGCTCGCTCTTTGCGGTCTGTTGACGCCTCTATGTCCGAACGAAACATGCGCTCGCTATTTTGTAAAGACGCCCCCTGGCCGCTCGCATCATACGTCATCTCCGCTATTTATTTGATTAATCGAGTACATCGAAAGGCATCTGAACTTCTCGCAGTGCTTGTGGTAGGTTTATCCTACCGCAATCATGCGAAAAGTTCAGGCTAAGAGACAACCAAGTGACGTGGTCGATGACGCTGCTTTGTTAATTATGCACACCCTTAAAACGCCCGTTTTGACTGTTTGGAACGCCTGCGTTCAGATCTCCACTCCCCGTTCACAAGCACCTTCCCGTTACCACCCACAAACGCCTCATCCTGTCACTCAAATTAGCAGGCACTCGCTATTTGGGGAGCGCTCGATTTCCGATCGCACTGACTGGTTGGCGCATGCGCATTACGACCAATATGCATGCGCAGTTGTGCAAACATCGCTCAGAGCGAACGAGCGGCCGCTTACGAGCGGCTCTGAATCAGGCCCTTAGGTCGTGATACTGTGTCTGTGATATAGAACAGTCAGTAGATCAAGGGCCACCGCTTATACCATCTGTGCAGTGTGGGCACGTTTTTTCTTGTGTTAAAAAAAATTCAAGCATCAATATGGAACAAGACGATCAATCAATAGAACAGCAGGAGCAGCAACCAAGAATTAGTGCTGCAGTTGCTGCCACCACCAGTCATCATTACGATACCGCTTCAACGTAATTTACTAAAGCTGATGCTCAAGGGCATAGAGGCTTTCAGTTAGGGCATCTAAAAACCAAAATGCATATTTTATTACATTGCTAAAGAATAAAACACCTTTAATAAAGTTTCCGGTAGAAAAACAGAATATTTCCAACATGCCATACACCACACATAGTGGCAAGCAAAGGTTCAGGTCTTGTCATTTATTTCTGAGTGGTGGTTCTGCAACTGCTGTCAGTCAGGCATCTTCTTCTGCCTCACACGATGATGCAAGAGCGTCTCATTTTAGAAGAGGTGTCAAAAAAATGAAAAATGGAATATCAGTGGTAAAAAAACCACTAAGGCAGTAGAACAAACTGTGTGTTTTTCAGAAACGTCACAAATCCCTGAGAAGAGTCTAAGTGTGTCTGCGAGTGCTATGTGTAAGCCTGACCTTGCTGATCTTCTTCCATTTCTGCACTCTCTGCCAATGTGGGGATGAGCAGTACAAGTCAATTTGATGCTGACCTTGACATTGAAGATGTTACCTTGGAAGTGCAATAGGATGAGGGAGATATTTGTGCAGCTGATGCAGGCGCTAATGAGATTGTTAAAGATGAGGATGTTGTTTGTGTAAGTAAGGCACCAGTGGAAGCAGTTCTTGCCTGTGATAATGATAAGAAGGCCATTGTCATGCCTGGGCATTAGACGATAAAATCCACCTCTTATGTGTTGACTTATTTTTACCCAAATATTTATTTATTTATTAACAGTTTCTTATATAGCGCAGCATATTCCATTGCGCTTTACAATTGGAACATTAATAGAAAAAAACTGGGTAATAACAGACAGATATATAGGTAGGAAGGCCCTGCTCGCAAGCTTACAATCTATAAGGAAATAGGCGTTGATACACACGGATTGGTTCAATATATTGCATTTGGTCCAGCCAGACAGCAGAGTTTCTTGGTGGGCTGCATGATCCAGTCACACAGGAATGTCAGCCAAATGTCAGGAGGATGTGAAAGTAAGACAGTGTGTGAGGTTATGTGTGGACTTTGAAAGGGGATGTAATTAGACATGGAAGGTATGAAACTTATGTGGGCGGTTCTGGAATCTGAGAAGCGTGCCTGAAGAGGTGGATAACAATTGTCTTGCCTGAAAAAAAAAGTTATGTTAAACTTATTTTCAGTTCATATTTATATAAGTTGGTGACTTATTATTTGTTGATGGTACTTGCTGCTTCTGGCAGTGCCACAGGTGTGATTAATATTGTCTCTATAACAATTGTCTTGCTATCTATAGCGTATGTAAAGCCACTGTAAGTAGGAGGTAGGGACTGTAACTATCTAGAAACATCCTCTCTGTTACATCATTTGCAGGGACCAAGAAGACTACTACTAGTTTAAAAAAAACAACTGACTGTTAAACAATACTTTTATGGAGGAAGCAAGTATGACAGCTGTCACCCAGTTGCACAGCAGATCACTGACGCCATAACAGCTATGCTTGTATTAGATCTGCATCCAATATCCACCATTAATGCAGTGGGTTTTAGACAGTTAATTGATGTCCTGTGTCGCCGCTACCAAATCCCATCTAGATTCCACTTCACTAGAAAAGCAATTCCCTGCCTATACATCGACAGTAAAAAAAACTTAATTAGTGGCCTCCAAAATGCCATTGTACCCACTGTCCACTTAACCACAGATATGTGGAAAAGCGGAACAGGGCAAACTAAAGATTACATGATTGTGGCAGCCCACTGGTTGGGGTATTGCCTTAAGCAGGACGAACAGCAGCAGCATCTAACAAACACCAGCTTATTCAGTGGCAGGTTACTCTGTATCACCGGCTTCTCTAAGAGGCATACCGGTGTCAACCTCTTAGAAAAATGCAGGGATGTCATTGCAAAATGGCTTACCCCTTTTGGACTCTCCTTGGGATTTGTGATTTCTGACCACACCCCAAATATTGTGAGAGTATTACAGCTGGGTGATTTCAAACACGTCCCATGTTTTGTTCACACAATTAATCTGGTGGTGCAGAATTTTTTGAAAAATGACAGGGTTGTGCAGGAGATGCTGTTTGTGGCCCGAAACATTTCATGACATTTTCAGCCTTCAGCAGCTGCATATAGATAATTGCAGCACCTGCAAGAACAATTTAATTTGCCCTGCCATCAGCTGAATCAAGAGGTAGTAACAAGGTGCAATTCCACCCTTTATATGCTTCAGCGGATGGAAGAACAGCAAAAAGCCATCCAAGGCTACACAACGAGCCCTGACATAGGGAGAATGTACCTTACTCCAGCGAAGTGGAGAAAACTTTCCATGTTGTGCAAAGTGCTGAAACCCCTCAAAGTTGTCATCTGTGAATTGAGTTCAGACACTGCCAACTTGAGTCAGGTGATTCTCCTAATCAGACTTTTGGAAAAGCAGCTTGAGAAACTGAAACAGTAGCTGAAATTAAGTGATTTCGCTAAGTATGTAAGATTTGTAGATCAAGTCTACAATAGACTTGTAGACTTGTTTATTCGCTTGCCAGGATCAAAGGGTTGGCAGCATCTTCAAAATCAGTTCAATACACTTTGGCGACCATGCTTGATCCTTGGTTTAAGTATTATGTCATGTCTTTCTCCCCAATGGACACAGATCTTAAGAGATGCAAAGTGCTCTTGTTGAGCAAGTTGTCTGCTCAACAAGACATGGCGACGTCTCCTACTTCAGTTTCTCAGGCAACTGCGGCTGCCAGGAAAAAACTCAGTTTTCATAAGAGACCCACTGGTGATGCAGATGAGTCAAAACAACATTTTGCCCACCCTCCAGTGTGTAGCATGGCCAGGAACCGTGTCAGCGACTGGCGTAGGAGTCTACTTCCTGAAAATTTGGAAAAGATGATGTTCATGAAAATTAACTACAAATTCCATGAGAAAGACCTTTACCTTCAATTACATCAAAGTCCAGAGGCACCTATAATGGTGAATTCCACATGGGATAAATTAATATTGTGTGAAGATTATGTACACTCTGATGAGGGTGAGTATGATAATGACGATGACATCTTGCTTCCGTAAAGCCAATTTGTACATAGAGATCATTGCCAACAATGTCAGCTGCCCATTGGTAGCTTTTTTTGTGGGAGTCCAAACAAACCCATTACTTCAGCCACAAGTGGCTGTCCCTATCGCTGAAGTGATTGGTTTGTTAAACTGTGCTTGTCCTGTTTAATATACAAGAGTAGGTGGGAGTGCCCAAGGACCAGTCTAACTTGCACCACTTTTTTTGCATTATGCACTGTTTGATTGCCTTTTTGCATAGGCGACAAACATTTTTATAGTTTATCAAACTGCCATCCTGTCTGCCACTGCTGTGTGGCAATTTTTCATAGATATTCTTTCCAACTGCCAGGTGTTTGTGCCGCTGCTCTGTAGCTTAATTTAGCCAGCCAGCTCGCTGCAGCCTTTGGCCTATATTGGTGAAAACTAGTGAAAATAATATTGTAAGCTGTGAGGTGGTCAAAATTGACTGGAAATAACTGGAAATGTTATTGAGGTTAACAATACTATAGGAACAACAATAGGCCAAAATTATGTGATTTTAGCTGTTTTACCAACTTTTTAACATAATACAGATCCAAGACCAAAACATGAAAACCAAAATCCAACGGCGAATTAAAACCAAAACATGGGGATTGGCCCACATCTCTAATATTTATATACGAAACTCTGGTATCTATGTAAATAACCAGGAAAGAAAGTGTTAAGTTAGAGAGAGAAAAGAAGAGGAGATGGTGACTATATTTCAAAGTCTGTGGTTTTCCACCAAGATTAGACCTTCCAGCTGCTAATAATCAGGGACAGATCTTTCCAATCCAGACCCCAGATAAACATGGTGCTTCCTTGTATGTTGTCCCAGAGCAATCTGCGGCTTCCCCTGTAATACCAGCATCTTTAATAAGAGTAAAAAAAAGAATAAATCAAAGTGAATACTTAATTGTGCATCAAAAGAGGAAACCTTTTATTTTGCAGCTTCAAATAACTAAATTATGCATACTACAATAAAAATTCACACAGGCCCTTCCCTGCATGGGAGCTACTGGCTGATATCCCTCCTGAATGTTATATATATATATATATATATATATATATATATAAATTATAGTGACAAGGCTTAGCATCCTGCTTCCTCAGTTGATCCGCACAGATAAGGTTTAGCTTTAATCCTAGCCATCAAGTTTACAACACCAGGAGGGTGATCAACCTGCTGCATCACATAAACTCCACTAGATCTCCATCCTTACTCATGGATTTGAATGTGGAGAAAGGCTATGAAAAAAGCATTTTCTGGCCCTTCATAACAAAGCCCTGAAGGCTTACGGTTTGGGGGGTTAAATTTTGACTGGGATCATGGCATTATATTGTACCCCCCCTGTTTCAGTACTTGCCAATGGCACTCTCTCATCCCCCTTTACCATCCACAATGGCACTCATCAAGGTTGTTTATTGTTTCCTCTAATTTTTGCTTTCACTATTGAACCTCTAGCTGCCAGACTCCACCAAAACCTCCATCATTGAAGTTGGCTCCAGCGAGTAAAAATGTGCTCTTTTTACCGACCATATCCTTTTATCTATATCCAAACCCCCTAACTTTGCTGCCAAACTTTTTTAGGGAACAGCACATTAAGTCGTTTCAATTTCAAAATCAACAGGGACAAGACAAAGACTATATATTTCTTCCTCCCCTTAACTTCCAGTGGCACCGTAATAGCATGAAATATCTCATTTCAAGCAAATTGTTTCCCACTCCGCTCCATGTTTAAATCTGATCTAACAGATTGGGACAAATTCATGATTTCTTGGATATGAAGAGTTACTTCTATTAAAATGAATATATTTCACCATTTTCTCTATCTAAGCTAGTGTGCCCCTAGGTTTTTTAAGACTCTCCAAGAACAATTCACAGCATTCATATGGGCTCACAAGAGACCTAGATATAATCTTGACCTCATCCAACATCCCACCTATACTGGAGGCCTATTGGCCATCAACTTTAAGCAGTGTTTTTAAGTAGCCAAACTGGCAGTGTATTCAATGGCACTTCCATACTGGGTCCTGAGTATGGGTTGATGTCAAGTCGGACTCCCTTCTGTTAGCTTCAGTATCCACCATTCTCTGGTCCCCATGCTCAGACTGGGGGTGTGGTATGTTAGGTTGACAATGAGAAAATAGACAATCATAATGTTTACAATTAATCTATAGACAGTTAACATGTAGACAAGTACAAAATGTCAACAGTAAATATAAAGACATGGCCAATATGTCGACATGATCAAACTGTTAACATTGCATCAAAATGTGGACACTTGTGTGTGGATCTGCAGTTCCATCCATCTCTGAATCAGGCCCAATATGGCACTTTAAAATTAAAATATATTAATAATACAGTAATAGCTTGTGGAGACTAGAGATGAGCAGTTGGTATTTACTCGGTTTTACTCAGGTATGTTCGGAACTCAAAAATCTGAATCATAATAGCTATCTGACTCTCATGTGTTTTGGATAGCCAATAAAATAAATCCAAACTAATCCGAACTTGCGCTTATTTGGCTAAAAGAACGAAGTCAAAACCAAACTGCTCATCTCTAGAGGAGACATCTACCAATTGCGGAGAATAGGCTTCCATTTATTGTGTGCTTTGCTGTTCTCTTTCTAAATGAGAGCTAAAGTATATCTTTTGAATTTGAAAAGTATAACAATTTTTTTATTTAAAAATAATAACTTAAGTCATATCTAGCAGTAAATGTACACTTGAAGGTTTGCAAGTGTTGTAAATAAAAATCCAAATTTGTCTTAAATTGTCTATTCACAGAGACATTTTGTTGTGCAAATTGGCAATTTTTTACCCATAAATATAGAGCATTAATAATTAATGATTTACTTATAGAATTCTCTTAACAAATATTATCCCATTTCACAGAGTGTAAGATTAGATGTAAACTGGTCCTTCCCTGTGCAGATCTGTGATATACCTTGTAGTAAGTATCTTGATTTTATTTATTAAAAAAATAACATACTCAATAAAATGCAGATTATGTATCATTAATAGTCTGGAATCCAATTTCCTTCACTATTGTCTATAATCTATTTTTATATCAGCTCTACTGTAGTGCGCTGTTGTAAACTATGAGGATACTAAATGTGCATAATATATTGTTTAACTACAGACAAAAGCAGGGTTTATATAATTGGAATATGTGAATCTAGAACTTTTTACTCCTTAAATGAAACATTCAACTATATGAAAAGTACAGTATTTATATAAGTACTGTATGAGAGGATTCCTAGTACCATGGGACAGGCTATGAAATTAGAAAGGAAAGCTAGAGGAACATTTTTTTTAACAGAAAATGCAATATATCCATGGAATATTTTCCCAGCAATTCTGGAGGTACAGTAAAAAAAATAAAAATCTATTAAGATATAAAAAAATCTTAAAAAAGTTTAAAACAAACAAACACAGAAAAGGGTACACTAGATGGACTTACTTGTAGGTCCTTTTCTGTTGTCAGGTATCTATCTATGCTTTTCCAATTAGTGTGCCCCCTAGGTTTTTTAAGACTCTCCAAGAACAATTCACAGCATTCATATGGTTGCACAAGAGACCTAGATATAGTCTTGACCTCATCCAACATCCCACCTATACTGGAGGTCAAGGGGCCATCAACTTTAAGCAGTATTTTTATGTAGCCAAACTGGCAGTGTATTCAATGGCACACTGAATAGTCGAAATTGATAGCAAGCAGAAAATTGATAGCAAAGTATCACAATTTTCCATTAAATATTTTTCTCCTTTGGCACTTTTAGAAGATTCATTGGTCACTGAAGATAGCCCTTTGGAGATGCTTATAGTTGGAGCAGTGATGATGGTAACATCTATTATCTTCATACTTGCTGGATACAAGATACTGAAAAGTAAGTTTTTGAAAATGACAATTATGAGATCCTTGCAATTTTTTTTTTATTTAATAACATTTAAGTTGCTATGTGATTCCCAGTGAATGACATTACTGTCTAAATTTTTTAAAATGTACACTCTGTAGCCCTAATTATAATTGTTCCTTAGTTTTATTCAGTGAAGCAGTTCTAAACAATAGCTAAATAGCTAGTGATCCCAATGTCAGTATATCTATTACAACTAGGAGAGGTTTCAAGTGCATGCAGTCACCTTGATATTGTAGGAGCTACAAGCATTTTAGTGTCTTACAGCATTGCAGGAACATACTGATGTGTTTGTTGCTGTATTTGCTGACCCATGATCATTCTAGATCTGAACAATTGTAAGTGGCATGTGTAAGGTTCAGATGACTATCCAACTAGGACCAATATCAAGTTCCAGACTTCAATTTAGTCCTCAAAATTTTATAATTAAAAGAGAAATGTGTTTACTTATTCAGTTACAGATAGAAGACAATACTAATAAACTTAAGCTGACCTATTTACCTACAGTATAAGCTCGGTTGGTGTATTGCCGGCTGCCACCAGCGCCTTGACCCTACTGTTCTCACTAATTCCCCCATTTTATTAATGAGCAACTTGAAATTTATTACATATTTTCTATAATTAAAAATATACATTATGTGTATTTGTTGATCTTATTATTAATTAAATTATTATAATAATAATAATAATAATAATGTTATATATAATAATAATGTTATTATTATTATTATTATACATACGTACAAATATAGAACTGGCACACTGAACTTAACAGAAGTTTTGCAAACACACTGATAGTAAAAGGTTTCCAGCCCCTGTTCTAGATTATCCCTTGAAAAATCAATTCTGTAAGTCAGCACTAGCATAGAAAGCGTAACCATATATTAACCCCTTAGCTCCTGAGGTTATATTCACCCCTGTTCTGGGAATATTTTGGCATTTTTCGGTCTGCTAGCATTCCAATATCAATGTTGGTAATTTTTTTATTCAGTGTCTGTTCTGATTAGAAACAGGCACTGGTATAATTCAGTCAGGCGCCGTTGCTCTTCCAACCTTCAGTACCAGTTTGCTTTGTGATTGTTGGTAGCAGGTTAGTTTTTCCATCCAGATGCTGCTAGTTTTACTTAGGGATCATGCTCCTAGGTGGGTCATGTGATTAGGGGGCTGGTTCTCCAGACTTTTTCATTTTGGTTCTCCAGACACAGGCTCTCTCTTTGCTATACCTGTCCAGTTGAAAGTTTGTTCTGAGCCACTGTCCTGAACCAGTGTTATCTGTGAGTGCTTTCCATTTCTAAACTGGACCTCATTTTGGACTCTGTTTCTGTCACCTGCCTTGGACCTAGGCTTGGCATCTGGATTTTGCTATTGACAGTTGCTTGCTTCTGAACACACATGCTTGTGTAGAAGCTAAGATATGGGGAGACTGAGACTGTTCTAGAGCCTCCCTCCTAATGCCTCCCAGCCTGCTGGATGCCCTGTGATGTCATTGTTTTGTCTTTTACTTCCAGTGGTGGATGAAGGATATAAATTTACTTGCTAGCCTATTAGTAAGTGATTGATTCGAATTTTGTTTCTTAATGGAACTACTGTTTGCAGCCATAGGTTATATATCTGCAGGTTGAGTCCCACAATCACTCTTAGCGGTGACAGGGTTCAGTGTCAAATGTACATTTTGTAATATCAAAACATAATTTTAATTTTCAGAAAAGTGTACACTATATTAATGTCTCAGGAGTTAATTAGGAACTGGATTTACTTTAGATAAGGGTGTGATCTTGGCTGAGTCTTCTACGCATGCCATATTTCAAACCCCCCTCCCCCCGTATTGTTAGGGGTGCATGGGTAACTTATCTTGGCCGCAAAAAATGACCCTAGTACAAAGCTAGAAGTATGATAGAAAAACATGTGTGTCATCATCCAACTTCTAGCAAAGCAAATGCATTTCTAAGTATTATTTTAGCTGTTGAGTTATAGTGATAAGGGTATTGTCACGTGTGTACTTTCTGTTGAGTTATAGTGATAAGGGTATTGTCACGTGTGTACTTTGCAAACTAGGGCATTTACAGCCTTAATTTACACTGCACTCAAAATGCTACTGTACTGACAGGTTAAAGTGATGCGGCAACACTCTCTTACCTTGTCACACTGATAAGATTAAGATCTGAAGATGTGGCTTGCAATGTTTTCTGAATTACAGTGGAGGATTGTTTCCTCTTCACATCAAGCTGTCTGAACCACTGATTTCTTCAATTTTTTTTATAGACGAAATCACTGGTCCATACAGCTTGTGCCAGTTCTCACCTAAAGTTACAAGGTTATATAGTAGTATTGTAGTAGGTCTCAGACTCTGGATAAGTGCAGATGCTCATTTTATTAATTTCTGAAATTATTTCACTGATTTCTTCCTGTTTGTGGAGCTATCTGTAGTTAGAAGACCGAAAAAAGGTGCCGGTACATACCCCTAAGTACTTCCACAAAAAGCTCTGGATCGAATACTATAAACACAAGGCACTTCTGTAGCTGTAAAAGCTATATAAAACCACCCTAAGGCCAGGTGGCCACTGGTGTTTGGGTTTTATTTTTCTGGTGTGAGTGATTAAATATTATATCATATAGCGCTGGGTAATATAATGGTTTTATATAAATATATGGTAATAAACAAATAAATGGAGAAAATGGGTCACTGCTGTCAAAGCTGTATCCAGTCCCAACATCTAACATTTGTTACATACACAGACTCTATATTACAATGAAAAACTAAAATAGCATGACTATTAGAAAAGGGATTTGTCATGACACCAGTCTCAATCCCGACACCTAAATCCTGGCAAGGAAATAACATAGGCAATGAAATACCGACACCTGTGTTAATCCCCACGCTGGAACGCCAACCCGAACAAAGGTAAGTCCGGGGCGCCCTTAGTGTTAGCTGCAGGGGGGAGGGTTAGGATTAGGCAGTCTAGTGGGTTAAGGTTAGGTTTTGGGGGGGGGAGAAAAGGGTTATGCACCCCTAGGGGGAAGGGTTAGGCACACCCAGGGAGAGATTAGGGTTAGGGAGCGGTAGGAGGTGGTTAGGGTTAGGCACTCTTAGGGTGAGATTAGGGTTAGGCACTAGGGGGGTAGGTTAGGGTTAGGCACCACTAAGGCAGGGTTAGGGGGGAACAGGGGAGGGTTAGGGTACTTACCTGCCCCAGTCGAGATCTTCATCCTGTCGGGCATACGCTGTCAGGAGTTGAACCGGTATTTCAATCTCATTCCTTAGAAAACTCTCTCTCTCTGTCTGTCTGTCTGTCAGTCTCTCTCTGAGTAGTATCTAACACAGTGGTTCCCAAACTTTTTTGAATCACGGCGCCCTAGAGTATCAGCATTGTTTTCACGGCACCCCTAAGCCAAAAGTTTCTTATTGAGAAATTCAGAAACAAATGTAGTGAAGTAGTACAGTGAAGTAAGCTGTGCTTACCTGTTATCCTTAGGCTTGGTTATATAGTGGTGGACAGTTTTGCACTTCTGTTTCTCCACATATTTACATTACAATCACCATAAAGAATTTGTGTTGGTGCTGCACCACCAACCTGAGGCACCCCTGCAAGTGTCCCGAGGCACCCCAGGGTGCCACGGCGCACAGTTTGGGAACCACTGATCTAACAAATTAAAACTAGCAATCAATGCACAATAAAGTACAATATTGAATAAAAAGTCTAATAATACACACCCTTAGAGCTTTGTTAGGTGGCAACAGTCTTTAGAAAATCTGATTGGTGATAGAATTCTGTATGGTTGAAAAAAAGACATGCACCTGATAGTGTGTAGTAAGTTACAGTAAAAGTGGATTTGAAAAAGAAGGTGATGAATATGCATACTAGCTAGAAAATAAAATAGGCTTATCTGTGTTTGGTGTGGGTCTCCAGGGTATATGGCAGAATTATTGTATGCCTGTTTTATTCCAGGGACCTTGTTTATACTTATATGAGTGTAAAAGGAGAAAAAACAGTAGTATATACAGTTAGGTGCATAAATATAGGGACATTGACAGAATTTTCATATTTTGGCCTCTATTCACCACCACAATGGCTTTGAAATGAAACAAACAAGATGTGCTTTAACTGCAGACTTTCAGATTTAATTTGAGGGTAATTACATCCAAATCAGGTGAACGGTGTAGGAATTACAACGGTTTCTATATGTGCCTCCCACTTTTTAAGGGGCCAAAAGTAATGCGACAAACTAAACAATCCTAACTCAAACTTTCACTTTTTAATACTTTGTTGCAAATCCTTTGCAGGCAATTACAGGCTGAAGTCTGGAACGCATAGACATCACCAAACGCTGGGTTTCATCCCTGGTGATGCTCTGCCAGGCCTCTACTGCAAATGTCTTGTTCTTGGGGCATTTTCCCTTCAGTTTTGTCTTCATCAAGTAAAATGCATGCTCAATCGGATTCAGGTCAGGGGATTGACTTGGCCATTGCAAAACATTCCACTTTTTAGCCTTAAAAAACTCTTTGGTTGCTTTTGCAGTATGCTTTGGGTCATTGTCCATCTGCACTGTGAAGCGCGGTCCAATGAGTTCTGAAGCATTTGACTGAATATGAGCATATAATATTGCCCGAAACACTTCAGAATTCATTCAGCAGTCACATCATCAATAAATACAAGGGAAACAGTTCCATTGGCAGCCACACATGCCCACGCCATGACACTACCACCACCATGCTTCACTGATGAAGTGGTATGTTTTGGATCATGAGCAGTTCCTTTCCTTCTCCATACTCTTCTCTTCCCATCACTCTGGTACAAGTTGATCTTTGTCTCATCTGTCCATAGGATGTTGTTCCAGAACTGTAATGGCTTTTTTAGATGTTGTTTGGCAAACTCTAATCTGGTCTTCCTGTTTTTGACTCTAACCAATGGTTTGCATCTTGTGGTGAACCCTCTATATTCACTCTTGTGAAGTCTTCTCTTGATTGTTGACTTTGACACATATACATCTACCTCCTGGACAGTGTTCTTGATTTGGCCAACTGTTGTGAAGGGGTTTTTCTTCATCAGGGAAATAATTCTTCTGTCATCCACCACAGTTGTTTTCCGTGGTCTTCCGGGTCTTTTGGTGTTACTGAGCTCTCTGGTGCATTCTTTCTTTTTAAGAATGTTCCAAACAATTGATTTAGCCACACCTAATGTTTTTGCTATCTCTCTGATGGGTTTGTTTTGATTTTTCAGCCTAATGATGGCTTGCTTCACTGATAGTGACAGCTCTTTGGATCTCATATTGAGAGTCGACAGCAACTGATTCCAAATGCAAATGTCACACCTAGAATCAACTCCAGACCTTTTACCTGCTTAATTGATAATGAAAAAACGAGGGAATAGCCCACACCTGTCCATGAAATAGCTTTTGAGTTGATAGTCCCATTACTTTTGGCCCCTTAAAAAGTGGGGGGCACATATAGAAACCGTTGTAATTCCTACACCGTTCACCTGATTTGGATGTAATTACCCTCAAATTAAATCTGAAAGTCTGCAGTTAAAGCACATCTTGTTTGTTTCATTTCAAAGCCATTGTGGTGGTGAATAGAGGCCAAAATGAAAATTCTGTCAATGTCCCAATATTTATGCACCTGACTGTATATACATATATATATATATATATATATATATATATATATATATACACATTACTGTAAATTAATTGGAGATCATAAATGTGCAATCATAGGCTGTGTACTGGATATTAGATTGATAACCCCATCTCAATATGTTATTCTTAGTGCTCCCCCTGGTGTTCAATGATGGAAGTATTCTTGGTCATATAATATACCACTTGAGTTTGTTGTAGGAGGGTTAGGTCACCTAGGTCAGCAAATGTGCTTATCCCGATAATCTTCCTGTTGAGTGTTCCTAAATTACGATTCTTTATCTGACGCTTTAGCTGAGGCAATAGTATTTTTATAGCAGGATGGTCTATTCAATTTGAACAATCCACCAGGCATCGATCTACAGTATCGCTCTGGACACTATACTGGACTGTATTATATATATTGTATAACTGCACAAGGGACAATAGCATTTGGAACACTATTACTTTGTATCCAATTATGTACTGTATATTATTAGACACATAACAGGAAACAATGAAATAGAAACCATGAAATAAAATAGTTGGTTTAAGTAGAAACCTTACCAAAGATAAAGGGATGCAGGATGCATGACATATGTATGTAGAAAGAGAAAAGGTGTTCTTATGTCTGTATGTAGTCAGGTACATCTTATGTTTGGCAATGGAGAAAAGAGCTTCACCCATGCCAGGTGTCCCAATGTGTGTATGTACAGTAGACAGAGGGGTAGGGTATGAAGCACACCCCAATAATTGTTAGTTCAATGCAGAAGAAGAATTGTTCATGTACAGCCATATAATGTAAGAAAAATACTTTTTAAAACATTACTGTGTTTTGCATAAATAGAGTAATGTGATCAGATACACAAGAGACACTTAATAATGTCTTATCAATAAAAGCAAAAGTTGCATTTACCATACAAAAATGTGAAATATTTCCTGCAGCAATCTGTATGGAAATGTTAGTAGTTCAGTGTTATCAACCAATCAGAAGTGGCTACATAGTACTGCTGATAGTCATCATTGCATGTGTTGCACCAGGCCCACAGTACTCTCTAGGGAACCAGTATGTAATACCGCCGGCAGAAGCCCGGCAGGGGTGAAGATCCCGACAGCTGAGTTTGGTAAGTCCCCCCTACCCTAACCCTCCCTTAGGGGTGCCTAACCCTAACCCCCCCTTAGTGCCTAACCCCCCTTCCCCGCAGCCTAAACCTAAGTCCCCCGGGGGAGTGCCTAACCCTAACTTCCCCCCGGGGGTGCCTAACCCTAACCTCCCCCCCCGGGTGCCTAACCCTAACCCCCCTTCCCCTAGCCTAAGCCTAACCCTCCCGGGGGAGGTGCCTAACCCTAAGTCCTAAAACCTATCCCTCCCCCCTGCGGCTGTCCGCGCCTGGCTTACTTTCGTTCGGTATGCCAGGCATCAGGCTCCCGGTGTAGGTCTAATGACAGGCGTCAGGATTTCCACGCCTGCCATTAGTACCTTGCCGGGTTTGACAGTCTGGAAGGCCAGCGGCCGGAATTTCGACCATCGGCTTCCTGACTGTATCCCCTCACAAGACATATGCATATGTGTTTATGTCTTATGGTAAAACTCAGTCTATGAATGCCCCCTCCTTCCACCTTTCCAGATGTCGTGATTTGTAGATACACAAAATTCTGGATACACATGTATGCATTATTGGTGGAATGTATCAACTCTAAATGAGGACCAAAGTGAGCTGGGATTATTAAACCATTTACATCAGAGGTTCACAAACTTGTTCCCCAATGCACCCTAATGGTCCAGGTTTAAGGATAACCATGCTTGGGCACAGGTGACTTAATTAGTTTCTCAGTCTTTTAATTTGACCATCTATGCTCAGTTATGGATATCCTTAAAACCTGGACCGTTAGGGTGCCTTGAGGACCGAGTTTGGGAACCTCTGGTTTATATAGTACTTGGGAAAACTTGTTTTACTGTATAATGCTTGTTGTGTAGATCAGCACATGTATGGTGATGAACAGTAAAGGCTTAGTTTAGAGTTACACAGGGTGGACATTGGCACCTGGTGTGCAATTTGTTTTACTTTGCATGCAGATAAAAATACAGGCTCGCATGTGGCACACAAATACTATCTTAATGGGTGAAGAGATGTATAAAAGTGTATGTACATGGAGACCCAGGGCTCGGAGACTGTCCATGACCAATGGCAATGTTCAATTTTCACTGTATTTAATCCTTGCAAGCTGATTTTGAATTTGTAGTTCTAGTAGCTACTATTAGATTTAGTTTACAGTCCTATGAATAAGTAATGAGTAATAATATGAAGGAAAAATGTAAAGAAAAAGTCAAAGCTTAAGATGCTCTAGCTTAATAGGCTTTTTACACATCAAGGTCCAAAGTAAAATACACATATTTGGTATTGCGGATTCTGTTTTAGGGAAAATAATTCTTATTTTGTAACCACCAAGACATACCAGCACATTGGAAACTGTAACAACAATATTGTAAAGTAATCAGTAAAACTGTAACACTGTATTGCAAAAAACAAAACTTAAGCTGGGTACAAATTAGACGATATTTCGGCCGATCTGACGGATCGGTCCGATTATATTGTCAATATCGACTACTGTGTATGTTCTATGTCGGGCCATGCGTGCTCCCGTTTAGACAATGCGACCGATGACACCATGCAGCAGGGGCCGACATATCAGGCAGTCGGGCACCAGATCGTCTAATGTGTACTGCCCGCCCAATATGTCGGCCCGTCGCCCATACCGTCATCTGTTGCATAGCTGGGTACACAAATCGTCTAATGGGTACCCAGCTTTACACAGCAAAACTTGGTAGTTTTCAAAGAAATTATGATATTAAAATGGATATAAAATAAGCATATTAAAGTGTTATTTTACACAGTTGGACTTGTTAAGTAATGCTGAATGTAGAGCGTCAATAACATATTTGATGCATGTGACTGATAAGCTGTCTTATGGTCATACCTTAGTTTGTTATATCTTGTCTTGCACAGCATTTTTGTAACCAGGAAATTCCCATTTCACAAGGCAGGTAGAGAATTGTAGTACTGCCAGCTACTGACTGATAATTGACACAAAGCAATTTTAATAGCTCAAATTGTGACCTAGTTTCTGTCTAGATGAGTGTGCAGAAAGTTACAGGGCTCGTTCACACCAATTTACATTTTTGTCCTATACACACTCTAATAAATGTAAGGAAAGTACATGCAAATTAAATAAATAAGTCATTGTCATTCCCACCATTGCATTCTAACATTTTAATTCTGTAGTTTACATTTTAATGGGCAGAATACCCTATTTCCCACATGTAATATTTGCTATGAGTACAATACACTGTACTGGTAAAATTGCCATGCATAAGTACATGGAACATGTCAAGTGCATGCATTTTTAGCCATTTTCACAGCATGTATATACCCTCAGGTTGGTATAATATGTCTCTATCAGTAGTGTGAATTTCTGAAACAGAATTTTAAGCTGGGTACACACTAGCAGATAAATTTGTTGGAAATATGTGTGTACAAGTTGATGATGTGGCAGAGTTACTGTACACACCAGCAAATGCCCTGAGACAACAAACAGCCCAGTTGCTTAACCATTGTATTGGTTTATTGATGTTGCATGGGGTACAGATGAACTCACTGTTATATATATTGGTCAGATGGAGCTTGAGCGGAGTGGGGTGTCATACAGCTCATCAGCCGGTGAGTGTATGCAGTCGATGAGGTAAAGAGAATGAAACCTCCCTGGAGGAACAATATGGAGTCTCTATAGTTGTGCTCTCCATTTTCAAGAAAATTCTGCCAATCAGATAAATGCTCTTATCCGACAGAGCGATTATGGGATCGGTGTACACCCATACATACTGACCAATTGCTAGCTCAGTGTACTGTGTACTTCCTTCACTTCAATGGAACATGCAGGACCTGCCCACCTCTTACGCCGACTACGCAGGCGCATAGAGCGCCAGTCAGCATAGGGTGCCGTGAATAGCCGCTTAACCGCCACAACAATTCAGTCCCCTGTGCCGCTCTACAAACATTGAGTGGACCCCCCAGGGCTTGCCTTTTACCTCTCACTGCACCTGGGAGGCGTGATGCCGAGCAGCAATGCAGGCCATAAAGTGTGTGGTGGTGGGAGACGGGTGAGTAGCCGGCGATGTCTGGGGGTGTACGAAAGCAGGATGGGGCCGCATCAGGCATTCCGTGGGAGCCTCCCGTTACAAGCATGGAGCTCCCGCTACTCCGCTACTCCTGAAAGAGCGGAGGACCGCTTGTTTTTGCCCCACTGCCCCATCTCATTGATTGGTGCAGGACTAGGACTCTGACATCACGATGCGTGACGTAATTTCGCCTTCCACCACGGTTTTGTGGGTAGCACGCCTTCTCAGTTACTGGCACTGCCTTGCATGGAAAGGCTAGACTAGGGAGCGCCTGCCAGAGCAGGGCACCTTTACACACATTTGGCCCGGCAGCCTTGAAGCACATACTACGGCCACATCACACTCTCCTGTTTTCAGGACTGTTCTTCCGGCCAATCACACAATATCGCATGTGAGGCTATACATATTAATGAAGGACGGAGCAGTGATCGTTCCGTCGTTCACTAAATCTTTTAAGTGTCTACCGGCAATCATGCAATGTCCAGGGTAAAGGCAAATCACCCTGAACATCGGCACGATTGCTGGTCGTTTAGTTGTGTACCCACCTTTAGACAATATTGTGCTTTCATTCAGGTGACTTAGCTAACAATCTAACAAACATACTGTATACACAGTAAAAGTATTATGTTCATTTAATCCTGTGTCTTCCTCATTCTTGTTTCACTCCATTCAAGCTCACATTTGCTTCATATTATACTGTATATGGATATTGCAAAGTTAAGAAAGATGTGCAGGGGATCAATTAGTCGATAGTTTGCTTTAGAAATCTTACAGATGTCTTTGAGGGTGTATTGTAAATGCAGTAGGTTTGGGATACAGTTGAGATCCCGGCAGTCTGGATGCTGGCGCTCAGAATTCCGGCGCTGGAATCCCAACACCAGTCAGAGTCCCGGTACCGGCATACTGATGGAAAGTATTGGGGTTAGTGGGTAGGGTTAGGCACTAGGGGGAGGGTGAGGGTTTATCTGCAGGGGGGACGGTTGGGGTTAGGCTGCGGGGGGGTTAGGATACCTACTGACAGGTGTCGGTATCCTAACCCTGTCGACATGCCAGCGTCTGGATTCTGACCGCGGGATCCTGAGCACTGGCATTCGGTACCCAACCAGTAAATTTGTAGTTATGTATGCTTGTATGCATATAAATAGAATCCATTCTATTATTTACCATGAATATCTTATTAAACAATGTAAACTTCTTCTTTCAGCATGGCAGCAAAAGAAACAGCAAAAGATGAAACTGCAAAAAAAAACATTACTGAAATGAAAACTGAAACATCAGAAATTGGTGAGTATTCAGAAATATCCAGCTCTATCTTTACAACTGGACATAGAGTATCCTTGTACAATTAGCAGAATAAAGAAAATCTGTACTCACTGGCGTGACAAGGGGGTGGGGGGGTAGTGCAGGCCGCACCCGGGTGTCACCAGCCGAGGGGTGACAACAAAGTGCTGGCTCCCCCTCAGTGACAGGAGCCGGGTGCTGCATTACATACAGCACTTGGCTCCTAGCATAGTGAGGGAGCCGGCACCTCACACAGGCTAGTCCCCGTGGGCAGCCTGCACCTCCCGCACCCCCGGTGTGAAAAACAACGGGTGTTTAGGGGTGCGAGGCCACGTCCCCACCCACAAGGCCACACACCCCTTTATTTGCCAGCTCATGGCACAACCGGGTGCAAAGACAGGTAAGGGCGCCACTGCCTGTACTTTGGTTGAAATGAATTGTTAGCTTTACTGTGCATAATAAGATGCCAGGGTAATCAGTACCCCCCTCTTCCACACCGCTGGGTATGAGATGTATTGTGTAGCTGGTTTTCATACAGAATAGTAGAGGGTAATATTATTATTTAGACTATTCTCATTTGCTTGTTAGGCGCCACAAGGTATACATAGAGCCGAACATGGGTAGACATAAAAACAAATCAAGTAAACAGCATAAATACAATGCACAACAATGACCCATCACATTAATATATTGTAGTAAACCATGGACAGGGAGTGAATAGAGGGTGGAGGTTAGGGAAACATACAGTAGTTTGCAGGAGCAGTCCGTGCTTAGTAGCAGGTAGGGAAACCAATCCCGCCTCATCCAATCCCGGGATTAAGTTGATCACTGAAAATATTATTATTCTGTACTATTTGTACCCACACAGGAAAAATATTAAACTTTCATGCCCCCTACAGGAATAAAATAACTTTCATCTTTCATGGCCTTCCTAGCCAGCCCAGTCACCACCGGCCAACACTAACAAAAACCAGGCTGTGTGTGATAGACATTGTTTGACACTGTGTCACACATTCACTTGACTCAACGTGTAGTCTTAAGGTGCGTACACATGATACGATTAAAATGCACGATATGAACGATAACGATATAATTCATATTGTGCATTTTTCTGTGCCTCTAACCCACCAACGACCTGCGATGTGCAGGCACGTATGGACGATTATACTGGCAGGCAGCAGCAGGCTCCCACCGACTCCCACACCAGGCAGCCAGTCCTCTCCTCTCCTCCAGTCCTCCTCCTCTCCCTCTCAGGCCGCACTGGCACTGGTGCGCTGCTCGCCTCAGGCGCAGAGTCAGACATGGAGCATGTCCAGGGAGTAAGCCAGGCCTCTGCTTAACATAGCTGCCGGCCACCTACAGCAGACGGGCTTGCGCGGCTGTATAAGTGACAGACTGAAGGGCCAGTGTGCAGGCTCCATGTGGGTCTCCCTCCACTTCAGGAGCACAGTAGACTCTGGTGTTAGAGTCTACTGTGCATGTGCAGGTCTATGGGATCATGGTGTCTGCCCCATGTTCTCAGAGACTTCGATAATGCGCATGCGCAAATCACAGCGAAAATTGCCCCAATACCATTTTCCAGGTGATTTCTGGGCCTGATTCAGAGCCGGACGCTATTTGCGCTCGCTTGTTCAGAAAAAGGGTCCGGCTATTTAAATTGAGCGCTCGCTCTTTGCGGTCTGTTGACGCCTCTATGTCTGAGCGAGCGAACAAAACATGCGCTCGCTATTTTGTAAAGACGCCTCCTGGCCGCTCGCATCCTACGTAATCTCTGCTATTTATTTGATTAATCGAGTACATCGAAAGGCATCTGAACTGCTCGCAGTGCTTGTGGTAGGATTTCCCTACCGCAATCATGCGAACAGTCCAGGCTAAGAAACTACCAAGTGACGTGGTCGATGACGCTGCTTTGTTAATTATGCACACCCTTAAAACGCCCGTTTTGACCGTTTGGCACGCCTGCATTCGGATCACCACTCCCCGTTTTCAAGCACCTTGCCCTGTTACCACCCACAAATGCCTCATTCTGTCACTCAAATTAGCAGGCAATCGCTATTTTGCGAGCACTCGATTTCCGACCGCAATGACTGGTTGGCGCATGCGCATTACGACCCATACGCATGCGCAGATGTGCGAACATCGCTCGGAGCGAACGAGCGGCCGCTTACGAATCGGGCCCTCTGTCTGCAGCACTGGCCAATGTGGGCCTCCGGAGAAGTCAATATAATTATATGAGTGCAGGGTGTGCGGTGTGAGTCGCCTGGACGCAGGGGTCCGTGTGCCCGTACACCCTGCACCCATTATAGATACGCCAATGATATTCTGTATAGTATTTTGTTTTTAATCATGCTGGTAAAGAGAAGTGCACACACCTGTGTTAGCCCACTATTATGCTGCAGATATTTTACAGGACTGCTCGGCGAGCAAAAATGCATCCAATTTTAAAATAGGCGCTAAGTATTAGAACTTATTACTTCTGGTATTGCATCAATGTAATAGCAAATATTCTGGTTTGGCTATACACTGCTTATGTTACTTTTCTTTCCTTTTCATTTTCTTAGTAGCCTCTTCATTAGAGCAGGACTGATAAGGTGTCTGATAACCAAGCCAAATAATTTCAGATTGGAGATTTTACAGTTCAATTGCATTGAGAATGTGATGTAAAAATATTAATGGACGCTAATATTTGCATTATGTTTTTCACATTGCAGGTATTTATAATCAAGAAAGTCAGATTCCTGGATGCAAAAATGCAAGCTATACAATACTGGACTGTTTTATCACTGTAGCACACTTTACTTTTATTATGTTTCTTTGCTGCTGTATTTTGCAACATTAGCAAACCTCTGCCTTCAATTGTGTGCTACTGCCTACTGTAAATGTATTCTAGAATGACTCATGTCTGTGGGAATCCCACATTTTAAAAATAGCTTTATAAAGGTCATACCTCATTCCAAAATACGTCATCAACTATTTTCTTTTGTATCATAAAGTCATTAAATTACCTCATAACGATAAATAGCAAAGTCATATTACACACCTACCCGTGACCCAAATATATCATATAAAGTGCCTTTTGTGTGTGTGTGTTTTATAATGGTCCAACTGTTTTCAAGGACAGACTGGTATTACAATATTGTATATTTTCATTACTAGTCAGACCAAGCTATGACATTTAGTGCAAACTTACTGTAGTTTTAAGAGTATTTTTTTTTTTTAAAGAAGAAAGTTTATTTCAGCTGGTAAATGTTTTCAGATCCTTTTAACTCCTTGTATGCAAATGTAATTTCTAGATATTTTTAAACTTGTGTCGTTTTTATTCTTTGTTATAATGAAATATTTTGTTGACAAAATTATGAATTATATATGATTAATGCAGATCTGCAGTATTTTAACTAAATATTTTCATACATTTCATTGTGCGTTTGCACAATGTATAAAGCAATGTTTTATTATTCCTATTATTAGTAGTGGCTGTTGAGTCTTTTGTTTATCATAATTTTTGTTTATGGTAAATTACACTTTATGCATGGGCAAGTAATGTCTCAAAGTGTTGGCTTTCCCTGGGCTAAAAGTTGCCAAAATTTACTGGCCAGCGATTGTTGCAATAAAAGACATCGGGATCGGAGTCTCCCAGTTCTGTTATGAGCAAGGTTGGTACTGTATTTGTGTTACTGTTTATGTCCAGGTTCTTGCATGCTTCTTTCTTAGGTAAAAATGATCTCAGAAATATCACACGCCCAACTGTCTGTGTGTCTGGTGCTAGCAAAGAACAGGTTCTTCCACAGAAATATCTTTCACCCACATTTCCAGAAAAACAGTTGAGTGTTGCTGTCATTAACTACAACACAGGATCTAACACTCAAACAACTTTTTTGTTACAGTGGATTGTGACCTGCTATGACCCATTCCACATGGAACAAAATGATTTGTACCTGTGCTGAATTAATTCATTTATTTATTTAACACCAATTATTAATTCAAACAGGTAATTATAATAATTAATTAAGAGCAAAACATTTTTGCACTGGTTTAATGGGGTTATGTTAAAGATTCTGGGCCAATTACCCCTTTGTTGAATAACACCAGGAACTCTATCCGACTGATTTCCAACAGCCACTCTATCATAAAGATTATCCCTACTGGTCCCTATGAAATGCTCCCTCACAATGTCTGTACCCTTTTACAGCTACTTTTACCAGCTGATAAAGCATTTAAGATGATAGTGCTCAGACACAGTAGTACACATGTAAGAATACATCATGCACTCACACCTGTCATTGAGGCATTGTGTGTATTATTTGTTGTCCCTTATTTCACCAAATTAAGTGACTGCAGAGCTTAATTGAAGTAATTTCCACTGGCCAAAATACAACTTGTTTGTTTACCGACAGTCCAGAGGTGATGTTGGTGGGAAAGATATGTAGTTCTCAAAGCAACTGCTGAATGGCTGTGCCAATGTGATCATGTAACTTATTGCTAAAAAATATTTTATGTACATTGTGCTACAGTGCCATCTGAAGTGTCTGGAGAGCTACATGCAGTTATCTTTTCAGTGTTCTTTACAAGCAAGGGTGTATCTACAGGTGCAGCTGCTATGGGCCCCCTTTGGGGCCCAACTCACCCCCTGCACCCAGGTATGTGGCTTTCAATTCTAAAGAGTGTGCAACTGTGGGGCAGCACATCTACTGTCACAGACCCGGACAGCTCTGCCTCCCTCTTTCCCCATTGGGTGGAGGTGTGGCTACAAGTTTACCCATTTACCCATGTCTCCTGGAAGGAGCAAAACTCCTAAACCAATTTAATAGTGAATCAAAGCCTTCTTATGTTATACACTATTAGGATTAGGGAGACTATATCTCATTAAAACTATATTATTTTGTTTATACTACTTACTATATGCTAATCAGCATAATGTAATCCTATATGTCAACTAAGCAGGCTAATAGTGCAAACATTAGTTCATTACAAATAATTTGCATAGATGCACATTATTTTGCTGATTAACCATTATGATTGTAAATATTGCTGTGGGGCCCCCATTGGTCTTGCTATACTCCCGCTCAGAAGACGGACTCATTTACACTCCACAAACATCATTAGATGCACCAATTAAACATCAGCTGAATATCCTTCCTTACTTGCACATGCGCAGTATCATGGACAATTTCCTGAGAATATATACACATTTTGCCTGGTTCAACGTGGATCGCAATTGCAACCGCATATGCAGATCTGTCTATAGTGCATACTTTGCATGCGCATGCACCGCAATGCGTGTGCGCAGATTAGCATTGCGATGGCACTGTGATCGTGCACGCTGAAAGAAAGCCATCGCAGAGTGAGTGACAGGACATCAGCATTTGGGGTTGGTACACCATTTCCTGGGCATTCATAAATTAACCACTGTGGTGGTATATGCAGTTTGAGTACTCATTGCGTGTGACAAGAGTTGCAATTTCTGAGACAGGTCAGAGCTACTGTAATTGTGCGTGAGGGTCCAATGTTACTGATGTATACGCAGGACTGCGAGGTTTTACAGATGTGAGAAAGCCGTTGTGGGCATCTCTATGCTGGCCAAGCGGATGCAAACATTAGCATATTTTTGCAGCAGAACTGGGTGTGTGTCACAGTCTGCTCAGGAGGATCTCCTTCTGAGGAGTTGAAAGCTGAGGTCCCGGGTTGAGGAAGGAATCGGAGGTGAGGGGACTGGATGTATGTCCTCCTCATCCACTAGTACCGGATGTTGACGAGACCTGAACAAAGGTGCGGAGTCTAACTTGCTGAGAAGTGTTCACCAGTGACCCCATCATGCGCGATATGGGTATTGAAGCTGCACTCAGCAAGCAGGTTGCGGCCCTTTGGTCAGGTATCCGATACAAGTGGGAAATGGAGGAATGTAACACTGAGGAGGCCCAGGAGAATATACTTCAGTGTGAAGCACTAGTGAGAGCCCTGTACCCTGCTGGTACTGTATTGGCATGATGGAGTAACTTCCCAGAATAGTATACTGGAGGGGAATGGATAAGGCCCACTGCGGACCTAGATGCACCGCTGGCACAGGAGAGTGACACTTGTGTTGTACTCGGGCGGTGTACTGAATACACGGGTTGAGAACCCAGATGCACCGCTGGCACAGGAGAGTGACACTTGTGTTGTACTTGGGTGGTGTACTGAATACACTGGTTGAGAACCCAGATGCACCGCTGGCACAGGAGAGTGACACTTGTGTTGTACTCGGGTGGTGTACTGAATACACGGGTTGAGAACCCAGATGCACCGCTGGCACAGGAGAGTGACACTTGTGTTGTACTCAGGTGGTGTACTGAGTACACGGGCTGAGAAAACAGATGCACCACTGGTACAGGAGAGTGACACTTGTGTTGTACTCGGGTGGTGTACTGAATACACGGGTTGAGAACCCAGATGCACCGCTGGCACAGGAGAGTGACACTTGTGTTGTACTCAGGTGGTGTACTGAGTACACGGGCTGAGAACCCAGATGCACCGCTGGCACAGGAGAGTGACACTTGTGTTGTACTCAGGTGGTGTACTGAGTACACGGGTTGAGAACCCAGATGCACCGCTGGCACAGGAGAGTGACACTTGTGTTGTACTCGGGTGGTGTACTGAATACACGGGTTGAGAACCCAGATGCACGGCTGGCACAGGAGAATCACTTTGAAGAGTAGAGACGGAACACCAGTGATTACTCGTAAGAGGAAAGGAGCAAGGAACCTGGACCGAAGTAATGGCAAGTATACACCAGTAGTAACGACGTTGTACAGGCAACTTCCTGCTGTCCGGAGCCTAGTTATACACCCTAAGGTAGGAGGACAGAGTCAGCTGACAGCAACCACGCTACTATTGGGTAAAGAATTAGTCAGGTGATAACGACTGTCAACAGCAATTATTGGATATCCCACACTCACTAATGCTATTAATTAGCATTTTTGGTATAAACAAAAAAAGAACATCACTACTGTACTATGGGATGCTATAACTTTGTGGTGATGGAGGTCCCAGGGGAGACCTGCTGTAAACATAAAATGGCACCCAAAGATAAGGGGACAGGGCTAACACCCACAGCTGCTAGTGGGAGAAGGGGAGCCTGTAATGGCATGTGGAGGTAGGGGAGATGCACCACCCAGAGCTCCAGGGAGGAAGGGGAGCCAAGTGGCAGATGCTGCCAGAGAGACCGTGGCTGACCACCTCCCAGTCAGAAGAGCAGCCTGAGTGAGGAGGCTGCAAGATTAGGGACGGGCAGACTTGGCCAAAATGCTGGCCAGCAGAAGCTGAGAGATTAGGACGGGCACGACGGGAAAGGTAAAGAAATAATAAGTATATTCTGACCCTTGCACTGGAATAATCCCTTTAAGCAGCTAGTTCACCTATTGGAATATACAGATTCCCATCAAATATTTAATACAATAAAATATAGTGGACCTTAGTGGTGGGATACCTCTATGCAACAAACAAAATTGTACAAAAAATATATTATAAAACCTTCTGATATCAAAACATTTTTTTTTCTTTTTTCAAGGTTGTCACCAATTCAATTTATTACACGAACACAACTCATGTCTACATTTAGGGACACACTTCATAAGTAGCCATGGAGCAGTTAGATTAATGCATTCCTTTATAGTGTTTTTGAAAGTATTCAGAGCACCTGTCCATGGTTGTATACAACATGGCATTTGTGTTATGATAAGAAAGGGGGAGGAAGCGCTCTCTGTTGAGTAGGAGAGGTAAACTTAATGATAATGGGGCCTATTCATCAACACTAAAATAACGTTTTTAAGGACATTTTCCTTAATTAACGTTATTTTAGTATTCATGAAGACACTTAGCACAGGAGATAACACTGATATCTCCTTGCTAAGTCCCCCTGCGATAATTTCCACATTCCCCATACATTAGTATGGGGATGTGGAAATTATGGTATTCATCAAATTCCGAAAATTATGTATTTTCGGAATTTGATGGAGTTACTATCCGCCACTGTGAGGTGGCGAATAGCAAGTAACACTTACCTGTGTCAGCATGTGCAGGTCCCCCGGCGTCTTCCTCAGTCGCTCTGGTCCATCCTCTGGCTCGGCTCCAGTGGCTGTGCTGTCAGGTGTTCTCCCAGAAGAACACAATCAAGTTTAGAAAAAAAAACACCTTTTTTTTTCTTTAAACTACTGTGGTCTGCTGGGAGAACACGTGACAGCACAGCCTCCGAAGCCAGAGGTGCTGAAGCAGGCAGGTAAGTGCGGGGACGGGGGGAGGTGAGCGGGGGGGGGACACAATATTACCGCATCTGGAGGTACTGCTGCACATGCGCTGGTTTTACAGATGTAACAGCGCATGTGCAGCACGGATTACAGCTGCGGTAAGTTAGTGTAGAGAGGGATAACTATCTATTTCCTGAAAAGTTGTCATCACAAAAATGACAGCTTTTCGAAATAGGTAGTTATGGGGAGGAGGAATGATGAATTCCTCCGGTAATTAGGTAGAACTCCATGCGAGTTCTAAACCTAATTACCTCCAGAGAAAGTTTAGGTATAATGAATAGGCCCCAATGCCTGGTTAGAATAATAGTCCCGTGTAACTGAAGCTATTAATAATGGTATAGTCAATAAAGATATATATATATATATATATATATATAGAAGCATGAAGGTGCAGCACTCCCCTCTCAATAAATCAAGCAGAGACCAAAGGATCATTAGAACGTTTCAGTACTTTTAGTACTATCTTCAACCATATGGTTGAAGATAGTACTAAAAGTACTGAAACATTCTATTGATCCTTTGGTCTCTGCTTGATTTATTGAGAGGGGAGTGCTGCACCTTCATGCTTCTATTTATCCCTATGTGAGGGCACCCCTGCAGGATTTGGTTTATTATCTGGAGTGCCGGACCTGGAGACTTATATATATATATATATATATATATATATATATATATTTATATATATATGTAGATTGGCCGGTGGGCAATAACTTGAGGCTGGGGCTTGTTGGTGTACTGTATTAAAGTCTCAGGAGGATATATATAGAAGTCTATATCGGAAACTGGTAGGCAAAAACTGTAGGCAGTAAATTCAGTATAGGTGTGTTATCCAGGTAAGATAGAGATGTCGGTGGTTAAATCCAATATTGTGGTAACTCAGTAGGCAATAACTTGCGGCTGGGTGTTCAAATTGCATCAAAATCAGTCCTCACAATGGTGGTGATTATCTTCTCCTCCCAGTTCACATTACCTCGGAAATATGAGTGCAAAATCAAAGTGACAAGGACACTATATTGCAGGGTGACTTGTAGGTAAGATGGACTTACTTACCAAAGTAGTGTTGCTGCTGGTCCGACACTTCCTTGCAATTCCTCCGGTGGGTACGTGCATGTGAGTGGAAGGGGGTATTCCTGAATGGATATTGAGGCTGAGGCTTGAGAATAGATAAACTGTTTTTATTTTTACCCAGGGGACACTATTCTTATCAAGTGTTTTACCTTGATTATTTTTGGGTACCTAAAGCTCGTCACGTGGTATATTCAACACTTTATTTTTGATGATATCCAATTCCTGCCGTTTGTAGCCCCGACATACAAATTTCTCTACCATATCTTGTAGGGCTTTTTCGACCTGACTTTCCTCAGAAGTACTGCGTCTCACTCTCAATAGCTGAGTATGGTAACCCTTTTCTCAAAGCATAGGGATGAAAGCTGTCATTTCTTAACAGTGTATTTCTATATGTTCCTTTTGTATGTAAAGATGTCAGTGCAGGGGCCGCCAGCCAATCAGGGAGCATCTCCGTCGGAGCAGCTCCCTGATTAGCTGAATGCGGCCAGCCTCTGTCTCCCTTAGACGTCTATGGTGAGAAATCCCCGTAGCCCATCTATGGTGAGAGCCGCTACATAGTAACCGCAAGATTAATTGATGTTAATCTTGTGGTTTACATCAATGATACAATGTCGCGACCCCTACGCATTTTGGCCCCTGTATTTTTAGAACCAGAACAGGCTTTATAAAGCCCAGGGCTGGTTATGCTTTTGGGGAGGGGGTGCACGTCATTTTTTTTTTATTTAAACACATTTTACATAAGTACACACAGAAACATGTACATATCTCATGGATATGTGCATGTTTCTGTGTTAATCTGACCTGCTCAGGATGTACTCGCTAGCCTGAAGCAGGTCTATTATTTGGGGACTTTTGGTAATCTTTTTTTTGCGAGTCTGAAACAGACACTCTATTACATTGGGCGAGTTGATTGTTTTCAATGTGAAAACATCTGGATGCCAGTTTGAGAATGGAGAGTTTTAGTAACTCTGAAAAATGCGAGTTTTAGTGAACAGACACCCTATTACATTGGAGAGTTGTGAAAAATTGCGAGTTTAGCACCAAACTCGCCATTTACCAAAACAGACTACCTATTACATTTGGCCCTATATGTTCATTTATATGTGCAGAGTTATGTACATGAGTCAGTTTATGATGTACGTGTACATATGCTGGACACAAGTTTTGTAATGTGTTTTTATAGTTGTTATGAGTTATGAGCCTATATGATAAATGCACCAGGCAGGAAGTTGCGTCTCCCCATTGGGGCCTGTCAGAACCCAGTTTACATAACAACAATGGAATATATAAATAACACATTCGCTGGTCTGTTTATAGGGATAAAGGCCACAGTCCCTTTTCTTCTTCAAGTTCTATAGTAACATGTCACATCAAAGCTGCAGCTCAGCCATACTAATCCAAGTTCTATAGTAACATGTCACATCAAAGCCGCAGCTTAGCCATACTAAGCGAAGTTCTATAGTAACATGTCACATCAAAACCGCAGCTCAGCCATACTAACCCAAGTTCTATAGTAACAAGTCACATCAAAGCCGCAGCTCAGACATACTGACCCAAGTTCTATAGTAACATGTCACATCAAAACCGCAGCTCAGCCATACTAACCCAAGTTCTATAGTAACTAGGGGTGAGCGGGTTCGGATTTCAGAAATCCGAACCCCCCCGAGCCCCCCCGATCCGAGTCCGATCCGAGTCAGGCTCGACTTTTCCCGCCTGACTCGGATCTGAAATCGAGGCAAAACGTCATCATCCCGCCTTCCGAGTCTCGCAGGTTTTGGATCCTATATAAGGTACCCGCGTCGGCGCCATTTTCTCACTCGGCTGTGGACAGTGAAGAGGGAGGGTGGGAGTTAGGGCTGGCTGGGCTGTGTAGTGTAGTTTAGTGTAGTGCTGCTGTTGTCCACTACTTCAAAGTCCATAGGGGCTGGCTGTGTTGTGCTGTGCTGCTGTTGTTAATAGGGGCTGTGTCCACTACTTCAAAGTCCATAGGGGCTGGCTGGACTGTGTTGTGCAGTCAGTTGTCCATAGGGGCTGTGTCCACTCCAAAGTCCTGTGCAGTGTCCCAGTCCTAAAGGGGTGCTGTAGTGTTGTCGAGGGGGTGCTCTGTCCATCAGGGGTGCTCCCCCCAAGTGCAAAAAAAATTAATATTTTTTTCTGTGTTTGTGAATTGTGTGCGCAGTAGCAGCACGTGCATCAACAAAGTAGTGCCAAGCGTGCGCCTGTGTCATAAGTAAAGGGACGGCTGGCTTGACCATTAAAGGGTGCTGTAATCCCCAAAGGGCACTCCAAACAAAATAAAAAAATATTTTCTGTGTTTGTGAATTGTGTGCACTGTGGCTGCACGTGCATCAACAAAGGAGTAGCGCCAAGGGTGCGCCTGTGTCCCATAAGAAAAGGGACGGCTGGCTTGTCCGTTAAAGGGTGCTGTAACCCCCAAAGGGCACTCCAAACAAAATAAAAAACAATATTTTTTTGTGTTTGTGAATTGTGTGCGCAGTAGCCGCACGTGCATCAACAAAGGAGCAGCGCCAAGCGTGCGCCTGTGTCCCATAAGTAAAGGGCAGGCGGCTTGTCTGTTAAAGGGTGCTGTAACCCCCAAAGGGCACTCCAAACAAAATAAAAAAATATATTTTTTTGTGTTTGTGAATTGTGTGCACTGTGGCTGCACGTGCATCAACAAAGGAGCAGTGCCAAGCGTGCGCCTGTGTCCCATAAGTAAAGGGCCGGCTGGCTTGTCTGTTAAAGGGTGCTGTAACCCCAAAGGGCACTCCAAACAAAATAAAAAAATATTTTCTGTGTTTGTGAATTGTGTGCACTGTGGCTGCACGTGCATCAACAAAGGAGCAGCGCCAAGCGTGCGCCTGTGTCCCATAAGTAAAGGGCCGGCGGCTTGTCTGTTAAAGGGTGCTGTAACCCCCAAAGGGCACTCCAAACAAAATAAAAAAAATATTTTCTGTGTTTGTGAATTGTGTGCACTGTGGCTGCACGTGCATCAACAAAGGAGCAGCGCCAAGCATGCACCTGTGTCCCATAAGTAAAGGGCCGGCTGGCTTCTCTGTTAAATGGTGCTGTAACCCCCAAAGGGCACTCCAAACAAAATTCAAAAAATATTTTCTGTGTTTGTGAATTGTGTGCACTGTGGCTGCACTTGAATCAACAAAGCAGCGCCAAGCGTGCACCTGTGTCATAAGTAAAGGGCCGGCTGGCTTGTCTGTTAAAGGGTGCTGTAACCCCCAAAGGGCACTCCAAACAAAATAAAAAAATATTTTCTGTGTTTGTGAATTGTGTGCACTGTGGCTGCACGTGCATCAACAAAGGAGCAGCGCCAAGCGTGCGTCTGTCTGTTAAAGGGTGGTGTAACCCCCAAAGTGCACTCCAACAAAAATAAAACATTTTCTTTTGTGTTTGTGAATTGTCTGCACTGTACGTGCATCCTCAAAGCAGAAGCGCCAAGCGTGCGTCTGTCTGTTAAAGGGTGGTGTAACCCCCAAAGTGCGCTCCACAAAAAATAAAAAATTCTTCTTTTTTTTCTGTCTTTGTGAATTGTGTGGGCTGTAGCTGCACGTGCATCAACAAAGGAGCAGCGCCAAGCGTGCGCCTGTGTCCCATAAGTAAAGAGCCGGATGGCTCATTTCTTAAAGGGTGGTGTAACCCACAAAGTGCACTAGTCTCCAATAAAAATAAAAAATTATTTCCTGTGTTTGTGTGCACCTTAGCCGCACGTATATATCAATATAACATAAATGGAGGACCAAACTTTCTCCGATAAAAATAAAATAGGGAAAGATCAAGAACCACTTCCTCCTAGTGCTGAAGCTGCTGCCACTAGTCATGACATAGACGATAACATGCCATCAACGTCGTCTGCCAAGGCCGATGCCCAATGTCATAGTAGAGGGCACATACAATCCCAATTGACAAAGTTCAGGAAAATTACCTTGAAAAAAACATTTAAATCATCTGAAGAGAAACGTAAACTTGCCAATATGCCATTTACGACACGGAGTGGCAAGGAACGGCTAAGGTCTTTCCCTATGTTCATGACTAGTGGTTCAGCTTCACATGACGATCGAAGCCCTCCTCCCGCTAAAAAAATCAAACGAGTTAAGCTGGCAAAAGCACAGCGAAGAACTGTGCGTTCTAAGAAGATATCACAAATCCCCAAGGAGAGTCCAAGTGTGGTGGCAGTTGCGATGCCTGACCTTCCCAGCACTGGACGGGAAGAGGTGGCTCTTTCCACCATTTGCACGCCCCCTGCAAGTGCTGGAAGGAGCACCCACAGTCCACTTGCTGATATGCAAATTGAAGATGTCACTGTTAAAGTACAACAGGATGAGGATACTGGTGTAGCTGGCGCTGAGGAGGAAGTTGGCGAGGAGGATTCTGATGGTGATGTGGTCTGTTTAAATAAGGCTCCGGGGGAGACAGTTGTTGTCCGTGGGATGAAAAAGCCCATCACGGTCATGCCTGGGCAGAAGACCAAACATTCCACCTCTTTGGTCTGGCAATATTTCTATCCAAATCTGGACGACAACTGTCTTGCCATATGTACCATATGTAAAGGTGAAATAAGTAGGGGTAGGGACGTTAACCACCTAGGAACATCCTCCCTTATACGGCACCTGCAGCGCGTTCATAAAAAGTTACTGTCAAGTTCAGAAACTTTGGCTAAGACAGTAAGCAGTCCAGGGACACCTAAATCCCGTTGTCCTGTTATATCCAAGCGCCTGCAAACCACACCTTCAACTCCCTCCTCGTCAATTTCCTCCTTAGTCAGGATCGGAAGTAGTCCTGCAGGCCATGTCACTGGCATGACTGACTCTCCTATCCAAGATTCCTCCGGAGGATCCTGCATTGCTACGCCTCCTGCTGCCGCTGCTGCTGTTGCTGCTGCTGGGAGTCGTTCATCATCCCAGAGAGGAAGTAAGAACACCACTACTTTTACTAAACAATTGACCCTCCAACAGTCCTTAGCAAGGAGGATGAAATACGACAGCAGTCATCCTGAAGCAAAACGTATAACTGAGGCCTTGACTGCTATGTTGGTGTTAGACGTGCTTATGGTATCCGCCATTAGTGCAGTGGGATTTAGACAATTGATGGAGGTAGTGTGTCCCCGGTTCCAAATCCCGTTTAGATTCCACTTCACTAGGCAGGCGATACCGAGACTGTACAGAAACGTCAGAAAAAGTGTCCTCAGTGTCCTGAAAAATGTGGTTATACCCAATGTCCACTTAACCATGGACATGTGGACAAGTGGAACAGGGCAGACTAAGGACTATATGACTGTGACAGCCCACTGGGTAGATGTATCACCTTACGCAGCAACAACAGCAGCGTCACCAGTAGCAGCATCTCAGAAACGCCAGCTCGTTCCAAGGCAGGCTACGCTGTGTATCACCGGTTTCAGTAAGAGGCACACCGCCGACAACCTCTTAGAGAAAATGAGGGAAATCATCACCCAGTGGCTTACCCCACGTAGACTCTCCTGGGGAGAGCCATTCAAGCCTATACATCCACCTATGACATAGACAAAGGAGGGGGTATGCACCTGACTCAAGCGCAGTGGAGAATGATTTCCATGTTGTGCAAGGTTCTCCAGCCCTTCGAACTTGCCACACGTGAAGTCAGTTCAGACACTGCCAGCTTGAGTCAGGTCATTCCCCTCATCAGGCTTTTGCAGAAGCAGCTGGAGAAAGTGAAGGAGGAGCTAAGACGGAGCGATTCCACTCAGCATGTGGGACTTGTGGATGAAGCCCTTCATTCGCTTTGCCAGGATTCCAGGGTGGTCAATCTGTTGAAATCAGACCACTATATTTTGGCCACCGTGCTCGATCCTAGGTTTAAAGCCTATGTGGTGTCTCTCTTTCCGGCCGACACAAGCTTGCAGAGGTGCAAAGACCTGCTGGTGAAAACACTGTCAGCTGAAGCAGAACATGACACGTCAACAGTTCCTTCTTCATTTTCTCCTGCAACTGGGGCTGCCAGGAAAAAACTTAGGTATCCTAAGCAACCCGCTGGTGGTGATGCAGGGCAGGCAGGACCAAGTTTGGACATCTGGTCCGGACTGAAGGACCTGGCAAATTTTCTGACATGTCTACTGTCACTGCATATGATACTGTCACCATTGACAGAATGGTGGAGGCTTACATTGGTGACAGCATCCAAGTAGGCATGTCAGACAGTCCGTACCTGTACTGGCAGGAAAAAGAGGCAATTTGGAGGCCCCTGTACAAACTGGCTCTATTTTACCTGAGTTGCCCCCCCTCCAGTGTGTACTCCGAAAGAGTGTTTAGTGCAGCCGGGAACCTTGTCAGCGAAAGGCGTAGGAGGTTGCTTCCACAAAATGTGGAGATGATGCTTATAAAAATGAATTATCAACTCTTCCAGGGAGACCAGCCTCCAGAACGTACAGAGGGACCTGTGGTGGTGGATTCCAGCGGGGACGAGTTAATACTCTGTGAGGATGAGGATGTACACAACACTGAAGAGGGTGAGGAATCGATGAATGAGGAGGATGAGGACGACATCTTGCCTCCGTAGAGCCAGTTTGTGCAGGGACAGATTAATTGCCAGCTTGTTTTGTGGGGGCCCAAACGAACCAATCATTTCAGCCACAGTCGTGTGGCAGACCCTGGCGCTGAAATGATTGGTTTGTTAAAGTGTGCATGTCCTGTTTATACAACATAAGGGTGGGTGGGAGGGCCCAAGGACAATTCCATCTTGCACCTCTTTTTTTCTTTGCATTATGTACTGTTTGGGGCCTAGTTTTTCAAACTGCCATCCTGTCTGCCACTGCAGTATCACTCCTAGATGGGCCACGTGTTTGTGCCGCCCACTCGTATCTCCTAGCATAATCATCCAGCTACCTCGGTGCAACCTTTTGGACATAAAAACACTATTGTGAGGTCTGAGGTGTTCAGGATAGACTGGAAATGAGTAGAAATTAAGGTTATTGAGGTTAATAATAGCATAGGAGCAGAAAAACCACAAATTCTGTGATTTTAGCTGTTTTTATGCTTTTTAAAAAAAAATACAGATCCAAAACACAAAACCCAGAACCCAAAACACGGAAGGGTGGTTTTGGCAAAACCAATCCAGATCTAAAACACGAAGAAAGATCCAGATCCAAAACCAAAACACGAAAAGTGGCCGGTGCACACCCCTAATAGTAACATGTCACATCAAAGATGCAGCTCAGACATACTAACCCAAGTTCTATAGTAACATGCCACATCAGTGGTGTAACTTCATCCCAGTTCCCCCGAGGCAAGATAAGTGTTGGAGCCCCCTCCAAACTTAAAAGTGCTATCAAGAAAAAAATAAAAATAAAAATAAATAAATATACATATATATATATATATATATATATATATACATATATACATATATATATATATATATATATATGTGTGTGTAACACTGGAAGTGTATCTGGTCTGTCTTATTATTACACTATTTCTACATGCTTTTTAGTGTTTAGACGCCAGCTTCGCCTCGCACCATGAAAACTTTCACCAGCCCTATGCTAGGTGTATTATCATCCATCTGAATATGGCCTCCAATGTGAGCAATTTAGCGTCTCTATACTGTACACAAGCAACGTCATCAACACACCCATACTACATTACATCTGTGTCTTCTTAGCCAACTGCCTGTGTCTGTATCTGTATTGCAGCGCTGCACGAAGCAACCACGGTGCAACTCAGCCGCATTCGCAGACGAAAAACATTGTACAAGAAAAAATAAACACATTGGCTCCCACAGGAAAAAAAATACACCTTAGCCCCCAAATAAAACAATGAACTGTGTAGAGGGCAGAGGGGAGGAAGGGTAGGGAGTGTATGTCCTAGCTTGGGGGTGGGGATGTCGTAGGGTGTATGTAACCGGGCCTAGGGGTGTGGTAGTCAGTGCACATCTCTGGGGCCAGGGAGGGGGCAGGTACTGTATGTCCCTGAGCTGGTGGGTACTGTATACATAGGGGGCCTGGGGTAGGACAGGTTACAGGTATGTTCTGTAGGTGGGAGTAGTGGTTAGTGTGGGCCAGGGGGCAGGGTTGGTTAGCCTATTACCCCCCAACAGAGCCAGCACTTGGTGCACAAGCTCCTTACACTCCGAGCCCGCTGGGGACAGACAGGGCCTTAGAGAGCCCAGCCGGGTCCAGGTAAAGGAGGGGGTGTGGCCTAATCACGGGAGGTGTGGCCATGCCCCCTGTGCTGTGCGCTGTGGAGGGGGCACTGTAAGCCCCCCAGCTCGGCGCTAAGAGGGGGGGGCGCGATCAGTGTGATCGCTCCCTCCCACAGCCATAGGAGACTGCTCCAGCTGCTGCAGCAGCCGCGAGCAGTCTCGCACTTCAGCCCAGCACAAGTTGTTTTTACTAAAATAAAGTGAAAAAGGGTGTTTTCACACCCTTTTCACATTATTTTAGTTTCACCTGTAGTTACTATAGGGCAATTGGAGTAGAATTAGTAAAATTCTACTCCAACCCCTAATTATCACTTATTTTTAGTAAAGCAGATCGCATTTCCCATAATTGTAATGGGAAATGTGATCCGACCATAGTTACTAAAAATAAATTGTAAAAAAATACCGGGGAAAGCCCTGTGATAATAACGCCACCTGGAGGTGGCGTTATCCAGGGTCTCCCCTGGTTACTGGGCTCCCACTCTGCTCTAACGGGGAGAGCAGAGGCGGGAGTCGGTCCCAGTAATCAGCTGTGTGGTCTAAATAGACCGCAAGCTGATTGCTGTAAAAAAAAGAAAAAAAAAAATTAAACATTTTTTTTTTACTTACCTGAATCCAGGGATCGGGCCTCCGGTGAATGCTCCTCTCCGGTCAGCTGGTCTCCCACAGTGCACTGCTGCCCGGTCATCAGGTGATCGGGTCCCAGTGCAGTATGGGAGATCACCTGATCGGGAAGCCCGGAGAAGATCACCGGAGGCCAGGAAGATGCAGGTCAGTGTAATGAAGGGATGGGGGGGGGAGGGGAGGGAGGAGGGGTCCGCGATCGCGGGGGGTGGGGCTTAGCACCAGGGGCTGGGCTTAGCATCGGTTGGGGGGTAGCAGCGACGGTGGGTCGGCACATGCGCGGGCTCTTAGTCGCGGTATTTTTTCCGAAAATACCGCGACTAGAGTGCGGATGGGATCCGCAGGGACAGAGCTTTATCGCAAGCTCTGTCCCTGCAAGGGATTTATAGTAAATCCCTGTGATATTGCCTGAATTCGCAATGCGAATTCACTCGGTAATATCATACTACAATCCGCATTCAATATGCGGATTGTAGTAAATAGAGCCCTAAGAGAGGAAGAGGCCCGTGTGCAGGTTCCGTGCGGACCCTTCCTCTATGAGTCTACTGCGTATGCTCGGGTCTATGGGAACAAGTTGCCCATGCCATGTTCCTGGTAATTTTTTGTACTGCGCATGCGCAAATCCCTGGGAAGATGGAGGCAGCACTATTTTCCTGGGGATTTGCACAGTGCTGACAGGGCACTCTGGAGAGATAAGTATACTACATGGGTATAGGGTGTGCGGTGTAACTCAGGGGCCCGTGTGTACTACACACCCTGCACCCATTACAGATAATCCACTGGAGGGGCGGTAGTCTGGAGCTTTGCCTAGGGCAGCAAAAATCTAGCACCGGCCCTGCCTGCAGAGTCACAAATACTTGGATGATAAACTGCGGTCTGGCCGGCTGTGTCACCGAACAATAATAGCGTAGCTAGCACAGTTAAAAAAAATTAAAAAAAGATCTTTTTATTTTTTGTGGAATGATAATTATTCATTTTAACTTGGATTTTTTTCACAATAGGGAAGAGCACCCTGGATTGACAGAGCACCCATGGACGACACAGCACCCCTTTATGAACTGCAGCCCTAGCCTCTTGATTGACAACAGTGACACAGCAGCACCCTCCACTTTATGTACTGCAGCCCCAGCCCAACAACACTACACACTTAAAAAACAGAGAAGAACAGAGCACGTCTGTTCTGTACACTCTCCACAGCCGGAGTGAAAATAACGACCTTTATAGAATCCAAAACCCACGAGAATCCAACAGCGGGAGGATGACGTTTTACCTCGTTTTCGGATCCGAGTCAGGCGGGAAAACTCGAGCCGACTTGGATCCGACTCGGAATTGCAATGTTTGGGTGGGTACAGTTCTTGGAAAACCGGACCCCAGGGTCGTCTCTAACTATAGGCTAAATGGGCAGTTGCCCAAGGGCCCCAGGATTCCAAGGCCCGTGGCTGATCGCACCCCTACCCCCCATCGCATAGCTGCCACCGCTGATAGTCCTGCATGGGGAGGAGGCAGAGGTGGGTACCAGCTCAGGGGGGAACTAGCGGCGGTGCAGCCGGTGCATTGCATCGGGGCAAGCTGTGGTGCAGGGTCCCATAGCCATTGCTGCACCCCCGCTAGTGTCCCCCGGGCCCAAGTGTAGGGCAGACCGCAGTGAGAGCGGTCTGCCCTACACAGATTACAAACACACAGCCACCAGCGGCGGCTGTGTGTTTGTTATAGCAGCCAATGAGTGTCAGACAGACTCTCATAGGCTGCTGCGTTGTCCACGGAGGGAGCCGGCTGGAACTCACTCATGAGCTCCACCTTCCGGCTCCTCCTGCAGCAGGTGATGGGCGAGACGTCATGACGCCTCTCCCATCCTATAGTGTAGAGCGAGAGCTGGCCCAGAGGAGTGGACAGCGGCGGTCGTTGGCAGGAGTGGGGATCAGGTAAGTTGCTTTTTTTTTGTCTGTGTGTACGGGGGCATAGGGGGGAGTGCTACTGGGGGCACTGTATGGGGATGGTAGCTGCTACTGTGGGTACTGTATGGGGGGACTGCTACTGGGGGCAATACATGGGGGGATTACTACTGGGAGCACTGTTATGGGGTTCAACTACTGGGGGCACTATAAAGGGGGGATTACTACTGGGGGCAATGCATAGGGCAGATTACTACTGGGAGGACTGCATAGGGGGGATTACTACTGGGGGCAATGCATAGGGGGACTACTACTGGGGGCAATGCATAGGGGGACTACTACTGGGGGCACTGCATAGGTGGGATTACTATTGGGGACACTGCATAGGGGAACTACTACTGGGGGCACTGCATAGAGAGACTACTACTGGGGGAACTGCATAGACTGTATAAGGGGCACTACTGGGGGCACTGCATAGGAAACTTGTTGTACTGTACATGTTCAGACTGTGAATTGTGTTTTTTCACTGTAAATGACTTCTGTTTTTCTGCCGATAGCCAACACCCCCCCTCCCCCCGGCACAGCCTCCACTGATAGCATCCCATCCCAGGCAGAGGATTGTTTAATAGGGGCTCCAGTGCACTGCTTTGCCCAGGGGCCTGCACTGCTGTTAAGACAGCCCTGCCGAACCCGCTCATCTCTAAATAAAATATGTGTGTGTGTGTAAATATATAATGTAAATATTCATCGAGTGTTAGTCACCGGCCACGATACCGGCCGCCCTAGTTAGCCAGTGTAGCGCCGACCACAGTGTGTGCGGTCAGCGCTACACATTTACACAGGACCGGCGCTAGGTTTCCCAGCACCGGTCCTGTGCTGCACAGCTTAGCCCCTTCCCTCCCCCTGAGCGCTTGCCCAATAGCGCCAGGAGGAGGGTGGCAGGCGGGCGGGCTCAAGCTCTGCTAACACACACATCGCCGCAGTGCTGGCGATGTGTGTGTTAACCAGCAGCCAATTAGAGTCAGACGACTCTCATTGGCTGCTGCTGCTACTGCACACACATCACCGCCGAGCGGCAGTGATGTGTGTGCGAATCAGCAGCCAATGAGGTCAGACAGACTCTCATTGGCTGCTGCTGCACACACATCACCGCCAGCGCTGGCGGCGATGTGTGTGTTAAACAGCAGCCAATGAGAGTCAGATAGACTCTCATTGACTGCTGCAGCTACAGTGGCCACTACAAGAGCCGGCTCCTGCAGTGGGTAGTGGGAGGGATGTCCATAATGCAGAGCGCGCCAGTCCGGGAGGATTGATGTGCGGACGGTGGCGGGAGCCGGATCGTGAATTCAGGTAAGTATTTTACTTTTCTTTATTAATTAATGTCAGTGTGTATTTATTGGGGGGGGACAGGGACTACTACTGGGGGCACTGCTTCGGGGGGGAGACCACTACTAGGGGGGGCACTATTACTAAGGAGGGAGACTACTACTGGGGGCACTGCTTCGGGTGGGGAGACCACTACTAGGGGGGGCACTATTACTAAGGAGGGGGACTACTACTGGGGGCACTGCTTTGGGGGGGATACTACTGGGGCACTGCATTGGGGGGGACCACTACTGGGGACTATTACAGGGGGCACTGCATCAAGGGGGACTCCTACTGGGTCCACTATATAAAGGGCACTGTATAGGGGAAACTACTACTGGGGACTACTACTGGGGGGGCACTACTGGGGACTACTACTGGGGGGCCACTACTGGGGGGGGACTACTATTGGGGGCACTGCATCAAGGGGGACTCCTACTGGGGGACTATATAAGGAGCTTACCACTGGGGGGACTGCACAGGGGGGACCACTACAGGGGGCACTGAAAAGGGAGAACCACTACAGGGGGCACTGCATAGGGGGGATAACTCCTGGGGGCACTGTATAAAGGGCACTGCATATGGGGGATCACTACTGGGGGGCTGCATATGGGAGATCACTACTGGGGGCACTGTATAAGGGAAACTAATGGCGGGCTGCATAAGGGGGACTACTACAGGGAGAACTGTGTAAGGGGCACTACTGGAGGCCTGCATAAGCGAGACCACTACTGAGGGCATTGTATACTGGGGGTACTATAAAAGGGGTACTACTGGGGGCCTGCATAAGGGGGACCACAACTAGGGGCACTGCATAGGGGGGACTGTATAAGGGGCACTGCATAGGGGGGACTGTATAAGGGGGACTGCATTTAGGTGCAAACGGAAAGAAATGTTCTCAGTGACAAGAAAGGGGTGTGTGTCATGTTGACACGTCCCATTTTTCAGTGTCAGTTCCACCCCATTTTTTAACGCGCACGCCTACGGCGCGCGCACATGGGGGGGCTCCATTTGCAAATTTGCCCTGGGCTCCAAATATCCTAGTTACGCCACTGTACTGTAGAAATACATCGCTGTTATATATATATTGTGACACAGTTAGGTTAGGGGGTCCCTCTCCTGGGTAGAGGACTCCTTCCTTGCACACACACACAGCAGCAGGGAAGCAGCACACCAGTCTGGATGCAAGTACAAGCTGGTCGGTGCCAGTCTTTATTGTACAATGTCAGAAACAAACATAAAGAAAACATAAACATAAATCCTAGCCCTGTCGGGGCACTAACTTCACAGGTAGTTCCCTCACTACCAGAACCTGGCAGGGCCTAATGCCCTCGCCAGCAACAAAGCACAGCACAGTACTCACAGATAGGTTTTTCAAGTGTCTCTGAGCAAACTCCCTGCCTGCTCTCCCAGATGAGACACTCAGCCCTAAACACACTAGGCTTATATTGGCCACTCTCAGGTGGAAAACTAACAAGCCTGTTACCAGGCTGCGAGAACCAAAACCTGGAGTGGCCGTGGGTGGAGCTCTCCCTCTCCTCTCACCCACAACCCCCAGGTCCCAAACCGGCTTTTCAAAAAACCGAACTCAAGCCTGCTACACTGCAGACTTTCTCCTGGGGGTTTAAAACACAAAAGACAGGAATCTGGGACAAATGTGCCTGCCACAGACCACTTTACCAGTGATCCTATCACAATAAATATATATATATATATATATATATATATATAAATAAATAAAAATCACTGTGTTTCTGCTCAGTGTAAACTAAAAAGGTAATTGCTGTGGCTGCCATTTGACACACAGAAATGTGAAAAGCCGGCAGGAACTGCAACATTTTCCTATGATTTTAGTCAGGTTGTCTAGGATTAAAGAACTGATTAATAGCAGATACACTGTGTGCATACAAGGTGAACATATACTTTATAGTATGTATAGACCTTTATTGTATATAAATAATGTACATAATAAAATATACATTTTAGACAATCCTATAACTACAAAATTGGGTGGTCTTTTTCTTTTAAACAGATCTTCTGTGTCTGCTTAAATAAAGGATAAATCCTTTGAAAATGTGTATTATATGTTAAATTAAATATATAAAAATCTAAAATCCTATTAAGCCTCCATGAACTGTGAATCTAGCTCTCAGCTGTATGTACTGTACATTTCTTCCAATTAGAGTCATACTTGCCAGCTCTCCCGAAGGTCCAGGAGAGTCCCGAATTTGGGGGGGTGCTCTTCCAGCCTCCCATCAAAGTTGGCAAGTCTGCCTTTACTGGCCACTTCCCAACTGAAATGGGCAACTGTGAGGTTGGATGGTGCAATTCTCATTGAATAGCATCATTCTTGCCCACCTCCCACTGTAAAATACCGCAAATGAAGGTTTAGAACAACGGGGTTGTAGCGGCTAAGATGACGTTTAGCCCACGCCCCGTACTGTAAAATGCAGTGAATCATGGCATATAACAGTGGGGAATGGGGTCACAATGACGAGTGTGTGGGCCACACCACCCTCTCATCTGATACAGTTGCCCCACAAGGACTCTCTTGGAAGGGTTTTTTAAGAAGTCTGCAAGTATAATTAGACTAATGGCACAAATGTTTTTTTGGAAGTGCTGCAATACTAGTCTAAGGGCACAATAGCTAGATATTGCGTGGGAGCAAAAGAAACAATCTTGTATCCAGTGGCGTATCTATAATGGGTGCAGTGTGTGTGGGGCACACGGGCCCCCGTGTCCAGGGGTCCCCGCACCACACACCCTGCAACCATATTTGTTTAAACGTATCTGTCCGTGGTTCCACGTCAGGTGTCAGCACTGCTCAGAACACAGGAAAATGGCCGCCCCCTGTGGTATCTCGCAACTGCAAGGTACCAATTAATTGGCTTGCCGGCACTGCTCATGCCTCTGCAGCCATAATGAACTACTGCCCCACAATTCACCAGGCTCATCTAGGGAGATGGGCACATGCACAGCTGGAAGTGACAGTTATAGAGAGAGAGAGGACAGTTAGTGACTGTTATGGAGGGTACACATGGTCAGAATTTCTGGTAGATATGAACGATAACAATTGTAGAAATCATTACATCGTTCATATTGTTGACATGTTTGGCATACATCGGCGAACAATGCGCGTGCCCATATGTCAGATAACGATATCTGCTATCGACTGTGTTTGCAGTCAGATTTGGACAATATCATTCATTTAAGTACTGTCAGGAATCATTCATCGTTGATCTAGCAAGTCTGACCATGTGTATGCACCATTGCAGTTGAGTCAGAGCTGGACAAGGAGGTGCTGGGTGATCTGCACATCAAGGTGTGAGGGAGAAAGACATCTCCAGGACTTGGCAGCGGGATTACACACAGCCGCTGAGAGTAAGAAAAAAGGAGAGATCAGTGAACAGAGAAAGGAGAGTGAGGAAACAGCATAAAGCAAAAACTGTTTGGATTCCAAACAACTCTATATCCAGAGTCACTTACATTTATTACAGCGAGCCTGCAGTTGTCATCATACCTGACTTTGTCCAAGTTTAGAGGGAGAGCTGATTCACTAGCGATACTCAAAACTAGGTGAGAACATTTAAATTATTAGTAATTATGCATGCTGTTTGTTACTCCCTTGTACAAGCTTCTATGAGTTCTGTATATGCATAAAGAACACTAGTCTAGTGGTTCCCAAACTCAGGATACACGGTTCAACTGAAGCTGAAGCAGGCCCAGAGTTACCTTGTTGGGGAAGTCTCCTATTAACAACAGCTCTTCACCAGACCGCACCCATCAGAGAGTCAAGGATTCCCCATACACAGAGATGCAACTCAGTTCAGATGCAATATAACAATAATATTTATTCCACAATCTGATGTAATAATAAAACCCGTTGCAGTTGGATAATCAAGATAAAGTAAAATATTTTGCAGGAGAATCTAAAAAAAATGCATTCACAGTTTCAACAAAACATTGGATCAGCAATAGTAAATAGGCCTTTAATAATATTTATATGTTTCAAAGATATTTACAAATACAGTGCACCCAAATGCTAAAGGTTCTATACAAAATTAAAGTAGATGATCACATATCAAATAGTAGCCTAGTGCACCCACTATTCATAAACCAGGAATCAGTTAATTAAAAGTACAGTATAGCCCAGCACATCAATAGCAATAAATTATTTAAGTTGTCTTCCAGTCAAGGCACCCTAACAATCCAGATTTTAGGGATATCCATGCTTGTGCATAAATGGTATAAATCAAACTGACTGATGTACTAATTTAGTCACCTGTGCTTAGGTATGGATATTCTGAAAACCTGGACTGTTAGGGTGCCTTGAGGACTGAGGGCCTGATTCTGCAAGGATCGCAGTTGCTAATATGCATGAAATCGGCCATTTGTTGCGTACTGCGCATGCGTATGCATCGCAATGTGTGCGCGCGAACTGGCCACTGCGATCGGGAATGTGAGCGCAGTGACTACACAGACCCATCACAGAGTGATTGACAGAAAGTGTCATTTGGTAGTGGTGTCAGGGGGGTGATCGGTGAAACGTAGGTGTGCCAGTGCGTTTGAACGCCATTGCAGGAGCGGGCATAAATTATCCACTGTGATACCTTACGCAGCCTGAGGCTTGATAGCGTGCACTGAAGTAAGTATAGGTCCGATGGTACTCGATTGTACCGATGATTTTGCAGTCTTGCTAACCATTACGGATGTGCGTGTAGGTGAAATGGGCGTCCTTATGTAGTGCTGCGACAGCATTGTGATCGCTATGGATTAGCATACTATTGCAGTTGAACTGCGTGCGTACGCTATATTGCGATCCGTAGTGAATCAGGCCCTCTGAGCAGTACATACAGCATACAATTATTACCCTTACCACTTTGGGGTATTTAATCCCTATTTTCCAATATCAGTCTAGGCTCAAGAGCCCAGGTCTATTTATGAATTCGAGTGGGGAGGGGGGATAGGGATGATGACACATTTCTTTCAAAATACAACCATTTGTTAAAACTTTCAGCAAACAAAACCTGCACAGATCATAGTGATTTGTGCAGGGCTTCCACTATGCAGCAGATTGATGGCAGGTTTGCTGTGGTATAGAGGTTTCAAATCCAACGGGTATCGATGCCACAGTTTGGTCATAGTCAAAATCAATCCTTAGTAATGATGGATTTTAAGGCTGCAATCCAACGTCGATCCCCTTTGACACCCATTGATTTCTCAGGGTTTGAAAACAAAGGCAAACCGGATGTTTAGTAAATTTATCCCATAGGGCCGGATTCAATTAGATGAGAAATCGGGCGAAATTGGCCAATTTCGTGACAAATTATCGCACCTGCGATAATCAGAGAGTGCAAAATAGGTGAAAAGTTTTCACCATCTCAGACAAGTTGAAAAAAATGCAAAATCCCTATTTTTGCCTAAAAATGTGGGGATTTCTTTCAGAACTTTTTGGACATCCCCCCTAATGATAAATTACCCCAAAAGGTTTTTGTAATCAGGCAAAAGATGACCGGTCAAATTTTGGGTGAAAAAAAAAAACTATGAAAATGGGTTTGATGTAATGGGTCTGGTATTTTGGGGGGGATATATGAATGCATCAAGTATTTTAAACATTGCAAGTGGTAGCAGCAGTTGTTTTTTTCAATGGTTTTTAAAAGTGCTCTCTTACAACACGAAAATATACCTGCATACTCGTTTTTTTAAATTTTTTCATATACGCAAATTAACGCCCACCGACGCAATTTAAGTGCCCTAAATACTTTTTTTTTATTGCGGCCAATAATACACTTCTAAATTAAGTTGCGATGTATGTCAGGCATTTTTTGGGGTACAGACGCAATTTCCCAATTTCAGACCTGTACTGACTTTTTCGGCTATTTTCACCTGTTCTTTTTATTGCACCTACCCATTTTCGACAGTTTTTTGGCGAAAATGGGAGCACATATGTGAAAATTGGTTGATATCGTCAGCAAAATCGGATGATTTTATCGCTGGTGAAATTGGACGATTTTATCGCTGGCGATAAAATCGAGCAATTTTGCACCTAATTGAATCTGACCCTTAGTCTTCAATCAAATGATTAAGCTACAATTGTAAAAATGTATTTCACTATCAGAAGCAAGGAGCCTGAACAATTAGTGGTATATCATTATATCACTGAGCAAATATTTGGAATTATGGGGCTGATTCAGAGGTGGATGCTATTAACACAGGGAATGGAATTGTATTGCCGGCGGCTGTATATAAATCCAGACGCAGCTGGCAGAAGGGAGGAAATCCCGACAGCAGAAGTAAGTACAGCTAACCCTCCCCTCTCCCCCCCAACCCCCCTAACCTCCCCCCCTAGTGCCTAATCCTAACCTCCCCCCGTTAGTGCCTAACCCTAACCTCCCCCTGTTAGTGCCTAAACCTAACTCCCCCTCCTCGCACCCTAAACCTAACCCTCCCAGGGGGGTGCCTAATCCTAACCCCCCCTTCCCCAGGCCTAACCCTAACACTCCTCGGGTGGTGCCTAATCCTAAGTACCCCTGGGATGCCCTAAACCTAACCCCCCCACGGCTAAGAGGACCCATTCTTACCTCGTTCAGGCCCGCATCGTTCTGCATTCCGGCGTCGGGATTATGACAGGCATCGGTATCATGACGCCTGTCAAAACTCCCTAGCCGGCATTCCGGCATCCCTTAACACAGCTGCTGCATCTTTGTACACAGCGGCTATGCTAAAATATGGAAATGTCCCAGGAGGCCTCCTTACAGCCTCTCTGATCCACTGCTGCTGTCTTCAAAGATGCAACATTGAATCAAACTGCATATAAATCTGACATCTGCGTAACCCTCTCATTAGTCAGGATGTCTGGTGAGATTACGCTGCCAGGACCAGTGAAGTTGCGCCCGAGGATGCAGCCGCTGGCTTTGGCATGGCCGGAAAATGGGACCATTGCCCCCATTTTCTGGGGTTCTTCCTGTTGCCGCCCCCAAATGCCAGTAGCATGTCAACCATGCTGTGGTGTTTGAGGCACTGCAAGCGACAGCGCAGACCCAAATCTGCACAAGTGCAATGCGGCTCCTGCATTCTCAAAACATCGGAGATTTGCATAGAAATCATGTATACATAAATCTCTGAAATAGGCCTAATATCTTAATACTGAGTATATGGCTTCCCACTCCAATACATTGCGGAATCACTGCCTCCATCAATACAACATTGCTCAGTCTATTAGATCAGGGACAGGTTGGGGCTGCTAAGCAGCCCTGGCAGTCCCCCTGTGTGTGTGCAAAAGGGGCATGGCCTCACCTCAAAGGGGCATGGGCTCACCTCATGGGGGCATGCCGCAAGTCACTGGGGCATGGTCTTTCATTATCCCCAGCTGAGCAGAGGTGGGGCTGCTCGGCCGGGGTTAGACGCAAGACTGGCTCCATCTGGCATTTGCCAGAAGTGCCAGATGGGCAGTCCGGCCCTGTATTAGATCATTGCTAATTTTTCACTTCCATAATAATGACCCCTTCTATAATATATCTGTATACGGAAATAGCCTAAAATAGATATAACTAGTTGAAAATAATAAATTAAACCCATATATACTGCTCCGATACAGTTTATATGGGGTTATGATTGTGCTGCTATGACACTATTGCTTACAAACAGCTATGATATTTATAGACTCTTTTAAAGGCTACTAGTCAAGACATACTTTACTAATATTCAGGTACAGTATTTGTACCAAGTAAATAATAATACTGTCCAAGAGGATTTCTAACTTTTCCCTTTATAATTTAGTAGATAATAAACATAAAAAATAAATTTATAAATACATTTATATCTGCACCTATACTTCACATTTTCTTTCCAAGTTTTCTTTTTAATATAGGATTTTGCTGTGTTAACATATAGGAGAATTATAGGACAACTCCTGAAATGTTCAATGCATATTTAGTAAAAGATAATTTTTAATACAGTTATTAATAGGTAATAATATATGAGAGCTGAGTCCAGTGGCGTAAGTTCAGCCCAGACACCCGGAGGCAAGTTATCATTTAGTGCCCCCCGATCCCCCATATTTACAGCCCTAAATGGGGTGAATATATTGTGGGTGATGGAGGAGGTGCCCCTTCAGTGCTGGCGCCCGGCGGAGTCTGTGAGGCTGTATGTGTATACAATTAATGATTTTGGTAACATAAGTTAACAAATAAAGTACTGTATTTACCTGAAGGTGAGGTGTACTGTTGGGAAAGAGTGCCCTTTGCTGTCTCTGCCAAGCACTAGGACCTCGGACCTCGCACGCTGCTGTGCATGTGCGTCTTTAGCTCAGTTCTCCATGATAGAAGGATGTGCCCCTGAGAGTTTTCAGTGTTATATACATATAGGGGCCAGTGGGCACCACCACCACTAAACTGCTTCATGTATACAGCCAGCGTGCATACTCCACTGCCACCACTGTACAGTATGTACAAACACAGGTGTGTACTCCCACCTGCCAAACACCACCTGCACTCTCCTATATTTTCCTGGCTGGACCTTGTGTACACGTTACATATAGTGTTGTGTACCTGTTATACATACTGTACCTGCTCCATTAACCCTTTGTCATCCTTTAAACCTGTTCTGCCTGATTAATAAACCTAAGACCTGTTTAAATTATCTACCATGTGGACTACCCTCCAACACACACTGTTGCCACCTATATCAACTATAGGATCTGTCAATAGGTTATGGACCCATTCAGGGCAGTAACTAGACTTTTTGGTGCCCTGGGTCAGAAAGTGCATTGCCCCCCCCCCCCACCCACACAGACACATTTTTTAAATAGGGGACATAATATGAAAGAGGGGCATGGCCTCATGGGGAAGGACCAGGATGAATCTTATTTGTCCAATATGATGACAAAAGGGTACTGATGGATGCATTGATGATACACAATAATTATGCAGTATAACTCATCTGCTCTACATGTAGGATAGCATTGGTGAAGCTGCACCAATCGATGACTGTGTTCAGGGATGCCATCAGAAATTGTGCAGCAGATAGCTCTACATGTAAGGTGTCTGACTTCCATGTGGGAGGTGATAGGTTCAAGTCCCGGGTATGACAGTATTTTGAAATGTATGAGTTTAAGAAAATAGGATGTGACTGAAGGTGCTTGGGGGGTTGCCAGATGGAGGGGTAAATATATATGTTTGTAAGGCCAGGAAATGCCAGGTATAAAAGAAGAGGAAGCTATAAGTGAGAATGAGTATCAACAGAAAATTAACAGGCCCAAATAGTGCCCCCTGCCCTACGGTGCAGGGGGCACTATTTGGGCCTGTTAAGGCCCTGGACCCATCAGTGTGTGCAGATTAATGATACCAAGAATTCAGCAACAACAACACGGTCTCAAAGAATTTGAGTGAGTACAGAAAAGGCATTTAGTTACAACTAAGAATGAAAATCTACAGTGCAAAAGCAATCATGAACTTTGCCAGTTTAGTGGGCTCAGAGAATTACGCTACATGCAAGTTTTTTCAGTTAAAACAGGAAAAATTATGGAAAGTTTCTAGCAATGAAGGTGATAATCCTAAACCAGATGATGTGTATAGAGCCATGGAAACAATAGGTCTAGATGTAGAACAGCAGGTTTATATCTTAATTCACAAGAAGGTGACAGCACATGAAATGTGGATAGCATTGCAGACATCTTCTAAAGACAAAGGCCTAATGAGACAAATCAATCTGAGGTGCACTCTGTACAGCATTAAGCTAACTGCCTACAAGAGTATGAATGAATATATAGATAGGATGCTGTCTATATCTCAGCAATTGACTGCAGATGAGGAGGAAGTTGCAATGTCGATGATGCAAAACTTTATGCAGAGCATGTTTTCATAGTAGTAGCTTTGGAGTCTTGCACTACCCAGCTGTCAAATGAGATTTTATGGTCCAAGCTACTGCAGTTCCATGACAGCTGAGAATTCCATTCTATTATCAATGGGTGTAAAACCTAATAGGCCCAAGTACAAGTTCTTCAAGTGTCACAAGATAGGACATAAGGCATCAAAATGTAAAGTGAACCAAGTAGTATTTCATCATACAACCATTAAATGTAGCTGATAGTTACTGCAAGAATTGCTGGTACATGGACTCAGGAGCACACAGCATTTCAGTTGTAATGAGAGTTAGTTCAAGTCACTAAAGTCATTGAATCCTGTAATCATCAGGAGAATAGGAGATAAAGGCCCTCATTCAGAGCCATACGCTCTGAGCAGAGCGCACGCTCTGAATGAGGGCCGACTCCATGAAAATGGAGCGTCCTTCTGGACGCTCGTATAGCTGTGGGCCACCACCCACAGGCTATACGAGCGTGCATTTTGATGGCCGCGATGGTCGAGACCATCGCGACCATCGAAATTGCGAGCCGGAGCCTGTGGTTGAGGTTTTCAACCGCAAGCTCCGGAGTGATTTTGGCTCTATCAGAGCCAAAATCACTCCCACTGACATCACTAGTGATGTCAGTGGGCCGGCTTCTGATGGGAGGCGTTCCCATGGGAACGCCCCCGTCAGGGAGGCACGCCCCCGGCACGCCTACCAAAGGGGGCGTGCTGTCAATCAACATTGACAGCACGCCCCCTTTGATCAGACACAACGAGCAAAGGACTTTCCTTCGCTCGTCGCGTCTGGCGCATGCGCACGACGGAGCTCCCTCCGTTGTGCGTATGCTCAGTCCATAACATCGACCCACTTGCGAGCGGACAGCCACTCGCGAGTGGGTCTGAATCAGGCCCAAAGTCCTAAATATTATGAAAGTTCCAACAATTACTGTTTACTTAGGAATTAAAGGTACAACTGACATAGATATACTATTTGTTCTGGGAGTAGTAGGTATTACTGCCTGGTGGGTCAAATCCCGACAGCGGAAGCCTGGCAGAGGTGAGATCCAGACTGCTAATTAGGTAAGTATCACTAACCTAATTCCCTACCCTAACCCTTGCCCTCCTTTATGGGTGCCTGACCCTAACCTCCCCCCATGTGCCTAACCCTAACCCCCCTATAAGTGCCTAAATTTAACCCCCCTTCCCCGCAGCCTAAACTTAAGTCTCCCGAGGGGGTGCTTAACCCTAACCTCCCCCCAGGGGTGCTTAACCCCCCTTCCCCTAGCCTAAACCTAACCCTCCCGGGGGGGGGGCTAACCCTGAGTCCCCCAGGGAGCCCTAAAACCTGGATTAGATAGTGCTTCCACCTATATCAACTATAGGATATATCAATATGTACAAGATGCCCACCTCTTGTTTCCCTTGAGTAGCACTAGCTACCCAATGGTCGCATGCTTGATGTTTACATGATGTGGGTCATCCACAGTAGAAACTTTACAGCTTTCTCCATCTGAGAAAAAAACTGTCAGGGGGTGTTTCTGGGTATTTGGAAACCCCCCTGCATGTGCCACTGCCCAAGGCATCAGCGCTGTCTGCCACCATCCGTCCACCTAAAACATAGTCACAGAAACACACAATAACCGGCAAGTGCTGGGACCTAATATATTTCAACTTCAATTTAGACTCTGATTCAAGGTGTCAATGAATGGTGCTTTGCAACATCAGTGCGTGGGAGGAACTTGGCACACTAAAGTATCACTATAATCTTGTCCTGTCTCTGTTTTGCCTGCAGCCAGCAGTTGAGCTGCGTGTTGTGATTCATGTAATGAGACTGATGTTCGGTAGAAATGACTTGGCGGATCAGTTTGGAAATTAAATGGCGCATACACATGGTACGACTTTCACGAACGTTATGAATGATAACGATATCGTTCATATCGTTATCGTTCATATTGTTCATTTTTTTGCAGTCACCAACCTGACAACATCCAACGATGTGCGCGTTCCCGCATGGACGATAACGATATCTTTTGTTGTCCATACATGCAAGTCAACTTGTACAATATCGTCAACTGTGCCTGTTCAGAGATGTTGCAGGATGTCTTCACTGAAAGATATCTTTCAAGTCGTTGGTGGTACAGATCGGAATGGGTATGAAACACGATTTTCGGCCACACTGACTGGTTCGCGCATGCGTATTACAACCCGTACGCATGCGCAGATGTGCGACCATCGCTGGGAACGAACGAGCGGCCGCTTACGAGCGGCTCTGAATAAAGCCCAGAGTGCGAAGCAGCGGAAGCCCGACAGCGCTGGAAATCCCAATCGTGGATAGCTGAGTATCCACTAACCTAACCTAACCCCCTTAACACTAACCCTCCTTAGGGGTGCCTAACCCCTCTGCTCCTGTCGGGCTGCCCGTCAGCGGCAGCCCAACAGGAGCAGAGGGTCTGATTCAGAGCCGTACGCTATTTGCGCTCGCTCGTTCAGAAAAAGGGGGTGGCTATTTAAATTAACCGTTCGCTCTTTGCGGTCTGTTGACACCTCCATGTCTGAACGAGCAAACAAAACATGCGGTCGTTATTTTGAAAAATACGCCCCCTGGCCGCTCGCATCATACGTCATGTTCGCTATTTATTAGATTAATCGAGAACATCGAACAGCGTATGAACTGCTCGCTATTCTTGTGGTTGGTTTTTCCTACCGCAATCATGCGAGCAGATCTGGCTAAAAGACACCCAACTGACGTGGTCTATGACGCTGCTTTGTTAATTATGCACACCCTTAAAACGCCCGTTTTGACCTTTAGGCACACCTGCGTTCTGATTTCCACTCCCCGTTTTCAAGCACCTTCCCCTGTTACCACCCACAAAGACCTCACTCTGTCACTCAAATTAGCAGGCATTCGCTATTTTGCGAGCACACGATTTTCGGCCACACTGACTGGTTCGCGCATGCATATTACAACCCGTACGCATGCGCAGATGTGCGACCATCGCTCGGAATGAACGAGCGGCCGCTTACGAGCGGCTCTGAATAAAGCCCAGAGTGCGAAGCAGCGGAAGCCCGACAGCGCTGGAAATCCCGATCGTGGATAGCTGAGTATCCACTAACCTAACCTAACCCCCCTAACCCTAACCCTCCTTAGGGGTGCCTAAACCTAACTTCCCCCCCAAGTGCCTAACCCTAATCCCCCCTGTAAGTGCCTAACCCTAACCACCCCCTTCCCCGCTGCCTAAACCTAAGTCCCCCGGGGGGGGTGCCTAACCCTAAGTCCACCCCGGGGGTGCCTAACCCTAACCCTCCCTCCCCCTAGCCTAACCCTAACCCTCCCGGGGGGGTGCCTAACCCTAAGTCCCCCCCAGGGGCCCTATACCTAACCCTCCCCCCCAGCGGCTACATCTAGACGCCCGGCATTTCACCCTTGCCGGGATAAGACAGTTGGGAAGCCGGCTGCCGGTATTTAGGCAGTCGGCTTCCCGATTGCTTTCCGTACAGATCATACCATGTGTATGCACCATTAAACATCAAAAGCGGCTGTTACAGATAAAGAAAGAAGACTGCCCAAAAACAGCAAAAAAAATAATATAGTGTACAGTTATTTTCTAAAATACGAGGAGTGATCCAACATCCACATAGAAATAGCCCTGTTCTGTATATGTCTCTAATAGCACCCAGCTCTATTGTTCATCATATCTCTACAATTTACATACAGCACAAAAAATTGCTACAATATATATGGTATTTTGTTGAACATGTATCTATTCAACTTAGAGACATGTCTTTTATATACAACTCTACCTTAGGAAATTAACATTTTGAAGCATTTATATGCTTTCTTTGCTGAATTTGTCTCTCCTTACTTCTATATTAAAAAAAAAAAAAAAATTGTGCTTTTTAGAATCTGTTCTTATAATCAAAAACTTTGCGATCTTTTTTTTCTATGAAGTTTTGTTTTGGCTTTTTGTTGCTACTTGCAGCATACTAGACCAAATACTATTATATGTACTTGAAAAGATTTTATCCTATAAAGAAATATAATGCATAGCTAAAGTTTCTATTTACAGACATGACATTAGATTCCTAGAACACCCACGGTTATGCATTCTTAAACACGCAACTTTCTTTTTATAAACTACAACACGTAGCTCAATTAAAACATTATTACATAGTACCATAATATAATCGCTAAAGTTTCTATTTACAGACAAGACATTGGATTCCTTGAACACCAATGGTTATGCATCCTTAAACACGCAACTTTCTTTTTATAAAGTACAACACGTAACTCAATTAAAACATTATTACATAGTACCATAATATAATCGCTAAAGTTTCTATTTACAGACAAGACATTGGATTCCTTGAACACCAATGGTTATGCATCCTTAAACACGCAACTTTCTTTTTATAAAGTACAACACATAACTCAATTAAAACATTATTACATAGTACCATAATATAATCGCTAAAGTTTCTATTTACAGACAAGACATTGGATTCCTTGAACACCAATGGTTATGAATCCTTAAACATGCAACTTTCTTTTTATAAAGTACAACACGTAACTCAATTACAACATTATTACATGGTACCATTATATAAAATAATGAAAGGGTTGATGAACTCAGGAGATGTATCATTATTTTTAATATTATTTTATATCAGTAAAACAGTCATTACTCACTATTCCGTTAATGGTTTTAAATTTCAGTCATTTGTATACTTTGATATACTAACAAATATTTAGATTGGGTGCATTTCTAGAAACGTTTTACTCTGTAATCTAGTAAATAATATAATTTTGCTGCTGAAGTGATTCTAGTCATCCACAGACAAATTTTTTTAATGAATTATTACCTATAAATTGAGATATATAGGTATTGCAGGAGTTAAAAAACAGAAAATCCATTTAACTGAAAGAGCATATCTTCCAATATTTCAAAAGATCTGCCAAGGGAACAACCATAAAATGGAAATGCAGCTTAAGCGTGAGAAGCTGTGGAAGGTTACTATCAACCCAGGTGACAGTCCAAAGCCCAATTATATAAATAAAGCCATTGGAACCATACATGGAACAATGTCAGCGAATGACATGTGGACAATCCTGCAGGTGAATAAGGGTCTCAAGAGAATACTGTATAATACTAAGTTGAGTCAATGCCAGGGCCGGCCCGAGCCCGATTTTATTGGTAAGCAAAAATATATTTAGGGACACCCAGGCATACATTTGCATGTGCCGAAGGCACGCATCTGAAGAAATTAAGTGGGCATGGTCTCGTGGGAAAAGCCTAGCTGTAGAGCCACTTACACATTATGCCCACAGTAGTAGTGCTTCGTACACATTATGCCCACAGTAGTAGTGCTCCTTACACATTATGCCCACAGTAGTAGTGCTTCGTACACATTATGCCCACAGTAGTAGTGCTCCTTACACATTATGCCCACAGTAGCAGTGCCTCTTACACATTATGCCCACAGTAATACTGCACCGTACACATTATGCCCACAGAAATAATAAACTCACCCTAGTGTGCCCCCCTGGAGACGCGCACAGCAGGCAAACTGGCACAGCAATTAAGCTACAGCTCCCAGCAGCCTTTGCTGCCTGGCAGCAAGGGCTGCTGGGAGCTGTAGTTTATTTTGAGTTTCTTCACTGTAGTGAGGTACGGTGCCGGACACTGACACCAGCAACTCTGCCTGCTGTGGGAGTCTCCAAGGGGGCACTCCAGGGTGAGTTTATTATTTCTGTGGGCATAATGTGTACGGGGCAGTACTACTGTAGGCATAATGGGCAAGGGGCACTACTACTCACCATTATATAGGCAAAACTAGCCCTGGTGAATGCACAAGTATGAGTGACTACTTTGATAAGATGATGTCCATATCTCAGCACTTAATGTCTTATAGGAGTCCAAGTGAATCAAGAAATATCAATGGAATCTCTAGGCTCATATAGAGACTGTCTGGGCCCCGGATATTTTTAGGGGCATGGCCTAATTGCAGGCGGTGTGGCCACACCCCCTTAGGGTAAAAAATATAAAAAATACTTGCAGTGCTGGAGAGGTGGGCATTCTGACCCCTCAACCAGTTGCAAATCCAGGGGGGCCCGATAAGTGTGATTACTCCCCCCACCCCTGCACAAGCAGAGGAGACTGCTGCTGCTCAGTGGCAGCTGCCTCCCTAGCCCCATTGCATCCCAGCCCACAGCAGTGTGTGCTGTGCTGGGCAGAAGGGCTGCTGACAGTAAGAGGGAGGGGGGCCTTTCTAATAGTCTGGGCCCAGGTAATTAGTACCCGTTGTCCCCTCTAGTCCCTGTGAACCTCCAGAGCATTACTGCAAGAACATGTTCCAAGAGTTAGAAGTCTGTCTCTTAAAGAAAGCTTTGTATGGTCTAAAACATTGTTGGTACATCAAACAAGATGCTCTGCTGCAAGAAATGGACTTTGTGCATTCAAAGACTGATTATTGTCTCTACCATAAATACGTAGAAGAGAAACTCTTTGATATTGTTGTGTATGTGGATGATTTGTTACCAGGGCCGTAGCTAGGGTAGTGCGGCCGGTGCCATCGCACAGGGCAGAACAGGTCAGGGGGCGCTGTTTGGGCCTGTCAAATTTCTGTTTGTTATCATTCTCACTTGTAGCTTCCTCTAATTTCATCCCCAGCATCTCCTGGTCTCCCCTATCTCTTCCCTGGCCCTTCTCCATGAGTACATTCCCCTTTTTTGGGTGCATTATGTCCCTTTGAAAAATGAGGGGGGCGCCAATGCTCTTTCTGGCACAGGGCACCAAAAAGTCTAGCTACGGCTCTGCTTGTTACTAGCAGGCCAAGAACAGCACACCACAAATATAAAGCAGCTGTTAGAACAAAAGTTTAAGATGAAGGATCTAGGTCCTGCACAATACTTGCTAGGTCTCATAATCACAAAAGATTTAGGGAAAAAAGTTATCCATTGATCAGCAAACCTACATTGAAAATATACTTGCAGAGTATGTAAGTCACAAGCTAAACCAATAAGCACTGCCATTGACAAAGTCATCAAACTATCTAAAGTCAAGTCACAATGAGTGAAGAGAACACCGAAAGCATGAAAAAAGTTCCTTATGAGAACTCTATTGAGCATTTAGTGTGCACAAGTGTTGAAACTTGCCCTGACATCACACATGCAGTAAGCAGAGACAGCAAATTTGCCATTAATCGTGGGAGACAGCACTGGAAAGCAGTAAAGAGAATCTTAAGAAACTTAAAAGGTTCAACTTCCCTGAAGTTGGAATTTACAAAGCCTGGAAATTCTACACTGTAATCAGTCTGTGATGCCGACTGGGGAACAGATGAGGATGATCATCATTGTTATACAGAATATCTATTTTTACTGGCAGGCGCAGCAGTAAACTGGTCAAGTAGGAAGCAACCCACTGTAGCCCTATCTACTACTGGGTGAGCCTGGATACATTTTTGATTACCAATAAAACTGGGCTTGGGCCGGCCCTGGCATTGACTCATTTTAGTATTATACAGTATTCTCTTGAGACCCTTATCCACCTGCAGGGCTGTCCACATTCCAATACTATTGGGGAACCCTTGAATCTCTACTATACCACCGGGCCTGTGTAATCCTATTTTACACTGCTTCTGGGATGCCCACTATCAGCCCCATTACACTTGCTTACAGGGAACTTCCCTTCAATGTAGTTATGGGGGCGACTCCCCCTCTCCACTACGAACTATGTGGTCTAGTGGCAGTACCACCTGCAAGACCTTTTGCCTCCTGTCCTGAGTCTCAGTCTTGGCATGGTATCATTGGAGAGCTGAGTATCACAGCTGCCCCTGCAGTATTTTATTGGTAACCTGGGCAAAATTTACTATCACTTTGAAAATCTTTTTTATTGCTGAATTCTGATAAATCAATTTGAAACATTGGTTTGGTGTGTTCTTAATTTTTGATATTGTATTCTAGAAAGTAAAATATGCTGTCATGGAGAGGAGGAACGTATTGAAATTGTCACATGCTGAATAGAATGGGAGACACAGGAAAACACTGCCACTCTGATTAGAGGGAGGTAGAGACAGAGCAGTGGAGGAGGTTGACACAAGCAGAAAGCAGAAGGGAGGAAGGGGGCTGACAGAGGAAGAGGCTATTGCAAGTGAAGGGGAGGGAGAGTAAAGACAGATGCTGTCATTCACAAAGAGGAGAGAGGGTGAAAACAGGGGGATAGGTTGTCACAAGCACAGTGGCAGTTGTTACTCATAGAGATGTAGAATGGGGAGAAGAGGAAGTGCCTGTCACAAGCAGAAAGGAGTGAGGTTGATGAATGAGAGGTTGGTGGAGGCGTTGGGTGGGGAGCAGATGAGGTAGGAGGAGACAGATACAGAGACCATTACAAGCTGAGGGGAGGCTGGTAATCATGGAGGGGGAGGGTTGACAGTGAAAAAAGGCACATGTAGAAACTATGCTTTCACAAGTAGAGGAGGGGAAGTAGAGGACACTATCACACAAAGAGAATGTTGATGGGTTAGACAGAGGGAGGGAGAGACATGCACAAAGGTAGAGACATTCACACATAGAGGGGGGTAGGGGGAGACAGTGGGAGAAGCTGTGACATGTAAAGCCCCTCCTCCTCTGTGGAAGTAATAGCACATGTAGGCCTGGCTCTCTAAAGACTCTCTAATTGGCTGCTTGAGCATTGTAGTTCATAAAGCCACATAAAGCACTGTTCATAAGAGCATACCTGACAATTTGCCCGATTTTAGTGGGACACTCCCTATTTGAGGGCTCTGAACTGCTGTCACGATCAGGACTGCATTGCCTCGATCTGCCAGGAAATTGGAGGTATATCCAATTTAGCACTAAGCAAGCCCCCCGGGAAGCGGACACGGCCCCTTCATTATGTGGAAATGCTCCAGTACACCCCCTCTGTGATGATGATATGCTCTTTCTTGATGTAGCCATATCCTGGTTTTGATTATCTTACCCTTTAATGTTGTTAGGTATATTATAGGTGGACTTAGTTTGTCTATATGTGTCTCTTAATGTTTGTTTTACATATTTCTGGCTTTGGTTCTGACTTTCTGCTTTGGAGTAATTATAAAATAATCAGTCACGGCACTAGCAGTTTGTTGACTTGGGTTGGGGACCCTTGGCTAGCAGGTATACTAGCAGCAGAAGACTGAAGAATGGTATTGAGAATAGATGCAGGCTAGCTGGATTACCTGTTGCTGCAGCAGAATATACAGTAGAATGTACAGAGGCAGACTGCAATGAACTAGAACTGGGTTGCCAGTAGCACAATTGAGGCAGGCTGCAATAAAATATGCTTTGAAGCAATACTGGAGCAGGTTTTCCAGGTAACACTGGAGCAGAATGCTGTGAAGCAATACTGCAGCAGGTTTTCTGGATAGCACTGAAGCTGATTGCTGTGAAGCAATACTGCAGTAAGGTCTCTGGATAGCACTAGAACATAATGCTGTGAAGCAATACTGTGGCAGGTTTTCTGGATACTACTGAAGCTGAATGCTGTGAAGCAATATTGCAGCAAGTTTTCTGGATAGCTGAGCCGAATGCTGTGAAACAATACTGGAGCAGATGCTGAACCAGGAGCCAGGGTACTAATCCTCATAGAGAGAGATGTTGTTCTGGCAATGAGCAGACAGCAGTTTCTGGTTTAAATAGGGCTCCCTAAGAACTGGGTAAATCATATGACCGGAGTTGCTGGAGACTGGTTCGTCACAGCGTACCATATGATACTGTCCAAGATGACGGCACCCATGTTGCAGAACAGCAGCAACTGCACATTACAGATGAGTGATCAAAAGTCTCCGATGGCTAGCAGGGACACAGATGGCAGTAAGGTGACACTGCCTGACCCGGTAACGGTGACCCAGATACCAATGTGTGAAACTAACCTGATCTTTTGCATTGGACTGATTTCCTGTCTGCCTAGCTGTGACCTATCAGCTAGACAATAGCCATTTGAGGGGAGGGGAGAAAGAAAGCTATAAAGAAAAGCTGCACTTCACAACCACTCACACTCAAGGCATTCAAAATAATATGGTTCTCCCTAATTTTTCCCTTCTCCTGTTTTCCCATTTATTGCACCCGGACTTAATTAAGTAACATGTTTTTACATAAATAATTATGACCTTGTTGAGTCAGGCAGAACAGAGACAAAGGTTTCCCAAGAGGAATTGCTTATGTTAATATACATGTATTCTAGCTATTAAAATCATGCCAACAACCATAGCAGTCCATGTACGGCATGGGGCCCTCTCAGAAGAAAAATGTGAAATAATTTAAGCTGTGAAGCTTTATACCAAATTTATTGTGATAGGTATATGATTTGGAAGACAAGAATGATTGTAGATATAAGGCTGACTAACAAGCCAGATTACTAATAATGTAATTAGTACTCTATCCTATTGGTTATGAATGATGTGAACATTGGGGTATAACTTTATAACTTTAAGATTGTGCATAGAGGACTTATAATTATTTTAATATGAGGCATAGACATTTCTAGTTGCGTCCCTGCTTCACATACGGAGTAGTTATTCTCTTTCTGGATCACCAATGTATGACTGCATTATGTTTATGTCCATATAGCGCCATCTAGTGGTGGTATAGGAAAAGCGATGTTTTAAAAAATATGCAGGGTCAATTAAGTAGTGGAAAACAAACATTAAGATAAGATAAGTATAGATAATGCCATATAACGGATAACTATATTGACTTATAAACTACTTCAGGCAAACGAATTGTAGACATTACAATGATGTATGCAGATTTGTTAAAAGTGAAAAAAAATGAGGTATCATGCAAACAAGCTCTAATACAGATGATCACAAACAGAGCGCAATGGATATTTTATGCAAAGCCTTTATGATGTAAAGATGATATAGAGATGCTAAGTTAAGAGTATCAGTATATAGTTGGTATGACTTTTTGTCCTTATGATTAGAATAAGACAAAAAAGCCAGCTGATAGTCTTGTTTCCAAACTAAGGACCTCATTCAGAGTTGGTTGAATCGGCCGCACGGTCGTACGGAAAAAGGGGCCGGATATTCAAATGATTCCCTCGCAAGTTGCGTCCCTAAGTTCGGATCGGTAGTTGGCCGACCAAGGGGAGGAAGCGGTCGGAAGACAAAAAAATACGCCCCCTTCTCGTACGCATTGCACGTCATCTCCGGGCATATAAGGATTAATCGAGACCATCGGGAACCATCGGAACTGGTCGTAGAGCTTAAGGTTGACCATACCCTCTCTTAAGCTCTACGATCATGTCAGTGTAAAAACCTCCCTTGTCACATGTGCCATGCCACTACTTTGTTATTTATGCACTCCCATAATCCGTATGCACTCCCATAAAATGCTGTTCACATAATTAGGCACGCCGGCGTTCGGATTTCCACTCCCCCGTTTTCAAGCACCTTCCCCTGTTACCACGCACAAATGCCTCAATCTGTCACTCAAACTACCGACCTGGCTGTGTTCAAGGAGAGAGAAATTTCTGATCATAGCAGCTAGTTTGCGCACGCGCATTGCGAACTTTACGCATGCGCAGTATAGCGAACATCGGTGGCGTACGACCGTGCGGCCGCTTCGACCGACTCTGAATGAGGTCCTAAGTGTCTTCTGTAAATTGAATTTCCCCATCCGTTTTTATCTCAGTGTTTAAAAAGTACCATTCAGGTGGTTGAAATCTGACGTCACAGCTCTTGCATAGCGAACAATTAACCTTACTGTATGTCACATGATGAATGAGCTGCATTCAGCAACTGGCTCAACACAGCTAAACTACTGACACTGAAGCAGTGCTGTCACTACACAGTCTTAAAGTTACTTCACTTCATTCAATAGTTATTCTGTCCATTTCTCTCTTTACAGCAGCTTTAGAATTTATTGATTTTTCTCAACATCCTTAGCCTACAGTGGTGCTTGAAAGTTTGTGAACCCTTCAGAATGTTCTATATTTCTGCTGAAATGTGGCCTAAAACTACCTCAGATTTTCACACAAGTCCTATAAGTAAATAAAGGGAACCAAATCAAACAAATGAGACAAAAAAATGTATACATGCTCATTTTTTTCTGAGCAAAATGATCCAATATCACATTTCTGTAAGTGGCAAAATTATGTGAACCTTTAGGCTTAAGCTGGCCACACACTAGACCAACTTCCATCCAACCATCCAACTAGTTGATTGGTTGGAATGAAAATATGGTAAGGAATGGGAGTAAATGATGATCAGCAATTTGCTCCTAAATGCCAGAAAACAGATGAAAATGGTCGTCAGACAAGTTTGTTAACTGTTTGATCTAAACAATTTGTTCAAACAACAGTTTTTGTCCATTATCTGGCGTTTGGGAGCAAATTGCTGATTGTCATTTGCTTTCATACCTTACCAGATTTTCATTCCAACCAATCAACTAGTTGGCTGGTTGGATGGAAGTTGGTCTAGTGTGTGGCCAGCTTTAGAAGATAATTTGAAGGTGAAATTAGAGTCAGGTATTTTCAATCTAATGGATGACAATCAGGTGTGAGTGGACAACCTGTCTTTTTAAAAGAACAGGGATGTATCAAAGTCTAATGTTCACAACACATGTTTGTGGAAGTGTATCATGCCACGAAAAATAGAGATTTCTGAGGACCTCAGAAGAAAAGTTGTTGATGCTTATCAGGCTGAAAAAGGTCACAAAACCATCTCTAAAGAGTTTGGACTCCAACAATCAACAGTCAGACAGATTGTGTACAAATGGAGGAAATTCCAGACCATTATTACCCTCCTTAGGAGTGGGCAACCAACAAAGATCACGCCAAGAGCAAGCCGTCTAATAGTATGCAAGGTCACAAAGAAACCCAAGGTAACCTATAAGCAACTGAAGGCCTTTCTCACATTAGCTAATGTTAATGTTCATGAGTCCAACATTAGGAGGAAACTAAACAACAATGGTTTGCATGGCAGGATTGCAAGGAGAAAACCACCTCTCCAAAAAGAACATTACTGCCCATCTGCAGCATCATGCTTTGTGGACAGATGAGTCTAAAATAGAGCTTTTTGGTTTAAATGAGAAGCCTATGTTTGGAGTAAGGAGAACACTGCATTCCAGCATAAAAACCTCATACCATCTGTGAAATGGGATGTAGTCAGCATCCAGGTATGAGGGATGCTGACGATCTAAATACCGGCAACGGAATCCCGACAGCATCAGGATCACGGCTCCAGAATCCTGACCGCCGGCATCCCAAAGGTAAGTATCAGAGGTTAGGGGGGGTATAGGCACTAGGGGGAGGGTTAGGGTTAGGCACTAAGGGGCGAGGGTTAGTTTTAGGGTGCAGGGAGGGCTAGGTTAGGTTCAGGCACTGGGGAGGGAGGGTTAGGATTAGGGGTGTGCGTACGAGTTAGTATTATGTTACTCTCCAATGCTGTTGGAATTCTGAATGTCGTGATGACATTGTTGGTATTCTGTCCAGTGGCATCCTGACCGCTGGGATCCTATACCCAACCCCTGTGAAACACGGTGGTGGTAATATCATGGTTTGGTCCTGTTTTGCTGCATCTGGCCCAGTACGACTTGCCATCATTGGTGGGACAATAAATTCTGAATTATACCAGAATATTTTAAAGGAAAATGTCAGCACATCTATCCATGAGCTGTATCTCAAGAGAACATGGGTCATGCAGCAAGGCAACGACCCAAAGCACACAAGTCATTCAACCAAAGAGCGTTTAAACAAGAATAAATTGAAAGTTTTAGAATGGCCAAGTCAATGTCCTGACCTAAATACAAATTAAATGCTGTGGAAGTATCTGAAGCGAGCAGTTCATGGGACGACACCCACCAACACAACAGAGTTGAAGATCTGTATGAAGGAATAGGGTAAAATTTCTCCAATCTGATGTTCAGGACTAATCGATTACCAGAAGCGTTTAGAAGCAGTTATTGCTGCACAAGGGGATCATACCAAATACTGAAAGCAAAGGTTCACATACTTTTGCCATTCACAGATATATGATATTGGATCATTTTCCTCAATAAAAAAATGAGCACGTCTAATATTTTTGTCTCATTTGTTTGATTTGGTTCTCTTTAGCTAGTTTTAGGACTTGTGTGAAAATCTGAGGTAGTTTTAGGCCAAATTTCAGCAGACATATAGAAAATTCTGAAGAGTTCGCAAACTTTCAAGCGTCTCTGTATATGCATCTTCTTGGCTAGTTTACAGCATAATGCGTACATGTGGAAATGTCAAGAAGAAATACAGTTTTAGGGGTAAATTTACTAAAGTTTTTAGAAGTGATTTTTAGAAGAGATGTTGCCCATAGCAACCAATCAGATTCTAGCTATTATCTTTTAGAAGATGCAAGTTAAATGTTAAATAGAATCTGATTGGTTGCTATGGGCAACATCTCTTCTAAAACTCACTTCTAAAAACTCTCACTTTAGTAAATTTACCCCCTGGACATGTTTCTCATTGGTGAGTATGTCTTTAGATTTTCAAATTTATGTAATCTAGACTATCCTTTTTATTGGAACTGCACACAAGTAAACCCCCTGAGCAGTTGGTTTTACCAACCTGTTCAGACATCCAACCTCTTTTTTTTTTAACCTTTTTACAGCTATTATGAGGAATTGTGATACTGTACACTATACTTATGAGATACTGGTTGAGATGTATGAAGCGCTGAAACGGCATCAGCGCATGTTATGTGCGCTGATACCGCTTCTCTCCCATGTATGATTAGTGTTCACTCTGGCTCCGGCGGCAGGCAGGGAGCCGGAGCTAGAGAGGGCAAATTTGAGCGCGCGCCGAAGGCGTTTGCGCTACCGAAAAGGGGGCATGACCATAAAAAGGGGGCATGTCTATAAGACGCGTCCCCTTTTTCGTCATACTTGGGGGCATGCCCGGCACTTACGGACACGCCGGGCAGCCCCCAAGCGCTGCAGACAGGGAGAATAGATGCCAGGCGCATGCGTCCGGCGTCTATTCTCCGGCGGTAACCGGGTCATCGCACATTTCTTCACCTGCGGGACACTGTGTTTCCCACGGGTGAAGACGGCACCCGAGACGGCACGCGCAGGCTGTGAGGGCAGGGCGCTTTTTGCCCTCTTTCTGGAGGGCAGGGTGCTTTTTGCACATTTATATTAGACAAAAAAAAATGTGTGAGGGTGCACTCCAGCAAGATTGATGGCTAAATGGCTTCACAAAAGGACAAAAGCGCTTTTCTCTGGTGCCCCATGAGTAACTGAAATTGTTCATAAGCTCAGACAGGGGAAGCGAGAATCCTTGCCTAGTCCAGTTTCAGCCATCTTCAAAATACTAAACTTTTTTTATTTCTTGTCAAATATTTGAACACATTGTATCACAACTGTCTCTATAATTCTTTTTCTGGAAAACTCAAAAATCAGAGCGTATTAGCAGAATGCTCACTATAACTATGAGGATGAAACCTGTAAAGGTCAATCTTAACTAAGAAAAAATGTATGACAGGTTGAGTCTCCCATATGCAAAATGCTTGGGACCAGGGTTATTTTGGATAATGGAATATTCCGTATTTTGGAATAATTGCATACCATAATGAGATATCTTGGGAATGGGACCCAAATATACACACAGAATGCATTTATGTGTCATATACACCTTATACATACAGCCTGCAGGTTATTTTATACAATATTTTCAATAATTTTGTGGCTCAAACAAAGTTTGTGTATAGAAATTAAATTCATTTACAGTATGTTTCATATACACCTTATACACACAGCCTGAAGGTAATTTTATACAATATTTTTAATAATTTGTGCCTTAGACAAAGTTTGTGTACATTGAACCATCAAAAATCAAAGGTTTCATTGTCTCGGTCATGCCAAAATAATTCCGTATTTCGGAATATTCCGTATTTCAGAATATTTGGATATGGGAGACTCAACCTGTATACTGTAACACTTGAGGGTAAATATACTAATGGTTGGTTTGCATTAGGCTTCATAATCAGCTGCTAATGATGGCGTGTTGTTGTCTAGAAAAATGACGATTTATCCTTCATCTGGTTTTAGCCTTAATTTGAGACCCAACATCAATGTCTGTAATTTTCTGCATCTCTAAATGCCATCGGTTTTGATATTTCAGTTCAAAACCAACGGCATATAGAAGTTACTGTACAATACAACGTCAAACCCGTCCAAACAGAAGTACTGCACAAATCACTATGGTCTATGCAGGCTTCATTAGGTGTAAAAGTGTTGAAATAGCTAAAAAGAAATCTGCATGGAGTCCCCCCATATATCTATAACCAGCCTGGTTTGGTCTGGACCTTTAGTAAATTTACCCCTTGGACTAATAAGAATCTCTTTAGGGGAGCTATTGCCTACATTTGCACAAACACAATTGTGACAAATTTTGGCTTTCTATCTATTACAAACGTTACTGTTGTGCTTATGTTTTACACTGGTGAAAGTCTAATTACTGTAGATATGCTAATTCCAATAAAAGTGTATGAGGAGAGTGCACTTATTATAAGTATAATGACAAACTTACTCTTTGAAGGAATGAAAAGGCTGAACACCCTCTCGTTTCTTTTATCTCACTTATATCATTGTATTTTGTTTAGTTAATCACAGTAAAATAATTCAATAGGATTCTTTAGAATTGTAATGAATAAGATTTTCTCAGTGATTTATGCAGGCTGCCGCTTCCCTGCCACCACGGGACTATGAAGAGGTAAGTATTAAAGAACAATGGTGCATGGTTGGTGGTGCACATGGGCCCCTGGGTCCTGTTGGGCCCACACTACACACTCTGCATCCATGGTCTTTAATGCCTACCTCTTCGTAGTCACGTGGTGGTAGAAAAGCGTCAGTGCTGCATAAAACACTGGGAAAATGTTGCTGAAGCCATTTTCTTGGCGAGCTGCCCATGTGCAGGAAGAATGTTGCTGGGAAAATGCTGCGTGATTTTCATGGAGACCTGCGCATGTACAGTAGTCTCTGGGCCTGATTCAGCAAGGAGCGCAGCCGCGAATTCACACGCACCCGGACGATGTTTGCATTCTGCGCATGTGCATGCATCGCAGTGCGCATGCGCGAACTGGCAACTGCGATCGGGAAGTGATTGCAATGAGCATGCAGTGCCCTAATAAAGTGATTGACAGGAAGTGGCCATTTGTGGGTGGTGACGGGGGGTTGGTTAGGGGGGGTGGCGTGCCTGTGAGTTTGGACGCCGTTACAGGGGCATGCATAATTAAGCCCCTGCAACGGCATACGCAGCCTGAATACTAGATACCAGCAGGAAGTTTAGCAATTTCTGAGTGAGGTCAGGTCAACCACTATTGTGCATATGGGTCCGATGGTTCTTGATGTTACCAATGTTTTTGCTGTCTTGCGAGGTATTGTGGATGTAGGTAAAGCTAAGGGGGCGGTATTATGTAGTGCTGGGCGTCTGCATTTTGTGCTGTGGCGCCATTGCGATTACATTCATTAGCATATTTTCACAGCGGCCGGGTGCGTGCATATGCAGATTTGCGTTCCTTGCTGAATCAGGCCCTCTGTCACTTAATACGCCATTGTACCTGGGCTTTATTATCTGATATAAAATAAGTGTTTACATTAATTAATTTAGCCCATTTTGGTACAGGATGCAATTGGTCAGCTTGGTGGCAACAATTTTTACATCTACAATATATAAAATAGCTGAGTAGAGACAAAAACATTTTTACTTTGGTACTAGAGAGCTAAAAATATTTTAAATAAAGATAAATAATTTTAGAGTATATTCAAGATCTTTCTACACTGTTCTGTTTCGCAACTGATTTATTACTTAATAATTACTCAGATCCTAAAGCTTAAAAGCTTAAAGATTAAAGGATTCAGAATGATAAGATGGGACTTTATGACATTGACAGAACAAGCATATGCAATATCACTTACATCCACTAGATGTCCTCATGATACTTTGGGAATGTTCTAATTAAAACATTTTTATGCTGTTCAAAGAAAAAAGAAATGCTAAATTTTATTATCAATCTGTCATAGAAAATATAACATATACTGTAAAGGAAAATAGCCTACATTTCTTTTAACTTGCATATATGCTACACACACTATATTTATTGATACTTTGCTTATTCTCCAGAAAAATAATTCTATAATATAGCAATTAATTAATGCAATATATAGATAAGTAGTCCTGTAAGTGTAATAAAACAAGGGGAATGAAGCTAATCTCATAATATTTATAAGGCAAATGCACACATACTTATGCAGTAAGTGTCACAGTAATTGCCATATAATACAGAGAGCATCGCAGTGAGTGACTGCCATATAATGCAGAGAGCGTCTGAGTACCAACCATATAATGCAGGGAGCGTCGCAGTGACGTTCATATAATACAGAAACCATTAGTGACCCACATATAACACAGATATTATGAATACACTCCCCCCCCACACACACACAATAAATATACATCACCACCACCGACAGTATTAATATACACACCAACTCTCCCAGGAAAAGAATTCAACTCCCCCTTTGTATAAATATAATCCCCCCCCAGATAGCATTAAAACATTTTCACACTTCCACTGGTACCTACCTGTCCAGAGGTAAGATCTGTCTGGTCCTTGCTGAGTTCCAGAGTGAGTGTACTGAAACCCTGTAAAGTATAGTAATGGTAAACATTAAATGACCAAATATAATCCCACACAAAACATACCCAATGTTTAAAGTACCACGTTAGCAGCCGGGAATATGCAAATATCAACCTTCCCTTTGTGTGCAACACTGCAATACGAGCATTGAGACACCCACCTAAAGCCTCCGTGGTCAGAGCATTTGCGATGTCGATTGTAAACACTACAATATCGATCGAACCACCTGCATTTGCGTCTACTCTAGCTACTCTTCTCAAAACCAACGAGACATGGCCTCCTAGGGGTGAATTCAATTAGCCGTGGTAATTTACCACAGGCTAATTGATCCCCCGGGGCTATTCAGTTAGCCCCGAAGGCAGCCCATAGGCTGCAGTTAACCAGAATTTTTTTGTCAGCATGAGCTGGCTTGAAAAGAAACCCCTATAAATAGCCTGTTTTCGGGTGCTGTTAATGCATAGGTCTGTTAACTTATCACTGATTCTATGTGTTAATGCACATCGGGTGAAAGAGGGGCTAGGGGCCTGATTCAGATCTGGTAGCTAGCAAGCGTCCGCTCGCTGCTGCCGATGTTTGCTAATCTGCGCATGCGTATGCGCATTGCAGTGCGCAAACTACTCATAGTGATCGGGATCCACTCGCTCGCCCAGCAAAGACAAGCCAGTGTAATGAGTGACAGGAGAGGCCGTTTGTGGGTGGTTACAGGGGCAGGACACTACTAACGAGGGTGTGGAGTTGTGAACGCAGGCATGCCTGAGTGTAGCAACGCCATTTTAGAGGCGTGTATAATTATCAGCCAACATCATAGTACACGTCACCTGCCTGTTTTTTACACTGAAGTCCTCGCAGTGCTTGCGGTAAGGTAAGGTAACAACAAGCGCTGCGAGCCCTTCCGATGGTCCTCGATGTTCCATTGTTTTAATACACTTCCAGGAGATGACGTGCGCTAGTGGGATCTCAACAGACGCTAATGGGCGTCTATAGACACAAAGTGATCGCTCGCCAACACAAAGTGGGCGTGCTTATGCCTTTCCAAGCGATCGCCTGCCATACCGTCACTTAGCCGAATTTGCATAATCTGGGTGCGAGCGATCGCATCTAGCAAGCGGCTCTGAATGAGCTCCTAGAATTGAATAGTCCCAGGAGTTAAAGCCAGAGGCTATCACACTTTTTCACCCCCTGTTAAATGAACAGGGCTAATTGAATTAGTCCCTTAAGCTGTGGATTTGCAATTGAGATTGCAGCATCTTTCCCAGACACTCTAATAATACGCCCATGAAGTGGCCCCTTTTTGTGACCACTTTAAGTTACCTCCCAGTCTCCACCCTGAAATGGATCTCAATCTCTTCCTCACGTGTTAGCGGTGCCGTACGCAGGTATGTATGGCATAGGACATGATATAGGCCACTTGCGCAGTAAGGGATTTCTAGACTTTTTGCGCATGTACAGTAGCAAAACATCACTCAACTACATAAAAATCGGCACCGCGTCCTTCTCTGAATCAGGCCCATTGTCAAATTAAACATTTGTTAAAAAGGATCTTTTAACCATATATGGGTTGAATCGCAGATTTTTCATAACCGTTGATATATAAGTTTACATATGCAGGAGACAGGTTCTTAGCCATTGCCATCCCAGCCATAATACTTACTAAGATACTTAAAGTGATTAAACTCTAACACCATTCTAATAAGTTAATCATAAATTCAACGGTTGGTGCATTTTATTGGCCTTTCAACAAGACCTGTCTAACTGCCTCTGCACTATCATCATGACAGAGGAGGGTGTAGAGGAAGCAAATGTCTAAGGTAGTGAGAAACGCACCAACTTCTGTTTGTCCATGTTATGCAGTACTTCAGCTGCATTCCTACATATAAAGAGGAGCTGCTGCAGTATCAACTCTTATAAGGCTGTAAGAGAGCTTAACATTTTCTGGGCAACTAGAAAACCTGCGAAAAGCCATTTTCGGCAATAAAGTTTCGCTAGTGACGTCATTTCGCCCAATGCGAAAAGTTTCCTTTGTATTCCGGAGACTTTTAGCCGGTGCGGAATCTCAATGCAATGGAACCTGCGAAAAATAGGTGTTGAAAAAAAGTGCAGAATTGGGGTTTTGGGGTGCAAACCTCGGAAAACCCCCCTGCACCCTTGGGACAGTCCTCCAAAGGTAAACTGCATCAAAAAAAGTAAAAAAAAATACTTTAGATCACCCCAAAAAAGTACTTTCATTTTGGGGGCGAAAAAGACCAAAGTTGGGGGACAAATGTAAAAACTAGCGAAATAGACTCCAGGGGGGTCCCCAAGTATGCCCCAGGTGTTTTTAAGTTTGCAGGTGGTTGCGGCAGGTGAATTTTTTACGTTTTTAAAACTTCACTTTAGCAACTTTAAAATATATTTTTGCACCCATTTTCATGTACCCCAAATTTGCTGGGACTACTTATTATCTGCAAAAAAACAGATAAATTCTATTCTTCATCACTTCTGCAAAGAAGCTAATTAGTAGCTATTGAGAGCATTTAAGTACCCCAAATACCTTCAGCAGGCCTATTCGGGGGTATCTATAGTGATCCCCAATGTCAGTGCATCTTTTGGGGGTGTCAGGCTGATTTCCCCAAATCTGACAGCACTTTTTGTCTGTTTGCATTTCCCCAGGTGCCGTTTTCTACGATTTCTAATTGAATATGGGGTAAGCGGGGATGGTCGCGATACTTTTCCGCATGCAAAACCAGCGGTGATGGCGAAAAGTCTGGCATGCAAAAAGTACGGGACTTTTCGCTCCTAATTGAATATGTACAAGTGATATTCAGGACTTTTCTGAAATGTTTTAATCAGAACATTAAATATTATATCAGTTTAACAATGTAACGATATATTACAGCAATAGGTAAATCAGTCGGTGTTTAGAAAAATATCAGTACCCGTGCATGAAATAATTGCTAACAAATTGTTATGCTATAGAGATTTGTGTGGGTCCCGTGGTTGCTCTTTCTAACTGTCTGTTCATCTACAAATGGTACAATAATAAAAATATGGGTTCATATTGAAAAATGACACATACAGTACTGGGATTTTCCTCAGCACTCAGAATATAGATTAGTTACAGTTTGATTGTAAATTTAAATTACCCTGGATGTACTGTAAGCAATCTTAAAGGTCATAATTGAGCTGTGTAAACAAAAGCCACATTTTACAGAGTGCAGTCTTATCAGCATATTTCCTCTGTGTATTCTTTTTGCTGTTTATCTTACTGAAAGCTACCTACCTCATTTTATATTTTCAAAACCAATTGAAAGCATATTTCAGCTAATTGTTTTTCCATTGTTAAAATTCTCTGTAGAGTCTGCATGAAAAGATGTTTTAATTCTCCTAATTGTGTATAATCGGTTTTCAATATTGTAAAACAGGAAAAAAAATATTTTAACAATGAAAAAGTGATCGTTGGACAAAAGAAACAAATATTACAAATATAACCCAAGAACACACGTTTATATTTAATTTATTTAATTGGACTTATATATGTGTATTTATATGTGGAAACTAAAGGTACACAATTTTATTTATTACCAGTTAATTATATAGTGCACAATAAAATATTTACAGAGAATACTGTATGTAGTTATTCACATCAGTCTCTGCAATAGTGAAGCTTAAATGTTTCTCCAACACATTTACACACACATACACACGTATATATATATATATATATATATATATATATATATTCAGAACAATGAGAGAGCACTCACCAGTCTTCTTAGTACAGGTTGAGTCTCCCATATCCAAAATGCTTGGGACCAGGGGTATTTTGGATAACAGAATATTCCGTATTTTGGAATAATTGCATACTATAATGAAACATCTTGGGAATGGGACCCCAATATACACACAGAATGCATTTATGTGTTATATACACCTTATACACACAGCCTGAAGGTCATTTTATACAATATTTTTAATAATTTGTGCCTTAGACAAAGGTTGTGTACATTGAACCATCAAAAATCAAAGGTTTCATTTTCTCAGTCATGTTAAAATAATTCCGTATTTCGGAATATTTGAATATGGGAGACTCAACCTGTACAAGCAAAAGCGTATTTTTTATTTACTCACATCACAATGAAAAAATGTTGACGTTTCGGACCATATCTGGCGCTTTGTCAAGACCCAGAGAGACCAGAGACCAAAGTGGCTTCTTATACACTTTGGTTTCTGGTCTCTCTGGATCTTGACAAAGGGCCGGATATGGTCCGAACCGAAACATTGAAGTTTGTTCATTGTGATGTGAGTAAATAAAAAATACGCTTTGCCTGTACTAAGAAGACTGGTGAGTGCTCTCTCATTGTTCTGAATATACTATGGCTGACTATGGATGGACTCTATTGTGATGTCTGAGACTATGCACCCCAGCAATTGTGATAATTGATGTTTGGAAGTGCCACTTGACTCCACGAATATATATATTAATGTTGGGGGGCCTTGCGCACTGGAACGGACTAAAGTGTTCGAGGTGTGCTGCAGATAATAGATAGGTTGCCGTGACCTTAAGTATATGAAATAGAAAGGTAACATTGCGCTCTACCCCTTCTGTGTGATGACTAAATAATAAATGAATACAGGATGTGAAATGATTTAAACACACTTTTAATTCCAAAAATGTGGGTGAATGAATATACTGAATCAGGGTATACACATTAACAGCAAACTTGTGTTCTCATGTAAACATGTCTACACAGTTAGTTGTGATGGTAATCCTATAAAAAAGTCTTAGTGTACACTACTACCCAATGCGATAATATGAGATAACCTTGGAGGGTGGTAGGTAAAGTTCTGCTAAACATGTTTCGGCCCTTGGGCCTTCCTCTCAGGATGTGTGGATCCACACATCCCCAGAGGAAGGCCCAAGGGCCAAAACATGTTGGGACATTGATACTACTTACCCACCAGAGCAATGTTATCTCATATTTATTAAGAACTGTCAGCTGCGGGCAGCGCAGCATCGAGGCAGCTAGGACTCGCGGGACAGTACTTGCGGTCACTTGAGAGGGACTCGGAAGTGATCAGGAACAGATGGCGAGAGAACCACTCGGGCCGGAGGGAGAGACCAACCACGGACCCCTAATAGGGACCGGGGGGAAGTCACGACATCCAGAGCCAGGCACCACCACAGCTAGATGCCCCAAGGTGAACCTTAACGAGGTGATCCGCGGGGAGCACCACAGTGGTAGAGGTAGCCACACGAGTTAGGTGTTCCATAAGACCGGGCTGAAACCACCGGGCCCCCACCGCCCCCACCAGAACCAACATCAAAGAAAGAAGAGTTGCACCATAACGCCAAGGAAAGCGGGATGCCGCTCAACTAAGGAAGTGAAGGTACCTCACACGGACAGACTTGAACACACAGGTGTTAGTCAGAGAGACTTTTATTAAGCAGAACTTTACCTACCACCCACCAAGGTTATCTCATAATATCGCATTGGGTAGTAGTGTACACTAAGGGGTAAATTTACTAAGCTGAGAGTTTGGGAGAGTTTGCAAACTCTGGAGAGTTTGGGCATTTTTTCCCACTCTCAAATTTACTAACGTCAAACTCGGGAGAGAGATCTCCTTTGCTACGGGAAAATACGGGAGAGTTAGCAAACTCTCATCAAATCACCATCTGCAAAACTCGAGAACCTTTTCACTGGTGAAGATAGGATTCTTGAATTTACCAAGCAGAGAGTTTCTAAACTCTCATGAGATGGGAAAACTCACCTGTAAAATCTCGTGGAAAAAAATACACCTGCCTGTGATCTGAGAGTTTGGCAGAAACATACACAGATCGCTGTGATCCATGTATGTTTCTGCCTGTAAATATAGATAAAAAAAAAATAATATCCAAAAAAAAATGACATAGGGTCCCCCCCCCCAAAAGCCTAACTAGCCCCAGGCTTGCCAGCCTATCCTGGTTTCTAAAATTATGGGGAACAAAATGTGTAGGGTCCCCCCTATATTTAAAACCAGCACCAGACCCAAAACGGCCGTGCTGTAATGCCACAGACCGCAGACCCTTTCACCGGGGCTCCAGGGCAAAAGCATTATCAGCCCAAGCCGGTCAGGCCAAGCCGGGGATCTCAGGGGAGGTGGGGACCCCCCATAAAAGGGGTCCTCCTCTCTCTTAACCCCGGGCTTGGTCTGAAGCCCGGGGCTCTTCCCCACAACCCTGGAGCGTTGGGTACGGGGGTAATAAAGTAGGGAAATATAATTAAACTATTGTATTTTACAGTGGGACTACAGGTGCCAGCATGCCTGCCATTTGGCACTTGTGAAACTACAAGTGCCAGCAGACGAGTGGCACCTGTACCCCCACTGTAAATAAATAGTTAAATAAAGACAAAACACACACACTCTGATTAGTAAAACTTTATTACACACACCTACCCATTCACACATACTTACCTATACCAGATTGCATACTCATATATATCCTGGCACTGGTCTCCGCAGTATCCCCTGGACTTGGCAAAACAGAAAAACGACTTACCTGACCAGACGGACCCAGGATCTGTATGTGTGTTGCCACGCATACAGATCCCTCGCGAATGCCAGCTGACGGGACTGCACGGGCTTTGCAGTCCCGCCAGCCAATCAGCGGGCGCTAACTGTAGAGCGTCCGCTGATTATCTCCGGCTACTGACAGTTCCCACGCGGGAACTGTCAGTAGCCGGAGCCAATCAGCGGCCGCTCTACAGTTAGCGGGGTCGCTAATTGGCTGGCGGGAGTGCAAAGCCCGTGCAGTCCCGTCAGCTGGCATTCTCGAGAACTGAACCTGAACTGTTGGGGAGCCTTGAGGACCACGGTTGGGAACCTCTGCAGTAAGGTATATCTTTCCCATCTAGTGTAGGTGCTCCCTTAGATTATCATTACTAAACACAGATCATAAATAGAGGTTTTTCCACTCTGTTTTCTTTGTCTCCATAGACATATATGAACTGATTCAGAGGTAAATGCTCCGCTGGAGAATTAAAAGTGATAAACCTTTAATTTACTGTACCTTTTCCACAGCCTGTGGGGTGGGCCAACACAACTTCTGTGATTCACACATGTTACGTGTACAGATGTTTATGCATCATGTGCACAGATACATGTGTGTCACATGCACAATCATGCGAAAATGCTGGTCATATGTGCACGTGGCCACATGCATGCTAAGCCCATGCCCTGTTAGATTTCACAGAAGGTTAGAGATGGCAATCCTACAAATGTGTTCTCATATACTGTGGCTCAAGTTATGTCAAATAGCCGCTCTCAGCATGCCACCAGCCACCAGGAGAGGCAAAACGAAATTGCTGTCATACACGGACCACTAGGGCATGCAATACTTTTATACAGAGGCGCTGAGGGGGGGTTACTAATTACCCGAGCATGGGCTTGTTGGAGGGGCCTGGCATGCCTGCCGACACCCGCTTCCCTCTTAAGTGTCAGCAACCTCTCTACCAAGTCCAGCACAGCCTGCTGTGTGATGGGCTGCAGTGGGGCCAGGGTGGTTGTTGCAGCAGTCTCCTCTGCTTGTACGGGAGTGGGGAGGAGTGATCACACTGAGGGGCTCATGGCGCTGCAAAACTTTTAAAAATATTTATCTAAGGTGGCCCTCTTGCAATTAGGTCACATTCCCAGAGCCTAGCTCTCTACTGGCCTGCTTGTACATCGATGTGAGTCTCAAATCCGTGTAAAAAGGGTTTTGACACAAGCGACCGCTACTATTCTGCCCACTACGTTCTATTACAGTATGCTTCATTTTTGACTTAGTACTTGTGTTATACTAGTTCCTGTGCAAGAAAAGTCACAGCCTAGTGTCTCTGGTTCACTGTGAGTGGCTTTGTCTGCAGCTGCGATGCGACTAGGATGGAAAATTTGATAAAGTCACATGTCAAGTGACGAAACGCGTTAGACGGGACCATCTCATCAATAATTATTCACTGATACACTGTTGCTTCCTGTGATTGCCTGGTGCTCCGATCAGGTCCACGCTCCGGAGTTTTGTCCAGGTTCATGCTCCGGCGCGTGTGACACAGAAGATCTCACTGTGGTGTGCGGACCGACTTCTACGTCTAGCGTGGTACTAGACAGTAATACTTTGGAATACAGAGGACTGAAAGGGGGCCCCCACTTTCTATCTATATCGTGAGTACTCACAGTTCATCTATTTATGGACGGTCCGGCTCACAGTCCTATTTCACGAGCCTTTGTTGGACACTCATTATGACCAGCTGTACAACTCGTATTTAATTTTGCCTGTATAATACACTCATCACTCTACCTTGAAGGGCTCTATACTTACCATCAAGAAAACTATTTCCAATTTTGATTAGTGGTGGAAGTGGTAATAGGCACAGCTGAAAGCACATGTTTTTGACTATACAGATAGGAGCCGGCATTTTGTTATGATCTAATATACAGAGACTGTCTTACGGAGGGCTGAAAAACATACATGAATACCTTTGGACAGATCATCTGATTCCTACAGTATTTTTTCCGTTATCTAGATCTGGATCATTCAGCTTAATTCTATCTGCTGCAGCATCTGCTCATAGGAGCATGAAGTTACTTTGTATTAAAGCTTAACACAAAGCTGTTTAAGACAAATGATTCTCTGTATTGTTTGCAAAAAGGAGCACAGTGTTCAGGTATAATATTAATTGGTATATACACAGCGTTCAGTTTCAATTATTATTTGTTTGTTGCTTGTATTTTTAGACTATTATTTATGTAATTGTCTAGATAACTGTTTTTATTTGCCAGCACTGGCTAATAAATATGTTTATTTTATATACATCTCATTGCTAATAACTTACCCACTGTTCATACTTAATTCATTTACTGAGTTCACTGAAGTGCAAATGCTGAGTCTTTGTTTTTTCTATATTTACTATTTTTGCAAACATACAGAGAGTTTGGAACTCGGCTGCATCACTTTAGCACTCTATCCATATTCATAAATAATTTATCACCAATTAAGTACATGCGCCAGAATTAGGTGGTTCTACAGACCGCTACTATTCTGCCCACTACGTTCTATTACAATATGCTTCCTTTTCGACTTAGTACTTGTGTTATACTAATTCCTGTGCAAGAAAAGTCACAGTCTAGCGTCTCTGGTACACTGTGAGTGGCTTTGTCTGCAGCTGCGATGCGACTTGGATGGAAAATTTGAGATAAGATTTGCTGCGCTACCATGTTGGAGCATCTCAGTTGAGCTGGAAATGGGTCTAGCAGGATGAATAGGCTTATGGCAGGTGATGAAAAGCTGGGACTTGTCACCTCTATGTGAAGCCATGATAGTGAGATATGTTGATAAACATTCCATCAGTAAAGACTAAGATCTGACTAATCTCTAACTAGTTCAAACTCCACTAGAGGAGTATGAACTGGTTTTTGGGTGAATTGTGATTATGACGTGGAAATGGACAGGGTCAGGGTCATAAAGGAGTATGAGATGTCTATTAGTGGGAGTTGGGCACCTCTTGCCACAAAAGCCAAGACCAGCAGTGAAGCTAATTTCCTGGACATGCAGAAAGTGTCGGAGGTGGAAGGCAGAAAACAGAGAAAAGTGTCTATATCCCATGTGGTAGAGTAGCATGGACACGATGGCCTAGATAAGAAAATAACTTTAAGCAATCAAGAGATAGAAGAAGCCAATCCTGCTCTGAATTTACTAGTGAGGAACTGTATCACCAAATTGAGAGCAGTGGATGAGTGAGAGAGAGGGTATGCAGTTCACCAGGAAATACATTTGTCAATAATAGTATGATATCTAAATCTTGTCCTGTGACTCAGCAATGCATTTATTAATTCTATAGAGGAAGCCAAGAGATTAGAGTTGGTTAGCAATCAAGCAATATCGCCATCCACATAGAGAACATTTTGTTTGCTCCTGAAGCAGGACTTGGGTTTCCTGGTCAGAATCCTTGGACAGTCCTAGGAGACATTTGGGTCACTTGCGCTGGTCAAAGTTTGCTTCTCTTAATAAAAAACTGCTAAAACATTTCAAATTTAACTGTAATATTTTTAAGTGAATTTTCCACCTATGCAAACCAACTGAAATATGTGCAAACCTAATCAAATGCTGTCAAAAAGACAGAACATGATTGATTCTGTTTGACTGACTTTTTTTTAAATAGTTCTAAAATTCAAGAAATTTTGTACAATTTTAGATTAGAATTGTCAAACCACTTTGAGTTTAAACATAGCCAGTTGGGAATCTCTATTAACACCTGATTATTCATAAAATAGTTTTCACCAGCTTTCCTCGGTTTGGTACTGTATTTATTTAAAACAGAAAAAAACAGCACTATCATGAACACAACTACAGTACTTCTAAACCTATTGACGGTAATAAGTTTGAACTAAATATGTAACATTTTGTTACACAAAAGTAAGTTACAAAAGCTGTTTGCGAGTAAACAAAAATGTTCTGTAGTTTTAATTAGTTTGAATAATATTTATTTTATTTCAGCAATGAGTAAATACAGTACTTGCCGGACACACTGCTCCTATTGACAGATGAAGTTACATTTATCTAGGAAAGATCTCGGGATATAATTACTATGAATGAATATCAAAAAGAAAACTGTTATGTCATGGAGTGAGTAGACTCAGAGTAGCAGACATACAGAATAAAAGTATTCTTTCGGGCAAGGTTATGGAACTATAATAAATAGTAGTAGTCAGAATCAGAAAATTATAATGGTTAAAATAAAAGATCAGTCAAAAGTTTAAGTTTTTTTATAATATACATGAAATTAAATATTTAAAATAATAATAAACCATTTAAAAAATGTAAATTAAAAGTTAAATCTCCCCTAAAATATAGACAATGCAATGTGTATCACAGAGAGCGTCAGGTGTGCCTTTCAGTGACCCACTCATGGAGTGTTTTCCCATTTGTAGTATACTGTAATAACTGGTTAGATTTCATGACATAAAATGATATCAGCATGCTATTGTACTATCTAATATATAATTCAGTGGAAGCTTTGAAGAGCACCTGGGCTCCATTTTCGTGTATTGGATTTACCATCACATGATAAATTCACTGGTGTGTTGTCAAGTTTGGGGTTGTGATGCAATGGTTCCAGAAAATAAAGTGACTTAACAGCATTCTTTCATCTTACTGTCTAAAATTAAACATATTTCTACCACACACTGCATCTCTTATACAGAAGCAGTTCCAGGAACTACTGTATACTACAAAAATCAGAAACAGAATTAGGTGTCAGTTAGAGTTCATGCTATTCATGAGCTGTTTAAGTGTTTGCGTCTCTGTCTAAAATAGATATTTATTATTTAAGGTCGATGAGAGATGTTACAAAGACTAATAAAATAAGCACATGTACATAGAATAGTATATATAGAATAGTTATACTTATAACCCTTTTTTCACATTCATTTACAAAATATTGTGGACAGAAATTGCTCATTAATTTCTCAGCTGCTAAAAACAAATATTTCTAGACATAATTTACTAAATAATTTTGCTAATTTCTAAAATTAACTAACAAGGGTATTTCAAATCATCTATGAAAGTGGGAAGTAAATTGATATATCGCAATATTAATTATACCACAATGAATTGTGGGTAAAAAGTTAAATAAATTGCTGCTGCTGGAGAAATACACTAAGGCAGTGGTTCCCAAACTGGGTGCCCAGGGGTGCCTATGGGACCTTGCAGGGGTGCCATGGATTGGTGACTCAGGACCAAATAAAATTATTTATGATCCAGGTGATAGGCAAAACCACTTCTGGCGGCTGCCAATCATAACCTATGTTGACTCAACCCTATCCACCATCACCTAACTTAAACTAAAGACGACAGGTGAGCACAATTTACTTAACTGAACAATTTTTTTCTGAATTTCTCAATAAGAAACTTCTGGCCTAGGGGTGCCAAAAAAAGTGCTCATGCTCTAGGGCGCTGTGATTCAAGAAAGTTTGGGAACCACTGCTAGGGGAAACACCACCGCTTTTCATGTTCAGAAGCTTTAGTAAATCTACCCCTAAGAGTAAAAGTATGGCAGTGTTCTTCAAAATATTCTAATCACACTAGAACACTGTGTACACAAACATTTGCTGGATGATTTTAGAGAAAACTGCAATAAACAAAGGAACAGTATCAAAAAGATATTTCAAAAGCAACATAGGGCTCACATTTTAATGAATTACACATGTTTTTTAACTTTCCTTTTTCCATTTGTTCCCAGTTAAACTATGGTAAAACATGAAAAGGAGATCAAAGTCACAAGAGACAGGTGGATGGAGCTCATTCACTGAACATGTAACATCTGTCATTTATTGAATGGCCAACATTGTGGTGAGCAGCTTTTATTATTAATCCACTACTAAAAGAGGATATGTTTAGTATTCTGGCTATCAATATGTCAATTAGTCTGACTTTCATCCAGAAGGAAATCTAAACACACATGCACACATGATGTACTGTATAGAATAAACTGTACCACCAAATTATAAGTGCTCTGAAAAAGTCCATTCATGGTATATTGGTGGACAAGTTTAAACAGCTGTTAGTACAGTAAAGTCATTTACCAGATTTACTTTGAAAAGCTGGGTGATTTATCAAAATTATTAAATTAATGCATATTAAAATGTAGATCAATCATATAAAGTAGTCAACTACTACAATTGGTATTTTCCCTCTGTATTAATTAATCTAAAAACAACATTTATATTAGCAAGACCATGGCAATATATTTTGTTTAGTAAAGGCAATGAAGTACAGTATTCTACCTTTTCACTGATAATCTAGCCCCCACTAGAGGTACTGTATCACTGCAGTCTTAGCAGAACAATCAGTTTTTCAGCAAAAATTTACATGATTTTAATTATTTTTTTCTGGTATAAAATGGAAACTATTGCTTTATCATATTACATAGAAAAACATTTTTTTTAAATACAACACTAGTGGCCAACTCTGCATGGATCCATGAAAATTATGCCTGTATTAATAAATACAAATATGTGAATTGCCATTTCTACTTCTAGTGTAACTAGGATGCAAGTATAAGTTATAGGTTTATAAATGTGATAATATAGGTAGAGTCAGCATGCTACAGATGTGTCCACATACACCTTTCTTCAAACCGTGCCAAATTGCCCCGTTTGGCAAGCCATGAACTTTGCGACCATGCAACTTTTTCTTAAATGTGTCTTAATGTGCTATACTAATGCTAATTACTAAGTACACTATTAGCCACTTAGTATACTATTATACCCCTTGAACACATTTGGAACAAGTTTCCAACCCGGATCAGACCCGGGATAAACCCTCTTTACACTGCAGTGCCAACCCGTGCTATGCCTGGGTCGGCACCATTCACACCGGAGCCGGGTCAGCACTGACCCAGCTCTCCGGCGCAGGTGAGCAGCGCTTCTTACCCTCCCTCCCCCTCTGCGACCCCCCAAGTGGTCCGGAGGCATGGAGGGCGGGTGGGGTGCACTGCTCCGTTCTGGTCGGCCTGGCAGTGGACGCTTTGAGATGATGTCATCTCCAAGTGCCACTGAAGCCGGCCAATCGGGTGGCATGCGGCACCACCTGCGTCATCATGACCTGGCTCGCGCCGTTTACACTGTAGGGTGACACGGGAATGACCCATGCTCAACCCTGCAATCCAGCCGGGTTGGATCCGGATTGATCCATTTACACTGGCAAAACTCCCGGGATGATGCGCGTTCACGTGCATCAACCCGGGATTTTTAAGTTGGTTTAAAAGGGGTATAAGGCCCCCATACATCAGCAATTGATTGTGGAAATTCTGTGTTTTACAAATGATTGTGTAAAGAAATCTGCAACGTATGGGGTTCACAGATCGCAGATTGCAACCAAAAAGTTATTGGAATTGTCAAATTAGGTTGTCCAACATGTTGGATTTCACAGATCAAGCTGTAGATTGCTACTGTATGGTAGCAATCAGCAGATTTGCAGACCGTTGCTAATAAAAGGATGGGCCTTTCAAGATTGGCAGATCTGTATTTGCTGAAATCGATCTGCAAATCACTGAAAGATATTTGTAGTGTATGGGTGCATATTGCTAGATTGGAAATTCCTAAAATTGAGCAACAAATCTTCAAATTGTCCAATTGTGGTTTTCTGATTGCTGATGTATGGGGCCCTTAACCTTCTAATATGTTCAGCCATTTGTGATTTGAGAGGAGCTGCTATCTGTCTCAGCTGTGAGAAAAATACAATTTGTGCATTAGAACAGCCTCAGGTGTTTAGTTGGTTCCACTGGGAATACATGTAGAGCTGTATTACGTTAACTGCAACCAACTGCTTTCACAACTCCAGTCAATGTACTCATTTTATAATCTCTAAAGGGAGAAAGAAAAGACGTATGGCTGCATTTACCAAAAGTTGCTGTAAAGCTTATGTGAAAATGACTAAGATCTTAGTTTTAGAATGGTATATGCTTTCTCCAGTGGAGAAGGGAGTGTTCTAAGCCCCTCAGGAATAACGATGGTGTAATGAGAATGCAATCCTTTTCAAACTGTATTATTTTTGCAACTTTCATAAGCCCAGCAATTTCTATTCACAATGATTCTTCCGTTTGTAATTATTATATCTATTCTATGGGGTAAATTTACTACGCTGAGAGATTTTAGAAGTGGAGATGTTCCCCATAGCAACCAATCAGATTCTACTTAACATTTAACTAGCACCTCCTAGAAGACAGTAGCTAGAATCTGATTGCTTGCCAGGGGCTGGCTGGCTACTTTCAGCCTGGGGTGCAGACACAAGCAAGTGGCCCAGTTTTTAGCGAATGCATTGTAAAAATTGGTGTGACAACAATGGTTTACGTAATGTGCATGTGGTTTAAATAGCAAATTAAGTATATGATGGTAAAATTGTTATGACAAAGAGCTATAAATAAATACCATCTATTGTGTGTATCTCCTGGGGACTGGGTTGAGCAGCTGCGCCCGGCCCTTTGTGACGCCTTCCCCTAAAGCTCTGTCCCACAGTGTGTGTGTCTGACCCAGAGAAAGTGGGGCACAATTCATCAATTACAAAACGGGCAGGGTGCATTTCACAGTTAGCAAAACGGGCAGGGCATAGTGCCCTGCTAAAAGTACCTAGTGGGAACACTAATATGTACGTACATACAGACACATTAAGTCCACACACACTCAGGGGAATTCAATTCAAAGCGATGTTGTATAGCCCCTGGGAGGGAGCCCCTGAAGCTATTCAATTCAATGCGATGTTTGGTCGGGATAAAGGATTTCTTCTCGCACCCCCCTGGGGATGCGAGGAAAAATCCACCAAAACTGCCGGCCGCCCGCCCGGCTGTTTGCCAGCTTAGCGCAGCACTAACAGCTGCGCGGCCGGCACTTTAGTCGAAGAATGCCGGTTCTCACGACTAAACACCCAGGTTAAGTTGTGAGAACCGGCTTTCTCCGACTTAACAGAGCGATGCATTGAATTACGACAATGAATATTGTAAAGAGCAATAAAAAACCTTGCAAAGTTTATGCCTCACTGACTCATAATTTGTATACAAGATATAATAGATAGATAGATATTAGATAGATAGATATGAGATAGATAGATATATATGAGATAGATAGAGATAGATGATAGATATGAGATAGATAGACAGATAGATAGATAGATAGATATGAGATGGTTTCTAAAAGGGTAGAAAAGGCAGGTAGCACAGGATCTCCTGTACTCTGGATCACTCCTCACCTCTGCCCTCTTTGTCTTTCTTCTCCCTAGGTGCCATCAAACTTCTTTTTCAGCTGCTCTTCACTTCTTCACTGACAGACTCCCCAATAAGCCCCGCTCCCTTTATTCCACTTTTCAGCCTGTAGGGTTCCCTGTGACAGGAACCTGGCTCCCCATTGGTCGACAGCGGCCATTTCTTTGTAGCTTAGTATGGGGGGCATCCATTTTTTATTAGCCTCTGCAACTAGTCTCAGCTCTCTCTAGCAGCTAATCGGAGCTGAAGAATCATCTGTGACTACTTGACAGCACTAACATTGTACCGGTCCGGGGGGCAGATGGCACCCTGTCCCCCGGCCCAGTCCGCCACTGTTGGTTGCTATGGGCAACATCTCCAATTCTAAAATCTCTCACCTTAGTACATTTACCCCTATGAGTAGATACAGGTTGGGTACAGGATACCGGCACTTCAGATTCCAGCGATCAGAATCCTGACGCCAGCATCCCGACAGGGTTAGGGCACCGACACCTGCGGTAAGTACCCTACCCCTAAACCTAACCCTCTTCCCCCCAACCTAAACCTAACCCTCCCATCCGCATTCTAAACCTAACCTTCCTACCTGTAGCCTAACCCTAAAACTTCTCCCACAGCCTAACTCTCCCCCTAGTGCCTAACCCTCCCCCTAATACCAATATTTACCGTCGGGATGTCAAGATGTCGGGATGCTGGCGCCGGGATTCTGACTGGTGTCTGGATTCCGGCGCTGGCATTGTGAGCACGGGCATCCCGACAGCCAGGATACTAATACATCCCGTAGATACATAGGGCAGTATTAAATTAGAATCGAAAAGTCTGCTATCGGGGATAATTTATCACTGTTGACGTCATTTTCGCAATTTTCACTTATCTCCATATTCAATTTCAAAGACTTTTCGCAGGTGCGAAAAGTTTTTGTCAAAAACCGGGGATACGTTTTTACCACTGAATAGGTGGCGTAAAAAAGTGCAGAATTGGGGTTTTGGGCTGCAGACTTAATAAAAGTACCCTGCACCCCTTGGAATGTCCCCTTAAAGTAATCTGTGTCCAAAAAATGTTTAAAAGTTCGATAGGACACCCCAAAAAAGTGGTTTCGTTTTGGGGTGAAAAAAAAAAGTTAGGGAACAAACTAAAAAACTAGCGAAATAGACTCAGGAGGGTCCCCAAGTGTGCAGCAGATGTTTTTTAGAATGCGCTTGGTTGAGGCAGGTGGATTTGAAATGATTTAAAAAAAATCACTTTAGGGACTTAAAAATTTGCTTGCACCCATTTTCATGTACAGTACCCCAAATTTGATGGGACTAGTGATTTTTTCAAAAAAATTAAGCTAAATGCTATTCTTCAACACTTCTTTAGAGACGCATTAAAGCACCTGTCGCGGCCGTTTAAAAACCCCAAATACCTTTAGCAGGCTAATTTGGGGGTGCCCATAGTGATCCCCCATGTCAGAACATCTTTTGGGGGGTGACAGCCTGATTTCCCCAAAAGTGACAGGACTTTTCGATACTTACCTTTTTCGCCGGGTCCCGTTTTCGCCAATTCGTAATTGAATATGGGGATGCGCGGGCATGCGTCCGATACTTTATCCCCAGGAAAAGCGGAGATGACGACGAAAGCTATCATGTTCAGTAATGATGTAACATCTGATGTATGTTATTAGACTAACATAAACATAGATATTTAATTCAGTATATTGTTTCTCTAGAAATCAAGTACTATTATTGTTTACATGTAAACAAGAATGTAAGGATGCAAAACACATTATTATTATTACAGATGACCCACAGTACAGAATATGGAAACTGTTTCTAAAACAATATTTTTGAGTAAAATATACAAAGCATGTAATATTATGCTGTATAAAAAACATAATTTAAACATTACTTGTATAATTTACTTGTATCACTACAAGAAAATAGTGAATTATTCACATCAGTCCTTATATGGTTCATTTTCCTGTGGATCATATCACTGCACTACAGTATTTGTTATTTGACTGGGTCCTGTCATTCAAGTTAGTGATGCAATCTTATGTAGTAAAATATACCTTTTATTAGTTTTACTATTATTATTTCTTAAAAACTGGTGAGTTATTTTATTAAACACCTAGGGCTGTATTCAATTAGGCTGCGAAAACCCGTCATTTTCGCCTGTTTTACTTATCCCCATATTCAATTACAAAGACCTTTCGCAGGTGCGCAAAGTCTTTGTTAAAAACGGGGATAATTTTTCACGACTGTTTAGGTGGCAAAAAAAATTGCAGAATTAGGGTTTTGGGTGCAGAAAAAATATAGCCTGCAGCCTTTGTAATGTCCCCTTAAAGTATTCTGTCTCAACATTTTTAAAAAAAAGTTTCTTAGGACACCCCAAAAAAGGTACTTTAATTTTGGGGAAAAAAAATATATTGGGGGACAAACTTCTAAACTAGCGAAATCGATCCTGGGGGATTTCCCAAGTATGCGGCAGGTGTTTTCTAGAATGCGGCTGATAGCGGCAGGTGCATTTTTGAAGAATTTTTAAAAATCATTTTAGGGACTTAAAAATATGCTTGCACCCATTTTCATGTACTCCAAATTTGATGGGCCTAATTATTTCCCCCCCCAAAATAGATAAATGCTATTCTTCACCCCTTCTTCACAGGTGCATTTACGCACCTGCTGCGGCTATTTAAAAAGCCAGACTACCTTCAGCAGGTCAAATCGAGGGTATCCATAGTGATCCCTCATGTTGGACCATCTTTAGGGGGTGTGCCAGGATGATTTCCCGAAAATTGCCAGGACTTTTCGATACTTACCTTTCCGCTGGGTCCCGTTTTCGCCGGATCCTAATTGAATACTAGGATAAGCGGGCACGCGCCCGATACTTTATCTCAGTAAAAACCGGCGATGATGGCAAAAAGTCTGACCTCTGACTTTTCGCCTCTAATTGAATATGGCCCATAGCCAGCAATCATAGACTTAACAAAATCATCTTACAAATATTCCCCAGAGAGTTAATACATAATGTGTAAACTCAGTAAATAATATTGCAGTGGTTCCATCAGTTTATACTTCAGTTAGCAAAATATGTGATGTGACACTGTAGACTAAAGTCAAATATATAATTTTTATCAGATGTCACAAATAGAAACAAGCTTTTCTGGTTTAATCCTTAAAATAGTATAAAATATTACGGTTTGCTACTCAATTAAAAGGAAAGATAAAAAGTTTGTATAGAGTCCTCTCAGTCTCAAGTTATTATAGTCACTTAATATAGTTCACGTTCAAATATGATTCTAGCCAATTATATATAAACAACAGCAGGATAAATCTGAGAATTATTAAAAAACAGTATATCCTACATTCAGTTGTACAAAATGTTACTGGTAAAAAAGCATAACTACAAATGCATATGATATAGGCTATCCAGTGGATATATCCAGAGAATATATACTATGTATTGAATACATACTGAGTATCCAGAACAATGGAAAAGCAGATACTATGGGGTAAATTTACTAAGAATCGAGTTTTGGTGAGTTTGCAATCTCACGTGAGTTTTGGCATTTTTTTCATCTCGCAAATTTACTAAAGACAAACTCAAGAGAGTTTGAAGTGAGTTCCCTTTTTTCACTGTTAAAACTCATGTGAGATTGCAAACTCGAAAAAACTCACCATCGACCAAATTAGGAAGTACTTTAGATGAAAAAGATGCAACTCGCAAATTTACTAAGATTCGAGTTTCCAATCTCGTGTGAGATTGTAGCAAACTCACTGTGAAATAGAAGTTTTAAACACTCACCTCCTGAGCTGCGAGTGTGGCTGAAACATACACAAATTATTGTGATTTGTATATGTTTTTTTTTAACTTGTTTAAGTAGGGTTAATTATTTTTTTTAAAATGACGTGAGGTCCCACCCCAAAAGACTAACCTGCCCCGAGCTTGCCAGCCTGTCCTGGTACCTAAAATTACGGGGAACAAAATGAGTAGGGTTCCACCGTAATTTAGGAACCAGCACCAGGCTGCAGGACCAGTCCTGGTTTTAAATATAGAGTGTAATAAATTGCGTAGGGTACCCCCTATATTTAAAATTAGCACCAGACCAAACCGACCGGGGTGTAATGCCATACCCCAGAGACCCTTTCACCAGGGCTCCGTGGCCAAAGCATTACAACCCCAAGCCAGTCAGACCAAGCCGGGGATATCAGTGGAGGTGGGCCCCCCCAAGAAGGGGCTCCCCCTCTCCCGAAACCCCAGGCTTGTTCTGAAGCCAGGGGCTCTTCCCCGCACCCCTGGAGCATTGGGTATGGGGATAATAAATGGTTAAATAGTAGTAAACTATTGTATTTTACAGTGGCACTACAGGTGCCAGCATGCCTGTCCTTTGGCACTTGTGAAGCTACAAGTGCCAGCAGACGGGCGGCACCCGTACCACCACTGTAAAATAAATAGTTAAATAATGACAGGACACACACACTGTGACAAGTAAAAGTTTATTACATACACCTACCCACTCACACATACTTACCTGCTGCCAGGTGATCTGTCCACTCGTCCGAGTAGAATCCCATTTGGAGTACCTGCAATAAACTTCCTATGCTCACCTCCTCCATCGTGCTGGTCTCTGTAGCATCCAGGGGGCTCTTTGGAAAAAAAAACCACGAATACACGAACCATTTACTAAGGTTCGCGCTGCATGTGTGTGACCACCTACAGCGCTAACCTGCTCTCGACTGACAGTGAGTCCGGAGCCACCAGCCAATCAGCGGCTGCTGACTGTAGAGTGGCCGCTGATTGACTCCTGCAACTGACAGTTCCCACGTGGGCTGTTCAGTGAGTCAGGAGCCGCCAGCCAATCAGCGGCCACTCTACAGTTAGCGGCTGCTGATTGGCTGATGGTAGTATGAGAGAAGCTATGTTTGGTGGCTGCCTTGCCTTGAAAAGCCATTAGTTAGTTAGCAAGTAAGCTTTAAACAAGTTAACATGTTTTCAGTTTAAACTTTGTGATAGCAGCTACCAGGTTCCCATAAGTATGATGGATAGTGTAGGAGCTGCAGAGAAATGGGGTCCCGTGATGTGGGCTGCAGGCTTAAATGCATTGATCAATCCATAAACCAAAACCCCATTATTTATGTATTATTGTGAGTGATTTAAAAATGGTGAGTGCTGTTTTTTGTTTTTATTTATTTAAGCAATGTGGTCACAAGCCACTTTGCACCCCAGGCCTGGGAATGGCGAGTAAAAATGTAGAGATTCCGCGCTGGTAGGATAGTAGTATAAAATTTAATTGGAAATAACAAATAAAATAGAAAAATAGGACAGTGAGTAAATCATTTGAACATATAACTAGCAATAAAATCACATGATCAACAATACAATAAAAATATGAAAAAAAAAACAAAAAACAGAATCAAATTGAATGTTGACTAGCTGGTGTGCTATTGATGGTACTAGTTTTGCTGGGTTTTGGAATCGCAGAAAGACAGTCACTGCGCAAAGAAATTCCAAATGTGTCAGATGACAGCGTTTAGCACACTTAGCTAGTTAGCTTAATATTGTAACATTGTAGCCGCTAGCCTGCAGTTATAATATCCTTTTGGGTATCTGCAATGATAAGCAGTCTGAGGCTTATATACTGAAGACAGTTATTGATTTTGGGATACTCAAAGTGGCACCCCGTCGGGCACACAATGATAAGGAACAGAGTGAAAGTACTGACCGATCTCAAAGTCTCAGGCGGCTGAGGTGGAGGTAGCGTAGTTCTCTCACCGGCTGTACTGCGGAAGATGCTGACCGGATCAAATACCAATCTCAGTGCCTTGCGGCTGCAGGAGTCAGGTGCTATGGCTCTCTGTCCGGCTGCACGGTCGTGATTGTCTGCCGGAGACCAGGACCAAGAAGAAGCCAAGAGGACTTTACCAGATAGGGGAAGGTGCGTGGCCGCGACTTGTAGAGTCTACTCACACCGGAATCAGAGGCTGCAGACACTGAGGACACTTGCAGGAGCAGGTTACAAGGTGGAACACAATTTACATGTATGGGCAGCAACGCGTTTCTGTGAGTGCTGTTTTCTGTTTTATTTATTTAAGCAATGTGGTCACAAGCCACTTTGCACCCCAGGCCTGGGAATGGCGAGCAGGTTTGCAGTGGATTTTTGAATATATATATATATATATATATATATATATATATATATATATATACTGGGTTTTTGTGTAGCCCAATCAACTGGAATAGATAAATTTGCATAAAAGGTTTAGAGATTCATATATATGCAGGCACATATTGATATGCACGTCATTATATTGACCATCATAATGGTAACTTTATAGATACATGTAAAATTTAGGTCCAAAAATGCCATGATGGTGTAGTTTGGCCAGGATTAGTGTTTTACCTAAGTTTGACACACACTGTCACACAATTGCTAAAAATGGTGACAGTCTTAAACTACACAGGTTCTGTGGCTGGCTCCAGTATAAATTGGCAGTCTGCCAAAAACCTGTGAGAAAGCTACAAAAGTATCCTTTTAACCCCACTGTCTGAGCAAACTTGTTGACTCATGAAAGTTCATATTAAATCCGGAGCCTCTGTGTTTGCATTCAAGGGCGTAACTAGAACAAGATCTTAAAAGGGCCCCTCAGAGGTAAAAAAATAATAAACACATACATTTGCTCTCACGCAGAGCCCATTCATGTTATGCCACACAGAGCCCTTTCAGGTTATGCCACAGAAGTACCCTTTATACACATTATGCCACACAGTAGTATGCCCCTTATACATTATGCCCCACACTATAATGCCCCTTAAACTACACAGCATGCCCCTTACACATTATACCACACAGTAATGCCCTTTACAGATTATGCCACATAGTAGAAGTGCCCCATAAAACACATTATTACACACAATAGTAGTGCCCCTTACACATTATGGCCCCCTGCAACTCACCTCCCCGTGTCCCTCCAGCATCCTCTTGCCTCCTCCTGTGTGCCATCAACAGCCAGCAGGTGTGGATTTGTGGACGGGCCACCAGCTAATTACAGCTGGTGCATTGGGCAGGCAGTGGCAGACATGGGCAGACAGCGCCAGCGCAATTTGAATCTGGTGCCAGTCACGAGATCTGATTAGCTCGCGCCTGGTGCCAGATTCAAATTGTCAAACAGGAGCAGTCCGAGAGTTCTGATTGCCTTGCGACCGGCAGTGATGTCTCTCCAAGACTGCCTGCCAGTGCAACAGCTGTAATCAGCTGGCGGGCCAGCACCAAATTAACATTGCTGACACCCAGGCTCCCCTCATCTGCCCTGACTGGACTGGCCCACCTTGTGTGCGTGACTGGGTGCAGAGAGTGCGTGAAGGCCACAGAGGCAGCTCAGGGACCATAGCAGCTGCACCCCTTGCACCCCCTTGCACCCGTAGTAGTTATGCCACTGGTTGCATGCATGTTAGCAAACAGTGGGGTCATTTTCAGGATCAATGGAATAGGGTTATAAGCGAGGTCAAGGTAAACAAAAAATGGCTACAGGTGTACCTCAGGGTAGAGTCTTCAACCCGGGCAATGCCGGGTATCCAGGCTAAGTGTAGATAAAGTAGGGGTGTGCACCGGCCACTTTTCGTGTTTTGGTTTTGGATCTGGATCTTTCTTCGTGTTTTGGATCTGGATTGGTTTTGCCAAAACCACCCTTCCGTGTTTTGGGTTCTGGGTTTTGTGTTTTGGATCTGTATTTTTTTTAAAAAAAGCATAAAAACAGCTAAAATCTAAGCGAGACGAGTGGGCGGCACAAACACGTGGCCCATCTAGGAGTGACACTGCAGTGGCAGACAGGATGGCAGTTTGAAAAACTAGGCCCCAAACAGTACATAATGCAAAGAAAAAAAAGAGGTGCAAGATGGAATTGTCCTTGGGCCCTCCCATCCACCCTTATGTTGTATAAACAGGACATGCACACTTTAGCAAACCAATCATTTCAGCGCCAGGGTCTGCCACATGACTGTGGCTGAACTGATTGGTTCGTTTGGGCCCCCACAAAACAAGCTGGCAATTAATCTGTCCCTGCACAAACTAGCTCTACGGAGGCAAGATGTCGTCCTCATCCTCCTCATCCACCGATTCCTCACCCTCTTCAGTGTTGTGTACATCCTCATCCTCACAGAGTATTAATTCGTCCTCGCTGGAATCCACCACCACAGGTCCCTCTGTACGTTCTGGAGGCTGGTCTCCCTGGAAGAGTTGGTAATTCATTTTTATGAACATCATCTTCTCCACATTTTGTGGAAGCAACCTCCTACGCCTTTCGCTGACAAGGTTCCCGGCTGCACTAAACACTCTTTCGGAGAATACACTGGAGGGGGGGCAACTCAGGTAAAATAGAGCCAGTTTGTACAGGGGCCTCCAAATTGCCTCTTTTTCCTGCCAGTATAGGTACGGACTGTCTGACATGCTTACTTGGATGCTGTCAATGGTGACAGTATCAAATGCAGTGACAGTAGACATGTCAGAAATTGTTGCCAGGTCCTTCAGTCCGGACCAGATGTCCAAACTTGGTCCTGCCTGCCCTGCATCACCGCCAGTGGGTTGCTTAGGATACCTAAGCTTTTTCTGGCAGCCCCAGTTGCGGGAGAAAATGAAGAAGGAGCTGTTGACGTGTCACGTTCCGCTTCAGCTGACAGTGTTTTCACCAGCAGGTCTTTGCACCTCTGCAGGCTTGTGTCAGCCGGAAAGAGAGACACCACATATGCTTTAAACCTAGGATCGAGCACGGTGGCCAAAATGTAGTGGTCTGATTTCAACAGATTGACCACCCTGGAATCCTGGCAAAGCAAATGAAAGGCTTCATCCACAAGTCCCACATGCCAAGCGGAATCGCTCCATCTTAGCTCCTCCTTCACTTTCTCCAGCTGCTTCTGCAAAAGCCGGATGAGGGAAATTACCTGACTCAAGCTGGCAGTGTCTGAACTGACTTCACGTGTGGCAAGTTCGAAGGGCTGGAGAACCTTGCACAACACGGAAATCATTCTCCACTGCGCTTGAGTCAGGTGCATACCCCCTCCTTTGCCTATGTCATAGGTGGATGTATAGGCTTGAATGGCCTTTTGCTGCTCCTCCATCCTCTGAAGCATATAGAGGGTTGAGTTCCACTGCGTCACAACCTCTTGCTTCAGGTGATGGCGGGGCAGGTTCAAGAGTGTTTGCTGGCACTCCAGTCTTCAGCATGCAGTCACTGAATGGTGAAAGTGGGCAGAAATTTTTCGGGCGACCCAAAGCATCTCCTGCATGCCACTGTCACTTTTCAGAAAATTCTGCACCACCAAGTTTATTGTGTGAGCAAAACATGGGATGTGCTGGAATTTGCCCAGATGTAATGCCCGCACAATATTGGTGGCGTTGTCAGATATCACAAATCCCCAGGAGAGTCTAAGTGGGGTAAGCCACTGGGCGATGATTTCCCTCAGTTTCTCTAAGAGGTTGTCGGCAGTGTGCCTCTTACTGAAACCGGTGATACACAGCGTAGCCTGCCTTGGAACGAGCTGGCGTTTCTGAGATGCTGCTACTGGTGACACTGCTGTTGTTGCTGCGTAAGGTGATACATCTACCCAGTGGGCTGTCACAGTCATATAGTCCTTAGTTTGCCCTGATCCATTTGTCCACATGTCCATGGTTAGGTGGACATTGGGTACAACCGCATTTTTCAGGACACTGAGGACACTTTTTCTGACGTTTCTGTACAGTCTCGGTATCGCCTGCCTAGTGAAGTGGAATCTAGACGGGATTTGGAACCGGGGACACACTACCTCCATCAATTGTCTAAATCCCACTGCACTAATGGCAGATACCGGATGCATGTCTAACACCAACATAGCAGTCAAGGTCTCAATTATACGTTTTGCTTCAGGATGACTGCTGTCATTCTTGATCCTCCTCGCTAAGGACTGTTGGAGGGTCAATTGTTTAGTAAAAGTAGTGGTGTTCTTACTTCCTCTCTGGGATGATGAACGACTCCCAGCAGCAGCAACAGCAGCAGCGGCAGCAGTAGGCATAGCAATGCAGGATCCTCCGGAGGAATCCTGGATAGGAGAGTCAGTCTTGCCAGTGACATGGCCTGCAGGACTACTTCTGATCCTGACTAAGGAGGAAATTGACGAGGAGGGAGTTGATGGTGTGGTTTGCAGGCACTTGGATACAACAGGACAACGGGATTTAGGTGCCCCTGGAATGCTTATGGTCTTAGCCAAAGTTTCTGAACTTGACAGTAACTTTTTCTGTATGCGCTGCAGGTGCTGTATAAGGGAGAATGTTCCTAGATGGTTAACGTCCCTACCCCTACTTATTTCACCTTTACATATGGTACATATGGCAAGACAGTTGTTGTCCGGATTTGGATAGAAATATTGCCAGACCAAAGAGGTTGAATGTTTGGTCTTCTGCCCAGGCATGACCGTGATGGGCTTTTTCATCCCACGGACAACAACTGTCTCCCCCGGAGCCTGATTTAAACAAACCACTTCACCATCAGAATCCTCCTCGCCAACTTCCTCCTCAGCGCCAGCTACACCAGTATCCTCATCCTGTTGTACTTCAACAGTGACATCTTCAATTTGCATATCAGCAAGTGGACTGTGGGTGCTCCTTTCAGCACTTGCAGGAGGTGTGCAAATGGTGGAAAGAGCCACCTCTTCCCGTCCAGTGCCGGGAAGGTCAGGCATCGCAACCATCACCACACTTGGACTCTCCTTGGGGATTTGTGATATCTTCTTAGAACGCACAGTTCTTTGCTGTGCTTTTGCCAGCTTAACTCGTTTGATTTTTTTAGCGGGAGGAGGGCTTCCATCGTCATGTGAAGCTGAACCACTAGTCATGAACATAGGGAAAGACCTTAGCCGTTCCTTGCCACTCCGTGTCGTAAATGGCATATTGGCAAGTTTACATTTCTCCTCAGATGATTTAAATGTTTTTTTAAAGGATATTTTCCTGAACTTTGTCATTTGGGATTGTATGTGCCCTCTACTATGACATTGGGCATCGGCCTTGGCAGACGACGTTGATGGCATGTTATCGTCTATGTCATGACTAGTGGCAGCAGCTTCAGCACTAGGAGGAAGTGGTTCTTGATCTTTCCCTATTTTATTTTTATCTTAGAAAGTTTGGTCCTCCATTTATGTTATATTGATATATACGTGCGGCTAAGGCACACACAAACACAGAAAATAATTTTTTATTTTTGTTGGAGACTAGTGCACTTTGTGGGTTACACCACCCTTTAAAAAATGAGCCAGCCGGCTCTTTACTTATGGGACACAGGCGCACACTTGGCGCTGCTCCTTTGTTGATGCACGTGCACCTACAGTGCACACAATTCACAAAGAAAGAAAAAAAATTTTTTTTTATTTTTTGTGGAGCGCACTTTGAGGGTTACACCACCCTTTAACAGACAGACACACGCTTGTCGCTGCTGCTTTGAGGATGCATGTACAGTGCAGACAATTCACAAACACAGAAGAAAATGTTTTATTTTTGTTGGAGTGCACTTTGGGGGTTACACCACCCTTTAACAGACAGACGCACGCTTGTCACTGCTGCTTTGAGGATGCAGGTACAGTGCACACAATTCACAAAGACAGAAAAAAAGGAGAATTTTTTATTTTTTGTGGAGCGCACTTTGGGGGTTACAGCACCCTTTAACAGACAAGCCAGCCGGCCCTTTACTTATGGGACACAGGCGCACGCTTGGCACTGCTCCTTTGTTGATGCACGTGCAGCCACAGTGCACACAATTCACAAACACAGAAAATATTTTTTTATTTTGTTTGGAGTGCCCTTTGGGGGTTACAGCACCCTTTAACGGACAAGCCAGCCGACTCTTTACTTATGGGACACAGGCGCACGCTTGGCGCTGCTCCTTTGTTGATGCACGTGCAGCCACAGTGCACATAATTCACAAACACAGAAAATATTTTTTTATTTTGTTTGGCATCCACTTTGGGGGTTACAGCACCCTTTAACGGACAAGCCAGCTGGCCCTTTACTTATGGGACACAGGCGCACGCTTGGCGCTGTTCCTTTGTTGATGCACGTGCAGCCACAGTGCACACAATTCACAAACACAAAAAATATTTTTTTATTTTGTTTGGAGTGCACTTTGGAGGTTACAGCACCCTTTAACGGTCAAGCCAGCCGGCCCTTTACTTATGACACAGGTGCACGTTTGGCGCTACTTTGTTAATGCACGTGCGGCTACTGCGCACACAATTCACAAACACAGAAAAAATATATATTTTTTTGCACTTGGGGGGAGCACCCCTGATGGACAGAGCACCCCCTGGACAACACTACAGCACCCCTTTAGGACTTGGACACTGCACAGGACTTTGGAGTGGACACAGCCCCTATGGACAACTGACTGCACAACACAGTCCAGCCAACCTCTATGGACCTTGGAGGAGTGGACACAGCCCCTATGGACAACAGCAGCACACCACAACACAGCCAGCCCCTATGGACTTTGGAGGAGTGGACACAGCCCCTATGGACAACAGCAGCACAGCACAGCACAGCACAGCACAACACTACACTGCACTACACTACACTACACAGCCCAGCCAGCCCTAACTCCCACCCTCCCTCTTCACTGTCCACAGCCGAGTGAGAAAATGGCGCCGACGCGGGTACCTGGGCGGGAAGGCGGGATCATGACGTTTTGCCTTGATTTCAGATCCGAGTCAGGCGGAAAAAGTCGAGCCTGCCTCGGATCGGCTTCGGATCGGGGGGCTCGGGGGGGTTTGGATTTCAGAAATCCGAACCCGCTCACCCCTAAAATAAAGGATGTATTCGTTAACCTTATGCATGCGGAATAATTTGTACAACACAATGTATTCAAAAGATAATAATATGTCACATCCACCTAGAAATACAACAAGGTTGCATGGCATTAATGTTCCCCTTTGTCTCTTTGTGTAGTAGGATAGCTCAGATGAAAAGTAGACACAAAATATGTGCAGTCATCTGCATATGCTGTCACCCCATGTGCCAAAGCAGTGAATGGGGCAATGACATTGCAGGAGAACTGATCAAATGTATTGACGGAAAATAGTAAGGCACTTTTGCTGTTAGATGCCTGGCTGAAGCTAAGTCCAGGTTGTGAGTACAGTGTAGGATTCCAGCACAGTACAGTATGTACTGATGACAGTGCACCTACTGTAAGAGGGAGAGAGGTACTGTACCCACTAGTTTCACCTAATATAGTGCTCTGGTAGAAACTGAAATCATTGCCTCAGTACTATTAGGCAGAAATGCTAATCACTGCTGCATAATTGCTTAATGCACATAAATTGCAATAATGGAAGAACCCACTCAAATTCAATCAAATCCTTAATAATAAGTCTAATATGACTTTTAGACAGAAGCTGGGCTTGTGACCCCCCGTATGTTGCCGGGTTATTGAACACGGTTCAACACGGGGCACAGCTTATACACCCTTTTCACATTGCAGCTTGGACATACAGAACCCGTGTCAACCCTGCAAAAGTCCTCCTCCTTCCAATGTGCTATGGTGTCTGTGTGTTCAGCTTCCTGATGACATCTTCTGCCAGCGCCTCCCTACCCCACTTTCAGACAGCAGGCAACCTGGGTCGGAGCCTGGAATGACCCTGGTAGGGTTGAGGCCCTTTGGCTCCGGGTAGACCCTTTCAGACAGAGAAAGGACCCGGGTTTATCTGGCTTTCTCCAGCGAATTCCCTAGTAAAAATCTCTGTCTGAAAGGGGTATAAATTTAGAATTCTCTAATACCTCTTTTCCACCGAAAACCCAGGTCCGACCTGGGTTTTTGGACATGGTTCCAACCCTGGTCAGACCCAGGTCAGACCCATTTACACTACACCTTCGATCTGGGTTACTCCCAGGTCAGCCCTGTTCACACTGAACTCAGGCCTGCCCTGCTAAACCTGTGATGTCATAAAAAGTGGGAGGTGAATGCCCCACAACCACCAATCAGCTCATTTTAGGCATGACCCAGGTCAGATAACCCGGGTTGCACCATTTACACTGCACCATTACCCGGGTCAATCCTGGGTCCAACCCTGGTAGCTACCTGGGTTGGATTGCTGGGTCACTTGACCTGGGTTATTTTTCAGGGACCCTTTTACACTGAGCTGCGACCTGGGTAGACCCAGCAAAAACCCAGGTTTTTGCTCTGGTGTAAAAGGGGTATAACACACTATAATAAAGAAAGGACTACATCAGTTTATGATTTGCTTTTACTGCAACAGCTGTTATTCTTTTACCAACTCCAATATAGCTTATGAATGTAGTCATAATGTCCCACCATGACACTGCAAAGACTCTTAAGATAACCATAACGTTTAACTGATTCCACCATATAGAGTAATTATGCCTAAATGCACAAAATAATTAAAATAACAGAATACGGTTACAACAACCCACCCTGTATGACTTGAGGTGGAAATACACTGCACTACTGTGAGCAGGAATCGCAGCTGCAACAAACAGACAGGGGGTTTCACACATATAGTGCATTAAAGTGTACAAAAAAATCCCTTGTAACACAATATTATGTGTGTGTACTACACAGTAGATAAAGATGTGCTGGTCAGAATTTGATGTTCTCTGTTGTCCAAATATTCCTTCATCAACATGCACTGTAAGATAAACTGTACATATATATATATATATATATATATATATATATATACATATATATTTATCTATCTACATATCTATATATCTTTACATAGTATAAAATAATATCCCTGGAAGGCATCTGTCTGTCTGTTTTGGTTAATGTCGAGAACCACTGGATGGATTTTGATGCAGTTTTCACTATACTATACAGCATTTGTCATGGAAGGTTTAGGTATATGACACATAAATGCATGACAAAAGGGAGCCAAGAAGTGACAAAAGCTAATTAACAGGACCACAGTAAATGCCCCCATACATCAGTGATGGACTGTTCAAATTACTCGATCTTCAGACGTCCTGCGATGCAGCGGTGGATCACAGAAACCAGCAGGTGGCGTCTATTTACACAAGATGCCTCCTGCGGCATTAACATATTATAACACCACTGCTGCATCCAAAGAGACAGCAGCTATGCTAAAAGAGAACAACTCTGAATCAGGCTCCTCGTCTCTTCACTTATAGCCATACACATGATTGTTGAATTTATATACATATATGTCTTCTGAAATACAGTGCAAAACAGAATTAGGATTGCCCAATGCAGTTATGTAAATTCATAATATCATTTTGCTTATTTTAGCTATTCAGTGAGAACTTTTTTTTTCTCTATTTGTCACATTTTTTTGGATATTCCCCTGATTCAATTTCCTAATGCATGGATCAATGAAGAGAATTATAATGATGCGCATTACAGACACTCAGAGCACTACTGGGGCATTTTAGCAGCAGCTGATAGCTGAAAGGCTTTATGTATCCCAGTTGGAGTAGAGTAACGTGAATACATAAAGCTTTCTTTTTGTGTGGGGGATGGGTGTAATTAACTACACAAAGATGCTTCACACACGTTTTATATTTGGATAATAGGGAACTTTATCCCATCCACGGAGGTTCTATAAATAGCTGGAGCAAATTTACTATTGAAATACGAATATTTAAGGTTGTATTACTTTTACAGCATGTCTTTGACTCAGTACATAAATAATGAGAAAATAATTTTCCTTCTAAGGCTGTATCAGTTAATAAAAAAATTCCCAGGTAACAAAAAGGATGCACTAGATTACGTTTTACTCTATAATCTTTCTGTTTTTGTATTTAGGCAGAACTATGACGGGAATGTCATACAGTTTCCATTTTCTTCCCCTCAGCCTTCCTGTCCATTTGCTTCCTTTCCTGCATGATCTGCACTGAAACTGTGTTGTTATGATTTTTATCCAGTTTGTTTCTTTATTCCCTCTGTCCTCCTCCAATGTGCCACTCAGTTTGCTATCACTCTTCTCTTGGGTCACATCTCAGCAGACTGTCCCTGCTACAATAATGATGCTAAGTCATGATGTTCCTTTATGATTAGAAACAATAACCATGACCATTAGCTGCTAGGGGGTGTAGTAGTGATTAGTTTCAGTGGTGGATTTTACCTAGGGACAGCCTCCCCCTGTAAAATCCCCCACCTCAGTGTGCCAGGTGCAGTCCGTGACTGCACTGGCTACACTATGACTGGTTGTGGCTTCCCATTGGAAACACTTCCTGCCAGTCACACACAGGATGGGCAGTCCCAGGGGGAAGTACTTCCAGCTCTGGGACTACCAGTCCGTTTTGCGATTAGCAGACAGTGTGCTTCCAGTGGGAAGCCACTCCTCTGCCTTATGGTCAGCCTTACCCGGCTCCTAGTGGCTGCTGCAGATGCAGTCCCTAGAAGTCGGTGTTTTACGCATGTGCTTGTGCGGTATCACCACTGCTTATGCGCATGCGCCGGTCCCTGCCAGATCCATTGCGCAGGCTCTAGGACCTGGCCAGTCCAGGACTGTTTCCTCCACTCCGGCCTTGTGCAGTGCATGCAGCATGGGCAGCGGCAGCCCCCCCTCAGCCAATAGGGTAGGAGCTGCTGCTGGTTATTATGTAATTACAGCAGTACTTTTTCAGAATTACTTTTTCATTCTAGGGGGGAGATGCACTAAGCCTTGGAGAGAGATAAAGTGGAGAGAGTTAAAGTACTAACCAATCAGCTCCTGTAATTTTTCAAACAGTCTGTGAACTGAAAGATAGGAGCTGATTGGTTGGTACTTTATCTCTCTCCAAATTTGCCCAAATTCAATTTTTTATTTATATTATAAGTAGGAGGTAAGAGTAGCCTATTTACAGCAGATGGACGCTGTCTGACAGAGCATCAACAGTTCTCTTTTAGGATTCTGACCGCCAGTATCCCGACTGTCGGTATTTCATACCGATTCCGTATATACTGTATAGCTTAACAGCAATTCCTTGCAAATAGCAGATTTCTACTACCTTACCAATGCAGGACTACTTCAGAAAGCCAATTTATAGTCATCACGGCTGAGCCCTAATGTATTTCTTGGAAACATTTCCAAGGCAGACATTTACATGATAAGTCATTATTGACAATCATAAATTCAGGAATAGTAATGTACATATTGAATGTTAATAGGCGAAGATCTAAAAACATGTTTAATTAGGTTTGATGATTCCAGTAAAAACAATGTAACAATTTGCACTGGAAAATATTAAATATTTGTTTACTTGAAAAGGTTCATATAACTGTGTATGTGTATAATACAGTGAGCAGAATCTGAGCTGGTGGAGATAAAATTCAGAATATTTATGTGACACAAAGCCATTCAAATAAATAACTAATGATTAAGCAGTAGAGTTAGGGCCTGATTCATCATGGATCGCAACAGCGTACGCAGGTCGGACGATGGTGCATACTGCGCATGCGCACGCAGATACAAAGCCATCACAGAGTGGGTGATGAGAAGTCAGCGTTTGGGGGTAGTGATGGGGGGTGGTCCGATAAACGCAGGCGTGCCTTTCTATTTGAATGTCATTTCCTGGGCGTGCATAAATTAGCCACTGTGACGCATACGCAGCTTGAGTACTCGCTGCGTGCAATGACAGTTTACATTTCTGAGACAGGTCAGGGCTGCACTCAATGTTGCCGATGTATACGCAGGACTGCGAGGTGTTACGGATGTGAGAAAGCGGTAGTGGTCGTCTCTATGCTGGCTGAGCAGTTGCAAACATTTTCACAGCAGAAATGCGTGCATAATCGCAGCTGCGATTGCAATAGCAATCCGTAATGAATCAGGCCCTTAGTTTTGTAATGGACATTGTAGTAACATTGATAGCTGGAAAATATTTTGGTTTAGTCACGTGTGGATGTACAGTATGATGAAATATAGTGTTGTTTTAACAATTACAGTTCATTGAAAACATCATTCAAACCTAACTTTTTCTATTGTAGTTAGGTTATCGCGATCTGCTGTATTGACATGGGTCTTGTTCTTATGTAAAATTTGCATTCATGAAAGTTTTGTTTCTTGGCAAATTTTTCAGATTAATTCCAGGCCAAGCAATATCTTCACACTCAATAATAGGCTTTGTTACTGGGTCTACACAGTTTGGCTTTTGCTTTTGATTTGCAATGAGAATGGATGCCCTTAATTCTGAATTTGCTGTTTTACGAAAGTGTTAGTATAATAAATGGATATTTAAATGATGCGTGCATTGCAAAATATATATTGTGCAACATGGAAGCACAGTGTTTAGCATTGCTGTCTCAAAATCTCTGGGGTCATGGATTCTGGGCCTCATTCAGAGTTGGGAATAGAGGAGCTGATTCAGACACGCTCGCTTGGATGCGAATGTTCGTAGCTGGCCGATAGTCGCTATATGTGCATACGTATGCATCGCAATACGCATGCGCGAACCAGTGCGAGAGACCAGGATGCATTCGCTCACTGCGCATAGACTGTCCAGCAGAGTGAGTGACAGGAGAGGCCGTTTGTGGGTGGTGACAGGGGCTGGCCACTGGTAACGGGGGAGTGGAGGTGCGAACGCAGGCATGCCTGAGTGTTTCAACACCATTTCATAGGCGTGCATAATTAAAAGGCAGCGTCATAGTACACGTCACTTGGTGGGATTTCACTCTGAAGTGATCGCAGTGCTTGTGGAAGGGTATAGTCAACCTCAAGCGCTGTGATCGCATCCGATGGTGCTCGATGTACCAATGTTATCAAGCACTTCCAGGAGATGACATGTGGGCGTCTTAAGAATGGCTGGTGAGTGTCTGCATACACTAAGTGATCGCATGCCAAGACATAGTGGGCGTGCTAATGCCTTGCCGTGCGATCGCTTGCCTTACTGGGCGTGCGTTGGATTTGCATACGCAGGGATACGCAGGGAGCGATTGAATGCATCTAGCGAGCGGGTCTGAATGAGCTTCAGAGTAAGAAATAGCAAGTAACTGTGCACCTGGACAAACCATGTTGCAATGCAAGGGATGCAAATACATACATTGTTTTTGCATGCAGGGTAAATACTGGCTGCTTTTGCATGTAACCCATAAATACTGTTGCATGTAGCCCACAAATGCTGAACAGCTTTATTTTTACACTGCAATTTAGATGTCAGTTTGGACATATCCCTCCCAAATGTACTGTAAATCTTTCTGAACATTTTCCTCCTGCCCCACCTGCAGTGCAGCATGGTTTTACCAAGGTACACAGTTACTTGCTCTTTCTTACTCTATTCCCAACTCTGAATCAGGCCCTCTGTACCAACCATTCATGGAGCTTGCAGAAGAAATGGAGCCATTAAATGGCTGCTGTGTATTATAGCATGACAAACAAAAAAGATGAAATAGGGCTAACAGATTGGTCACATAAATTTAGGCACATAAAATACAGTTGGTGCATGGTTATATTACTACTTGTACACACATTTACATTTCACATTTATTAGTAAATTTACCCCCCGGTCTTGATGGCAGATATAAAACAAATATGGCACATCAGTGTTATTTTGCAACCCCAGCTACAGTATATTTGCTTTACATGTCAACATTAGAAAATAGTATACCCTGAAATGTAATTTGTAAGCATCCTCTATTGATGTGTTTTGCTATGTTAAAATATGTACAATAAAGTGCACTCCATGTAAATCATATTAATATGATGTATCCTAAAATAAGCTTTTAGTCTGAGTAGGTAAATGGAAAACAATAGGAAATAGTGAGTCATACTTACATACAGTAGTATGCCAACATGGAAGAGCATGCATAACTCATGATAGTAAGCTTGCCTATGTACATCTAGATAATAAGTGAGAAAGTGTGTGTATCCGTCCTTTATGCACGGCCAGAGTTTTGTACCCAGCTCCACCAAATTTGGCATGGTGGTGTAGTTTGACAAGGATTAGGTTTTTGCCTAGGTTTGAAGTTTGTCAGGGCCATGGAGTTCTAATTGGCACCCACCAAGTAGGCTGTGAAATCAATCATTTAAAATGTTGGTTTAAGAAAGTTCGCTCAGGATGTCTTCTAGTATCTAAAACTGCAGTGATCTGAAGGCACAGGCTGATATGTACCAGTGGGGGGCAGGCAGAGCTCCAACAGAAGAGCAGTGAGTCGGAGGATCAACTGTCACACTGCACCTGCACTGACAGTTACTGATTTCCTCCAGGCACATTTTCATATGCCATGGTCTCCAATTTTGGTCTGCAGAGATTTATGCGTGGTAATGATTTCTGTTATGCAGTGATTTCTGAAACCAGTGATTTGGAAAGCTATTCTGATTTATGTCCTGTAAGTAATTCTGCTTCTGATATACGCTATTCCAAACAATCAGATTGGTTGCTTTTTAACAACCTTTTCATTCTGGCTCCTAAAGGAAAAACAAACAAAATTGTAACTACCTCAGTGTTGAGGTAACGTAACAGTGGCTAAATAATCTATATAAATGTATAGATAGGTTCTTTTCAGGGCTAACACCATGTTAGCAAAGAGTTAGGTCCTTTTCAGGATCAATTGAACGGGGTAATAGATGAGAACAATATAAAAAATTAATGCTGCAGATGTTCTTCAAGGTCCATTCTTCAACACAGGCAACGCCGGATATCCGAGCAAGTATGTAATATTTAACAAATTATTTTTAAATTATTAAGCATCATATGGGGTTAATTGTATTTCTATAGTCCAGTCACATAAAAGACGCATGTTAGATGCATTAGACCTTCACTTTCTGGTTATATACATTTGAAAAGAGCTGTATATGGTGGCTTAGTACTTTCTAGTCAAACACGATCTGGAACTAACTTGTATTGTACTGTACCTGTTGTTTTATTGGACCTAGAGCCACTGTTTGGTCAAAATACTAAGGGATCTCTTTAAGAAGAGATGATAAGCGGGCAAAAGCCTCTGTCACTGCATTGCTATTAACAATGTGTTAGAAATCTGATTTCTCAGATGTTACCCGCGGTGGATCCTACCTTTTTCCTAAGGGGGGGGCTGCCTGGTCTGCAGTCCAATGCCTCAGCGGCACCGTCCATTGCACATAAAAAGGACAGAAAGAAGACCAGTGGCAAACGCAGGATTTCTAGAGGGGGGTTTCCAAATGCTTGATATTAGAGTGAGTTTGGCCAGTCCATGAAGAGGGTAAAATTAGCACTTAACCAGCTTTAATAAGCGTCATACAAAGTGTATTGTGTGTAATAATCCCAGCATATACAGGACCAGTGATCACAGTAAGCCATTAGATGCGGCAGGATGGCCATCCTGCCTGAGCTGAATGTTTTTATTTTAGATGTGGGCACCATTCCAGAGCATTGGAACAAGTCCGGGAGTCTGGGAGCAGCAGAATAACCTAGCACTGCCCTGGACATATATGTACATATTGGGCTCTATAGCAGCACATCCCTAACAGTGAATGTTTTCCAGATCTCCTAGTTGGTGCACAGGTTATTTATTACTGGCTGATATATGTGAAAAGATCCACAGTTGGTGCTAATTATTACATTTGTGATACTGAGAAGAACATGCAGCACTAGTAACATTCTATTATATTACTACTTTTATTGTGGTCATGGTATGGGCTGGGGAGGGGGGTTTCCAGGCAGATGGAAACCCCCCCTGCGTTTGCCTATGAAGACCCCACAGTAATAACTGATACTTGCTTGCGCAGAAAACGGCTTCGGCTAGGGGCTGTAGCAGATGCAGCCTCTAGAAGCCGAATCTGGCTGCCTTAATAAAAAGCAGAAGCTACTTCTCTTTGGAAATGCTTTCTGCTAATGACAGTCTGGACTGGCAGTCCTAGGGAGAGAAAACACCTTCCCCTGGCACTGCCTGTCTAACATATGACTTGGAGAAATTGCATTCACTGGGAAGGGACTGCTAATTCACATACAGTAGTTGCCGGGACTGGGGGCTCACATGGGAGTGGGGGATATTACTGGGGGGAGATAAAATACGCCACTGTGTATTACCCTTTTTTTAGCAGCAAACTGCAGGCTACATAAACATAACTGCCGACTCTCCTTGAATGTCTGGGAGACACACCTGAAAAACCTAGTGGTTAGCTCCTTGACTCACTGAAGAGTCTAGCAATCTCCCTAAGGTGCTGGGTTAGCACAACACTGTTATGATGCCATCACTCTCTGTGCCTGATTCATTATGGATTGCTATTGCGAACGCAGCTGCGATTAATCACCCAGCCCCACTGTGAAAATATGCTAATGGTTGCTGTCGCAATGCTGTCCCGGCCTAACTTAAGGACGCCCACTTCTCTTTACATACATCCGTAATACTTAGCAAGTCTGCAAAACCAGCGGTAACATCGAGTACCATCGGAGTCTCATGTACACTTGCACAAGGTCTGAGCTTACTCAGAAATTGACAACCTCATCGCACGGAGTGAAAGCCCAAGCTGTGTATGGCATCGCAGTGGTTAATTTATGCAAGCCCATGCAATGGCATTCAAACGCACTGGCACGCCTGCGTTTCACCAACAAACCCCCTGTCACCACCCCCAAACGGTCACTTCCTGTCAATCACTCTGCGATGGGTCTGTGTAGTCACTGTGATCGCAGTCCGATTGCAATGAGACTTTCACGCATGCACACGGCGATGCATACACATGCGTGGAACACAACAATCGTCCGTCTGTGTGCTTAATCACAGTTGCAGATCGGTAATGAATCAGGCCCTCTGTGCACCATGGAAGAACACAGGGGAGAAAGATGCTAAGGATGTGTACTACTGTAGTAGAAATTATCCACCGCTCTCCTGTACACTGATGGGTACACGATGGCTGTGTGTAAAAGGATTTGTGATGAATTACCGGTGATTTGTGTCCAAGGAATTGTGCTGACTTACTAGGGATGTGTGCTCCATTATAGGGCATGTGTGATACATTACAGGGAGTGTGCGTTTAACAGGGGATCTGTTCCCAAGCACCTGTGCTGTAATATGGTAAAAGTATAACTGATTGTATGAACCTTATGGTAAGGAGACAGAGGGGGTTAGTTAAGATGTTAGAAAATAGTAGAGTACAGCATGTTTTAATGCACAGTTATTTTCAAATGTCTTGCATTAGTGGGTTAATAGGCAAAAAGCGCAGATTTATTGGTCATCTATGCAGGCTCTTTCTGTAGATACTGCAGATTTTATTTTATTGCTATAACAATTGTGCATGATTTGCAAAACTAAAATACTTGATGCAAAGCCCAGTCTCCTATTATAGTACATAGAACTAATAGATGAACAAGAAACAAGTAACTTACAGTATATTACAGTGCAGGACAAGGACACGACTTATATACATTGCTGAAATAGCGATTAAACACTCACAATAAGCAGCAGGGAGTTGGCAGTCACATGTTAGGTGCCCTTATGGGGAGTAGAGAGTAGAAGAAAATGTAAAGAGAAGCACATGAGGGAAGAGGTCCCTGCTCATGAGAGCTTACATTCTAAGGGGAGGGGCATACAGACACAGGGGCGCCGAGAGGGGGGGAGCGGGTACAATTTACCCGGGCCCGGGCTTCCAGAGGGGCCCGGTGGGGGCCCGGGTCCGGCGCCGCCCCCCTCCCTCCTCACTATCTCCCAGCACAGAGCGTGTGCTGAGATGCAGTGGGAGATTGCTGTGGCTGCTGCTTAGCAGCCGCGAGCAATCTCCTATGCCTGAGGGGGGGAGCGATCACACTGATTGCGCCCCCCTGGCTTTGCGCTGGGCTGAGGGGCTCGCAGCGCCCCCCTCCCCGGCGTATACTTTTTTTACTTTTTTATTCGAGGGAGCATGGCCACGCCTCCCGCGATTAGGCCACGCCCCCTCTTTACCGGGGCCCAGCAGCGCTCTCAACGGCCCTGGACTGACAGGCATGACACAGAAAGGGTAGATAGGAAGGAAAGAGCATGAGGTGGGTTAGGATGAGAGCTGAAAGGCCTTGATGAAGTAATGGGTCTTGAGAGCCCGTTTGAAGATTTGTAGAGAGGTGTAGAGTCTGATAGGGAGAGGGAGAGCATTACATTGGCACCTCCATTGTCTTTCTGTTATATAACTTGTAAAATAAACTAGCCTCATTTCTGGTCAATGGTAGTCCTTTGTAGTAATAATTAACTATCTACGTGTAGAATAGCACTTCATCCTTTGGGTTGGGTTGGGTACAGGATGCTTGCACTCGGGATCCCGGCGGTTGGAATTCCGATGGCGGCATCCTTACATATTTTAGATACCGATAGATATCAGTAAGGGAATGGGTATATCAGCTGTCGGGATGTCTCCTGTCAGAGTACCGACAGCGGCATCCCAATGGTTGGTATCCCGACAGGGGTCAGGTAAGTATACTTACCATTCCCCCTTCCCACCCTAACCCTCCTTTTTGTAGCCTAACCCTAACCCTCCTCACCCTAACCCTCCCCATTAGTGCCTAAACCTAACCCTCTCCCCTTTGTGCCTAACCCTAACCCCCCAGTGGTGCCTAACCCTAACCCTTCTCACCCCACACCCTAACCTTCCCCCCTTAGTGCCTAAACATAACATCACGGCCGCCGGTCTCATAACTACCTCCTGTCAGTAAGTATCTTAACTTTTCTCCTACCCCTAACCCTCCCTCCCCGCACCCTAAACCTAACCTCCCCCTAGGGCATAAACCTAACCCTCCCTGCCTAGTGCCTAACCCTCCCTCCTAGTGCCTAACCTTAACCCTTTCCCTAATGCTAGCCCCTAACCCTAACCTCAATACTTACTGACGGGATGCCGGCAGTTGGGACTCCGGTGTCAGCATTCTGAGAGCTGGCATCCCGCACACCGGGATATTATAAACTACATCCCCTTTCTCCGGCAGCATTAAGCTGATAGTGGAAGGCAAATCTCCTACACTGAGGGGAGTTTATTCACCAGGACTTGTGAAGCAGTCCTGATATAGAAGACTTACGGTGGTCCTATAAGCACACTGCTACGCAAAGCATCTGATGAGGCAAATACGGTGAATAGAGTGTAAATGTGCCGCTCTTTCATATACATTTTCCTTAGAATACTGTAGATGCCTCCGTTGCTTGCTATGAAATATTTGCTGTTTAAAATGCATCAGCTTGCAAAGAAAGGCCATTGTGCTGTCATTTTTACCATTAACAAAAAGCCAGGTAAAAAAAGTCAAGTACTTAAGCACTGAAATTATTGTATGTTTTGCAATTTTCCTTTATTTATCACTGCTGTGATAAAAAGCAGTATTAATAAGATGAATACAGACAAGATCCATCATCTGGATGGATAGTTCATGTTTTCTGCTCTTTCTGTCTCATCTACACTGTGAGACACTGCTTGCTTTTTTCTCCAGACAGAAAAACCAGACAAAGCCATTTATCAATACTGCTCCTATCTGTCTGATTTTATTAGATATTAGATTTTAGCATTACAGTATAAAAGTTAGACTTATTTTTCAGCACAACAAACTACAACAGGTGAATATTAAAAATAAAAGATAGCAGATATTTGCTAGCGATTAAGTTTTGGAACTTGGATTTCTACTATGTAAGACCAGATATTAACATTTGAAAAACTGTAGCCTGTTGTTTTGGCTTTGCAGTTTGCAGACAGAATCTTGCATACTAAATTTCTACAGAGTGCATGCTATTTTATCACATGCTCTCTCTGTTTTAGTAAAATATATTACAAAATATTTTAATAAGGAGATACTATAATTTAAAGTGTCCATAATCATTACCAATTTACATTGATTGATTTTGATCCTATAGGCTTTATCTGCAACAAGCTAAAGAAAAAAACAGAATATATCACCAGATATATTTGGATTTTATTATTCAAGTTCAGAACATGGGGCCCTCACCTCCTGCACAGTTACTGTTACTCCCACACAATTCCCACCGCTGCCTCTGGAAAGAAGACATGTCTGCAGAGGACCCAGACCGCAGACATGCTCCCATGGTAATGTTAACAGCTGGCAGTGCCACCGGCTGTTAGCATTACCATGGAAGCATGTCTGCAGTACAGGTCTTCTCCAGTGGTGGCACAGTGCGGGAGGTGGGAGCCCCATGTTCTGAACTTGAACAGGAATTTAGATGTTCCACTAGTTCACAGGTTCTCAAACTCGGTCCTCAGGACCCCAAACAGTGCATGTTTTCCAGGTCTCCTCACAGAATTGCAAGTGAAATAATTAGCTCCACATGTAGATCTTTTAAAATGTGTCAGTGAGTAATGAATACATCTGTGCACCTGCTGGGTGACCTGCAAAACATGAACTCTGTGTGGGTCCTGATTACCGAGTTTAAGAACCATTGCACTAGTTCAATACCCACACCCATTCTGGGCCCTGGTTACTAGGGTACACCACTGTACTTGATGAGTCCCAGCCAGTTGTGCCACAATCACAATGTTTTTTTTTGGGGGGGGGGAGGCAAGATATAGTTTCTTTTTGATGCTCCTAAATAGCTGAATGTTGCACCCTTACTGATTTGGCCTCTGTATGTGGACATCACTGCTCTCTCCCTCAATCCCAGTAGCTCTGGGAACACATACAGCTCATAGCATGTCCCTGAACAGACAATTATCCAACCAGTGCCGGGAAAGGAGAAGGACAGTTACTCACATACAGCTGGTAGTTGTAGTTTGACATAGGCTATGGAGCTTATTGCTACGGTGCACTAAACCTCTCTATAGGACTACAGAGACCATCATGCAATGCAAGATCACTGTGAGAATGGCTCGTAGAACCCTACTCACACCTAATAGGACAAGCATAGTGTATGCACCCTGCTATTCCCTATTCCCAGCTCTTTGTGCTTTGTTGCACAGGTCTGCCCTACTTCGGAGGCATGTATGTGGTGATGTCATGCCACAAACAGAATGTAGAGCTCGACTTGTGACTGAACCTGCAGCCACGAGGAGGATGTGGCTGCAGACGCCGGAGCCTACCTATGTGACATAGACATAGGGTAAGAGCCGTGTTTTTTTTTTTTCATTTTATTTGTGACATGTGTGTGTGTGGGGGGGGGGGCTGGAGTGGCACATAGAGTAGGAGGGAGTGTGGGGGTAGATGGCTGGACTGGAGTGGCCCTCGGAGAGAGAGGGGGCAGGAGTGGCAAATGAGGGTCTGCTGTTGTGACTCATGAGGGTTTGCTGGAGTGACATATGGGGTGCTGGAGTGACACATGAGGGGCCGCTGGAGTGACACATGGAGGAGCTGCTGTTGTGACACATGAGGAACTGCTGGAGTGACAAATGGGGGGCTGAAGTGACATATAAGAGGCTGCTGAAGTGACACATGAGGGGGACTGGAGTGACACATGGAGGGCTGGAGTGACACATGGATGGGATGGAGTGACACCAGGGAAGGTTGGATTGTATTATGTGAATCTGATTTTTTTTCAATGTATTAGTTGTGTATGTGGCTTTTTCAGTGTATTATATGTGGATCTGGCTTGTTTCAGTGTATTTTATGTGGATCTGTGTCTTTCAATGTTTTTTATATTCTGGCTTTTTCTTTCCCTTTAATAGTTACCTCCATGGTGATTGTGTGCATGCACTTTCACATGCTCCTACAAACATCATACCAGGGGCATGGCCTAGCTGGCCATGCTCCTTTTTGCATGTGATCATTTGGCGTGCACATGATCTCAGATCTTTAACACACCTACAGATATTTTTGGGCTCATTGACTGGTTGGCTATCCCTGCTATAGGAGTTGTCACTAGTATGTATTGTGTGATGGCAATTGTAGTAAAAAATAAACAAGTATGCATATTCATTTGCCCAAACTTTATCCTCTAATAAGTTAGACATGTTATATATAGCTGTATATGTTTATCCAACATAGTAAATACCTCACTACATCTGTTCATAAAGGGGGGCTCCATTCTTTCTCAGCATTCAGTAAATATTACACATGCCCAGCAGGCCCTGCCTCACTCTGATGACTCCCTCCCATGAGGCTGCTGCTGTTCTCCTCCATGGGTCAAAAAAGCATGTGATTAGCTTCACCAATCAAGCTCAGTACATGCCTCTCTGACTTATTGTGCTAAGTCAGAGTCTCATAGGACTTACTCAGCTCCCAGCAGTGCACTGTACTTGTGCCACAATGTATTGTCTTGTGCCTCTCACAAAAGTTGGGGAAGGGGGAATTTTTTTTGGGGGGGCGAATTGCCCCTTTGTTCCCCCTGTTTCACCGCCATGGTTATCCCAGTCTTTCACTGTGGGCATAAAGGTACACCACATCCTAGCTAGTTTGCTGTCTTAAATTGTTAATTTAAAAATGCCAGATTATGGAGATAATGAGATTATAAATGACATGGGAGCAGCGTGTATCCAGATACCACTTCAGACCATACAGCATGATGGCAGCAGATATGACTGTCAGTAAGATGTTAGTGCTACAATATGCCACACTGACTGACACAGTTACAGTACCATCACAACTTATTGATCATTTAATAGTTACCAGATCATCCATACTGTGAACCAAGGCTCCAATTCTCTCTAACAGTTGGCCTGATTCAGCTAGGATCACTATTGCGATTACGCACGCAATCAGCCAACTGCTGATATCTGCGCATACATTGCAATGTGTGTGTGCGAACACTCCATTGCGATCGGGACAGCGATCGCATGACTATGCAGACCCATCGCAGAGTGATTGACAGGAAGTACCGTTTGGGAAGTTGATGGGGGGGAGGGTTGGTGAAATGCAGGTTTGCCAGTGTGTTTAAACACCGCTGCAGGGGCATGCATAAATTAGCCACTGTGATGCCATACGCAGCTTGGGCTTTCACTGCGTGCGATGAGGTTAGCAATTCCTGAATAAGGTCAGAGCTTGTGCAAGTGTATGTGAGGCTCCGATGGTACTCGATGTTCCCGATTGTTTCAAAGTCTTGCTGAATAAGTGAGTGTGAGTATATGAGTAAGTGAGTGAGTGTGTGTAAGGTAAGGGGGGCTTCCTTATGTTAGCTTGTGTATGGCATTGCGATTGCAATCATTAGCATATCCTAGCAGTGAGATTAGGTGTGTAATTGCTATAATGTTCGCAATAGTGATCCTTACTGAATCAGGCCCAGCAGGGCTGCCATCAGAAATTGTGGGGCCCGGGACTGAGAAGGTAGGCAGGCCCCCCCCCCTTCCCATACAGTACAGAAACCGTGAGCCTGAGGAGGACATACATACTTATATATTTTTCAATTGTCTGGCTTTTTCTCCCATATTGTGAAGATGGATACAGTGTTGCCAGATCCCTGTGATTTGACAGGAACTAAACGTTTCTGTGAAAAAGACATTTCTGGCATTTTATTCAGGAACACTGAGCAACTGGAATTTGACATTGACTCCCCGAAAGAAGTATACAATGACCTCATTGAAATGAAAAAACGCCATGTGGAATTGTCACTACATGGATTAACTTTATCACAGTGCCACAAAGAGAACCTTATTCCTCGTGGTTTCAGAATCAGAAACCAACCATCGGACACAGCAATAAGGTTTTTTGTCGGGACTGGTGTATGATCCTGAATCAATGTTCCTTTGATTTAATGATTCTAGTAATTAAACAGGTTAATGCTGACATTGTATCATTAGAGAGTGAAATGAAGTTAGTTGAAAATACAGGCTTACAGGTGTTATAGGCAGACACTGACGCTGATGGGTTAAATAAAATTGAGACTAATATATCATCTTTTAGAGCTGATCTCTTGACATTTAAAAAGAACAAATACAAACATGTTCATGATGATTATAAAGAACATAAAATCTATCAATGGGTTCTAGGAAATGATACTTGATGCCCCATGCGAGTCCCACAGGGTCCTAAGAAAAATAGAGCCAATAGGTCTTATACTGACCTTGACTCACAGACGTCACAGAGCGATTCTGACAGTTCATATAATAGACGTCCTTTTTTAAAGGAACCTGTGGCGACGCAGCAAAATAAAAAAAACAGGAGAAAACCTGCAGAAGGGGAGGCAGTAAAATTAAGCGCAAAAGAAGGACAAAACAAAAAAAAGGAGAAGGAGAAAAGTAAGTGATTTTATTCAATTTGTCTACTTATGAACCTACCCCTGTTGAATTGTCGATATTATCCAAAGGCTTGTCCTTTGTGAAAACTTTTAAACAAAAAGTATTTGATTTAGAAGTAGATCTCTTTAAATTCAAAAGGCAATTAAAACTTAAATATCATTTTGGTACTAAATCAATGGGTAACACATGCACTAACACTTTTAGGCCTAAAGCACCTTTGTCCCTAACATTAACAACAGCTATTTTGATACTTTTATGAAGTTGATTAAGAGAGACAGTTTGACTAAGATCAAACGTAAAAAAATTCCTTCAATAACCTTACTAAAGAACAAAATTATGCTATTGTTAGTTTGAGAAAGAATAATGACATAGTCATCCGCCCTGCGGATAAGGGCAGTGGCATTGTCATTTTAGATAAATCTTTTTACCTTAAAGAGATGCATAGACAATTGTCCAATAATCACTGTTACCAAAAATTAACTCATGATCCTACCACCGGTTACAAGAATGAAATCGACAATATTATTCAATTGGGCATAAATAATTATTGGATTGATGAAAGTACAGCAGGTTTCTTGATTCAACAACATCCTATAGTTCCATACATGTACATATTACCAAAAGTGCATAAGACCTTGATTAATCCCCCTGGCCGACCTATTATATCATCCAGGGGATCCTTATGCCAAACATTATTCCAATGCGTCGATTTCCTGCTTCAACAGGAGGTGCAAAATACGGATTTTTACCTTAAAGATATGACTGATTTTCTTAACAAGTTAGACAAGTTGCCTTCTCCCACTTCGGATTGTGTATTGGTGACACTAGATATAGTAAACCTATATACTATCATACCCCATAATATGGGGTTAGATGCTATAAGACAAATGGTTACATCTAATCCACTTTATATAGGTCCACCTGTCAATTATTTACTTTTATTAATTGATGTTATTTTACATAAAAACGACTTCTTATTCGATAACACATTCTTCTTACAATGCCATGGCACCGCGATGGGGTCCAATATGACCCCTTCATATGTGAGCCTATTCATGCACGTGTTTGAAAAACAACATATCATGTCCCATCCATTAGCTCGATTTATCAAATTTTTGTGAGATACATCGATGACGATTTTCTTGTATGGACTGGTGGCCAAGAGAAGCTACTCAGTTTTTTTTATGAATTAAACAGCGTCAGTGATGACATTAAGTTTACATTGAATTTTAGCAACAAACAGATTAATTATCTAGATGTGACAGTTGAGATCTCTTCTGGACAGTTTGTTACAACTTTCTATACTAAATCGACTGATAAAAACACCCTGCTGGCAGCTGACAGTTTTCATCCAGCACCTTTAAAGAGGGGATTACCATACTCCCAGATGGTCCGAGTGACCAGAATCATTTCGGATCGGTCCAATTTATCTCAAGCCTTGACTGATAAATAAATTCTTACAATGAGTATATGACAAAACAGACATTCAGGAGGCAATTACCAAATGTCTAAAACTGGACAGACATGAGTTGTTAACAAGAGAACAACCAAATGAGAAAACAGAGAGATTTATTTTTTCAAGTACCTTCTCAGTCACATATTATCAAATGTGCATTTAAACAACATTGGCATATCATCCAAACGGACCCAATTTTGGGAGCGTTGAGTCATGAACCACCATTATTTTGCTTTAAATGTAGCAACAACATCAAGGATGACATTACATCTTCCAACATTGGAACAAAGGCTCAGCATAACTGGCTATCCTTAAAAACTGGTTCATTTCGCTGTGTTGGATGTACAAATTGCTGCTTTATGCTTACAGGGGACAAATTTTGTGATCCTTTATCTGGGCGTTCTTTCAGCATCAGATACCGTTTGACATGCGAAAGCAAATATGTATTTATGCTATAATTTGTCCTTGAAAAACAAATCTATGTCAGCAAAACTATAAGAATGCTGAAAGAGCAAGAGCAGATTGCTCTTCATAGATCATCAATTAAAAAGGCCTTCATAGTCTGTGATGTCAATACCTGATATCGCGAGGTGTTTTGGATATTGTTTTTAAACCTTACTTATTATAAGAAGAAATGGAATAATTCACACCAATACCAACTTTAAAATAAATGACAATGTTTTACTTAAAAAGCAAATCAATTATACATGTATTATAGTATTATTGTCAAAGCAGACTTACAACCTAAAAAAATATTAGTTCAGCAAAAGTGACAAAATGATTATTTGCAATGCCTAGTATAGACTCCCAAGGTGACAGTCAGCCCTGTTTATACTTACAGCCCAGCGCCTCGCGACTCTCTCGACCTACGATCTCTCCTGCTCAACCCGACTGACCGACCCCTCCCCTTTTTGATCAATCTTTTATACTTTTTTCCTCTCTGCTACTAACATATTCTAAAATGGTGAATATTAATTAATTAATTCAATATTCATGCGCACTAAACATTTCACTGATAATATGTTTTAATCATAACAAAACCTATAATCTCCTTTCTATGTTCTCAAAATACTGGTGACCGCATATAGGCCAAGGCTATCCTGATTAGCTCCCTTCTTGCTTAGACAGATCTGAGACCTACTGTCTCCTAGTCTGTTCATACTCAACTAACCCATTATGCTGGCTTGCTAGTGGACAGATGAGTTTTCCACAGTTCTAATTTATACCTATTTCTGTAATAACACTTATACCTTTTAGCTTTAACAATATTAAACAATAATAACTGTTGCTTCAGACACACACCTGCCTACTTTAGAGAGAGGGTAGACCTCATATCTAGGCCTGAGGCCATTCGACACGTGACGGTCCTCCGCAACTTACAACTAATATATATTCTGAATCATTTCTATGTACTCTTAATTGCAATGAAATAATGAAAGACATAAGCATGCATATATTCGTGAATTGCTGAAGGAATATGTATGGTCACATATTCCAGCGTTATCATACCTCTCCAGTAGCAAGACATTTTGTGGAAAAAGGACATAGTATGCTCGATTTCAAAGTTATCCCCATTGATCATATTGCCCCTTTTAAACGTGGAGTTAACCGAGAAAAACTCCTGCTTCCATAATAAGCACAATGGATTTATGACCTAAACTGTCTGGCACCAGCAGGGTTAAACGAAGAACTCAATTTCACATGTTTCCTTTAACTATTGCCTATGGTCCTCTGCTTTTCATGTTTTTTTTTTTCACTTTTTATTGATTTTCTTCACGGAATTTGTGGTTGAGTATATATGTGTTATGTTTCCTTATTGTATTTTTATTGTTGCCTTTGTGTAGCTTCAATGGGTTTCTAAACTCACATGATTCTTTTTTTATTTATTTCTTTAGGATATTAGTTTTCAAAGGTATTCTACAAATAATCATTTAATTATTGCGCACTTTTGGTTTTGTTACCTAGATTATCGGTTATTATTGCTGGTGATTAATGATTACCCTCTTTTTCCAGCCCAGCTTCCGTATTTGGTTCCTGGCAGCTGGAATGCAAGACTTTCTCCAGTGTTGCCTGAGACACACATGCGTCACTTCTGGCACTTCCGGCTTGTGAGATGCTGCACGCACGAGGCAACATGGAGATGCATTGAATTTTTACAGCAGGTGAGTGCTGTTTCTAATTGAAGTTACACATTGGGTGGGCTTTTTTCCCTTTATATACTGGTGTTCTGGGTCTACATTTTTAGTTGGTTTTGTGCCCCCTGATGAAGGTGCCGCTGAGCACCGAAACGGCCGTCGGGCTGTCCCTATACCATCCTCATGGCTCCATTTGGTACCTGTGCAGTCTGTAATGTATCACTATTTTGCACTATGCACTTTAATATGTGACTGAAGGTACCCTAAATTTTTGGAAGCCGCTATTCAAATATGTATAATACAAATTATTTTTGCATTTAAACCAAATGTTTGCCGATTTTCCTTTTTGAAGATGCTGCTATATATTATTTATGACTAAGCACCCTGTATTTATAAGTGACTGTGAGTGAGTGTGCTATACTTGTTGCTCTTTTTATATATACATATATATATATATATATATATATATATATAGATGCTGGATGGCACTCCGGAATAAAGATAAATATAAATGAAATAATCACACCACTCTTCTGTGGGTTGTCAATGTTTCAGAGGTTTGCCCTCTTTTATCAAGACATCACATAATACTAACTTACAAACACACATATAAATAGATACTCACCTCCGTGCAGCACACTGCCACGAGCCCAATTCAGACGCGATGACGTCATCTCTAGCAGACAACCGCAGGCGTCACAGCAACCTTTAGGGGGCGTGGCCTACCATACATGCCCATCACCATAGAAACTGTGACAACAAATGAATATAACAGTACGATCAATAGGTTATGTGCCATTGACTAAAAACAGGGGCTATATGCACATGTTTATAACAACTGTATCCGTGTGGCTCAAACAATCAATATACATACAAATAGCACTGCAAGCTCAGTGCTGTCTATTAACCCCATGCAGGAACAGTGATGCGGGAAATAAGGTCCTTCCTGTTTGGGGTATTATTAGCTACACTTTCAAAAGTTCTGGACAGAAAATGTCCTAATTGTGAAAAAAATTATATAATTAATAAAAGGTGTATTTCATTGTTTATTGGGGGATTATGAGACTTTTGCAATACTTACCAATGTATATTTAACACTTATTACCACAACTGATGACACATAATATTATTCCACCATAAGGAGATATTATTCCATAGGTACTGTACCTACCCATAACGCAATACAATATTTTGGAGTATTTTAAGGTATATTCTATGACATGTGTGTCTAAATTGTCTGAACTAGAGAGTGATTTATTAAACAGTACCAATAAACACAGTGTATGCACAAGATATACAAGATATACCATCAGATATACAATATAACCTTTTGTAACAGAGAACAATAAATACATTGTTACATATAACCCTGTGGCTAACTGGTTACCACGCTATGCAGCGAATCACATTAATCTTATGCTACACAACTAATTATAAGAGCAACCCTAATTTGGCACTGGCAGATGCACAGTACTCTTATACTGGGTACACACTGGTCGATATATTGGCCGATCAATTGATCAGGCCAATATATCTGCTAGCTGTCAGCCAGTGTGCAGACGATATGTCTGTGAACCGCGTCGTTCACAGACATATCGCATTGGCTGTGCTGCACAGCCGATGGACAGATATGTCTGCAGACATATCTGTCCATCGGCAAGTGTTTACGGGAGGTCTGCCCGTACACACACTGGAGGCCGCGTGGAGGGGGGCGGCCCTGCACCTCTGCCAGCGGGACCTGTGGCTGCCGGATAGATGATGCCCATTCAGTGTGTGTGAACGACCATCATCTAAAGATATATTTGCAGGTCACTCGATCTGCACATATATCTTTCAGGTGTGTACCCACCTTTAGTTTTAATATCATTATAACTTTTGGCACACTTTCTCTATATCTTTAAAAAAAATTAAGGATTATTTTGCTGGTTTGTTTCCTTATATTTTTTATGTAATATTTAATAAGAATTTAATATTATTTGTGCATCAACTAGACAATTCTTTTATTTTTTTTATTTTTTTGTAAATATTATTGGATTCATCAATTGTCAGTGATAGCACCCCTCACCCTTTATGGTACAAAAGTAGTTATTAGTATTAAGGGTTTCTTTCCAAACTCGATCTCTGTGAATATTTATACCAGTGTGGATGGTTCTTCTCTTTTGTGTCTACAAAAACATAGAGGAGCAGACAACCTTAGGTATGAAGTATAAAGGAATAAGATACATATATATAATATATATAGTTGGCAGGATCAACACACATTCCAGTATGAAGATGTACTGTAATACTTGTACCTATCATTTATATAGATTTTTAACATAACTATATTTGACTTTCCTGATCAATAAATAGCATAAATATGTTTTCACTGTCTATTTAATATGAATCCTCAAATGGGATTAGATTAATGCTCATCACAACTTCAATCTGCAAGTGGAAACTGTCAGTTCATATGAGATGCTGTAATCTTTATCAAGTAAATCCTATATCCCCAATCTTATTTCTCAAACATACATCTCTAATAAGTACTATATATGATGAGTTATATATGAACAAAGGAGGTCATTCAGACCCGCTCGCGAGGGAAGTTAGCTCACAAGCGGGTCGATGTTTCTCGCATGCGCAAGACCCGGCGAGCGACGAGAAATACGTCGCTCGGGGTCTCGCACCAAAGGGGGCGTGCTGTCGATGGTGAGTGAGAGCACACCCCCTTTGATGGGCGTGCCAGGGGCGTGGCTGCCAGATGGAGGCGTTCCCATGGGAACGCCTGCCGTCTGAGTCCGGCCCCACTGACATCAGTAATGATGTCAGTGGGAGTGATTTTGGCTCTAATAGAGCCAAAATCACTCCTGGGCTTGCGGCAGTGAGACCCTACCGCAGGGTCTTGTCGCAAGCCCGATGGTCACGATGGTCTTTGACCATCGCGACCATCATCATGGACGCTCGCATAAGCTGTGGGTGGTAACCCACAGCTATGTGAGCGTCCAAAAGGCCGCTCCACATTTAAATAGGACGACCCTGATTCAGAGCGAGCGTTCTGGTCAGAGCGTTCAGCTCTGAATCAGGCCCAAAGACCGCACACTTAATACTTGCGTAAGACTTCTGTGGGGTGCTCCAATAAAGACCATAGGTCCAAAAATATAAAGTTTAAAAAAAAGGGGTTTGAGGCCATCTCCGGTCTGTGGGTACCTTTCTGTTCCCAGCGAAGAAGGCGGGGCTCTTAAATAATGTTACAGGGTATTTAAGCTGGCTCCTGTTGCAGTGCAGTATTTAGCTGTGTGGTGAAGGATTTGGATCTGTTGATAGAATATGTGTATTGAGAAAGGTCTCTAGGGACCGAAACGTCGACAAGATCAATAGAAGTATTGGCTTCTCTGTGGATTAAAACCTTCTTGGCTTTAACATTTGAAGATTGATAAGTTATATAGATATAAATCTTTCTGCAGCTGTGAGTTACCTATCTGTACACAACATATTACATATTAAATGAATTGTCACATGCAGAGAGAACACAATTAAAATGACACATGTACCAGACTGTGGGGGAGATTTAATAAAGCTTAGAGAGAGATAAAATTGTGAGAGATAAAACAATAACCAATCAGCTCCTAACTGTCATTTTTCAAACATAGCCTCTAACATGACAGTTAGGAGCTGATTAGCTGGTGCTTTATCTCTCAAAATGTTATCTCTCTCCAAGCTTTATTAAATCTCCCCACAGTGTATCTCTACCATTAATATCACTGAATAATACATTTCTATATAAAATATATGTATACAATAAGAGACCTACTGCTTATGGATTAGTACAAAAGAATGTACTTCCTGTATGAGAGATGGCACATATTTAACATGTGAAAGCATTAATGCACTTCAAAATATAATTATATTAAGAGCCGCAAACATTTGGGACACAAAGTCCATGGAAGACATACCTAACCACAATAATAATTATATGGAGGGTGAAACTAACTGCAACTGTAAATTTCTGCACCACAGCAGTCACCAAGGGGTGTTACAGAGTATAGAGAAAATGCAGCATATCTAGGTGAGTCCCCACAATGCAGATGGTTCCTGGGAAGGTGACCCAGTATCAGTGGGGCATGAAGGGCCCACCAGGGGATTGCAATAGTAGGGGCCCGCTGGAGGGGCACAACCATCTACCAAAGTGGGTGTACCCAGTGAATAGTATTGCATGGCAATAATATGTGCAAATAGATGAAGGAGGAGTTAACTAGCGATAGATCTTCAAAAACCCATAGAAAGAAACGGTTATCCTGATTAAAAAAATAGACCTACAGTGACATTAATAAAAAAATAATGTGTTTATAAATATGCCAATCCAGCTTTTAACTTGAGGATTATATAAATTGAATTACTGAAAAGAATCCACTGAGACTGTGTATTAATCCCGTTTGGAATACGTGTTTTTTTTTTAGGATTATTATTATTTTTAGTTTAAATATGCTAACCATTAAGTTGATGAGGGCTATATCCATTAAGAGACTTTTTTCAAGCAGTTACATTTTAAAGTACAATAGAAACTTAATATAGTGATGGAGCTTAATAGATTGTCACACCACAAGACAGGAATGAACAGAAACACATGTCAACAAAGGGCAAATACACAGGGCAAAAATAAATCCACAAGGATGTAGACGTTGACTTTGTGATAAATGACATAAAAAATGGTAGACTAAACCCCTGCTAGGACAGCATGTAGAATCTTCCACATGCCACTATTTTGCCACCAGACTCCTCCGCATGCCACTATTATGCCATCCCACGCTTACACCTGCCACTATTATGCCATCAGACTCCCCCACCTGCCACTACTATGTCATCAGACTCTTCCGCCTGTCACTATTATGCCGTCAGACTCCTCCACCTGCCACTATTATGTCATCAGACTCCTCCGCATGCCACTATTATGCCATCCCACGCTTACACCTGCCACTATTATGCCATCAGACTCCCCCACCTGCCACTATTATGTCATCATACTCCTCCGCCTGTCACTATTATGCCGTCAGACTCCTCCACCTGCCACTATTATGCCGCCAGATTCCTCCACATTCAGTTACACAGATTAGAATAAACATGATGATTAATTCCACACACACACATCCTCATTTTGTTACAGTATGCCCTGGCATGGAAACTTCAATTCTGTTCAGACTTCCCAAGTCGGGGCAGCCATGTCCATGTCTGTGTCTTTTGCCACAGTCGTGTCTGAAACTTTATGCAAATGATACTATAAAGCCATTCGCTGGTGTACATCCATGCATCCAAATGCGCAAGGACTGAGATGCTCACTTTCAGCATCCATAAATGCTGAAATACCGCTTGGTGCATCTTTGGATGCACCATCAAAACTTACACCAGAACTATGGCAGATGCTGGTTATCCGTCTGAAGTTAGCCTATTATGTGACTGGTTCTGCATCTATGAATGCACTATCAGCGACACTACCATAAAACACAAACTCTATATGCTTCTATTTAGTCACCCTCATCTTACCTCCCAGGCACCACCCAGGAATGTCCAATATATTTCTTCTACAGTGCGTCTAAACTCGTACTGTGGCTCTGCACAAGAAAAACAGGGACTCATGTGTGGTGCGGCTCAGATGCAGGTGCAGATGAAAATCATTTCTCCACTGCATCCAACTCAGAATCAGGCCTATTTTGTGATATAGTACCGTGGATTCAGGATGGCCGTCTCCAGTGCCGGGGTGGGCAAGTCTATTCTCTATCAGTTTAACTATGGAGAAGGTATGCGCCGCTCGGAAGTGACAGCACGTGGTGTCAGCAGCTGCCAAGTCTGGTTGACAACCTAAGCAGCAGGCCTCACGACTGCCAGCAGTGAGGACCTGTACAAATGAAACAGGCAGGGCACCCTGCTCTTTGGGCCTGATTCAGAGATGACCGCAATGGCGATATTTATGGAGATCAAGCGTTTGTTTGCCAGTGCGCATGCATATAAGTCGCAATACACATTCGCCGCTATTGCTTTACTATTAAGTTTGAACAGAGGATTCATTTGCATAGTGAGTGACAGATAGTCAGCATTTTGGGGTGGAAATTGGGGGTGGTCAGAAAAACGCAGGCGTGTCTGACCGTTTGAACACTGTTACGTGGGTGTGCATAAAATAGCCCTTGTGATCTCCTATTCAGCATGAGAGCCCTTTGCATGTCAGGAGAGCTGCTGAGTCTGCGGCTGGTCAGACCTGCCACAAGGGCAAGAGGGCCTCTCGATGTGCGTCGATGTTACCGATATTTACGCAGGTAAGCAATGTCATACACATATAAGAAGGCAGCGGTGTGCGTCCTTTTGCTCGGGTAGGCTTTGGAACTATTAGCATATTTTCGCAGCTGTGTTCTGGGCAAAATCACAGCTGCGATCGCATTAGCATCCATCTCTGAATCAGGCCCTTTGCTCAGCAATGCCCTGGCCCAGACATCATCACTCCACTGTCCATGCAACTGTCCCCCATCCAAAAAAAGCTATTTAATAAAATACACACACATATATCTATACTTTGTATTTGTATACACTTTTTTTTTACAGTAATATGACCCCTTATACAGTGCATAAAGTATACAGGGAATCCTTATATATAGATATGGTACTTTTAATATAAAACAAAATAGCTTTCTGTGGTTAGCAGCATTTAGGTACAGCTGCATGCATTCTCCATTAAAATCAGCATCAGCAGCTCCTTGTTGTCTGGGGGGGTGGGGGGGGGTGGAGCTTAGTCTCTGCATGAGGCAGTGGACTGTGGGAAGGAAGGGGAAAGGGCACTGCACAGTGGCTGCTGCCTGCACCCACCACCAACTAGGGATGGACATCGGAAGCCAATGGTTAGCAACCATCGATGTTTCTGATTTGATGGAAATACTTCTTCCATCGAATACCGTGAATTTGATGGTTGCCAGCCATCGGATGCAGCTTTCCGATGCTCATCCGATGGCTTGCTGTGGGAGGGGGAGCACACACGCATAGCAGAGTAGTGGGAAAAAAGATGCCATGCGCATGCGCACGGCATCTTTTCTCTGTGTAGAGGGAGCCAGGGGGCAGCCCAGCAACTCGGAGCGTGCTGGACACACCCCACAGTGACGTAGATGGGGGAGTTGTGAGGTTCCGCCCATTTCACAAGGCTCCATCCCCCTTTTCGCATGAAAGTATAACCACCACAATGGTTATACTATCAAATTGTTGCTATGCGATGACTAGTTGCCATTGCATCGCATGATTTGATGTCAGAAGCCCAGCAACCATTAGAATGCTGGGCTTCCGATGTCCATTCCTACCACCAGCCAAAGGAATCACAGCACAGTCAAACTGGGATAGTCTGACAGTGACTCAGAACAGGCATTGCAGGGCCCCCCCGTTCACACCCCGCTAAGCCTCACCCCCTCACAGAAAGGGCTGTGGCCACAACGCACTGGGGCCCACCGGGGAATTACCCAATACTAGAAATCGGGCTGTCTAACGTTGGCACTGGTTGTGAATATTTTTTTAATAGTTATTAATTTGTTTTTACTAACAGTATTGTTGCTATTATAAAAAAAAAGGTCTAACATTGGAGTTACTCATCACTTGGCAACTGTGCATGAGATGAAGTGCATGTGATGCAGAGTGATAACAAAAACTAATTGTTTTTTTTTCTTTATTAAGTGACTCAGAGACGTTTAGGTATTTGCTCTAGTATTAGTTTTCAGGGCAGTGTGAGAATTGCACAATTGTTAGGAACAGATCTCTGCTCCATTTCTATATGTGCTGTTTGGTTTTTTTTTTGCAATACAAATGGGACATTTTAAAGTATAATACAGTATTCTAAGCAGGTAACATAAAAGGCAATGCTGGTGCTTCAACATTAAATATCTAGCTTGTACATATAACCCACCCTTTCTCTACTCCAGTCAAGCAGAGCTTCTTCAGTTAGGACTAGACTATACAGCGCTGATGGACCTATGACGTCACACCCATGTGACCCGGCCTGAAAGGGGGAGGGGCGGGGATGCTAACGGGGGACCAAAAGTGTCCCCTCGCGGGCTCGCTACGCTCGCCACGCTTCGCCTCTATGCCCTAGTGGATGGTAACACAGGAGCAGTCCAGCCTCCTGCAGCAGTCACGTGGTGGATACGTAACAGAGGTCCTTTAGCCACATAGGAAATAGCAGCAACTGAGCTTCTTCCTCCCATTTTTCTCTGAACAAATCACTCTGTTCATCCTTGATTTAATTTGTCATGATGTCATGATGTCACTCCCATAATGCAGAGCGGGCCAGCCTGGGAGGACAGACGGAGGAGCGGATGGCGGCGGTTGGAGCGGGGATTCAGGTAAGTGTTTATTTTTTTTTTAATTATGTGTGCCTGCTGGGGGGGCACTACTGGGGGCACTACAAGGGGGGAGACCACTACTGGGGGCCCTACAGGGGGGACCACTACTGTGGGCACTACAAGGGGGGGGACTGCTACAGGGGCACTACAAGGGGGGGACCACTACTGGCAGCACTGCAAGGGGGAGACCACTACTGGGGGCACTAAAAGGGGGGACTACTACTGGGGGCACTACAAGGGGGGACTACTACTAGGGGAACTACATGGGGGAGACTACAACTAGGGGCACTACAAGGGGGGGGACTACTACTACTGGGGGCACTACAAGGGGGGACTACTACTAGGGGAACTACAAGGAGGGAAGTACTACTGCATAGAGGGGAGGGGACTACTATTAGGGGCACTGCATAAGGGGGAGGGGACTACCACTGGGGGCACTGCATCGGAGGACCACTGCTGGGGCCTCTATATAAAGGGTAATACTGGGGGTACTGCATAGGGGGGAGACTACAACTGGGGCCACTATTTAAGGAGCACTGCATAAGGGTTACCACTATTGGGGCACTGCATGGGGGGTGGACTGCTACTGGGAGCACTATATAAGGGGCACTGCATAGGGAGTACCACTACTGGGGGCACTACATAAGGGGCTTACTACTGGAGGCACAAGGGGCGCTGTACAGGGGGGACCACTACTGGGGGCACTACATAAGGGGCACTTCATAGGGGGGATCACTACTGGGGGCATTACTGGAGGCCTGCATAAGGGGTCCTCTCCTGGGGCACAGGGCACCAATACAGGGGGATGACCCCAATCTTTATTTTTACTCTACATTAATCCCATATGGACCTGCTTCCTCCCTGGAACACTTGAAGGGGGGGTGGTGTGGGGCGCCGTAGCATGCACGTGCTCCGGGCACCCTGGCTACACGCTACTCCTTTGCCAGGACCACCTGCATGCATTTGCCCCCCAGGATAAAAGTTGCCAGCCAGCCCTTTAGTACATTTGCTTTGCGTCAACTCAGCAGCAGGCACATTGTCTCTTTCACGATATTATAGTAAATCCAGCTTACTTATAGTTCCTGCTAACTTCATAGAAATAGATTTTACTTACATATATATAGCATTACTGATATAATATGGTCTAACATAAATCATTTAAAAAAAAAAATCACAGTCAAGTGCTGCAAAAGGTTTGTTGATATAAATGGATGATAGCAGTAAATTATAATAATATATTATGTAATATATTTATTAAAATATATATCTTTTTTATACACTTATTGTTGATATTACACAAACCAGGCAATATTTACGTTGCTACAATTTTGTACAATGTAAATTAATAGGATTTGCAATTGATAAGTATTTAACAAGCATTCTGTGACAAATAAGATGAATGATATCTAAAAAAAATGCTACTGTGCAGCTTTTTCTCATCTAGCCCGAAAACCATTTGCCGTACTTCCATCAGTAATTGAAAACACCCGTTTGTGACTGTCTCAGTGACATACACTTACAAGCCGACCTTCCACCCCCCATGTTTATTAGCTCACAAATCGCCTATATAATTTAATATTGTTGTCACTTCCATATAAAGCTGTTTAAATGGAACTGTAAATACATTATTCATACATTTTACATTGGCTGTATAGGTTCAGTCAATTTTGAGCCCACCTACCATTTTCCATAAAAAAAAGGAAAAAAACATTTTTTGATTTGTAATGTCTTTTTTTTATTTATCATTTTAGCTAAAACAGTAATTTTGAGATCTATTTGTAAAGTTCATATTTGTGTTCCCATACAGATTAGAAAATTGCAACAAATGATAAATAATAGACATTACAGTTTTATTACATTTGTGTTGTATTATATGACATATAAAATTGATTTGCAGGTACAGTAAGTGGATAATATATAAACATAGATAATGTGGATACTTGTTTATAGTGTTGTCCATTTATTTAAGTAGATTGAATAGACATATTGTCATAAAACATTTTGAAAAAATATCTTGACCTTTTAGACAGTAATGGAAAATTAATCCTGATATATGGCAGCTTGAGGTGCACTTACGTTCATCCAAAACTCATCAGAAGTGGGGAAAAACAATGCCTACAAGTATATAAAACCACAGAAAATGTCTAGCACAAATTATCTACAGTATATAATTTAGTAATGCAGTTCCAACATAATTCATATTTGAATTGCTAACATCACAAAAGACTCTCTATGCTGCATATAATATTTATTTTTTTGATAAGATATACTAGAGTGAAGAGATTAATATCAAGCCAATAGCTCTCCAAAATTATACCCATTGACTGATTTAATAATATACTGTATACACATATGTGTGAACCTTATTTTCGGGACAGTAGTTCAACACAGTTTTAGTATATTTTAGATTATAAATAAAAAAAAAGGTAGATGGAGCGATGATTTGCACAATGATAGCAAGACAACAAATGCATCAAATAAGGTTATTTATTATTATAAAACAATCCATATTGAAATTGCGACAAAAATATAAAAATAATATGTATTAGATAATAACTAAAAAACAAATACACTAGGGATTCTTAACCGGCAACAATAAATGCAATGATAAAGTCAATGTTGGATAATCTGTCAAAAACAGATAATGGCTTAATAGGAAAAGTAATTTTGGACATAGATTCTGGAACGATGATTGTCTCTCCAAAGATAGAAAGTCCAAAAATGAAGCTTTGAAAAATGATATAAGCATATTCAGGATGGATTATAAACAGTACTCTGTCAAGCGAGATGTCTACTATTCTAACAGGGAGAGTCACCATAGTGGGATACTTACTTTGAGAGGTTCCCTAGTGTGGCTTCCATTCTCTGTGTGCTGGGTAGCAAATCCTGTGCACATTGTCTGACAAGCAAGCGCTGGACTGAGAAGCCCTGCAGTAAAGTGCTGCTTCATAAGTCATGGATGAAAGTTTCAAATGTTGCTGCTGATGCCATTGTGGTGACATCCAACTGCATAAGTGTCTTTAGAGCAGCAAGAGGTAGGTCCTGTTGTGTGACCATAAACCTCAAAGACCTTAATACATTTCTCCAGGTATTAAGGGGTCTATTTACTAAGCTGTGTTAGGAGATAAAGTGAATAGTGATGAGGTCCCAGCCAATCAGCTCCTAACTGCCATTTTTCAAACACAGCCTGTGTCATGGTAGTTAGGAGCTGATTGGCTGGTACCTTATCAGCGTTTACTTTATCTCCTAACACAGCTTAGTAAATAGACCCCTTAATACCTGGAGAAATGTATTAAGGTCTTTGAGGTTTATGGTCACACATATTCACAATATCTCCTAACACAGCTTAGTAAATAGACCCCTAAATCTCTTGGTTTCATCGGAATGTAACTATTGCGGAGTGCAGCCTATAGGATACAATGGTGTTAGCTCAGTGGTTCCCAAACTCAGTCCTCAAGGCATCCTAACAGTCCAGGTTTTCAGGTATCATACTTAAGCACAGGTGATTTAATTAATACCTCAATCAGTTTGATTATACCATCTTTGCACAAGCATGGATATCCTTAAAACCTGCATGGTGCCTTGAGGACTGGGAATTACTGCGTTAGCTACTGGGGCCAAGCTCCACAATGCTTTGCATTCTGGAGCTTGACAAATCTGGCAATTAAGCAGACCCCCGTAGAAACCTATGGGGGTTTGCTTTATGGACGAAAATGGTGGACCACAGCAGGTATCTCTGATATCTGTTAAGATCCCTCCTAGATACATCCAGGGGACACTTAATATTTGTGAGTATCCTCCGAAAAGGTTTGGAGGGGATATCCTGCAAATATTTGTTGAAAAATACATCCCAAATGTAAAAAGTAATGATAAATCTTTATGTAAATATTTATTACTTCCTTATTTATTATCAGTTATTTATATAGAGCACACATATTCCGCAGCACTTTACAGAGACTATTTAGTCATTCACATCAGTCCCTGTGCCTGTAGGACTTACAAGCTACCACATGTACACACACTCATCATACATTACCAGTATATTTTTGGATTGTGGGAGGACACCAGAGCGTCAAGAGGAAACCCACACAAACACAGTGGTAATACACAAACATCACACAGATAGGGCCTTGGTGGGAATCAAACTCAAGAGCTCTGTGCTGTGAGACAGTAACGTTAACCATTATACCAACAATAAATGTTTTAAAATCCATCAGTTTGTTGCCTCCTCCCCTTGGCTACTCCCTCACCATAGGAAGACACCCAATACTTTGTTGACCTTACTGTAATTTATATCAGCGAATAGGATTAAGTACATTTATGTTTATCTGATTCAACCTCAACTTGACAAGATTTGATGTGTTGATAAATGGAGTAATGATATTGCTGACCATGATACCCTTGCAATCCTGTTGAAGTACCATAATAGTACAATGAAACATTTAAAATCCACTAACTTACAGGAGGTTCACTCTAAACTTATTAAGAAAGGCATATATATCTCACAAAGCAGCAGAGGCATATGGTTGAGAAGGAGTCAAGATGCTGTCCAAAGTACAAGCATAAGAAGGCCAATTTTTTTTCAGAATTTTTGAAAACGTGGCAAAAGGAGATCTTGATCAATTAGACAATTTTTGAAAACGTGGCAAAAGGAGATCTTGATCAATTAGACTACCTGCTTCCCTATATTTTTGAACAGGGTTAAACACATGTTACTCCGATTACTGTATTTTGACAGGAGGCCTGTTTCTATCAGATTTAGAGAAAAGTGTCCTATGTTTCTACAAAAAAAAATAGGTTTTTAAATGTGTAGATCTGTAGAGCTTTTGAATGGTGAAACCCAATACCATATTATTCAATTGTTTAAATCTACAGATTAGTTTCTATACCATCAACTCAATAATTCCTCCTGACTGTATGCTTTGCTGGATATGCTTATCTAACGTGTTCACTTGTTTATTTATTATATTTTTTCAATTTAATTTCATGTTTTTTTCCGCTTTGGGACTTCCTTTTTTCTGCTATTAGTTCTTAACCGGTTGCTACAGCACACATTGCATGTTTTGTTATATGCACATACTTTCTGTGAAGTATGTACATGAGTCTTTGATAATACATGATAGGCCCTAGTTATTTTTTATTGTATGCTCTGTGTTGTGGTATGTCATATAATGCATATTGTGTGTTGTGACTCACATTTTCATTGTCCTCACAAGTGCATTGTTTGCTCCTTGTTTCAATAAAATAATTATATATATATATATATATGTACACATATATATATATACACATGTGTATATATTTATATTAATTACATATTGCTAAATCTTATGCTCTATAATTGGCTTTATGAACATGAATAAAAAAATAAAACAGTGGAACATTATTTTATAGACTGTTATGTCATATTACTAAAAGTAAATTTAAATAGGAGGGCAAAGACACTGCATTACAATTTATTTGAAATCTGTCTGTCCTTTGAGCAAGTTCTTTGGGATACATAATGATTAAAATCTTTCTGGCTGAGTAATATTTTCAGTGATTACAACCTTTCACGTTTGATTAATGACCCCAATATTTATAGAGAAGATCATTATGTGTAGCACATGCAGTGACATTCAAAATATTATATGGGTATTTTCTACATATTAACATCAAAAATAATGACTTTAGATTTTATATTTTTGTTATAATTTGTTCAACCCCCCAAAAATACAAACATTGTAGCAACTGCAGATTTTTATTAATATGTTTTCCATATTCAAGGAATAATATATATTAGAGATGTGCACGTTCTCCTGTGTTTTGGTTTTGGAAAAACCACCCTCAAGTGTTTGATTTTGGCAAAACCACCTTCAGGTTTTTTGGTTTAGTTTTGTTTTTCTTTAAAATGGATAAAAATAGCTAAAATCATGTAATTTGGACCTGCTTTGTTCCTACAGGATTATAAGCATTAACAACATGCATTTCCAGTCAATTTTGATCACCTCATAGCTTACAATATTGTTTTCACCCATAATAGCCCAAGGCTGAAGTGAGTTGACTGGCTAAACAAAGTGACAGAGCAGCAGCACAAACACATGGCAGTTTAAAAAAGAATATAGCACATCTATAAATTATAGTGGCACACAGGATGGCAGATAAATATAAACTATACAATGCTATAGATTGTTTGAACTTGATCAGAGGCCCTAGGCCAGCACAGGTAAATTGAGGTGGATTACATGGTGGAAGCCAAGTAAAGGATTGCTTGATTGATTTATTACAATACTAATATAACTATAAAAACAAAAAAAATCTGAAACATGAAAAACATTACAAAAAAACAAGCATCCAAAATCCCAATGAGATTTTTAAAGTGGAGACTGAATGCAAACAGCAAATCACAGGCCACAGGATTTGAGGCAGATTAACAGCCTAATCAAAGTAGATAATTAATTATTAATTATATGATTTCAAATTACCACTCTCTGCTGAGTAACTGCAGAAAACTGGACCTATATGCCTGGATGAGAAACTGGTGATGGTTGTTGTCGCGAAAAGACGGATTTTGCGTCCGCATGGGCATAACTGCTGGATGCATATTGTATAAACATGTAACTTGTTGTTTCTTTTTGTTTCTTTAACTTGGTATGGAATGTACTGTGTGTAGAAAATGATAAGCCCTTTTAAAAAAGGTTGAAAGAGTTTATAGGAAGTTGTGTTCCTATCCAGCCATAAATGTCCAATGACACTGTTTACATTGTATGTGCAATCTATCTATTCTCTGTAGAAGAAATGCTTTTCAAATTGTATAACTGAGAGTTAATGGACTGGCTAGTGTTTACTTATTGCCCTAGGCTCAGGGTACAAGTTGTTAATGTCTGTGGTTTCCTCACTTGAAGCAGGGATCAAAGAGTGGAGTCTGGTTATAACCCCAAAGGGGGTCAGGCTTACAGGCCAAGGAGAGACAGACCGACCAACCAGGTGTCAAATCTTTCCCCTAGCCATCTGTAATAAGTGTCCAGTTCTGTGGACACAGAGCTAATCTCTGAGCTCCAAACAGGAAGGAGTGAGCAATGATTAATTAAATGAACTAACGCCTGCTCAAGTGACCAAAACCCCTGTGTTTCAGTCACCTAAGCAATGGAAGCGTTAAACTACCCCAAGGGAGGGGAGTGACCCAGAGATGCCTGGAGAAACAGGCATAAAACTGAAACTGACTTCTGGGTCAGTGTTCATTTCTGAGGGGCTATCGTGTGGTACAGATTGAATCGGAGTTTGTCACTAGGGCTGCCCCATCCATCAAATCACTTAAGACAATGGTGTGGTTTGTTTCTTCCCTTTTATTTTATTTCTGAAATAGTAAGTAACTTGTGTGCAACCTTTTATTTAATATTATTATAATCTTGTACATTTTTATAACTAAGCTTTGAAGGTATTCTTGATTTAAAACATTAATTCTAGTTCTGGAACTGTGTTTTTATGATCCAAGGCCTAAACTTGGCCCACGTTACCTATTTCTCTAAGTGTGTATGCAGGTGAGAGCAAATGCTCACCTTATGCTGAAGCATTAAAGTTACTTTAGTTGGTGGCAGCTTTCAGGTATTTAACCACACGTGCTGAGTTAACTTGTAAAAGTAATGGGTGATGATTCTCAGATTGGCATATCTGGAGAGATCGGCTGGAGACCCGTGACAATTGGTTCGCAGCAGTGGGATAATAATCTTTTATTTTTATAAAAACTTAAGTGAAGGAGGGAGTACTTGGAGAGAGGAACCCAAGTTCACCAGATACCAGAACTCAAAACTTATATTAGTAAAAGATCACACTGTGAAAGCAATTTCTATTTCCCCACCCCTGTTCTATTATTTTTATTTTTGGCGAACAATGGTGATCTACAGAGAGCTCAAGAAGGAAGAGCTTGAGGCATGGTGTAGGCAGAACGGTCTGCCCACTAAAGACCAAACCAGGCAACAGATGATCAAAGCCCTCATGGACGCAGACCCACAGCAAGAAGCTGAAAGGGATAAAGTGGATTACGTGGCTGTTGTTGAGGAGCAGATGACACTGGAAGTGTCGGGGCCCGTTCGTTGTAGATCGGACTTCTCTGATAACTCCAGTGGGGTCAGTGCCTTGGAGCAGTACCCGCAGGTGGCTCTGAAGTATGTGAAAGAGCCCGACCCGGCTATGGTACTGCAGCTTGTGGAGAAGTTCCATACTACAGAGGCAGCAGAATGCAAAGCTGCCATGGACCTGGATACTGCTGAACGCAAAGCTGCCATGGACCTGGATGCTGCTGAACGCAGAACTGCCATGGACCGAGAAGAAAAGGAGGCTGATCACAGGCTCTAGTTGGAGTTGGCTAAACTCACCCATCAGCCTGTAGCTGGTGACACAAATGCCCATCGACATTAAGATCGAGATCAATTTCCAGTAATGGAAAATGATGGTGAACTGGACACCTTTTTCAGGACTTTTGAAAAGACTTGCTGTCAATTTCAATTGGACTCGGATCTGTGGGCCAGTTATTTAACCCCTGGCCTAAGAGGGCGAGCGCTGGATGTGTTCGCTGACCTTCCACGGGAGATGGATGGGAACTATTCCGAAATCAAAAAGGCATTGTTGGCCCGATTCAACTTTACCCAGGAGGATTACAGGCAGAAGTTCAGAGGTCTAACACGCAGTGCCTCTGATACTTATGCAGGACTGTTCGCACAGCTAACAACCTTCCTGCAGCAATGGCTGGATGGAGTGCAGGTGACAGATTTTGTGGCATTAAAGGACCTCATTCTGCAGGAGCAGTTTATCTCTCTGTGCCCAGCAGAAGTCAAGGAGTGGGTCCTGGATCGTGAACCCAAGACAACAAAAGAAGCGGCCAGCTTGGGAGATAAGTACGCTGCAACCCGGAATGCCACCGCAAAGAAAAGCTGGGGGCCACCTGAAAGGAGAAGTGACCTAGAGGAGCTGTTCCATTGCCTTCTACTAGAACTGCGACTCCTGTTTCAGCACCAGTGAAGCGGGTAGGGGGAAAACCGTTTTTTGCCACGGGCCACCGGTGTTATATATGTGATGATCCCAGGCACCTCAGTGCCAGTTGTCCGGTAAAGAAGAATATGGCACCCTCTCCTGCAGGGGCCTCACCAACGAAACCTGTGCATGCCGTTTTGTATGTATGAGGGTCCCAGAAGGGTTCCAGCGAGAATCTGCAAGCCATGTTCATAGGAAAGCAGGTAACTGTTACGTGACACCGGGGCAGATTTGACTTTAGTGCATCCCACATTAGTGGACTTGGAGAACTTTTTTCCCGGAAAGACAATTGCTGTACGCGGTGTCGGGGGAATCCACTCTGAAGTAGCCATGGCCCGGGTATACCTGGACTGGGGTGTGGGCAGGGGTTTCCGGGAGGTGGGTGTGTTGACCCATCTACCCACAAATGTGTTATTGGGGACTGACCTAGGTCGTTTAAGAGCTACCTATGTGACTGAATCTGATGTTTCAAATACAATGCCAGTTTCTCCCACTAACCTCATTCCTCCTCAGGTGGCAAGTGAGCCGGATGACGTACCAATGCCTAGGTGTAAAAGTGGGGCAATGATGTGTTGATTTGCAGGTACCCAAAGGGAATGCATTAAGGACCTCATTCAGAGTCGCTCGCAAGCGGACGCTCGCTCGTACGCCGAACGAGCGCAAAAAGCAAAATGGATGCCCTCGCTCGCAACTAATGTGACGCCCACTCCTCAACAATGGCCCTCCTCTAGCTAGCGAGCGAGAGCAGCTAGCGACCGAGTCACTTGTAGTTTGTTTGTGATGGTTGCGCTCGCATGTGTTTAGTCGCGGACGACATGTCATGTATCGATGGCCTTAATACCAGCATTTGTTAATTGCTTGTTGTCAATTATGTAATCAATGTGTTTAAGTGTTGTTGACGTGTTTTTTTTTTTTTCAATTTGTCAATAAACTTTATTGTTCATATGTCATTTCCCTATGTCGAGTTTAATAAATGTGAAACCCTTCGTTTTTGTTTTTTTTCTGTTAATGCTTTCTTTCTTGCTTCATAATGTTTGGATGTTGTTAAGTGTTTGTTTGTAAAGTTTGTTTTTTAAAGTATGGGTATTTTGCCTTCTTTACTTTGCATTCGCAAATAAACGGCTTGAGCCAATCATATTTGACAATATTAATTATTATTTCTGTCACATGATTAATGCATTGGCCAATTGAAGTGAGCAGATGTTACCTATGATTTTTTTAAGCCAATCATTTTGCATTTTAGGCATGTATATTTTGTGTTTACTGTAAAATATGCCATTGCCATCATGAGAGCCTCAGCCTTCACACGGCGTGAGTTCGCCATTCTGGTGGAGGGAATAGATAGGCACTTGTCCACCTTGGCCCCCCATCCCGAATGCTATAAAGCAGCAGGCGTACGCGGAGGTGCGTCATCGCCTCCGCCATGCTGGCTTTAGGCGGAGCGTTGCCCAGCTACAGCGGCGATGGTCGGACTTGCGCCGATGCACACCTGGACTGCTTGCCAATTTGCAGGTGCAGATTCGCCAGCGTAAGTTTGTGGGATGTTTCATAATCTTTTTTGAAAATGTTAAGAAGCAGTCATGTATGTTGGAGTACAGTTTTTTTTTGTTTAAAAATTTTGTTTATTTGTGTTAATTGTTTTTTTTCACATTTCAAAACCATACTTACTTATTCTTGCTGTATCTATTTGCGTACTTTTACTTTATTTAGGAGTACAGCGCAGGAGGAGATTGCGATGAAGAGCACGCCCCCTTCCTGATTCGACAGCGTCTCCAACCAACCCCTCCCCTTCACCCCCCTACCTATTTACCATACCCTTCCCTGCCCACTCCTCCCAAATTACCCCTCCCGACCCCTCCCCATCCTCACAAATGACAACTCCTTATGGGGATTTTGAGTCTCTTTCCCCTCCCTCCCCTGGCCAGTACTCTCCAAGTACCCCTCCATCCCCTGCCCACTCCTCCCAAATTACCCCTCCCGAGCCCTCAACATTCTCCCAAATTACCCCTCCCGACTCCTCAACATCCTCCCAAATTACCCTTCCCAACCCCTCAACATCCTCCCAAATTACCCCTCCCGACCCCTCAACATCCTCACAAATTAACCCTCCCGACCCCTCAACATCCTCACAAATTAACCCTCCCTATGGGGATTTGGGTCTCTTTCCCCTCCCTCCCTCCTGGACTTTCAAAGTTCCCCTCCCTCCCCTCATCTATTTGGGCCTTATTCATCACCGTCCCTGGATTTTGCCCAAAATCCCGGTATGTTTTTTGGATTATAAAAACAACAAAAAAAAAGTTTTTGAAACAATGAAACTAACATGTATGTTGGTTGGTGAACATGGTAGTTTTGTTAAGGGTGCCCATATAATTGTCTATTTACTGGGCCTTGTTTTGTTATTCTCAAGTGTTTTTTTTATGGGTAAATAATTGCCTCAAAAATGTTATCCATATGTATTGCTATTATTATCAATTAAATGTGCTGTTGTTAAAGTTTGGGATTTCACTGGCATAAATTACATATGCAAACACTCTTAACAATGTTTTATAAGTAAATTAGAAACAGAAGGCAACCTTTGTTTTCTTGCATGTTGAAGCATACGTATTTGTAAACTTAAACTTCTTACACCAGCCAAACCAACACTATTACCAATATCTCCATAGTCAACCTAACATCATTGCAAATATAAGCCCTTTACCCCAAGCCTTTTTTGGTAATTTGTTGTAGTTTTTTTACAAATGCATCATCATATGCTCACTACTAGTCCCTGTTGTTTGGTCTACTTCATCATTTTCACTTTAGGGTCTTCATCAATTTTTTGGTGGTTCAACATGCGTGGCATTCTCAAAATGTATTTTTTGGACTGGGTTTATGGCAACTTCAAAACCAGCATTCTTCATATTTGTGTGGTTTGTTGGCATGTGAATGTGTCTAGATGTGTTTTTGACCTAATAGGTTTTTTGTTTTTAAAAAACTTAAACGTTTTATGTATTTGAATTTTCATGGCCAAATTTATTCCCAAAAATTGTAGCAACCTCGGACCCTGTTGAGTCCATCAAAGATAATCCAAATAGGCCCAGGCATGTGTGTTAGTTTTTGTTGGTTTATGCTAGGCCTCACCTTCCTTATCCCCCCCTTTTTTGTGACATTTAGTATGTAGTCAATTACAATGTGTTTTTCTGCATTAACCATTTTTAAATTTAGCAATCTTTCCAATTTTTTCAACAGATGCCCAAATGTTGAAGGCTGTTTTGCTGAGAGAACTCTGTTTATCCCGCCAGTTTCTGGCACAATTGGATAGCAGCTATGCCAGAATGATGGATGTTTTGGAGTGTTTATGATTTATTTTTATTTTTTTTTTAGTTTTGTTGTTATTACCTTTTCTACAAATATATTTTATGGTTTGCTTTACTATAGACTCATTTAATTAAAAAAAAAAATATATATAATCATGGGTTCATCCTGTTTTTTTTTTGTGGGGTTCTTCACATACTTTGTTTTTTTTAACCTTCACACATTAATGTATTGGTGGCTAGAAAATTTGTTTTGGATAAGTTGGCCAAACAGGTGTCTCGAAAATTAGATATATGGCCCCATTTTCGTAAAGGGACTTTGATAAAAGAATGGATGTATTAAAGTAAAATTTTTAATAAAGGGTTGGTTCTAATGCAAAACTAATATATGTTCCTTAAGCTTGTTTGAATCTGGAACACTTAAGTTTAGTGTTCTTTAAACAAACAAAGCCCAATATATGCACTCTGCACACTTTGGGGCCATCACAGAAACAATATTTCAAAATATACCCCCAAAAAATGTTAAAAAAAAGGTGTTCCTATTGTTTTCCTTTAAACAAAAAGAAAACAAGGTATGTTTTTTTATTTTTTTATTTTTTTTTTGGAAGTCCAAAAAATTTTAAACAAAAAAACATTAAGCCACACATAAAGGTAAAGGAGAAAACAAAATAAAGGCCAAAAAGGAGGCCCACTCAACAATCAAGAGCTATTTGAAGATGTAGATTCACATGTTGGTACAAGCCACCAAAATCACATTACAAAACTATGGCCCTCATTCAGAGCCGCACGTTACCAACAGTACGCTCGTTGCGTTCCGATGTTGACTAACCGCGCATGCGTCGGTGTTACACTGCGCATGTGCGTACGGCAGATTGCGAGTTTTTTTTCTCTCGTTCCTAAAATAGCGTACAGGAAGTGACATGTCAAATGTGATTGACAGAACAGGGCGTTTTTGGGTGTTGACGGGGGTGGAGATGAAAAAACGCAGGCGTGGCGAGGCGTTTTCGGGGCGTACATACATTAGCAGATGCGAACGTCAAATGTGTTCGGACCGTCTCATACGTCACTGGAACATCCGCTTTCCCTTCAAAATGCTTGCACAGCTTAGGGTCAGGATTACTCGACCACATTGGCGATGGCCTTCTCCTCCGTCCCGGGACTCAACGATGGTGCTGCGATTAATCGCGGCTGGTCAGTAAAGTAATTAGTGTTGGATTGAAAACCGGCTTGGTATGTGTTTGGAAAGCAGTTTATTGGGATAGCACAAAAGCGTACGCAGGTGGAAATCAGAGCTGCTAATGTCATGATTACACAATCAATTAGCGTACATTTTTGGTGTTTTATTTTGGCCACAATTTGTTGGTTATGGCCTATTGTAACAATAATGTCATCATGTTTTAATTAGCTCCCCTTTTTTTTGGTTTACTGTGGAATTTGCATCGCTATGTGATTTTTTAAACGTTCCTTAAAGAGGCCTTTTTTTTTTTTTAAGAGGGTCAGTTTTTGCCTTTAGGGCCAGGATTAAATGGAACCCATTTGTACAATAATGTCACAATACAATGTCAGTTTTTTGTTTGAAATTTATTGTTTAAACACAAACAAATTGGACTAATATTTTGTTGCCTTTTTTTTGTGGCAAAGATATTTGTTAAAAAAAAAAAAAAAAAGCCATAACTGCTAACATCAACGTAAATACCAAATGTAAAAACATTTCACAAGAAAGGAGAGGGAAGTTTTGACCAGAAAGGAATATGAGCCAAGCACAGAAGGAGTGTGGGAAAAGTCGCCATTGCTGTCACCGTTTTCTCGCCCGTTTGGCTGGGTGAGGGTGGGCGCCAGACCGGGTCCGGGATGCCATCGGGCTGGCCTGTCCAGAGGCAGATGTTGTGGCCTCTGGACTAGGCACAGGGCTAGGCACATTTGGAGGATTGGCTGATGTTGTGCCAGAGGTGGAGGATCCGGATGTTCCGGCAGGAAGGGAGGTCGGCTCCACCATGTGCTGGCGAACAAGCTGCTCCAGGGCATCGGCGATGCGGATGTTGGCCCTGGTATTTTCCGCCAGGGCCTGAGCAATGGTCACGTTGGCCGCAGCATTTTGCTCCAGGGCCTCAGCCACCCGTATCAGACTGGCGTCCATCCTCTGCAGAATCTCCGTATGGCAATCCGATTTAAAATTGAGTTCTGTGAGGAGGCCCACTGCCTGCGAGGGGGCACGCCCTGGACTGGCTTCTGCAGGGTCCTCAGCCGGATGTACTGGTTCCTCCCCTGCAGAGCCAGCAGAAATTCTGCGGCCAAGGCTCCCCTCTGGAGCAGACTCATCCGCCTCTGTCTCTGTTAGGAAAATTGCAAAAAGACTCACATTAGAATCTACATATTGGCACAATAGCATTTCAGAGTTGGTGACATCACAAGACTTACCTTGGCCAACATGAGGAGCCGCAAAGTCTGGCATGTCCGTATCCATGTTGGACACGCCAAACACCTCCACAGCCTGCACACACCCCTGTGCCATCTCTTCTAAGTCTGTCAACTCCAATGACACAGGGGTGGGACCCCCACCTGTCCCCCTTGCATGCCTAGCCCTGTCGGCAAGTTTTTGCTTGAGACGATATTTGAAGTCTGCCCATCTGTGGAATGAAATTGGAACCATTATCCTTTTTTTTACAATGGGGTTTGTTTATAGGATGGGAAAGTGTTTACTTACCGCCGTTTGACATCCCGGGCTAGACGGACATAATCACCCACCCTATTGACAGCAACGGCGACCTCCTCCCACATTCTCCACTTCTGGCTTTGGCTCATATTCCTGGCTGCCTGGGGCAGGATGTCAACGCACTTCTGGATCAAAACCTCCATCTCCTTGCTTGTGAAATGTGGCTGCCTTTTTTTTTTGGCAGCTTTGGCGGGTTGACTGGGGCCAGCAGTCTCTTCCATGTCATCCTCCTCACCTATTTGGGTAAATATGCAGATTTAGCCACTTCTCAACTTGCCCAATATATTTGTTTTAAAATAATCATTGAGCCAAAATGCATGAAGGCCTTACCGCCGGATTTTTGGCCATTGTTTCCCTGGTCTGAAGCCATGTCTCTGCTTCCAGAATGAAATCAACCAGAAATTCAATGTGATTTCGTGACGTATTTATACATGCGTCCTTTGTTTGCGGCCGCATCATTGATTATGCGTCCCTATGATTCATCCTTAATTTGTGCGGGAAAATAAACACTATTTATGGCTTGGTGTGTGTGGAGTCGAGGTTGGGTTGTTGGATTGTTGGCGGTTAAGTTGGTTGGATTTGGTTGTTTGCGGTTGGAGGATTTGGCAGAGTTGGTTTTTTGTTTGGTTTTGCTACAGTTGTTTTGGTTTTCCGTTCGCATTTTATTGCTTTTTTCCCCATCCTTTCCTGATTTGGTAAGTTTTGTGCAGTCTAATTTGTGGCCAATTGGTGTCTACTTCTGTTTTTTGCTTAGCTATTTTTTTTTTAACACTAATTTCATCTTTTTTAGTTTGTTTTGGCTTTCGGACCCAAAGACCTTTTTTTTGGAAATCTTATATATTCGAGTTGGGTAAGTCCATTTTTTTTCTTGCATTTGTGAACTAATTAACGCATTTTTGACTGTTGGTGTAGTGACTTGCATTTGCGAACTAATTAACGCATTTTTGACTGTTGGTGTAGTGACTTGCATTTGCGAACTAATTAATGCATTTTTGACTGTTGGTGTAGTGACTTGCATTTGCGAACTAATTAACGCATTTTTCGAGGCTTATTCATCATGTAAACCAGTTTTGCTTTTCCCTTTTCCATTTTTGGGGTCCATTTGAACCCTATTTGACGTACGGTGTGCAATGTCGTTTTCATCAATGGCCAAATGTGTGTTTCGCCTATTTTATGTGTTGGCTTGCAACAATTTGACAAACAAAAAATCACCCTCGAAATTTTTGATGTCTCATTTTTGGCTTTTTTACAGTTTATACGTATCATGACAATACCCCGGCATGTAAGCAGCTATGGATGGTATCAGAAAGCTAAGTTGTTTTATGTTACTTTTGGGGTGGCTCAAAAGCCTTACATTGTAAACTTTGAATTTCAGGTAGATCTGGGGCGAATTGTTCTGGCCCTGCTCCCGGAAGACGACCAACCTCAAACTCGTCCCAGGCGTAGGCATCTTAGGCATGCAAGGCCCCAGATATTTCGAACACGTGTCACCCTTTTTGGAATGCCCGATGATGAGGTTTTAAGACGCTACCGTCTACCTCCCAAAATCATCATAGACACTCTCTCATTAATAGAAAGTGATCTTGAGCGGCAAATTGACAGTCCAACAGCAATACCACCACTGACGCAATTTATGGCGGTGTTACATTTCTGTGCCTCAGGATCGTTTCAAACAACGGTGGGAATAGTGGCGGGCATCTCCCAATCCTCCTTTTCCCGGATCCTGAGGGCAGTGATGGAGGCACTTTTCAAGCACCTCCATCATTTTATTAAAATGCCTTTGGATATGGGTGCCCTTAGTGTGGCCAAGGCCAATTTTTACCAAATAGCTGGCTTCCCACACATCATAGGGGTTGTGGATGGTACTCACATACCACTTCAGCCTCCAGCACGGCTGGAGGCAATATTTAGAAACCGTAAACACTATCACTCCCTGAATGTAATGGTGGTATGTGATGCCTCCCTCCAGATCCTGTCCCTGAATGCTAAATTACCCGGAAGTGCTCATGACTCCTTCGTCATCCGGCAATCAGGGATATGGCAGAAATTAACCAACCTACAAGCTGGTGATGCGTGGCTTCTGGGTAAGTGGAGACCTTTAGTACATAACAATGTTAAGCTTGATACACAGTGTTCCTGATGTGGTCTATTTTTGTTCACAGGAGACAGTGGATACCCTTGCATGTCCTGGCTGCTCACTCCTTATTTGGCTCCCACACCAGGGCCACAAAGTGCGTATAATTCCGCACTTACAGCCACCAGGCAAGTGGTGGAGCGCTGTATCGGCCTTTTAAAAGGCCGATTCAGATGCCTCCACCGCTCTGGTGGCGAGCTCATGTATGTGCCGGATATGGTGTCTAAAATTGTGGTCCTGTGTGGGATATTTCACAACATTGCCATAAGGAGTGGTGTCCCAATGCAGCCAGAGGATGCCTTACCTGAGGATGGCCCCCCCGAGGTTGGTCGAAGGTCAGTATGTGGGGGGGCCATACGCGATGATGTGGTGGCCAGATTTTTTAGGTAAGTTTGAACAAAACTACACTGTTTATACCTAATGTGTTTGTGTTTGTTTGCGAACATCTAATTTTGTTTTTTTTTTCTCACCATCTTCTGTTTGTTCACATAATCTTTGGCACTCCAACGCTCACTACTTCCTGCTACCCTTACCAAACCTGGATCTGGTCCTTTTGGGCATATATTCTGGAACCCATATCGCAATGCCATGTTTGTGGAATCATGTTGGCATGGTCCTTCATCAACCAGTTCTTGATTTTTTGTTTTTATTTAATTATTTCTTGGTATGTGTTGTATTTGAATTTATCACTGTGTTCTTTTTTTGGGAGTGACCACTTTGTTTTCTCTGTTATGTTGTGAATAAATGTTTGGAGAGTGAAATGGTCTTCCTTTTTTGGGACGTTAACAGCAAGTGTAACCAGGTTAACACAAGTTACATTTGACTAAGGGGTAAACCAGTACTGACGCCAGTTGAGCTAAACTGAAATATGTTTTCAGCTTCCCAACCCACACCAAAAGGAAGCCTGGCCCAACCTTGGGATTTGTAAGATTGGCCTAAGCAGCTTGCGCACCAACTAGGAACCTGGAAAATGTAGAAATATGTAATTGACACTACACCCAAAAAGGGAAATGACATTGTTACTGTTATGTGTTTCTTGTGTCTGTTTGACATACAAAGACAAAACACAATCTAACTTTTAAAAAAGGGAAATCCTTGCAGGAACAGTCTACTTATGTCATGCTAAACTATCTTGGTTTTGGATTTTAAAAATGAGCCACAACGTATATTTGTCTTAATAAATTTATTTAGAAAATATAACAAAAATAAAAAAACTACTGGCGAAGGAGGCCAGACAGCCGGTCGAGGGCCACCAGAATGCCGATGACATGTTGGCGCATCTGCCACACACAATCCGCCACCTCTTGCCGACGCCTCTGTTCCTCTGTGGGTGAGAAAAGTGTGTGGGTTAATACAACAATAGGGAATCCACATTAAAAAAAAAAAACACAACCAAATCACTCCTAAACCCAAACAAAAAAAAAAAAAGGGGGGGCTGGCAAAAATACAAGGCCTAGGTACAAATTCCCACAGGTATGATATGTGTATGTTGAAATCACCAGGAAGAGGTAAAGGCAAACCTTCAAAATCACCAAAAGTCAAGCCACAAAAACACGAAGAAAGGCACGACACATGATTACATACAAACAGTTTGTGCTTTAAAAAAAAACAAAAAAAAAACATACCGGGAGCCAAAACGGGAGCTCCGGAAATACCTCCATGATCCTCCTCGGAGGATCCGTCATTACCCAAAGAATGGGGAGGAGTTATGATGGACTCCGGGGAGGGGGTAATTGGAAGAGGGGTGGGTGGAGGAGAGGGGGAAGTGGGACGGAGGGGAAGGAGGCCCGACATTTCCGGGAGAGGGTCTGGGAAGGATGGGGAGGAGTGGGGAATAGGGGAAAGATTTGGGGTGGAGTGTTGGCTGGGGGTTGGGGATAGTGGCCGGGAACGCCGTCTGGACAGACGGTGACGGCGGAGTCTTGGCTGTCCCCCTAAAATATGACAAAGAAATTGCGGTTAGTTTATGGACAAATCCGGGCAACAAAACTAAAAAAAAAAAAAAAAACAACAAATAAGCCAAATAGCAGTAGAATGAATAAATCAGAAATAGAGGGAAAACATGCACACGCAGATATGAGTACAAAGAATAAATAGGACAGACAGGAAAACATGCACACGCAGATATGAGTACAAATAATAAATAGAACAGACAGGAAAACATGCACACGCAGATATGAGTACAAATAGTAAATAGGACAGACAGGAAAACATGCACACGCAGATATGAGTACAAATAATAAATAGGACAGACAGGAAAACATGCACACGCAGATATGAGTACAAATAATAAATAGGACAGACAGGAAAACATGCACATGCAGATATGAGTACAAATAATAAATAGGACAGACAGGAAAACATGCACACGCAGTTTGCCCCACAAACACAAACATTAAAACCACAATACATAACACTTACTTGCCAGGATCTGCATGCGAAAGCATGCCAGCAAGCGGGGCGTTCGCCGTTGCAGGTCAGACCACCTGCGCTCCAGCTGCCCGATGTTGCGGCGTGAGCCGAAGGACCGCAGGCGGGACCGTGCCTCCGCATACGCGGAGCGCTTCTGCCGGTTGGTCATGGGTTGAGGTTGGCTGGTGATCCGGCGATCCATGACCTCCGTAAGCACCAGCAGCTCGCGCCTGGTGAATGCGGAGGCTCTCATGATGGCAATGGGGTTTTTCTTAAAAATCATTTTTGATAAAGTGTGTAAAAATTTTCTGATTGGCTAATGTATTTTGGAAATTAACAGGAGCAATTTTATTGGTTAGTGTATGAGTCATGTGTTCGACAGGGCCAGAAATCTCTGGAGAGTTATGATAGGCTTGATGCAGTGACATGCGTAAGCAAATTTAAATAAAGAAATGAACCCAGGGAAATATGCGGGGATCCACAGCAATAGTACAATTGTTTAATTGTGGTTCACATGTTTTTTGAACAATAAAAGCGAATGTTTCATCCGTACGTAAACACAAACACGGACAAGAGTAAAGTTTCTTGCATTGTGTTGAAAAAAACAAACAATTAAGCTAATTGATACATTGATTGGCATGATACGATTGATGGAGGTAGGCAGAATAAAGGAGCAGGTAATCGACATCTGACAAGGCCACTTCCTGTTTATACTTGTGCGTGCGTTCCTTTCAAGCCATTTCGGGGATGTACGCTCGCTATTTCGTACGCTCGTTAGTTAGAGGAGGGGTCGTCAGAGTTTAGGGAGGAATTTTAGATGCGAACGAAAATACGAGCGAGCCATTGAATTTAAATATTTTTGTACGTACGCCTAATGTACGTGCGCCCGCTTGCGAGTGGGTCTGAATGAGGGCCTATGTTTGAAAAAAGCAACTATGACATGCCTCAGGATCCTTGAAAATGATGGCTATGAAATGCCAGCCACCAGACCCACAGTGGTCTGGAAGGACCCTGAGGTGCAGAAATGTAACACCGACATCAACTGTGTTAGTGGTGGAATTTATGTTGGAATGTCAATTTGACTTTTAAGATCACTCTCTATTAACGAGAGACTGTCTAGGATAATACTGGGTTTGAGGCAGTAGGTAGTTAAGACAGCATCATCTAGCATTCCAAAAAGGGTGACCCATGTTTGAAATATCTTGGGCCTTGCACGCCTACGATGCCTATGCCTATGAGGATGATCAGGTAGGTAGGGGTGTGAGAGCAATGTCACAATCAACTGTCCAACATGACTCTGAAATGTGTGTCCAGAAAAACAAATTTAGAATCATAATGTCCAGAAACAAGGTGAAAACAAAACTTAACTTCAGAAGAATGATGCATATTCTTACAGGGTTGGGAAGGGCCATCTTGGAATCGACCTACATGTTTGTGTTTAGGAATGTTAAAAAAAGAGGGAAATTAAAATCACAAAAAACCATTAGCTAAGTTTAAAGCAAATAAATCAGTAGTTGAAAATCCCCCCCCCCAAAAAAAAATATATTTAAAAAATATATATATAAACATGGCAGGTAAGGGATCAAACCATAATACAGAAGTACTTACCAGGGACCAAAGAAAAGGATATGTCACAACTGATGAAAATAAAGATATAAGCCAAATAAATCAAGGAAAAATACTAATAATAATACAAAAATACAAACATGGCAGGTAAGGGATCAAACCATAATACAGATGCATGCAGGACTGTGAAGTACTTACCAGGGACCAAAGAAAAGGATATGTCACAACTGATGAAAATAAATATATAAGCCAAATAAATAAAGGAAAAAAAAATACAAACATGGCAGGTAAGGGATCAAACCATAAGTACTTACCAGCTTGTAAAGATCATGAGATATTGTGCAAACACTCAAAAACTCCAACAAACACCAGCCAACAACCAACAATAACGCACAAAGAATGGTCCAAACAGGTGCACCTTAAATAAGGAAACAATTCCCACCTTTAATTTATAATTACATATTTCAAAGGTGTGTTTAATCATACGTACGCAATCAAAAATGCGTCAGCATCTATAAATAGCCCACAAAACAACATTAGTACTCATGTTTAAATTCCAAACCAAAACATGGATTCGGAGGAGCATGAAAGCCAGAACACACCACTATTAAATAAGTAACATTACCAATGTTTGCAGCTGACAGTACAACAAATTACACTCCCATTTGAACATGCTTCACAAACTAAACCATAAATTTACATTGTGTAGGTGGAGACTCTCAACAGGGTGATCCGACTGAGGAGGAGGCTGGCACCAGCCAGCAAAGGGGGAGACAGAGGCAGCCACTATTCACGAGAAAAGAGTTGGAGGTCTTGGTTACAGTGTGCATGGACACTATTGTCCATGCACCAAGAAATATGGGGGCTGCACAAAAGGAACGGTTATGGGACGAGATAGGCAGGGCTGTGAATCTTGCAGGGAACAGACACCGAACCATTGGGGAGGTGCGAAGACGGTATGGAATGGATATTATGAATGTGTTTGCAAAAATGTTGAGTAAAATGTATGTAAGTTCTTATTTTTTTTTTATGACCCAAAAAACAGTTGGACAGACTTCAAGTATCAGCTGAAGAGGAAGCTTGCAAATAGGGCGGACCATGCCTTGGGGACAGGTGGTGGTTCCACCCCTGAGTCACTCACATTAACTTCTTTGGAAGAGTTGGCTCAGGGGTGTATTGAGGAAGAGGAGGTAGTCGGCGTGTCCAATACGGACACTGACATGCCCAACTTTGACACTCCTCGTGGTAGAGAAGGTAAGATTGGTCAATACAAAAACAAGACAACCGCCATAAAAATAAAATTAAACAAAAAAAAAATTAATGTTGTTTTTTACAGAACCAGCGGAGGAAGTGCCTGCTCTTAAGGTGAGGGCAGGGCCCAGAACATATGGAGGCTCTGCAGGGGAGGAACCACATTCTCCATCTGGGGAGCCTGTGGAGCCCACTCCTGGGTCACCATCTGCCCTGGCATTGCCTCTCCTCACAGAGTTGGTCAACCAGACTCAGGAGAATACAACTTCTCTCCTGAGGCTGGAGACCACTCTGATGAGGATAGATGGCAATTTGCTGAGGGTGGCGGATAACATGGACATATGTGCTGTGGCCCTGATTCAGATGGCTGATGCCCAGGAGCAGGCAAACCAAATTGCCATGCTGGAGCGAACCTCCCTTCCAGATTTACCACCAAGGACCACCACCTCTGGCAACCCAACAGCCACCCCCCAAACTATGGCAAGCCCTATGCCTAGGCCAGAGCCAAGACCATCAAACTCTGGGCAGGCCAGGTGGCGCGTTACACGCCAGTCGACTGTTGCAGAGCAGAATCTTCAGCTGAGCAGGCCAAAATGCCGCAAGTAGTCCTGCCTATCTCCACCTTTAACCATTCCTGTGCAGTCCCCATATTTGTTGTAACCAATACCTCCAACTCCTTTTTCGTGATTTAAAATTTTTTGATCAGTTTAATTTACCCTTTGCATTTTTGTTTTTACATGAAAAATAAAAAACATGATTGGAAATGCATCAACATTTTATGTGAAAAAAACCAAGAATTAAAATAAAAAAAAATAAACTAAAAATAACATTAATTAACCAAACAACTAAAGAAGGGTTAATCAATCCATGAAAAAGCCAATGTAAAGCACCAAACTGCTGCTTGCTAAAAAATACAAAAGTTATGGGACCACTACAATTTATACACGTTTGCTAAGGCATCCATATCAAAAGAAATAATTGAAAGATTCGCAAATGCTAACGCATCTGAATAATTTGACAGGCAATTAGCCATGTTATTTTAGTTATAAATGAGACGATTATTAGGAGCTTGCATTGTGTGGTTACAAATAGAAACATCACTCCAAACATCAGTAACATTAGATAGTATTGATTGTACTATGGGGCTTGCGGGAGCTCATACCCTACCCCAAGCTGTGCGATCATCCAGACCTCAAACCTACGCGCAGAGTGACGTTTTACAACCTCCGGCCTTCTATGTTGCTCGCAGTAGGTAATGTATGGACTCCCCTAAAACGCAGTTTGAACACTTGGACACGCCTGCGTTTTTGAACCCACACCCCCGTATACACCCACAAACGTCCATTCCTGTCAATCAACTAACGTGAGTCACTTCCTGCTTGCAAAACGTACAAGCGAGGGCTTTTGAGATCGCAAAGTTTTGTACGCACATGCGCACCAGGGAGTGCACGCATGCTGGTCTGTTAACATCGGCCACGTACGAGCGAGCGTCCACTTGCAAGTGACTCTGAATGAGGTCCTAAGTCAGGTTAATGTGGTTAATGCTGATACTGTAATGTCTTGCGCCCCTGTAGCCAGTAACTTTACCAGTGCATGCAACACTGGTGTGAAAAATGTGTCTATATGTGGGAGTGACCAGGGAAAGACTGTAGGGGTTACTGATATGACTGCTGAGGATGGTGCCATACATGTGTGTGAGGTCACCACCCATGCGCAGAAAGCCCAGGCTGAGGGAGAGGAGAGACATACTGCAGCATCTCGCCCCCCTGTGACAGTGATTCACACACACCAGAACAACACCCTCCCACTGTGAGAACACTAGAGGGTTTAGCCTTTCAAGCAGAGCAGAGGACTGACCCCTCCCTACTCCCCCTCAGAGCAACAGCTGATAAATCTGACACAACCTTCGAGCTCTTGTATGGATGCAAGGTGCATGGTCCCTTGGATTTAATCTGAGAGGGCTGGGAAGGGAAACTGGCCCCCCCAAGACATCTGTCGTGCTTTATGTCATGCAGTTTAGGGAGAAGATGCAGACCTTGACAGGGTTGACCCAGAGCAACCTTAAGGCAGAACAAACCAGACAGAAGCTCTGGTATGACCACAATGCCAGGGAATGCTCCTTTAAAGTGGGACAAAAGGTCCAGGTACTGATTCCATTGAGGCAGAACAAACTGCAGGCTGCGCGGGAATGCCTGTACACTGTAGTCCAGTGCATAAAACTATGCGCATAAAACTATGTAGTTGCCAGAGAGGAGGGCACAAAGAGACATAGAGTATATCACGTAAATATGCTCAAGGCCTACCAGGACAGGGACCTATGCGTGCTAGCAGTTTGCAGCCTCCTGGAAGAGGAACAGGAACCGGACCCACTGCTGTACCTCACTGCAGCAGCTGCATCGGGTGGCAGCGGAGTCAGTTATCTGACACCATGCACCCCTACCATGCCCACTTCACAGTGAAGCCATGGAGAACACCCCTAGTCATGCATCACATAGACACAGGCAACCAGACTCCCCTTAGACAGCTAGTATACAGAAGTACCTTGGAAGTGTTGCAGGCAATGAGGCGGGAGGTGGATGAGATGCTGAGTTTAGGGGCAATACAGAAATCCAGTAGTTCATGGGCTGCGCCCGTAGTGCTGGACCCAAAGAAGTGTTGGGGCACTCGGTTCTGCATGGACTACTGCAGGCTAAACAAGGCCACAGTATTTGATGCATATCCCATGCCCAGAATGGATGACCTGTTAAGTCAGCTGGCCTTGGCATGATATGTCACCATTATGGATCTCAGCCGAGAATACTGGCAGATCCCTTTGTCACCCGAGGCCCATGAGCGGTCTGCCTTTATCACTCCATTTGGGCTGTATGAATTCTTAGTCATTCCCTTTGGGATGAAAAATGCCCCAGCCTCATTCCAGCACCTGGTTAATGACTTGCTAGAAGGCCGGGAAGGGAACGCTGTCGCATACCTGGATGACATTGCGGTGTTCAGTCAGACCTGGGAGGAACATGTGATCCATTTGGATGACATATTAAAACAGATCACTGGGGCTGGCCTGACCATTAAGCCAGAGAAGTGCCAGCTGGGCATGCGAGAGGTGCAGTACTTAGGGCACAGAGTAGGGGGCGGCAACCTCCACCCAGAACCAGGGAAGATGGAAGCAATTGCTACCTGGCCTACCCCAAAAACCAAGAAACAGGTCATGTCTTTTTTGGGAACTGCAGGGTACTATCGCAAGTTTGTGTCCCAGTACAACACTATTGCGAAGCCCCTGACAGATCTCAGAAAAAAGAAGCTTCCCCAATTTGTACACTGGTCGGAGGCTTGAGAACAGGCCTTTTGCACCTTGAAAACAGCACTGTCAGAAGCACCGGTGCTACAGGCACATGACTTCAGATGCAAACGGACACCTCTAACTTTGGGCTAGGGGCCGTACTCAGTCAGGTAGATGACCAAGGCGAGGAACACACCATTATGTTCCTGAGCCGGAAACTGCTTTCTCGCGAGGTGGCATACGCAACCATCGAAAAGGAGTGCCTCACCATTGTCTGGGCCCTTCAGAAACTCCAGTCCTACCTTCACAGTGATAACGGACCACAATCCATTAAGCTGGTTACATCGCGTCTCTGGTGACAACGGAAAGCTGCTTCGGTGGAGTTTGCTGCTGCAGCATTACAAATTCACCATCCAGCACCAAAAGGGGTACCAGCATGGCAACTGTGATGGTCTGCTCGACAGGGAGATGACAGCAGCCCATCCAGGAAGGGTACTGACAGTCAGGTTACAGCACGGGGGACTGAGGCATGCGGTGCCTCTGCCCCCATGGCTGAGCTAAAGAGGGAGGTGTCACGAAAAGATGGATTTTGCATTCGGATGGGCATAACTGTACCAGATGCAAATGGTATAAACATGTAACTTGTTGTTTCTTTTTGTTTCTTTAACTTGGTATGGAATGTTCTGTGTGTAGAAAATGATAAGCCCTTTTAAAAAAGGTTGAAAGAGATTATAGGAGGTTGTGTTCCTGTCCAGCCATAAATGTCCAATGTCACTGTTTACATTGTATGTACAATATATCTATTCTCTGTAGAAGAAATGCTTTTCAAATTGTATAACTAAGACTGGCTAGTGTTTACTTATTGTCCTAGGCTCAGCGTACAAGTAGTTAATGTCTATGGTTTCCTCACTTGAAGCAGGGATCAAAGAGTGGAGTCTGGTTATAACCCCACAGGGGGTCAGGCTTACAGGCCAAGGAGAGACAGACCGACCAACCAGGTGTCAAATCTTTCCCCTCGCCATCTGTAAGAAGTGTCCAGTTCTGTGGACACAGAGCTAATCTCTGAGTTCCAAACAGGGTGGAGTAAGCAATGATTAATTAAATGAGCTAACCCCTGCTCAAGTGACCAAGAAACCCTGTGTTTCAGTCACCTAAGCAATGGAAGAGTTAAACTACCCCAAGGGAGGGGAGTGACCCAGAGCTGCCTGGAGAAACAGGCATAAAACTGTAACTGACTTCTGGGTAAGTGTTCATCTCTGAGGGGCTATCGTGTGGTACAGATTGAATTGGAGTTCATCACTAGGGCTGCCCCATCCATCAAATCACTTAAGACAATGGTGTGGTTTGTTTCTTCCCTTTTATTTTATTTCTGAAATTGTAAGTAACTTGTGTGCAACCTTTTATTTAATATTATTATAATCTTGTAACTTTTTGTAACTAAGCTTTGAAGGTATTCTTGAATTAAAACATTAATTCTAGTTCTGGAACTGTGTTTTTATGACCCAAGGCCTAAACTTGGCCCATGTTACCTATTTCTCTAAGTGTGTATGCAGGTGAGAGCAAATGCTCACGTTATGTTGAAGCTTTAAAGTTACTTTAGCTGGTGGCAGCTTTCAGGTATTTAACCACGCATGCTGAGTTAACTTGTAAAAGTCACAGGTGGCGATTCTCAGAATGGCATATGTGGAGATATCAGCCGGAGGCCCGTGACAGTTGTCATTGCAAGATACAAAAGAACATAAATGCCAAAGTAAAGTACAGTAATATACACTACCCGTCAAACACACACAATCCTTGCAACGCCCGAAATGAAAAGTGGTGCACAGTGGAATTTTCCTTGGGCCTTCCTACCCCTTATGTTGTGTATTAAAAAGGACATACACCCTGCTGTTATTTTTGGCCATTTTTTTATTATTGTAAATACTGCTGCCGGATACATAGCAGCTGCAGCAGCTGAGGCTGAGCAGCTCCACCTCCTTGAGCTCTGCAAGCTTCCCAGAGGAGCCGACAGCTATGGTGCAGCAGTCAGATCCAACGGGGAAAACAGAAAGCGAGAGAGAGAGCGCTGAAATCAGCAATATTAAATATTTATTAATCAATTATTACAAATTGCATAAAATTTAAGTTATTACAATAAGTATATACCAGTGGCCGGCCAACAAGATTATAATCCAATAATTAATTATTGATCCCCATCAAATAGTAAATACCACACACATGGAATTATATATAAAAAAACACAAAAAAAAGTCAGCATAGAAAAACAACTTGTTAATCTGAAAAATAATTGTACTGCATCAGATAATTGCTGTTGTAGATGAATGTCTCTTATTCCCAGAAATATTGATGCCTATTCAAGTTTAACCATAGTAAAATTGCAAAAAGTATGCAGACAGCAGTTGTAAAGATACTTAAGTAGCAATAGAAAATCTTTTTACTCTAAGATAAATTGATACACAGTATATGGTTCCTGCTATTTGATCTAATAGGGCTGTCTGACAACACACTTGTTCTCCGTGTGAGATGATTCAGGTGCTTCACCTGTATAGCAGCTTAAAGTAATTTGTTGATTCTCATGGCAATACAATATTACTCTTGTTCCTGGTTCAAATAAGCATAGTTTTCATAAATCAAAAAAGCAGTTAGCAGTCTTAAAGTTGTATATTAAACAGCTGTTTAAGTTGTAGATCCAACGGGGACCTATCGCAAGAATCTGAAAACTGCGTCATTATACACACTACTGTCCGGACCTGAATCAGGCCCACAGTAGCTGACACTGGAAAACACACTATGGGGCCTATTCATTAAAAATTAAAATTCTCTGGAGATAATTAGCTTTAGAACTCTCATGGAGTTCTAGCTAATTATAGGTGGAATTCATCATTCCACCTCTCCATAAGTATCTATTCCGAAAAGCTGTCATTTTTGCGATGACAGCTTTTCGGGAAATAGATACTTTTCCCTGCCTACACTACCTTATCGCATCTGGAAACAGTGCTGCGCATGCGCTGTTACATCTGTAAAACCAGCGCATGCGCAGCACTGCCTACAGATGCGTTAAGTTTCGTAATTTTCCAGTAGCCGGTAATGTCAGAGGGATTTCCCGGTCCCTCTGTATCCCTGCACTCTCCCCCAGTGTCTGCCATGCTCCCAATCACTGCTGATCGGGCAGTATCCCCACCTGACGGCTGCAGAGAGAAGCAGCCACTGGGGAAACGTAAATACTTGCATTGCAGCCATTGGTTCCATAGTGAATACCTGGTGGCTGCTCAAAGGAACAGCCATCTGGGAAATGCAAAGATGACCATTATGTAAAAATTCATATTTATGTTATGTGTTTTAAACAAACAAACAAACAAAAAAAAAAAAATATATATATATATATATATATATATATCTCGGTAGACTTCATAAGAAGTAAAAAAATTTCCTTTTTTTTTTTTTTTTTTTTACTTTTTATTTTTTACTCCTTAAGAAGTCTACTGAGTGCCATCCTCTTTTGGTGGATGTGTGCGAGTATTACAAACACTCTGGGATGGCACCTTAGCAATATCTCCTACACCGATGGTGAGTGCCGGGTCTGCTTGCTATATATATATATATATATATATATATATATATATATATATATATAAAATAACGACAGGCTTAATCCACGGAACTCAACCATCTGGGGTGCCCTTGGCATGTGACCACACCATCTACATAGAAAAAATATCATACAAACTCGGCACTCACATGCTTTTCAAACTGCAACTCCTTTGAACATAGGGAATGTTGGTTCCAAAATATTGCAATAATTTGTTAAGCTGACCACCGCTTCACGGTCATTCCCATCTGGCCAGTCCCTACACTGATTCTGAGATAAATTAACTTGATCTGCCATCTTTGGCTCAAGCTGATATACATTTTAAACATGAAACTGGGTCCTGCCTTAAAGAGATAGGACCACACCAAGGGCTATCAGTTAATAAGCACCTGGAAAAAGAAAAAAAGTTTGTCTTACATTTGAAATTAGGGTGCCCTAGCAAGAGTGACCAAAAAATTTAAATAAACGACAGGCTTAATCCACGGCACTCAACCATCTGGGGTGCCCTTGGCATGTGACCACACCATCTACATAAAAAATATCATACAAACTCGGCACTCACATGCTTTTCAAACTGCAAATCCTTTGAACATAGGGAATGTTGGTTCCAAAATATTGCAATAATTTGTTAAGCTGACCACCGCTTCACGGTCATTCCCATCTGGCCAGTCCCTACAGTGTTCTCAGATAAATGAACTTGATCTGCCACCTTTGGCTCAAGCTGCATACATTTTAAACATATATATATATATTAGGGGTGAGCGGGTTCGGATATCTGAAATCCGAACCACCCCGAGCCCCCCCGATCCGAGGCCGATCCGAGTCAGGCTCGACTTTTCCCGCCTGACTCGGATCTGAAATCGAGGCAAAACGTCATCATCCCGCCTTCCGGGTCTCGCGGGTTTTGGATCCTATATAAGGTACCCGCGTCGGCGCCATTTTCTCACTCGGCTGTGGACAGTGAAGAGGGAGGGTGGGAGTTAGGGCTGGCTGGGCTGTGTAGTGTAGTGTAGTGCAGTGCAGAGCAGTGTAGTGTTGTGCTGTGCTGTGCTGCGCTGTGCTGCTGTTGTCCATAGGGGCTGTGTCCACTCCTCCAAAGTCCATAGGGGCTGGCTGGACTGTGTCCACTCCAAAGTCCTGTGCAGTGTCCCAGTCCTAAAGGGGTGCTGTAGTGTTGTCCAGGCAGTGCTCTGTCCATCAGGGGTGCTCCCCCCAAGTGCAAAAAAATATATATTTTTTCTGTGTTTGAGAATTGTGTGCACAGTAGCCGCACGTGCATCAACAAAGTAGTGCCAAGCGTGCGCCTGTGTCATAAGTAAAGGGCGTCTGGCTTGACCATTAAAGGGTGCTGTAACCCCCAAAGTGCACTCCAAACAAAATAAAATATATTTTCTGTGTTTGTGAATTGTGTGCACTGTGGCTGCACGTGCATCAACAAAGGAGCAGCGCCAAGCGTGCACCTGTGTCCCATTAGTAAAGGGCTGGCTGGCTTGTCCGTTAAAGGGTGCTGTAACCCCCAAAGCACACTCCAAACAAAAAAAAAAATATTTTTTGTGTTTGTGAATTGTGTGCACTGTAGCCGCACATGCATCAACAAAGTAGTGCCAAGTGTGCGCCTGTGTCATAAGTAAAGGGCCATCTGGCTTGACCATTAAAGGGTGCTGTAACCCCCAAAGTGCACTCCAAACAAAATAAAATATATTTTCTGTGTTTGTGAATTGTGTGCACTGTGGCTGCACGTGCATCAACAAAGGAGCAGCGCCAAGGGTGCGCCTGTGTCCCATAAGTAAAGGGCCGGCTGGTTTGTCCGTTAAAGGGTGCTGTAACCCCCAAAGTACACTCCAAACAAAATAAAAAATATTTTCTGTGTTTGTGAATTGTGTGCACTGTGGCTGCACGTGCATCAACAAAGGAGCAGCGCCAAGCGTGCGCCTGTGTCCCATAAGTAAAGGGCCAGCTGGCTCATTTCTTAAAGGGTGTCCAACAAAAATAAAAATATATTTTCTGTGTTTGTGTGCGCCTTAGCCGCACGTATATATCAATATAACATAAATGGAGGACCAAACTTTCTCCGATAAAAATAAAATAGGGAAAGATCAAGAACCACTTCCTCCTAGTGCTGTTGCTGCTGCTGGGAGTTGTTCATCATCCCAGAGAGGAAGTAGGAACACCACTACTTTTACTAAACAATTGACCATCCAACAGTCCCTAGCGAGGAGGATGAAGTATGACAGCAGTCATCCTGAAGCAAAACGTATAACTGAGGCCTTGTTGGTGCTAGACGTGCATCCGGTATCCGCCATTAGTGCAGTGGGATTTAGACAATTGATGGAGGTAGTGTGTCCCTGGTTCCAAATCCCGCCTAGATTCCACCTGCATCCTCAAAGCAGCAGCGACAAGCATGCATCTGTCTGTTAAAGGGTGGTGTAACCCTCAAATTGCGCTCCACAAAAAATAAAAAATTCTTCTTTATTTTCTGTCTTTGTGAAATGTGTGGGCTGTAGCCGCACCTGCATCCTCAAAGCAGCAGCGACAAGCGTGCGTCTGTCTGTTAAAGGGTGGTGTAACCCTCAAAGTGCTCCAAAAAATAAAAAACTATTTTTTTATGTGTTTGTGACTTGTGTGCGATGTAGCCGCACGTGCATCAACACAGTAGCAGCGCCAAATGTGCACCTGTGTCATAAGTCAAGGGCCGATTTGGACATCTGGACCGGACTGAAGGACGTGCCAACAATTTCTGACAAGTCTACTGTCACTGCATATGATACTGTCCTCAAAGCAAAAGCGACAAGCATGCATCTGTCTGTTAAAGGGTGGTGTAACCCTCAAAATGCGCTCCACAAACAATAAAAAAATTCTTCTTTTTTTTTCTGTCTTTGTGAAATGTGTGGGCTGTTGCCGCACCTGCATCCTTAAAGCAGCAGCGACAAGCATGCGTCTGTCTGTTAAAGGATTACATCGGTGACAGCATCCAAGTAGGCATGTCAGACAGTCCGTACATGTACTGGCAGGAAAAAGAGGCAATTTGGAGGCCCCTGTACAAACTGGCTCTATTTTACCTGAGTTGCCCCCCCTCCAGTGTGCACTCCGAAAGAGTGTTTAGTGCAGCCGGGAACCTTGTCAGCAAAAGGCGTAGGAGGTTGCTTCCACAGAATGTGGAGAAGATGATGTTCATAAAAATGAATTATCAACTCTTCCAGGGAGACCAGCCTCCAGAACGTACAGAGGGACCTGTGGTGGTGGATTCCAGCAGGGACGAATTAATACTCTGTGAGGATGAGGATGTACACAACACTGAAGAGGGTGAGGAATCGGTGAATGAGGAGGATGAGGACGACATCTTGCCTCCGTAGAGCCAGTTTGTGCAGGGCCAGATTAATTGCCAGCTTGTTTTGTGGGAGCCCAAACGAACCAATCATTTCAGCCACAGTCGTCTGGCAGACCCTGGCGCTGAAATGATTGGTTTGTTAAAGTGTGCATGTCCTGTTTATACAACATAAGGGTGGGTGGGAGGGCGCAAGGACAATTCCATCTTGCACCTCTTTTTTTTCTTTGCATTATGTACTGTTTGGGGGCCTAGTTTTTCAAACTGCCATCCTGTCTGCCACTGCAGTGTCACTCCTAGATGGGCCACGTGTTTGTGCCGCCCACTCGTATCTCTTAGCACTGTCATCCTGCTACCTCGGTGCAACCTTTTGGACATAAAAACACTATTCTGAGGTGTGTGGTGTTCAGAATAGACTGGAATTGAGTGGAAATTAAGGTGATTGCGGTTAATAATAGCAACGGAGCAGAAAAACCCACAAATTCTGTGATTTTACTGTAGCTGTTTTTATGCTTTTTTAAAAAAAAATACAGATCCAAAACACAAAACCCAGAACCCAAAACACGGAAGGGTGGTTTTGGCAAAACCAATCCAGATCCAAAACACGAAGAAAGATCCAGATCCAAAACCAAAACACAAAACACGAAAAGTTAGTTAAAAATAAAATAAAAAAAAAATATATATATATATATATATATATATATATATACAGACAATAGCTTTGGCACTCCTGTATAGATAAAGTATATATCCTGCGTGCCCTTTGAATGAATCAGGTACAGAATACTTGCGACGCCAACTCCGGCTACACAACACACATATGATTCAACGTTGAAACATTTAATTAAACACACCTACTTTTTCACTGGATTTTAAGACTCCGAGTGCCACCTTCTGCTGCATGGCTCTACATATATGTATGTATGTATGTATGTATGTATATATATATATCTTTTTTTTTTTTTTAACTAAAATTTTGTTGAATAAGATATAGTTAGAAATTGATGTTCTTAACCTGATTCAATTAAGCCCCCCCCCCCCCCAAAAAAAAAAAAAAAACAACAACAATTTCTGAGCAGTTTTGGAAATAAGATCAGTCAGTTAAGTGGCTAACCCCTGCATTACATTGCTAATTTACATATTTTCTGAATGGTACTATATGCTATATAAATGCTATTTTGCCGCCTACACCATCTATATCCAATAATGGATTGATTCTTTTTTATGATGCTAATCTATACAGAACAGATGGTTATTTTGTATTTTATTGTTTTTTTTTATTTCTGGATATTTTAATTTTTACTTAAGTGTTATTGATTAATATTATTTTATAGACTATTTCTTTTGGTGTTTAATTTGTTTTACATTGAATTAATTAATTAAATATATTGCGACTTTTTCAGCACTCATATAGTCTTACTCATTGACATACAGCGCCACTTCACCTTGTGTTCAGTGTCATACTTGCCAACTCTCCCTGATTCTCAGAAAGACTCCCTGAAATAGTAGTAATCTCCCTGACTCCTGAAGAGTCTAGCAATCTCCCTGATTGTACCTTACCCCCATTATGAAACTGTTATATAAAACACCCCCAGAGATATATACATTTAAATGGGATCATTAGTATAATTTCCCTACATTGGTTATAAGCAACAATGATCCCTATGGCTACATGCATTTTCTGAAAAGTATAAGTGTGTTTCCTTCAACAAATAGATCTTATTAATTGCTTTTGGACTCTTTTACATTTGGATGTACTGTAAGTCAATGTTATGACACGCTTCTCAGATGTAGCAGTACTCTCCACTTTACCGCCGCGCTCATAGGTGTTACTTTCACAATCTCCCTGAAATGCTTTTTCAAAAGTAGGCAAGTATGGTTCAGTGTATTTACAAAAACAAAGTACTTAAATGTGTATTTTACTGCAGGTCCATCCTTTTAGTTTAAGTTGACAATGCCATTTCACTCCTCACTTTGGGCATATTAGGATATTGTGCATCTTGCTGTCAGGCCTTACAGAGTAGCCAGTGGGCCTAGAAACATTATGTCTTAAAATTTTTACTAAATATAGCTAAGAAGCTTATTTTAAATTGACAGATTAAAACAAGTGTTGACAGTTAAAAAAGATGAATATATTTTTCAAGTACTAGTTTAATATAATTCAATAATTAATTGACTTTAGTTGTGTTCATAGCATTATTTAATATACTACTATACCTTGACTTTATCACTTGATGACCTGACCTTGTGGCTTTAATTTGCTGATGACTGATTATAATAGTCATATTGTGTAGAATCAAAGAATGATTCTAAAGCAGAAGATTTCCCTTTTAGGTGCACTCATTATCTGACGAAAATTTGTCTAAAACTTAACTTTTAATAATTAAATAAGTAAATTAACAATAAATGGACTCCATAATACACACAAAAAAAGAACATACAAAATTCCTTAAACATAAAAATACTCGCACAGCCAGCTTATAAGCATGTTGTTGCGGTGTTAATCTGAATAGGGACAAACTAATAATGTTGTCCTCTATATTCAATAAAAAACTCTGTATTATATAAAGCTGTCAGTTTAGGCAAAATACTTTCATATATCTAGATTTTAATGTATACATTCAAGGTTTATTTAGAACAAAAAAAGTGAATTTGAATAACCATTACCCTAATTATTGGACTCATAATTCTCCTATAGCCAAGACAAGATATAATGTTATAATCTCATAAATACATTCAGGAAAGGTTATTTTGCTGCATAATATCACATCTATTTAAATTGCCCCATGTAGCGGGTTGACCAGTGAATGTGGGATGAGAGCGCCGGCTGAGGTACCTGTTAGCAGGGCTGTGTCATGGGGGAGGTGTGCGGGAGCAGGCTCTGATGTGAACAAGTCTAAACAGACCACACGCTGATCACTGCTTAAAAAAAGAAAAAAAAATAGTAAAAAAAAAAAACTTACCAGAGTCCAGGGACTGGAGATCAGGGCTCCGGTGTCCGGTGATGTCCTCCCTCCGGTCAGCTGGTCTCCCATCCTGTACTGGGACCTGGTCAGCTGACCGGGTCCCAGTGTAGGATAGGGGATCAGCTGACTGGAGTCACGGAGGACATCACCGGACTTCGGATCACCAGAGGTATGTGTAATTAACAGAGGTGGGGAATCGCGATTGTGGGGGGTGGAGCTTAACAACAGAGAGCGGGGCTTAGCCGCAGCTGGTCGGCACATGCGCAGGCACTTGTCACTGTATTTTTTGTGAAAATATCATGATAAGTGTGCGGAGGGGATTCGCAGGGACAGAGCTATATCGCAAGCTTTGTCCCTGCAAGGGATTTTTAGTAAATCCCTGTGATATTGGCAATGCGAATTCAGTCGGTAATATCACACTACAATCTGCATTCAATATGCGGATTGTAGTAAATAGAGCCCTCAGGGACGCATTTATCACAATCTGAATTTTTAATTCACTTAAAATTTTTCACATAAATTTGCAAAGTGAAAAATTTATATTTTGAAGCAAATTTACTAACAATCTTTTGCTAAGAGATGGGTTCCGTTAAGTGCCTGTCCTGGTGAAGAGCTGGAAGCAGTGCGATAAATTAATACTATCGTACTGCTCCCTCATTGGGGTCCATGCGTGTCTGGCGGAGATAGTGTTATCCTATATAAGCCAAGCACTGAAATGCTTTACATTCCTGAATTTGGAAAATCTGACAGCTTTGCAGCCCGCACAGAAATGTATAAGGACTGCGGCTGCTGTTGGAAATAGAGGCTGTGGTTCCTCCATAGTGCATTCGAGGGATACTTATTATTTGCAGGTATGTCTAAAAATGGCTGTTTTTGCGGAATATGCTGCAAATATTATCTGACAAATAGACCCCTAAGAGATAGTTTCTAAAAATGAAAAGTGAAGGTGTTGCCACAAGCAACCAATAAGATTCTGTCTATCATTCCTCTATTGCATCCTAGATAATACAGATACAGATGTGTCCAGTTACATTGTCGCTGATCGAGCTACAAACGTGCGCACACATCGTGCCATGCTATTACCCATGCCTGCATACGCTATGGTACGCACTGTGATCATACCATGCAATCCTGTGGGGTCGTGGGTGCGAAGGCAGAGCACGTATTCACTTGCGGGCACGCAGCTCGCGCCATGCATGGCACGATTTGCCGGCAAGCGGGAAAGATGTAACTGGGCATATATGTATAAAGAATCTGATTGGTTGCTTTGGGCAACACCACCACTTGTCTGTTTTAGAAGCTTTAGTAAATCTACCCATAAGAGGTTTCAGATTACAAACATTTAATCTTAGTTTTCATAATTTAGAAGTCTCAGAAGAGAAAATGAATGTATTCAGTACTTTAACAAAACATCTGGCATAGAAATGGTGAATCACATAGCATCTTTATAATGGGTGCAAGGTGTGCTGTGCACACGGGACCCTGGGTCAGGGGGACCCACACCGCACACCCTGCACCCATAGGTAATTATATTTATCTCTCTGTCAATCCCGAAGAGCAGCAAACACTCACTGGGAAAATGACGGCGGCCATTTCCCCAGTGACCTGCGCATGCGCAGGAAAGATGTTCCCCGGGAAAAATGGCGTGGGTGCCATTTTCCCGTAGACACCTGCATGCGCAGTAGATTCTGGCAGGAAGCCAGAATCTACAGCATTAGTGCGCTGAGGCGAGCTGCGGACAGAGAGGAGAGGGCCCAAACGGAGGCTGCACACGGGCCCCCTCCTCTCTTAAAATACCCCTGGTGAATCATTTTATATTATTGTTTATGCCTATACATGTTTAATATAATATACTTTCCGTTGCTATGTTCACATATTTCATGTTTCATGATTTACAAAGTTTTATACAGGTGTTTTATAAAAGGTGGTATAAAGGACGATATTCAGATGCTCGACACCAGAATGTTGATTGGTTCTGAATGTCAACAGTGAAAAGTTTGACACAGTCATTAGGTCGACCATATTTCTGTAGATGTGTATTTAGTTTGACAAGTTTAAATGATCGACACTCAAAATGTTAACACTTTTTTGTTGTTGTTATTTTAGCCTAACCCTAACCTCTAACTCTAAAGCTGGCCACACATCTATAGATTATCTGTCCAACCAGCCAACTAGTTGATTGGTTGGAATGAAAATCTGGTAAGGAATACAATCAGCAATTTGCTCCCAAACGCTGGAAAATGGACCAAAACTGTTGTTTGAACAAATAGTTTAGATCAAACATTTAACAAACTTGTCTGACCGACCATTTTCATCTGTTTTCTGGCATTTAGGAGCAAATTGCTGATAATCACTTACTCCCATACGTTACCAGATTTTCATTCCAACCAATCAACTACTTGGCTGGTTGGACAGATAATCTTTAGATGTGTGGCCAGCTTTAGCCTCACCCTAAACTCCAACCCTAACCCTGACCCTAAAAATCATGAAAAAACACGTGTCAACTGTTTAGTGTTGACATGTTAAATGTCAATATTTCAAATGTGTGAACTATTTAAACCTGTCGACCTAAATACATTTCTACAGAATGACGACCTAATGACCATGTCAACCTTTTTACTGTTGACATTCAGAATGTATTGACTTTCTGGTGTGAACGTTCTGAATGTCAACCTTTTTATTTTCACCAATCAACTGGTATTCATATTATACGATTACTCAGAATACCTTGAAGAAATTTTTCTAGATACAGTAAAGGAAAATGAACTTACACATAAATATTGCTAACTTACAATGTATGAAATGACTCAAACTTTACACCGGTAATGATGTAGTGTAGAATTAAGTTATTCTGTGCAATCAGACATCAATGTCACCAGAATAAAACATATGAATTACTGAAATCCTTATAGTGAGCAACCTAGCATAGCAGCCTATATAATTATTTTTTATAGGTTTCACACTTTTTTAATTATCAATTAATTATTAATTCTGAATAATAGCATCAGTTAAAGTGCTATTTCTTGCAATCTATCATATAAATACTAATTAAGCAGATATTGGGCCTATATCAGAAGTGCAAGCTATGTATTTGCCACATGCAAGCGGCCAATGTTTCAATCTGTGCATGCGCCAGGGGTTACACTGTGCATGCGTCCTGGGAGTTACCCCCGAAAGTCGCAGAATGAATTTGGTTGCAGGGAGAGGCAATTTCAGTGAGTGTTTCTGGGTGCTAACAGGGGTGTGGCTAGCCAGACTCAGGTGTGTTGTGGGTGTGTCATTATCATTTCATTTCTACAAAAGCATATGATAATGAGCATTTTTGCCTGTTTTTGTAGAAATTACGTGTCCGGACCTTTCACTTCTGATGTGGCCCGCTGTCTCCATACACTATTATGAGGACAGAAATTCATCAAGCTCTGAAAATACAATATTTTCGGAGCTTGACTGCAGGAGCATACGCCATCTTTAGATGGCGTTTGCTCCCGCACTCTGCGCTAACGCCACTCCTTCCCTATGGGAAGGAGTCCCGGGTTGCGAAGAGGGATCCTTTCAGATACTTCCACCCTGTCTGGCTCCTTCCCCTGGACTCCAGGGCTTTATGCATCTGCATGAACTCTAGTTCACGCAGGCGTACTAGCACTGCCATCTCGACTCGGCAGTGCAAAGTTTTGGAGCAGTGAAACCGCTTCGGGGAGAGAGATGATTTTTGGATCATCTGTCTCTGCACCAGAGCAATGATTAATTGCTGCAGCGCTCATGTCGAGTCAGTATGTTAATTATAACGGACCCCAATAATTAACATAAGGGGCGGAATTCAATTGTTTTCGCGGCCCGCATCTCGGACGCATCTCCCGTCTAAAGTGACAGGAGATCGCGGGCCGCTATACAATTGTCCAAGATTTTCGTGCTGATCGCGCCCATAGAGATCAGGTTTAGCCGCGTAAAGCAGCTAAACCCGACCAAAGTGCTGGGCGCGATCGTGAAAAGTGATGTTTGGACGCCCAAACATGTCACTTTTCGCACATTTCAACTCTCATCCCCCAGGGGCTGCGAGCTGAAATGTAGCGCTGGCAGCTCATCGTGCCCGACAGGAGCAAGAATTGAATAGCTCCGTCGGGCGCGATAGGGCCTGGAAAGAATTGAATTCCGCCCAATGAATAGACCCCTATGACTTTGACTGAGAAATTGCACCTACCATAGGTCTGGTGCAATCTCCAATGGTGCATCCGATGGAGCGTCTTAATAAAGAAGCAATGGCCATGGGGCCACCCCCACAGAGCCCTGGACTATGTGCAGCGACACCAGTTGCACACCTGTTACAGCCCTGGCTGCAGCATTAGTATAGAGTTGCAGTCATGCTGCAGCAAAAGATACAGTCGCTGCTGTAACCGTGTGCACCTGTGAAACAGGCCTATTACCATATAAATTAGTACAAGAAAATAGCTTTTCAATTGACTTTAATAAAGGGAACTCTGGATCTATGCAGAATTTTATATAATAAATTATCACATTATTAACGTTTCATACCAGATGAATAATATATTATTTTGAATATCTCTTGTCATTTATAGTATTTAGCATTTTTTATGCTATTCTGGAACTCCATATTTTATTTTAGGGTTTTATATTTAATCTACAGTAAATGATTTGGCTTCTCACGATTTAAAGTCCCAGATTATAGGTATGAATTCCATCCCATTTTTTTATTACAGTGGGGAGATGTGACAGTCGTCAATCATGTGGGATCACGTCTATAAGTATGTCACTAGCCAAGTTAACAGATAATAAATAGACAATAATACAATATTCCAAATTGTTTCTTTTTTGCTACTATTGTCAAATATATATATTTTTTTTAGGTATGTTTAACGCCCCTCAAAGTAATTAGCTGCAAAGAACTTGATGCAAAGTTGACAGCAATTGTGCCACAATTTGCAGACACAATTTGTTTTCATTAAAAATTACAGCCATATGCAAATGAGAAAACTTGTTGTCTTGATATTTCTCAGGCACATATGCATAGTACTCACTCAGCGGCTGCCCCATAAATGTCTACAGGTTTGTGCAAAACAGTCCTTTCTATATGATTATTAGTTAAATCTAGGGGTGAGCGGGTTCGGATTTCTGAAATCCGAACCCCCCCCAGCCCCCCCTATCTAAGTCGTATCCAGGTCAGGCTCGACTTTTCCTGCCTGACTTGGATCTGAAATCGAGGCAAAGCGTCATCATCCCGCCTTCTGGATGTCGCAGGTTTTGGATTCTATAAAAAGTACCCGCGTCGGCGCCATTTTCTCGCTCGGCTGTGGACAGTGAAGAGGGAGGGTGGGAGTTAGGGCTGGCTGGGCTGTGTAGTGTAGTGTAGTGTAGTGCTGTGCTGTGCTGTGCTGCTGTTGTCCATAGGGGCTGTGTCCACTCCTCCAAAGTCCATAGGGGCTGGTTGTGTTGTGCTGTGCTGCTGTTGTCCATAGGGGCTGTGTCCACTCCTCCAAAGTCCATAGGGGCTGGCTGGGCTGTGTTGTGCAGTCAGTTGTCCATAGGGGTTGTGTCCACTCCAAAGTCTATAGGGGCTGGCTGGGCTGTGTTGTGCAGTGTCCCAGTCCTAAAGGGGTGCTGTAGTGTTGTCCAGGGGGTGCTCTGTCCATCAGGGGTGCTCCCCCAAGTGCAAAAAAATATATATATTTTTTCTGTGTTTGTGAATTGTGTATGCAGTAGCCGCATGTGCATCAACAAAGTAGCGCCAAGCGTGCGCCTGTTTCATAAGTAAAAGGACGGCTGGCTCGTCCGTTAAAGGGTGCTGTAACCCCCAAAGTGCACTCCAAAAAATATCTATTTTTTTTCTGTTTGTGAATTGTGTGCGCAGTAGCCGCACATAGCTGCACGTGCATCAACAAAGTACCGCCAAGCGTGCGCCTGTGTCATAAGTAAAGGGCCAGCTGGCTCGTCTGTTAAAGGGTGCTGTAACCCCCAAAGTGCACTCCAAAAATATATTTTTTTTTCTGTGTTTGTGAATTGTGTGCACTGTACGTGCATCCTCAAAGCAGCAGTGCCAAGCGTGTGTCTGTCTGTTAAAGGGTGGTGTAACCCCCAAAGTGCACTCCAACAAAAATAAAACATTTTCTTCTGTGTTTGTGAATTGTCTGCACTGTACGTGCATCCTCAAAGCAGCAGCACCAAGCGTGCGTCTGTCTGTTAAAGGGTGGTGTAACCCCCAAAGTGCAGTCCAACAAAAATAAAACATTTTCTTCTGTGTTTGTGAATGGTGGGCCTGATTCAGAGCCGGACGCTATTTGCGCTCGCTCGTTCTGAAAAAGGGGCCGGATATTTAAATAGAGTGCTCGCTCTTTGCGGTCTGTTGACGCCTCTATGTCTGAACGAGCGAACGAAACATGCACTCGCTATTTTTTAAAAAACGCCCCCTGGCCGCTCGCATCCTACGTCATCTCCGCTATTTATTAGATTAATCGAGTACATCGAAAGGCGTATGAACTGCTCGCAGTGCTTGTGGTAGGATTTTCCTACCGCAATCATGCGAGCAGTTCAGGCTAAAAGACAACCAAGTGACGTGGTCGATGACGCTGCTTTGTTAATTATGCACACCCTTAAAACGCCCGTTTTGACCGTTTGGCATGCCTGCGTTCGGATCTCCACTCCCCGTTTTCAAGCACTTTCCCCTGTTACCACCCACAAATGCCTCATTCTGTCACTCAAATTAGCAGGCATTCGCTATTTTGCGAGCACACAATTTCTGATCGCAATGACTGGTTCGAGCATGCGTATTACAACCCATACGCATGCGCAGTTGTGCGAACATCGCTCGGAGCGAACGAGCATCCGCTTACGAATGAATCATGCCCTATGTGCACTGTGTGTGCATCCTCAAAGCAGAAGCGCCAAGCGTGCGTCTGTCTGTTAAAGGGTGGTGTAACCCCCAAAGTGCGCTCCACAAAAAATTTAAAATTCTTCCTTTTTTTCTGTCTTTGTGAATTGTGTGCACTGTAGCTGCACGTGCATCAACAAAGGAGCAGCGCCAAGCAGTGCCTGTGTCCCATAAGTAAAGAGCCGGCTGGCTCATTTCTTAAAGGGTGATGTAACCCACAAAGTCCACTAGTCTCCAACAAAAATAAAAAATTATTTTCTGTGTTGGTGTGCGCCTTAGCCGCACGTATATATCAATATAACATAAATGGAGGACCAAACTTTCTTCCGATAAAAATAAAATAGGGAAAGATCAAGAACCACTTTCTCCTAGTGCTGAAGCTGCTGCCACTAGTCATGACATAGACGATAACATGCCATCAACGTCGTCTGCCAAGGCCGATGCCTAATGTCATAGTAGAGGACATATACAATCCCAAATGACAAAGTTCAGGAAAATTACCTTAAAAAAACATTTAAATCATCTGAGGAGGAACGTAAACTTGCCAATATGCCATTTACGACATGGAGTGGCAAGGAACGGCTAAGGTCTTTCCCTATGTTCTTGACTAGTGGTTCAGCTTCACATGACGATGGAAGCCCTCCTCCCGCTACAAAAATCAAATGAGTTAAGCTGGCAAAAGCACAGCAAAGAATTGTGCGTTCTAAGAAGATATCACAAATCCCCAAGGAGAGTCCAAGTGTGGTGGCGGTTGCGATGCCTGACCTCCCCAGCACTGGACGGGAAGAGGTGTCTCTTTCCACCATTTGCACGCCCTCTGCAAGTGCTGAAAGGAGCACCCACAGACCACTTGCTGATATGCAAATTGAAGATGTCGCTGTTGAAGTAAAACAGGATGAGGATACTGGTATAGCTGGCGCTGAGGAGGAAGTTGGCGAGGAGGATTCTGATGGTGATGTGGTTTGTTTAAATCAAGCTCCAGGGGAGACAGTTGTTGTCCGTGGGATGAAAAAGCCCATCACTGTCATGCCTGGACAGAAGACCAAACATTCCATCTCTTTGGTCTGGAAATATTTCTATCCAAATCCGGACAACAACTGTCTTGCCATATGTACCATATGTAAAGGTGAAATATGTAGGGGTAGGGACGTTAACCACCTAGGAACATCCTCCCTTATACGTCACCTGCAGCGCATTCATAAAAGTTACTGTCAAGTTCAGAAACTTTGGCTAAACCATAAGCAGTCCAGGGACACCTAAATCCCTTTGTCCTGTTGTATCCAAATGCCTGCAAACCACACCATCAACTCCCTCCTCATCAATTTCCTCCTCAGTCAGGATCGGAAGAAGTCCTGCAGGCCATGTCACTGGCATGACTGACTCTCCTATCCGGGATTCCTCCGGAGGATCCTGCATTGCTACGCCTACTGCTGCCACTGCTGCTGTTGCTGCTGGGAGTCGTTCATCACCCCAGAGAGGAAGTAGGAACACCACTACTTTTACTAAACAATTGACCCTCCAACAGTCCTTAGCGAGGAGGATGAAGTACAACAGGAGTCATCCTGAAGCAAAACGTATAACTGAGGCCTTGACTGCTAGACGTGCATCCGGTATCTGCCATTGGTGCAGCAGGATTTAGACAATTGATGGAGGTAGTGTGTCCCTGGTTCCAAATCCCACCTAGATTCCACTTCACTAGGCAGGCGATACTGAGACTGTACAGAAATGTCAGAAAAAGTGTCCTCAGTGTCCTGAAAAATGCGGTTGTACCCAATGTCCACTTAACCATGGACATGTGGACAAGTGGAACAGGGCAGACTAAGGACTATATGACTGTGACAGCCCACTGGGTAGATGTATCACCTTACGCAGCAACAACAGCAGTGTCACCAGTAGCAGCATCTCAGAAATGCTAGCTCGTTCCAAGGCAGGCTACGCTGTGTATCACCGGTTTCAGTAAGAGGCACACCACTGACAACCTCTTAGAGAAACTGAGGGAAATCATCGCCCAGTGGCTTACCCCACTTAGACTCTCCTGGGGATTTGTGATATCTGACAACGCCACCAATATTGTGCGGGCATTACATCTTCGCAAATTCCAGCACATCCCCTGTTTTGCTCACACAATAAATTTGGTGGTGCAGAGTTTTCTGAAAAGCGACAGGGGCATGCAGGAGACGCTTTGGGTGGGCCGAAAAATTTCTGGCCACATTCGCAATTCAGCGACTGCGTGCCGAAGACTGGAGTGCCAGCAAACACTCTTGAACCTGCCCTGCCATCACCTGAAGCAAGAGGTTGTGACACGGTGGAACTCAACCCTCTATATGCTTCAGAGGATGGAGGAGCAGCAAAAGGCCATTCAAGCCTATACATCCACCTATGACATAGGCAAAGGAGGGGGTATGCACATGACTCAAGCACAGTGGAGAATGATTTCCGTGTTGTGCAAGGTTCTCCAGCCCTTCGAACTTGCCACACGTGAAGTCAGTTCAGACACTGCCAGCTTGAGTCAGGTCATTCCCCTCATCAGGCTTTTGCAGAAGCAGCTGGAGAAAGTGAAGGAGGAGCTAAGATGGAGCGATTCTGCTTGGCCTGTGAGACTTGTGGATGAAGCCCTTCATTCGCTTTGCGGGGATTCCAGGGTGGTCAATCTGTTGAAATCAGACCACTACATTTTGGCCACCGTGCTCGGTCCTAGGTTTAAAGCCTATGTGTTGTCTCTCTTTCTGGCCGACATAAGCCTGCAGAGGTGCAAAGACCTGCTGGTGAAAACACTGTCAGCTGAAGCGGAACGTGACACATCAACAGCTCCTTCTTCATTTTCTCCCGCAACTGGGGCTGCCAGGAAACAACTTAGGTATCCTAAGCAACCCGCTGGCGGTGATGCAGGGTAGGCAGGACCAAGTTTGGACATCTGGTCCAGACTGAAGGACCTGGCAACAATTTCTGTCATGTCTACTGTCACTGCATATGATACTGTCACCATTGACAGAATGGTGGAGGATTACATCAGTGACCGCATCCAAGTAGGCATGTCAGACAGTCCATACCTGTACTGGCAGGAAAAAGAGGCAATTTGGAGGCCCCTGTACAAACTGGCTCTATTTTACCTGAGTTGCCCCCCCTCCAGTGTGTACTCCGACAGAGTGTTTAGTGCAGCCGGGAACCTTGTCAGCGAAAGGCATAGGAGGTTGCTTCCACAAAATGTGGAGAAGATGATGTTCATAAAAATGAATTATCAACTCTTCCAGGGAGACCAGCCTCCAGAACGTATAGAAGGACCTGTGGTGGTAGAGTCCAGCGGGGACGAATTAATACTCTGTGAGGATGAGGATGTACACAACACTGAGGAGGATGAGGAATCGGTGGATGAGGAGGATGAGGACGACATCTTGCCTCCGTAGAGCCAGTTTGTGCACGGACAGATTAATTGCCAGCATGTTTTGTGGGGGCCCAAACGAACCAATCATTTCAGCCACAGTCGTGTGGCAGACCCTGGTGCTGAAATGATTGGTTTGTTAAAGTGTGCATGTCCTGTTTATACAACATAAGGGTGGGTGGGAGAGCCCAAGGACAATTCCATCTTGCACCTCTTTTTTTTCTTTGCATTATGTACTGTTTGGGGGCCTAGTTTTTCAAGCTGCCATCCTGTCTGCCACTGCAGTGTCACTCCTAGATGGGCCACTTGTTTGTGCCACCCACTCGTGTCGCTTAGCATAGTCATCCAGCTACCTCGGTGCAACCTTTTGGACATAAAAACACTATTGTGAGGTGTGAGGTGTTCAGAATAGACTGGAAATTAGTGGAAATTAAGGTTATTGAGGTTAATAATAGCATAGGAGCAGAAAAAAACACAAATTCTGTGATTTTATCTGTTTTTATGCTTTTTTCAAAAAAATACAGATCCAAAACACAAAACCCAGAACCCAAAACACGGAAGGGTGGTTTTGGCAAAACCAATCCAGATCCAAAACATGAAGAAAGATCCAGATCCAAAACCAAAACACGAAAAGTGGCCGGTGCACACCCCTAGTTAAATCAGAAAAGTTATTTAGCTCTGGTTCTGTATTTATTAACCAGTATGGTTCATGGAGTGCTTTTTTTGTGGGGGTACTCTATGGAACACAGTACTGGATCGTGGTTTTTTTTTTGTGTGTAACCTTTAATTCTTAACTAATTCCACACCAGGAAGAAAGCAGTGAAATCATTTCTGAAATTAATAAAATAAGCATCTGCACACTTATCCAGAGTATGGACGCTACTGTAAATCTTCTGTTGTAACATTAGGTGAATACTGCACCTTTTTGTGAGTACTGGTACCTTTTCCCTGTAGAATAAAGCAATTGGTTCATGCATTGTAAAACAGACCATTCGCTGAAATTGATCTTGTAGGGATAGTAACAAGACCTATTTTTTAAACACAAATTGTAATTTTAGCTATAACAGTCCACTACTTGGATTGAAAAGTGCAGTTTCTGAGACCACAAGAGCAATTGGAGAATGGAGAATAGACAGGAAGCATATGGTCTGCAATCACAAGCAGTAGAGCAGGTTAGAATACAGGATCTAAATCATGACTGTTGGACCACTGGACCATCATTAGAACAAGCTGCAGAACTGAAAAAACAAATAGAACCATTAGCCTAGTCCATTGGTGGATGATGCTGAATCAGCCAAAGCAGTCCTATGGGACCACAGGCAAATATGAAACAGGATCACAATCATCAATGGAATAATTTCACTGGTCCTAAAGTAAAGAAAATCAATCATCTCAATTGGGACAGGATAGGCTTCATCCCATCTAAGCTGGTGAAGTTTGTTTGACATCTTGAGCCAGGGCTGGACTGGGACTAAAAATAGGCCCTGGCATTTAAAGAGCACACAGGCCCACCTTGCGTCAGCATCTGGCTCCTGGCATAGACTCCTCCCCTAACTATTCCTGACCACTCCCACCAGTCTATGCTCTTACAAATATAATTAATATTAGAACAACAGACAAGTACACATCATTCTCTATTAAAATATATACAACAGAGCACATCCTGCAGGGGAGTCAAACATTTGGTATTGTGTTGGTTCTGTTAAGTTGTGTAGATACCTATAGATATATCTGTCCAATTTGTGTGGTGGGACAGAAAATCTGGGAATGTATGGGAGCAAATAACAATAGAAATTTTCTCCCATTTTTCCAAGTCCTAGTTTAGCAGTTGTAGAAGATTAGATAGTGTTCACTGTAGGGGTGCTGAATGCAGAGGACACCTCTGTGCACACCAAAGCAGAGCCTTAACTACACATTTTAACAAAAGATGGTTTGTGAAAAAATTCAGGTGTAGTTTTGCTGGGAAGGGGCGTAGCCACCTAATTCTTCACGTTACGTCACACAGTAGTGTCTCTTTCACATTACATCACACAGTAGTGTCCTTTATTCACATTACATCACATGGTAGTGCACCATAGTTACATTAGGTCACACAGTAGTGTCCCTTAGTCACACTACACCACACGGTAATGTCCCTTCATCACTCTACACTGCACAGTAGTGTCCCTTATTCATGTTACATCACACAGTAGTGCCCTTTTTCACCTTTTGTCAGACAGTAGTGTCCCTTTTCACGTTACGACACACAGTAGTGTTTCTTTTTCACATTACATCACACGGTAGTGCCATATAGTCATGTTACGTCACACAGTAGTGTCTCTTTCACATTACATCACACAGTAGTGTTTCTTCTTCACATTACGTCACACAGTAGTGCCCCGTAGTCACGTTACGTCACACAGTAGTGTCCCTTTTTCACGTTATGTCACACAATAATGTCCCTTATTCACATACACTAATATGAATATTTGCACATAACAAATATCATAAAATAGAAATATAATAAACAATATATTGTATACAATTAATATTAATACTACATGGATCTGCAGGTTTGAAATAGCAACATAGTAAAAGGAATAGAGGGAGACAGGAAAAAGAGAGGAGGAAAGGGGGGAGCCAGGAGAAAAAGAGAGGAGGAATTTGGGCATCTGGGGAGAGAGAAGGAAAGAGGGGACCCAACATAGGAGAATTAGGGAGCGCCAGGAGAGAGAGAGGAGGAATAGGAGGAACCGGGGTAGAGAGAGAGAATATGGGGAGCCAGGAGAGACATAGGAGAAATATGGGGAGTGAGCAGAGAGAGAGAAGAAATAGGGAGAGCCAGCAGAGAGAGAGAAGGTATAGGTTGAACCTGTAGAGAGCAGAAAAAGGGAGAGCCAAGAGAGTGAAGGAACAGGTTGAGCCAAGAGAAAGGGAGGAGGAACTGGGGAAGCTAGAGAGACATAGGAAAAATAGGTTGAGCTGGGAGAGAGAGAAGGAATAGGGGAAGCTGGGAGAGAGAGAAGGAATTGGGGAGGCCAGGAAAGACATAGGAAAAAGGAGCTGGGAGAGTGAAGGAAGGAACAGGGAAAGACGAGAGAGAGGAGGAATAGGGGGAGACGGGAGAGACATACTGTAGGAGAAAGATGGGAAGCTTGGAGATAGAGGGTAGGAATAGGGTGAGATGGGAGAGACATAGGAGAAAGAGGGGAAGCTGGGAGAGAGAAGAGGAATAGGGGGAGATGGGAGATAGAGGGCAGGAATAGGGGGAGAATGGAGACAGGAATAATAAGGGCAGGCAGCAGAGTTTAGGAATAGTGGGAGATGAGAAGGGAATAAGGGGAAACAGAAAAAAAAAGTGAGAGAAGAAATCAGGGGAGATAGAAGAGAGAATAAGAGAAGGAGGAATAAGGTGAGATGAGAGAGAGACAGAAGGAAATTAATGGCGGAGATGGCAGAGATACCTGATGTAGTTTTGGTGTGCAGAGGTTTTACCTAGTCACCATATGCAGTCCCCTGTGAAGCAGCGTCCTGCTGTACTGATGCCCGGAACCCGGAAGTGCGGCTCCCCAGAATGGCATGTACTCCTCGTGCGGCTCCGCCTCCCGGGCAGCAGACTGTCTGCATAGCGCTCCCCCAGCCCCAGATTCCTTCCCACTGCCCCCATTGCCATGGGGCTTGGTCACGGCAGTACAACCTCCCGGGCGGCGTCTTGCTCAGCAAGCAGATTTCAGGAATGCACGGCTGTGTCATGACGCAGCGTCATGACATCATTACGCAATGACGTAGCCGCGCATTCATGCAATCTGCTTACTGAGCAAGGCGCCGCCCGGGAGGTTGTACTGCCGGGTAAGCCTGTGCTCAGCCAAAGCGGCCCAATTGGCCATCGGCCCTTTTGACATTTGCCAGAAGTGCCCGATGGCCAGTCTGGCCCTGTCTTGAGCCACAGGTTCCAATATCAGCCTACCCTTATGTCTGAGTCACTGTAACAGATTAATACTGACAAGTGTGGATGTAATTGGTTCTTGGGGCTAGTTTGCTTGTCTGGTGGAAGAAAGTTTATGGTTGTACTGTAGTAAGTAAATTATTATTATTGTCATTGATTTGTAAGTAATAATACAAATGCAGGTGACCAATAGAGTCAAAAGGTGAAAATTTAGGGCTCAATCCAAATAGGTGCGAATGGTGAGGTGCGAGTTGCTATTTTCACTTCGAATTTGCTATGCAAATTCATTTTGCAATCCAATTAGCAACTTTCCACTCGCACCTCCCTTAGTGTGAAAGATGGAAAGGAAAATCTTTATTTTAAGGTTAAAATGTGGGGACACTGTGCTGAACCCCTTGGACACCCCCCGTAATGACTAATTAGGCATTTGGAAGTTTCCAATTAGCTTAATTAGTCCAATAATTACATGTCATTTTTCTGGTAAAAAAAAATAAATCCTCAAATTACCCCAAAATCAACTATTATGTTTGTTTAGGCACCCCAAAGTTAATTACAATAATTTTTTAGTTGAAAAATAATTGTTTTTAGCAGTTTGTTTTAATTTTTCAAGGTGCCCTCAAGGTACCCCAAATTCACCCTTTTCCCTACTTTTTTTTGCATTCTTCGTTTAAGATTAAACGAAAAAAGTTAGCCTTTTGTTATTTTCTTGCATTTAAAAAAAAACACAAATCAGCCATTTGACACCATTTAAAAACATACAATACCTTCCTAATGCCCACTAACAGCCGTCTATACGGTCCTGCTAACAAAATTATCCATTTGGGGGGGTCCGGGATGGTCTCCCCACATTTTCATGCATTTCTCGCAAATCTCATTTGGCAATCAGTTCGCACCCCTCCGCTGCGAGTAGTGCGAATAGGCATTTTTAATTGGATTGGAGAATTCTCGGGAGTGCGCTTCGCTGCGAAGTGTGCGAGTTTCAAGAAACCTAACTCGCTACTCGCAATTCGCACCTAATTGGATTGACCCCATAGTCTCTGTGGGTATTGGGAAGACAGAAAATTAAGCTTCTAATTACATTAACAAAGTCCTCTAAACCTCAGGGGATGTATTTGATATCTCCACTTCTGCAGATTCTGTACTATAAGAAATAGACTGGTTAGTATGATATATTAGTGAGGACTACATTGTTTAGGTCAGATTATTATGTAAAGCTCTTGCTGTCAAGCACTATGAATTAGTTATATTAAGACAACCATTCCTCCAACTAGTAGGACTATGGAGATTTCCTCCTTGGCACTTCACGTTTCATGCAATATATATTTCTCACTTATTGGCACATTTATCAATGAGTTTTATCATATGCAGAGAGTTTTAAAACTCGTTGCATGTGATAAATGGTGCTTAAGCCAATCAGCTCCTAGCTGTCATTTGTAAAACAGTATGATAATACTCGTTGATAAATGGGCCCCATTATCACCTGAATGAGTATGACAACTGTTATATTTGCTAAATTTTTATTTGAACAGAAGTAGTTGGGATGGGTGGGGGAGTGTACAAATAAGCAACTTTTTTTTAAATGTTTCCATATGTGTTTGCACAATGTTACATGTTTACCTGCTGAAATGTTTTCACTTTTGTTATTTCTGGAATTACCAGTCCAGTAAAAGAACATAAAAATCTCTCTGAAAGCTGACTTACACATTACAAATGGCTGTGACAAAAATGGTTAAAAGTGGGAGTTCACATGCCTGGGCTGCCAGCCAATCATAAATAATTTTCCATGCTGGCTGCATGTGCTTTTTTGGCAGTGGAATCCCAGGAATGCCTGCGTTCAAGTGTATTACTTTGATCGTTTTTGTGTGAGTGTGGGTTGTGTTTCATCGGGATTTTTCAGGGCTGCTTCCCCTATTTTAACTATGACTAGTTAAGAAAGAAGAAATGAAGATTTCATGGATTTTGGACCACTGGGATGGCAAAGTTGACATTTTATTAGCTACAGTATCTCCCAGAAACAAGCAAAGAGCCTCAGCATTTTCAAATGCATGATATGCATAGATACAGTATTAGGGGGAGGGGTACAATGTTTTTTGCACCCTCTAAAAGAGGCACCAATCATGTACTGACCAATCTGGGGTCGATTTTCCATATAGTAGAGAGACTGTATATTTGCAGCTTTCTGTTGTAGAAACTAGCAAAGGTAGCCTATGGCTAAATCTGGTTAAGGATACTGGATGGGAGCACACTGTGTATTATTTACTTATTTATTTTTATTATACTGTACTACACTGTACATATAATATTGCAAAGCAACACTAAGGGGTATATTTACAAAGGTTTGATTTTGTTTTCTGTTCGATTTTGGTTACAATTTCTTAGCGGGGACTTACTAAAGCCCAAATCGAATGTCAAATCGAACAGAAAATGTATTTAATTGAAAATCAAATTTCTGAAAAACATCAATGTTTTCTCATAGAAGAATATAGGATCCCTTCATTTACTAACATTCGATTTTGAAACCGAAAGTAAAATGAAAATCGAACTGCAAATCCCCATGCTTTCGATTTGAGCATGAGCAGTTCTATTTGACACAGATGCATGCATACATCAGTGAAATGCATGCATATATCCTAGTGTAAAAATCTTGTTAAAAAAATAAAAAATGACATGGGGTCCCCCCCTAAAAGCACAACCAGCCCCAGTCCTGGTTGTGTAAACACAGGGGAAAAAATTTATTTGGTCACCCTGTACTCAGCACAACCAGCACCAGGCTCTGAGCCGGTCCTGGTTCTGGAATTACAGGGGAAAAAAAGCATAGGGTTCCCCTCTACTTTCAATAACCAGTACCGGACTCTTTCTAGCGGGGGGAGGGGGGTAGGGGTAATGCCACAGCCAGGGAAACCCTATCACCGGGTTCCCTGGCCAAAACATTACCCCTGACTGCTAGTCAGCCTAGGCCAGGGATCCCTGGGGAGTTTGGGACCCCCCCAATAAAGGGTTCCCCCTCTCCAGGGCACCCCAGGCCTAGGCTGATATCCCAGGGCTATCCCCGGCTCCTGTGGGTGGAAGGTGCCGGGATAATAGTGTAAAATGTGTGCAAAAATAGAAGTGTAAACATTGTCTATACCAGTAGAACTGCAGGTCCCAATAAGTCTTCCCCGCATGCTGGTACTTGGAGAACCATAAGTGCCAGCATGCGGGGCATTAAGGGCCTGTTGGAACCTGTAGTTCACCTGTATAGAAATGTTAAAATAAAAACAAGACACACACCTTGGCAGTATACATTTAATACACACATAGACACTCACACATACTCACATACAATACCTGGACCGGTCCACTTCTCCATGTAGGCATCCTCGGTCTTCTTAAAATAAAAAAATACCGATCCACAAACTCAATACCATCCTCGAAGGATGGTACCTCCTGAATGACAGGCTCAGATGCGGAATTTCCCTTTGAAGTGTTGTGGCTGAGCGTTCATTGACTCGGAGAGGTCAGCCTCCGCCTCTCTCAGCCAATGAATGGCTCCCACCATTGAAGTCAATGGTGAGAGCCGCAGGGTTACTAAAGGTTAGCCATTGACATGCATTCTATGGTTGCAAGCATAAATACTGTACTTTTAGTAAAGTATTCTAGCACCAGGTAGGTGCAAGAGATCCATCTGACACAGGCTTCCCTTCTCCATATGCACAACTCAGAATAGCACGGACCTCAAGCTACACACCCACGACACTCCCATGACACCACAGCTCCATGTAATCGCGTTTTCGCTCCTAGTCCCCACCCATTTCACTGAAATATAGATTCAACAAAGATTCGTCCAACTCAGAATAGGATGGAGATATACAAAAAAGTTGCATCTGCGCTGTATGCTAAAGCTTACTATTTGCATCGGTACAAAGATATGTCCGTCTCAGAATCAACCCAAAGTCTGTACGTTCCTACCAGAGTTCCAAAACCAGAAGCAATATAAATAGGGTCCCAGGGCCTGATTCAGCAAGGAACGCAGTTGCTAATACCCATGCAATTGGCTGATTGTTCCATACTGCGCATGCGTATGCATCTCAGTGCACGTGTGCAAACCAGCCACTGCGATCAGTACTGCACACATCCATTGCAGAGTGATTGACAGTAAGTGCCGTTTGTTGGAGGTGATGGGGGGGTGTCTTGCGAAATGAAGGCGTGCCAGTGTGTTTGAACGCTGCTGCATGGGCGTGCATAAATTAGTCACTGAGATGCCCTACGCAGCCTGCAGTCTGATAGCGTGTGCTGAAATTTGCAAATTCTGAGTAAGGTCAGAGCTTGTGCTCGAGGCTGCAATGGTACTCGATTGTACCAATGTTTTTGCAGTCTTGCTAACCATTACGGATGTGTGTAAGATAAAGTGGGCATCCTTATGTAGTGCAGCGGCGGCATTGCATTCACAATAAATTAGCATACTATCGCAGTTGAACTGCATACGTAATCGCTATTCCATTTGCGTTCTGTAGTGAATCAGGCCCACAATGCAGACTGGTGCCTATCTGGAATTACGTAGGGGAGGTTGTGGGGCAAACACAGGAAGTGCAGTAAGGAGTATTCATGCAAATACAGCTCATGCAGACCTACAAGAACATGCATTTATAAATCTAGGAGGCATATATTTTGTAACTGACACTGGCCATGTGCAAATACACACTACATACAAGCGTATGTTATGTACCTGATACTGGCCAGGTGCAAATAAACGCTGCATACATGCATATGTTTTGTACCAGATATTGGCCAGGTGCAAATACATGCTTCATACAGGAGTATGTTTTGTACATTCTACTGGCCAGGTGATAATACACGCTGATGATGATGACTTGCCTTAAACCTGGCATATATTCAATCTGTCTCAAGTTACATACATCTAAAATACATATCCAAAATTCGACCATATCTCACACGAGATACTGCAAAAACTCTAATCCATGCACTCATTATTTCCCGCATTGATTATTAGAATAGTCTCCTTACTGGTCTTCCCAAAATCAGGCTATTGCCATAACAATCCATTATGAATGCAGCTGCAAGGCTTATCTTCCTTGCCAAACGTTCATCGTCTGCTGCCCTGCTCTGTCAGTCCCTTCATTGGTTGCCGGTTTCTACCGTATTCAATACAAATTACTTTTACTTACACATAAGGCCATTAAACAAACCACACCAACATACATCTCTTCACTCATCTAAAAATATCTCCCAACCCGACATCTCCGCTCAGCACAAGATCTGTGTCTTTCATACCCACGCATTACTTGCTCCCATTCACGGTTACATGACTTTCTTCGGGTGGCACCCACTATATGGAATGCCTTACCACACACAATAAGACTTGCATCTAGTCTCCAATCCTTCAAGCGTTCCCTGAAAACTCACCTCTTCAGGCAAGCTTATCAGATTCCAGAACCATCTTCAATAAACGGAAGATCTGCACAGAATAGGTGATATCTTTCCAATCCCTATATATAATATGTATATATTTCTCAAATAGTTCAAAATTATTTAATCTATGTATAAGGGATATGGTGCTACCAAACTCACAAATTATATCTATGAACAAAAAAGGAAAAAGGATGAGTCATTCTGGTGCACTCTAGGAAATGTTTCACTGTAATCGTTATAGGAATAATTATGAAATATCCTATACAATAAAATATAACCTTTATTGATGTAATATTAAAAAGAATTACTTGAAAAAAATAAACAGGCGAAATATAAAAGATATTAAAGGAGTGAATAAAGTATAGAAAAGTGAATTAAAACAGAATTAAATAATTAGCTGTGACCCTGTGTGTGTGTGTGTATTATTGGTTCAAGACCTGTTATTGGTCGTAAATATTCTCAAATTGAGAAGAAAAGAAAAGCCTCAGATTGTTATAATATATAAATAATAGGGTAAGTATCTGAGTTATTGCATCGTATAATATTATTCAAAAAGCAGCGACTCGAGAAAATATTAACCCCTGGTGTAATGAGTGCCTAAATATAGGATGCCTTCATATAATGTTGTGGATAGAGCTATTGGTGAGCTATTACATGAAAGATCATAGTCTGGTATTCTAACATATAAATGTGGCAGTTAATCACCGCTGAAGTTCAGCGGCAGTGTTAGATATTCTGGTTTTAAACTGTGTTTCAATATCAATTGTTACTTATACTGCAACATTATCCTGTTGAAAATCCTTGACTGGTAATACAAATATTCCAGTATCTGTGGCTATCTAAAATGCCAGTATGTAGGTTGACATCTCTCTGGTTGTTATGCATAGATTAATCAATTGTCATGCAACGGGCTAATATTGCCCGATATTTATATTAACCAAAATCAAATTAGATTCTCTGTAATAGCTATGTCTCAGCTAGTCTGATTAATCAGAATTAGTTAGTAAGAATAATGATTCCTAAGAGAGCCACTCATTAATTATAGTCGATGTATGAAAACTGCAATGGGGAGGATATCATCTGATGATAATTGTTAGCAGTAACATCAGTGTATATAAACTGGGTTTCCCTCTACCATATACTGCACTGATGTTAAATATATGTGCAGTCCAAATCAGATGACTAATACCACAATAATATGATATAAATTATTGGAGGTAACACTGTGAGCCCCGCAAACATAATAGTGTGGCTAATCAGCCCTAACATCAATTATCTGTTTCTCAGAAATAGCCGCTAGAATATTGCGGTTCTATTAATTACTTAAACACACTGTTGGACATGGGGCAGATATCACCAACAGTGTAACAAATTCTAACAGATTATGTTAGCTTTATTAATAACGTAGAATTCTATATATAATTTCCCTTTCATCCTCCGTGCTAGTGGTATAAGAAAAAATTATTATATCAGTCACCTCAATGGCTAATGAAAGGAGTGGATAACATCAGGTAATCGAGAATCATATTGAAGGCTGAACAAATAAGTTTATCATAGTGGCATAGTATTGGTACACATAGGTAATCTCCTGAGAAGGCTGTTTAAATATATCAGTTCTACCAAGTATAATGATAATATGTTCTGTGTTCCCTATTGGTAAATACTACAGATTCCAGAACCGCCCACATAACCTTCATAGCTTCCATGTTTAATTACATCCCCTTTCACAGTCCACACATAACCTCACACATTGTCTTTCTTTCACATTATCCTGACTTTTGGCCGACATTCCGGTGTGACTGAATTATACAGGCCACCAAGAAACTCTACAGTCTGGCTGGACCAAATTGCAATATATAGCACCTATCCTTGTGTATCAATGCCTATTTCCCTATAGATTGTAAGCTTGCGAGCAGGGCCTTCCTACCTATATATCTGTCTGTTATTACCCAGTTTTGTTCTATTAATGTCTCCAATTGTAAAGCGTAACGGAATATCCTGCGCTATATAAGAAACTGTTAATAAATAAATAATAAATAAATATATGCTGCAGATGCAGTGCTAGGCACATCTTGATATATGTACGACTCTGCATATGGGCAGAAACATGATTTGTTTTGCATGTGCTTTATTTTTTTTAATTAATTTTTACCCATTTTGAGGCCAAATGCACTAGTTCCATTATGCCAAATATAGCATAAAGCATAGTTTTGTGTGCTAATGCAGTGAAAAGTATGTGATAGTAATGCATTGCTCAGTGTGAGTTTTAAATGTACAAATAAATCATAAAATGGAGACTACAAATGCAACCTCAAACTAACACTCCCTGAAGTGAGGAGCAGCAGCGGCTCCTGCCCTCTTACCTGAGGGGGGCTGCCGCTGCTTCTGGTCTCGACGCCTGCACAATGAATGTCAGGCACCGGGATGCAGTAGCGCTGCGCATGCACATAATAACACTAGACCAGCTTCTCAGGGCTGCATTGGTAGCAGTCCTGAGATGCCCTGTAGGGCTGCTCGAAAGGCAGAACTTATGGCAGCCTGGACTGGCAGTCCCAGGGGGAGGAGACACCTCCCCCTGGGGCTGCCTGTCCTGTGCGTGACTGGCAGGTGGCGCTTCCAATAGAAAGCCCCCTCCAGTCAGTGTAGCCAGTGCAGTCACGGACTGCACTGGCTCACTGAAGTGGATTATTTTACTGGGGGGGCTGCAGCCTCGCAGCCTCTAGGTAAAATCCGCCACTGAATTCTGCCTCACTATTGACACCCACTCTGTAGTGTAACTATGGTAGTGCAGAAGGAATAGCGGTCCAAGCCACAATCTGTATACAAAGAGAAGAGTGCTCGTTCTCAATCATGCCGTTAACTAAATCAAACCTCTCCACTGTTCTGATTTGAGTACTATGTCCATATTTGGGAAAGTTTGATGGTTGAACATGTGCTGCACACACCTGCCATATATGTGCATGTTAATGACTGTGGCCATATCCCTATTTTGATTAAACTCACCCCAGGTGGACATCCTCCATTATGGCATAGGCACCAGAGATAGAAGTGTGATATTTTTTGTCTATAAAAAATCCTGTAGTATTATCTGTATGATCTATGAGTTGTGATGTCATTGCCTATAATCAGTGAGCTCTGATGTCAGGACTTCCGTGTACTGTAAGGAAATAATGCACCAACCATGGCAAATTATTATGGTAACCATGGACTTTAAGTGACCTGGGCAGAAGTACTGTACTTTGCTTAATGCTTTTAAATGGTCAGTATGTCACTTCTTCTGTTTACTTAATTACAGCAGGGTGATTAACCCTATTTATTATGTAATAAAGACATTAAAATATTTCAGTGCAAAATGTATCTGTATGAAAATTGATGTACAGTAGGTGCATCAAAACATGACTAAGCAGTTGTGTAAATGAAGTGCCTGAGTAATTCATGTTTCTGTACAGTTTTTTTTTTAAATAAGAAAATAAATTACAGAGTATTTTTCCTAACATGGTCATTGCGGATGTGGTTTGTTTAAAGGAATGACTCCAAGGGCTTCAGGTCTTGTCTACAAAAGGCATTGTAGATATAAGATATAACAAGCTGTTCTTTTAGAGTAGTCCAGTTTATTGCGTCTCTATTTTTAGTGACTGAAAAGACCCTGCATAATTTATTACACATTTATCTTGCTGTGTCCAGTTCTGTAAGTAATTGTGTTTTTGAGAAATCAGCATGTGTGCTCTCTTTCTTTTCTCCCTAATCTCTAGGGCCACCTGCTCTTCTCTCCACTCAAGGAATGATAAAGGACACGTTAGACCCAGTATTCAAGAGCCCTTCACTTGCAGGTCAGTCTTTAGTTGATGATTAACAGATGACTGTACTTAGGACTAAACCTAAAAAAAAAATGGTATTCGTGTGAACCTTTACCTTTATCAAGACAGTGTCATTACAAATTAATAGTGTGAAGGGATTTCAACATAAATTAAACAGATAATTAAATAAAATAATAATCTAAATAGTGCATTTATATTTGTGGAATTTGTAGATTGTGCAGCACTTTTTTAATGGGTTACCATATAATTAAAGAATGATTTTTCTTTTTCTTTTTTTTGTTATCATTTGACGATGATTGGATAGTGGAGATACAGTGTATTTTGCAGCAGCAGGACTTAACAATAAACTCTAGCTATTATACCATTACTCAAGTCTGATGACCCCATGTGTATGTCTCTATGATCCCCCTCTTTTTCTGCTCCCCATTTGGATGTGTGCATCTGTCTCCTCTTTGTGTGTATATGTGCCTTTCTTTCCCCCTGTTTATGTATCTGTCTCTAATTTCATATGTGCTCATCTTTCTATCTTTGTCCTTACCTCCTTTGTGAGTCTCCACATTGTGGGAGTCCTTTCTTTAGCGCCCTTTGTGTGTCTGCCTGTCTCATTTCTTCTCTCATATGTATATCTCTCCCTTTATTCTACTATTAGCCCATATCGCTACTTTTTGGCTCTGGTCTTCATAAATGTAATTGTCTATTGCCCTTTTTGCACCACCCCTATCTTTTTTAACTTCTGCCCTCTTCACCACATGCCTACCTTTTGGTCTTCAGGTGAAGTTGATGGAGTCGAGTCCTGCAGACTGCCAACCAGAAGCAAGGTGTACAAACCTGAGGATGGCAGATAAACTTAATATGATTTTAATAATTTTTGCCTAATAGAGCAGTTAAATCTAACTGATGTTAATGACCCGGATGGCGGTAAAATTCTATGGCTTTCATTTAGAGATGTGCGGTTCAGTTTTCCAGAAATCTGAATCCACCTGAATTTTCATGAATCCAGACAGATCCAAGTTGCAGTTCTAATCTCCTGAGGAGATCTGGGGAAATTCAACTCGTGGTTCTGATCTTCCAGCGGTTCAGAGTATTCGGATTTTAAATACGAATTTCGGGTTTTGGATTACAAAAATTACATGATTTTAGGAGGTTTATTTACTAAAGTGAGAGTTTTTAGAAATGGAGATGTTGCCCATAGCAACCAATCAGATTCTACTTAACATTTAACTAGCACCTTCTAGAAGATAATAGCTTGAATCTGATTGGCTGCCATGGGCAACATCTCTACTTCTAAAAACTCTCACTTTAGTAAATATACCCCTAGCTGTTCTTAAAAACATTTTATAATTTAAAGAAAAAAAAATCCTGATCAAAATCCAAAACACTTGAGGGTGGTTTTGCAAAACAAAAACAAAACCAAAGCACAAAGATAAATCCAGATCAAAAACCAAAACAAAGCGGTCAGCGCACATCTCTACTTTCATCAGTGGAAGCTAGCCTGTGTGAATTTCACAAGTATTGTGGTGGCACTTGTACAGCCACAATAATTATTCTGTAAAAAATTAACAAATTAAAATAATTTAATTAATAAAAATACTTTATTACTTAAATAAAGCTTTTTTAATATCTATAAAATTTTAAACATTTTAGTTAACACTTACGTGTTAATGTCAGGGAAATTGTTTTGTTTTTCTAAATTGTGGTGATAAAAGTTTTGTTTGTCAACGTGATTGTCTGCATAAAAAATGTTACATATTGCCATAAAGAGGCTGTTTATGTTAAATAGGTCCTTATATCTTAGAAATGAGCTCATCAGGGCCGTAACTAGGGTAGTGCGACTTGTGCCATGGCACAGGGCACCATAGGGCAGGGGGCACCGTTTGGGCCTGTTCATTTTCCTGTTTAATATAATTCTCACTTGTAGCTTCCTCTTATTTATCCCCAGCATCTCCTGTCCTCCCCTATCTCTTCCCTGGCCCTTCCCCATGAGGCCATGGCCCATTTTACAGGTGCACTATCTTATATCCCTATTTAAAAAGTGGGGGTGGGGGGCGCCAATGCTCTCTCTGGCATAGGGCACAAAAAAATCTAGTTACAGCTCTGGATCTCGTACTGTACATTTAACAGAAATATATTATGCTCTCTGTTCACCTTGATAACGTTAGAGAAGATAGATCAAAATAATGCTGCTTTAAAGACACAAACAAAAAATTTTTTTTTTTAAGTCTAGTGCTTGTGACATTTCTTTTTATTACACCGAGAGACGTTAAAATATTAGACTTGTGATTACATAACATATTTACTTTTCAAAGCAATGCAAGCATCCCACTTGAATGAACTCTGGGCCTGATTCAGAGCCGGACGCTCTGACAAGAGCGCTCGCTCTGAATCAGGGCCGTCCTACCTATTATTGGAGCGGCCTCCTGGCCGCTCGCATAGCTGTGGGTGACCACCCACAGCTTATGCGAGCGGCCAAAAGGATGGTCGCGATGGTCAAGACCATTGCGACCATCGGGCTTGCGATGAGACCCTGCGGTAGGGTCTCACTGCCGCAAGCCCAGGAGTGCTTTTGGCTCTATCAGAGCCGAGAGCACTCCCACTGACATCACTAGTGATGTCAGTGGGGCCGGACCCAGACGGTAGGCGTTCCCATGGGAACGCCTCCGTCTGGGCAGCCACGCCCCCGGCACGTCCACCAAAGGGGTCGTGCTGTCACTCACCATCAACAGCACGCCCCCTTTGGCGTGAGACCCATAGCGACGGCTTGGCCTTCGCTATTCGGGTCTTGCGCATGCGCACGACGGAGCTCCCTCTGTCGTGCGCATGCGCACTAGGGCAACATCGTCCCGCTTGCGAGCGCTCATCGCTCGCGAGCAGGTCTGAATCAGGCCCTCTGTTCAACTGCACTGCGGCAGAGAAGATACAGAGGTGAAGCAGACTGGCCAGAATACAAGATAGGTGGTCTTTCAGTCAATGAAACTTCAGTGTTGTAGAACCACAAAGCACAGCATGTCCTACAAGAGAGCAAGCTCTAACGGTATTTGGTCAATTTGTTAACATTCAGAATGTCGACAGTCTGGATGTCTGGATGTCGACATGGTCATTAGGTTGATAATCAATATGTAGAAATTAGGGGTGAGCGGGTTCGGATTTCTGAAATCCGAACCCCCCCGAGCCCCCCCGATCCGAGGCCGATCCGAGTCAGGCTCGGCTTTTCCCGCCTGACTCGGATCTGACATCGAGGCAAAACATCATCATCCCGCCTTCCGGGTCTCGCGGGTTTTGGATCCTATATAAGGTACCCGCGTCGGCGCCATTTTCTCACTCGGCTGTGGACAGTGAAGAGGGAGGGTGGGAGTTAGGGCTGGCTGGGCTGTGTAGTGTAGTGTAGTGTAGTGCAGAGTAGTGTTGTGCTGTGCTGTGCTGTGCTGCTGTTGTGCATAGGGGCTGTGTCCACTACTTCAAAGTCCATAGGGGCTGGATGGACTGTGTTGTGCAGTCAGTTGTCCATAGGGGCTGTGTCCACTCCAAAGTCCTGTGCAGTGTCCCAGTCCTAAAGGGGTGCTGTAGTGTTGTCCAGGGGGTGCTCTGTCCATCAGGGGTGCTCCCCCCAAGTGCTAAAAAAATATATATTTTTTCTGTGTTTGAGAATTGTGTGCGCAGAAGCCGCACGTGCATCAACAAAGTAGTGCCAAGCGTGCGCCTGTGTCATAAGTAAAGGGCCGGCTGGCTTGACCGTTAAAGGGTGCTGTAACCCCAAAAGTACACTCCAAACCAAATAAAAAAATATTTTCTGTGTTTGTGAATTGTGTGCGCAGTAGCCGCACGTGCATCAACAAAGTAGTGCCAAGCGTGCGCCTGTGTCATAAGTAAAGGGCCGGTTGGCTTGACCATTAAAGGGTGCTGTAACCCCCAAAGTACACTCCAAACCAAATAAAAAAATATTTTCTGTTTGTGAATTGTGTGCGCAGTAGCCGCACGTGCATCAACAAAGTAGTGCCAAACGTGCGCCTGTGTCATAAGTAAAGGGCCGGCTGGCTTGACCGTTAAAGGGTGCTGTAACCCCCAAAGTACACTCCAAACCAAATAAAAAAATATTTTCTGTGTTTGTGAATTGTGTGCACTGTGGCTGCACGTGCATCAACAAAGGAGCAGCGCCAAGCGTGCGCCTGTGTCCCATAAGTAAAGAGCCGGCTGGCTCATTTCTTAAAGGGTGGTGTAACCCACAAAGTGCACTACTCTCCAGCAAAAATAAAAAAATATTTTCTGTGTTTGTGTGCGCCTTAGCCGCACGTATATATCAATATAACATAAATGGAGGACCAAACTTTCTCCGATAAAAATAAAATAGGGAAAGATCAAGAACCACTTCCTCCTAGTGCTGTTGCTGCTGCTGGGAGTTGTTCATCATCCCAGAGAGGAAGTAGGAACACCACTACTTTTACTAACAGTCCCTAGCAATGAGGATGAAGTACGACAGCAGTCATCCTGAAGCAAAACGTATAACTGAGGCCTTGACTGCTATGTTGGTGTTAGACGTGCGTCCGGTATCCGCCATTAGTGCAGTGGGATTTAGACAATTGATGGAGGTAGTGTGTCCCCAGTTCCAAATCCGTCTAGATTCCACCTGCATCCTCAAAGCAGCAGCGACAAGCGTGCGTCTGTATGTTAAAGGGTGGTGTAACCCTCAAAGTGCGCTCCACAAACAATAAAAAAAATCTTCTTTTTTTCTGTCTTTGTGAATTGTGTGGGCTGTAGCCGCACTTGCATCCTCAAAGCAGCAGCGACAAGCATGCGTCTGTCTGTTAAAGGGTGGTGTAACCCTCAAAGTGCTCCAAAAAATAAAAAACTATTTTTTTATGTGTTTGTGACTTGTGTGCGATGTAGTCGCACGTGCATCAACACAGTAGCAGCGCCAAGCGTGCGCCTGTGTCATAAGTCAAGGGCCGGTTTGGACATCTGGTCCGGACTGAAGGACGTGCCAACAATTTCTGACAAGTCTACTGTCACTGCATATGATACTGTTCTCAAAGCAGCAGCGACAAGCGTGCGTCTGTCTGTTAAAGGGTGGTGTAACCCTCAAAGTGCGCTCCACAAACAATAAAAAAATTCTTCTTTTTTTTCTGTCTTTGTGAAATGTGTGGGCTGTAGCCGCACCTGCATCCTTAAAGCAGCAGTGACAAGTGTGCGTCTGTCTGTTAAAGGGTGGTGACACCCTCAAAGTGTGCTCCACAAACAATAAAAAAATTCTTCTTTTTTTTTTCTGTCTTTGTGAAATGTGTGGGCTGTAGCCGCACCTGCATCCTTAAAGCAGCAGCGACAAGCGTGCGTCTGTCTGTTAAAGGGTGGTGTAACCCTCAAAGTGTGCTCCACATACAATTAAAAATATTCTTCTTTTTTTTCCTGTCTTTGTGAATTTTGTGGGCTGTAGCCGCACCTGCATCCTCAAAGCAGCAGCGACAAGCGTGCGTCTGTCTGTTAAAGGATTACATCGGTGACAGCATCCAAGTAGGCATGTCAGACAGTCCGTACATGTACTGGCAGGAAAAAGAGGCAATTTGGAGGCCCCTGTACAAACTGGCTCTATTTTACCTGAGTTGCCCCCCCTCCAGTGTGCACTCCGAAAGAGTGTTTAGTGCAGCCGGGAACCTTGTCAGCAAAAGGCGTAGGAGGTTGCTTCCACAAAATGTGGAGAAGATGATGTTCATAAAAATGAACTTTTCCAGGGAGACCAGCCTCCAGAACGTACAGAGGGACCTGTGGTGGTGGATTCCAGCAGGGACGAATTAATACTCTGTGAGGATGAGGATGTACACAACACTGAAGAGGGTGAGGAATCGGTGAATGAGGAGGATGAGGACGACATCTTGCCTCCGTAGAGCCAGTTTGTGCAGGGACACATTAATTGCCAGCTTGTTTTGTGGGGGCCCAAACGATCCAATCATTTCAGCCACAGTTGTGTGGCAGACCCTGGCGCTGAAATGATTGGTTTGTTAAAGTGTGCATGTCCTGTTTATACAACATAAGGGTGGGTGGGAGAGCCCAAGGACAATTCCATCTTGCACCTCTTTTTTTTCTTTGCATTATGTACTGTTTGGGGCCTAGTTTTTCAAACTGCCATCCTGTCTGCCACTGCAGTGTCACTCCTAGATGGGCCACGTGTTTGTGCCGCCCACTCGTGTCGCTTTGCATAGTCATCCATCTACCTCGGTGCAACCTTTTGGACATAAAAACACTATTGTGAGGTGTGAGGTGTTCAGAATAAACTGGAAATGAGTGGAAATTAAGGTTTTTGAGGTTAATAATAGCATAGGAGCAGAAAAATCAACACATTCTGTGATTTTAGCTGTTTTTATGCTTTTGTTAAAAAAAATACAGATCCAAAGCACAAAACCCAGAACCCAAAACACTGAAGGGTGGTTTTGGCAAAACCAATCCAGATCCAAAACACGAAGAAAGATCCAGATCCAAAACCAAAACACAAAACACGAAAAGTGGCCGGTGCACACCCCTAGTAGAAATGCATTTAGATCTACACATTCAGAATGTCGACATTTAACATGAGAACACCAACAAAATTCTTGGTTTTTAAGGGTTAGGGTTAGTTAGTGTTAGGTTTAGGGTTAAGGTTAGGCTAAAATTAAAAGAAATATGTCGACCTTTAGACCACGTTGACCATAATATATGTCTACAAATTGATAGTCGACCTAATACCCATATCGACATTCAGAACCTGTCGACATTGTGAATGTCATCAAGTCATACAACACCTGCTCTAACTTGTAGTTAGAAAGTAGCTGGAGAGTCATAAATTACACAGAGGTACACTAAATAAGATACTACAGTGAAAATTTTAGCATTTTCATGCTACCTAAATTACCTTAACCACTTACAGTAACTAATTATTTCAACAAAAACCACTCAGAGCTTGTTTTTTTCCCATTTATATTACTTTAGACAAGGGCATACCTAGCATAGATGCAATATGTGTGCACCTACTATGGGGCCCACAGTTGAGGGGGGTCTATCTTCCTTGTCTGTCCTAGGTTTCTATTTTATCTTTTTCGCCATTGGATAGCACATGGGGTATTACATATGTTGCTATGGGGCCCACAAAAGAATAGTTACGCCCCTGACTTTGGAATATATTTAAAAAAATTGATTTCAATATTTTAGAACCCCCAGCAGTAGTTGCAATAGATTCCCAGTGGTATTATCTCCCATAACCAATGTCTATAGACCCCACTGAGCCCCCCCACCACCATGTGTCAATATAAATAAATGTTTCATCCACCCACATCCTTCCTTGGCCACTGATTCTTATTTGGGCATTATGCCCTTCCCCCGCCTACACCCCCAGTGTCAAAATATCACCCACCCCTACCTGGAACATTGCTTAACCCCCTGGGGCACTTACTCTTCCCCTATTCTGCAGAGCACAGCAGAGCATGGGGCAGGAGTGACTGATGATGAGCCAAACAGTGCTCTTGGGAGAACTAAGTTCCCCTCCTTGCACTTTAATTTCTGGAGTATGCGCCCAAGAGTGCCAATCGCATGGCTTTCTGGGGAGTGATTTTAGCAGTGGTGTTGATGGTCACAGGCCTTGACATTACTGCCAGGGGACTGGAGTAGGAGGAGGAAATCAAAGCCGGGGGACAAACCCAGACAGTAACCTGGCATGGGGTATGACTATTTCAGCAAAAGTCTAGTTGTCTGTGGTCAACATGTCAGATGTTGACATTCACAATGTCGACACTGACATAATGTCAAAATTGTCAAAATGTAAATTTTGTGAATAAGGACAGTTAGCATGTCGACAATGAGATTTCCCATTGCATCTTAGTCTAACTCTAACCCAAATTCTAACCCTCTCCGCAGTCTAACTATATCCTTAATCTAACCCTAACCCTAATTGCAGCCTAACCCTAACCCTAATCTAACCCTGACCCTAACCCTAAAATCATGTGTTGATATTATGGTTGTCGAAATTCACAATGTTGCTTTTTGTTGGCGTTCAACATTCTGTCAGTGGCGACATTGTGAGTATCGACAATCTGACTGGATATCAATAAAACAACATTATTTTTCATCATACTGCCAAGTTCAAATTAACAATATGCTGCTTAATATTTATTATTATTATTATTATTATTATTATTATTATTATTATTATTATTATTACTACTATTTATTATATGGTGACACAAGTGTTCAGCAGTGCCTTACAAAGTACATAAATAAGTGAACAAGAAACCAGTGACTTACAGTACAATACAATACAATGCAGGACAAGGACAGGGTTTATATACATTGCAGCATTAGTGATCATAACATTCAAATAAGCAACCAAGTAATAGGTGCCCTAGTGGGGAGTGAGGGGTATATGAAAGTATAAGTAAAGAGAAGCACAAGAGGGTAGAGAACCTTGCCCCTGAGAGCTTACATTCTCATGGGGAGGGGCAAACAAACAGGTATGACACAAATGGGGTAGACAGGGAGAAAGGAGGAAGGAGCATGTAGCAGCGTGTTAAGATGAGAGCTGGAAGGCTTTGATGAAGTAGTGGGTCTTGAGAGCCCGTTTGAAGATTTGTAGAGAGGTGGAGAGTCTGATGGGAAGAGGGAGAGAGTTTCAGAGGTAGGGAGCAGCATGGGCAAAATCTTGGAGGCAGGAGTGGGAGGCATTAATCAGTTGGCAGGAGAGGCAGCATGCATTTGTTGAGCAAAGAGGGCGGACAGGAGTGGGAAGAGAGATGAATTAATCTTTATTGTTTACAAAAAAAGAGAAATGGAAATAGATTTGAGAATGGATAAAACTATTTCCTGGCTAAATAGAAAGTACTGTACAGTACTTTAACTTAAACACGTGTATAGATTTGAGAAGTAGTCTGATTGCCAGTATGGTATTAAAACAAATGTACCCCTTTTCAAGGTTGATAGTCCTTTATGGGATTGAAAGCCCTCTTCTGGAGCTGGAGCAATGTCAATAAAGCCTTTCTATATGGTATACTGGGCCTGATTCAGACCCGCTCGCGAGCGCATAGCGCTCGCAAGGAGGTCGATGGCTGGGCAGTGCGCACATGCGGCGTTCGCACTGCGCATGCGTGAGCCCCAGAACAAGTGAGAACTTCACTCACTCGGGGCTTGCAGTAAAACGGGGCAGCTGTCGATGTTGATCGACAGCTCGCCCCGTATTATAGGCGTTCCTGAAGGAACTACTGCTGTTTGGGGGCGGCCCTACTGACATCACACTTGATGTCAGTAGTGAACTTCCTGCTATATTAGAGCAGGAAGTTCACTGGGGCTTGCAGAGGACGAGACCCTACCACAAGGGTCTCGTTGCAAGCCCGATGGTCGATGGCTGGGCAGTGCGCACATGCGGCGTGCGCACTGCGCATGCGTGAGCCCCGGAACAAGTGAGAACTTCACTCACTCGGGGCTTGCAGTAAAACGGGGCAGCTGTCGATGTTGAACGACAGCTCGCCCCGTATTATAGGCGGGTCGGGGGGGGGTGGCTTGGCAAACGGAGGCGTTCCTGAAGGAACGACTACCGTTTGGGGGCGGCCCTACTGACATCACACTTGATGTCAGTAGTGAACTTCCTGCTATATTAGAGCAGGAAGTTCACTGGGGCTTGCGGAGGACGAGACCCTACCACAAGGGTCTCGTTGCAAGCCCGATGGTCGCGACCATCGCCAGGCCGCCCGCTAAAGCTGTGGGTGGTCACCCACAGCTTAGCGAGCGGCCTGGAGGCCGGTAAAAAAAAAAAAAACAGGCCCGCCCTGATTCAGAGAGAGCGCTCACAAAGAGCGTCCGGCTCTGAATCAGGGCCTCTGTGCGTTCAGAATGATGACACCCAGGGGTTGGCTGGCAACTTTAAGCCTGGGGGGCAACAGCAATAAAGTAGCCCTGGCTTTTTCACCAGTACATGAGTGCTACATGTGTGTGCCCAGAAGCACCAGGTTGAGCCGCACATTGTAGCTAAAGCCACCTAAAGCACTGCTTTGGGCACCCAAACTCCTGTTTCGGAGCCCAAAGATTTTGCTTATCACACATTTCTGCTGGCCACCGCAGGAGGCTGCGAGAAGAAATATGTGCATCTGCAGAAAGGGGCGTGGTCACACAATAGCATGCCCAATTCAAATTATGTCACACAGTAGCACAATCTTATTCACATTACACTTCACATAGTGCCCCTGATTCACATTACACCACATACAGCAGTAGTGTCCCTTATTCATGTTATGACACACAGTAAGGGCCCCTTATACACAATGCTCACATTAGTAGTGCCTCTTATACAATGCCCCAGTAGTGGTGCCCCTTATGCAATGCCCCCAGTAGTGGTGCCCCTTAAGCAGTGCCCCATAGTGGTAGTGCCCCTTATGCAGTGCCCACTGTAATGCCCCTTATGCAGAGCCCCCTGGAGTGGTGCCTCCTATGCAATGCCCCCAATAGGAGTCCCCCCCACTGGTAATGCCCCCATTAGTAGTGCCCCTTATACAAAAAGAAACAATAACACACAATGCTTACTTTAAGACCCGCTCCTGCTTCCGCTGCCGTCCGACTGGTTGCTTCTAGGAACTATGGGAGAGACATCATGACGTAGGAGCCAGAGACAATAGCTCAGGAGTCAACTCAATCCTCAGTCTGCTGCTGTAGGGAAGGAGGCGGGTGCCCGCTAGTAACAAAATCTCAGCGGTCGCCCGGCAACTCCCTGCGGTGCAGGGCTGACTGGCTGGGTAAGGTGGGCTGGAGAAGGCGGAACTGGTTCCAAATAGAACTGATGGAATGCAGTTCTGCCTCACTTTAACCTCTGCCCATTATGTCTAGAGGCAAATTTTATAAAAATGTAATAAAAAAAAAAAGAAATCACATGTACATAAGTATTCACAACCTTTGCTCAATACTTTGTTGATGCACCTTTGGTAGCAATTACAGCCTCAAGTCTTTTTGAATATGATGCCACAAGCTTGGCACACCTATCTTTGGGCAGTTTCGCCCATTCCTCATTGCAGCACCTCTCAAGTTCCATCAGGTTGGATGGGAAAGCGTTGGTGCACAGCCATTTTCAGATCTCTCCAGAGATGTTCAATTGGATTCAAGTCTGAGCTCTGGCTGAGCCACTCAAGGACATTCACAGAGTTGTCCTGAAGCCACTCCTTTGATATCTTGGCTGTGTGCTTAGGGTGGTTGTCCTGCTGAAAGATGAACCGTCACCCCAGTCTGAGGTCAAGAAGACTCTGGAGCAGGTTTTCATCCAGGATGTCTCTGTACATTGCTGCATTCATCTTTCCCTCTATCCTTACTAGTCTCCCAGTTCCTGCCACTGGAAGACATCCCCACAGCAATATGCTTCACTGTAGGGATGGTATAGGCCTGGTGATGAGCGGTGCCTGATTTCCTCAAAACATAACGCCTGGCATTCTTGCCAAAGAGTTCAATCTTTGTCTCTCATGGTCTGAGAGTCCTTCAGGTGCATTTTGGAAAACTCCAGGTGGGCTGCCATGTGCTTTTTTTCTAAGGAGTGGCTTCCGTCTGGCCACTCTACCATACAGGCCTGATTGGTGGATTGCTGCAGACATGGTTGTCCTTCTCCTCTCTCCACAGAGGAATGCTGTAGCTCTGACAGAGTGACCATCGGGTTCTTGGTCACCTCCCTGACTAGGGCCCTTCTCCACCGATCGCTCAGTTTAGACGGCAAGCCAACTCTAGGAAGAGTCCTGGTGGGTCCGAATTTCTTCCATTTACGGATGATGGAGGCCACTGTGCTCATTGGGACCTTCATAGCAGCAGATATTTTTCTGTACCCTTCCCCAGATTTATGCTTTGAGACAATCCTGTCTTGGATGTCTACAGACAATTCTTTGGACTTCATGCTTGGTTTGTGCTCTAACATGCACTGTCAAGTGTGGGATCTTATATAGACAGATGTATGCCTTTCAAAATCATGTCCAATCAACTGAATTTACCACAGGTGGACTCCAATTAAGCTGTAGGAACATCTCAAGGATAATCAATGGAAACAGGGTGCACCTGAGCTCAATTTTGAGCTTCATGGCAAAGGCCGTGACTACTTATGTACATGTGATTTCTTTTTTTTTTTTAAATTAAATTAGCAAAAATTTCAAAAAAACTTTTTACACGTTGTCATTATGGGGTATTGTGTGTAGAATTTTGAGGACAACAATTAATTTATTTCATTTTGGAATAAGGCTGTAACATAACAAAATGTGGAAAAAGTGAAGCGTTGTAAATACTTTCCGGATGCACTGTAAATAAGCGATTGAACGATTAGAACATGGTAATCGTTCAATAGCTCATTAGTCGTGCACAAATCGTGCACTATAATGTTGGAAACGACCAGCGATGCATGCTCCCGCTGGTCGTTTCCGACATCAGTCATCGGCTGAACATGACGGCCAATCTGCCAATAACGACAGATTGGCCATGCTCAGGGATGAGGGAGGGTGCCTGCACTGAACGATCATATCGTTCAGTGTAGACACACAGTGGATGAGGAACGACTGTACGATTACGATGTCGTGGATATGCACCTTAAGAACTATAATCAAATACATCACCTACCAGCCCTATCTGACAAACAGAGACTATTCTAGTGACTGATACAATATATAAGCATAATCCAAGGAGGAAAATCATTGAGCACTGGAATTTCTTGGTAACCAGAATATGTATAGGTTTCACATATCATATAAATTACCCTTTATGCAAAGAGTATGGAATAGTGGAGGTGCTCCCTGAGAGCATAAATGGAAGCAGATTGAAGTTAAAAAAAGGGAAGAGAAACTCTTGGGTCAGGGGCACTATGCCTATTTTAAAATGTAACTTTAAAAAAAATATGCATTAAAATCAAGGTGATTATCTTCAAAAGCATAAATACATAAGAGAAGTGGACGGAAATCCATTAAACAGTACAATACAAAAGTGCAAATACACAAAATAGTGAGAGGGAGGGGGAAGAGGAAAAAAAATAATAATTCACATAATGGTAAAATATAATGCATACATAGTATTACATATATACATATGAAATTAAAATAACCGGCAACCAGGGAATAATAATAAATAGATGAAATGACCCATATAATAGCTGCTAACATAAATGTCAGCACAATGGTCAACCTTGAAGGGCTGGTGAATTTAAAACACTGGGCCTGATTCAGCACGGATCGCAAGTCTGCAAACGCACACACCTGGCCGCTGCGAGAATATGCTAATGAATGCATACGCACTGCCACCGCACCATCATATGAAGACGCCAAGCACTTCATAAAGACGCCCCCTTACCATCACTCACATCCATAATAATGCGCAAGATTGTGAAAACATCAGTAAAATCGAGAACCATCGGACCAAGGGCCTGATTCTGACCCACTCGCGAGCGCTGAGCGCTCGCAAGTGGGTCGATGGTGCCCAAGTGCGCATGCGCTAGACCCGAATAACGATGGCCAAGCCATCGTTAAGGGTCTCGCACCAAAGGGGGGCGTGCTGTCGATGGTGATTGACAGCACGCCCTCTTTGGTGGGCGTGCCAGGGGCGTGGCTGCCCAGACGGAGGCGTTCCCATGGGAACGCCTACCGTCTGGGCCCGGCCCCACTGACATCACTAGTGATGTCAGTGGGAGTGCTTTTGGCTCTGATAGAGCCAAAAGCACTCCTGGGCTTGCGGCAGCGAGACTCTACCGCAGAGTCTCGTCGCAAGCCCGATGGTCGCGATGGTCTTGACCATTGCGACCATCATTTTGGCCGTTCGCTATAGCTGTGGGTGGTCACCCACAGCTATGCGAGTGGCCAGGAGGCCGCTCCAAAAAGGAGCAGGGACGGCCCTGATTCAGAGTGAGCGCTCTGTCAGAGTGTCCGCCTCTGAATCAGGGCCAAAGACACAGAATAGTGGTTGACCTGACCATCGCGCAGGAATTGCTAAACTTCCAGCACGCAGTGAGTATTCAGGCTGTGTATGGGTTCACTGTGAATAATTTATGCACGCCCCTGCAACGGCGTTCAAACGCACTGATACGCCTGCGTTCGCATGACCACACCCAAACAGCACTTCCTGTCAATCACTGAGTACTGGGTCTGCGTACTGTGAATGCGCAGACAGGGCCGGTTCTCTGGTTACGCGCGGTACGCGACCATGCAGATTTATCAGAGTTTTACCGCGGTGCAGACTGTGTCTCTGTGACACAGCTGCACCACGCATGTAGCGCTGACTGGACGGAGTTCGGTCAGCGCTACACAGTGCCAAACACACAGCTGCCGGTGCCAGCAGCTGTGTGTTTGTTTCAGCAGCTGATGAGAGTCTGTCAGACTCTCATCGGCTGCTGCTGCTCCCACTGCGGGAGCCATCTTCCGGCTCCTGCAGTGGGTAATGGGAGAGACTTCATGACGTCATGAAGTCTCTCCCATAATGCAAAGCGGCCCTGGAGAATGGTCGGGAGTAGCTGATAGCGGCGGCGGGAGCAGGAGCGGGGGTTCAGGTAAGTGTTTTTTTTTTTTAATTAACTGTGTCTCTACTGGGGGGGCTACAAGGGGTGATTACTACTGGGGGCACTTGAAGGGGGGATTACTACTGGGGGTACTTGAAGGGAGGATTACTACTGGGAGCACTTGAAGGGAGGATTACTACTGTGGGCACTTGAAGGGGGGATTACTACTGGGGGTACTTGAAGGGGCGATTACTACTGGGGGTACTTGAAGGGGGGATTACTACTGGGGGTACTTGAAGGGAGGATTACTACTGGGGGCACTTGAAGGGGGGATTACTACTGGGGGCACTAGTAGGGAGGATTACTACTGGGGCACTTGAAGGGGGGATTACTAATGGGGGCACTTGAAGGGATTACTACTGGTGGCACTAGAAGGGAGGATTACTACTGGGGCACTTGAAGGGAGGATTACTACTGGGGCACTTGAAGGGAGGATTACTAATGGGGGCACTAGAAGGGAGGATTACTACTGGGGGCACTTGAAGGGAGGATTACTACTGGTGGCACTAGAAGGGAGGATTACTACTGGGGGCACTTGAAGGGAGGATTACTACTGGGGGCACTAGAAGGGGGGATTACTACTGGGGTACTTGAAGGGGGGATTACTACTGGGGGTACTTGAAGGGAGGATTACTACTGGGGGCACTTGAAGGGGGGCTACTACTGGGGGCACTTAAAGGGACGATTAGTACTGGGGGGGACTACATGGGGGGGAGCCTCCACTGGGGGCAAAACAATGGGGGGACTACTACAAGGGGGGACTATTAGGGGCTCTATAAGAGCGGTGATTACTACTAGGGGCACTACAAGGGGGGACCACTACTGGGGCACTGCAAGGGGGGGACTACTACTGGGGGCACTAAGCTTACTAATGGGGGCACAAAGGGCACGGCACAGGGGGGACCACTACCGTGGGCATTGCATAGGGGGGCACCAAAAAACCTACTCGCTTACCAAAAATTTGGGCTAGGGCCGGCCCTGTGCGCAGATCACAAAATTCAACCAAGTGCGTGCGTCAACGCACTTGCAATCCATTCTGAATCAGGTCCACTGTTCGTATCAAAGCGACAGGGATATATGTACAGTATATATGATGAGCATATACACTCAACAACTGTGCTATGGAAATTATTAACAGCAGTGCACAAAAATCAACCTAGACAACCTGGTATGGTAGTAGTTGGAAAATGTTGTCTAGCCCCAGTGTGCAAGCGGTATATACACTGACCAAGGGGTCTATTTCCTAAGCAGTGTTAGGAGACAGAGTGAAAAGTGATAAGGTGCCAGCCAATTAGCTCCTAACTGTCATTTTTCAAACACAGCCTGTGAGATGGCAGTTAGGAGCTGATTGGCTGGCACCTTATCACTTTTCACTCTGTCTCCTAACACTGCTTAGTAAATAGACCCCCAAGGCAGAAACATCTCAGGTCACACTTAGCAAATCCAAAGGAATGAAAAATATGCATATGTAATAAAAATTATTTTTTCAGGTACACTTTAGTGACACAATTGATAGTAAAGGATCATAGTGGTGATGTCTAATGAGAGCACCCTGACTTATTCAAACATAGTTTAGGTAGAAAAACATGTATAGACATATAAAGGTACCTGTAGGTAAACTGGGATGAGTGCTGCTTCCAACTTTGGCAGCTGCTGGAGCATAAATTCTCCTTCTGCAGTGCACTGGGGGAAATGAAACCTGGTTCCCCACTGGTCGACGGTGGCCATGTTTTTGTAAACTACTGTGGGGGCAGCCATTTTCTATTGGCCCCTGCTGCATTACACATGTTATAGCACCAAGCGGCCGGAGAGCAGAAGAATCCTCTGCCTGCCTCCAGCAGCCAGGCGGCCCTGGATCATTAAACCTGTACCGCCCTGGGGGGCAGATGGCACCCAGCCCCCCAGCCCAGCTCGCCCCTGACGACACCAGAATGTCAACATGGTCTGTCAGCATTCAGAATTGCAACAAGGATGAGAGGTCAACATTACAATTTTGACTAACAGAATGTCGGTATGCAAAATGTGAACATTGTAAATGTCGCTTTGAGTCTTGTGTAGAAAAGCTCTATATAAATAAAAGTACTGTTATTAATGGCAACAGACACAATGGGGTCTATTTACTAAGCAGTGTTAGGAGACAAAGTGAAAGGAGATAAGGTACCAACCAATCAGCTCCCAACTGTCATTTTTCAAACACAGCCTGTGACATGGCAGTTGGGAGCTGATTGGCTGGTACCATATCTCCTTTCACTTTATCTCCTAACACTGCTTAGTAAATAGACCCCAATGTCTGCAGACCATTTTAGCCAATTTTAGGGTTAGGCTGTGGTTAGGGCTAGTTTAAGGGTTACAGTTATTTATGGAAAACCGCAGGGTTGACATGCCAACATGTTGATCTCCCACCAATGTTGACATTTTGAATGTCGACATTTAGACCACATCGATATTCTGGTGTTGACATTCTGAATGTCGAGATTCTAAACATTTACTTTTTATACCACACACTTTTATAGTGTCGTTTCCATTTCTTCTTTATTAGACACTACTAAAGTTTAATCTATTAAGCAGTAACCTGTTTGCTTTGTATTTAGTGATACTTGTACTCATGACAAAAAAAGTAGAAACTATTAAGTTTTGTAATGAAAAAATTACTATCTGGAGCTATTGATTGCCATTATTGCATACTGTACATTAATTGGTAGAAATTAAAATTGTTAGTATGACTTTGCACAGTGTTGTACTGTATAATTATCAACACAGTGCTTACAGAGCTCAAAGTGCAAAATAACTTATACTGTATTTCATTGAAGTGGTTATACCTGACTGCTAATGGACATTTTATGAAAAAATTGAGTTATTGATTTTAGAAAAATTGCAGTAATAAGTTACCTATTCCATTGTGGAATTTAGTGTGCTTATCGATCCAGAGTTATTGATGAATGTGCAGCAATACCTTTTCTTTCCATTTATTTGTAACTATAGTGATTATATACAGCATGTGTTTTCATTAGCTAACAGATTGGTATCATACGTTTTATATTAGTATATCTAATTGCTGTACCTGGCAGAACATTTAAATTGACTCATTAGTACAGTCAATGAGAGCATCATGGTATAGTTACAAGTGTTAAGGTTTTATTCATTGCTCAGATTTAGGGAATCCGCAAATATTCAGCATCACTTGAATGTATGTACGGGGGACCGCAGCAGATATGTCCGATTTCTGCTGACTTTTTTTTATGGGGGTTGCTAAGATGCCATATTTATCAAGCTCTGGAATGTGAAACATTATGGATCTTGGCCCTGATATTTAATGCCATTTGGCTTACAGATTATGGGCTATGGGTCTGATTCAGAGCTGGACGCTACTTGCGGTCGTTCGTTCAGAAAAAAGGGGTGGCTATTCAAATGAACCGTTCGCTCTTTGCGGCCTGTTCACGCCTCTATGTCTGAACAAGCGAACAAAACTTGCAGTCGTAATTTTGAAAAATACGCCCCCTGGCCACTCGCATCATACGTCATGTCCGCTATTTATTAGATTAATCGAGTACATCAAACAGCGTATGAACTGCTCGCTATTCTTGTGGTTGGTTTTTCCTACCGATATCTTGCGAGCAGTTCTGACTATAAAACAACCAAGTGACATGGTCAATGACGCTGCTGTATTAATTATGCACACCCTTAAAACACCCGTTTTGACCTTTAAGCACGCCTGTGTTCTGAATTCCACTCCCCGTTTTCAAGCACCTTCCCCTGTTACCACCCACATACGCCTCCTCCTGTCACTCAAAATAGCAGGCATTCGCTATTTAGCGAACAAACGATTTTCGGCCGCACTGACTGGTTCGCGCATGCGTATTACAATCCGTACGCATGCGCAGATGAGCGAACATCGCTCATAACGAACGAGCGGCCGCTTACGAGCGGCTCTGAATAAGGGCCTACGGTCCTTCAAAAAAAATTGGGGGAGGAGGATGAGAATAGCTATTTATCCACAAATATTAAACATCACTGGAATATATGTACTGCGGACTGCAGCAGCTATCTAAGATATTTGCTGCAGTTCCTTATTTTCAATTACAAAAGCAGGTCCCACAGGTTTTTATGGGGGCTACTAAAATGACAAATGTACCAAGCTTCACATTCTGGAACCTGGCCCCAATAACTAATGCAATATTTAGATGTCTTTAGTAGGGATGAGCGGGTTCGGATTTCCGAAATCCGAACCCCCCCGATCTGAGCCGGGAACCGAGTCCAGTGCGGGTTTTCCCGCCTGGCTCTGATCTGAAATCGAAGCAAAACGTCATCATACTGCTGGCTGGCTGGCTACTGTTGTCCATGTACAATACACAGGGGCTGGCTGGGTCCTGTTGTCCTTGCCCATAAAAGGGCTGGCTGTTGTCCTGTCCATAGGGGCTGGCTGGCTGTAGTGCTGTGTTGTCCAGGGGGTGCTCTGTCCTTCAGGGGTGCTCTCTTCACCCATCCTCAGTATGAAAAGCTGGACTGGCTGTCTGGCTATTGTTGTCCATACATACATAGGGTCTGGCTGGCTACTGTTTTCCTTGCCATAGGGGCTGGCTGGCTGTAGTGCTGTGTTGTCCAGGGGGTGTTCTGTCTGCTGTAGCGGTATGCTCATACAAATAATTTTTACAGGGCTGCCCTGTCTACTGGAGGGGTACGCTCTTACAAATAATTTTTATATGGGGTGCCCTGTCTCCTGTAGGGGTACGCTGTGTTTACAAATAATTTTTACAGGGGGTGCCCTGTCTGCTGTAAGGGAATGCTCTTACAAATATTTTTTACAGGAGCTATTCACTCCATAAAAATACTGGATGACAAAAATTTGGAGAATAAAAATAAAATAGGGAAAGATCAAGAACCACTTGAGCGGTACCCTCATACAAATAATTTTTACAGGGGCTGCCCTGTCTGCTGTAGGGGTACGCTCATACAAATAATTTATACAGGGGCTGCCCTGTCTGCTGTTGCGGTACGCTCATACAAATAATTTATACAGGGGCTGCCCTGTCTGCTGTTGCGGTACGCTCTTACAAATAAGTTTTACAGGGGCTGCCTTGTCTGCTGTAGGGGTATGCTCTTACAAATAATTTTTGGAGGGGGTGCCCTGTCTGCTGTAGGGGTACGCTTATACAAATAATTTTTACAGGGGGTGCCTTGTCTGCTGTAGGGGTACGCTCTAACAAATAATTTTTACAGGAGGTGCCCTGTCTGCTGTAGCGATACGATCATACAACTAAATTTTACAGGGACTGCCCTGTCTGCTGTAGGGGTACGCTATTACAAATAATTTTTACAGGGGGTGCCCTGTCTACTGTAGGGGTACGCTCTTTTTACAAATAATTTTTACAGGGTGTGCCCTGTCTACTTTAAGGGTACGCTCTTGCAAATAATTTTTACAGGGGCTATTCTCTCAATAAAAATAATGGAGGACGAAAATTTTGAGGATAAAAATAAAATAGGGAAAGATCAAGAACCACTTCCTCCTAGTGCTGAAGCTGCTGCCACTAGTCATGACATAGACGATGAAATGCCATCAACGCCGTCTGCCAAGGCCAATGCCCATTGTCATAGTAGAGGGCATGTAAAATCCAAAAAGCCAAAGTTCAGTAAAATTACCTTAAAAAATAAATTTAAATCGTCTGAGGAGAAACGTAAACTTGCCAATATGCCATTAACAACACGGAGTGGCAAGGAATGGCTAAGGTCCTTCCCTATATTCATGGCTAGTGGTTCAGCTTCACATGATGATGGAAAGAGTTAAGCTGGCAAAAGCACAGCAAAGAACTGTGCATTCTAAGAAGCTATCACAAATCCCCAAGGAGAGTCCAAGTGTATCGGCGCTGGCGGTTGCGATGCCTGACCTTCCTAACACTGGACGGGAAGAGGTGGCTCCTTCCACCATTTGCACGCCCTCTGCAAGTGCTGGAAGGAGCACCCACAGTCCACTTGCACAGTAGCATATGCTTGTCTCAAAGATTAAGCCATGCACGTGTAAGTACACATGGCCGGTACAGTGAAACTGCGAATGGCTCATTAAATCATTTATGCTGATATTCAAATTGAAGATGTCACTGTTGAAGTACTGTACAACAGGATGAGGATATTGGTGTAGCTGGCGCTGAGGAGGAAGTTGACGAGGAGTATTCTGATGGTGATGTGGTTTGTTTAAATAGGCACCAAGGGAAAGAGTTGTTGTCCAGGGGATGAAAAAACCCATCATTGTCATGCCTGGGCAGAAGACCAAAAATTCCACCTCTTTGGTCTGGAAATATTTCTATCCAAATCCGGACAACAAATGTCTTGCCATATGTACCTTATGTCAAGGTGAATTAAGTAGGGGTAAGGACGTTAGCCACCTAGGAACATCCTCCCTTATACGTCACCTGCAGCTCGTTCATAAAAAGTTACTGCCAAGTTCAGAAACTGTGGCTAAGACCATAAGCAGTCCAGGAACACCTAAATCCCTTTGTCCTGTATCCAAGCGCCTGCAAACCACACCGTCAACTCCCTCCTCATCAATTTCCTCCTCAGTCAGGATCGGAAGTAGTCCTGCAGGCCATGTCACTGGCATGATGACTCCTCTCCTATCCGGGATTCCTCCGGAGGATTCTGCATTGCTATGCCTACTGCTGCCACTGCCGCTGTTGCTGCTGGGAGTGCAGTGGGATTTAGACAGTTGATGGAGGTAGTGTGTCCCCGGTACCAAATCCCGTTTAGATTCCACTTCACTAGGCAGGCGATACCGAGAATGTACAGAGACGTCAGAAAAAGTGTCCTCAGTGTCCTAAAAAATGCGGTTGTACCCAATGTTCACTTAACCACGGACATGTGGAGAAGTGGAACAGGGCAGACTAAGGACTATATGACTGTGACAGCCCACTGGGTAGATGTGTCACCTTACGCAGCAACAATAGCAGCGTCACTAGTAGCAGCATCTCAGAAACGCCAGCTCGTTCCAAGGCAGGCTACGCTGTGTATCACCGGTTTCAGTTAGATGCACACCGCTGACAACCTCTTAGAGAAATGAAGGGAAATCATCGCCCAATGGCTTACCCCACTTAGACTCTCCTGGGGATTTGTGATATCTGACAACGCCACCAATATTGTGCGGGCATTATATCTGGGCTAATTCCAGCATGTCCCATGTTTTGCTCACACAATAAATTTGGTGGTGCAGAATTTTTTGAAAAATGACAGGGGCGTGCAGGAAACGCTTTGGGTGGCCCGACAAATTTTGCCATTCAGTGACTGCATGCCGAAGACTGGAGTGCCAACAAACACTCTTAAACCTGCCCTGCCATCACCTGAAGCAAGAGGTTGTAATGCAGTGGAACTCAACCCTCTATATGCTTCAGAGGATGGAGGAGCAGCAAAAGGCCATTCAAGCCTATACATCCACCTATGACATAGGCAAAGGAGGGGGTATGCACCTGACTCAAGTGCAGTGGAGAATGATTTCCATGTTGTTCAAGATTCTCCAGCTCTTCGAACTTGCCACACGTGAAGTCAGTTCAGACACTGCCAGCTTGAGTCAGGTCATTCCTCTCATCAGGCTTTTGCAGAAGCAGCTGGAGAAAGTGAAGGAGGAGCTAAGACAGAGCGATTCCGCACAGTATGTGGAACTTCCATAAGGCAGTGCACTACTCTGACCTCCCTGGTATAGTGACTTACATTATTCCACACACCATAATGCCCATTACACATTATGCCACACACTGTAATGCCTATTACCAAAGTGCCACTTACATATTTGCCCGACACCATTTTATACCCCACAGTAAGGCTTCTAATTACTTTAAAATTACCTGCTCGTTGTCAGGGGTTACATGCTCGTTGCCATGGGGTTTCATGCTTGTTGCCATGGGGTTTCATGCTTGTTGCCAGGGGGTTTCATGCTTGTTGCCAGGGGGGTTTAATGCTTGTTGCCATAGGGTTTATGCTTGTTGCCATGGGGTTTATGCTCATTGCCAGGGGGTTTATGCTCGTTGCTAGGGGTTACATGCTCGTTGCCATGGGGTTTATGCTCATTGCCATGAGGTTTATGCTTCTTGCCATAGGGTTTCATGCTCATTGCCAGGGGGGTTAATGCTCATTGCAGGGGGTTTATGCTCATTGCCAGGGGATTTCACGGGAGAAGATGCAGCATTCAGCATCTTCTCCCGGCAGCGCCAGCATTCCCGGTGCCGGGAACGCTGTGTGCATTGCGCTGGCCTAACAGACACTAGAGGTCCAGTAGGACCTCTAGCATCTGTCTCCTCCTAGGTGGTGGCCATTTTTGGGGACGGCTAGTCTGCATGGAATGTGCTGAAAATGGCCATCCAAAAATGGCCACCACCAAGGAGGAGACAGACACTAGAGGGCCAGTAAGGACCTCTAGCATTTGTCTCCTCTTTGGCGGCGGCCATTTTTGGATGGCCGTTTTCTGAGTCTGCAGCCCCCAAGCCACCTCAAGTCAGATATTTTCCCCCCTGCAATCCGGCACCCGGTGCACGTGCACCTCTAGCCCCCCCCTAGTTGTGGCCCTGGTTGCAATCAGACCACTACATTTTGGCCACCATGCTCATCCTAGGTTTAAAGCCTACGTGGTGTATTTCTTTCTGGCCGACACAAGCCTGCAGAGGTGCAAAGACCTGCTGGGGAAAACACTGTCAACTGAAGCAGAACGTGACATGGAAACAGCTCCTTCTTTATTTTCTCCCGCAATTGGGGCTGCGGGGAAACAACTTAGATATCCTAACCAACCCGTTGGCTGTGATGCAGGGCAGGCAGGACCAAGTTTAGACATCTTGTCCGGACTGAGGGACCTGCCAACAATTTCTGACATGTCTACTGTCACTGCATATGATACTGTCACCATTGACAGAATGGTGGAGGATTACATCTGTGACAGCATCCAAGTAGGCATGTCAGACAGTCCGTACCTGTACTTACTGGCAGGAAAAAGAAATATGGAGGCCCCTGTACAAACTGGCTCTAATTTACCTAAGGTCCCCCCCTCCAGTGTGTACTCTGAAAGAGTTTTTAGTGCAGCTGGGAACCTTGTCAGTGAAAAGTGTAGGAGGTTGCTTCTATAAAAGGTGGAGAAGATGATGTTCATCAAAATGAATTATCAATTCTTCCGGGAAGACCAGCCTCCAGAAGGTACAGAGGGAGCTGTGGTGGTGGATTCCAGTGGGAACAAATTAATACTCTGTGAGGATGAGGATGTACACAACACTGACAAGGGTGAGGAATCGGTGGATGAGGATGAGGACAACATCTTGCCTCTGTAGAGCCAGTTTGTGCAGAGACAGATTAATTGCCAGCTTGTTTTGTGGGGACCCAGACAAGACCAATCATTTCAACCACAGTCGTGTGGCCTTGGCGCTCAAATGATTGGTTTGTTAAATCGTGCATGTCCTGTTTATACAACATAAGGGTGGATGGGAGGGCCCAAGGACAATTCAATCGTGCACCTCTTTTTGTTCTTTACATTATGTACTCTTTGGGGCCTAGTTTTTCAAACTGCCATCCTGTCTGCCACTGCAGTGTCACTCCTAGATGGGCCACGTGTTTGTGCCACCCACTTGTGTCGCTTAGCATAGTCATCCAGCTACCTCGGTGCAACCTTTTGGCCTGAAAACAATATTGTGAGGTGTAGCCTATGGAGGACACTCTGCAAATCTTTCTGGCAGAGGCACTTTCCGCTCAGACATGGGCAGTCCGATGACCGAGCTTGCACAGTAGTGGGTCTGGGTACTGGACCAGGAAGTAAAGTGAACGCATTAGCAATTACTTTACTTCTAACACATTGAAAGGCAGGGCCGGATTAAGCTCTGTGGGGACCCCTGGACAACAAACATGTGGGGACCTATATCAATAAAGGTTATATATATATATATATATATATATACACACATATATACACATATAGTACCCCTTCTGCAATGCCCCCTGAAGTTGTGCCCCTTCTCCAATGCCCACAATAGTTGTGCCCCCTGCAATGCCCCCAGTAGTTGTGCCTCTTATTCAATGCTCCCTGTAGTTGTTCCCCTTTTCTAATGCCCCCAGTAGTTGTGCCCCCTGCAGTGCCCCCAATAGTTGTGTCTCTTATTCAATGCTCCCTGTAGTTGTGCCACTTGTCCCATGCCCCCAGTAGTTGTGCCCCCTGCAGTGCCCCAATAGTTGTGTCTTATTCAATGCTCCCTGTAGTTGTGCCACTTGTTCGATACCCCCAGTAGTTGTGCCCCCTGCAATGCCCCCTATAGTCGTGCACCCTAATGTAGTGCCCCCAGTACTAACTCACCCTCCCCACCAACACCCCTGTGAAAAACTTACCTGTCTTCGCTCCACGCTGTCAGGGCTCCTAGGTCCCGCCATCTCTGCTGCCGCTGCCTGCTGGTTCTAACTAGATCCAGTAAAGGCGCGCAAGCTCCTCTCATCGCACGTGACATCATGACATCACCCGCGCAATGAATCACTGGGAACGCTGGCCTCTGAAGCGATCAGAGGCCAGCGTTCCCAGTTAGATGGTCGCGATCTACATGCGGGAGCTCCACAAGCTTCTAGTAGATCGCAACCAACCTTAGCTGGACCTGACCTGAAGCATGTGGCCCGGGGTCGTGGACAGTGTGTGGGGGCCCCCTATGTGTGGGGGCCCCTGGACGACCGCCCCTGTCACCCTGCCTTTAATCTGGCCATGTTGAAAGGACAGGCTCATATGGTACATTCCTATGGGCTCCTATGGTAAATTCCAGCAGCCCTTAATTTCTTATTGCCACGATAGGCGCTCATAACAAATTTTTATTATTTGCCTCTTAATGATAAACTTATTACTGACTGAGGAGTTTCAGTGTTATGAAAGATTGCAATTTAAATAAATTATATATTATATATTTTTTTCTGATTAATCATACAAGGCTATGCATAAGAACATATTTTATGTATTGACTTAGCTTAAAATAATTTCCTTTCCAAGTATGCAATTATATTTGCATGTACATGTATATATTATATTTGTTGTATATTTTATAATCTGATGCTGACTAAGATCAATATGATTTTCAAATGAAAACTATATGATTTAATTTTTTAGTTACAGTATATTATCCACTTCCAATTAAACATTTTTTGTTTGCTCAGTTAAACTGTAGTAGAGGATGATTAGGAGTTATTGACAGCAATGACTCTTAACCTATCTTGAACATAATCACAACATTAAGAAAGTCAATGGCTGGTGAAGACCTTTGCCTGGCTATATATACCATTAGTCACAAAGTGATAAGCCAGCTACTAGCACTACCATTAGTTCTGCTGACACATTCACCTCTGCATTTCCTACATCATTAATTGATCTTATCGGACACAGTGCCTGTAGCTTGGAAATGTGACTTTATGAATACTAACGCTATATTCATATTTTCTTCAGTTAATCGCTGATCAATTAATGTTCAATCATCTGTCAATCAATATTCATATGTCAAATAACTTAGGAAAGAATTGGGGTTAAATGTAAAAGCCTGCGCAACACAGGCATCGACAAGTTTCCGTCAAGTCTGCCTAATATTTTAAAGGGGCGATCATTTAAAAGTCAAAACCAATCTGGGTTTGCCTTTTAAATGATGCCCCTTTCAAACATTGGCAAGTCTCTAAGGAAACTCACCATGCAGGCTGTTACATTTACCGTGTGGTGATTGATGTGTGATGATTGATGTATGATGAACCTCCCCTTTGTTTTAGAATACTTAATTTAAATTTTGTTTACATTTAATTAAGACAGTAGAATATCTGTAAGAAGCCTCAGCTATTCATACAATTTGTGGGTCAGAATGAATATGCACTATATTTTGGCATTTTGCCTTGATCTGCAATGTAAAGTTCTGCATTTAAGATCCATTTCTAATGCAAGTAAAGTCCTTGAGACTGATCCCATTTGTAGTTTTTGTGTGCATAGCATGGCAGTGGTTTTATTTATTTTTTTATTTGAACAATTCTTGAACCACTTCATGTGGATCATGTGACTTTTGAGTTCCTTACTGGATGCTCAGAGTGGCATGGACAAAAAAAAGGTTGTTTTGGCAGGAGGTGATGATGGTGGGGTATAGTATCGATAGTACTTGATATGTACAGTATAACAATTCAAATTAGACAAAAATAAATATGTGAAAATAATGACATAGTTAAAAAAAAGTTACAGGTTAGATAGAGAGAATGGATGGAAGAAAAATCACGTAAGGGAATGTCGCAATGGTACCGTAAAGGAGACAATATGACATTATGTAACCCCTGGGGCCATTGTGCCCAAGCACAAGCCCTGACCGTACACAATAGACAAAACTCTTGATAGTCTGCGGTGAAGCAAGTGGTTTTTAATGCTAGGCCTTCACAGCAGATACTACTAGATACTTATGAGCCTTGAAGATTCCGCCAAGATGACCTTCAACTACCCAGAATGTTTCTTACAAATTAAAAGGCTACTGCAAGAAGTGACAGGTGGCCCAGTCACTTTTCAAGACTGCATGGATGAAGTGGCAAGAGACATGAACTTTCATGAGGAGAACCTTGGAGAGACATAATTATATACTGTTGAAACTATTGGATAAATTAATACAGAAAGGGCTGAAATTGTCATCGGAGAAATACAAGCTGTGATGAGATCTCTATTGACCCTCCCAAACTGGAAGCAGTGGTTGAGAGTCCTAGCCCCAGAAAATAAAGGAACTGTGATATTTATCTGGGTCCAGCAGTTATTCCACAAGATTTGTGGAAGGGAGTGGAGTTCCTAGCCAGAGGGGCAGGACACAGGCAGGGTTGGGCTCAGGAGTCGGGAGATACTGTCGGCCAGCCATCCATGGACCTGTCTATATGGAAGAGGTCTAACAAAAGATACGCAGCCAGCATGTATGCTCCCACCGGAGCAGTCCCATGGTGTGCAGCTGGTGTGCTAGCTGGAGCTAGGTGACTGGCCAGCATGCCCTGCTCTTGGTGAGCAGAGGACAATCAGGCCGGGAACAGCAAGTCAAGGACGGAGAAACCATTTCCCTGAGAAGCGTGGTCACACAGCAGCCTCTCTCAAGCTTAGTTTTCCCCAGGCAAAGCGGGTCATCTGAGGGGAACCCTTCATCGCATATAATGTTCAGAAAATCGATTGGCGGCTTCAAGACCATGTGATCTCAGCATGAATAGTGAATACTGACTCAAGAAACTGCCTGTCCAAGAAGGATCAATTTCTTCAGGGGTTTCCAGCTGCATAGAAATCATATAGGTAAACTAATGCCATCTTCCATATCAGATGCCTTTTATTGCAAGAATAGTCTGTATTGAAAGTTTGCTTTCCAACTGTGAGGCTGCATCTTCCCCCACCATTAATTAGCTTGTTGAACAAACTGCTCAAACATTCCCTCCCACTGTACCATCTGACCTAGCTTCTCCTGCAAAAGGGAACTCATTTGAAAGCCTGCACACACAGGCTTGCATGTCATCTGAAGCATGGGGTTAGAACCGGAGTTTGAACTGGATTTGGACTTTTGACTACTTTCTAACCAAAATTTAAACCATCTCACAAACACCTCAGCACAGGCATGCTGCCACTCCACCTTCATTTACACTCCCCTGAGACTGGGTTCGGCTGCTGCCTCATGCTGCAGCCAAATCGAACTCCACAAACTGCCGGATGTGACAAGACTACACACTCGTGTGAATAAGACGCTATGGCTTTTTGCAGAACACTCTATCATTTTTTAATTTCTGTTTAAGTTTAACATGGTTTTAATTAAAATACGGTCACCATTTATTCTTTCATTTTTCTCCACCTGGATGTTATACTTCCGCTACTTGCACACCCTGCCAGATGTAACCTACGCAGTGCACCCCAGATGGCTGCCTCGGATGGTTCATTCTTGGGCAGGATGAACAAACATGTGGATCTATTCATTCAGTGCATTTCATATTTCAAATGTTTCAGTCACCCAGAAATCTCATGCCCGAACTGCATCACTGTTTGCTGTATTTACAAATCCCTGTTCTGTAAAATGTACTTCCACTGCATGATATACTGGTGTGCTATACATCCACTAAAGTTCATTCTCCATGGGCAGGATGTACTTTATGTGGATCTATTCACACAGGGTATAGTATACTTTCACACGTGTCAGTTTTCCCATATATGCCTTGGATTCTTGTATGGCTTATCTCCCACAGTGCAACCTTCGTAGTGTGCCCACCATGGCTGCCTCACCTGGTACACTCTTGGATGGGATGAAAAATACATGGACCTGACTATTATGGTAGGACTGTACTCCTAGCGTCAGGACGCTGCAACCACACCCATTTTGTGTTTTCTGGGCATAATTTATTCCAACCAGGGTAATCCTACGTAGTGCGCCCAAAACGGCTGCCTCATCTGGTACCTTTGTGGATGGAATATTTAACCCATAGAAGTGAATTCCCAAAATGTGTGCACCAACCCTGCAATATGCTTATTGTGCTCTCTAGATTTCAGTTGATTTTAATTATCTCGGTGTGGATTTCTACTGTTTTTTTTTTGCAACACCAAATCCTTGTACCATGTTTTCTGATGTCTGTAAAGCGACTTTGAGTCCTATGGGAGAAAAGCGCTATATAAATAAAATTATTATTATTATTATTTGTACCTGACTATTTGGGATTTGCCAAACCCTTAAAATAATTGACTCAAGGTGTGACCTTAGCCAAAGACAAAATATCTTATTTCCACACCATTGAAGAATGTTGGACAAATGCATGTGAGACTGCTTTCTAGAATTTAAAGACCCATCAGACCCATGTCTCCATACTAGTCAATGTACTACTATTTGTCCTGCATAGGGATGTCTCTTTTGACAATTTGGGTGGAATGCTGTACCAAGAGCAAGATGGATAGTTGAGACATGTGAACTACATCAAAAAAGGGTATTATCCAGAGAAATATAAGCATATAAGCTATTCTGTCCACAAGTTGGAGTTTCTGGTACTCAAATGGGCCTTTATGGACAAATTTCATGCTAATTTGTATGGGTATAATTTGAAGTACAAACAGAGAATAATAACAGAGACAAAAAGACAGAAAACCTATTTCTCTGAGGGGCACACTTATAAATAAGTTGAACTATTAGATATTAAATTCTTCATTGTTGGACTCACTTAAAATAACATACATAAAGCACATATAGGAAAAATTTGGACAACTGTCAGAATTCTGCAAATGAAAGGTCCAACATTCCAGTAGCCATGGATTAAAATAAATTAACACTTGACATGGTGAAGGGAAAGAGGCGAAATATGTGGTGGATGTGAAAAAGTGGTAACACAGGGTTATAGACAATATGAAAAGAAAAAACACCAATGCCAACAACAATGAATGAAAGGGGTATTAGGTGAGTCCAACTATAAAGAGTATAGCACTGTATCTAATAGTTCAACCTATTGATAAGTTTGCCCCTCAAATAAGTACTTTTTCTGTCTTTGTTTCTTATCCGTGCCATTATACTTCTGGGAGTACCTTTGCATACACTCGTTGGAATTTAATCCTTTAAAATTTAAATAATTTTCCAATCTAGTGCTGGGACCAGCCCCTCCTTCTTCCCTCAAACTTCAACGTGGTATAATTTTTTGAGCCTGTTAACTTGGTGAAGGCCTTACAATGTACACTTTCCCTTGTATGACTAAAGGATTTTCTGTACTCACTCAGGTAATCTTATTCCTTGTTGCTGCAGCCATTTACTTCTGTCGTCTATCTTCACACACTGGTGACTGGACACACTGCCGGTCTGAGCCCATAATCTGTTGGCAGACATTATGGTGGTAGGTGGCGGTGGTGTTCAATGGAGGTTAGTCTATACACTGCATATCAACTTAACAAGGAATTTGTTAATTTGTTCTGGCTAGAGTCAGAGTCAGATTTACAGATACATATATGAACCCAAGGGTACATGAGGGGATTATACAAAGGTGCAGCAGTATACAGTGCTGGAAATTTGGTGTGTTTTGATCAGGAATGTGCGGAAAAGGTAGGCAGGGGAGGCAGTGCCGCGCCTGCCATACTTTTTTTTACTCCAGAGTTTTGACTATAAAAATGATTAGAATAATACAAAGAAGATATTTATAATATTTTCTTTTAATTTTTGTTATCATTTTTATAGTAAAAACTGTGGAGTATACTTAACTATGACAGGAAAGGCTCTGCCTCACCTGACCACATGTCACTCGTCATCACAGGGTTAATGATAGCATGTACAGGATACAAGGACAGCCAGTTGCAGCCAGGAGCATATAAGGTTGTGTTGGTATCTGTAGTAATCCTAGCATGCACACACATATGCAGCAGATATATGCTGGTGACAGCACAATCTATGTAATATACTGCTGTAGTTATATAGTGTACAGCTGAAGTACCTGGCGATGCCTGGGTTTAAATCTTAAAGTTATTAAAATAGCCATCCCAGACTAATTGCCACCCCTCTGTGAAGTTTTCATCCAAATCCATCCAGTGAAAGGACCAGTACAGGTGCGCAAGTCAAAGTTCTGTCCAGCGTATTCTAACGGGAGGTTGGCCGGTACCTAATCTACAAGTTACTAAGTTAGGTACCCCGGACTAATTGCCACCCCTCTGTGAAGTTTTCAATCAAATCCATCCAGTGGAAGGACCAGAACAGGCGCCCCGGGTCAAAGTTCTGTCCAGCGTACACCAACAGGAGGTCCGGCCAGGACCTAATCTACAAGTTACTAAGTTAGGCACCCCGGACTAATTGCCACCCCTCTGTGAAGTTTTCAATCAAATCCATCCAGTAGAAGGCCCAGAACAGGCTCCCCGGGTCAAAGTTCTGCCCAGCGTACACCAACGGGATGTCCATCCGGAACCTCAACCTCCTAATATGTCTTCTGAGATCCAATGTTACCACTCTGTGAAGTTTTCATGCAAATCCATCCAGTGGAAGGTTCAGAACAGTCTCCCCAGGTTAAAGTTCTGACCAGCGTACACCAATGGGAGGTCCGACAGGAACCCTAACCCCCCTAAAACCTGACCGGAATCCAATTGGACCATCTCACGTTGGTTTCATCCCAATCGGTGCAGGGGTGTCCGAATGCATAACCGGACAGACAAACAAACAGACAAATGACTTTTATATATAAGATATATGGGGTCTGTTTATTGCTATAAACAGTCTCTGTGGTATGGAGACATTTAGGGGCATGTTTGTTATGCCGTAGAAAGATGCATGGTAACTTGTGCATGCGCAGTAGCGCAGTTTGGAGGTCACACCTCTGTTAGTCAGCTCCAGATCCTGGTGCCAGGCGGTTTTGCACAACAGAGGCAGTGTGGAACATGATATAGATAAATTGGCAACTGTCAACAGAGATAATGCTAAAAAAAAATTTGTATAGTTGTGTGAACAACAGAGACCCAGCAGATAAACAACAAAGAGAGTTTAAAAATGGGCAACACAGCAGGATACTGTTTGAAACAGACAATTCAAGTGTGGCAGCATCATCAGTTAGTGAAGCAGAATATGCAGAAAGCAATTACCCTATGATGACATTGCTGGAATCCCTATGGATTGCAGTGACAGTGTATTACATGTTGGACTGATTTAGACAATGAATAAAATATGGGTAATTCAATTCAACTCAACGGACAAGATGTGCCATTCTGGAACAGGATATTATAACCATCCACATTACAAGTGTTGCCTCATACCCCACAGAGGTGCGCAGTAAAACTTGTAAAACCGCAAGTGGCTAATACGTGCACAGCCAAGCGTTATAAGGATGCTTGGCTGCTCATTGCCAGTAACTGAATTCCCCTTAATGTATTTAAATATATGATGGGTATACAGTGACATTAATCAAGTCTCCTTAAGTTCTAAATTGTTGTATTGTAAATATTGGTGAATATAATTATATGAATGAAAATTATGTAATGAAAAATATTGATTGTGAAATAAATTAATTAAATTAGTAAAAAGCAATAATAAAAGCATTAAATACAATGTGAAGGTAATCCCAAAGTGTTGAATAATGAAATATAGTGAGTGAAAACAAATGTGTGCATATGAAATCAATACTAATAATAATCACATTTTGGGAAAAGAACAAAATAGATTTAACAAATGAAAAATAGATATTATAAAAAGGAAATAATGAAAACAAAATAATGAAATATACAAAATGTTTGTGAACCGGTATAGTGATAGTTTATTTCTTTTCAATTTTATCCTGTTACCAGTTTGTAACTACCTCAGTGTGTTCATTAGGCAGAAACTGATTTATATTACATTCCAGTTAAAGGTACAGTACACTTAGATGGAATGACAAAAGATGAATGCGATAAACACAATATCTCCCACTTAGTAACAGGTTTACTGACACATTTAGCCTATTTTAAGCTCCATCACTCTAGACATCCAAATCTGGGACACCCCCAGCCTGGTGAGTCCACCCACTGCTCCATGGCAAAAATGAATACATTTTTACAGTCCCTTTTAATGGTCACCGATCATTCACATGAGTTTCACCATTACTCGACCCAGTCATTCACTGGTAGCCAAAGGGTATCATGAAGGTCCAGTATCCAAGTGATTTAGTCCTTGCTCATATTACCTCCAGCACATTATGCTCAAAGCCATCGCAGTGCACTTCAACATTCAGTGGTGAGGACATAACTGGTCATCTGGTAATGACACTTGTGTAGTGAGGGCTTCCATAGCAGCGAAGGTCCTGATCAGATCATGTCTGCCTCTAAAACTATAACATTTAGGGGAAATGTAGTATACCTTCTTAAGAGAAAAAGTGAAGTTGCACCTTTTAGAAAATGACATTTAGGGCCTGATTCTGAGTCGTATGCTATGCCAATATGGACACAGTTGGCAAAAGTACTGTGCATGCCTCCCGATTGTTACTGCACTGAGATGCAGAAAGAACTCAGATGCAGGAAGTGTGGTATTTAGTGGGCGATCCTGGGAAATAACAGGGGGGTGGCTAAGCAGATGCAGGCATTTCCTGGGCGTGAGTGTGGGGTGACAGTGGCAGCATCTAAAGATTTAAAATCGCTCACATAGGACAGGACCAGGGCCAGCACCAGGTGTTGCCATGCCCTGTGCGGAAAGAGACTCCGACGCCCTCCCACCCTAAGCGCAGTGAAGCCAAGTGTGGCCAAAAGAAGGTATGACCTAATTACCATAGACTACACCCCATAAGTGATGCTAATTGGAGGCATGCCCGTATGACATGCCTCCCATTTAACATCAGGCTGGAGGTGAGCCCAGCAATCCTGCAGTAGCTGGGCTGCCCCAGCTCTCTCCCTGCATGAATGGATGCCGTGCGCATGCTGAAAATCAGGATGGTTGGGAGGGGTGCGCCCTCTATGGGGTGGCGCCCCTGTTTGACGGCACTGGTTGAACATGCCTCAAGCCCGCCCTGGACAGGACACCATGTACTGATGGAGAAACTGCACCTGTCATAAGGCTGGTGCAAGCTTCCATGGTGTGTACGATGGTGCATCTAAAAATGGACTGAGATGGATTTCCACAGGCTCAAGATGCTACAAGTTGGCGTCTCAGTCCTGAAGACATCGGCCGCGGCATTAGCAAAAGAGGCAGATGCATCTGCGTGCAACTCTGAATCCGGACCTTAGAACCTGTTTGGTTTCTATGGACAACCTCTCCACTTTTTTACTTTAGAAAGTTTAATACATCAGTTTAATAGTTTAATACATCACATTTAGCAACCCCGCTAGTGTTACCAGATCCAAGCTGCTGTTACATCCAGATAGCAGTGTAGTTATGATCTATCACACTATGCCGTCACTGTGTGAGGCCTTCCAAAACTTACAAAAAAACTCAACTTTCAAAATCATATAAAGAAGATATCCATAAATTCAAAATTAAAAACTTGTAAAGCATTTTGGGGCCCATTTATCAAGGGGTTTTATTATATGCAACAAGTTTTAAAACTCTTTGCGTATGATAAATGGTGCTCAAGCAAATCAGCTCCCAACTGTAATTTTTCAAACAGATGATAGGAGATGATTGGTTGGAGCACCATTATCATACGCAACGAGTTTTAAACTTATTGTGTATGATAAAACTTGTTGATAAATGAGCCTCTTTGTGTGAAACATATTTGGAATATTGATCTCAGTGTCCACCTTTGTTCTTGGACCTATAAAAGCCTTATAAAATGTATTTTTATATGGTATTGCCATGTTTGGGAGAACACATAATTAAATTCTGAATGATTGCACAAAGTAGTTGAAGTAGACAAAAACTTTTAAGGCACTTCTAATATATAAACTGTGCAACCCTGTTAAATACCTGGAAAATGCTACTACGCTTAAGTTAAATATGATGTAACTATGGGAATTGTGATTTTTCAGTTTATTTCTCATTATTTGCTGACTTTAGTCTAATACAATACATTATATTTATATTCTAATGTGCTACTAAAAGTTAAGCATTATCTAGAATCAGGAACAAAAAGTTAAAATTAGAAATCAACAAAATCTAAAAACTGGTCTGGTAACAAAGGGGTAAATACCCACTGAATAGGAAGGAACCTCTATATACCAATACTCTCCTGGTTCTTACATAACCGAATTGTGATAATGTAAATTCTTTACTTAAATTTCATCATGCATGTACACAAAAACACTAAAACTAAAACATGTGGAATACAATAATGTTTGCCTTTATTGGCTACCTACAAAAACATTATGGAGGTCATTGTTTTCTATTCAAAGACCTGTCTGAAGGCTCAGGGGATGCCATGGAGGCACCGTAACACACACTACATTAGAGCTTCATGTTTGTAAAGTATTGAAGTCTGTCTGGAGACTCACAATAGGGTGTGACCATGCTCCCACACCTGAGCCGTGCCCCCTAAAATTTAAGGGGCTCAACGGTTTTCATGCCAGCCTTAGTAATTTGCTGTAACGCATTGAGATATACAGTATGTGCTTTTATGCTCCATGTTGCCCTTGGGAATCTTCTGTGATATATTCATCCCACCTGTTATATATTGGAGATCATGTTTCAATTATTTTCTGACCAAAAAACAGGAATGATTTAAGTTTTCACATGTAGAATGAAACAATCTGGTCTTAGTTTACATTTAATGCTAAGGCACAAACAGATGTTTCTAATAAGACATTTCTTTCAACAGTAATTAAATGTTTGATAAAGGGAATGCTTTCAAGGTAGAGTACAGCAGAGAACAATTTAGATTCATGCACCTGTGTGTGCTCATTAGTAATGATGTGTTGCTTATTTGTCATATTGCTTAAATGAAATTATTTTTTATCATCTCTGTAAAACATAAACTTAATGATATCTAATTTTAGGCCTGTGTAAGATTATTTAACAGGGCAATTTGATTGCTTCCCTGCAGAAATGAATGTGTCAAAACTCATTTCAGCTCCCAGGTGTTTAGTTTGAATTCAAGCTTCTCTGTTGGAGTTTCCTGCCACATTTACTGTAGTTCATAGCAAAAACATTTCCCTGAAAACAAAAGGTTTTATTATTTTTCAAAAGATTACTTAAAAGCACAACCTATTTCATGCTAACTGTAAAACAATGATATATGACAAGCTGAAACAAAGTATAAGGAATGACAATTAAAATTGTTATGTTTTCCAACATTATTGAAACTTGCCTACAGATAGAGCATGTTTCTATTGTAATAGCTTATTCGGGATGTAGTCAGCATCTCAACAGTGAGGATGCCGGTGGTCACAATATTGACAGCGGCATCCCGACTGTTAGAATCCCAACAGATTGTGGAGGTAAGTATTAGGGCCAGGGGGAGACTTAGGGATAGGGAGATGATTAGAGTTAGGCACTGGGGGGGGGGGGGGTTAGGATTAGGCTGCGGTAGGGGAGGGTTATGGTTAGGCTGTGGGACTGTTGGGTTACGGTTAGGCTGCGTGAGGGGTGGGTATGGGTCAGGGGGAGGGTTAGGGTAAGGGTTATAATAATTACAGAAATCTGTCGGGATTCTGACTGTCGGTATTCCGTACCCAACCTATTGTGTCACCTGAAGACCCATAAAACATGATAGGCGTAACAACTTCTCTTCTCCATTATATTAGAATGGTAACAAAGCCAGGTTAAACGGTATTTTACCATTTCCAATATCTGTGATAAACTTTTTTTGCACAGTGCACGTGTATGCTGTGGGACATGCTCTTTGTTTCTTTCAAACATGTATGTATAGGCTTGGATATTAGCACCTACTGGTGTTTAGAATGTATATATGGAACATTGATTATCACATCAAACATAGATAAAGAAATGCATCTAGTGTTGAACTAAAAAAAGTGCTAGGTGTAAAAATACCTTGTATGAAACAATAATTAGTTGACATTTTCAAAAAACATGTATCCGATAGTGAAAGTGCTAAAGTGCAATATTTTTAATTTAAACAAATACATTACATTATAGGTTGATCCTATGAGTAAGCAGACAATGCGAAACGCGCGTCAGGAGACACGCTGCACACGCTATTAAGCATGTGCTTCGTTTTTATGTCAAAACCACTTATATGTTAATGTATTTGTTGTCTTGAATGCCCTAGGGTGTCTATTAGACATAGGGACTCCGTTAGTGCTGTTTGTGACTCACAGCGTAGGAGAGAGGCTTGGGGCAACATGTGCCACTATCCGATACATATGACTCACACAGTAGCTGTGAAGGGAGATTTAGATACTTAGTATCAGGATAGCAGAGTTTTTGCTAGGACACATTGTCAATATCTGCCACATTATTAAAACTAGGATGGCAAGGATATTATTTGAACTCGAGTAATACCATTGTAATAGGGTTATTATATCACTCTTTAGCTCATTACTTCTCTGACATAGAGGGGATAATTATCACCTCCACTAATTAACCCTGTGACATACAATACGTAGTTGACTATGGAGACAGGAGAAGGACAAACTATTAGTTTGTTCCCCTATTAAGGATCCAGGGTTATTAATATATAATATATATGTGTCAGTGTGTCATTCTAGTACTTTTACTCTGATTAATTTAGCACGGATTATAACCCTATTGCCTTAAGGATTAAAAGTGATATCCCAGTTACTAAACGGCGATAGCCTTTATCCACTTATTTTTGAGGAGTATCAATATCTACTTATTTTTGAGGAGTATCAATATTACAATATATGTCCCATATTCTATAGACACCCATCTGACTTATAGACTATTAGGGCACTGAGCCGAGTTAATTGGGAGCACAGACAGTGGCATCAAAAAAGACAACACACAGTGGTTAAGATTTTTATTATTTTTTCACATATAATTTTTTCATATTTCGCAATTGCATATTTTAGATAATGTAATAAAGGTTAAATTTTAATCTATATGTCATCCCCTTGATAAACACTATAAATATTATATATATTCAGATCTGTGAGTGCCCCACAAAGGAATTTATTTTTCTTCTTTCCATATTTGTATTGCTGTTTGATTCCAGGGTGCACCTCCCTTGATAATGAAATATATTATTCTCATTATTTAAGTAAAATAGGGAAAGATCTGATAGATACTGTACTTTTCTGTGCGGGTTATCCTTCTTTTTCGTAAATTTAAACTCTCCTAAAATGTGCACAAGTAAGTATGAGCAATGCAGAGTTACAAACATTTTCATCACGTCTACTTTTACCACTGAAGAGGCAGAACATGGGTTTTGTGAGCTGTTCTCAGGTAGGCAGAGTTAAGTTACAACGTGTTAATACAATTGTGGGCTATGCAGGCCTGGAAGTAAGCAGAAATACATATGTTTAGATGGATTTATAGTATACCCAGTATAGGGAAAGTGCAGGTTTATTATGATGACTTGTAGTACACCAAGTGCATATGCTACATGCATACAGCTCTGTATTTGTGCAGGCATTCACATTTTTCCCATTTCTTTTTCACATTTGTTTATAATGTGGGCACCATTTATATAGCCATAAAATAATAAATGTTGCCGCCATCAAAAACAAAATTTTTAATAACAACAATTAATATTGCCCCTTTAATATAATTCATAAAATTATATTGCTCTCTTAATAAAATTAAACATTTATATGAAACCTAATATATTAATAATATTATTTTGCCCCACAAGAGAATCATTAATGTTATGTGCCCCCTTATGGAATACATAATGCTTGCTGTCATTACAAGTGTATTGTGATTAGTCAGATAGATACAGCGATTTTACAATGTTTTTATTGTTGGCTTTTTCCAGTGATTTGTACTAAACCACCAGAGGTTTGGACATTTGCAATCTGCTGGACATCACCAATGGTTTGAGAACGACTGTCCAAACTGCTGAATAGTAAAATCCAGTGATTTGGTTATCAAAACTACTTAGAATGAGAGGTGGTTCCAAACCTCCAGCAAAACCTCAGGTTAGTCAATTTAGCACTTGGTTCTCTATAAAACAGCACTCTAAAGTCCAGTTTTACAAATCTAACACTTGTGGAATAAACCACATATTTCTATTTTGAGCAGCACAGACGGTGTAATGGTTAGCATTACTGCCTCCCAGCACTGAGTTCATGGGTTAAATTCCCACCATGGCTCTAACTTTGTGGAGTTGTATATTCTCCCTGTGCTTGCGTGGGTTTCCTCCGGGTACTCCAGTTTCCTCCCACACTCCAAAAATATACTGGTAGGTTAATTGGCTCCCTATAAAAATTATCCCTAGTGTGTAAGTATGTGCGTGTACATGTGAAAGGAACATAGATTGTAAGCACCACTGATGTGACTGGCCAAATATTCTCTCTGTAAAGTGCTGCGGAATATGTGTGCGCTATATAAATAACTGGTAATAAATAAATAAAATAAAATAATCTTGTCCCAGGTCTGGAAATGCAATTTCTCTCATATTCCTAATTCAGTGGGTTTGGTCATCTATACAATTATAGCAGGGGGGAGTCCGAACTCCAGGGCATGAACATAAATCAGGTATATACAAGGTAGACAATATAAATGCAGACAGAAAAACAAGGCTATGGTGGTCCTTGCTTATGGGAGAGAATACAGTCTAATGATAAATGGGAAAAACTGAGACACAAAAAATGAGTGTGGCTTAAGGTGGAGAATAGTATAGAATTGAGGGTGTGCAAGAGTGAGAATAAGTGGGAGTAATGTAAGATCTAATAAATAGATGGATTTTATACTCTGTTAAAAGTTTACAAATTTGAAGGAGAATCTGATTGATCTTGGTAGGGTATTCCACAAGTGGGTAGTTGCACTGGAAAATACTTGTAGACTGGAATGAGGGACAGATCTTAAATGGCATGAGGGATAGCACAGTATTTCATGATAAATGTGAGCTGTATACAGGGTGTTCTTGTTGAAGGCACTTTATGTGAGGGTGAGCAATTTGGAATTGTAATCTGGAAAATATGGGGTTTACAGAGTGATGCAGTATATGGAGTAGAGATATAAGAAGATCAGTCTTGCTGCAGAATTTACTACAGATTAAATTAGCTGAGGGATGTATAGGCACGAAGCATATAAGTGTCCTAATTTTTTGTAATTGGTTAAAAAGGTTTGGAACCTGTTGCTAGGTAGATTAGTTGGTTTGTTTGATAGTGACGGACATAGGATTTAGCCTATGAATGGTTTTTAGGGCATATACCTTTAAGTAACTATTTAAGGAAGGATTTGAATAGGGTCCAGCCTCTTTGCAGTTTGGAAGTCAGGCTGAGTACCATCTGTGTTAGATATATGTTACCTCAGGAATTTCCTCTGTATTAAATAAGCGCCCACGGAAGTTAGCAAAGTTAATTGCGCATTGCTTAGCTAAAAAAGCGGCAAAACAGAAAGATAAGGCGGTAGCGGTACCTTCTTCTGAGCCCGTGAATTTTTCAGAGATGGTGCATTGCGCAAATACAGCTGTTTACAGGGGTTTACGAAAAAGAATGAAGGAGAAGATTAAAAAGGTAGACATGTTTACACTTACGGATGAGATGAAGAGGGATTTTGAAAAGGCTAGAAAAACTGGAGGCATAGGTGAAAATGCTTTTTGGAGTTCTCATCACTGGTTAAGGTTTTTTTTTAGTTTTTTCTGTATCTTATCTTGAAACAAGGCCCAACGAGCATCCCAACATTTTGAAATATCTATTTTTGGTCCACAAAATGTTCATAAAGTCGAGGGGTTATGTTTGGAGGGAATACGATGAAAAATTTCGTAAAAAACAGGATGGAAACACGACCATGCCTTTAGGATTTAAAGATGTAGAGGTTTGGTTACAAGTTACACAGCAAAACAAAAATACGTTTAAGGGCCAAGATAAAAAACACACACACGCGACTAAGGCAGGGCCTGGGTACATAGCTAGGGGGAAATGTTTTGCATACAATGACTCTAAATGTCACAGGGGCGCGAGTTGTCGTTTTCGACACTCATGTAGAATTTGTGGAGCAGGTCACCCAGCAAGAGAGTGTAAGTCATCAGCAAGGGAAGGTCAATCCGAGCGTGTTACAGGCAGTGGAGTTAGTAAGTAAGGCGCCATCCCCAGTGGTTCTTTCGGAACTGAACAAATGGTTGGCAAAATACCCCAAGTACAAAGATGCTAAATTTTTGCGGGCAGGTTTTAGTTCAGGTTTCAGTTTGCCCTTTGTTGACTCGGTACACGTGGCAGCATGCAGGAATTTAAGGTTGGCAAGGGAGTTACCTCGTGTGGTGAGGCAGAAGGTGGAAGCGGAAATGAAGTTGGGCCGGATGTGCGGCCCTTTCTTAGCTGAACTGTTACCTGGTTTGTGCATTTCCCCTTTGGGGATGGTGCCCAAGAAAGTTCCGGGAAAATTTCGCTTAATCCAGCATTTGTCTCATCCCCGGGGGGCCTCTATTAATGATGCAATTCCTGCCGAGTATTGTAGGGTTCGCTACCAGTTATTTGAAGAGGCCCTTGATTTGATTAGGTTTTTTGGCCCCGGGGCATTGATGGCAAAATTGGACATTGAGTCCGCTTTTCGTCTTCTTCCGCTTCACCCCAATTCCTTGCGGTTCATGGGGTTTAAATTGGACGGCCTTTTTTACTTAGATAAGTTTTTACCCATGGGTTGTTCTGTCTCTTGTGCATATTTTGAGAGATTCAGCACGTTTTTGCATTGGTGCATCCAAGCGGGCACCGTTCATACCGGCATAGCACACTACTTGGATGATATTCTTTTTATAGGCCCAAGAGACAGTAACATTTGTCAGGATCTTTTGTTTTCGGCTTGCGGATTTTTCAAGGTCATGGGGGTTCCAATCGCGCAAGAAAAGACGGAGGGACCTACTTGTTGCCTTTCGTATCTGGGTATAGAAGCAGACACAGAAGCAGGTTGTTGTCGCATTAAGGCAGACAAGGTCCAGAAGCTGTTGGCCCAGATAGAAGAATGCTTGAGCAGGGAGAGGGTGGGACTGCGTCAGGTTCAGTCCCTCCTCGTCTCTTTCAAGTTTGTCTGTAGAGTCATTCCGATGGGAAAAGTTTTTTGTAGGAAGTTGGAGAGGGCAACTGCGGGAGTTGTCAAGCCGCATCATACCATAAGATTGTCTAAAGAGATGAAGGACGACTTGCGGGTGTGGTCATCGTTTTTGAATGATTTCAATTTGGAACTGATCTGGACTTCCGGCCTGGTCTCAAATTCGGTCATTCAGTTGTTCACTGATGCGGCTGGTTCTTCAGGTTTCGGAGCTTTTTTCCAAGGGGAATGGTGTGCTGCCCCTTGGCCTCTATCTTGGTTTGCACGCGGTTTCACGGTCAACTTGCTTTTGTTGGAATTGTTTCCAATAATTGTGGCTGTGGAACTGTGGGCGAAAAGATTGTCGTATAAGAGCATTGTCTTTCGGTGCGACAATATAGGAGTGGTTCATGCGGTTAATAACCAGCGTTCTTCGTCACCACAGGCACTGCGGATTTTACGCCACCTTGTTTTGAAGTGTCTACAGTTTAATATTAATTTTATGGCCAAGCATATCCCTGGGGTTGACAATGGGATAGCGGATGCTTTATCCCGTTTCAACTTCGATAAGTTTAGAAACTTGGTGCCAAGAGCTGAACCCTGTGGATTAACGTGTCCTCCTTATGTCTGGCAGATTATCGATCAGGCATGGCGGAATGGGAACGGAAATCCTTGGCGCCATCTACACTGCGAACTTATTTGTCTGGTTGGCACGAATGGGAGGCCTTTTGCGGTAGTCGCCAGCGGGAGGGTAAGTCGGTGGAGGATTGTTTGATGGAGTTTGCTTGGGGACACTATAGTCAAGGGAGGTCAAAATCTTCCATGGCTTCAGCTTTGGCAGGAATTTCCTTTTTTGCTAAGCTTAACCAGGTTCCAGATCCCACTAAATCATTTGTTTTGTCAAGGGCCCTTAAGGGGTGGGCTAAAGAGAGGCCATCACCGGCAGATTCGCGTAGGCCCATTGATTTGGGTTTGTTAACAGATTTGTTAGAAATCCTTGGGTTGGTAGCGGATTCAAGTTTTGAGACAGCTCTGTTTCAAGTAGCTTTTTCTTTTGCTTTCTTCGGGGCCTTTAGAATTAGTAAGCTAGCGGCATCAAGTAAGCATTCTAGGGATACTGGTTTATTATTTAAAAACGTTGTAGTAAAGGATAAGGCAGTTCTATGTAAGATTCCTCGCTCCAAGACGGATCAATTGGGAAAGGGACGTTGATTGTCTATTAAAAGTAATGTGGTAGCTGACATTTGCCCATTGAGATTAGCTAAGAATTACTTGCAGCGGCGGCCAGCAGTAAAGGAACAGTTTTTATTACATGCAGACTCTCTGCCCCTTACTAAATTTCAATTTGCATCAGTTTTTAAGCGTTGCTTGGTTAGATTGGGATTGAAAAGTGAGGACTACGGCACCCACTCATTTCGCATTGGAGCGGCTACTTGCGCAGCGGCCAGCCGTTTGCCAGCATCGGCCATCCAAGAGATGGGCCGATGGAAGTCTTCAGCTTTTAAGTCCTATGTTCGTTTTGATAAGGTTTGAAGTTGTGCCAACCCAAAAACGTTGCTTACCCATCAGTTTTTGAATGGCTAGCATTCAAAAAGTGGGGGTGTGAAGGGATTTTTATTTTCCTCCGAGGGTGCCTAATTACAATTGGCTGAACTTCAAGGTCCACGGGAGGTTTTTATTTTTCTCCTTCACTTGGGTTTTTATCATTTTGTACTAACTCAGTTTTTGTATTAATCGTTTCAGTTATTTGGTTTTCTGGGCATGGATACTGACGTTTAGGGATTTTTCTTTTACAGCGTCCCATACATCAATGGAGCAAGTGTAGATTGCAGGTCACTCCTACATATTTTGGGCCGAAAGGCATCCATTTGCTAGGATGGCTTCATTGATGTTGGAAGGGCATAGGGTTAGATGGTTAGGGGTGCGTGGTTTAAGGTGGCCAGTGTTTTTGGATTTAGTCTTCAAGAAAGAACGTCTTTAGGGGAGACCAGGATGATTAGTAGTGCACCTTGGAGGCAATGACATTGGGCAGGTAAAAGGTATTGATTTGATTTTGAAAGTTAAGGCGGACTTAGCAGAAGTGGATTCACGCTGGCCAGTTGTTCACGTGGTATGGTCAGAAATGATACCTAGATTTGTTTGGAGAGGTTCCAGGGATCTGGTGGCCATAGAAAAATGTAGAAAAAAGGTCAATGCGGCTATTTTTATGTATGTGTCTGCTTCTGGAGGAGTAGTTGTTAGGCATCAGTTGTTGACATAACAGAGTCCGCAATACTTCAGGTTGGACGGGGTGCATCTTTCTGACATTGGTGTAGAAGTTTTCCTAAAAGATATTTTTTCATTTCTTCGTGGATAAGGACTAGGGGCATTTTTGGTCATAAGGTAGTTGAGGGTGGCGGGGCTGCAGTTTTTTCAGAACCTAGCCGTGGCGGGAAGGCATTACTAGCTAGCGGCCACAAGTGGCATAAGTGGTCGTTGTGGGGCACTTACCCTTTTGAAAGATGGGCGGGTATGTCCTACCCCTGCGGGAGGACAGCGGGCGTTTCCTTACGGAGCGTCCACACTGTGCCAGAGTAAGGGGTGGTGAGTCCTGCACAATGCAGGTTATGTCGTTATAGAGGGGGGGCGTTTTAGACGTCCCCAATTTTTTAAGGTAGTCAATTTGGCTAGAGCTGGTGTGTGGTAGCGTCCTTCTTTGCCACCCTTATTATTTACATTAAAATTAATTAAATAAATACAGTTTAATTTTAAACCAATGCAGTGGTGTCTTGTCATTTTTTATTAGTTGTAAGCTAGCTTAACGGGTTATATTTACAAGTGTTAATTGCAATAAATTAATGGACAGCTTAAAGCAGCGACAGATTGGTGATTAGAATGTCAAAAGAAAGATGTTGTAGTAGTCTAGGCAAGGTATGATAAGAAAAAGATCAGAGATCTTGTCACATCTCTGATAAGAATGGGGCACATTCTAAAATAATTTTCGAAAGGTGGTGACTTAAGGTTTGGAAGAGACTGAATGTGAGGAATAAAGTAGATGGTGGTCTCAAGTCTGACACTAAGTTAGTGGGCATGAGAGACTGAGGAAATTGTGGTGTTGCTGACAGTTATTTGAGGGAAGGTGATGACTCCTGCAGGTGGGAAGATAAAAAGCTTCAAGCTCTCATCCTAACTCACCCATCCATACTCCTCTCTCAGTGTCTCTCCCCTCTGTGTCACTCATGGGCCTGCAGTATTCAGTCATTACTAATAGACTAGATTTACTGAGTCGACTGCATTCATCTGCTATATTCCAGTGACTATTTGTGTATAAGCCTGCATATACCTTGTGCCAGTTTCACCTACAATAATCAAGTGCCTCTGTTAAATGATTACTGTCTGCTTTCCCTGCACTACTCTGTGTGATTTAATAAAGCCTTAAGTTAATTCATCTCTGGGATGCTTGTACCGTATGTTTCTAGTAATCGACTCATACAGGGAAATTCCCCTTGAAATGTGACAGGTTGCAGGATAGTTCCACCTACATTTAACTACTTTTGTAAGACCATGTGTTTTTATCCTCAATGTAGTATTTTGGACCTGTCATTTGCCAGGTCCCTAGCTATTGTTCTCATCACTGCAGGGGTTTTTTCCCTCCATTTTCCCAACATTCCAATCTCTCTCCCCCATTCCTTATATCTATCCCCCTCTATTTACTTTCCTCTCAATCAGTAATCAGTATTATGAGTCATGGACTCAGCTGAACTTTCTGTAGATCCAGATTCGTCATAGATAGACTATTTGCCATTAGTACCTCTCCTTTTACCACAGCCCAGCTCCCCTGGTGCTCAGTCTGTATGACATAGTAAGTTTAATGTGGAATACAGTAAGGTGGACTGGTAGGAACATGTAAGAAACTAGTGCAGGAACATACCTCATAAGTTTAGGCACTACTTTACACATTTCATAATCAGAGTTAAGATTTGCTTTAATGTCACAAATAAAAACATCTCTGTGTCATTGCATAGAAATAAAGGGTGGGGGAAGGTCAAAGTGCCCTAACAATGGACAACATGAATTCACCTGGTTTTATTGAAAGCTGTGAGTGCATCTTCACACCACCAAAGTTACAGTACAGTATGAGCACCGATTAGTAAAGCTATCTCTGTTGGCATGGCTTAGGTATGAAGCCTGGGGGGATGATATGGAGGTACAGTGTGTAATGAGTTACCATGAATTTATCTGGTTTCATTGAAAGCTGAAATTGCGTCTTTACACCACTGCGGTGATGTGCTCTGATTAAATGCATGTTGAGCTTGGCAATGTGTGTAGCGGTTAGTGGCAAAGCTATCTCTGTTGGCATGGCATAGTGATGAAGGCTGGGGGGATGGTGTGAAGGTACAGTGTGTAGTGAGTTAAGCACAGTACCCTGTCAATGGTCACCATTAATTCATCTGGTTTCAGTGAAAGCTGAAAGTGTATCTTTACACCACTGCACTTTACACTCTCTGTGGCATGATTCCAAATGTTACACAGGCAAAACTAAACTTTAAAAAATATATACTGCTTGCAGATTACACAATACACTCGAACCCCGGGTGACGGCTACAGTACTGAATGTGAAACTTTCACTTTCACCACTAAGCCACAGAAGCACTGATGCTGTCTGCTACACTACCAGTGCCATGCATTGCAGTGCAAAACTAAAACTAATAATCTACAGTATTTACTGTATGCACTGTATTGTATATAAAATAATATTGATTCAAAAATCACATTGCTCAATGCCCCTGGACGTGTGGGGTTGATAGTGTAAAATAAAGGGTCATATTGTATGATCCATTTATCTGTTTCTGTGAGACTACAGGTCCCAGCCAGCCTGCCCTGGCATCTCTCATGTCTGGACAGTAATTGGCAGCTGACACACACTCCAGTATACAGAAAATATTTAAAATATTTTTAAAAATACAGGACTCGCACACTGATTTATTTAATCCTTTATTACGCACTCAATTACAGCTCTCGATCCATGACGAACACACTGTATAGCGTACCGAATGACAGGTTCAGTCAGCAGGTGGTGCTACTGAATGTGAATTGCTTTATTTATGCATGTGCAGTGCAGTTCAGAAAAAGTGACATCTGGTGGACAGAAAGTTGTATTACACTCTCCGGCTTTTCCAGCGTCTCAGTACATTACGATGCGACTCAGTACGCCAGGAGGCAACTTAATACAGGAAGCTGCCGCATTTCAGAGCATGGCTAGCAGGACACGCTACATGGTGTATGGATGCTAGATGTAAGACGACACATCTGTATTTGCAAAGATATGTTTAAGCTATCCGGGCCATGTAAAGGCATCTCTGTACCAGTGGTCCCTAATGCTACATGATAATAGCACCCACTTTGGGTCATACAATTGCATACTGTTATGCCACATGATAATAGCACATACAATAATATATCTAAATTGAGGGACAACTCATCTGAAGGTACCCCAAAATCCTCCAAATGTTGTATAGATTTTCTTGTCCTGTTTAAAGAAACATTTTAATTTTGTGATCATGACTGAAATATTTTTGAAATAAAAAGACCATTGATTGTTGTGAGCTTGCAGTAGACAGACCAGTGATTAGAGGGCTCATAACACATGATGATATGTTTTATGACACACACAAAAAACTGATCTTTGCTGTTGAAGTGCATTGTGTGGAATACAAATTTGGCAACTATACTGTAGAAGTAAAACGGGATGAGATACAGGAAGCATGCATTTATAGACTGTTCCTTAAAAAATGTATCAATTATTTCAATTGCTATATTTCTCTAGAATAAACAAGCACAGAATACATTTTAAAAAACAAAAACTTTAATTTTAACAAAACAAGTGTAGGGTATCAATAAAATGATTCTATTTTGTATTGTATAAATGTTTCAATGGAAATGTGACACATTTTATGCAAGTTAAGGAGTAATAGTCTTTGGTAACTTCAGGGCATTAATTGCAACTTAACAACTATATAGCAGTGATAATTGTACAAAAACTATCCGTACTTACACTTTGTATTCATTGGATATAACTGCAGTAGCTAAAGATATTTGCAGTCATAAAATAGAGTTTGAGTACAAAAATGTATAATCTGAAAAAATGCAGTCCTCATTTTCATGAAAAATATCTAGCATTTATTAAGTATTCTGTTTAGAATATGTCTTCTGGTAAATCTTTTTTTTTTTAATCTGCATGTATAATGTATATTTTTTATTATGCATAAAAAAATTAAACACTAAGCCATCAGATAATCATCTTTTGTCCTTAATTTAAGTGCCATAAAAATACAGTAAATACCTCTTTCCTCATTCTGACTGGCAATGTTCCTAGAAAGCTGCAGTTACAAGGCATGGAGCCTAAAATAGTATTTTTTTTTTATTTGTACTAAGAGCTCCAGAGAATTGTCAGTTCAATCATTTACAGATCAGGCTGTTCAGAAGCTTTCATAAGCACTTGAACAATGTGAATAAATGGAGTCAGAATGACTGCTTGTTCTACCACACAGCAAATAAAGGTCTCTCTATTGGGACTGTAACCTTTTACATGTTTTTGCTTAATGTACAGAATTAAATATGTCTTTGCTACATTCCATGATACAGTAAATGTATCAAATGTATACATTGCTGTTTGTTGCTATTATTTATTACTTTTTAAATTTACCACTGTACATTTTATACCAAATTTTAACTTGCAATATTTGAAAATGACTTAATAAGATTGAGATTTTGTTATGAAATTGTAATATTTCATTGCTCAAAAACAGCAACTTTGTAGTAATAAAATAATGTAGATTTAGATATATGTATTGTTTTATACTACTACTACTACTACTGATAATAATCGTAGAGCATGACCCTTGTGTGTTTGATTTGATTATTCTTTATGAAAAAAAATGTATGTCTGATTCTCCAAAAAAATAAAAAAAAATGTCCACCAGGTGGTGCTGTTGAAGTACTACTGTTACCCTGGCCTGAAGGTGATAATGTCTATTAAAATAAAACATAACAATATATCCATAGTAACAAGACTAATTTTGAAATATAACCCAAAAAATTATAAATATTTTAGAAAGATACTTTTTAAATACAAAGTTTGCTTGCTAAGCATAGATATGCCTTGTTAAAGTGATATATTTAGATCTCTAAAAATAGAGTACATTAATTCTGCAATGCATAAATGTGGGTAAAACAAATTATCTCTCTTGTCTCGGTTGCACTGGCCTATAAATCAGATAGAAGCTTGAAAGATGGGGATACAATTGTATTTTTATGCAGAAATTTTTTATGAACAAATTACAAAATGCTAGTCAGGATATCCGTGTCTATTGTTTAAGAAACACTGAATTATTAAACATTTGTGGGCTTTGAGTTTTACAATATCTATTTTTTGTGCTCTCTTTGTAAAACTGGAAAAAATAAATTGTGATAAAAACATGTCATGTTTTTTCTTTCTCGGTTGCAATTCAATGGTAAAAACCATTAAACCATCAGGGAATAAAAGCAAAAAAGCAAGGGTAGGCAAAAATTAATACATAATAAAACATAGACAAACACTTGTGTGTCCAGACCACTTTACTATCTAGATGAAATACAGTTTTTTTTAGGAAAGATAATAATTTCTATGGTTACCACATTTGTTAGTCAACACATAGCTGCATCTGGAGCAGCATTACTAACAAGATAAATTCAAATCCTCTTACTTGACACTTTAAAAAATGAGAATTGGATTAACCATTTCCCAATCATGAAACTGTGTGTGCTGAGTTAGCATTGACTTCACCTTGTTAAGTAATTGCAGTGTATTAGTACAGCAATAAACATGAACTAAATATATGCTTTAAAAAAAGAGCATCTACAGTCAGTAGTGTAGTACTATTCCAAAAAATCTAGCTGAAAAGTGTTCAGGCTTGTGTAAATATTAACAAACTCATACATTGCTATTTACTGCACTATACACAATATGAAATGAAAAGATCTAAATGAGAAAAATACACAACTGAACTCTGACATCTATATTCTGGACAGAGAGACTAATATTCAGAAAATTGACATAACATCTCTTGTGCAAGCTTAGTGCCTGCTCCCAATTTCAATTGTGTAACCTCTGCAGCTCTCAGTGTGACCCATGTATGAAACTAGATGCATTACATACTTTGCCAGGTCAGCTGTTTCTTGCATGATGGTTACTCTATAGAAGTGTAATAAAAGAAGCAAAGCATCAATTAATCAAAACAAATCAGACAGTAATCTGTACAGGTTGAGTCTCCCATATCCAAATAATCCGAAATACGAAATATTCCGAAATACAGAATTTTTGGAGCATGACTGAGATACTAAAACCTTTTGTTTTTTGATGGTTCAATGTACACAAACTTTGTTTAAAGCACAAAATTATTAAAAATATTGTATAAAATAACCTTCAGGCTTTGTGTATAAGGTGTAAATGGAACATAAATGAATTTCATATATGTACACAAACTTTGTTTGAGCCACAAAATTTTTGAAAATATTATATAAAATGACCTGCAGGCTGTGTGTATAAGGTGTATATAACACATAAATGCATTCTGTGTGTATATTTGGGTCCCATTCCCAATATATCTCATTATGATATGCAAATATTCCAAAATACGGAATATTCCGATATCCAAAATACCCCTGGTCCCAAGCATCTTGGATATGGGAGACTCAACCTGTATTAACTTACTGTATCAGCAGCCATTGTAATATAAGATAAATAAGTGTTACAAGCTATGACAAACAAATCTGACAATTTATTGTGACCATGTGGGTGAACATATTTTCCATTATCTTTTGAAAGTTAGCCATAAGGCAGGAACAGGCACAGCACAATTCTGCGGAGAAGTTTCAGTTGTCAAACACTTGCAATTGCTATTTATAATTTTCCAAGTGATAGAAAAATTTCTATTCATTTGTGCAAACAGAAGCAAAACTTTGCAGCACACTGGTACATTATATGGCCTGTGTAAATATTCCTTACTTTGATTTGATGAAGTAAGTAGGAATCACACAGCTCTTTCCCATGGATAAAGGAGGAGACCATGTATTGTCCATCTCAACTTATTTGATTAGATATGCTGTTTGAACCCTACTGATGCTATGATCCATTTAAAATAATTGGACTACCACTCTGCTCCTATCAGTCACATGTGCTGCAGATTTGTTGTACTGGCCAACAGGGGTACAGAGGAAATCTCTGGTGGGCCCCACTGCTTGAGGGTCCAACCCTCCTCTAGGGGTCAGGCTCCAGTCTGTGCACTCCAGTTATACATTGTTACTGTATTAGAGAGTCAGGTACTGTACAAGGAGGAGCAGGAACACTGATGAAGATAGATGCTTAGATCTTGACTGAAACTACACCAGAATATGCCCTCCTGCAAAGCAAAGAGGTGTTCATGACACAACCCTGTCCCTTTTTTTTGTTGGTTGGGGGCTTTAGCATAATGTACACAATTCCTGCCTGTGATTGGAATGGCATTGTAGCGCTGCATTCATTCACTAATGTCATCCCAGAGGGAAAGCTTAGATTTTTTTTTACAGTGGCATATATTTTGCCTTTACTAGAACTAGGGGTGTATGTTCATACAATGAGTTAGTTGTTGGTGCCCCTCCCCCTCTGTTAGCAATCACAACCAACACCCCAGTCCCATTAGCAGTCATACACGCTCACCTTAAACTACATTCACTACCAACACCCCAGCAGCACCCAGTCATGCAATCTCTCTCTCCTGCATACACTGCTGACTCCCCAGCAGCACCCAGACACACACCATTTCCCCCCCCTGCATTCACTACTAACACCCTAGCAGCATCCATACACACACCCTCTCCCTGCATTTATTACTAACACCCTAGCAGCACCCAGACACACTCTCTCTACCTTGAATTCACTGCCAACACACCAGCAGCAGAACCCACCACTCTTCTCCCCTGCATTCACTGCCAACACCACATCAGCACTCAGACACCAACTCTCCCTCCTGCATTCACTGCCAACAACCCAGCAGCACCTAGATACACACATAACGCCCTGCAATCACTCTCTACACCCCAGCAGCACCCAGACACACACTCTTTCCCCTTCTGCATTCACTGCAAACACCCCAGCAGCAGCACTAAGACACATGCTCCTCCCCAAATAACTACCAACACCCCTGCACACAAACACTATCTGTTGCTGATCAGGGTCTTCCATTCTTGCTATTTGTTGCTCCTATAACAACAGCAGAGGCAGCAGATCCTGCTTGTGTGAGGAGAAAAACCCAACAAAGGAAGGAGGGTCATACACTCTAGACTCTGCCCTGCACTCTAGACTCTGCCGTGACACTCAGACTCCAGGGTGGGGACAGGGAGGACCACAGCACAAGCTCCCCAGGCTTCATGCTTTTTCCTGCTCTGGAGCACGTAAAGCAGAACCTGGAGCAATAGTGGTCAGTGTATTACCTTCAGGACTGGTGCCTGGCAGTGACAGCCATCCATTGTCTCCATTGTCTCCTACATTTGCACCCCTGACTAGAAGTAATACAGTTCTCATTTAGTTTTTTACTCTGGTCGGTCGGTATCAGATTGCTCATGAAATGTGCAGTGCATTAATGTGCTAAACCAGATCACCATCATGTGCTTAATTATTATACATATGTTACATTATACTGCATTCCCAGGTTCCCAGGATTATGATATATTCACCACAGTGATAAAATTGCAGTTATCAATCAGGTATATTCAAATAGAAAGTATGGTGGTCGCTCACACCAGCTTAATGATATTGCCCAGGTGCTTGTAAAGGGTGGGGTTTACACTGAACCATACAAAAAAGGGATATTCCCTCCAGCACACTGCAGCAATATTAGCAAAAATACTTGAATCCTACATGATAATAGAAATTCAGAGGTATTAGTTGCATACATTTGCAAATATATGATTAAGCGCCGGGTCAGAGTCAAGGCTCCTCTATACCGGCGTCCCTAACATTAAGGGGTTCATATCTGAGGCACAGGGCACCCCAAAAGAATCCAACCAAGGACCATTCCCAGGGCATCAGAGGAAATATGGAAGAAAGATTATAGTGAAGTGTAAAGTATAGATGTGTCAAGATAATCAATAAGTGTTAATATAATAATAAATAATTAAAATTACATAAATAATAAACAATCAAATAGAAAGGTGATGAAAAAGTATCTATGTGAATTAAGTGGTGATGCCCTGAAAAAGGCCCAACCAGAGCAACTCCGGGGGCTCCACGCCCAAACGCTCACCCCAAAATAATTATTGCTACCAAATATTAGCACCCACTCTGGGTCATATAATTACAATTATTGTACTGCATAATAACAGCACATGTATAAGCCAAGAGCTGACTCACCTAGGAGGTACCCCAAAAACCTCCAAATGGCACTATATGGACCAGCACATCCTCCCAATGCTGGCTCAGACTCCCATGCAGGAACTCGATCATAAAAATACTTACTGTCTGACCATCGTGGTAGCACTGCCGAGGCACATTTATTGTCTGACTGCCATGTCAGCATAGCTGCTTTAATCCCCCAATTCTAGGGCATACCCAATGTTATCTTAAAGGTCTATGTTTTCATTGTGTACGTGGATATGACCTGTGATTAGTCCCCTGTCTCCGATATTTAGGGGAATTGATATAAATGGTATACCATGTCTGTCTTTCACTTTCACCCTGTGTATTGTGATTATGTGATGATATATTCTATTTGTGTCTGTATCCAATGCACACTATATTAAACACTCTGTGAATTACTGCAGTGTATAATTACATATGAGAGAGTGTGCCCGGTGTAGCGATACACGTTCATTATTAGGAACACATAATTCATTGCCCTCGCTTTTTAGTGGACATCACTTATAATATCTGGCAACAGTTGATGCTGCTTATTTATTGTTAGTCCCTTGCCCTCGATATTTAGGGGAACTGATATAAATGGTATACCACGCTTTTCTTTCACTGTCGCCCTCTGTATTGTGATTATGTGATGATGTACTCTACTTGTGTCTAATGCACACTGCATTGACACTCTGTGAATACTGTAGTGTATAACCACATATGTGAGAGTGAGCTTAGTGATAGTGAATGATACACTCTCGTTATTGTATACACATAATTTATTGTCCTCGTTTCTTTAGTGGACACCACTCATAATACCTGGCAACAGTTGATGCTGCTTATTTATTGTTCAAGGGGACACAGATTAGCATCATTCCCATTGGAATATATGGGATTTACAAATGAATGTACATCTATGAGAATTGTATAAGGAATACCATCTGCATGCAATATGAATAATTCCAGGTACTAACAGATTAATATTATTAACCTCTGCAGCAGATCATGTGTCTGATTTGAAAATGTTATATGAATATGGTAGACATACGTTAGTATGCAATATAACCCACCTTCTTAATAATCAAAGCATGCTTGTGCAATACTTTGTTTACATTTCATGGTAATTATCCAATCAAAGTGGACTTCTCATACGGAGTTAGTCCTACATTATGCCTTTGGCTATGCTGCACCAGGGCATACAGTCTCTTGTGTAAATAAAGTCCTACTACCATACCATACTGAATATGCCCAATCTCGTCTGATCTTGGAAGCTATACAGTATTGGGCCTGATCAGTACTTGGATGGGAGACCACCAGGGAATACTGGGTGTTGTAGGTAATATTTAAGAGACGAACTGGGACACAGTGCATGATAGCAAGGGTATACAGGATTATAATTGATTTGATTCATGTTTATTTTAGGGTCACCACGGGTATTAATTTCCTGCATACTTAATATATGGTATGAACAAGAAATGTAAAACTTACAGAGGATTAATTACCCGGTAATAGTTTTAACATTTATTTCGCCACATCCACTTATTTGGTTAAAATGAGGAGATATGCAGTCTTCTAACAATCGCTAATAAAAGTTAAATTTTAATAATTTTGATTTAAGAGTGCCCCAACAACTAGCCCCTCTTGGCTTCTTGCTTTCTGTACATCCTTTAGGAGTAGGTAAGCAGGTCGGCGCTGCAGGCAGCAGGGCTCAGCAGAGGTAGGCGGGTCATGACGATGCGATCAGGTCATCATAGCTCCGCCCCCACTAAGCAATATCCACAATTACTGGCATTGTGAAGCAGGGAAGGAGCCATGATGATGCAAATTGCGTTATCGTCTGCCTGTGCCACTCACTTCACTGCTCAAGTGAGCGGCCGTGACTGGGTGGTCCCAGCCTCCGGGAAACTTGTCCACCTTCCTGGGCACATCCCGGCCCATCTGGGGGGGTAGGCAAGTATTTCCTGTGCTTTTGCAATCCCCCCCAATTCTGTGCTGTACAAGCGTCATCATGTAATATATTGTGTTAAAAGACCTGAAAAATTCTGAAACATTCAATCAAACAACTGCAGTTCCTGGCAGCCCTGGGACCTGATGGCTATATGGCCCTCTAATACAAGAAATCTGGCTCTCCATTACAAGAAATGTATGGGGTCCCTTGTACCTATGCTCCTGTTTTTTTTTTAACTCACTTCTTCATGGTGCTAAATTTGATAAGGTCACCACCATAGCTAAGACAGTAGTTGTTCCTAAACTGGATAGGGATGCTTTAGATATGGGTACAGTAGTTATTGCCGGATATCACTCATTAATGTGTTGAAGATGTGAAACATTTTGCTAAAGTCCTGGCAAACAGTCTAGGTGCAGTTATTCCTTCCCTACCTTAACCTGCTTAATTGGGATTTTTTTTCCCAACAGGCAAACTGCTGACAACACGAGGAGGATTATTAATTCAATTCATATAGCCCGTAGTTATTCCCTACCAATGCTGGTGGTGGACCTCGATGCTGAAAAAGCTTATAAAAGGGTGGTATGGCCCTTTATGGAACAGTGTCAAGAATCATTCTCACCCTCAGGATTGTGCTGCTCTGTCCTGGTGGGGGTTACAGAGGGTGTTGCCTGCGGTTCCTCAGTGTGTTGGTGGTCTCAGGGGTACGGAGCTCGAGCAGTGATCCCACTGGCTCCGGGCACTGAGCGCTGTGATGGCAGCTCCTGTCCAGTTAGGTGTGTCACTGGAGGGTCCTCAGTGTGCTGGTGGACTCAGGGGTCTCAGGGCCCCGGGGGCATTCCCGCCAGCCCTGGACACTGGGCATCGGCATGTTGATCCTGTTCAGCTGACCGCCATGGCTCAAATGGGTAACCAGATCAGAGGCCACCTGACAGCATCAGCCAATCCATGTGAGTCACAAGGTATAAAGCCTCCCTCCTGTCAGCATTAAGTGCCTGATCTTCATTGCTGATACATGCTCCTGACTTCAGCTCCCATTCTGGTAATGCTTGTCTCTGACAAATCCGGCTCCAGTGTATCTCTTTAAATCCGGTCCCAGTCCGGCTCCAGAGTATTTCTTCAAATCCAGTCTCAGTCCGGCTCCAGTGTATCTCTTTAAATCCGGCCCCAATCCAGCTCCAGTGTATTCCTTCAAATTCAGTCTCAGTCTGGCTCCAGAGTATTTCTCAACTCTGATCCATTCCAGCATTAGTATATGCTCCAGAGACTCTTCCATTCCATTATTAATATATGCTCCAAGTCTGTTCCATTCCAGCATCAGTATATGCTCCAAAGACTCTTCCATTCCATTATCAATATATGCTCAAAGTCTGTTCCATTCCAGCATTAGTATATGTGCCAAGTCTGATCCATACTCAAGTGTCTACCATAATCCGGTCTTGGTCCCTGTGCCATTACGTGACATTGCCATTCTGCTATATACCATCTAGGAGGAGTCTTATATCAGACCATCCTTATTGCAGACCTCCCTTTTAAGATCTCCTGATAGATCACACAGTTGTATCAGTCCCAGGAGACCAGGATAGGAACAGTGGTGTTGGCATATAGTTAAGAATCCAGGTGTTAGCATTGTCTGTTTGTGATTTCTGTTTTGTTTGCTTTTTCACCAGTAGGGGTCACCAGATCTTTCAGATATGTTCTGGTCCTGACCTGAGGTGCTGCGCTCTGGTGAATCTGTAATTATCACATGAGTCACACCTGTCTGCCAGCCTCATAGGCAGTCTGCAACCAGCAGTGAGTGCTGGTCATTGTTTGTCTGGTTGCCTTTATTTAATTTGGTCTGTGGTCCAGTTCAGTCTGTATTGTTCATTGGGATCTTCCTGCCTGCAATACCAAGGTATTACCCATATAAGCTCTGTGTCTCCAGCCTATGGAAGTGTATGGACTTTCTGCATATCTGAACCATTTATCTCCATCACAATCTTGAAACCTGTGTTTACTTACTGGTCTGCAGTCAATTATTCATGGTAGCTCTGTATTTCCAACACTGTTCCTGTGTACCCTGGTTATTCACTTTTTCAAATTCATCTGCATTACCCTGCCATCATTTCTAACCTTCAATAAATATTTTTGTTTAATATTTCATGTCCATGTGAATTTGCATTATTCCAGAGGGGTTTCCTTAACACCGGGATAAGATTCATCTCTGACTAAAGCAATAGTGCTGATGATTATATGAAGTTATGGGGTCCACTGAAAATGAAGTCCTTGTCTAAGGTTAGGCCCAGTGGCCAAGTGGGCTGATATGAATTTGGATGGTAGCAGCCTTGAGGGCTGATATGAACTTGGCAAGTTGCAGCCTTGAGGGCTGATATGAACTTGGCTGGTTGCAGCCTTGTGGGCTGATATGCAGCAGAGACTGCTGTGATGCTATTAGCAAAAAGTCCACACAGACGCTGAGATGCAGCAGAGACTGCTATGGTGTTACAAGCAGGTTGTCCACATGGACACTGAAGTGTGCCAAGAACCACTATGGATTTACAAGAATTTTTCCACATGGACACTGGTGTGCGGCAAAAACCGCTATTGTGTTATAGGTGATTTGTCCACGAGGACGCTGAAATACGGAAAAGACCGCTATGGTGTTACAAGCAGTTCATCCACAGAGATGTTGAAATGCAGCAGATATAGCTGAGATACACACTGGACTCGAAGGGCTGGAACAAACAGGAGTATGAATTCCCTCACAGAAAACTGGAAGCTACGTACTGAACGCTATAGCCGACACCACAGCAGAGAACCAGCAGGAGTAAATAGGAGAAGAATCCAATAGGAGTGAGGTGGAGGTGACAGAGCAGTCAGGTGGTAGATCTCACGGAGAAGTGCCCCGGCGTCCTTGTCTCCTAGCAACAGACAGACAAGGACCGACTCTCGTACCACCAGAGAGCAGGTATTGGGTTCTCATCTGAGCAATCCAGAGTCCCTGGTTCTGACAGTTAGATCAGGCCTAATGACCTCAGAAGATAATTCAGCTACCGCTGCTCTGCAGACATTGTCGTCACATTTTGAAAATCAAGAGTCAACACAGCACCTTGTGATCCAATATCTACAGGAACTATCATCTCAACTGGACACTATTCAAACTAACCTGGGATCCACAGTATCAACGTCCATTGTTTCTTCCTTGGTGCCAACAGTTACTTCTCCACCAGTCACTGCCCCTAAGACTCTGCTGCAACTCCCCACTCTACTCTGTAGAGGAATTTCCTACACAAAGATCTCAAATTGCTTATATCATATCTCTTCTCTCCGATTCAACTTTGGAATGGGTTTCACCTTTATGGGAATGTGCGGACCCAATTGTATCCAATTATACAGATTTCATAGCAACTTTTAAAATACTTTTTGATGAACTTGACCAATCCTTGGCTGCCTCCATGTATATCTTACAAATTCACCAGGGTTCTCATTCAGTCAGTGCCTATGTAGTTCAATTCCAGACCATCGCTGCAGAACTTGAATGAAATGATGAGGCCCTCAAGACAGCTTTTTGGAATGGCCTATTTGAAAGACTTAAAGATGAACTACAATAGCTGCTTGCAATCCTCCTGGGTCATTACATGAAATCATAACTCTATGTATCAAAATTTACCTACATCTATGAGAGAGCCATGTGTAAATTCAAGTGTGAACATTTAAAATCCTGTGCTTCTATTGCTCTTCAGTCTTCTTCTCCAGTGGAGGAACCCATGCAAGTTAACTGCTCACTCCTTTCAGCTGAAGAAGGTTCAAGGTGTCAGCGAGACTAATTGTGTTTTCATTGCACAGGTCCAAAGAATTTTATTGGATTATTGGATCATGTCCCATACATCCAGGAAACTCCAAACCCTGCCTTGTTCTGGGGAAATCAGGTTGGGGGTTTCTACTCAGCACTCCCTGAAGTCTAACTGCTTATTGAATGTGACACTGACCATGCCTCAAGGGTCTAGATCTTTGGATGCCTTGGTGGATACTGGATCGGCTGGGAACTTCATTGCCCCATCATTTTATAAAAAAACTTCCATTCCTCTAAAAATCCTCTCTAAGCTGCTCTTCATTACAGCTGAAGATGGAACTTGCTTCCAAGGAGGACTCATTACTCATACTACTACTACTTTGACTGTGCAGGTTAGAGCACTACATATTGAAAAAAATAAATTTCTTGTGATTCCCAAAGTTACACATCAGTTGGTTATGGGTCTTCCATGGCTTCAGCTTCATAATCCTCAGTTTGATTGGTCTACGTCTCAACTGAAGTCTTGGGATGAATCCTGTTTCCAGTCCTGTTTGTTCCATGTCATTCCAGTGCGATCAACCTAGTCTGGTGGGTCTGTAGTACTTCCTGAAGTGTATAAGGAACTCCTTGATGTTTTTAGTGAACATGCTGCTGATACTCTGCCACCTCACAGAGAATGGGATTTTGCTATTGTACTGGTTCAAGGGAAATCTCCACTTAGCGTTCGAACATATCCATTATCAGTGCCAGAGGCTGCTGCCATGACTGAATACATTCAGGAAAATTTACAAAAAGAGTTTATTCAACCTTCTTCATCACTTGCTGGAGCCAGGTTTTTCTTTGTAAAAAAGAAATACGGGGGCCTCCATCCCTGTATAGACTACCAAGGTCTCAATGACTTAACCATCAAAAATCGGTATCTTCTGCTTCTCATTACTGAACTTTTTGACAGAGTGAAAGGAGCTAATGTTTTTACCAAGCTTGACTTGAGAGGAGCCTATAACTTGATCAGAATAAAGGAAGGTGATGAGTGGAAGATGGCTTTTAACACCCGAGATGGTCATTATGATTATTTAGTTATGCCGTTTGGTCTATCCCCTGAAGTGTTTCAACACTTTGTAAATGACATTTTTTGAGACATCTTGTATATCTACATAGTAGTCTATTTAGATGACAGTCTTATATTCTCCTGAGATTTACAGTCCCATTTGCAGCATGTAAAGGAAGTCTTGCACACCAATCATCTCTACGGCAAATTATCCAAGTGCATGTTCACAGATTTTGAAGTACCCTTGGTTACATTATCTCTGGGAATAAGCTACAGATGGATCCTTAAAAATTAAGTGCCATCCGGGACCGGCCTCAGCCATCCACCTTGAAAGCAGTCCAGTGTTTCCTAGGATTCGCAAATTATTGCAGAAAATTTATAAAGAATTTCTGCAGTGTTGTAGCCCCAATTATATTCCTAACCAAGAACGCTGCCAACATGAATGCCATCAGAAATTCTGGGGCCCAGTACAGACAAAATAGGCAGCCCCCCTCCCTCTCGTGGGATGGAAGAGCAGATGTGTGAGGAGCTGTGGATAATGTGGGTGAAGCAATAGTGGGAGTGGGGAATCAACCAGTTAAAAAAAAAACAGGGCAGGGAAGGCTGGACTGTAATGAGGGGGCACAGGGAAGGCAAGGCTTGACCAAGGGGGATGCAGGGCAGGGAGGGCTAGACTAAGAGGTAGTGTAGGACAGGGGGTATAAGGATAGCTAGACATGGTGGGATAGGTTGCACAGGGCAGGGAAGGCTGGACTTTAATTGGGGGGACACATGGTAGGAAAGGCTGGACCTGGGCTGGGGGCATAGGGCTGGGAAGGCTGGACTGGGGGTGGACACAGAGGGCAGAGTCCATGTACTGGTGCAGGAGCAGAGCTAGATGTTTGTTATAGGGGATGTGCAGTATATATATATATATATATATATATATATATATATAAAATAAAGTACAATATATAAAACTACATTTATCTTTCCACCAGGTTACAAGCAAATAGCGCCTCTGCCCTCTCCGGTCCTCGGGAGGCTTGTTCTCTGCTTTCTATTTGTGGTTCCTTGCCACAGAGTGCAGCCTGTCTCCGGGCAGTCCCCCGAACTGCACTAACCTGATTACACCTATCCTCTGCTGAGGCTGCCGAGCAGGGGTGGGTTCGCGGTCAGAGACAGCCAGCAGTGATCTGAGCGCCGCAGCTGCTGAAAACAGCACCAGCGGCAATACGACTATGGTGTCAGTTGTGAGCCAATCACAGCTCGGGGACCAGCAGTCAATCAGGATTGGCTGCTGTTCTGTGAGCTCTGATTGGCTGGCGGCTGGCACCATATTCATAATGTAATGCCGCAGGCGAGCGCTGCATCTCCATGTCATGAATGCAATGACAGTGCACCAGCGTCCAAAGCTGGCAGATCTGTACAGCTGCCACTCAGGGTCCCCCTCTCTGCCCAGGCCCGGGATTACAGTCCCGACAGTCCCCCCTGATGGCGGCCCTGGGTGCCAATCCCTCACACTGGTCTCCTGAAGCCATCTCTGTGTTTCATGAATTAAAACAGACCTTCACTTCGGCTCCAATTCTCAGACAACCTGACTTGGAGAAACCCTTCTTCTTGGAAGCAAATGCCTGATCTGTGGGTGTGCGGGCTGTTTTATCCCAGATCAAGGAGGATGACAAACTTCATCCCTGTCAGTTTTTCTCTCAAAGATTCTCTTCTGCCAAAAAAAAATAATTATGCAATTGGTGACCAAGAACTGTTAGCTATTCAATTAGCTCTCGAAGAATGGCGATATCTTTTAGAAGGGGCTAAACATCCTGTAACTAGTTTTTCCGATCATAAGAATCTGCTCTATTTAAAATCCGCACAATGCCTTAACCATTGGCAATCTCGTTGGGCATTATTTTTCTCAAAATTCAATTACAAAATTAAATTTTACCCTCGGAATCAGAAAGCAGAAGCTCTATCCCGCGCATGGTCTACTGAGGAAGTGGTTACCCATCAAGAATCTCACCCTAATCTTAATCCTCTCTCTTTCGCTAATACTTAGTTAGCTCCTGTACCACCAACTGGTAAGATGTTCGTACATCAGAAACTTCATCAAAGATTGTTAACCTGGGCTCAAGCATCCATGTTTGCTGGACATGCCGGAATTTGAAAAACCCTTGAGTTAATTTTTGTTGATATTGGTGACCTTCCATGAAAAAAGATGTTCAAGACTTCATTTCTTCTTGTACTAAATGTGCCCAGCCTTGTCCATTCCAAAGCAACCATGGACCCATTTGTCGATGGACTTTATCACCGATTTAAAAAGTTGAGATTGAAGGCTTTTGAGTTGGCACTTCACTTCAACAAGGATGCTGCCTTCCGCACCTTGTGAGGATTTATTCCAAAATATTCTAGATACTAGTTAATACATTGGAAATAGGTGTGGAAATTGGCGCTACCTGTTGAGTCACTAGGGTGCAAGGTATTCAGTAAATAAAAATACTTATCTGTAAATGTTTAAAGTTTGGCTGTATTTTTCTTGCATGTCCGTCAGGTTGAGATTTTCCTCATATGAGCATGAAAAATTAAATAAAGAACAATGTGTAGTATTGCCCAGAGCTATCAATATATGTGGTTACAATCTAAGAAGGGCATACCCAGACACACTGGACAGAGATGGGTTAGCTCCTGAACAGGTACAGTATCTCTTTCTTTCAATCAGTATGGTATATAAAACCTCCTACAGATGACACTGGAGGGGTGTACCCAGACTCACTTAGTAAAGGATGGGATGACTCCTTAAAAGGTAGCTTTATATTCCCTTCTTTTTTTCTGCAGAGTAAGAAAAGGGTGGGTGCTTCCCCTTATTACACACATTACAGCAAATTAAGTCGTTATACCTTTAAAAGGTATCTTTTTCTCCAGATAAACACATAGACAAAAATGGATGCTTTTTTGTAAAGCTCACCTCACTCACTTTGAGTAGATGTAGATAAAACCTATCATGGTATCTTTAATCAGGGTTAATAACTGCGTACCATTACTCACACAATCTTTGGTGTATTAATATGCATAAGGGTATCTTTTCTTTCAAATGGTCTTCTCGATCATACAAAAAGATTCCCATAGTGAAATTAGCATTACATTTTAATTATATTTCATAATGCTGCTGTTTAAGACAAAAAATGCAAAAAATATACATAAAAATTTTTATTATAGGGGGGCACCAAGACTGATATAGGCATCACTTTATCATAATCTATCAGCATCTGTATTAACCAATGTTTTTAAGTCTGCTCCCTTCCAAATTAGAAATGGCACACACAAGGGCTGTCCCTGTTCTCCCTTACTATTTGTGTTACTCATAGAACCCCTTGTGACTCACATACATCTCAATAAAGATATTTCTGGTGTTACTGTGGGACCCCTGGAACATAAAACAGCTCTATATGCTGATGATATTGTAACTAACAATTTCTAATACCATATCAACCTATTGGAGGAAATACATTTGAACTATAAGCTCGTGGATAAATTTAGCTTTTTTCCCTGAGACCTGCAGCTTTTAAAAACAAATGATAATTTCTTAAATATTTAGAAACATATTTAACCAAATCTTATTACCAAATGTATAATGCCAACTTTCCTTGGCTACAAGGATTTGCATCTATTCATTATAATTAACAGCTTGGAACAAATTGATAATATCTTGATTTGGTAATGATTATCTTAACACAGATTCTAGTAAGTTTATCCCTATCCCTGCTCTATTCTATTCTAAAATCTGTTTTGACGGCAATTTTTAAGTGGTTTTGGTCGCAAAACCTCTACCAATCTACCAGGGTTTAGAACCCGCCGCTTAGTAAATTTTGCCCAAGCTCTCTTGGACTCTATTTGGCTAACAAAAGACAGAGAGCTAAGGTCAGAGTATTAGAGAGGAACCATGATGTTATCAGCATTATAGTTCAGTTTTTGATAAACTACTACTATACCCCACATCTCAGTGTTTTATGTCAATCTTCTCATCTTGTTGTGTGGACTATGGTGTAAACAGGTGTTTTGCATTTCATTCTCCATATAGTCTGGCTGTCTCCTCATAACAAAAATTAGAAGCTAAACAATTCCCCACAGTCATTTCTCACTTTCTATATGGGATCTTTGGGCCTGATTCAGAGCCGTTCGTTAACAGCAGTACGCTCGTTGCGTTCCGATGTTGAGTAACCGCGCATGCGTCGGTGTAACACTGCGCATGTGCGTACGGCAGATTGTGAGCTTTTTTTGTCTCGTTCGTCAAATAGCGTACAGGAAGTGACATGTCAAATGTGATTGGCAGAACAGGGCGTTTTTGGGCGTTGACGGGGTTGGAGATGGAAAAACGCAGGCGTGGCGAGGCGTTTTTGGGGCGTACATACATTATCAGATGCGAACGTCAAATGTGTTCGTACCAACTCATACGTCACTGGATGATCCTCTTTCCCTTCAAAATGCTCGCACAGCTTAGGGTCTGGATTACTCAACCACATTGGCGATGGCCTTCTCCTCCGTCCCGGCACTCCACGATGTTGCATCGATTAATCACGGCTTGTCAGAAAAACAATTAGTGTTGGATTGAAAACCGGCTTGGTATGTGTTTTGAAATCAGTTTTTTGGGTTAGCACAAAACCGTACGCAGGTGGAAATCATAGCTGCTAATGTCAGGATTACACAATCAATTTGCGTACATTTGTGGGGGTTTATTTTGGGGTTAATTTTTTCTTTTTGGCCTATTGTAACAATAATGTCATCATGTTTGTGTTTTTTTGGCCATTTTGCTTTTGCCTGGTGACTTTGCATCCTTATGTAAATTTTCAAACGTTCCTTAAAGAGCCCTTTTTTTTTCTCATGTAAAATGTTGTTGTTGCGCTTTTTTGCCTTGTGGGCCAGGATTAAATGTAAACCATTTTTACAATAATGTCAGAATACAAAGTCGTACCTTTTTTGCAAATTTATTGCTATAAAAAAACAATTTCATGCACATATTTTACACAAACATTTTTTGCAGTGTTCATTCCAAAAATTTTAATAATTGTGCAAACATAAAAGTTTTTGGAAACGTAAAGCTAAAAATTAAAAACAATTCACAAGAAAGGAGAGGGAAGTTTTGGCCAGAAAGGAATATGGGGCAAGCACAGAAGGAGTGTGGGAAGAGTAGCCAGTGCTGTCAACGTTTTTTCCCCCGTTTGGCTGGGGGAGGGAGGGCGCCAGACCGGGTCCGGGATGTCATCCGGCTGGCCTGTCCAGAGGCAGATGTTGGGGCCTCTGGACTAGGCACAGGGCTAGGCACATTTGGAGGATTGGCTGATGTTGTGCCAGAGGTGGAGGATCCTGATGTTCCGGCAGGAAGGGAGGTCGGCTCCACCATGTGCTGGCGAACGAGCTGCTCCAGGGCATTGGCGATGCGGATGTTGGCCCTGGTATTTTCCGCCAGGGCCTGACCAATGGTCACGTTGGCCGCAGCATTTTGCTCCAGGGCCTCAGCCACCCGTACCAGACTGGCATCCATCCTCTGCAGAATCTCCGTATGGAAATCCGATTTAAAATTGAGTTCTGTGAGGAGGGACACTGCCTGCGAGAGGGATTGCCATGGACTGGCTTCTGCAGGGTCCTCAGCCGGATGTACTGGTTCCTCCCCCGCAGAGCCAACAGAAATTCTGCGGCCAAGGCTCCCCTCTGGAGCAGACTCATCCGCCTGTGTCTCTGTTGGAAAAATGAGAAAAGAGTCACATTAGAATCTACATATTGGCACAATAACATTTCAGAGTTGGTGACATCACAATATTTACCTTGGACAACATGAGGAGCCGCAAAGTCAGGCATGTCCGTATCCATGTTGGACACACCAAACACCTCCACAGCCTGCACACACCCCTGTGCCAGCTCTTCTAAATCATTCAACTCCAATGACACAGGGGTGGGACCCCCACCTGTCCCCCTTGCATGCCTAGCCCTGTCCGCCAGTTTTTGCTTCAGGCGATATTTGAAGTCGGCCCATCTGTGGGTGAAATTGGAACCATTATCCTTTTGTTTTAAATGGGTTTTGGTTTTAGGGGGGGTCAAGTGTTTACTTACCACCGTTTGACATCCCGGGCTAGACGGACACAATCACCCACCCTATTGACAGCAACGACTACCTCCTCCCACATTCTCCACTTCTGGCTTGCACTCATATTCCTGTATGCCTGTGGCAGGATGTCCACACACTTCTGAACCAAAACCTCCATCTCCTTTCTTGTGAATTGTGGCTGCCTTTTCTTTTTGCCAGCTTTGGCTGGAATACTGGGCCCAGCAGCCTCTTCCATGTCATCCTCCTCACCTATTTGTTTAAATGTTGAGAATTGTAAACTTCACAACTTGCACTATATTATGTTTCAAATTAATCATTGTTTCCAAATGCCTGAAATACTTACCGCCAGACTGTTGCCCATTGTTTCCCTGGTCTGTAGCCATGTCTTAGCTCAAAACAAGAAATACACCAGAATTTTTGGTTTGGCTCGTGATGTATTTATACATGCGTCCTTATTTTTCGGCCGCATCATTGATTGTGCGTTCCTATGATCCCTCCTTAATTTGTGCTGGAAACTAAACACTATTTATGGCTTGGGGCGTCTCGAGTCGAGGTGGCGTTTGTTGATTGTTGGAGGTTACGTTGGTCGGAGTTGATTGTTGGCGGGTTTTGGAGTTGGCGTTGGTGGGAGTAGTTTTTGTTTGCTACATTTTTTTTTTTTTTTACCGTTCGCATTTTTTCTGGTGGTTTTGTTTTTGGCGTTTCTTTATTTGGTACGTTTTTGGTAGTCTAACTTTTGTTCAATTTGTGTCTCCTTCTTTTCCTGAAATTTTTAACGTTATTTTTTCGTAATTTCATCTTTGTTAGGTTTTTTTTGGCTCTGCCCCAAAGACCTTTTGATCCGGAAACTTATATATTATCTATTGGTAAAGTTCATTTTTTCACTTGGTTAGTAAATGTTCATGTTTGTATTTACGCAACTTTTTTGGACCTTACACTTGTAACCTTTGTTTTTCTTAGTCAGAAATGTTTCTAAAATGTTGTGTTTTTCTAGCTGCGTATTTTTGAACTTGTATTTGCGAACTAATTAGCGCATTTTTATCTGTTTCTATTGTGACTGGTATTTGCAAACTAATTAGCGCACTTTTATCTGTTTCTATTGTGACTGGTATTTGCGAACTAATTAGCGCATTTTTATCTGTTTCTATTGTGACTGGTATTTGCGAACTAATTAGCGCATTTTTATCTGTTTCTATTGTGACTGGTATTTGCGAACTATTTAGCGCATTTTTATCTGTTTCTATTGTGACTGGTATTTGCGAACTAATTAGCGCATTTTTATCTGTTTCTATTGTGACTGGTATTTGCGAACTAATTAGCGCATTTTTATCTGTTTCTATTGTGACTGGTATTTGCGAACTAATTAGCGCATTTTTATCTGTTTCTATTGTGACTGGTATTTGCAAACTAATTAGCACATTTTTATCTGTTTCTATTGTGACTGGTATTTGCGAACTAATTAGCGCATTTTTATCTGTTTCTATTGTGACTGGTATTTGCAAACTAATTAGAGCATTTTTAACTGCTTATTCAGACCCGTTAAATTGTTTGTGTTTTCCCTTTAGCATTTGTTGATTACATTTGGCCCCAATTTGAGGTAGTCTGCGCAATGTCGTTTTGCTCTTTGGCCAAATGTGTGTTTCTCCCCTTTTATGTTTTGTCTTGCACCCAATTTTGAAACAGAAATGCCCAGCATAAATTGTTGTATTTTTATATTGTGATTCTTTACAGTTTGCACGTATCATGACAATACCCCGGCATGTAAGCATCAATGGATGGTATCATCAAGCTAAGTATAAATCTATTTATTTGGGGGCATTAAAAAGCCTTACATTCAAATCTTGCCATTTCAGGTTGATCTAGGTCGGATTGTTCTGGCCATGCTCCGGAAGCCGACCAACCTCAATCTCGTCCCAGGCGTAGGCATCATAGGCGTGCAAGGCCCCAGATATATAGAACACATGTCACCCTTTTTGGAATGCCCGATGATGAGGTTTTAAGATGCTACCGTCTTACTCCCAAAATCATCATAGACACTCTCTCATTAATAGAGAGTGATCTTGAGCGGCAAATTGACAGTCCTACAGCAATACCACCACTTACGCAATTTATGGCGGTGTTACATTTCTGTGCCTCAGGATCGTTTCAAACAACGGTGGGAATAGTGGTGGGCATCTCACAATCCTCCTTTTCCCGGATCCTGAGGGCAGTGATAGAGGCACTTTTCAAGCACCTCCATCATTTTATTCAAATGCCTTTGGATATGGGTGCCCTTAGTGTGGCCAAGGCCAATTTTTACCAAATAACTGGCTTCCCACACATCATAGGGGTTGTGGATGGTACTCACATACCACTTCAGCCTCCAGCATGGCTCGAGGCCATATTTCACAACCAGAAACACTATCACTCCCTGAATGTAATGGTGGTATGTGATGCCTCCCTCCAGATCCTGTCCCTGAATGCAAAATTACCAGGAAGTGCACATGACTCATTCGTCATCCGGCAATCAGGGATATGGCACAAATTAACCAACCTACAAGCTGGTGATGCGTGGCTTCTGGGTAAGTGTAGACCTTTAGTACATAACAATGTTAAGCTTGATACACAGTGATCCTGATGTTGTCACTTCTTTTTCACAGGAGACAGTGGCTACCCTTGCACGCCCTGGCTGCTCACTCCTTATTTGGCTCCCACACCAGGGTCACAAAGTAATTTTAATGCCGCACTTACAGCCACCAGGCAAGTGGTGGAGCACTGTATCGGCCTTTTAAAAGGCCGATTCAGATGCCTCCACCGCTCTGGTGGCAAGCTCATGTATTTGCCGGATATGGTTTCGAAAATTGTGATCCTGTGTGGGATATTTCACAACATCGCCATACGGAGTGGTGTCCCAATGCAGCCAGAGGATGCCTTACCTGAGGATGGCCCCCCCGAGGTTGGTCGGAGGTCAGTATGTGGGGGAACCATACGCGATGATGTGGTGGCCAGATATTTTAGGTAATTATTGTCAAAACAACAGTGTTTAGACCCAATGTGGTACGGTTTGTTTGAGAACATCTAATTATTATTTTTTTTTTTCTCCATCTTCTGTTTGTTTTCATAATCTTTGGGACTCCAACGATGACTACTTCCTGCTACCCTTAAAAAACCTTCATGTGGAAACTTTGGGAATATATTATGGAACCCATATTGCAACGCCACATTTGTGGAATCATGTTGGCATGGTCCTTCGTCAACCAGTTCTTGATTTTTTGTGTGATTTTTTAAAATTTTTTGTATGTGTTGTATTTATGATTATCACTGTGTGTTTTGTTTGTGAGTGACCACTTTGTTATTTTAGTTATGTTGTGAATAAATGTCTGGAGAGTGTAATTTTGTTCCTTTTTTTGCCCATTACAAGCAAGTGTAACCAGGTTCACACATGTTACATTTGCCTAAGGGGTAATCCAGTAATGACGCAAGTTGAGCTAAAATGTAAGATGTTTTCTGGGCCCAAACCAACACCCAAAGGAATCCTGTACAATCAGTTGGCTTCGTAATATCGGCCTAAGCAGCTTGCCCCCCAAATAGGAACATGTAAAATGTAGTAATATATAATTTTGACAACACCAAAAAAGGGAAATCAGATTGTTACTGTTAGGTGTTTCTTGTGCCTGTTTTCCTAAAAAATACAACACACAATCTTAGTGACAATAATTGCAAATCCTTGCTGGAAGAGTCTACTTATGTCAGTGTAAACAATCTCTGATTTTGAAACAAGGAATGAGACAGAACGTTAAGTATAAAATATTAATTTATTTATATTTTGACAAAAAAAAAAACTAAAACTGGTTCCTAAGGAGGACCGACATATGGTCAAGGACCACCAGCAGCCCGATGACGTGTTCCCGCATACGGCCCACACAGCCGGCTAATTCAGCCATACACCTCTGTTCCTCTGTGGGTTAGAAAAGTGTGGGGATTAATACATCATTAATGAAACCACATTAAAAAACAAGCCAAACCAAGCTAACCAAAAATGAAAATATTGTGGCCCAAAGCAGAATTACACCGAAAAAACCAAGCCCCCCAATATGGTCTAACCAAAAATTACAAGTCCAAAAATCAGATTCAGACAGGTGTGATATGTGTATGGTGAAATCAGCAGTAACAGGTAAAGACAACCCGAAAACTCCCAAAAAGTCAACAAAAAAACACAAAAAAAGGGAACGACACATGATTACATCCAAACAGTTTGTGGCGAAAAAAAAACAAACAAAAAAACATACCGTTCAAAATAACGGCCGCTCCTGAAGCCACTCCCTCATCCTCCTCGGAGGTGCCTCCATTCCCCAAAGATCTTGGCGGGGTGATTTGGGATTCCGGGGAGGGGGTAGTTAGAAGAGGGGTGGTTGGAGGAGAGGGGGAATTGGGATGGAGGGGAAGGAGCCCCGAAATATCCTCCACAGGGTCTGGGCAGGCTGGGGAGGAGGGGGAAATAGGGGAATTTGGGGTTGTGGAGGGTTGGCTTGGGGTTGAGGAGAGTGGGCGAAAGCGCCGTCTGGGATGGCGATGACGCCGTAGTCTTCGCTGTGCCCCTAAAAGATGTGAAACAAATTGTGGTTAGTTTCAACAAAAACCGAGTAAAACACTAATTTATGACAACACAAATCTGAAAACATGGCCATGCAGATATGAGTACAATGAATAAATAGGACATACATGAAAACATGGCCATGCAGATATGAGTTCAATGAATAAATAGGACATACATGAAAACATGCACACGCAGTTAGGGCCACAAAGATAAACATGAAAACCACAGTCCCAAAAACTTACTTTCAGCGATCTGCATGCAAAAGCATACCAGCAAGCGGGCGTCCGCCGTTGCAGGTCCGACCACCTGCGCTCCAGCTGGCCGATCTGGTGGCGTGAGCCGAAGGAACGCAGGCGGCCACGTACCTCCGCATATGCGGAACGCTTCTCGCGATTTGTGATGGGTGGAGGCTGGCTGGTGATCCGCCTATCCATCACCTCGGTTAACACCAGCAGCTCGTGCCTGGTGAATGCCGAGGCTCTCATGATGGCAATGGTGTATTTGTTAAAAATCATTTTTAAAAAAGACCCGAAAATAATTTTGATTGGCTAATGTATTTGGGTAATTAACAGGACCAATTCTATTGGTTAGTGTATGAGTCATGTGTTCGACAGGGCCAGAAATCTCTTGAGAGTTATGATAGGCTTGATGCAGTGACATGCGTAAGCAAATTTAAATAAAGAAATGAACCCCGGAAAATATGCGTGGTTAAAAACAAATAAAACAATTGTTTAATTGGCTCTAACATGTATTTTGACAAATAAAAGCGAATGTTTAAGCCGTACGTATTCTGTGGGTAAACACAAACACGGACAAGATTAAAGTTTATTGCATTGTGAAAAAAAAAACAAAAACCAATTAAGCTAATTGATATATTGATTGGCATGATATGATTGAGGGAGGTAAGCAGAATAAACGAGCAGTTAATCGAAATCTGACAGTCCCACTTCCGGTTTGTACTTGTGCGTGCGTTCCCTTCAAGCCATTTCGGGGATGTACGCTCGCTATTTGGCACGCTCGTTAGTTAGAGGAGGGGTCGGTAGAGTTTGGGGAGGATGTTTGGCTGCGTTCGAAAATACGAGCGAGTGCTTGAATTTACATATTTTTTTACGTACGCCGAACGTACGAACGGCCACTTGCGTCCGGGTCTGAATGAGGGCCCTTGTTTCCATGTGTATGATATCCTCTCTGCACACTCGCTCATGGTCACCTATGGAATGGCTCTGCTTTTTCACCTAAAACTTCATAAAACTTGGATTGGATGATTCATAATGTTTTCTTTAGAGATGTGCACGGATTTCTAGAGGTGTTTTGCAGGATGTATTTAAAGTATGTATTATCTCTCCTTCTAGCCAGAATTACAAGACTTATTATTGATAGTTAAAATAAAAGTTAAAAGAGCAATCATTTCAGTTTTTCAGATATGTTGTAAATGCAATGTATTTATTAAATATTTGAGCCAAATTGAAGAAACACATCTGAATGCGTGATTGCCATAATGTACATGATAAATCTATGAAGGAAAGTCTAAATGATGTGCAGGTTCAGAAATGTGAACAGGTGGTATTCAAAGCCCAGCGGTTTCATGATAACCAGGGAGAAACAGCATATACAGTACACAATAATGAGATAAAAAGTGATATAAACCAAATGGACCACTTTGAAACATCTGTGTAGAGATTAATAAAACACTAGCAATTGTGGAATCTATCTATCTATCTATCTATCTATCTATCTCATATCTATCTATCTATCTATCTATCTATCTATCTATCTATCTATCTATCTATCTTCTACATCACAGGTTCTCAAACTCGGTCCTCAGGCCCACAAACAGTGCATGTTTTCTATGTCTCCTCACAGAATCGCAAGTGAAATAATTAGCTCAACCTGTGGATCTTTTTAAATGTGTCAGTGAGTAATGAACACACCTGTGCTCCTGCTGGGTGACCTGGAAAACGTGACCTGTGTGGGGTCCTGAGGACCGAGTTTGAGAACCACTATTCTACATAATTATATTTCTCTCAAAATATTTTATAAATTCATAATACTCTTACAGATACCTTTAGTGACCACGCTATATATTACAAGCAGTTACTGTATCTCGGCTGCTCATAAATCGTTTATTAGGACAAATAATATTTGAAAGCAAATGCAAAAATTGACGAATTGACAAGTTCCCAAGGGATATTGCTCAGCTGCATTTGCTTACTGTGCTTTCTCACAAACTATGTACTATGTTAAAAACATAAACCATTAACCCTGTTATAGAAGTCCTAGTATGATATTACCTATCTACTCCAGAGATACTTATAATGCAATAACAAATCCCATTATTTGCTGACCATAAAGATATTAATGGCCTGCAAGGCTTGGCAAAATTATACCAAGCATCTGCAATGAAAAATGTAACTGCAAGATAACAATGACAGAAACTGCCCAAACCTTACATTACTAGACCAATATCATTGCTAATCCAGTATACTGTAGTAAACATCTACATTAAAATTTTTTAGCTTCCATAGCAAGTGAAATTCTTCCAGAAATGCATGATCCAGACATCAAGTAGATAACAAAACAATTGCCCTGATTCAGAGCCGCTCGCGAGCGCTGTGCGCTTGCAAGCAGCCCGATGTTGCTGCACTGCACATATGCCGCATCCAGTGTGCGCGAGCTCTGCTGAGCGACTGAAGCTCAGTCGCTACGGGGCTCGCAACAAGACGGGGGAGCTGTCGATGGTGAGTGTCAGCTCGCCCCGTGTTGTGGGTGGGTAGGGGGGGTCGCTGGACAAACGCAGGCGTTCCCTTAGGAACACCTGGCGTTTGTTGGGAGGTCTTACTGACATCACTACTAATGTCAGTTGTGGACTTCCTGCTCTATTAGAGCAGAAAGTCCACTTGGCCTTGCGGCAGCCTAGACAGAATCGGTATGGAATCCCGGCTGCCGCATAGCCGGCAGTTCGATTCCCGGCAGCAGCAGCCCGACAGATCAGCAAAGCCCGGCAGCGGAAGCCCGACAGCGCTGGAAATCCTGATTGTCCCTAAGGTAAGTATAAAGTAAAAACTAACCTAACCTAACCCCCTAATCCTCCTTAGGGGTGCCTAACCCTAACCTCCCCCAAGTGCCTAACCCTAATCCCCCTCTAAGTGCCTAACCCTAACCCTCCCTTTCCCCGCTGCCTAAACCTAAGTCCCCCGGGGGGGTGCCTAACCCTAACCTCCCCCTGGGGGTTCCTAACCCTAACCCCCCTTCCCCTAGCCCTCCCGGGGGGTGCCTAACCCTAAGTCCCCCTAAGTGCCCTAAACCTAACCCTCCCCCCGCGGCTGTCCGCTCGCGGCACCCGGCATCCCTTTGATCGGGATGCCGGGTGCCGGTTTCCCCCCGCGTCGGGTAAATGACAGGCGTCTAGATATAGATGCTGGTCATTTATCCCACGCCGGGATAAAGCAGCCGGGAAGCCGGCTGTCTGTATTAAGGCAGCCGGTTTCCCGACTGCATACCGCCTAGACCCTACGGTAGGGTCTCATCGCAAGGTCGATGGTCGCGATTATCGCGATGGTCTCCTGGCCGCTCGCACAAACTGTGGGTGGTCTCCCACAGCTTTGCGAGCGGCCGTAGAGCAAAAAAAAAAACGCCCACAATCCCCGCCAGCAGCCAGCAGTTGCGAGCGGGTCTGAATCAGGGCCAATGTGTGCAAAACAGTCACTATGATCCACATGCTTCAATTATGTATCATGTAACTTTATAATATACATTTTTGGACTCTTTGATTAAAAAAAAAAAACAATCCAATAAGGTTTTTTTCTTTATCGTTACTTATTGCACAAATAGAAAAGCTCCTATAACCATGGATTACTTATAAAATATTGCTGGAGCAGTTGCTTGTTTCTGGGCCGGTCTCTGTAGATCTGCATATGCGTGATCTGGCTTGACCGTAGGATAGCAATAGACCCGGGCTAACTTAAAATATTCTCATTAGTTTGGGCACTGGAGGAAAGCTACACATTAGATACACAATAAGGTATATCTCTAGTTTTCATTAGTATTTTTGTTTAGTTTCAAAATAATATTTAAATTGTATCCATGATATGCAGTTATAAAGTATTGAAAAAATTAAACACTCCACTCGAATCTTTTTTGTTTAAAAATTAGTATATTGATTGATTATATGGCATTATCTCTATATCTTATAAAATATTTCCTTTGACGTTAAATTATTGCAAAATTGTTATTTATTATATATTTTATGTGTACTTTTTAAAAAATATATGAGGATAAAATGTTCAGAATTAAATTCTAAAATTGCTACATCACTGTCACAGATATAGCTGTATTGATTTTTGTAAAATGCCATTGGATATATAAGGTGCTGAACATCACATTATGGACTAATCCATAATCCTTTTTGGAAGTTAACATATGGTGGAAGTCCTGTGAGAAAATCAACGGCTCATAGACTCAGGGCTTCTAATCTGGCACCTTTAAGGCACCATTAAGAAACCTAGAACATGCCACTTAGTTATCACTTTTGCCTTATGGCAAGGTATTCCATCGTGCTGGAAAAGGCATTGGTCGTTACCAAACTGTTCTTGGATGATTGGGAGAAGTTGCTCTTGAAGGATGTTTTGGTACCATTCTTTATTCTTTATTCTCAAAACTTTTGGCCGTGGCTGTACATCTATTTTTCTTGATTTATTTAAGTAAAATTACCACTGCGTATCTGCATTAAGAATGTGTACTTATACATTTTTATATATACATTTTCATGAATTGTTGACTTGTGTCTCCTTATGCATGGAGAGGCAGAAGCGGGGGAGGCAGGCGGAGAACAATAAGGATGTGTTCAAGTAATTGAGACACATATGAACTTATCCGCAGATATTGTTCACCTTTTAAATCATGGAACTTCTGCACCATATTAGTGCTCCCATAAGTTGCTATAACATTTGAGAACCTAAACAGAGCTGTATTAGATCATAGGCAAGATACTGTTTCCATGTCTCCCTTTACATCTTCATCTCAGCAAAAATGCCTTTTCTAAATAAAATAACGATGCATATGGATAAAATTAGCACACGCACACGCATGCACATGCATGTACACACACACCCATGCACACACATGTACACACACAAACGCATGTACATACACACTCACACCAAGTTTCAAGCTATATGCACTCCTCCTTTAAGTCCATCAATTGGGGTGCCTTGTATGTCCCAGCATAAATGACTGAAACCACAATAGCCCATTTCACAAACAAGGCACTCAACAGTCCACATGAAATATAACCACTTTACTCATTTTCACCTTTACAAATTTTAGTATAAAACAAATAACAGTTGATCCAAGGCATGCACTAAAATTAACAGGAAATAGCAGCCTATGAGAACCAATAGAGCTTACATCAATCTCCCCAGAGTTATGCAGATAAAGAAATGGTCTTAAAAAAATGGCGTTAATCCACTTTTACATATATCACCAGTGTTCAAAATGAACCCAAAAGAAAAAGTCACTTTGATGGCAATGTTTGCTTACTCTGTAGATTTGATTTAGCACATTTTTCTAGTATCTCTTTTTGTGGTTCGAAAAACTGTTTATTTGAAATGTTGAATACTCCTGTCTGTTTTCTTCCTGTACATTGAACTACTGTATGCCTTTTTTTTCTCTTTGGTGATCCTCCCACTGCCCCTTTTTCCTCTTCTCCATTGTACAGTATCCTTTTTAGTCCTTGTGGGGAGTCTATTCTCTGGAAAACTTCTTCCCTTCTCTGAGTGCGAGGTAATTGAATTTAATTTCTTACCCCTAAAAAAATCCCTCCTAAATGTAGATGTGGTGAGCCTAGTATCACGTATCTATTCACTGTAACTGGATAGTTTTTTATGAATCTCTGCTGTTGGGGCGCATGATTTGATATATTCCTTTTATAATTATTTTTAACTTGTTGCCAATTATCATTTTGTCTATCATATTGGTTGTTTGATCTTTCTCTATTGAAGTGATATCTGTTGTATTGATTACTTGATCTTTCTCTTTTAAAATTGCCATCACTTCTTAGTCTGGGTCTCCCATATTGACTTTCTTGTGGTCCTACAGTAGTTTCTGCCCAATTATATATTTTATTGTTTTCATAGTCCTTTTTGTCTCTAAGGAACTTCCTCTGTTTTCTTAGTATAATATAATTTTCAAGTGTATCTAACCTTTTCTGAACAATCTCAACTTCATTAATGAATGTCTAATTTGTGGCAAATTTTGACAGGCTAAACTCAAATTTGGTTAGATCTTCTTCGATCGTTTTCAGTTCCTTTTTTATTTATAAAACTAAGAAACTGACTAATTTTAAAGAACCTTCCTCTAATACTTTGTTCCAATTTGTCATAAATTCTTAATTGTTGCTACCAAATGTTGAATTTTTTAGTAATCTTAACCCTCTGGGTACTCTGCCTAATTCCAAATATTTTTTCAGGGTAACCACATCGTACCAGCTTTTTAGTTCTCGTGCTGATAATTTTTCCATGCCATTCAGCAAATTATAGAAGTCATTTTCATCATCTCTAGATATAGATCTACTTCATCATCTTTCAATATATTCTTACTATTTTATGTCCTTTTGGACCTGTCTGTAGAAGAGGCATCAAAGCAGCTAAAATAGGTTCTGGCGATATAAATATATATATATATATATATATATGATGTAGACGGCATCCCGCATGTGAGATGCCGACGGTCTATATACCGGTGACGAAAACCAGGCAGTAGTATCCCGACCGACATCTCAAAGGTAAGTATCTGCAGTTAGGGTAGGGTTAGGGTGCAGGGTTAGGGTTAGGCACTAGTGGGAGGGTTAGGGTTAAGGTGCCCACACACATAGCGATCTGCACACGATCCCACGATGTGTGCGATTTCCCCTGAACTCTCCCCCGGCAGCTCCCCAGCAGTCCTACACACGATTTGGAGTAAAAAGCATCCAATCTAACTTAAGATCTATCTTGCATCTTAACTTTTTTTCTTTGCATTGTGTCCCAGATTGTCATATCTGCCCTACTGCACGGCAGATCTGACAATGCGATGTGCGACCAGCGAGGACGCGCATCGCATCGTGATCGTGAGTGGGGACTCACGATTTACTCTCAATTTGGCCAGATTTTACACGATCTGTCGTTCCAATGTGTCGGAATTGGCCAGATTGGGTAAAATATCGCTATGTGTGTGGCCAGCTTTAGGTACCAGGGAGGGAGTGTTAGGTTTAGTGTGCGGGGAGGGGGAAGTTAGGCTTAGGCACTAGGGGGGAGGTTAGGTTTAGGAACTGGGAAGGTTTAGGGTAGGGGTTAGGGTTAGTGCTAGCATACTTCCCTATGGGTGTCGGGATTCTGACTGTCAGGATGCTGCTTAATTGATAATGAAGTAACCAGGGAATAGCCCACACCTGTCCACGAAATAGCTTTTGCGTTGATAGTCCCATTACTTTTGGCCCCTTAAAAAGTGGGAGGCACATATAGAAACCGTTGTAATTCCTACACCGTTCACCTGATTTGGATGTAATTACCCTCAAATGAAATCTGAAAGTCTGCAGTTAAAGCACATCTTGTTTGTTTCATTTCAAAGCCATTGTGGTGGTGAATAGAGGCCAAAATATGAAAATTCTGTCAATGTCCCAATATTTATGCACCTGACTGTATATATGGAAATGTGGGACCAGTGATACTTTAATACTTGTGAGGGCTCATAATAAAGAGCCATGAAATAACATCGAAAAGCTCCATTGATACTGTATCCCCCATAAGCCTACACATAAAGAAACACTCCATCACATTAATATCCATACAACTCCAATTCAGCAATAATACATTCCTCACAAGATCCCATTTCACATTAATATACCCTCCAACATCAGCCGCCAGATGTCATTAATACACCCTCCTCATTTCAGTACCTACATGTCATTAATACATCCCTTATATCAGCCTCCACATGGCATTACTATACCCTCTCACCATCAGCCCCTACATCTCATTAATACACACCTAACATCACCCCCCATATGGTATTTTACAACCTCAAATATAATTGCTGCACCTCAAATAAAGTAAAATAGTTAGGGGTGTATTCTTGCTTGTTCTGATGATCTGTATTAGAATTTTTGGGTGATAACAAGGGGACATTTTGGAAAACTGGGACATATGGCAATGCTAATGGCTTCTCTGGATGGGACTGGAAGTTATACCAAGTGAGAGAGGGGAAAAATAATGGGTAATTAAGGTCAATAAATAATGTAATTAACTTAAAATTGGAATATTATCGTTGTATTATACATTGAAGTTTTGTTTTACAGTTATGACTTTTGAATAAACACTATTATGCTTTATTCAAATGTTATGTACAGTAAAATAATAATCACGCTATTACATTTAGCCATGAAGATCAAAATGTTTATTTGGTATGAAATATAGATATTCTGTATATTTTTGCCTGAATGTTTTGCAGTTTTTTCAATGAATTTCCTGCAAGCAAACTAATCCTCAAAGCATTTGACAATGAAAGGTGCTTTTGTAAAGTTAGAAGAGTGCCGACTAAGAGTCTCTGGAAGCTCATTTCAAATAACTGCTGGCCTCATGAATAAGGAGAATTACTTATTTTCTTTCATTTACATTTGCATTAAACAGTGCAGCACAGTTCGGCACATTGCCCAGGAGAAGGGGATCCCCGTTCCTCTGGGATATCTTGCAGACACCACGTCTCCAATCAAACCTCATTATGACGCTAATTTGTTGCATGAAAAAATATCTTTGTGGCTGTTCTAATAGGTCCTTTACAAATATATCCTTTCCAAATGAAACTTAATATGTGGAGCTTCCAAGTTTTATAAATTCTTCATTTTTACCTAAAGTGAACCAATGTTTGCAATAAAAGGTCACTATACTACTGCTTGAAATGAATGAATAATTCACATTACCTACTTGAATGTGTCTAATTCATCAGTAATGTAATCTTATATCCAGTGTAAGATTTATTTTTATGTGGCTTTCTTTGTTTAGATTCCACTACACTGCCAATTTTGGAATGTTCTGTGCAATCTATTCTACACATACATACTTACATAGCTCATTGTGTTCTTATCCAAAAATAAAAATAAAGCTATTTTACAGGCTAACGTGGACTTGATAACATCATACCCAATATTTCTAAAGCAGATAAATAATTTATCAAACCTTAAATAAATACAATAGTTGAATAGCAAACAATAAATCGCATACATAAAGAAATATATATATGCTATATTCACTAAATTTAAAATTTTTAATGTGAAAGGAATGGCCAAATCACTTGCATCTCAGAGGATGTGCAAAAATCAGTTTTGTGAACCCCCCCCAAATTTTTTTTGAGCTCCTATTAATTGTGAACACAACCTGCTGACAATCAAATTGAATTGTTGATTGAAGCAGGGTATGCTGTACAAGATCATGCTGATTTTATCGGAGGCAGCAATTTATCCTCTAATATAATAATGATAAGTGCTGGCAAGACTGTATGTGACATATGCAAGCAGGAAGTTACAGATGGAGATATACAAATTGGCATAACAGGCAAAGTACTCAGACAGCATAAAGTAATAAAGCCAATATGATGATAACTAGTCATATGCAATTGTAATTATTATTTTTTTTCTTAATTTTATTTATTTTTTTGTCAGGAATAGCCTTTAGTTACCTACCAATGTCACTTTTAATTGTTAATGAATTGTAGTGAATGTATTATTTAATAATGTTTACATAGTTTTCAATGTCAATGAGGTATGTACCGTAAGTGATGAAAGAGAATGTGCAATTTGCTAAAAAAGCTAAACAATAAAAAAAAATATTTAAGAATTTTAATTTAATCTAGAAACAATGTAATATGCATGTAATATATGTATGTAATGAAATGTATGAAATGTAATGAAATTTATGTAATATATAATACCAATAGTGTCTACTGTACATTGTCATTAGCATTTTTTTAAAGTCTTTGTTTTCTAACTTCATGTACAAAGATAAAACAGAATCAATATTTATATATAAACATGTTTGCTTGGATCTCTACCGTAAGCGTGAGCACCAAAAAGGGATAACCATGAACCAACCATGAAAACAGCCTATGCAACTTTTTCTGTATAATAATGTCCCTTTCACTCTAAATTTTGTAAGCAATATAACTGCCTATGGAGAGCATGCAACATTCAGTGTAGTCTGCAATTAATTGTCAACATCTAAACAAGAAATTAGTCTAAACAACAGTTTATGTGCAACGGGTGGTACATCATTTGGCTGAGATACTTGGGTAAGACACCTTCAGAATTTATTTTCCCTGATATATATATATATATATATATATATATATATATATATATACTGTATATACCTTCCTTCCCTCTACTCCCCAATATCATCTGTAAGAGCAGGGACAAAAAAACTATTGTACTTGTAATCTTGATGAGGGAGGCCTTGGTTTGCACAGCTAAAGAGGAGGGAACCCTTTAGACTACCAATTCCTTAGGATCTTTTTCAGCAGAGGCTTAAAAACATACCAGGATCTGGCAAACTATGATCAATGGCTTGGATTTTGACATTGCAAAAACTTTATTGAATACATTAATAGCTCCTAGTTCCCAGTGCACACCTAAAACATACTATTGGATCTGGGAAGGTTTCCAAGAATGGTGGGATAATTCAGGTCACAAGTTTTTCACACTTTTTGGCCAAAGCTATAGTGCTGCCAACAGCTTTATGTCTAGTAACAATAAATGCTCTTGGACCTGTTATCAGCTTTTTGTCATCTTGGTTTCTGCAGGTCCTCATAAATATTGAAAGTTTCACTCTGCAACTTAAATGTTTATCAAAGATTCATTCTCCTAGCCCATCAAGTGGAGAAACTCCAAGGTTTTTAGGAAAATATATATATTCCTGGTCTGTTAGGCTGGATATCATGCAGATGAATTTAGCAGCTAAAAGTTGATCAGCTCTGAATCATAAAGCAGTATCTGGACCTCAGAATGTTATGGCTTACTCATTCTGGGCTTTGTCTACTGGGAGCTCTCCAGAGGTTCTTTGTAAGGTGTCAATGTGTCTTCCCTTTACACCTTTTATCAGGCATTACTTGATCACAATATTAGGCCCCATCTATCTTCAGTCATAAAGTTCTTCTGACTTCTCAATCAGATAAGATTAGATAATTGCTCCAATGCCCTCCTTGGGAATAAATCACACAGATACAAGAAATAGATGAAAGGCGGCACTCTCAAGACTTCTCTTCAAACACCAATGTTCATTTGTAATCCAACATATGTTTTGGGCAGATGATGGGTTTCTGCCCGAAACATTCCCTGACAATGGGCTTCTGCAGAAAACATATATAGTATATATATTTTTAAAGACATATTCATGTTCATTCTATGTTTACACCCTCTGTATCCCCTAATAATGTCCACTGTCGTGTTACACGTACCATAACTTTATTTGTCACATCCTATACATGGAACCAGTTTGACCCTCCCCATTAGTTATGATTTCATGTCCTTATTTTTTAGGTTCATGAGGACAGATAAAGTAGGGATATTATACACATAAATTTGTATAGCCTCTCCTCTGATAGCTGAATTGGAAATAACTCTCTTGGTGCCCAATGTGCAGGTAAAGAAAAATGTGAAATGTTTTGACATAAGGTTTAAATATTTTCTAGTATTTTCTAGCTTTGTTTTAGCTTTAAATAATGTTGTTAGCTAGATTCACACACCCTTATCTAACATAAATTTAAATCCTACTGATTGATGTACTGATTGCCTTCCCCACTGTGTCCTTGGTCCTACAGTACATCAGTAGATTTAAATTGTATAGAGCTCAATCTATTCTGGAATGTCTGTCTGGACTATATAATAATTTCTATTTTCTGCATGATTTCTCCATTGCTGTCTGGATTTATTTTGTCGCCATATTAAATCACAACTTTCCTCTGTGTACAGATTTGCTGTGTTTCTTGGTCAATAGTAATTGCACTGTGATGATCTATACTTACAACATTGTACTGATGGCAAGATGCATAACTGATCATTGTGAATAGTACATACATTAACATTATAGGCTGCATTATGAATAATGTCACAGCCTCTATATTTTATTTTACTTTTTTTATAATTACATTACTCTTAGTTTAAGTATTGTTGTCACTATATCTGTTGGCTATAAGGCCCAATTTCTTATATTTGTTTAATTTGGTTTTCAAGGAACATGTCATGTATAATAGTCATACTATACATCTTTCTATACATTTTGTAATAGTATAGCAAGGAAAATCTAGAAAATGATTCTGAAGTACTGCTGTCATTATTAGAGAAGAGACTATTACTTAGTATTATAATGAAATCTCAGTTGTGTAACTCAAGCTCCCTATGTCATCTTACAGCTTATTGCCCACAGATATTACATGAATCTCTGCTGCGAGGGACCAGTACCTGAGGCTAATCAAACATGCTAGTAGTAACTGCAATATGGCTGACAGGATAATGTCTTATGTCACTATGTTATACAGACCATGAAGACAAAAAAAAAGAGTTTTCCTATATACTAACCTGTGCAAAATAATTAAAGTCATAGAAACTGGGGAATGCTGACAAAGTTTGCCCTGGGCTTTCACATTGGTATCACAACACTATGTTATTAGGCAATTGATTTCAGAGGTCATGTGTATTACTCTTTTTTTGTTGACTGTTCATGAATGTGAATTGTTTAGGATAATAAAGTTTGTTGCTGTTGTTGTTACTCTTTCCTACACTGAAGCCTTGAAGTGATGTTTATATGGACGGGGACATCCAGTTTAAAAGCATGCAGCCTCATAAGTGCTATATACACCATGCAAGCAGTTAGTGGTTTGTTTCTTTCAATAAGAACTGCTAAACCTCAAAATTAATATATTCATATACAGCAATGTTCAATGCTATCCTTCCAATGCGCTGTGTTCAGTGCTATCCTGCCAATGCGCTGTGTTCAGTGCTATCCTGCCAATGCGCTGTGTTCAGTGCTATCCTGCCAATGCGCTGTGTTCAGTGCTATCCTGCCAATGCGCTGTGTTCAGTGCTATCCTGCCAATGCGCTGTGTTCAGTGCTATCCTGCCAATGCGCTGTGTTCAGTGCTATCCTGCCAATCCGCTGTGTTCAGTGCTATCCTGCCAATGCGCTGTGTTCAGTGCTATCCTGCCAATGCGCTGTGTTCAGTGCAATCCTGCCAATCCGCTGTGTTCAGTGCAATCCTGCCAATCCGCTGTGTTCAGTGCTATCCTGCCAATGCGCTGTGTTCAGTGCTATCCTGCCAATGCGCTGTGTTCAGTGCTATCCTGCCAATCCGCTGTGTTCAGTGCTATCCTGCCAATGCGCTGTGTTCAGTGCTATCCTGCCAATGCGCTGTGTTCAGTGCTATCCTGCCAATGCACTGTGTTCAGTGCTATCCTGCCAATGCGCTGTGTTCAGTGCTATCCTGCCAATGCGCTGTGTTCAGTGCTATCCTGCCAATGCGCTGTGTTCAGTGCTATCCTGCCAATGCGCTGTGTTCAGTGCTATCCTGCCAATGCGCTGTGTTCAGTGCTGTCCTGCCAATGCGCTGTGTTCAGTGCTGTCCTGCCAATGCGCTGTGTTCAGTGCTGTCCTGCCAATGCGCTGTGTTCAGTGCTATCCTGCCAATGCGCTGTGTTCAGTGCTATCCTGCCAATGCGCTGTGTTCAGTGCTATCCTGCCAATGCGCTGTGTTCAGTGCTATCCTGCCAATGCGCTGTGTTCAGTGCTATCCTGCCAATGCGCTGTGTTCAGTGCTATCCTGCCAATGCGCTGTGTTCAGTGCTATCCTGCCAATGCGCTGTGTTCAGTGCTATCCTGCCAATGCACTGTGTTCAGTGCTATCCTGCCAATCCGCTGTGTTCAGTGCTATCCTGCCAATGCGCTGTGTTCAGTGCTATCCTGCCAATGCGCTGTGTTCAGTGCTATCCTGCCAATGTGCTGTGTTCAGTGCTATCCTGCCAATGCGCTGTGTTCAGTGCTATCCTGCCAATGCGCTGTGTTCAGTGCTATCCTGCCAATGCGCTGTGTTCAGTGCTATCCTGCCAATGCGCTGTGTTCAGTGCTGTTCTGCCAACGCGCTGTGTTCAGTGCTGTCCTGCCAACGCGCTGTGTTCAGTGCTGTCCTGCCAACGCGCTGTGTTCAGTGCTGTCCTGCCAACGCGCTGTGTTCAGTGCTGTCCTGCCAATCCGCTGTGTTCAGTGCTGTCCTGCCAATGCGCTGTGTTCAGTGCTATCCTGCCAATGCGCTGTGTTCAGTGCTATCCTGCCAATGCGCTGTGTTCAGTGCTATCCTGCCAATGCGCTGTGTTCAGTGCTATCCTGCCAATGCGCTGTGTTCAGTGCTATCCTGCCAATGCGCTGTGTTCAGTGCTATCCTGCCAATGCGCTGTGTTCAGTGCTATCCTGCCAATGCGCTGTGTTCAGTGCTGTCCTGCCAATGCGCTGTGTTCAGTGCTGTCCTGCCAATGCGCTGTGTTCAGTGCTATCCTGCCAATGCGCTGTGTTCAGTGCTATCCTGCCAATGCGCTGTGTTCAGTGCTATCCTGCCAATGCGCTGTGTTCAGTGCTATCCTGCCAATGCGCTGTGTTCAGTGCTATCCTGCCAATGCGCTGTGTTCAGTGCTATCCTGCCAATGCGCTGTGTTCAGTGCTATCCTGCCAATGCGCTGTGTTCAGTGCTATCCTGCCAATGTGCTGTGTTCAGTGCTATCCTGCCAATGCGCTGTGTTCAGTGCTATCCTGCCAATGCGCTGTGTTCAGTGCTATCCTGCCAATGCGCTGTGTTCAGTGCTATCCTGCCAATGTGCTGTGTTCAGTGCTATCCTGCCAAAGCGCTGTGTTCAGTGCTATCCTGCCAATATCCTGCCAATGCGCTGTGTTCAGCGCTATCCTGCCAATGCGCTGTGTTCAGCGCTATCCTGCCAATGCGCTGTGTTCAGCGCTATCCTGCCAATCCGCTGTGTTCAGCGCTATCCTGCCAATGCGCTGTGTTCAGTGCTATCCTGCCAATGCGCTGTTTTCAGTGCTATCCTGCCAATGCGCTGTGTTCAGTGCTATCCTGCCAATGCGCTGTGTTCAGTGCTATCCTGCCAATGCGCTGTGTTCAGTGCTATCCTGCCAATGCGCTGTGTTCAGTGCTATCCTGCCAATCCGCTGTGTTCAGTGCTATCCTGCCAATCCGCTGTGTTCAGTGCTATCCTGCCAATGCGCTGTGTTCAGTGCTATCCTGCCAATGCGCTGTGTTCAGTGCTATCCTGCCAATGGGCTGTGTTCAGTGCTATCCTGCCAATGCGCTGTGTTCAGTGCTATCCTGCCAATGCGCTGTGTTCAGTGCTATCCTGCCAATGCGCTGTGTTCAGTGCTATCCTGCCAATGTGCTGTGTTCAGTGCTATCCTGCCAAAGCGCTGTGTTCAGTGCTATCCTGCCAATATCCTGCCAATGCGCTGTGTTCAGCGCTATCCTGCCAATGCGCTGTGTTCAGCGCTATCCTGCCAATGCGCTGTGTTCAGCGCTATCCTGCCAATCCGCTGTGTTCAGCGCTATCCTGCCAATGCGCTGTGTTCAGTGCTATCCTGCCAATGCGCTGTTTTCAGTGCTATCCTGCCAATGCGCTGTGTTCAGTGCTATCCTGCCAATGCGCTGTGTTCAGTGCTATCCTGCCAATGCGCTGTGTTCAGTGCTATCCTGCCAATGCGCTGTGTTCAGTGCTATCCTGCCAATCCGCTGTGTTCAGTGCTATCCTGCCAATCCGCTGTGTTCAGTGCTATCCTGCCAATGCGCTGTGTTCAGTGCTATCCTGCCAATGCGCTGTGTTCAGTGCTATCCTGCCAATGGGCTGTGTTCAGTGCTATCCTGCCAATGCGCTGTGTTCAGTGCTATCCTGCCAATGCGCTGTGTTCAGTGCTATCCTGCAAATGCGCTGTGTTCAGTGCTATCCTGCCAAAGCGCTGTGTTCAGTGCTATCCTGCCAATGCGCAGTGTTGAGTGCTATCCTGCCAATATCCTGCCAATGCGCTGTGTTCAGCGCTATCCTGCCAATGCGCTGTGTTCAGCGCTATCCTGCCAATGCGCTGTGTTCAGCGCTATCCTGCCAATGCGCTGTGTTCAGCGCTATCCTGCCAATGCGCTGTGTTCAGGGCTATCCTGCCAATGCGCTGTGTTCAGCGCTATCCTGCCAAAGCGCTGTGTTCAGTGCTATCCTGCCAATGCGCTGTGTTCAGCGCTATCCTGCCAATGCGCTGTGTTCAGCGCTATCCTGCCAACGCGCTGTGTTCAGCGCTTTCCTGCCAACGCGCTGTGTTCAGCGCTATCCTGCCAATGCGCTGTGTTCAGCGCTATCCTGCCAATGCGCTGTGTTCAGCGCTATCCTGCCAATGCGCTGTGTTCAGCGCTATCCTGCCAATGCGCTGTGTTCAGTGCTATCCTGCCAATGCGCTGTGTTCAGTGCTATCCTGCCAATGCGCTGTGTTCAATGCTATCCTGCCAATGCGCTGTGTTCAATGCTATCCTGCCAATGCGCTGTGTTCAATGCTGTCCAGCCAATGCGCTGTATTCAGTGCTATCCTGCCAATGCGCTGTATTCAGTGCTATCCTGCCAATGCACTGTGGTCAATGCTATCCTGCCAATGCGCTGTGTTCAGTGCTATCCTGCCAATCCGCTGTGTTCAGTGCTATCCTGCCAATGCGCTGTGTTCAGGGCTATCCTGCCAATGCGCTGTGTTCAGCGCTATCCTGCCAATGCGCTGTGTTCAGCGCTATCCTGCCAATGCGCTGTGTTCAGCGCTATCCTGCCAATGCGCTGTGTTCAGCGCTATCCTGCCAATGCGCTGTGTTCAATGCTATCCTGCCAATGCGCTGTGTTCAATGCTATCCTGCCAATGCGCTGTGTTCAGAGCTATCCTGCCAATGCGCTGTGTTCAATGCTATCCAGCCAATGCGCTGTGTTCAGAGCTATTCTGCCAATGCGCTGTGTTCAGTGCTATCCTGCCAATGCGCTGTGTTCAGTGCTATCCTGCCAATGCGCTGTGTTCAGTGCTATCCTGCCAATGCGCTGTGTTCAGTGCTATCCTGCCAATGCGCTGTATTCAGTGCTATCCTGCCAATGTGCTGTGGTCAATGCTATCCTGCCAATGCGCTGTGTTCAGAGCTATCCTGCCAATGCGCTGTGTTCAATGCTATCCAGCCAATGCGCTGTGTTCAGAGCTATTCTGCCAATGCGCTGTGTTCAGTGCTATCCTGCCAATGCGCTGTGTTCAGTGCTATCCTGCCAATGCGCTGTGTTCAGTGCTATCCTGCCAATGCGCTGTGTTCAGTGCTATCCTGCCAACGCGCTGTATTCAGTGCTATCCTGCCAATGTGCTGTGGTCAATGCTATCCTGCCAATGCGCTGTGTTCAGTGCTATCCTGCCAATCCGCTGTGTTCAGTGCTATCCTGCCAATGCGCTGTGTTCAGTGCTATCCTGCCAATGCGCTGTGTTCAGGGCTATCCTGCCAATGCGCTGTGTTCAGCGTTATCCTGCCAATGCGCTGTGTTCAGCGCTATCCTGCCAATGCGCTGTGTTCAGCGCTATCCTGCCAATGCGCTGTGTTCAGCGCTATCCTGCCAATCCGCTGTGTTCAGCGCTATCCTGCCAATGCGCTGTGTTCAGCGCTATCCTGCCAATGCGCTGTGTTCAGCGCTCTCCTGCCAATGCGCTGTGTTCAATGCTATCCTGCCAATGCGCTGTGTTCAATGCTATCCTGCCAATGCGCTGTGTTCAATGCTATCCTGCCAATGCGCTGTGTTCAGAGCTATCCTGCCAAGCGCTGTGTTCAGTGCTATCCTGCCAATGCGCTGTGTTCAGTGCTATCCTGCCAATGCGCTGTGTTCAGAGCTATCCTGCCAATGCGCTGTGTTCAGTGCTATCCTGCCAATGCGCTGTGTTCAGTGCTATCCAGCCAATGCGCTGTGTTCAGTGCTATCCTGCCAATGCGCTGTGTTCAGTGCTATACTGTCAAAGTTCATTTTTATATGATATTATATTCCTGCTATATTACAGATAGATGATGCCACCTCACACACATTTAGGGAAGCGCTATAATAGGATCTGTAAATTCCACTCAGTTTCTCTCAGATGTTGTGATATAATTTGCTCTTTGTGTGAATCCACCAAGTTATACATTTCTGCAGGGAAAATATGCCATCCTGGCACTCACACACTGCTTCCTCTAATACAGAAGAACCAACACCCTCATGTGACGACCTGATACAACCGGATGAACTGAGCATGATGGAAATATTTAGTTGCATATAAACACTTCACTCATTTCCGGTACATACTTCAGGTTAGTAAAACACAGCCTTTGAAATATATTAATGCCAATAATAACCATTATCATATTTAGACATCTGAGCAGATCTTGTTGACAAGCAACATTGCTGGTATTTAGGGTCTGATTCAGAGCCGGACGCTATTTGCGGTCGTTCGTTCAGAAAAAAGGGTGGCTATTCAAATGAACCGTTCGCTCTTTGCGATCTGTTCACGCCTCTATGTCTGAACGAGCGAACAAAACTTGCGGTCGTAATTTTGAAAAATACGCCCCCTGGCCGCTCGCATCATTCGTCATGTCCACTATTAATTAGATTAATCGAGTACATCGAACAGCGCATGAACTGCTCGCTATTCTTGTGGTTGGTTTTTCCTACCGCTATCTTGCGAGCAGTTCTGACTATAAAACAACCAAGTGACGTGGTCAATGACGCTGCTGTATTAATTATGCACACCCTTAAAACGCCCGTTTTGACCTTTAAGCACGCCTGTGTTCTGAATTCCACTCCCCGTTTTCAAGCACCTTCCCCTGTTACCACCCACATACGCCTCCTCCTGTCACTCAAAATAGCAGGCATTCGCTATTTAGCGAACAAACGATTTTCGGCCGCACTGACTGGTTCGCGCATGCGTATTACAATCCGTACGCATGCGCAAATGTGCGAACATCGCTCACAACGAACGAGCGGCCGCTTACGAGCGGCCTTAGACCACTGATACTGGACAGTGTAATAGAGTCATAGGTACAGTACTACCTAGTCTTATATACTGTACAGTACTAAATGAAAATAAGACAAATTGTAAACAGCATTTTATACAGTCCAGGTTTGGGTTTACATGTAGGCGCATAACTTGTGGTGTTTGCTGTAAACCTTGCTTTACCCACAGAACATTTGTGGTCTAGTTAGGTTACAGAGTAGAAAATAATGCCACTGCCCATAACAAAGCATACCCACCTTAGTTAAATACGCAACAGTTTTGCCAACTGAACTTTTTTATTTTATATTATTAAATGAATCAAAGTAGGATATTGAGTGTACATCCTATGGACAGATTAACAGTTTAAATAATAAACCATAGCTAGAGCATGTCCACAGAGAACCTGAGAGGGGCGTTGGTGATGATGTCGAGTTTCGTGTTTTTCTGCGCAGTTACACCCACCTAGCTGCGTGCCTGGGGGAGGGGGGCAAGAAGCAGCTGCATGGACCTGTAGTTGCTCTCTGCAAGTTGCACCTGTCCCATAGCTTTACTGTAGAAGCTACAAGTATAAACTTTACATTTATTTCAGTAAAAAAACGCAAATGGCAAATAAATAAATGCTGATAATAAAAGGCATTCCATTCCTTTTGATAGTAAAGGAATGTATTATAAATGCACATTGCTTTTTAATAATGCAATGGCAGGTGACGGAATTTCATCCAAGCTAATTAGCCTCTAAAACACTGTAAATATCTCAGAATTCCTTCAACAAGTCTCTGTAGTATACAAAGGAAACAATATATGTGTTCCATAAATCATTGTTACAGTGCTACTGGGATTTGCCTAGATGTGTGGAGGTTGATTGTCAGTAATAATCATATGCTTTTAAATGCAGCAGAGCCATTTAGTTGTATTGTATTTGCATCTTACCGATGATTACATGACATTTAGTGCACTTTTGGGGTTCTATGTGTTGTAAAATCATAAAATAAATTTAGTTATGGTCTATCGGATTAATAATAAAATATATGGTTTTCAATGTGTTATTCAATAAATATTTGCTTTAGAGTGTTGTGCCTGATTTTTTAATTTTCCTATTTTTCAAGTCTTTCAAATCCTGCATTTGCCCAGTCACATAGTATATTAATGTAACAGATGACAAACACAGTAGCATCAACTCACTAAACTAAATATTGTAAATATGCTTTTAGAAATGATTATACAAAAATATTAATATCAGTCTGACAATATTATTTTAAATAGTTTGTAGACTTGATCATATCTATTTCTTGAACACCAATTATCAAGAAGCAAGCAGAATGTATTTGTAATGGGTACAAAACACTTCCAAGAGTGCCTCTACTTAGAAGGAAAATGGAAAGAATATTATATTTTAAACTCTCATCTATATTCTGTACGATAATATACAACTTTTAATGGATTAATTAAAAGATTTCAGTTAATGATTTAACAAATACAAAACTACTGGCCCAATTTTCTGAATTAGTTTACAAAATGCAAAGTGAGAGGGAGAGATGGACAAAGTTGAAGTAGAATTTTGTGTTCCATTTTGCTGCGCAGATTCCACAGAATTGAACGACTGTAAATAGAGGTTACAGTGGCTGTGCCAAATCATTGACTACTTTTGAAAAAGCATTTCAGGGAGATTGTGAAAACAACACCTATAAGTGCAGCGGTAAAGTGGGCGTGTCCTGCTACATCTGAGAGGCGTGTCATAACACTGACTTACATCCAAATGTAAATGAGCCCCAAAGCAGTTAGTAAGATCTACTTGTTGCCGAAAACATACTGATACTTTTCAGAAAATGCATGTAGCCATAGGGATCATTGTGCCAATGCAGGGATATTATACTAATGATCCCATTTGAATGTATATATCTCTGATTTTTTTTTATATAACTGCTTCATAATGGGGGTAAGGTGCAATCAGGGAGATTGCTGGACTCTTCAGGGAGTCAGGGAGATTGCTACTATTTCAGATAGTCTCCCTGACAATCAGGCAGAGTTGGCAAGTATTATATTATAGGACAGTGGAAGGCAACCTTTTCCTGTCAACGTGCTGCCTAAACTGTAGTTAAGCTCAGTGGCCCATGTCTACATTTATAATGTATATATATATATATATATATATATATATATATATATATATAGTGCACTCACCAGACTTGAAATGTAGAAAAGGTTCTTTATTTACAAGAAAGCCATTACAAGGTGCAATCAACGTTTCAGTCCTCCCTTGGGCTTTTGTCACGATAACTTACCAAAGTTTTTCCACCCCCCTTAAATACACCTGCATCTATCAGGTACAACCCACCCCTCATTTATTAGTGTACACCCGTTAGATAAACCAATTAAAACCACTATGCTGCAGTAGCACACAACTAACAAGCCTAAGTCAAATATTACCTGTACAAACGCCAAATAGGTTGTCCGCATTGTGTGAGTTCATGGAGGATTGCTGAGAAGTTGATCAAAGTGAAAGGGATTCTGGGAATACTTTTTCACCAGTAGGTATTTATGTTTCTTTTGACTAGCAAATAAGCTCCAAATTATAGAATCACAAGTTATATTACTTATAAACTAACTGAGGGTGCTGCCGAGGACAATATTAGAACACTGACAACAAGAAAAGGAAAAAGAATGTCCTCTTGGTTGGCGCCAACCAAGAGGACATTCTTTTTCCTTTTCTTGTTGTCAGGATTGCTGAGAACACTGTTACATTCCCCACTATATGCCATATACTGCATGCAGGGAGTGATATATAAATCACAGCAGAATTGTATGCGTTCCACAGCGGGACGCAAACAGAACAAGCACCTACTGTATGCAACCGGTATACGTCATCTCCTCTGAGTGCGGGAAATCCAAGTCTAACCACACTGCACACAAGTGCGCATGCATTCCACAGTGGGACGCAAATAGAGAACGTACCTGCAGTAGGCAACCCATGCGCATCATGAATCTAGCTACACAACATAGTACCAATCCCTGACACATCACAGTGGAGCAGCTCTAAGCAGCATGCGACAGGTATACAGACTGTGCAGAATGCATTAAAGTTCCAAAAAATACATGTGCCATACATAACATTATTGGCACTAATAAACGATCCTGTAGACAGCAGGTCTGAATCCACATACTTAATCCGGATAGGACTCAAAATGTAAACATAAACACTTTTATGCAAGGTACATTATTTATGCTGAATACAAACACGAACTATAACATTATAATTTAAAAAAAATATATATAAAATTATAAATATAGATATGGCCATAGACTGCACAATGAGCCAAAAAAGAATATATATATATATATATATATATATATATATACAAAAGCGAAAATTTGTCCTTCTGTCTTTCTATACAAATCCACAGTTTACAAGCCACGATCGTGAAATTTTACATACGAGCGTATTAAAACACGGCGGAGGCAACTAAAAAAATGTAAATCAAAATTAATTACTAAGTTTTAATTAATGAAAAATCACAGTTTTTGCATAGCATTCACCCTCTACAGGTCAGGTATGGATACAAAAGGATTTAGCTTGTCTAATATTTTTTCTTTTCTATCTTCTCTACTAAATCGAAATTAATTACTGTTACTTTTTAATTAATTAAAACCCACAATTTTTGCATAGCATTCACCCTCTATAGGTCAGGTACAGAATTCTAAAAGGATTTAGCTTATCTACTATTTTTTCTATTCTATCTTCTCTACTATATCAAAGCGAAAATGTGTCCTTCTGTACACTGTACTTCTGTCTTTCTATACAAATCCACAGTTTACAAGCAAAGATCGTGACATTTTACATACGAGCATATTAAAATACGGCGGAGGCAACTAAAAATGTTTTCAATCGAAATTAATTACTGTTAATTTTTAATTCATTTATAACCACAATTTTTGCTGGACACTCATTGTGGGACCTCACAGCATATGGGTAGGGCCTCAGAGCAATTGTGTTGTCATGTTTTGTCATGATCTTAATGTTTATTATCGAAGATAGCTTTAGCAGGCTTTGCCAGCATTCTCAGCTCTCTGACTATACCAAATTACGTAACAACATTTAATTCTTTCTTCCAACTGTTATATTACTTCTTGTGCCAACGCGCTCAAGATCTATTCTGATGTTTTTGGAGCTGCTCTGTGTAATAAAGGTAACCAACCTTTATACTTAGAATCTATCTGAAATTTGAGGTATACCCGGCTCTCACCAATGTTGTAAATGTGTATTTAAAGAATTGGATAGTGTTAAAAGAAAATCTAATTTATGTTATTTCTCATGTGGATAGCTACAAATGATTTATACAATAGGAACATGAATCAATAAACATACCAACAAAACATAATAAATCACACTGGACTTTACAGAGGAAGGTGTGTGTGTTTGTGGGATAAGTGTGACAGACTTGAACATAAGTGTTTAGTGAGGTAGGGGTAGGGGAAAAAAATGGGGGAGGGGGAGGTAGGCTGAATTATGTCCTTCTTTCTGATGAAAGCAAGGAAAAAAATAAAAATGATGAATGGGCTTAGTGTGGCATATGTTCCTCTAGTTGCATAAAGTCCAGTCTGAACGTTTCCCTGATATAATGGTCCCATACTTGGGGCGTTGTAGTTAACACGGAGGGGGTCTCCTGTGGTAACGCTCCAGTGTTAGTTGTAATGCAGGGGTTGCCGTGGCACTGTTACCGGGATTTGGCAGTGGAGCCTCACAGCACATACCCTTTCCACGTCGGGTGGATTGTTGATGATCCTGTGCCTGGGTCTCCTGATGCAGAGTAGTTCTCCCCGCTGCTGTCTCTACGTGCTGCTGATCTGTTCACATGCCTGTTTCTTCCAACTGTATCAAAATGATGACTTTGCAAGTACCCTGCTGTACTATGAGCTGCCAAAATATTACACATGGAATGCTATACCCAAAGTTTTTTAGCACAGAAAACAGGGAATCACTGTAGATGGTCATCCTGGTATCAGAGCTACAGAAGCTCTTGACAGTGTTTACACTATACATCCTACAAATTTTGAATGCTTCTATCTCCGAAGTTTGCTTTACACTGTTACAGGTCCTACTTCCTTCGAAGATCTTAGGACTATTGATGGGGAAGTTTGTCACACTTTTCGTGAGGCCTGCCTAAGGAGAGGTTGGTTGGAGGATGATGTGTAAGCAAACATTCTTAAAATCCCTGGCAACGCTGGGAATTCCAGCTAGTATATATAAATATACAATATAATATAAAAAAGAGAAAAGAAAAAATATAAAAATTAATTTTCATTGAAAAAATATATTAATCATGCCACCATAACCAACCCCTTATTAGATCAAAAATAAAAGGATATCAATCCAAAAATACCCCAAAATGTATTGATTCATTCAATCCTCGTGGCCACAAAGTGTCCAGCTCATAGATCCATCTCGCTTCCCTGCGGAGTAACATCTTTGCCCTGTTGCATCCTCTAGTAGGTGGTGGTACCCAGTCTATTATCATGCATCTAAGTGTAGCGAGCGAACGTTGTGCATCATAGAAATGTTTTGCTACAGGTTTATCTGTTACACCTGATGTTAAGACAGATCTGATAGACAACTTATGATTTGCCATTCTCTCTCGAAAGGGGCGTATCATCTTTCCTACATACACATAGGAGAATGGGCAACTTAAGGTATAAATAACGTGGTCTGAGGTATAAGTCAAGCGATGTTTTATCTTGATTTTCCAGCCAGTGTGTGGGTGTCCTAAAAAGTCCCAGGGAGGACTGAAACGTCGTGATGGCTTTCTTGTGAATGAAGAACGTTTTCTACGTTTCAAGTCTGGTGGGTGCACCATATTTCGACTCTATGCATCTGGAGCTGCTATGCTCACTAGAGGTTGCTACCCCAGCATTTTTTGGACCTAATGATGTGAGTGTGGATCGTCTATTTCTACATTATGAACAAGTACTGTTCTATTTTCCGGCACCTGTTATAACATATCATTGTTCAGATGTGACCTTGTGACTTTTTGGAATTATATTGTGGAGACATGTTTACTTACTGAGTACTTCCAAAAGGAGGATGGCTGAATACAGTTTGGGGTTTTTGGTTGTTTCTTTAATAATTTTTTTTGTTTTTTTTCTGTGTCTTTGAGCCATGATTATTGTATAACACTGTCGGTGGCATAATTATTCTAATACCTATTAGTAAAACATAAGTAGATTATTGATGGATAATTTGGTGACAGCTGAGCTTTTATTTAGTGCAGAGAATGACCAACTAGCCCTCACAGATGAGGATGCAGCACTTGTGCTTATATGAAACATGCGCATTGAACGCAGATTCCTGATGATCAGGAAACTGCGCAGGCACATCACCAGTTCTGCGCATGTGCAAACCGGGTCTGCGATCCCGCACAAAGACTGGCAGCAGACTGTCAGTGATTGACAGTCTGCTGCTGTTTGTTGGTGGGGAGAGGGCGTTGGGGTGGAGGGAAGAAGCCAGGATCTCCATCGGCTGACAGAGTTTTCCTGGCTTCTTCCTCTCAACTGCAGCGGCCGGCTGCATGACCCATGGGTCACCTTAGCCATCCGATGTTCCGCAGAGTGCCCAATGCTGCGGTGGACAACGCAGCTTGGATACATAATGCAGCAGGAAGTGTGATGCCTCCTGCTGCATTACCATATCTGCACAGACGGAATTGCAAAGCTGCTTCCGTCTGAAGCTGAATCAGGTCCTGAGTATCTATCCATCTCTATCCTTCCATCCCATAACTTTTTCCTGTTGCGAATTCTACATATTCATTTACCCTGGTTTTTTTCACCCACTCCCTGCTTTAGTCAGTACATGTGACTGGTCTATATGTCAATGGGTCTAATTTCAAATATATAATTGAGAATATCTTTTATATCTGTCTCATGGGATATTTATAATTTATCGTGAATTGTGTTTACAGCAAAGTGCCCTGTTTTTTTCCATTTCTTATTTCAGCAGCTGCTGATTGGTTATTTATATTGTAATTGACACTTAGGGTATATTTACTAATGTGAGAGCTTTTACAAATGGAGATGTTGCCCATAGCAACCAATCAGATTCTACTGAACATTTAACTAGCACCTTCTAGAAGATATTAGCTAGAATCTGATTGGTTGCTATGTGCAACATCTCCACTTCTAAAAACTCTCACTTTAGTAAATATACCCCTTAGGATGCACCAGCACCAATCTTTGCTTTAAGTAATTTGTGTTGAAAATTATCTGCAATGATATTTAAACAATCCTAAGGGATACAATTGTAATTTGTCCGTCACTTATGGCCTGATTCAGAGCTGAACGCTCTGACCAGAGCGCTTGCTCTGAATCAGGGCCCTCCTACCTGAAAATGGAGCGGCCTCCCGGCCGCTCGCATAGCTGTGGGTAATCACCCACAGCATATGCGAGCAGCCAAAAAGATGGTCGCGATGGTCTTTGACCATCGCGACCATTGGGCTTGCGACGAGAACCTGCGGTAGGGTCTCGCTGCCGCAAGCCCAGGAGTGATTTTGGCTCTATCAGAGCCAAAATCACTCCCACTGACATCACTAGTGATGTCAGTGGGGCCGGCTTCAGACTGTAGGCGTTCCCATGGGAACGCCTCCGTCTGGCAGCCACGCCCCCGGCACGCCCACCAAAGGGGGCGTGCTGTCACTCAACATTGACAGCACGCCCCCTTTGGTGCTAGACCCGGAGCGACGGAGAGCCCGTCGCTAACCGGGTCTCGCGCATGCGCACCACAGAGCTCCCTCCGTTGTGCGCATGCGCAGTGGGGCAACATCGACCCGCTTGCGAGCGTCCTTTGCTCGCGAGCAGGTCTGAATGACCCCCTTAGTCCTTTATTGAAAATCTCTGTTGCTTCTTTTGACATTCAGACCATATCGACATTCTGAATGTTGACATAATGACTACAGTACATACCGTAAAGTAAATCTTATGTTGATTTCTGCAACTTAGTAGATTTAAACCTTTATTGAAATATATGAAATTTTACGTTCTGTACATAAACTTAATTATATTGTTTGACCAAAAAACAAAAGGATTTGGCCAAATTGAAATGGAAATAAAAAAACCCCCATTTGATCTATTGGCTGAACTTATATCATTAATAAAAAAAACATATGGAGATTGCACATCTCTAGGTATGAGTTTTTGCAACAGCAGCAAGTAGTATATTAAAAATGGATAAGATCAGTGTTACAGCATTATATATGTAGGCAATTTATTTTAATGAGCACTACAAGGGGTACCTATTACCTCAGAACCTCCTCTTAGGTAATGCAAAGGTAATGAACAATCGGGATTAGATAGGCATTACAGATTAAGATTTGTGGAGACATAGGGACAACTAATTTATGAGAGGTCCTGTCAATAACATTGCCATCGATGATCTGACTGCAGCATCACCAAACTGCTCAGTCAGCCACTCATTTTGCTGCTCACATTTAAACAGTGTAAATTTGTATTCCCTTCATTTACTACATAAAAAAAGGAGATTGATTCCATCTTTTTTCATCCTTTAACTGCTCCACAGGAAGTTGCTGTCCTGCCTGAGATCACTTTAGGACACCTGCAATGTGGTTTGACAGGTGTACCACCCCAGTCAAACTCCCCACCTGATTGGAGCTGGGGCTGCAGATCCAAAGTGAAAGCAGCTCTGGCAGGGCTCTCTTAATACACTGCGTGCACACTAAATGAAGGAAGTGGGAGGCAGTAGAAAAAATGTTTGATGATCCCTTGATGTATGTGGTCTCAGTGGCAATCACCCTTGTATCTTCACCCATAATCCAGCTCTGTACCAAGGTTTGTTCACTGCTTATATAGGGATTGCAGGAGTAAGTGCTAAGTGGCAAATATTATATAGTGTACCCTCTGTATGGATGATGGCTAACATGGTAGGTTAAAAAAAAAGAGGTGACTTCCTTGCTCATCAGTGGTATATCAACATATGATATATAGGAGGAACTACACAGTGATACATATGTCATCATGAATCATTTACTTACTTCAGCAGTCAGTAGCCAATGTGGGCCAGATTTATAATTTAAAATATGTCTTATTTGCCTCATTCCTTCCCCCCCCCCAGTTTATGTAGGGGGAAGCAATCGGGAAGCTAGATGTAGACGCCCGCATTTCCCCGACGCCGGGAGACCGGCGCCCGGCATCACGATCGTTGTGATGCCAGGTGCCGCGAGCGGACAGCCGTGGGGGGTAGCGTTAGGTTTAGGGCTCCCGGGGGGGATTTAGGGTTAGGCACCCCCCCGGGAGGGTTAGGGTTAGGCTAGGGGGAGGGAGGGTTAGGGTTAGGCACCCCCGGGGGGACTTAGGGTTAGGCAACCCCCCGGGGGACTTAGGTTTAGGCAGCGGGGAAGGGGGTGGTTAGGGTTAGGCACTTAGAGGGGGGATTAGGGTTAGGCACTTGGGGTGGAAGTTAGGGTTAGGCACCCCTAAGGAGGGTTAGGGTTAGGGGGGTTAGGTTAGTCTATACTTACCTATCCACGATCGGGATTTCCAGCGCTGTCGGGCTTCCGCTGCTTCTAACTCTGCTCCTGTCGGGCTGCCGCTGCGGCCGGCGGTATATCGTACCCATTCCTATGTAGGTGCTATATGTATGACATGTTGCCAACATATTTCAAGATCCTTGTGACTCAAAATAAGAAGTGTCACAATAGGAAATGGAAACTCAAAATAAGAAGTATCACAATAGGAAATGGAAATGCTTAACCTATGTCTGCATGACTTCACTTGCATGACATTGCCTCTGATCCACTTGTCCAAGTTCAAGTATGTGCAACTCTAAATATGGACACAATTATGACAGTTTGCTTTAGGATAAGTCTTTATGTTGCACAAATGCACTTACAGTAGCCGCAACTATTATTCAAGCTCTTTTGACTACTTCTGAGGAAGCCACGACAAATAAGGAGGCAGGGAAATGCGTTAAGACATTGCCGACTTCTCACTACTCACCTGTGCCAGCAGAGCAATTGTCCTGTCTCATCCAGGTCTAGCTCCACGCTTCACACTCCACTGCATCCTGGGGAACGTTGCCGCATTTTTTTTACATAGGATACATGGACATACAGTGACAAAGACACTGTACACTATAATGCTTTTTACCCCAGGAGCCAGGATATGAGAAATCAAGTGGTACAGTGAGACAGCCCGGAGAGTGGTGAAAGTAGCAAATTTTGCTACAAGATACAATTATCCATTGTCTTCGAACTGTTGCCATTTATTTGCTACTATTGAACCAACATTGCTGGGAGAAAAAGACTGCTTTGGACACCATATGGCCCTAGCAAACTAAGTGATGCTAAACCAATAAATGTGCAGATTTACACTTTTATGATCTGTGATATCTACTAAAGATTTAAATAGACTACCATCTAGGTGCTTAATAACCAGCTGTACCCACAGAGTTTAATAACAAGTGCTTTTACCCTAGATTTTTTTGTATCTAACAATTGTACATTTAACAGTCTATCTATGTAGGTTAAATGTAATCACCTGCATATAAGAATTGCATTAGTGGCTATTCTATATATTTCTCAGAAAACAACTATATGTTATATTTTAAACAAGTGCCAGCTGGCAGATGGTCATTTAATATAACTATTTTATGTGTTTTTTGTTCTTTTAATAAATTGCTCTGATTTAATCAGTGCCTCTATATATTGTATATTTTTAAGATTTTTTGTTGTTGTGGGGATTGGTAATTTCCCACTATTAGTGGCTGCAGATTATCAGGAAATATTGGTGTATAAGTGTAGTGCCTGCCATATATATATATATCTTGCTGTATAAAGAGGCTGCAAGGTGATGCAAGGATATGGCTGCAATAGAGATCCTGGGGAAGGCAGTGAGGACTTGGATGTCCTTATCAGCCAAATTTCAGAAAGCTTAAATAAATAATACGTAGAATGCATCAATAATATATTATAGATTAAGTGCAAAATCTGACAGACACATGAGGAAGTAGGTACAGTGCATGCACTGAAGACCTTTAATTGTATTGTAGTATTGCTAGACATATAGAATAAAATAGCAGGAGATTAAGTACAATATTTAAAAGTGCTTACATTTAAAGGAACACTAAACTGATTTTGTAAGCTTCCCATATGTTTTATCTAATGTAGTTATAAAAAAAGTATTTATAGAAAATCTTTCAGCACAATCCATAGCAGTGCCTCCTACAAACAGCAGTGAAGAAACAGGCAATTTTAAGTACCACAAATACTTGTGTCTTTCCAAATCGGACCTTCTCTTATATGTGCGTTCTATATGTTCTTGGCTCCCCACCATTATCTATATGAAACTATTTTACTTTCTTATAAACCAATTGTTTGGCTATTAAATGAATGAGACAGAGCTGAGAAAGGAGGGATCAAATGTGACTTCTGATTACCACACATGACGCCCTCTGGTTTGGGTATGAAATATTGACAGTTGACTCATAACGATAACATTCATCATGTTGACATGAGAATTTTCACATGGCTATAATGTCGATGTTGACCATGTTGACATATTTACACAGTTAGAATGTTGAAATTTCGTCCTGGTGGCCCAGCTGTGACATACTCTTCTCCTGATGGCTGCAGAGGCTCAAGCGGCATCTTCCAGGTCCCCGTAGTTTTGTGAGCATCACTTGTAACCAGGTCAGAGCTCTGATCCTCCCATATTGTTGCATTTCTCTGCTACCCCTAACCCTAATCCTTACCCCTAACCCTCCATCTAGTGTCTAACCCTTTGTCTAACCCTAGCCTCCCCCCTGAGCAGCCTAACCTCCCCTCATAGTCTAACCCTAAACCCTCTGCTTGCAGCCTTACCTTAATTTTGACATTCTGACAATATCAACATTTCATCTGTCAACGTTCTGAGAATGTTGACCAGTTGTCTGGCAAAATTTGAACAATGTTGACTTCATAACAGTTGACATTGTGGTTTCAACATTGTTACTGTGGACCTTTTGACTACAGCCCCTCCCTCTTATGTGTCAACTAACTTTAGTTAATCTATATAATAAGCAAGAAATTGTATGTGTGTTTGTTCTTTATGCACGGCCAGAGTTTTGTACCTAGCTCCACCAAATTGGGCATTGTGGTGTAGTTTGACCAGGATTAGATTTTTGCCTAGGTTTGAACTTTGTCAGGCCCTCACACTGTCACACAATCCCATAAAACTGTAACACTCTTAAATTACACAGGTTATGGGGGTGGCTTCATAGACACACTGTCACACTCTCATCTCTTCCAAAGTGCTGTGTTATATCACTTTTCCAACAACTGCATACATGAAATATAGAGTAAGTCAGCCCCCTGTATTTGCATGATAAACTTTGACATAGAATAGTGTGAATTATTAGCATTTCACTCTCTGTCTCATCTTACAGCAGGTGCCCAGGGGGTCCTAGCAGAGTGCCTGGCAGGCTCATGAGCAGCTCAGCACTCGATACATTCAGCCTGTGACAGACAGCATAATCAATCCACAGCATATGGAGATTACAAACACAAACAGCAGGGGAGATTGAGCGCAGCCACACAGTACCACTATGGGTGGGCCTCCTTCTGTCTGGGAATGTGACTTCAGTGCCATCATTCCTCCCATGATGGCAGCCCTGCTAGACATGGTCTTCAATGTTAGTCTGCACAGTGATTTCAGGGGGAGATTCAGCTGTGGATGCAGTGATAGGGATCAGGCAGATTTCCGATTATCAGGAATCTGCACATGCATCTGACCCATACTGCGCATGTGCAATATGGGTCTGCAATACCACACGCAGTCCGGCAGCAGATTTTCAGTGATTGACAGTCTACTACCATTACTGGGTGGGAAGGAGGCAGCAACGGCCTCCATTGCCAAAAACAGAGGCATGTTGCCGCTGTTGGCCAGTATCTCTGTCGGCTAGCTGAGATTTCTTGGCCTCTTTTACTCATCTGTGGCTGATGGCTTGCGTGACCCCATGGTCACTCAGGCGGCTAAAGGAATCGCATATAATCCAATGCTGTGTCCTTAGATGCAGCTCGGATCAGTAATGCATGCAAGCAGCTGCAATAGCATATCCATGAAGCTGAATAACCCCTTCTGTTCTGCAGTGATTTCTGGAGCCCGACACCTGTCAGAATATTGGATCACTGGCATCCCAAAGGTAAATAGCTTGGTTGGGTGGAGGGTTAGGTTTAGGCACTAGACGGAGGGTTAGGGTTAGGCTCTAGTGAGGGAGGGTTAGGTTTTGGGAGCAGGGGCAGGGGAGGTTAGGTTTAGGCACTAAGGGGGGACGTTAGGTTCAGACACCGGGGAGGGTTAGTATTAGGGTAGGGCAAGGGGGAGGGTTAGGAGACCTACCGATAAGTGTTGGTATCCTAACCCTGTCTAGATCCCGGCATCAGGATTTTGACCACCAGGATCCCAAGCACCGGCATCCCAAGCGCCGGAATCTCGAACCCATCCCATTTACATTATGCAGAATGAAAATTTTGTCATGCAAATGCAATTTGCACAACAATACTGAGTATTTACAGAGCAGGAGTGGCACAATTACTGGAAGAGTTGCAGTTTGCACAGATGGATGTGGGGGGAGTTGGTAAGAGTAAAGTCTTTTTTGAGAGGTGCCTGTGGTTGTGGAGTCTTGCAAAATGCTAATGTCTGTAAACAGAATGAGATAAAAGAATGGAGAGAGCTCATCTTCAGGAGCATTCCTTGTAAAGTACAGTACATTTCAACTATGCAAAAGTGCTTGGTTTCAAGACTTGTCTTACTTTTAATGGGAGCCATTTTGTGCCTCTATGATGCACTTTGGTGGTAAAGCTCATTTCTAGGCATAGTCATAGCAACATAATAGAAAACTTCACACAGAAAATATTGCCACCTGTAAAAACTCCTTGTTCTGGTGGAGACCAGCTGTCATACTAGGGCAGATTGATGGTTTGGGGACATACGAAAACTGTTTTTTATATTTATTTATTTATTACTTTTAATCACCTGTGAAAGCAGCACATATTCTGTGGTCATGTCCTGGCTAAACTGAGCACGTCGAATGTATAACACTGTCAAATAATACTGAATAAATAATAATAAATCGTACAGATATAAGAGAAAATGCCTGTTTCCCTTTCTCAATCTGTATGCCTGTGAATAAGAAGCAGTTTGCAGCCAGAATCATCAGTGCCAGCAGATCTACCTTCAGACACATTAGTACCCCTTTACCCCCTCCTCACACACACCCCCCTGTGGCAGCACTGGCTATAAAACTAACCAGCATTATTTCTTTTGCCACCAATGGGTTCCAATATGCTTATTACTTATACTCCCATGAGTGCCTGAAAGAGTGAAGATATTTCAGTGTATAGTTGGTTGACTCAAGTCCAAGTAGGTTTTCTTGGTTCCTGCTCTATTAGAATTATTCAATTGACCACATAAAATATATCCCTCATCTCTATTTCCTAGTTTTAGTTGAATTGTCAGATTCTTTGGAATACAGACTGCAAGACAATCATTAATATATTAATGCGGAATGGGTAGAAATAAAAGAAGTTGAAACTAGTCATTAAGAATATGAATGTACAGTAGACGGGATGTAGTCACCATCCTAACGCAGACAATGCCAGTGGACAGAATACCGTAACCGGAATCCCAACAGTACTCAGAATCCTGATTGCTGTGATCCTGATGGTGAGTATTAGGGTTAGGTTTAGGGTTAGGCACTAGGGGAAGGGTTAGGCTGTAAGAGGGGGACAGTTAGGGGTAGGCTTGCGGGGGGGTGCTGATCAGGATAGGCTGCGGATGGAGAGGGTTAGGGTTAAGCTGCGGGAAAGGTGGGTTAGGATTAGGGGTAGGGTAAGGGTTAGAATACTTACCTGTATGCATCAGGATTTCCACCGTCAAGATTAATTATCTGAATCAGGCCGCTAGTCTGCATTGAAGTAGCAATTGAACAAATCCAATGATTCCCAGAGCATTTTCCGGGACAGTGGCTGCAGCATGTCAATCATGCTGCGGCTTAGGGGGCATTACAACAGTCATCGCAGACAGAGATCTGCAAAAGCGCAGTACAAATCCTGCACATGTGCAGATTAACAAACATTGGGGCTGTGCTTAAACCATTGGGTTTGCGTATAACTGTGAATCAAGCCCGTACACCATAGCAGTGCTTAATTATCTCTATGTACTATTTTGTTCTATTAAAATTAAAGGGGCAAATGTATCAAATGGTGGGAACCCTATTTCCAGCAAAAACACTGATGTTACTGATATAATAATATTTATAATAAAATTATAGATGAGCGGGCTCGGTTCTTAGAGAACCTAGCCCACCCGAACTTAACCATTCTGAGAAAATCCGGACCCGCTGCTCAGATCTCCCGCCAATTCCGTAATTCAAAGCGAGGCAAAATGTCATCATCCAGCATTGAATTCTTGCAGGGCCAGCTCCAGGGGTGTTCAACCAGTGCGGTCGCACAGGGGCGCCACCCATAGAGGGCGCACCCCTCCCCAACATCCTGATTTCACCCCTCCCGCTCTTCCACCCATGGGCCGAAGTGGCCTGCGGGTGATCAAATTGAGAGGTTGGGGACCCCCAAAGCCACAGCTGTGGCGGTGGGGGTCCCAGAGTCTGAATGGATGCTGCGCGCATTCATGCGGCATCCATTCAGTGATGGGAGAGGGGCTGTGGGAAGCCCAGCTAGTGAGGCTCCCCTCAGCCTGACGTTATTTGGAGGTGTGGGGGCATGGCTTATGGTAATTAGGACACACCCCATTTTCAGTCACGCGTGGCTTCGTCGCGCGCGTTGTAAGGGCGCCCTTCTAAGAGTCGTCACAGGGTGCTCCAACTACTGGAGTTGGCCCTGAATTCTTGGATATCCCTGATGTGGTGATTCAGTCACCATTTCACACTGTGATGGCTGCTGTGCTGGTGTCCATCCACTCAAACCACTCCAGTGGCTGTTGTGCTGTGTCCATTCACTCCAGTGGCTGCTGTGCTGTAATGTGTCCATCAAGTCCAGTGGCTGCTGTGCTGTGTCCATCCACTCCATCCATTCCAGTCGCTGCTGTGCTGTGGCCATCCACTCCATTGACTGCTATGCTGAGTCCATCCAATCCATCCACTCCAAAGGATGCTGTGCTGTGTCCATCCACTCCAGTGGTTGCTTTGCTGTGATGTGTCCACCCACTCCATCCACCACAGTGGCTGCTGTGCTGTGTCCATCCACTCCAGTGCCAAGCTGACCTGTCTGTCCACTGTCTATCCACTCCAGTTCTGCTGACGTATCTGTCCAATGTCCATCCACTCCAGTGCTGCTGATATATCTGTCCAGTGTCCATCCACTCCCGTGCTGCTGATATATCTGTACAGTGTCCATCCACCCCAGTGCTGAGCTGACGTATCTGTCCAGTGTTCATCCTTTTCAGTGCTGCTGACATATCTGTCCAGTGTCCATCCACTCCAGTGTTGCTGATATATCTGTCCAGTGTTCATCCTTTTCAGTGCTGCTGACATATCTGTCCAGTGTCCATCCACTCCAGTGTTGCTGAGCTAACATATCTGTCCAGTGTCTATCCACTCTAGTGTTGCTGACGTATTTGTCCAGTGTCCATTCACTCCAGCGCTGCTGAGCTGACATCTGTCCAGTGTCCATCCACTCCAGTGCTGAGCTGATGTACCTGTCCAGTGTCCATCCACTCCAGTGCTGCTGATAAATGTGCACATCAATTAAGAACTGTGCCTATTCCACAGACTGTGTTAAACTCTGACTGGACTGTCTTACTGTTTATCCAAATTCTGACTTAATTCACCAACAGAATCACAGATGAAATGCTGAGTATTCACCAAGTTACAGGAGTTACAGGAGTCGCTGAGATTGTGGACTTTTTATTTGCAATTTACTGAGGAAAAGTGTGCTATAAGAAACTAAGGATTATCTCCCATAAGTGAATAATACCAACAGAGGCGGAGAATTACCCGGACCAAAGTATTCAACAAGAAATATCATTTTAAAAGAAAAAAAACAGAGAGAACATATAAGAAAACATTTGTATTCTTTTCTAAAAATCATTACACCCCAGAGGGTGTGCACAATCACATACTGCTGACGAATCTGTCCAGTGGCCATCCAATCCAGTGCCAAGCTGCCAAATCTGTCCAGTGTCCATCCACTCCAGTGCTGCTGACATTTGTGAAAAAAGTTTAAAAAAAGTAAAAAAAAAGTTTTGAAAAATATATATATATTTTTTTAAAAAAGTAAAAAAGATGTTTTTGTCTACAACTTGTTGTCTGTGCTGTACCCTACTGCATTCACATAATATATAAGTAATGTGATTCCTCAGGCCGTACCCTACTGTGTTCACATAAGTACTGTGAGTCTGTGACTCCACAGCCCATACTCCACTGTGTTCACAGAAGTACTGTGAATTAGCAGGTGGTTCCCCACTATGTTCACATAAGTACTGTGACTCCACAGGTTGTACCCCACTATGTTCAGTGTTCACATAAGCACTGTGACTTCGCAGGCCATACCTCACTGTGTTCACATAAGTACTGTGACTCCGCAGTGAGCAGTGATTTTTGAAAAAGTTTAATTAAATAAATAATACTTTTATACAGTAGTTGTTTTTTACTTGTGTGTTTTCATCGATATGAATCATGACAAAAAAAGTTAAATTTTTTTTAAAAAAAGTTAAAAGAAATCGTTTTTTTTACAACTTGTGTGTGCTGTACCCCACTGTGTTCACATAATATATAAGTACTGTGACTCCACAGGCTATACCCCACTGTGTTCACATAAGTACTGTGACTCGAGAGGCTGTTACCACTGTTTTCACAGGAGTACTATGACTCTGCAGGCCATACCCCACTGTGTTTACATAAGTACTGTGAGTTTTTGACTCCACAGGCTGTACCCCACTGTGTTCACATAAGTACTGTGACTCCACAGGCCATACCCCACTGTGTTCACATAAGTACTATGAATCCACAGGCCATAACCCACTGTGTTCACATAAGTACTGTGACTCAGCAGGCCATATACCACTGTGTTCAGTGTTCACATAAGTACTGTGACTCTGCAGGCCGCACCCCACTGTGTTCACATAAGTACTGTGATTCTGCAGCGAGCTGTGATTTTTGAAAACAAGATTCAAGTAAATAAATTATAAAATTATACTTTTATACTGTAGTTGTTTATTACAACTTGTGTGTGTTCATCGATATGGATCATGACGATCAGTCAAGAGACAAGCAGGAGCAGCAACCAAATACTTGTGCCGCCGCTGCTGCCACCAGTCATGACGATACTAGTCCTTCAACGTCATCTACTAATGATGATGCCCAAGGGCAAAGAGGGTTTAAGTCAGGGCATCTAAAATAACAAAAACAATATTTTACAGTGGTAAAGAAAAAAAACCATATCTAATAAAAGGGAAAGTTTAGTGCAGAAAAGCATAAAATTGCCAACATGCCATTCACCACACATAGTGGCAAGAAAAGGCACAGGCCTTGGCCTTTATTTATGAGTAGTGGTCCTGAAACTGTCAGTGAGGCATCTTCTTCTGCTTCTCATGAAGTGCAAGTCCTTCTCACTCAGAGTGTCAGAAGAGATTTAAAAAAAATGAAAACCGGAAAATAAGTGCTGAATAAAACAAACACTAAGGCAGTGTTCACAAATGTCACAAATCCCTGAGGTGAGTCTAAGTGTCCACAAGTGCTATGTGTGAGCCCAACCCCTTCTGATACTGTACTCATAGAGAAGCCTCCTTCCATTCCTGTACCCTCTGCAAATGTGGGGATGAATAGCACAAGAATAGCTGGTGACATAATAAAAATTGAGGATGATAGTGTGGAGGAAGTGCAACAGGAGGATGAGGGGGTTATTTGTGTACTATCTGACGCTAATGAGGATGTTGATGATGAGGATGTTGTTTTTTTAAGTCAGCCACCAGTGGCTGCAGTTCTTGCTCTTCATAAAAAGAAAAACCATTGTCATGCCTGGCATAAGACTAGAAAATTTACCTCTTGGGTGTGGAATTACTTTAACCAAAGCCTGACATTTGTAAATGCATCTGTATTATTTGTGAGGCCAAAGTAAGTAGAGGTAGGGATATTAGCCATGTAGGCACCTCCTCACTTTTACATCATTTGCAGTGAGTTCTTGCAATTTATATAACAAAATTATAATAATTTGTAAAATACAAACAGCAGTGAAGAAACAGGCAATTTTAAGTACCACAAATACTTGTGTCTTTCCAAATCGGACCTTCTCTTATATGTGCGTTCTATATGTTCTTGGCTCCCCACCATTATCTATATGAAACTATTTTACTTTCTTATAAACCAATTGTTTGGCTATTAAATGAATGAGACAGAGCTGAGAAAGGAGGGATCAAATGTGACTTCTGATTACCACACATGACGCCCTCTGGTTTGGGTATGAAATGTTGACAGTCGACTCATAACGATAACATTCATCATGTTGACATGAGAATTTTCACATGGCTATAATGTCGATGTTGACCATGTTGACATATTTACACAGTTAGAATGTTGACATTTCGTCCTGGTGGCCCAGCTGTGACATACTCTTCTCCTGATGGCTGCAGAGGCTCAAGCGGCATCTTCCAGGTCCCGGTAGTTTTGTGAGCATCACTTGTAACCAGGTCAGAGCTCTGATCCTCCCATATTGTTGTATTTCTCTGCTACCCCTAACTCTAATCCTTACCCCTAACCGTCCATCTAGTGTCTAACCCTTTGTCTAACCCTAGCCTCCCCCCTGAGCAGCCTAACCTCCCCTCATAGTCTAACCCTAAACCCTCTGCTTGCAGCCTTACCTTAATTTTGACATTCTGACAATATCAACATTTCATCTGTCAACGTTCTGAGAATGTTGACCAGTTGTCTGGCAAAATTTGAACAATGTTGACTTCATAACAGTTGACATTGTGGTTTCAACATTGTTACTGTGGACCTTTTGACTACAGCCCCTCCCTCTTATGTGTCAACTAACTTTAGTTAATCTATATAATAAGCAAGAAATTGTATGTGTGTTTGTTCTTTATGCACGGCCAGAGTTTTGTACCTAGCTCCACCAAATTTGGCATGGTGGTGTAGTTTGACCAGGATTAGATTTTTGCCTAGGTTTGAACTTTGTCAGGCCCTCACACTGTCACACAATCCCATAAAACTGTAACACTCTTAAATTACACAGGTTATGGGGGTGGCTTCATAGACACACTGTCACACTCTCATCTCTTCCAAAGTGCTGTGTTATATCACTTTTCCAACAACTGCATACATGAAATATAGAGTAAGTCAGCCCCCTGTATTTGCATGATAAACTTTGACATAGAATAGTGTGAATTATTAGCATTTCACTTTCTGTCTCATCTTACAGCAGGTGCCCAGGGGGTCTTAGCAGAGTGCCTGGCAGGCTCATGAGCAGCTCAGCACTCGATACATTCAGCCTGTGACAGACAGCATAATCAATCCACAGCATATGGAGATTACAAACACAAACAGCAGGGGAGATTGAGCGCAGCCACACAGTACCACTATGGGTGGGCCTCCTTCTGTCTGGGAATGTGACTTCAGTGCCATCATTCCTCCCATGATGGCAGCCCTGCTAGACATGGTCTTCAATGTTAGTCTGCACAGTGATTTCAGGGGGAGATTCAGCTGTGGATGCAGTGATAGGGATCAGGCAGATTTCCGATTATCAGGAATCTGCACATGCATCTGACCCATACTGCGCATGTGCAATATGGGTCTGCAATACCACACGCAGTCCGGCAGCAGATTTTCAGTGATTGACAGTCTACTACCATTACTGGGTGGGAAGGAGGCAGCAACGGCCAACATTGCCAAAAACAGAGGCATGTTGCCGCTGTTGGCCAGTATCTCTGTCGGCTGACTGAGATTTCTTGGCCTCTTTTACTCATCTGTGGCTGATGGCTTGCGTGACCCCATTGTCACTCAGGCGGCTAAAGGAATCGCATATAATCCAATGCTGCGTCCTTAGATGCAGCTCAGATCAGTAATGCATGCAAGCAGCTGCAATAGCATATCCATGAAGCTGAATAACCCCTTCTGTTCTGCCGTGATTTCTGGAGCCCGACACCTGTCAGAATATCGGATCACTGGCATCCCAAAGGTAAATAGCTTGGTTGGGTGGAGGGTTAGGTTTAGGCACTAGACAGAGGGTTAGGGTTAGGCTCTAGTGAGGGAGGGTTAGGTTTTGGGAACAGGGGCAGGGGAGGTTAGGTTTAGGCACTAGGGGGGGACGTTAGGTTCAGACACCGGGGAGGGTTAGTATTAGGGTAGGGCAAGGGGGAGGGTTAGGAGACCTACCGATAAGTGTTGGTATCCTAACCCTGTCTAGATCCCGGCATCGGGATTTTGACCACCAGGATCCCAAGCACCGGCATCCCAAGCGCCGGAATCTCGAACCCATCCCATTTACATTATGCAGAATGAAAATTTTGTCATGCAAATGCAATTTGCACAACAATACTGAGTATTTACAGAGCAGGAGTGGCACAATTACTGGAAGAGTTGCAGTTTGCACAGATGGATGTGGGGGGAGTTGGTAAGAGTAAAGTCTTTTTTGAGAGGTGCCTGTGGTTGTGGAGTCTTGCAAAATGCTAATGTCTGTAAACAGAATGAGATAAAAGAATGGAGAGAGCTCATCTTCAGGAGCATTCCTTGTAAAGTACAGTACATTTCAACTATGCAAAAGTGCTTGGTTTCAAGACTTGTCTTACTTTTAATGGGAGCCATTTTGTGCCTCTATGATGCACTTTGGTGGTAAAGCTCATTTCTAGGCATAGTCATAGCAACATAATAGAAAACTTCACACAGAAAATATTGCCACCTGTAAAAACTCCTTGTTCTGGTGGAGACCAGCTGTCATACTAGGGCAGATTGATGGTTTGGGGACATACGAAAACTGTTTTTTATATTTATTTATTTATTACTTTTAATCACCTGTGAAAGCAGCACATATTCTGTGGTCATGTCCTGGCTAAACTGAGCACGTCGAATGTATAACACTGTCAAATAATACTGAATAAATAATAATAAATCGTACAGATATAAGAGAAAATGCCTGTTTCCCTTTCTCAATCTGTATGCCTGTGAATAAGAAGCAGTTTGCAGCCAGAATCATCAGTGCCAGCAGATCTACCTTCAGACACATTAGTACCCCTTTACCCCCTCCTCACACACACCCCCCTGTGGCAGCACTGGCTATAAAACTAACCAGCATTATTTCTTTTGCCACCAATGGGTTCCAATATGCTTATTACTTATACTCCCATGAGTGCCTGAAAGAGTGAAGATATTTCAGTGTATAGTTGGTTGACTCAAGTCCAAGTAGGTTTTCTTGGTTCCTGCTCTATTAGAATTATTCAATTGACCACATAAAATATATCCCTCATCTCTATTTCCTAGTTTTAGTTGAATTGTCAGATTCTTTGGAATACAGACTGCAAGACAATCATTAATATATTAATGCGGAATGGGTAGAAATAAAAGAAGTTGAAACTAGTCATTAAGAATATGAATGTACAGTAGACGGGATGTAGTCACCATCCTAACGCAGACAATGCCAGTGGACAGAATACCGTAACCGGAATCCCAACAGTACTCAGAATCCTGATTGCTGTGATCCTGATGGTGAGTATTAGGGTTAGGTTTAGGGTTAGGCACTAGGGGAAGGGTTAGGCTGTAAGAGGGGGACAGTTAGGGGTAGGCTTGCGGGGGGGTGCTGATCAGGATAGGCTGCGGATGGAGAGGGTTAGGGTTAAGCTGCGGGAAAGGTGGGTTAGGATTAGGGGTAGGGTAAGGGTTAGAATACTTACCTGTATGCATCAGGATTTCCACCGTCAAGATTAATTATCTGAATCAGGCCGCTAGTCTGCATTGAAGTAGCAATTGAACAAATCCAATGATTCCCAGAGCATTTTCCGGGACAGTGGCTGCAGCATGTCAATCATGCTGCGGCTTAGGGGGCATTACAACAGTCATCGCAGACAGAGATCTGCAAAAGCGCTGTACAAATCCTGCGCATATGCAGATTAACAAACATTGGGGCTGTGCTTAAACCATTGGGTTTGCGTATAACTGTGAATCAAGCCCGTACACCATAGCAGTGCTTAATTATCTCTATGTACTATTTTGTTCTATTAAAATTAAAGGGGCAAATGTATCAAATGGTGGGAACCCTATTTCCAGCAAAAACACTGATGTTACTGATATAATAATATTTATAATAAAATTATAAATGAGCGGGCTCGGTTCTTAGAGAACCTAGCCCACCCGAACTTAACCATTCTGAGAAAATCCGGACCCGCTGCTCAGATCTCCCGCCAATTCCGTAATTCAAAGCGAGGCAAAATGTCACCATCCAGCGTTGAATTCTTGCAGGGCCAGCTCCAGGGGTGTTCAACCAGTGCGGTCGCACAGGGGCGCCACCCATAGAGGGCGCACCCCTCCCCAACATCCTGATTTCACCCCTCCCGCTCTTCCACCCATGGGCCGAAGTGGCCTGCGGGTGATCAAATTGAGAGGTTGGGGACCCCCAAAGCCACAGCTGTGGCGGTGGGGGTGCCGGAGTCTGAATGGATGCTGCGCGCATTCATGCGGCATCCATTCAGTGATGGGAGAGGGGCTGTGGGAAGCCCAGCTAGTGAGGCTCCCCTCAGCCTGACGTTATTTGGAGGTGTGGGGGCGTGGCTTATGGTAATTAGGACACACCCCATTTTCAGTCACGCGTGGCTTCGTCGCGTGCGTTGTAAGGGCGCCCTTCTAAGAGTCGTCACAGGGTGCTCCAACTACTGGAGTTGGCCCTGAATTCTTGGATATCCCTGCTGTGGTGATTCAGTCACCATTTCACACTGTGATGGCTGCTGTGCTGGTGTCCATCCACTCAAACCACTCCAGTGGCTGTTGTGCTGTGTCCATTCACTCCAGTGGCTGCTGTGCTGTAATGTGTCCATCAAGTCCAGTGGCTGCTGTGCTGTGTCCATCCACTCCATCCATTCCAGTCGCTGCTGTGCTGTGGCCATCCACTCCATTGACTGCTATGCTGAGTCCATCCAATCCATCCACTACAATGGATGCTGTGCTGTGTCCATCCACTCCAGTGGTTGCTTTGCTGTGATGTGTCCACCCACTCCATCCACCACAGTGGCTGCTGTGCTGTGTCCATCCACTCCAGTGCCAAGCTGACCTGTCTGTCCACTGTCTATCCACTCCAGTTCTGCTGACGTATCTGTCCAATGTCCATCCACTCCCGTGCTGCTGATATATCTGTACAGTGTCCATCCACCCCAGTGCTGAGCTGACGTATCTGTCCAGTGTTCATCCTTTTCAGTGCTGCTGACATATCTGTCCAGTGTCCATCCTTTTCAGTGCTGCTGACATATCTGTCCAGTGTCCATCCACTCCAGTGTTGCTGAGCTAACATATCTGTCCAGTGTCTATCCACTCTAGTGTTGCTGACGTATTTGTCCAGTGTCCATTCACTCCAGCGCTGCTGAGCTGACATCTGTCCAGTGTCCATCCACTCCAGTGCTGAGCTGATGTACCTGTCCAGTGTCCATCCACTCCAGTGCTGCTGATAAATGTGCACATCAATTAAGAACTGTGCCTATTCCACAGACTGTGTTAAACTCTGACTGGACTGTCTTACTGTTTATCCAAATTCTGACTTAATTCACCAACAGAATCACAGATGAAATGCTGAGTATTCACCAAGTTACAGGAGTTACAGGAGTCGCTGAAATTGTGGACTTTTTATTTGCAATTTACTGAGGAAAAGTGTGCTATAAGAAACTAAGGATTATCTCCCATAAGTGAATAATACCAACAGAGGCGGAGAATTACCCGGACCAAAGTATTCAACAAGAAGTATCATTTTAAAAGAAAAAAAACAGAGAGAACATATAAGAAAACATTTGTATTCTTTTCTAAAAATCATTACACCCCAGAGGGTGTGCACAATCACATACTGCTGACGAATCTGTCCAGTGGCCATCCACTCCAGTGCCAAGCTGCCAAATCTGTCCAGTGTCCATCCACTCCAGTGCTGCTGACATTTGTGAAAAAAGTTTAAAAAAAGTAAAAAAAAAGTTTTGAAAAATATATATATATTTTTTTAAAAAAGTAAAAAAGATGTTTTTGTCTACAACTTGTTGTCTGTGCTGTACCCTACTGCATTCACATAATATATAAGTAATGTGATTCCTCAGGCCGTACCCTACTGTGTTCACATAAGTACTGTGAGTCTGTGACTCCACAGCCCATACTCCACTGTGTTCACAGAAGTACTGTGAATTAGCAGGTGGTTCCCCACTATGTTCACATAAGTACTGTGACTCCACAGGTTGTACCCCACTATGTTCAGTGTTCACATAAGCACTGTGACTTCGCAGGCCATACCTCACTGTGTTCACATAAGTACTGTGACTCCGCAGTGAGCAGTGATTTTTTAAAAAGTTTAAGAAAATAAATAATACTTTTATACAGTAGTTGTTTTTTACTTGTGTGTTTTCATCGATATGAATCATGACAAAAAAAGTTAAATTTTTTTTAAAAAAAGTTAAAAGAAATCGTTTTTTTTACAACTTGTGTGTGCTGTACCCCACTGTGTTCACATAATATATAAGTACTGTGACTCCACAGGCTATACCCCACTGTGTTCACATAAGTACTGTGACTCGAGAGGCTGTTACCACTGTTTTCACAGGAGTACTATGACTCTGCAGGCCATACCCCACTGTGTTTACATAAGTACTGTGAGTTTTTGACTCCACAGGCTGTACCCCACTGTGTTCACATAAGTACTGTGACTCCACAGGCCATACCCCACTGTGTTCACATAAGTACTATGAATCCACAGGCCATAACCCACTGTGTTCACATAAGTACTGTGACTCAGCAGGCCATATACCACTGTGTTCAGTGTTCACATAAGTACTGTGACTCTGCAGGCCGCACCCCACTGTGTTCACATAAGTACTGTGATTCTGCAGCGAGCTGTGATTTTTGAAAACAAGATTCAAGTAAATAAATTATAAAATTATACTTTTATACTGTAGTTGTTTATTACAACTTGTGTGTGTTCATCGATATGGATCATGACGATCAGTCAAGAGACGAGCAGGAGCAGCAACCAAATACTTGTGCCGCCGCTGCTGCCACCAGTCATGACGATACTAGTCCTTCAACGTCATCTACTAATGATGATGCCCAAGGGCAAAGAGGGTTTAAGTCAGGGCATCTAAAATAACAAAAACAATATTTTACAGTGGTAAAGAAAAAAAACCATATCTAATAAAAGGGAAAGTTTAGTGCAGAAAAGCATAAAATTGCCAACATGCCATTCACCACACATAGTGGCAAGAAAAGGCACAGGCCTTGGCCTTTATTTATGAGTAGTGGTCCTGAAACTGTCAGTGAGGCATCTTCTTCTGCTTCTCATGAAGTGCAAGTCCTTCTCACTCAGAGTGTCAGAAGAGATTTAAAAAAAATGAAAACCGGAAAATAAGTGCTGAATAAAACAAACACTAAGGCAGTGTTCACAAATGTCACAAATCCCTGAGGTGAGTCTAAGTGTCCACAAGTGCTATGTGTGAGCCCAACCCCTTCTGATACTGTACTCATAGAGAAGCCTCCTTCCATTCCTGTACCCTCTGCAAATGTGGGGATGAATAGCACAAGAATGGCTGGTGACATAATAAAAATTGAGGATGATAGTGTGGAGGAAGTGCAACAGGAGGATGAGGGGGTTATTTGTGTACTATCTGACGCTAATGAGGATGTTGATGATGAGGATGTTGTTTTTTTAAGTCAGCCACCAGTGGCTGCAGTTCTTGCTCTTCATAAAAAGAAAAACCATTGTCATGCCTGGCATAAGACTAGAAAATTTACCTCTTGGGTGTGGAATTACTTTAACCAAAGCCTGACATTTGTAAAGGCATCTGTATTATTTGTGAGGCCAAAGTAAGTAGAGGTAGGGACATTAGCCATGTAGGCACCTCCTCCCTTTTACATCATTTGCAGTGAGTTCTTGCAATTTATATAACAAAATTATAATAATTTGTAAAATAATACTAACATGCAGTCCAGTATCAGCTACCAGCAGTTTGGACCAGCACATGCAATCGCCACTGCCAACACCCTCAACTTCAACCTCCTAATTAATGATCAGAGTTAGTCCTTCTAAAAAATGTTTTGTGGGGACCCAAACAAACCAAGGACTTCAGCCACAAAAGTGACAGTCCTTCTTGCTGAAATACTTGGTCTGATAAACTGTGCATGTCCTTTTTAATAACCAACATAAGAGTGGGTGGGAGGACCCAAGGACAATTCCATCTTGCACCACTTTTCTTTTCATTATGGACTGTATTTTTGGGGGGCATTGGGGATGGTCTTTTTGGATAGACAAACCTTTCTTTTTAGTTATTTTTTAGTTATTTGGCTGCTTGTGAATTAGATTTAGGAGAAAAAACATGGTATTATCATCCCTCATGCTCAGATTATTTTGTGTACCTCATACATGTACTATAGGGGTATGTTACTGCAGTGCAGCTAGAAATTTACTTGGCTTTTTTTTCAACCCTTCTGAGGAATCTTTGGCTATTAACATTGTATTCTTTTATGGCCTTAAACTTTTTTTTTAATCAATCAATTATAATGAATTAATTAATTAATGAATTCATCACTATCATCCATTTTTTTATGGTAGTAATAAAATAATCAATTAATTAATCAATCTCTCTACCACTACATACTCCATCTCCATTTCCCTGTACTTCCCTCGGGCCTCTGATCTAGTTATTGATATATTACAATATTCTATAACATTGTATAGTTTATATTAAACTGCCCTCCTGTCTACCACTGCAGTGTCACTCTGTTTCCTAGATGTGCCATATTTGCAGTTAAACTGCCACATGTTTGTACCACCCACTGTTATCACTTAGCTTAGTCATCCAGCTAGCTTGGTGCAACCTTTTGGCCTAAACTCGAGGAAATTAATATTGTGAGCTGTGAGGGGGTCAAAATTGATTGGAAATGACTTCAAATTATTGTATTTGAGGTTAATAATACTCTACAAACAAAAACAGGCCCAAATTATGTCATTTTAGTTGTTTCTATCATTTAAAAAAAATACAGATCCAAAACCAAAACACTAGAGAGTGGTTTTGCAGTACTAAAACCAAAACCAAAACATGAAAGTCTATCCAGATCCAAAACCAAAACCAAAGCACATCTCAAATTAAAATGCTGTCTGTGAATAAATCATAGATTTTTTCACAGGTGGCTTTGGCGTCTCTTAATAACACACAATACTGATGTAATACAGACGCAAAAAAGGTCGCTGGTGGGGTGAATTACCAAAACATATACATGTTCTTAAAAATGATTGGTCCAGATCTTCTACTGTAAATTATATTTTATACTTCAATAAATTAAAATCACTTTATCTATTGCTGAATTTATAACGCTCTCCTACACTTACATATTAAAACATACTGTAGTTGTACAGTAGAATCTTTGAGAACAGAAAGAAAATCACACTTTTCAGTGCTCTTGCGTAGGTCTATGATGCCCAGTTTAAGAACCCTTCATGCAGCTTATTTAAGAGGCAGTGCTCTATTCTGTTTTTTAGGAATATTAATCAAGAAATAGAAGAGTCAAGATTATTAGTTTGATATGAATTCATACTTTAAATTCAGTGTTATTGCTCAACTTATTGTGCCATATGCAATTGGCATTCTTACCCACTGCAGTGGAACATTGCTTATTTATGTTAACTTGTATCTGCAACATTAGTGTTATGTGATTATTATTCAGGATACTTTGCAGACAGCAATGTTAGACAAGTGGAGTGATTGTAAAGAACATATTGAATTACATAATAAATGTTTCTCATCCACAGACAAGCTGGTGCATTTTGTGAAGTAGCAATAGCATGTAATGCTGTGATCAGAATTTTAATATCACATTGATGACTAGCAGAGACAATTTGGCATAGGTATGTGAATTCTTAAAGCAAACTGATTAGCTATATGCTTTCCAAATGCTAGAGAATCCAGAAGTTACTTACCAAGTAGGAATTGTTAATCTATATATTGCAAAGTTAGTACAATGTTTTGTTATACTGTAAATTTTCATTATATCTTTAAAAAAAAACCCACACATTTGAAAAAATATACTGTAATATAAAGTTCATGTTTTGTCATTTAAATATTGTTAGAATAATTAATAAAAAAAAATCAGGTTATTATTATGTTAAGGTAATTGATAAATATCAATACTTAGAAACATATTATAAATACTACTATAAGATATTGTAATTGGGACAGACATTTGTAAAAATTATGATAAGAGTAGAGATGCCAATGTATTCAAATGATAGGTCCACCCCGCTTCCTTGTGCTTCAAGATTATATTACTATTGTTACTATACGGTAGCAAACACCATAAAATACTCAAAATGTAAGATCCAAAATAGTATGACCTGTCTAGGCAAAGTGACTTGCAACAGGGGAATATTCAAATTCTTCAAGACATCAGCATTACTAAGAACTTTATTGATTGAAGACCAATGTAAAGCTTTTTAGACATCTTATCCACAAATAATTTATTGTACGTGCAAAATATTATATAAATAAAAGTTCTCACATGAAAGATGTTGCATAATCTTGTAACTAGCACTAGTGGTAGAATGTACAAATGCATAACCCATATTAAAATATGTTCCTTTTAATATTAATATTTATGGTTACATAGGATATTTTTGTATACATTGTTATAACATAAGAAGGTAGGACTTGGGCTGAATGAATAGGTATATAGCAGCCTAGCTGGAATTACACTGGTGTGATGGACTGCCAGTATAAGTGTGCACACATAAGGTCCAGAGTGTGCCCAAGCACACCGTAATGTCAGATGCCATCACTTGCCACCGGCATTCTAATGAGATGACAGCATCAGTGAGTGACTCAATAACTCACAATACATAGCATTGCACCAGCCACCCTCACCTTCTCTTCATGCACCAATATGGTCATAGGTAAATGATGTGACAGATTTTTGGGGGATTTAATGGAGATATGATGATATGGGGAAGATCGAGGGGACATGATGATAAGAGGGGGGATTGATGACCTTAAAAGAGTACAACACATGCCCCTGGATTGTGCTAGACATGCCCCTAAGTACAGATTATCCCTCTCTGGATTTCCACCCTAATTAAATGTACAACACATGCCCCTGGATTGTACTAGACATGCCCCTAAATTCAGATTATCCCTCTCTGGATTTCCCTAGTTGCACACCCTAAACTAAGTGTGCTGTGCATGCCAATGATTGCCAAAGAAGGAGTCCATATGCTCTGCGGAGGACTATGTCACTTCCAGGAGCCATATCAGCATGATGGTGCAATAATTAGCTTGCTGCCTCACAGACCTGCAGTCCGGGAGTTGATTCCCAGTAAAGCCCAACCTGTTTGGAGTTTGTATGTTCACCCAGTGTTTGTGTGTGTTTCCTCCGGGTACTCCGGTTTCCTCCCACAATTCAAAAACATAAAATTGGCTTCTGAAATAAACATAAGTTTAGTGTACAAGTGTTAGGGAATGAAGGGACCAGATTCAGAGTTGTCCAGATGGTCTGCGTACAACTCTGATGGTTCCCGATTGACACATGTACAGGATCTGTACTGTGCTTGTGCCAATCAGTGTCTGTGCAGAGCCCCCTAAGTAGCAGCATGATTGACAAGCTGTGGTCATTTGGGGGCGGGGAAGGGGTGGTGACAGCCAGCATCCCAGCAAATGGGAGCGTCTATTTACACTAGAGATAAGTGGTGTGGTTCTACTCAGTTGCGTTCAGATCTGAAATATGGCATCTTATTGGCATCTCACATGTTTTGGATACTCAGTACGGTAAATCTGAACTTGTGCTAATTTGGCAAAAAGTACCAAGTAGAAACTAACCGCTTATCTCTAATTTACACAAGACGCCTCCTGTAACATTAACATATTATTGTAAAGCTGCTGCTTACAATTGGGGAGATGTACTATGCCTTGAAGAGTGATAAAGTGGAGAGTGATAAAGTACTAACCAATCAGCTCCTGTCAGTTTACAGGCATTTGTCATTTGAAAATGACAGTTTGGAGCGCATTGATTGGTACACTATAACTCTCCACTTTATCCAAAACTTAGTACATCTCCCCGAAAGTTTGTGTAATCCTGTACAACTCGGAATCAGACTAATAGTTTGTGATCTTCACTGGGTCAGAGACTGATGTGAATGACTAAAATTATTCCCTGTGAAGCATTGTGGACTATTTGTGCATTTTATAAATAACTGTTAATAAATAAATAATTTAAGAGGGCTGGACTGGAGAAGGAGTAGGGGGAGCCCTGGAGCAGGTACTGGAGCTGCCGCATACGGGCTCACTGGAGGGGCAGACTGGAGGTGGAGGAGAAGTGAGATCAATGAGTGAGGACCTCCTTCATTGAGGCAACAATTATCTGGAGCAGCCCCCTGACAAAGATCTCGCCAGTTCAGTTGGAGGGAGTGGTGTGAGCAAAGATGCACAGAGTTGAAACTGCACCACTGCAAGAGCCTACAAGTAGGCATCTCTATTAATTAACTCAGCTGAGGCATTAGAGTAGGATGCAGATGCATCTGCGACAAAAGATGCAGCTGTGGCTGCATATACATGCGACTCAGAATCAGCCCTGTTGTGTCAATTACTGGAATAGGTGGGAGGTAAATCATTAACCCTACTGTAATTCTTAGGTAGTAGGGGTTACCCAAATTAACCCCTGGTGGATTATGCAGATCTTTCAAAGGCTGGGGTGGAGGCACCAATTAACTGATTTACCAAAGTTTAAAAAGGATTTTACAGACCACACAATTATCTGGATAACGGTGAATAGGGGACACAAATGTATCACCTATAGATGTGTCCTGTTATACTGTGGCTTCAGTCATGCAAAATTAGTATCTATGGTATAGGAAATGCTATAATGAAAAAAGAATGACAGCACTTTCTATACAGCACAAAAGAAAATAAAAACAGTGGGGCTAATTCAGCATTGCACGCAAGTGAACGATTATCGGGATTCTGTATGTGCGCAGAATCCGTTCTGTGAATGTGCAGAATGGGTTCTGCGTGACCTCACGCAGTCCTGTCTATACCTCTGCCTGATTGACAGGCAGAGGCATTTAAGGGGCGGTGTGGGGGTGGGGTTGGCTGGCGTTCCCGAAAACAGGGGCGTTTCCAACTTGTTTTCTGGGAGTGGCAAGGCCAGGGACTGCTTCCGGGGATGCAGTTTCTTGATCTTGCAAGCCGGCCACTCTGAATAAGCTGAGGCTTACTCAACTGGCTATAGCCCGGCGCCGTCCACCATCGCGTCCGATGATTGTGATGATTATACCTTGGTCACAATGCTGTGATTGCAAATGCAGCAAGGGGTGTCAGAGACCTCCTGCTACATTTGCATAGTTACAAAGATGGAATTGCAAAGCTGCTTGCGTGCAGCTTTGCAATTGCCCAAGCTGAATCAATCCTGCTGACTACAGAATTTTGAAACAATGTTTTATTAAACTCTTTTTTTAAACATTCTTTATTTTATCAATATTTCACCATTAAATAAGATTTCCAGTTGTATTATTTTAATGCATATCAATAAAATGTAGTATTTTATAAAAACAGCTTTACCTTTATTTCACATTATTAAATATAGCAGCACAAAATCATTACAGCATTTACACAGTTAAAAGAAATGCAGTTTGTTAAGGTAATATTGATTTAGCTACACTGTAGTGGGCATTTTACCCAGTATTTTATTTTTTATCTCTATAGTTGTGCTGTAATCATGTGGATAATAGATGTGTTCTTAGTACATTTGCAATTTCAGCAACCTTTAAAGACTGTACTCCTGAATTTTCCACTTAATTTACTGTTGCCATTACCTATGCTAAATTACTAAATTGATGAGAGAGGTTTTTTTTATATCAATAAAATTAACACTAAATTAAGTGGAAAATTACAGAGCAGACAGAGCAGATAATTTTATACTGGGTCAAGGTGGTCATGTTGAAGTGCCTGCATTATGATAATAGCACTTCAAATTATGAGAAAAAAATATTTCAAAATACTATGTAGGGATAAACAAAATATTCAAAATGGTTTGGTGGAATATTTACCTCATTCTAGATTTTAATGTGAATTTTCACAATGTTTTTCTAGCTGCAGTAAGCCTGGAGCAACCTTAAGACATTTTCACTATAATTTTTGACCACCCAGACTATTCCCTTGTTACATAATAATAACAAATACATAGAGCAGAATTAACTCATATAATTTCCATCCCAACTTTAATTGCAATTCTAGGTAAATACCGGCGTTATTAACATTGAAATGTACCCGATAAGTGGTGGGATGTACCACATCAAAATGTGATGCATAGTACATCCCACCCTGTATCTCTGAAACATTGTTCTGTCTGATTTGCCACAAAATTCTGCTGCAACTTTGTTCATTTCTAATGATTCATACTGTATATCCAAGCTTCATTCACAACCAACATTCTTGTCTAGTTATTATAACCTTTCATATACTGTATATAGGTAAATTAAATCTACAAATTGTAACTTCAGAGACAAACCGGAATTGTAATAGGGGGTGGGGGTTCATTTGTGTAATATATACTGTATATATATATATATATATATATAGTGACTTAAGAAAAGTAAAATAATATATATTTAGGGCGCTGGTCTGTCTGGTGACAATAACTACAAATCAAATTGCAGCTTTCTACATGGTATTGCTCCCGTATTTAATTGAACATAACAAATTTCATGAAACTTCATAAAAAAGAAAGCGCTATTTAACTTGCAAGAATAATATTAAATTTATTAAAAAAATATTAATAAATAATCAAAATAAATTATATATACATATAAAGACAATAATTCATATTACTTTCACAATATATTACTGTATTCAATTCATATGCTAATTTCTTTCAGCTAATTGCTTCCAATATATACATATTAATTTCCAACAGTCTTTAGGATGACTTAAAAAAAACTCAATTCCTTTTTCCAACTGGTTAGTTGATATTTTCAGCCAGCAAAGGAAGAATTATTTAAAAAAGCATGCTTATTGTGCACAAAAATATAAAAAAAGGCCTTTTTAATTGGTTAATAGGCAATCACTTTATAACCATGAACCAACAACTAATATCCTTTTCCCAACTGGTTAGTTGTTAATCTGCAATTTAGCTATACAGATACTGTGTGATTTCTGATAGGTTCCTTATAGTAGCTGTGTAAGGACACCATCCAGACTCCCAGGAAGACAGCTGATCACTTGTGCCTCCTGCTGCTGGTTACAATACCGGATCATACAGCCAATCTGGAAAGAAAAACCAGTGTATGCTCTTTTCCTGGGTTTTGGTAATCTGCTTATAGCTCCAACCAGGGGCGTTTTAAGAGAGGAGGGGGCCCGTGTCCACTCCTCGCGTGGGTCCCCCTCCTCTCTCCCTGGTGGCTGGCAGCCGACTGACGCGGCTGGCCAGCCACCAGAGCATTAGTAGACTCCGGGCACACTCTAGTACCTGGAGTCTACTGCGCATGCGCAGAACACTGTAAAATGGCCGCGGCGGAAATTTTTACGGTGTTCTGAGCAGCAGTGACAACCGACGCGGGACCTCGGACAGGTAAGTTTAAAAAGAATATGGGTGCAGTGTGTGCGTTGCCCCGCACACACTGCACCCATTATAGATACACCACTGGCTCCAACTGTGCATCTTCCTGCAATATCGGACAATCTGAAAAGTGGAGTATCCTGCTCAGGGGCGGATTGGGATGGAAAACCAGCCCGGGAAATTTCTGGAAGCAGCCCTAAAGGGGGCGGGTGTGTTGAGAAGGTGGGTCTGTTACAAGGGCGGAGTCTGTGGAGGAGGGCAGGATACTCCCTCGTCTTAGGGCCTGGAGCATCTTTTGCAAGCCACTGAGGGGAGCAGGGCCGGCTACAGAAATCTGGGTGAATGATACCCTTTTATTTGGGGCCCCATCCTTCTGCACTAGGTACAGGCCAGACAGTTTGAAAGTCTTTTCTTACCTATATGGTGGTTTCTCTGCAACAGGGAACCTCTGAAGAATTTCAGCCTCACTGGGCAGCAGTATTCACTATTCATGTAGAAGATCACATTGTCTGGAAGATCCCTGTTTATGTAGAAATATAACATGTCATCAACATAACCTACAGTAGCAGAAGTTTTTGTGCAGGGCAAAATTTATTTCCCTGATCAAACAATTTCTGTGTCTCCAGATGCCAGTATGTCTCTCCATCCCCAGGCTCCCCTGTGGTTCTCCAGGCTCCCTCTGTCTCTCCATTTCCAGGACCCATTGTCTCTCTCCAGAACCCCCAATGTCTCTCCAGGACCCCATGTGTTTCTACATCCCCAGTACCCACGTGTCTCTCCATCCCCAGGCCCACCTATGGCTCTCATCCTTATTCCCCCAGCACCAGTGTGTCTCAGGCTCATTCACCCAACACCAGTGAGTCTTTCAGTCCCATTCCCCCAGCCCCAGTGTGCCTCTCAGTCCAATTCCCCCAGCCCCAGTGTGCCTCTCAGTCCTATTCCCCCAGCCCCAGTGTGCCTCGAAGTCCTATTCCTCCAGCCCCAGTGTGTGAGAAAGGACCTCTGTGACATTGCAGTCACGTGACCACTGCAAGAGGGCCAGAATGCTCCTGTGTTACCATCCACATGGGCATGAAGGGGGAATACATTTTTGTGGTGAGCGCAGCGAGCCACCGTGCCCGAAACATGGCGAGCACAGCGAGGGGACACTTTTGGCCCCCCATTATCATCCTGACCCCTCCCCCTTTGATGAGGGGTGACGTGTGTGACATCACAGGTCCCTTGGAGCACTGTATTATAGACCTAACCATTTCCCCAGTCCAAGTGTGTGTCTCTGTCCCTTTTCCCCAGTCTCAGTGTATCTCTCAGCCCCATTCCCCAGTGTGTATCACTTGGCCCCATTCACCCAGCCCCAGTGTGTGTCAGCCTCATTCCCCAAGCCTCAGTGTCTCTCTCAGCCCTATTCTCCAGCACCAGCTTGTCTCTCAGCCTCATTTCCCCCCCCAGCCCTTGTCTATCTCATCCTCATTCCCAGAACTCCTGTGTCAGCACCAACCCCCCCCCAGCCCTGCATCTTTAACTCACCATCCCCCCCCTCATGTTGTCAGCTCCCCTTCCCCTCCCATCTCCCCCAGACTCCCCCTGCAGCCAACACTTACCTGATGATGCTCTGGCTGTCTGCTGCTTGTCCCTGTGGCCAGCCGCTGGCGTCAGCTGCTGCTCCTCTGGCTGCCCGCTGCTTGTGTCTTTGGCCGCCGACTGCTTCACTGTGCTGCCTGCTAGTGCTTGTTGCAGCATGCACGGAGTGGGGCCCGTCTGCGCAGAGGGGCTGGAGGTGGAGCTGTCAGCTGTGACTGACAAGCTCCGCAAAGGCTTATGGGAGGAGCTGCTGCCGGGCATGCGCAGCAGCTCCCCCGTTGGCCATTTTTGTTTTTCATTAGTAAGCTTCTGCGCATGCGCAGAAGCTAGACTACTGTAAAGCTGCCCGATCGGAGCTGAGCTCCGATCGTGGCAGCGGGTGGGTAGGAGGGTGGCCGGCCATAGTAGAGACCGGCCCAGCGGGAACCAGCCCGGCATCCCAGCAGCCCAATCCGCCCCTGATCCTGCTAGATGATGACCCAACAAGACGCTAGGACCGGGAGCTGCAGTACCCCTTTGCTGGGTTAGGCTTTTTAAGCAGCATAGCGGCAGCTGTCACTTTTCAAGCCTCTCTGATCCTTGGTTCACATGCGGCGTGCTTAAGTTGTGAGGGCCCATAGATACAAAGTGCATACTTTATGTGCCACACATGTAAAGTGCGAAGTGCAAAAAAACATGTAAAGTGCAAAAAAAGAAATCACAGCATAACACATCAAGCTGTGGAAACAATACCACAATACTGTGATAAGTAAAATACAAAATTGCCAACAAAATGTGTAAAAATTTAAGATAGAACCGCATAACAGAGATATCATAAATTTTCACTACTCATTCTGGTATACCCAATGTTCTGCACCAATTCTACTTGTATCACCCAGACCCACCACACACCCCAACACCCATATTCAAATTTGCAGGAGAGATGCTTCTACTGCTCATGTGGGCAGGCACTCATGGCCTTAATGACACAATTTGTCAATCTACATGGAGGTTGAGGCCAAATTGACACCATTCAAATAGAATAGTATAATATTGGCCCCGTCCCTTCCCGATAGTACCGCAATTTGTGGCATTACACTGAGAAGGCATGGGACTCCATCGTGCGCATGCGCGAGACCCGGATAGCGACGGGCAATCCGTCGCTCCGGGTCTCGTACCAAAGGGGACGTGCTGTCGATGTTGAGTGACAGCTCGCCCCCTTTGGTGGGCGGGCCGGAGGAGTGGCTGCCCAAATGGAGGCGTTCCCATGTGAACGCCTCCATTTGGGGGCGGCCCCACTGACATCACGAGTGATGTCAGTGGGAGAGATTTTGGCTCTGTGAGAGACGAAATCTCTCTGGGACTTGCAGCAATGAGATCCTACCACAAGGGTCTCGTCGCAAGCCCGATGGTTGTGATGGTCTTGACCATCGCGACCATCTTCCTGGCCGCTCGCTATAGCTGTGGATGGTCACCCACAGCTATGCGAGCGGCCAGGAGGCAGCTCTAAAAAACAAGAAGGCCGGCCCTGATTCAGAGCGAGCGCTCTGTCAGAGCATCCGGCTCTAAATCAGGGCCTCAGACTCTGTTTCAGTAAAAAAAAGTTTGTCTGCCAGGGGGAAACCTCCCTTGCATGTTACACTGAACTTGTATAGGGATATTTAATATGTACAGTACACTGTATTACAAATGACATTGCCATAATAAATGTTATATATATATATATATTGTGACAAGAATCACATAGACCGGGCAAAATCCAACAGATGTTTATTTTCTCACCACAGGCAAGAATACAGGACAGTGCATTTTTCATAGGCAATATGTTGCAGGCTGGTATGCAGACTCTCCCAAAAGTAATAAAGTTCTTTAGTGTACTCACAGATCCAGGATCCCTAACAATAGTCACCACCGGGCCTATAACCTCAGTGGCAAACGCAGAATTTCTAGAGGGGGGTTTCCAAATGCCTATTTTAGAGTGAGTGTGGCCAGTCTATGAAGAGGGCATAATTACCACTTATCCAGCTTTAATATGTGTCAACCAAAGTGTATTGTGTGTCATAATTCCAGCATATACAGGACCAGAGATCAGAGTAAGCCATTAAATGCAACAGTAGGGCCATCCTGTCTGAGCTGAATGTTTTTATTTTAGATGTGGGCATCATTCCAGAGCAATGGAGCAAGTCCGGGAGTCTGGGGAGCAGCAGAAGAACCTAGCACTGCCCTGGACATATATGTAAATATTGGGCTCTATAGCAGTGCATCCCTAACAGTGCATGTTTTCCAAATCCCATAATTGGTGCACAGGTTATTTATTGCTGGCTGATACATGTTAAAAGATCCACAGGTGGTGCTATTTATTTAATTTATGATACTGAGAAGAACGTGCAGCGCTCTTAAAATTCCATTATATTACTATTTCTATTGTGGTTATGGTGTGAGCTATGGAGGGGGTTTCCAGGCAGATGGAAACCCCCCTGCGTTTGCCTATGAACCTGGTCGACTACTTCACCGTCAGGATCAGTTTTCCAGTGTCTCTGCAGCTCTATTACCAGCCTCACACAGGTGTCTGTAATCAGCTGCCTTTCCAGATTTTGATTGAGGCAACACATGAACTGGACACTTCAGTCTTACTGCCTTTGCTCTGCCAAACCTGAGATATCTGGACATTCAGGGCCAAATGTAATAGGGTGAGAGTTTAGAAAAGTGAGAGTTTCTGACACTTTTTAAACTTTGCCAATGTAAGAGTACAAAAACAAAGTAACAGAGTGAACTTGCATGTTTTTTTAGACTTAAAACACTCTCGCGATTTAAAATCTCATTCAGATGTTTTCCCATTTTGAAGATAAAACTCAACCAATGTGAGAGTTTGCTGCTAAACTCTCACATTTTCTAAACTCTCACCCTATTACATTTGGCCCTCCATGTTCACTTCATGTGGAATTATGCTGACCCTGTCGCAATATATATATATATTGTTTATGTGGTGGGCTCTTTAATCATATTACCTTTGAATTGAATTAGCAGTCCATTTACATGACCAAGATGCTCTCCTTCCTCTATGGAAACTTTAAAGATATTCTACAGAGGTTTCCAGGGGTATTTTGCTTATGGATATTGGGCCTGATTCAGACCCACTCGTGAGCGGCTGTCCGCTTGCAAGTGGGTCGATGTTATGGACTGAGCATGCGCACGACGGAGGGAGCTCCGTCGTGCACATGCGCCAGACGCGACGAGCGAAGGAAAGTCCTTCGCTCGTTGTGTCCGATCAAAGGGGGCGTGCTGTCAATGTTGATTGACAGCACGCCCCCTTTGGTGGGCGTGCCAGGGGCGTGCCTCCCTGACGGGGGCGTTCCCACGGGAATGCCTCCCGTCAAAAGCCGGCCCACTGACATCACTAGTGATGTCAGTGGGAGTGATTTTGGCTCTGATAGAGCCAAAATCACTCCGGAGCTTGCGGTTGACCCACAGCTATACGAGCGTCCAGGAGGACGCTCCATGAAAATGGAGCCCGGCCCTCATTCAGAGCGTGCGCTCTGCTCAGAGCGTACGGCTCTGAATGAGGGCCATTGTTTTTTATACCCAACATTTTATATTGAGGAGCAGGAACGATGTAACGGATGGAAGTAGTCATATGGATTTTACACCAAGACCAGTTGTTATTGTCATTTATTTAAGGCTACTGTTAAGTGCATATGTAGTTCCAAAGCAGCTCATAGCAAACAGGCTGTCATATGCTACTTACAATCAGACTGTAAGTTTCATTACAAGGGTAGCATTATCTGAGTTGCTAATTGAAATCAGTCTGACACGACATGCTCACTGTGTACTGGTTTTAGCTGTGTCAACATATTATCTGTGTCTACATTTTGGTTGTAGACCTTTTGATTTGGCTACATTTTAACTGTATCTATATTTTGACTGTCAACTTTATCACCATGTCGACCTTTTGTTCCTGTTGACCTTTTGACCCTGTCAACATTATGACAGTTGACATTTTGGTGTCTAAGTTTTGACTGTGTAAATTTTGACTGTCTAAGATTTGACTACATCCCAACCAGATACTTAGTTCCATTGCATATTACAAGCGCAACTAAGCTAAACTATATAAAGCCACAAAATGATAACATTTTCTGGAAAAGCCCAACTAAAGCTCATAGATACAATAATGTATTTTCAAATATGTATATTTTAGCCTATTATATTTTATAAAATTAAACTTGTTTTAAAGTGGAATTATCCGTTAACTCAAGTTTCAATTTGAAACAGCAGAGTACCGTGAGACAACAACAACTTTATTAACAATAGAGCAGCATAAACAACAGTATTAAATTAGTGACATGGCACTCCTACAGTAATATACTGACATTGAAATAAGCACCTGCCAATAACTTGCCTAACATATATTGCTGTTGGTTGCTACTGATTCAGCATAGTTCTTATTAGTAAGGTCTGGATTACCCAAGGTAAAAGGACATGCAGACATGCATTTTGGAATTTATTAGTGCTAATTTCACTGGTATAGCTAATCAGTCAAATAGACCTGGTTGTATATTTACAGTACTAAGTGTAATTTTTGCATTTTCAGTTGTTTTCTGGCAGTTTACTAGCGGGATTGCATCCTGATTGTTTACTCCAAAACTCCCAATGCTTCTTGATCTGAAACAGCAATGGTGTCCTTAGTTGTAATACAGTGTTCCTTACTTATCATCGAGATGTGTGGTTTGGATTTCCTGAAAAATGAACACACCTGAACTTAGGGATTCCTAATCAAAGTCCCAGTTCAGAATCACTTGTAGGTTCCAAGTGACACCGAGTCCTAGCTCAGGTCTTTTTGCAATCTGGAACTGAGATTTAAAAACCAAACTCGGGTTTTAGATTGCATGTACCAGGTCCAAATGACATGATTATATCTGTTTTTAGAGATTTTATATTGATTTTATCAATTTTATCTAAAACCGAATCCGAACCAAAATCCTAACCAAAACACTTGAGGGTGGTTTTGCCAAACCCGAAATATGATGATGATTTAGAACCAAGTGTAGCACAAAGTAGGATCTCTGTTCCGTTCAAACACCATTGAAGCAAGAGCCAGGAACTCCCTCAGCTGTGTCAAGCATGGGGGTCTGCGCACATCTGTACTGTATCATAGTCTAAACTTTTTTAAATTGCATTGCAGTATAATAACAAATGTCCTTTTTAGAGTAAGCTGCAATGAATGTAAGTGTAAGCCTATGACCATAATATTGTGCCATGTTAAATAATGTTCCTTGGATCATAATTGCTGTATATGTATAAATGATGTGAATGATATTCTGTATTTATTCAAAAACATCTTAGGTATTGATACATTTCTTTCCATATCTTGTTTTCCCTCCCTGTACTTATAGTTATGTGGGATCTTCCTTATGATGTACATCACCATGCAATGTAATCAAGTATTGATGTCTAAATGTAGTAATGCACAACAGGGATTGATCTAAAAACCTTATTCATATTTAGCCTTTTTGATATTTTAAGACAGTACTCTCTTTGTTTCTTTGTACCATCTGCTGCCTTTGATCTTCAGTCCTTATTAAGAATATCTCATCATGCTGTTGATAAGCATTGACTTTGGTTGTATTTGACACAAAAAAAGATATTGCTCTTACACTGTACCTGGTGTTCATAAAAGGTGAAGTCTAAATGTATTTAAAACAAATGTATTTACTATTTAAGCAATAAGATTCAACAGATCTGTCATCAAGTCTAATGTATTTGCACATGTCCCCATTGGAATATGCTTTTACTTTTTTTTTTGTCTTTTTTCTTTGAGAATTTTTATTTGTAAACCACAAAAAAAGTAAAATTTACGTGGAGTGAGGTTGAACTGGTCTACACCATAGGTATTGGAAGTCAAAATCTGCTCTGTGCTGGTGACAAGGGAATATGATTTCATATACAGTATGTACATGTGTCACATTTTTGGCTGTCCTATATCATTCCACCATTGATCTGTGAACCAAATATTAAAGTTGATTCTTGACAGTTTCCTAATGGAAATGGATGACATAAACCATAAAATATGTACATGTGCAATACTTTTCCATTTGGTTTAAATGTCCACCTGGGATCCAGTCAATATCATGCCTGACAGCCAAAGGTAAGTAGTGGGGTTATGGGAAGGGTTACAGTGTTTATTTTGACAAGGATTTGAAATTTAGTTTAGGTCATAGTCACTTATTTACAATTGTAGTTGGTTTAAAGTCACGTTTTAGTCTCTTTCTTTTTGCTTTGCTTTAGTCAAGATTTAGTCAGTGGACCTCAGTTTTCCTTTTAATCTAATTTTAGTCAATGTTTTAGTCAGAATTTTTATAAACAGTTTAATGATACTCTAATGGATTTTACAGAATTTTTCTCTAAAATTCCCTTGAAAACGTGAAGTCAGCATACCTTTATCTACAGTATGTGTTTGATTATCTAGACTCAGTAGGCTGGGTGAGAATGTGTTATACAAATTAATGCCTTAAGTTTATTAGAATCAGTGTTAATTTTGACAAGGATTAGTCGCTTATTTAAAATTGAACACAGATTTTGTTGTAATTGACGTTATTAAAATGTTTATATTTCGTTACAATTTAGTCCTAAAAGAAAAATGTAGTCAACGAATACTTTTAATGAAAATTTTAGTCGACAAAATTAACACTGTAGCGTTAGGGTTAGGCACTGGGGGAGGGTAAGGGGCATGCACTGGGGGGGTGGGTTAGGTTTAGGGTGGGGGAGCGGAGGTTAGGTTTATGCACTTGAGGTTGAGGTTAGGTTTAGACACCGGGGAGGGAGGGTTAGGGGTAGCAGAAGGGTTAGGATACCTACAAACAGGTGTCGGTATCCTAACCTTGTTGGGATGCCGGTGTTGGGATTTTTACCGCCAGGATTCTGAGCACCGGTATCCAGTCCCAAACCCGTCCACCTCATACATTACAAATAATATGCCCAGAGAATGCATTCATGCAGACTTTTGGAAGTGCTGCCTTAAAATATACTCTATGCAACTTTTTCCAGGTTTGTAGATCTGAATGGAAATATGCATGATGTAGTCAATAGAAATGTTACTAGTTCACAGTTCATCCTACTACCACTTAAGGTAACAGTACAGCATGAGTCACTTTAGGTAACAATACAGCATGTGTCACTTTAGGTAACAATACAGCATGAGTCACTTTAGGTAACAGTACAGCATGTGTCACTTTAGGTAACAGTACAGCATGAGTCACTTTAGGTAACAATACAGCATGTGTCACTTTAGGTAACAATACAGCATGAGTCACTTTAGGTAACAATACAGCATGTGTCACTTTAGGTAACAATACAGCATGAGTCACTTTAGGTAACAGTACAGCATGTGTCACTTTAGGTAACAATACAGCATGTGTCACTTTAGGTAACAATACAGCAAGAGTCACTTTAGGTAACAATACAGCATGTGTCACTTTAGGTAACAATACAGCATGTGTCACTTTAGGTAACAATACAGCATGTGTCACTTTAGGTAACAATACAGCATGTGTCACTTTAGGTAACAATACAGCATGAGTCACTTTAGGTAACAATACAGCATGAGTCACTTTAGGTAACAATACAGCATGTGTCACTTTAGGTAACAATACAGCATGTGTCACTTTAGGTAACAACAGCATGAGTCACTTTAGGTAACAACAGCATGTGTGATTCAGGCTGCAGTGCTGTCCACTGATGGGAGCAATAACACACTAATATACAGCTAATAAAGGAATTATGAGGTGTATGATTTACTAACGTGGTTTTACAAAAGTGGAGGTTTTGCTTATAACCAAATAAATGATAGCTAGAATCTGATTGGTTGTTCCTATCATATTCATACTGTATGTTTTGAATAGCCATATAATTTATTTACCTACTGTAGATTACTTAAATAGAAGTGTAGAGCAAATCTTTTAGTAATTGTCAAATAACTTTGAGGAGATTATAAATTCTGTATCCTAGTGGTTAATAATAACAAAATTGCAAATGACTATGCCATTTCACTGGTCATCAAATTAACATTGTCACCACTAAAACTATTGAGTTCAATGAAAAGTTATGAACCTGATATAATTGATGACTATGAGCCAAATACTGCAATAAAGAATGCCATAGCTAGCCACAAATCACTACTGGTCATACAAAGCTGAAAATGGCTGATACAGCTTTGACAGTGTATGCACCTACGTTTCATCCATGGTGCAGAGGTTTGCAAAGCAAGATGATCATATTTGTGGAGAGGCAGCAGTTTTGCAGAAGCAGAAGGGTGGAGTTTTGTAGAATTCATGAGTCCCTATCAAGTACAGACTATGCACATAATTGCGACTAGTCTTTCAAAGTAATGCAGAAATTAGTTTTTACTTTGCAGAGATAATGTAATGTGATTAAGAGGTGGGAAGGCTGCACTACCTCCTCCCTGTGTAGTTCCAAAGCAGCTGGGGTGCCACACATTGCCTACCACTGTTGTATACTTTTAATTAATCTAAAATGTTCCTACTTTATTGCTTTGGACTGGTTAAATATAAATAAAAATCCTTAGGGTAGCCCACACCACACACCCTGCACCCATTCACAATAGTCACCTTTCCATAGATGCCACAGATATCACTGGGAAGATGGCACATACAGGGCTGGTGCTACCACTGGGCAGCTGCTTCGGGGGCTGAGAAGTTTGGGGAGCACCACCAACCTTCAAGTGATTGCTCCCCCATTTTGTACTTCAGTTCCCCTCTCAGCACTATGCCACCACTCCTACTCCCCTAGATGTGAATTTATCAGCCCCCTCTTATCCAAATACAGAAGAATGCTGTATGGAGGATACTAGGTGCAACAGAATTATGACATGGGGGTGGAATAATACTACAAAAGTATGACGGGTGGTTGGAATAGTAGTACATGTGGGATAATGGGAGGAATAATATTACACAAGGGATTATGGGGATATAATGTTACATGAGATATTACAAAAATGGATTAATAAAGGGAAATTTATTTTATTTAGTTATTAACAGTTTCTTATATAGCGCAGCATATTCCGTTGCGCTTTACAATTGGAAAAATAAATAGAACAAAACTGGGTAATGACAGACAGATATATAGTATAGGTAGGAAGGCCCTGCTCGCAAGCTTACAATCTATAAGGAAATAGGCATTGATATGCAAGGATAGGTGCTATATATTGCATTTTGGTCCAGCCAGAATGCAGAGTTTCTTGGTGGGCTGCATGATCCAGTCACACAGGAATGTCGGCCAAATATCAGGAGGATGTGAAAGAAAGACAATGTGTGAGGTTATGTGTGGACTGTGAAAGGGGATGTTATTAGATATGGAAGCTATGTAGGTTATGTGGGCGGTTCTGGAATCTGATAACCTTGCTTGAAGAGGTGAGTTTTCAAGGAACGCTTGAAGGATTGGAGACTAGAGGAAAGTTTTATTGTGCATGGTAAGGCATTCCATAGAGTGGGTGCAGCCCGAAGAAGGTCCTGTAACCATGAATGGGAGCAAGTAATGCGTGGGGATGAGAGACGCAGATCTTGTGCTGAGCGGAGAGGTCGGTTTGGGAGATATTTTGAGATGAGTGAAGAGATATATGTTGGTGTGGTTTGGTTAATAGCCTTATGTGTAAGTAAAAGTATTTTAAATTGAATACGGTAGAAAACCGGCAACCAGTGGAGGGACTGACAGAGCGGGGCAGCAGACAAAGAACGTTTTGCAAGGAAGATAAAACTCGCAGCTGCATTCATATTGGATTGCAATGGCGATAGCCTGTTTTTGGGAAGACCAGTAAGGAGACTATTGCAATATTCAATGCAGGAAATAATGAGTGCATGGATTAGAGTTTTTGCAGTGTCTTGTGTGAGATACGATGAATACAGGGGGGAGGGTTAATACAGCAGTAATAATGATTTACAGTAGAAGAATTATAACCAGGCACCATAGTTTATTGTATCTCCACATCAAGTGACACATTTTTTAACAACCTTGAGGTAATAAACCTCAATCTGGTATTGTAAAGTGCTAAGAGCAAACCGGCCTCCCTAAAAGAAAAATCTGGATCTAGCCATGAACCTGCTGATAGAGAAAAGGGACTTTTATGCACCCTCCATCTTTGAGCTGGTAGAGCAGAATATGTGCAGCAGACACAGAAGGAGGGTGTCGACCCAGTGATTATGCAAATACAGTAAGTATGAGTATTTGTTATTAGCATAATATGTGGGCAGAGGGGTGGTGGTGGCTGTATTCGTATAATGTGTGGGGAAAGGTATGGTGTTTGTATTGGTGTAACATGGAGAGAGAGAGAAATGGGTTGAAAAGTGTGAGGAGAAGAATAGGGATGTTAATGGTATATTTATATGATACACAGAAATGGACTAGAACAAACGATCATAAAAAAAATCTATTGCTGACTTAGGGGGTCATTCAGACCCGCTCGCGAGCGGCAGTACGCTCGCAAGCGGGTCCATGTTCCCCACTGCGCATGCGCACGACGGAGGGAGCTCCGTCGTGCGCATGCGCGAGACCCGGGGAGCGACGGGCTTTCCATCGTTCCGGGTCTCGCACCAAAGGGGGCGTGCTGTCGATGTTGATTGACAGCACGCCCCCTTTGGTGGACGTGCCGGGGGCGTGCCTGCCAGACGGAGGCGTTCCCATGGGAACGCCTACCGTCTGAAGCCGGCCCCACTGACATCACTAGTGATGTCAGTGGGAGTGATTTTGGCTCTGATAAAGCCAAAATCACTCCAGGGCTTGTGGCAGGGAGACCCTACCGCAGGGTCTCCGTCGCAAGTCCGATGGTCGCGATGGTCAAGACCATCGCGACCATCTTTTTGGCCGCTCGCATATGCTGTGGGTGGTCACCCACAGCTATACGAGCGGCCAGGAGGCCGCACCATTTTCATGGAGGAGGGCCCTGATTCAGAGCGAGCGCTCTGGTCAGAGCGTTCGGCTCTGAATCAGGCCCTTACTGTGATATTGTTTTTTTTTAATTCTAGCAGTTGAAAATTCCCCACTCTTAAATTCCTGCATTTGCCCCTGGACAACAGTGGCTCCTGGACAATGTTCTGTATCAGACATCAGTGCATCTGGTTTGTAGCCTAGAGAGGCCAGGATAAGGTAAGAGTTATTATTTTAATTTTACTGATATGGAAATATCTATTTATCTAATTATAAATGTACACATAAGTGCAAAAATGAAAGTATTTATTAAGAGATTTGCAATTACAATGCATGCAAGGATCGTAGTTCAGTAAGACTGACAAGCTCTATGACTATTCACAAAATTTTATACTGCAAATGACGCATACAAATCACATGATTATATTCTCAAAACCATATACGTAAAACATACATCTTAACGATTCATCAATGCTTTTTGCCAGGACCTGGAAAATTGTCATTGGGGCAGAAGGGGTGGTAGGCTGCCTGAAACTTGCCTAGGTCACTGAGAAAACTTGCACCGGCCCTGACTGTATTGGGCAAAGTTCCCACTTGTATGCCAGTGTAGAGACAGAGGGCCGTTCGCTAGGCTGCATTTGCATGCAGCAGTCAGCAGCCAAAGTATGCAAAGCCTGCGATCGCTAGCAAGACATTAGCTCGCCCACTATGTTTTGCCGTACGATCGCGGTATGTATTTAGACGCCCACCAGCTTGACACAAGACGCCCACTTTCCTTTAGTAACATACATCATCTCCAGGAAGTGAATTAAACAATTGGTAACATCAAGTAACGTCGGACCCACACGCACCACTTGTGGCTGACCATACCCTACCGCAAGCACTGTGAGTGCTGCTGTGTGTAATTCAGCCATGTGACATGTACGTTAACGATGTGTCTTAATTATGCACACCCCTGAAATGGCTTTCCAATGCATAGACACGCCTGAGTTCGCACCGCCACACCCTCGTTACCATCGACCACCCCCTATGCTTGCAGTGCATCTGTGTACAGGCTGCAAATCGCATGGACTAGTTTTCGCACGCGCACTGCGTCTTATTCGCATACGCAGATTGCAAACATCAGCAGGTTACGTGTGAATGCAGCCTTGCGAACGGGTCTGAATCAGGCCCAGAGAGTTTGAAAAAGGTGGAAACATTATAGCATACACTGTGTGCTAGAACCAGCCTTGACGGTTGCACTCGACGGTAGATGTAAGAAATACACATTGGCAAAATTTCCGCCATTGTCCTTAAGTGGTTGTATAGTATAAACAACAAAGTAGATGGAAGAGTCTGGGTGGTGACAATGTGATTGCACGTAACTGTCCTGACTTTTGGGAGTATCATGGGAGTGTAGTGGGAGCGTTGTGTGCATAAAGTCCAGTGCTATTCTGAGCCATGTATATGGGGAAGGGAAGCTTGTTTCTTATACATCTCTTGAACCTAGCATGAGGATAGTAATGATGATGGTTGTGGTTTGCATAAAATTCCTCTTGCAGATGCAGAAACCCCCACATTAGTCCTATGGATTCTCGCATAGATCCTGTTTTTTTAATCACACACAGATGCAGACGCAGCTGAGTCTTTTGCCAAAATCACGCACCTGTGGAAATCTGTTTTGGTGCGTCTTTAGATGCACCATTGGTGCACCATCAGAAGCACCAGCCCTATGTGCATCTTTAGAGACAGTCACTGTCAGAGACATGCCTGAGTCTGCCTTGTCACCACTCTGTTATCTCCAAGGAACACCCACTAAAAACCACACTCCCTGCGTCCAAATTTGTCATGCGTCTCGGTGGAGTAACAATCAGGATGCATGCACAGTGCGCCTCAGATGCATACTTAAAACATCAGTCAACTTTGCTCATATAGACATAGGGCCTGAATCAGAGATGTACGTTAATGCAATCACAGCTGCGATTTCACACGGAACACAGCTGTGAAATTATGCTAATGTTTCCATAGTGACGTCCACTGCAGCCTTCTCATATCAGTCCAACGTCACGCACCAGCATAAACATTGGTAACACTACCGCACATTGACCAGTCATGCAGCATATGCGACAAGTCTGACCTGTCTCAAACACGACATCTCTCCTGGCAGGCTGTGAGCTCTTATGCTGGCTAATTTATGCATGCCCATGTAACAGCGTTTAAATGGTCAGACATACCTGCTGTCAGACTGGGCAGCAAGAGTGTGTCTAATTAGCAGCTATGATAAAAGGCCAAATTAGGGATATTATAATCCAATTGAAATTGTGTAAAAGATCTGTTAAATAATCCTACTAAATTCCTATCTTGCACAAACACAGTGGGCCTGATTTAGAGGTGCATGCAGTTGCAGCTGCTGGTGCGTATGTTTGGGCAGTCTTGGCAGTGATCAAATGCAAGTTTCAGCCTTCCCCTCGTGTACTAGCGTGTACCTGAATAGGCAAGTACTGTAAGGACACCATTAGTGATTCTTTACACTCCATCATCAATGCAACATTGTGTAAACCATGGACATTTACACCAACCCTGTGGCAGGTACAGTGTCTCCATCTGAACATGGCCTCTGTGTCTGAGGTTCTGCGTCTGAGTATGCAGCCGCTTTCACTGACACGCCCATGGCACTCCCATAATACGCCCACACTACAGATTATTTTGCATTCACTTCAGGCCACCTCCCAATCACCACCCCGGAATGCTCACAGTTTTTTCTTGCCATTTCTAACACCATCGGTTCCATGTGAAACAGCCCATTTGTACATACAATCAGGGTAACACATATGATGTAAGGGTTTTCAGAAAGTTTTGCGCATGCACAGTAGCAAATAATTGCTTAACTACATGAACATCGTCAATGCATGCAGGTAGCATGTACCTCTGAATCAGGCGCAGTGAGAACTGGATGGAGGCCCCTTCCCTCCCTACCCTCACAGCTCTCACTGGCTGTATGACTCCCAAACACAAAAACTGTTTTCCTCTCCCAATGCGGTTTGAAGGCACAAAACTGTTCCCTCCTGTCAGTGCCTGAACCCCTCTGTGAATAACCACCATCCAACAACCTAAAAGAGGTGTTATTAGAAGCTCCTCTACTGAGTTGGTATTAAAATGCTTCTTCCAGCATGTGCACCAGTGCAGGGGTGGGTCATGTTTACAGGCAGTAGGTAGAACTTGTCCAGGTGCCCTGAGTGAGGGGGGCCACCCTGGAGCACTAACCCCAATGCCCCCTGTCCAGATTTGACAGCACTGATGATCCAGCCCGCAAACTGCTTCTGTTTTACACGCAGATCCTGAATCAGAAGCAGTTCACTATTAGGTACAACTGTGCCCCCAGGGCCTTCTAACTGACCAGACCCCTTACAGTTATATGACTTCTACTCTCCTAATGATGGCTCTGGGCACATTCTCTGTCCTGGATGAGGCTCAATCTAGGACTTTCAGCCGTGTCATTATTTTATTATAATTATAGTATAAAATACATATGATTAATGATAATAAGCTTTACACCTTACACTCCGGCATTCACAAGTCAGCATGCACTCATTAGCAATTATCTTATACAGTGCATCGTACATACTAACTAGCTAGGGAATGTTGCAGTGTTGGAGACAAAATAGGGTGTACTATGCACTAAAAAAATAAAAGCACACAAAAATAGCATATATCCAGTCCAGTTTATGCAAGGCATACCTCACATACATGGGAAATGTTTTCATCTTTTGTTTTGCATCAAAATATGCAATCTCTATTAAGCATCAATAAAATGTAAAAAACCTCTCCAATGCAACAAAAACAACTCTTCATCTTGTGTACTCTACAAGTAAAAAATCTCCAGCCATTTGCTAAAAGGAACCCACAAAATTGTACGTAATTATCTCCAGGCAATGAAGAAATCTTTCAGTGTCAGTGGTGTCTTCTCAATCAGCAATCTAAACAAGTGGTTGGCTAATGCTGATTATCTAATAATTATCATTATTGTTATCATTATCAGTGCATGTGCACCTCAGGCTTGCCTACCCTCCCGATTTGGCCGGGAGCCTCCCGATTTTCGGGTGCCGCTCTTAGCCCCCCGGAAAGGCAGGCAAGCCTCCCGGAAGCCTCCGACCCTCCCACCCTCCCCCCTGAAAAGACTAGAAACCCCTGCAGCGGGGGAGCCGGTGACGCAATTCGCGCTGAATCGCATTATCGCGGCCTCGCCCCCTGCTTCACACTGCCGAAAATAATGGCATTGTGAAGAGGGGCGGAGCCACGATGACGCGATCGTGCGGCTCCGCCCCCGGCTCCACCCCCAATGTACCACCAACTGGCTGGCCCGCCCCCGGCTCCGCCCCCAATGACCGCCCCCCCGCTGTCAGCCGACAATCAGCTCCCTCCCGGAAGGCTGGAGCTGATTGTCGGCAAGTATGGTGCACCTGCCCCATACTAAATGCAAATAATCACCTTTTTCAGACTTACAGTATATACAGTGGTTGCTCCTACCGTGTGTAGTTTGGGGGAGCTGAAGTGTACACATGCTCAAGTTTCAACCAGCTTCTAGGGACTACAAACCAGCTTCTAAGGACTGCATCAGCTTTAGCCCTTAGTAGTCGAGTAGGGCTGCCATTATAGCAGGCTAGTGGTTTGCCATTTGAAGCACCTCTGTTAATTGCAGTCTGGACTGGCAGTCCCAGGGGGAGAAAACATCTCCCCCTGGCACTGCCTGTCTTGTGTTTGATTAGCAGAAAGCACTTCTAATGGGAGGACGCTACTAGTGCCAAGCAGACATTGTAGGTGGTGGATTTTACTGAGGGGAGGGCTGCAGTCCCTAAGTAAAATCCGTCATTGCTTATATGCCTCAGGTTCCCACTCTGCATCTGCTCACAAACAAACATGTCCTTACTGTTCTTGGCCTGTGCTAGAACACAAATCCCCCCTCATGCCTTTCCTGGCACAGGTGTACTGTATATAAATGCCAGAGTCACACAAGTATTAACAGGGCCGGATTAAGGTCTGTGGGGGCCCCTATCAATAAAAGTTTAAAAAAAAAAAATATATATATATATATCACAAGTCACATGAGGTTGGCACTCCCTTAGAGAGAGTTTAAAAGACCGTGGTGCCAGCAATTCAAATTCCAATCAACACATATCAATATATATATCAATATATATATATATCAATATATATATATATATAAAAAATTATTACACACATGCATATATTATATATATATATTTTTTTTTAACACATGTGTATATATATAGATATATATATTTTTTTTACATTTATTTATTTATTTAACACACATACTGTATATACTCAGACACTCCCCTCATTCACCAATTACTTTCCTCCTCTGTAATGCACCAAGGACACCCCAGCAGCACCCAATCATACATTCATCACCAACACACAGTCCAGACACAACCCTCATCATTCACTGTCAGTACCCACCGTCATATACTGCACTAAAAACACAGACACCCCCCTCCTACATTAAAAACACACAGACACCCCCTCCTGTACTAAAAACACACAGATACCCCCCTCCTACACTAAAAACACACAGACATCCCCCTCCTACACTGAAACACACAGACACCCCCACTACTACACTAGCAGCACTCCCCTACCTTCCGGCTGCAATGTGCTGCTTGTGCTCCCTCCATGGTGCCCACTAACCTGAGCAGAGGAAGCAGGTCCCGGGCCCCGACCGCCTTGTGTGTGGGCGGAGAAGAAAGGAGCCGATAGGTAGCCCAGTCAGTTTTAAAAGGGGGCGGAGCCAAATCACGAGAGGGGCGGGGCCTAATTGTGGGCTGCGGCACAGTTAATAAACCATTTTTTTTAAATGTTTTATGGGGATGTGGCTGGGGGCTGTGTGTGGGGGCCCCCAATGTGTGGGGGCCCCAGGACAACCGCCCCTGTCGCCCTGCCCTTAATCTGGCCCTGAGTATTAATAGGTGTACATACATTTGTTTCTTTTCTGTGCATGTGCGAGTGATTTCATACAAAATATGCTACACTTATGTGTAAGTTTACTAAGATTTGAGTTTGGTCGAGATGACAATCTCGGGTAAGTTTAGGCATGTTTTTCATTTTGTAAATTTACTAAAGACAAACTCTTGTGAGTTTGTGAGAGATTTCTTTATTCTCGCTCGTAAAACTTGGGTGAGATCGAAAACTCGAAACAACTCACGATCGGGCAAACTCGGAAGTACTTTCATGTAAGATATACAACTCACAAATTTACCAAGAATCGAGATTACAATGTCGGGTGAGATTGTAGCAAACTCGCAGAGAAATTGAAGTTTCAAACACTCCACCTCCTGAGCTGCGAGTTTGCCAGAAACATACACAGATCAGTGTGATTTGTGTATGTTTCTGCATGTATACTTAATTTAAAGTGTTTATATTTAAAAAGAATGACGTAGGGTCCCCCCCAAAAGCATAACCAGCCCCGGACTGGTAAGCCAGTCCTGGTTCCTAAAATTATGGGGAACAATATGAGTAGGGTTCCACCGTAATTTAGGAACCAGCACCTGGCTGCAGGGCCAGTCCTGGTTTTAAATATAGGGGAAAAAAATTGTGTAGGGGCCACCCTATATTTAAAACCAGCACCGGACCCAAACCGACCTGGGTATAATGCCACAGCAGGAGACCCTATTACCGGATCTCCATGGCCAAAGCATTTGCACCCCAAGTTGGTCAGCCCAAGCCAGGGATCTCAGGTGATCCCCTATATTTAAAACCAGCACCAGTCCCAAACTGACCGGGGTGTAATGCCACAGCCAGGAGACCCTATTACCGGGTCTCCATGGCCAAAGTATTCGCACCCCAAGCCAGTCAACCCAAGCCGGGGATCTCAGGTGAGGTGGGCACCCCCACAAGAAGGGGTCCCCCCTTACCCGAAACCCCAGGCTAGGTCTGAAGCCCAGGTCTTTTCCCCGCACCCCTGGGCTGTGGGTATAATGTGTTAAATAGTTATAAACTATTGTTTTTTACATTGGAACTACACTGCCCTTTATATATATCACAAGTGCCCTTTTGCACTTGGAACTACAAGTGCCAGCAGGCGGCCAGCACCTGTACCCCCACTGTAAAATAAATAGTTAAAAAAAGACAGTACACACACATTGTCTAAAGTAAAACTTTATTACACACCTACTTCGCTCACACATATAGTACTTACCAGTTGCCAGCTGGTCTGTCCCCTTGTCCCATGTAGAATCCGTTGTATGTACCTGCAATAAAGATCTGATACCTCCATCCTCGCGCTGCTCTCCATAGCATCAAGGTATCTTGGCAACATAACAAACCGAAAAACCGAACCCATACATTAAAGTATTGGTATGTGTTTTCACACACACCAATACTTTGCGAATGACAGCTGACGGGCCTCCTTGGAAAATCCCACGGCCCACCAGCCAATCAGAGCCCACTTTGCATATAGCGGCCGGCTGGTACGGAATTTTTTTTAAAGATTTAAAGAGGGGCTTTAACAGGTACACCACACAAGCAGCCTTCACATATCTCACTGATATGTGCAGGCTGCTTGCTCGGGAGAGTTTTGCAGAGAGAAATTTCGATTTGCTTCACCATTGGAAAACTCACTTTCAGCTAAACTCACTTCTTAGTAAATTTGTGAGCTGAAAAACGGGAAAATCATCCGAGTTTCGGTGATGCTAATCGAGTTAAAAAAAAAACAAACTCAATCAGACTTGATTCATAGTAAATTTACCCCTTAGACTGCAACCAGGTATATTATTTTTTATTTAAAGGGACCCTATGCTGATATTTCTGCACTGTTTGCTTCTTTCAGACTTTTATTTTCGGCCTCTGTATTGTGATGTTATTGGATAGTTGAGTCAAGTAACTGCTCACATGTCTCTGTTTCCCTGATAAGTATATGGTAGAATCTAGTATACTTATTAGAATTATACAGGAGGTGAATAGGAAAGGACCAATCTGCCTGTGAAAGCTGCTACAGGAGGACAAAAATATAAAACTGTCCTATAAACTTCAGTTATTCTCCACTTCAAGTACCTGCTTTGTACATTGACTAGATACTGCTTGCAAAAAATGTGTTGCCCAGTTGTTCCTTGAGTTTGATGGGTGCCAGCAGTGACTTCTCTGTCCCTGGCTAGTGCAGTGCCATAAGGCAGTGAGAGTAACACCCAATCCAAAACAAAGACCCCAAGGATCTAGAAGCTGTAAAAGGGGAAACAAGTCTATAGTAGAAAGGAGAACCACTGTAAATTCCATATTAAAATACTTAAAAAAGTGATTCCCAAACTTTCTTGAATCATGGCGTCTTAGAAAATCAGCATATTTTTCACAGCAACCCCTAGGCCAAAGGTTTATTATGGAGAAATTCAGAAAAAAAAATTAAATGAAGTAAATAGTGCTTACCTGTCATCCTTAGGGTCAGTTATGTGTTGGTAGACAGGGTTGTGCTTCTGTCCATCAAATTTTTTAGTGTTGGCAACCATCAGCACTGGTTTAGCCTATCACATTGAGCATAAATAATTTGACTTGAATAATTGAAATGGAAGCAAATATAGAGAAGGTTGTATGAAAAGGGAAGGAAAACATGGTAAGCACCAGGAGCCTTTACTGTAATAGAAGGGATATGGACCCACTTGTGAACCACCAACTTGTAAAAAAAGGTACTGGAGATCATTCTTATTTTTGTGAGCTGTCGGATGCAGCTATATGATTAAAGTATCACAAGTATACCATTCTGCATTAGCATGGGACTGTAAGTGTGCAATGAAGGCTGCTTCATCTTTTTCTGTTATAGAGACTTTGTGTAATACATATTTAAGAACACTTTGAATGATCTCTTCCTTAGAACAAAAAAGATTGTGAATGTTTCTAGTTTAAGAAAGACAGATACAATTTTACTGATACAGTGTTTCACTTTGAATTTATGATATTAGAATTGTTTTTCTCTGGAATGAGTGGTTGTTACAATTAAATGTTTTTTTAAATATACTTCTTCATTTAGAAGGTTACCTATATTGCTGCTATTATTTGCATGATTATATATTTATATTTTTTGTTGGCACACTTGTGATTTATTTATTGTCTGGATACACCCACAGCACTGTTGTATTCTATACTATCTGTTCATGCATGTCTTTTATGTCAGTACATGCTTTTACTGATTGTTATTACTTTTACTGTCTAATCCCCTGATGAAGTCTTCTGGACAAGATGAAGCGTGGATGGATTATTCAAAATCAGCTTTTTCCATTACATACGAATTTAGCTGTTTGGTATGGTTAAACTCCTCTAAAATCTAAGTAATACCTAGACTTCTTAGCCCCTCAAGGACTTATAAGAATGTTCTTGTTATCCTGAGAGATACACTGCATCCAGATAAGCCCTTTTATTTTTATTGTTGTGGTATGTAGTTTGTATTATTTAAATGTATTTCTATATTTTCTTTAAATAATTCACTATGCTGATGTCCATCTTCTTATCTCTTGAGTGTGGACAATAAAGACCAACTGATAAGTGGATTAATAGGTTATATTATTATTGGTAAGCAGATGAACTTAAGTGTGACCTGTTTTCCCTTTGTAAATACAATATCACACTATTGTACATCCCTCTTTCCTTTAATCAAATATGCAACCAATGGAGATATCTACACCAATCCTTTATCTGATGATGAACACCTAAGATCATTATTGTTCCACAAAGAGATACTGTAAGTCTGTTTTAGTTTTCACTTTGGCACGCAATCACTTGGCACTTTAGTATAAGTCACAGAAAAGATTTGATAATTACAAAATCAGGCTCATGTTGTGTAACTAATTTGCCTTTTATTAAACTAGTTAGATTTCTGACAGGCATTTAGCAAATTACTGATTATATGACAGAAATGATTCATTGCTTGGCTATTGGACGCAATATTAATTAGCTAACAGTTATTATTATTGTGCTGATTAGCAAATTAACATATCACTAGTGTTTGGCTGAAGGGCAACCAATCACCAACTGGCTTTCCAACAAAGACTCAGAAACTGTCTCTAACTTTTCCCTCTGTTTGTCACCATCTCTAACAGCTTTAAAACTATTTTGCTCTTTTTTTTTACTCTATTCTATCTCTTATTATTCTCCATAAAAAAATATTTAGAAGAACAATCTGCAGTATGTACTCTTCCACATGATATACAATTTTTAAATAACATTAAAGAGGGTTAATCATGCCAATCTTACATTAGACAATATATAAAAAAACAGCTCTGTGCTGTCAGTAAGCAGCTAGTTCAATGGAGGGTGTCAGGCTCCAATAAAAAGAAAGGAACAAATAGGTAAATGAACAGCGCTAGTTAGAGAGATTAAATGAAAATGTTAATATTTCTGGTAGCTTCATATAATAAACAGAAATTCCTGTATAATATTTAAAATTAATATCTAATTAAATCATTATGTATCTGAGAGAAACCATAGATTCTGATATTGAAACAAGCATGAGTTAAGCATATAGACATGTGACTACACATACGGCTTGGTTAAAAAAGAAGTATATATATATATATATATATATATATATATATGCCATCCACTTGGAGCAACCTGAAAACATGGCTACCCCAACCAAGATAGAATACAGCACTCCATTAGAATATGCATAAGAGGGTTTTACTATAACATCAAGCAAACAGCCGTAAACTTGTAAAAAGCAGCAATACTCATCAGTAGTTCATCAATCTGCTGGTCTATTCAAGGAGCCATATAACAGACATAGTCCTGGTCTCAAAAGGTTGCTCCAAGTGGATGGCTTTTTTGTAATTAATTCTATTATCTTGCACCTGAACAACTTAAGACTTATGAGTGTGTTTGGCTTCCCCCCCCACAAGTAAGCCTTACTTGCCTTTTGAAAAAAACCCTGCTATAGGGGAGAAACGCGTCAAGGATCAAGGAAACATTTGAACTGCAATATATTCACCGAGTGCAGCTTTCATCTCAGACCGATCACTCAGTGCGGCTTGCATCTTTCCAACCAGCCGCCAGCAGCCCTGTCCACGAGTGGATGTGATTGTCTGCTATACACGCAGTGCCTGCCACACACGTGGAGCCCAGGATCATTCCAAGCTGTACACCTGGAGTTCGTTTGCAGTGCTGAGCTGCTTGTTTCTGGACGTCTGCGCGACCCGTTAAGACACCAGTCGGGAGCCGCCGGAGCGGCGCGACCACCCACACCACCTCCAGCTTGTTTGGATATTCCCAGTGGGGCAAACCTCGAGTGGGCACACTCCTCCATACGAGCACCAGAACTGGTGATTATACAGTTACTTTATATAGGAATAGCTTGGCTTTATACCCAGTGTTTCACTATATGATACTATTGCTGTGAGCCTGGGGCACCGATTGTGATTACACCTATATGCCAGCATCCATGCTTATTTATCTCGTTTATTGGAATATCCATCGGGTCTATATCAGTTACTGATGGTGAGCAAGCACGTTTGTTTGCCTAGTCGGGTATTTCTGGGAAGCTGGTCTCCCCCACACGATTATCAGGACTGTTAGATACATTTTATCAATATTCAAGAGCGCTTAGGAATCAACACCAGCAATATCATTTACATTCTATCAGCTGTGAGTTGGAATTACTGTCTGAGATCAGAATTGCACATTACCGCATTTGTGCCCTTTTTAATATATGTTTAATTGTATGTTTATTTTATATTGAACTGCAGTTCTTTTGTATGTTAATAAACACAATTGTTATTATCCATCCATTACTGTGTTGTATACTGACATCAGCGCAGACACCTTCTTTTTTCTATATGTTCTTTTGGGAGGGTATTCTGCAGGAATCCCTTTGGTGTCAGCTGCAGGTGTTGGTATCAGACATTATTCAAACATGAAGCGCACCATTTTTTCTTTTCTAAATATAGAATTGAACATGGTAAGACTTATTGCATATAAAACGACCAATAGTGCATTGGGCACAGTAATAGTATATGACCTCGATACATGTAATCCGGGATAATATTACCAGCCTTTAAGCAAGTCGTCACGTCCCGGTAATAAGTTGTCCTGACAGTGGCGGGATGTTAGATGATAGGAACGACTGGAGTAGGATTGATGTAAACGCTGGTCTGGGATGTTCGAATGAGGTTTCAATAGTTGGATGGTCGGTGCAAATGGGGCGCTAAACGCATTTCGTTGTAGTAGTCCCCCACAGCTTCCTCAGTAGCGCAATATTGACTTATTTGATTCATATCTCGAACTATCGCTGTTCATTTACCTATTTTTACGAATCTTACACTAGGTTTTTCAAAAGTTTTTCCAACCACTATACATTCATTTGCTCTAACAAAACGATATTCTAACACACTTATGGACTTTAGGATTTTGTAGTCCAGAACATATCTCTGTTTTCACAGGTCTATTTATTAGTCACAGTCTGTGAAATACCCCTGGTGTCTAAAATCATGATTAGTTGTAAACTATGTTAATGTCTGCTTTTTTAGTCACTGTAGTTTAAATATCTCTGAAATTAATAGTCTTTTCAGGTATACAGTATATTCCCCTGGCCAGACATTAATGTAATGTTGAAAGTAGATGCGAGATATATGTGTATTTCAATTTGTAGCATTGATACAGTATGCGTCATGTCTAGGTAGAGTTGTCTTTAGGCATTCATATTCCTATACCATTTTGTCTGACTGCTAGGCCTCCTGATTCAAATTAGGGATGTGTAGGCAAACATGGACTTTTGTCCAGGAATGATGATGTTTGTCCATGAAAGATGACATTTTGCCTCTTTCTGAGACCCGATTTTTGGCGGGAAAAATCAGAACATGGCGGGAAAATCCAAACTAATCCGAGCCTGCACATCGCTAATTCAAATGCTTATTTTCATCTCTGATTAGTGACTTGGAGCATATTTTTCAATTAGCAGGTTTTAGACCTGTTAATTGTAATTTCTTATTGCCGCTATTCGCTTGTGTAAATAGTAAAGTGATTTCATTAGCGGAGACTTCACTACTACTGTATATCAGGACCCTAGCCAAGCTACTGCTCATGTGTAGTCCATTGACCAGTCATGTGCGGAGGCAATTTAGCAAGATAGACTCTTGGTGCAGCTGAGTCACAGGTGACCTGGTGCGCCAAGTAGGGATGTTGAGTGGGGGGAGAGGGTAATAATTTCTGAGCTTGGGTCAGCTGCAGAGGGGGACAAATGCCCCCCAATGTATGATGATCAGCTGTGTGGTCGCTGCGGTAAACTGATTTTTAAAAATTTTTATTTTGAAGGTGCATGGCCACGCCTCCCCAGGATTTGGCCACACACCCCTCAGTACCCAGGCCAGGAGCAGCTCTCTGCACCACTGGCGCTAAGAGGGGCTACTTGGCGCTAATGATGCAACAGTAGAAATAACACACTTACATACAATATCACATTATTGTACAGTACCTAGTCTCTCTTTCCTTTAAATATATATGCAACCAATGGAGGTGTCTACATTGATCCTCCATCATTCATGAATACCTAAGATGATTGTTCTACAAACAGATAAGCCTTTTTCAGTTTTCATTTTGGTACACAAGCACTTGGAGCCACAAAAAAAGTTTGAAAACGACATTATTTGGCTTAAGTCCTTAGTCAATTTTTTTACAAGTTGTGTAACTAATTTGCTGTTACTAAAACTAGCTAGCTTTCTGACAGGCATTTTGGAACTTACTGATTATATGACAGAAATGATTAATTGCCTGGCTATTGGGCACAATATTAATTAGCTACATAACAGTTATTATTCTTGTGCTGACTAGCAAACTAAGATATCACTAGTGTTTGTCTCACTGGCAGCCAATAATCAGCTGGCTTTCTGACAGAGACTCAGTAACTGTCTTTAACTTTTCCTTCTGTTTCTCTCTCTCTCGCTCTCTCTCTCTCTGATATCCTTTTAACTATATTACTTTTTTTACTATATTTTGTCTCTTTAAAAACCTTATTTCCTTCCTCTTTTCATAATTCCCCAGATCCTATTTTTTTTTAATTATCTCTAACTATTTTCTTCATAATCCATTCTACCCACATTTTCTTTGTTTTTGTTGTTTGTGTATTTTCAATTAGTGTCAGTCTCCGCATCTCTCAGCCCATGAGCGGTTCTCATCATTGACGTCAATGGTAAGCACTGCTAGGTAACATTTATTAAGAAATGCGTTAGTAAGCCTGCTTTCAGTATAATCTGATTATCAATACAAGCAGGGACCCAGCAGTTACATCAGACACCACTAAACCGGCACAAGCTTGGAGACTATTTGCCGCAATTCTGGATACAACATCCTCTCTCGCCTCCTGCTGCCGCAAGCCTACTCAGCATCTGCCGCTCACCACATGGGAGAGGCAGCGTTCTCATCGGGATGAAGCTGCGTGAGTGCGGCACTGTATTTGGAGGCTAAAAGGCCGGGGACCAATCGTTGAATACTGCAATCCGGGAAAGCGGCCCTGACAGCCCTAATAGCCGGGTTGCGTGGAGACTATACCAGAGTGATTGTGCAGCCTTGTGGTTAAGAAACTATATACCCCATTGACTATTATTGCGGATACCATCGCAACCGTCGTGACCAATTTTTCGATGGTTGCTCCTTTGAGCAGGCTGTGAAGGCTGAAGTCTACCGCAGCCTGCCTGGATTCTTGCGGCCTGTTGGGCCAGGAAGTCTGCATTCGTGGACACGCCCTCATTTCCAGGTATGCAGGCCGTCCCGACCCTGCACCGCCCTGCAAACGCCTCTGTCTGTCAAACAGGCAGAGGCATAGCGGGGCCTGCCTGCGATCTCTCAGGACCCGTTCTACACATGTGCAGAACGGGTCCTGCGCATGCGCTGATTCCCGATAATCGGGAATCTGCATGAGAACAAAGATCTGCGCCCTCTGCTGAATCAGACCCTATGTACCACCAACTCTTCTAACATCTTTGTCATCTCTCCATTTTCATACCTCCCCTTTTCCTGTGCACTCTGATATCTGCAACAAGCTCGATCCTCACTTTTTTTTTTATTAAGCGTCCTAGCTATTTCTGGAACCTGTCTCCCTACTTCTGAAATCGCTTCCCCTGATAAAGTCTCCTTCACTCACATTCCTTGGACCACTGACAGATAAGGTGTTGGAGTAGATTCCTACATTCTCCTTTCCTGACTACACTTCTATGATCACCAAAAATCTCCTCTCTTCTTGTTCTGCTTTGTAGTTTATACTCTATGTCCTATGTTTCACAACCAGGCCCAGTTTCCCAACTTATTAACAAGCTTGCCACTAGGCTTTCTCACTTTCGTTTCCAATAACCTTCTCAATATTAATCATGGAGGTTTTAACATCTTAGTTTGCAATTCTGCTGGTGCTGCCTCCTTTATGGGCTGATTCTGAGGCAGGTGGATCTCTATTCATGTTAGGTTTTGCATACAGAGCATGCACGGATGCAAATTTACCCATTTTTGCTTATATCCATATTATTCTGAGTTGGATAGATCTTGAACGGATCTGTCTTTCCATGAATTTAAAATGTGGTTGTAGTGTGATATTTTTGCCTAAATTTATATTGTGAATTTAGGAAATATCACAGGGATTTATCAAAAATCCCTTGCAGGGACAGAGCTTGCAATAGAGCTCTGTCCCTGTGAATCCCCTCCGCAGTCTTCTCACTGTATTTTTGCATGCATCGACAAACTCACCATACCCTCCCGCGACCCCCCACTGCCGCCCCTCTCGCAATCCACCCCCCTTGGCAACCCCCCCTCACTTTAACTTACCTTCAGTGAACGGTGCTCCGGTGATGTCCTCTGGGGCTCCGGTCAGCTGGTCTCCCATCTCCTGCACTGTGACCCCAGTCAGCTATTCTATGCAGCAGCTGACCAGGGTCACGGTGCAGGAGCCGGGAGACCAGCTGACCAGAGCCCCAGAGGACATCAGTGGAGCAGTGATCAGCTTGTGGTCTACTTATACCACACAACTGATAACTGGGTCCCGGCTCCTTGCTTGTTAGAGCAGAGCAGGAGTCGGGGAACAAGGGGAAACCCTGGATAATGCCATCTCCAGGTGGTGTTATTATTATTTACAGGGCATTCCCTCTGCATTTTTTCTCATTTTATTTTTAGTAAATCTCTGGCAGATCGCATTTCCTATTACAAGTATGGGAAATGCGTTCTGATTACTAAAAATATGTGATAATTAGGGTTTGGAGTAGAATTTTACTAATTCTACTCCAATTGCCCTTTAGTAAATTTATGTGAAACTAAAATAATGTCAAAAGGGTGTGGAAATACCATTTGTTACTTTATTTTAGTAAAAATAATATTAATAAATAGAGCCCATGGTCACCTACAGTAAATAACAGTCCTCTTGCCAGCATTATTTGAACCTTGCCTCCCTACACATTACTTGCCAGAGCTCTACATGAGGCCATTGAACAAAATGATGCTCCATTTTTGACTTCCTCAACTACCAATGTATCAGATCCTCTTACTATACCACACTTTCTCTTGCCAAGCAAACCTACTTTAAATCCTTTTTTGTGCACCCTTTTGGCAACCACCCTCATCTCCCCAGCATCAGCTTGCATTTTTGCAAACCACCTTTCCCTTCATTCACTGATCATTAATGTGCTACCTATTTCAAAAGGCAAAATTGACGTAATCCATTAAGAAATTTCTTTCCAGAACTATCACCCTCGCCAACATTCACCTCTAGTCACCTACCCACCCTCAGTTATTACTTTACTGATTACTAAAGAAGAGATCTTCACTCTTCTCTCTTCTTCTTACCTCTTAAGATGTTCCCTCAGTCTTTTTCCACCCAATTCCTCCATTCCATCACCCCAGTGCTTGGATGCATCCGCTTACCTCTTTCACCTATCTCTCCCTGCCTACATTTTACTTTCCATCTTCAAGCATGCACTCTCTGCAGTATTCAAAACAAGCTCTCTATCCTAATTCTTTCTCAATAACCATCCATTTCTCTACTCCAATTTGCTTCCTAACAACTTGTGTATAAACACCTCATCCCCTTTCTCTGTGCTCACTCTCTTCCCATCCCTCAGCAATTGGGTTTTTACCCTCTGCACTCCCCCGGGACTGCCCTCTATAAAATTACCAACAATCTACTCAACCTCTCTGACATTTCTGGTATACACTTAACCATACTCTTTTCAACTGTTGAAATATGGAGTGTGCTATCTCCATGAATGCTCCTTACTTGAAGCATTCTACTTTACCAAGATGGATTCTGCGCATGCCCGGTGCCATCTTGTCACTGTGTATGAGCGCCACAGTGGGACATAGGCATGTTCCACATAGTTCCGGAGACCCTGCTACAGTATATAATATATTGCCTGTGTATCCTGCGCATCCTGTGTATGCCTACACCGCTACATTCATACATCCAGGGGTGCCGAGAGGGGGGAGGTACATATTACCTGGGCCCATGCTTGCTGAAGGGGCCCGGCAGGGGCCCGGGTCCAGCACCGCTCCCCCTCCCTCTTACGTCCCAGCAGCCCAACAGCAACCAGAGCAGTCTCCTATGCCTATGGGGGGAGCAATCACGCTGATCGCGCCCCCCATTGGCTGTGCTCCGGGCTGAGGGGCACACAGCGCCCCCCCTCCCCAGCGCGCAGTGCTGCAAAATACATTTTTTTTACAAGGAGACGTGGCTACACCTCCCTCTATTAGGCCACGCCCCCTGTCACCTGGGCCCGGCGTTGCTATTGGCGGCCCTGCATACATCACCAGCTGGTGCTCTGTCCGCTCAAGCTCTGCTCCATCTCAATTAACAAGTATGTAACTGTGAGTACGGCTGAACCAGCAACTATTACTACACTTCAATAAACCTGCTTAAGCACCTGGACTGTTTAGTGCATCTTGAATTCTGTTATACCCCTTTTACACCAGAGCAAAAACCTGGGTTATTGCTGGGTCTACCTGGGTTGCAGCTCAGTGTAAAAGGGTCCCTGATAAATAACCCGGGTCAAGTGACCCGGCAATCTAACCCAGGTAGCTACCATGGTCAGACCCAGGATGGAACTGGGTATTATTGCAGTGTAAACGATGCAACCCAGGTTATCCGACCTGTGTCATACCTAAAATTAGCTGATTGGTGGCTGTGAAGCAGTCACCTCCCACTTTTTATGACCTCACAAGTTTAGCAGGGCAGACCCAGGTTCAGTGTGAATGGGGCTGACCTGGGAATAACCCAGATTGATGGTGCTGTGTAAACGGTGTCTGACCTGGGTCTGAACTGGGTTGGAACCATCTCTGAAAACCCAGGTCGGACCTGAGTTTTTGGTGTAAAAGAGGTATTAGTGTTGCTATTTAACTCTGCATACACACATATAAACCCTACACCTATTTCAGTTTCTCTAAGACTAACAAATATTGAAGTCCTCTCCCTCTAAGTGGGAGCAACTCCATTTCATTAGATTAGTCTGGACTTGTTTCACTTTTTCTTCAGACCCAGTAATCATAATGTCATCAATGTAGTGGAAAATATTCTCATTTAAGCTTTCAGTAACATACATGCGACAGTTACTAGTCCATGGCAGATGGTATGATAGAGAATGTAAACTTAGTATTCATGTTGAGTAGTAAGGATAATGGCCATGCCATAAGAGAGATGTATCAAACCTTAGAGAGAGAGATAAAGTAGAAAAGCTGCCCCTAACAACCATTCATCTCTTAACTGTCATTTTATAGATAGTGCCAGATCAATGACATCCAGAATCTGTTTGGTTGCTATGGGCAACTTCTCCACTTTATCTTTCTCTCTCTAAGGTTTGATACATCTCCCCCCATGGAAGCACAGTGATCTTGCGAGGCAGAGTATATAGGAAAACGGAAAAAAAAGAAATTAGCTAGGTTTATTACCAAATTTGAGAGATCTGCTGTGAGAGAGGGTGTCTCTTTGTTTATGCATCATAATAACACTAGGTCTTTGTAACTGAAAACAGGAGGAATGGACTGGACTTCACACCGGCCTTATAATGTATGCATCTTTTGAATGGTCTCTATAAGCTCTTGATTAGCATATATAACTAAGGCCCTGATTCAGAGCCGCTCGTAAGCAGCAGCAGCTCGTTCGTTCTGACCGATGTTCGCACATCTGCGCATGCGTACGGATTTTAATACGCATGCGCGAACCAGTCAGTGCGGCCGAAAATCGTTTGTTTGCTATATAGCGAATGCCTGCTATTTTGAGTGACAGAAGGAGGCGTATGTGGGTGGTAACAAGGGAAGGTGCTTGGAAACGGGGGTGTGGAATTCGAACACAGGCGTGCTTAAAGGTCAAAACGGGCGTTTTAAGGGAGTGCATAATTAATACAGCAGCGTCATTGACCACGTCACTAGTTTTTTTTTTACTCAGAACTGCTCGCAAAATAGCGGTTGAAAAAACCAGCCACAAGAATAGCGAGCAGTTCATACGCTGTTCGATGTACTCGATTAATCTAATAAATAGCGGACATGACGTATGGTGCGAGCGGCAAGGGGGCGTATTTTTCAAAATTACAACCGCAAGTTTTGCTCGCTCGTTCAGACTTAGAGGCGTGAACAGACCGCAATTAGCGAACGGTTCATTTGAATAGCCACCCCTTGTTTTAGAACGAACGACCGCAAATAGCGAGCGGCTCTGAATGAGGGCCCAAGTCTTCAGCTACAAGTAACTGAGTGTTGAGATGGTGCTCAAATTCTCATTCTGTGCATCATCTTAAAGTACAATAAATTGTAATGAATAAAAAACAATTGAAAATGAGCAAACAACGAATATCTGTCAATATTCTTGCTACATTTTATGCATACTGTATATGTCGTCCAGTCTACGGCTACAGCAAGATTCTACTGACTGTAACATTTATTATCTTTCTGAGTGAATGACAATTATTTTATGCAAGTATCCCAGTAGTGACTCAGCTTCTAAAACTCAGTTAAATGTCCATAGTTTCAGGGCACTAGGGGTTTGTTGATTTTGGTCAGGGACCCTTGGGTTAGCTGTAACTTCTGGAGCGTGAGTGAAGCTGGATGGCTTAATAATGCTATTCCTCATACAGGCCACTAACAGTAGCAGAAGACTGATGGTGCAGAATGGGTAGGACATGTATTGAGAACAGGTACAAGCTAACAGGATAGTCTGTGGCTGTAGCAGTATGTAGGATCATAGGGCCTGATTCAGAGACGGACGCTGTGACAGAGCGCTCACCCTGAATCAGGGCTTTTTTTCTTTTTTTTTTTATGGTGCGGCCTCCTGGCCGCTCGCATAGCTGTGGGTGACCACCCACAGCTATTGCGAGCGGCCAGGATGATTGTCGCGATGGTCAAGACCATCGCGACCATCGGGCTTGCGATGAGACCCTTGCGGTAGGGTCTTGTTGCCGCAAGCCCCAGAGAGCTTCCGGCTCTAATAGAGCCGGCAGCTCTCCCACTGACATCACTGGTGATGTCAGTGGAGTCGCCCACAAATGGCAGGCGTTCGCTTGGGAATGCCTCCATTTGTGAAGCCACACCTCCGCCATGCCTACAAAACGGGGCGAGCTGTCGATCAACATCGACAGACGCCCTTTTTGTAGTGAGCCACAGAGCGAGTGCTTTTTGTGCTCGCTCCGGGGCTCGCACACGCGCAGTGTGCACTGGTACACCATCGACCCACTTGCGAGCTCTATGTGCTTGCGAGCAGGTCTGAATCAGGCCCTTAGTGCAGACTTCAATTACACTGGAACTGGGTGCAGGAAGAACAACTGAAGCAGACTACCGGAAATGGTGGAACTGAGGGCTGCCTGTTAATTATGCATGCCTCTGAAATGGCGTTAAGATGCTCAGGCACGCCTGTGTTCGCACCTCAACCTCCCCATTTTTAATGGCCAGCCCCTGTCACCACCCACAAACGACTTCTCCTGTCACTCACTCTGCTAGGCAGTCTATGCGCAGCGAGTGAACGCTTCCCGATTTCTCACATTGGTTTGCGCACGTGCACAGCGATGCATACGCATGCACACAATGCATGCGTATGCATCGACTGAAGCAGGCTGCAAGTTTAGACTGGTACTGGGGACCTGATTCAGACCCGCTCACTAGGATGTGTTCGCTCGTAGCTGGCCGATTTTCGCATTGTGTGCATGCGTATGCATCGCACTACGCGTGCGCGAACCAGTGTGAGAAATCGGGAAGCGTTCACTCGCTGCGCATAGACTGCCCAGCAGAGTGAGTGACAGGAGAAGCCGTTTGTGGGTGGTGACAGGGGCTGGCCATTAAAAACGGGGGAGTTGAGGTGCGAACGCAGGTGTGCCTGAGCGTCTTAATGCCGTTTCAGAGCCGTGCATAATTAACAGGCAGCGTCATAGTACACGTCACATGGTTGTATTTCACACTGAAGTGATCGCAGTGCTTGCAGTAGGGTATAGTCAACCTCAAGCGCTGCGTTCACTTCCGATGGTACTCAATGTTCCGATGGTAGCATACACTTCCTGGAGATGAAGTGCGCAAGTGGGTGTCTTAAGACAGGCTGGTGGGTTTCTGCATATACAAAGTGATTGAACACCAAGACATAGTGGGCGTGCTTATACCTTGCCGTGCGATCGCCATCCTTGCTGGTTGTGTGCCAGATTTGCAAATGCTGGGTGCGAGTGTACGCATCTAGTGAGCGGGTCTGAATCAGGTCCTGGGTGCAGTAAACACTAATGGAGCAAACTGCAATGAAGGGATGTAGTCAGGAAGCCGACGGTCGAAATGTCGACCGGGAAAGCCTAGCATGGGACTAATGATAGGCGTCTAAATACTGATGACTATCATTAGCCCCATGCCGAAATCCCGACGCCCCGCATAGGTAAGCCGGGTGTTGGGAGCTCATAGCCCCTGGGAAGGGGGGGGTTAGGTTTAGGGACTCCCGGGGGGACTTAGGGTTATGCACCCTCTCTGGGAGGATTAGGGTTAGGCTAGAGGAAGGGGAGGTTAGGGTTAGGCACCCCCCTGGGAGGGTTAGGTTTAGGGTATGGGGAGGGGGGGTTTAGGTTTAGGCACCCCTGGGGGGAGGTTAGGATTAGGCATCCCTAAGGGAGAGTTAGGGTTAGGGGGTAGGGAGAGGGGGGAGGGTTAGGGTACTTTCTTACCTTAGTTGGGATCTTCATCTGCCGGCCTTCTGGCGTCGGTATTTCATCCGCCGGGCTTAGGTCCAGTGGTATTACATACCGATTCCTAAACAATATATGCTTTGAAGCAATATTGGAGCAGGTTTGCTGGATTTCACTGGAGTGGATTGCTGTGAAGCAATTACAGAAGCATATTTGCTGGAACACACTGAGCCGGCTCCGTCGTGCGCATGCGCGAGACCCAGATAGCGATGGGCAATCCGTTGCTCCGGGTCTCGCACCAAAGGGGGCGTGCTGTTCGATGTTGAGTGACAGCATGCCGCCTTTGGTGGGCGGGCCGGGGGGGGTGGCTGCCCAGATGGAGGCGTTCCCATGAGAACGCCTACCGTGTGGGGGCGACCCCACTGACATCACAAGTGATGTCAGTGGGAGAGCTTTCAGCTCTGTTCGAGCTGAAAGCTCTCTGGGGCTTGTGGCCACGAGACCCTACCACAAGGGTCTCGTTGCAAGAACGATGGTCGCAATGGTCTTGACCATCGCGACCATATCCTGGCCGCTCGCATTAGCTGTGGGTGGCAACCCACAGCAATGCGAGCGGCCAGGAGGCCGCTCCATTAAAAAAAAAAAGACGCCCTGATTCAGAGCGAGCGCTCTGTCAGAGCATCCGGCTCTGAATCAGGGCCTGAGGCAGAATGCTATGAAGTAATACTGGAGCAAGACATGAACCAGTAACCAGGGTACTGATCTTCTGAGAGATGTTGTACTGCTAACTTGCGGTCAGCAATTCTTCTCTCTATGCGCTGATGAGCTGGGCAGAATATGTGACTGAAGTTGCTGGATGCTGGTAGCCAGAGTGGGTCATGTGATTCAATTCAAGATGGTCTCGTCCATGGCACAAAACAGTGGGAACTGCCAAGGGGAGAACGCTAGCTACAATAACAGATAAGTGCCTAAACAATTTGAGGGTTCTGCAGGCAGCCTTGCAGGGACAAGGAGGGTTGCAAAGTGACAGTGCCGAACCTGATAACAGGGTCCTGGACTCTGACGTGTTACACACAGTCCTTTATTTTACTCACCATGTCAGTGGGTGCCCCACACTCATGGTTTTCCTGTTATAGTGTAAACCATCACAGTCTGTCTAGTGGTGGTTGGGGAATTTAGGAGACAGGCACTCAGCCCATTCTTTTATTTATTGTTTGTTTTAGACAGTACACTATGCATGGAAACTTTTTTCGTTACATATGGTGAATTTACCTGCAAATGCACATTTCTGCTGAATTGGTAGTATGGGCCGTTTGAAGGGAAATGGATTTTTAAGCACACTACAAGTAATTAATACATAATACTATACAATACTGTATATAATAAAAACTTCACACACAGTATGTACAAGAGATATGCATCTGTACACTGCACCTGGGGGCAACATCAAGATAAATGTGTGATCCTACCATTACATAAAGTCGCATGTTTACTTAATCACGTATGGCCTGATCTATCACAGGGCCCAGCCCAAAACATCCATCCTGCATGTCTATGTGACAGTGTGAGTCATTTAGGACAGTGAACATCTGGGGGCTGCCGGAGACCACTACATACACAAACATATATAATAAAGATGCAGTGGTACTAAAGAAATAGGAAGATGGAATTTGAAGTAACATTTACACTTTCACACAGTCCACACTTTTACTTTACATTATTTGTCTCAATGCCAGGTGCAATTTTTTTAATGACAATGTACAATTAGTTCAGTCAATTTATTTTGAAAGGATGTATTAGCAAATATTTAGTATGTTCTATACCCACGTATGTTTTGTAATATATGTGAAATACAGAAGTGTATTGGCTATTGCAAACTCATCAGTCACTTGAATTATGCTTATGGATGTATTCAAAATGTACAGTAGCAAACAAAACAGGAAATTAAAATATTTCACGGTAGAGCATGGCGTTCTTTTGGGACCATCTGTGCCAACAGAAAAGTTAAAAATAATTCTTTTTTTTTTTTACAAATGTGCAGCTACTGTTTCTGTTAAGCACAAAATCCATTGCTGTGACAATGCTACAGTTGCTCAGAAACTGCCATCTGATTAGAACACATGCTGATTATAAGGTTGCAGTACTCTGAGTGTCTTTTCTGAAACATTCCTTCAGTTTTGCACTCTTTTGACACATAGCACTTCCTACACTTTGCGTTGTGTTGTGAGGTTTTTATTTTTATTCTTATAGTAAATACTGGTTTGTACCTCTCAAACCATTGAGGCTAATAATGCTGTAGACATTACCTTAAACCAGTGGTTCCCAAACTGTGCGCCGTGGCACCCTGGGGTGCCTCGGGACACTTGCAGGGGTGCCTCAGGTTGGTGGTCCAGCACCAAATCAAGAAATACAGTCATCAAGTACAATAACACAACATCTTACCTTAAATACAGAGAGATCATTGCAGACCCGAGCGGCTGAGGGCAGGGACACATCCGGCAGCACAAGTGGACCGCCCGCCGAGACGTCCCCTGTCAATGACGTCACCCACCTCGCGCCCGCGGTCACCATGGGAACGCGTCACGCGACGGGTATACAGTCTCACCGGCTGCAAGAGTACTGCAATAACAACATGGACAATATAAAACACTCAATTCAATTGTGCATATCATCATATTAAACATGTTCAGGACAAACTAGCATGAAAAAACGGACTGAAAACTCTATTGTAGCACTACATAGCATCGTCACAATCACTATTGACAATACTCACCCGAAAAATATTACAAAAACTAAAGACAATATAAATAATGTCGCAATATATATCATAAGTCCCAGGAGGGCATATAAAGATACCACATATTACTGCTCAGATTATAAGTACACTGCATCATGGTCAGAAGAATACACTCCATTGTAGCTTTTCATTAAGACCATTTGGATTAATGGTATTAAGATGGTGTATCCATCTTGTCTCACATCTCATTAATTGGCCTCCTCTATCTCCACTCCTAAGTGATTTGGGGACATGATCAATGATGACATGTTTGAGGGTTGCCAAACTATGACCGGCCTCAAAAAAATGTCGGGCCACCGGTTGTTCCGATGGTTTCCCCGTTAGTGCTGAACGGATGGCGGAGCGATGCAAAGCCATGCGTTCGCGAAAGGACCTAGACGTTTTGCCCACGTAGTATTGGCCACATGGGCACATAATGACATATACCACATATGTAGAAGTGCATGTAACTACATGCTTAATCTTAATTCTAACACCCGTATGCGGATGTGCAAATGATGAACCAGTAATCATATGTCTGCACGTAGTACAGTTTAAACATTTATAACATCCTGGTCCTTTTCTCAAGAAACCAGGGTCAGACGAACTGGTCCTTTCAAAGCCTGTGATGTCAGTATGCACCACAATATCACGAATGTTTTTTCCTCTCATGAAAGATTTTACACTAAGTTTTCTTTTGGGCTTTCTGCCCGCCTTTGCCTCTGGTTTTGATGCCCCCGGCGGGTGGGCGTCCTTTTAAGCCAGGTTTCTCTATTTATCAACCTGTATCCATATATCTGGATAGTATTTTACAACAGTATGTTGGTAGTCAACCATTTTTCATTAAAGATACCACTAGTTTCTTGCAGCTATTAGATACCATACCCTCAGTTCCAAGTGGTACCTATCTGTGCACGCTTGATATAAATAGTTTGTATACGTCAATACCACACAATGAGGAACTTACCATCATGAAACAATTTCTGGAGGATCAAGACATGAAGGAGATGGATCTGTCCTTATTTATGACACTATTAGAACTAACATTGAAAAACAACTATTTTATGTTTATCGGTCAATTCTTCAGGCAAGTGTCGGGATGTGCAATGGGGAGCGTCAGATGTTCTGGAGTGATCCTGCTGTAACTGAACATATTTTGCTGTATGCACGTTATATAGATGACCTGTTGCTTTTATGGACAGGTGATATCGGTATTTTTGAAAGTTTGATACAAACTATTAATGCTAGAACATCTACAATCAAATTATCATATCAAGTGAGCCTGACCACAGTCAACTATCTTGATGTTAAAGTTACTATTCAGGATGGCAAAATAAATACCATGGTTTATTCAAAACCGACTGACAGAAACACTCTGTTGCTTGCAACGAGTCACCATCCTAAGCCACTTATTAAGGGCTTACCATGGTCAGAGATGCTCAGGGTAGCCCGGATCACCAGTGATTGTGCTATTCTAGCTACAGAGCTAGATAAAATCATTAATAAATTTGTGATGCGTGGCTATAATTTGCAAGCCTTACAACAACAAAAACTTGAAGTGCTGGCTATTCCTAGGAGGAATTTATTTACTGCATCAAGGAAGAACAAACAAGACTCTATACCTTGGAAAATTAAGTTTAGTACCTCAAGTCCAGTTGTCCAGCGAGCCTCACGGGCGCTGTGGCCCATTGTAGCTACTGACAAGAATCTACCTTGTTTTCACAAGAAAAAGCCTATGGCATGCTTCATGAGAGGAAAAAACATTCGTGATATTGTGGTGCATACTGACATCACAGGCTTTGAAAGGACCAGTTCGCCTGACCCTGGTTTCTTGAGAAAAGGACCAGGATGTTATAAATGTTTAAACTGTACTACGTGCAGACATATGATTATTGGTTCATCATTTGCACATCCGCATATGGGTGTTAGAATTAAGATTAAGCATGCAGTTACATGCACTTCTACATGCACTTCGTCATGACGTCTCTCCCATAATGCAGAGCGCGCCAGCCCGGGAGGATTGACGTGCGGACGGCGGCGGGAGCCGGAGCGTGGATTCAGGTAAGTAATTTACTTTTATTTATTGATTAATGTCAGTGTGTATTTATCGGGGGGGAACTACTACTGGGGGCACTGCTTCAGGGGGGAGACCACTACTGGGGGGGCACTATTACTAAGGAGAGGACTACTACTGGGGTCACTGCTTCGGGGGTGGGGGAGACCACTACTAGGGGGGCACTATTACTAAGGAGGGGAGGGCATTGCTTCGGGGGGGGGACCACTACTGGGGGGGAAACTATTACTAAAGAGGGGGCTACTACTGGGGGCACTGCTTCTGGGTGGGATGCTACTGGGGGCACTGCATTGGGGGGGACCACTACTGGGGACTACTACAGGGGGCACTGCATCAAGGGGGGCTCCTACTGGGGCCACTATATAAAGGGCACTGTATAGGGGGGACTACTACTGGGGGCACTGCATCAAGGGGGACTCCTACTGGGGCCACTATATAAAGGGCACTGTATAGGGGGACTACTACTGGGGGCACTGCTTTGGGAGGGACCACTACTTGGGACTACTACTGGGGGGGACTACTTCTGGGGGCACTGCATCAAGGGGGACTCCTACTGGGGCACTCTATAAGGGGCTTACTACTGGGGGCACTGCACTGCTTCTGGGTGGGATGCTACTGGGGGCACTGCATTGGGGGGGACCACTACTGGGGACTACTACAGGGGGCACTGCATCAATGGGGACTCCTACTGGGGCCACTATATAAAGGGCACTGTATAGGGGGGACTACTACTGGGGGCACTGCATTGGGGGGGACCACTACTGGGGACTACTACTGGGGGGGACTACTTCTGGGGGCACTGCATCTAGGGGGACTCCTACTGGGGCACTATATAAGGGGCTTACTACTGGGGGCACTGCACAGGGGGGACCACTACAGGGGGCACTGAAAACAGAGAACCACTACAGGGGGCACTGCATAGGGGGGATAACTACTGGGGGCCTGTATAAGGGGGCATCACTCCTGGGGGCACTGTATAAAGGGCACTGCATATATGGGGGATCACTACTGGGGGGCTGCATATGGGAGATCACTACTGGGGGCACTGTATAAGGGGAACTAATGGCGGGCTGCATAAGGGGGACTACTACCAGGGGAACTGTGTAAGGGGCACTACTGGGGGCCTGCATAAGAGGGACCACTACTGGGTGCATTGTATACTGGGGGTACTATATAAGGGGTACTACTGGGGGCCTGCATAAGGGGGACCACTACTAGGGGCACTGCATAGGGGGGACTGTATAAGGGGCACTGCATTAAGGTGCAAATGGAAATAAATGTTCCCAGTGACAAGAAAGGAGTGTGTCATGTTGACACGCCCCATTTTCCAGTGGCCACGCCCCTTGTGACCACGCCCATTTTCGCTGCGTGCACCTGCGGCGTGCACACATGGGGGGGGCTCCATTTACAAATTTGCCCTGGGCTCCAAATACCCTAGTTACGCCACTGGCTGTCACTTCATCCCCTGCTCTCTGAGCTAGCCTCATGTACTGTGCTGTCCAGGCTGTCATTCCTCACACAGCCAGCCCGACAGCACAGTTCCCGTCCCTGCTCCTTCCTCCTTCCCTCACTTGAGTCCCAGCCAGTCACAGAGTAGCTACGCCCCCTAGATGGCAGTCTCTAAGACGAGGAGCTGTAATGGATGGGAGTAGCAGCTGCATGTGCTGAGAGAGACAGTCAAGCTGGTAAGTGATGTGAGCTGACAGTCTACAGTATATTCTGTGTCAGAACTCAGAAGTAAACTGACATCCAATAGTGCAGCAGCACCTGTAATTATTTAGTTGTGCAAACACTTCTGTGCCCCCCTCTCCCCTCCCTCCCCTGCTGCTGGAGACTAATAGAGATGAGTAGGGCTCCCAAATATGACATGTTGGGAAGATAAGGGATCTATATAATATCTAAGGTCCTGTAGCTATACTACTCTGCATCTCCCCTGCTGTAAGAGGCATTGATATAACTACACTCAGTGCGCTTAAAATGTCAGCCTTCTTCTAGGTGAGATATTGCTATCGTAATACTTTAAAAATAATTTTTATTTGCATTTTTGCAAATCATCTGTTATTCCTAACATGGTATGTTTTATATATAAATAGATAGATAGATAGATAGCAATAAAGGACTCTTAATATTTAACTTGGACAAGCCTGCAGAGTGCCGCCTATTTGTTTATTTTTGCATTTGGAAGTAGTTTACATCCCAGGAGGGCACCGCAGCATTATTATAGTTTGATCATACATGAGTGCCGGCCTTCTTGCTGTTCTGTACACTGTATATATATATATATATATATATATATATATATATATATATATATTTCTCCTTCATCCACCAGGGGACACTGGAGCCTCAGTACAATGGGGTATAGGAGTGTGTTAACCGGGAGTTGACACCTTTAAATAAAAAACTACTGGTAGCTAGCTCCTCCCCCTCTATACCCCCCCAGGTCAGTCTAAAAAATGTGCCCTGGGAGCCGGACGTAAACCTCCTTAGGGCTCTGAAAAATGATCTCTATCAGCAAGAGGACAGACAGGCAGCCTACTGCTGCTGCCTGTCTGCGCCGAGGGAGCTGCCGGGGAGACCTCACCGCTGCTGCATGTGGTTTGCGCTGAGGTCTCCTGCTACAGAGACCTCAGTATCTGGGGTGCCCAAAGATGCGCTGCATGCAGTGCACGTCGCGGGACCCCGTAGCATATCCCCGCCGCCGGCAGCACAGGCAGTGCTAAGGTTAGTGTTCCCTGGCTCTCTGGTTAGCAGAGGAGCCAGGACAAGTGTTTAGGCGGGCATTCACAGTGCGCTCCGCTATCGCTGAGAGCGCCAAAGCAGGGGGGGGGCGGAGACTAAGTTTTTCTTCTGCTCCTGCCTCCCAGCAGCCTCAGCGCTTCCAGAAGGACGCTGGTGGCCATTTTACATGCACTACAGGGTGGAGAGAGAGCTGTGTCAGGAGTCAGGCTAGTACTCTGTGTATCAGCACTTGCATTTTTATTCTTGTTATCAGCACTATTCTGTTAGCGCTGCAATGATCATAGTTTATCTCCCTCTGTGCCCCTGTCAGCAGGGTCTCTGTGTAGTGTGATTGTATAATGTCTTATTGCAGTTCTTTCTGTCCTTTTCTCTGTGTGTGTGGATGTGGTGTCTGTACTATAGATATGTCTACCAAGGGGTCTAAAGCTACCCAAAACTCTTTTTCTTGCAAGACTTGTGGTGAGAAATTCACACAGGGACAGTCTAATACTTCCTTACTGTGTGATAAATGTGTGTCTATGCCTCAAAATACTGATCTTGTATTTCAGCCTATGTGGCCTGATCAATTGACTTCAGTTATATAAAATCTGTCATCAGAGCTGGAAGCAGCTCGCAAGGACAGGGAGAGGCTGAGACAAACAGCAGCTGAACCAGATTGGGCTCGCTCTCTGGCCAGATCTTTTGAGGGACTTACAAAGCAATGTCCCAGGCTCCACCTGCTTCTTCTCCTGCTCAGGTCCTTAGTAAGAGATTGATTCATAACCCCTTACGCTGGGATGAATCAGAGGATGAGGAGTTGCAGGACCCTGAAGAGGGCAAGGTTCAGGAAGAGGAAACTTACATTCCTGAGGACCCCGAACCTGCATCTCAGGGCATGGATGCTTTAATTACAGCAGTACGCCAGGTGTTCCCTGTTGAGGATTTAGAGGTTCCTGAAAAACCATCTATTTTTGGTAAAAGATTTAAACAGTCTGTTACGTTTCCAGCATTGGAAGAGCTGGATGAGATTCTTTCTTCCGCAGGGAAACACCCAGACAAAATTTTTTAAATTTCTAAGAAATATCTGTCTTATTACCCCTTTCCACCTGACAGTAGGAAATTATGTGAAACTCCTCCAGCAGTGGACCCGTCAGTAGCCCGTCTTTCCAAGAAAACGGTGTTTCCGGTGTCTGGCGCGGTTTCCCTAAAGGAAACCTCGGATAGGAAGATGGAACACACATTAAAATCCTTGTATACAGTTGCAGGGGTTTTGATGCGTCCAGCACTAGTTAGTTGTTGGGTAAATAAGGCCATTGAAGCCTGGGCGCTGCAGCTGGCAGAGGGGATTAAGACAGGTACGCAAACTGACGACTTAATTCAGTTAGCCGAACAGATTGCAGAGTCAACTGCATTCCTCGGAGAAGCGTCTAAGGACATTTGTAATCTATCCGCCAGATCTTCAGCATTAGCTATATCTGCTAAAAGGGCTCTGTGGCTGCTTCAATGGCAGGAAGATGCAGAGTCCAAGAGAGCGGTAGAGGCCCTTCCTTTTACTGGGGAGGTACTTTTCGGATCGGAGTTAGATAAGTGGATCTCACAAGCTACAGGTGGGAAATCCACTTACCTACCATCTGCAGCTCCTCCTCCTACTAGAAGACCTTTAGCAGGTCCCTCCTTTCGATCCTTTCGTGCCTCTGGAAGATTTAGAGGGTGTTCCAGAGGAGGTCCGGCCTTCTCCAGAGGTTCCAGAGGCCGAGGTAGAGCTTCGGCATCAGCCGCCTCCAACACTCAGCAGGACAAGGCAGCTGCCAAGCCTGCTGCATGACGTCCTTCCTTCTCATTTGGGGGATCCCAGGGTTGGGGCGTGCCTTTTACGTTTCAAGGAGATTTGGATCCAGTCGTGCCAGGATGCCTGGGTCAGGGAAATCATTATTCACGGCCTGAAATTGGACTTCAGGGTCCAACCTCCTTCTCGTTTTTTCAAAACCGGTTTACCTCTGGTTGCAGAAAAATGAGGAGAAATTCAAGAGGCAATACAAAAGCTGTTATTGTCTCCGGTAATAGTGAATGTTCCGACCCACCAGAGAGGTCAAGGGTTTTATTCCAGCCTGTTTATGGTGCCCAAGCCGGACGGATCCATGAGACCCATACTCAATCTCAAGGATTTAAACCCTCATCTTCGAGTTTTCAAATTCAAGATGGAATCTTTCCAATCTGTTATAGCGGGTCTCGACAGGAACGAGTTTCTGGTGTCCTTAGACATAAAGGATGCTTATCTCCATAATCCCCATCTGGCCCCCCCATCAGGCCTACCTTTATTTTGCAGTCCTAGATTCGCATTTTCAATTCCAGGCCCTACCTTTCGGTCTTTCGTCAGCTCTAAGAGTATTCACAAAAGTTATGGCGGCAATGATGGCCCTACTGCATGGTCAGGGGGTTGTCATTGTTCCATACTTAGATGAGCTATTGATAAAAGCCTCTTCGGAAGCTCGGCTGTTAAGGGACATTCGCTTAACTCAGAGCATCCTCCTGCAACACGGTTGGATACTAAATTTCAAAAAGTCCTCCCTGATCCCTACACAGCATTTACTATTCCTGGGAATGATACTGGACACAGTGCAACAAAGAGTTTTCCTGCCTCAAGACAAAGCTGCCTCCATTCAGCATATGGTGCGCCTGGTCTTACAACATCACCGAGTGTCTGTACATCTCTGTATCCGCCTTCTTGGGAAGATGGTAGCGGCCTTCGAGGCGATTCAGTATGCAAGATTTCATGCCCATCCTTTTCAACTGGATATCCTCTCCCAGTGGTCAGGATCCCACCTCTTTCTCCATCAGAGAGTTCTCCTGGAGCCTCAGACTCGAACATCTCTCATTTGGTGGCTGAACCCTTCCCACCTGCTGGCGGGGAAAAGGTTTGCGGTGTGGGATTGGACCCTCCTCACCACAGACGCAAGTCTGAGGGGCTGGGGAGCAGTGACTCTGGGAAAGCATTTTCAGGGGCACTGGATGCAGCAGGAAGCCAGATTGCCCATAAATATCCTAGAGTTGAGAGCAGTATTGTATGCTCTCCAGCTGGCGCATCCGCTGCTGGAGGATCAGGCAATCAGAGTCCAGTAGGACAATGCCACTGCAGTGGCATATATAAACAGGCAGGCACAGAAAGCAGAGCCACCATGAGGGAGGTAACCAGGATTCTGCTTTTGGCAGAGGAATTCACAGTAGCGATTTCTGCGATCTTCATTCCAGGAGTAGAAAACCGGGAGGCCGACTACCTCAGTCGGCAGGACATTCATCCAGGGGAATGGTCACTCAATCCTCAGGTGTTCCAGCAACTAACTCTGCTGTGGGGCTGTCCTCAAGCCAACCTTATGGCATCAAGGTTAAACCACCAACTACCAGTTTACTACTCCAGAACAAGGGACCCATGGGCAGCTGCAGTGGACGCACTGACGGCTCCGTGGAAGTTTCATTACATCTACCTATTCCCTCCGTTTCCGCTCATTCTGCACCTGCTTCAAAGAATCAAGTGAGAAGGGATCAAGGTGCTCTTGATAGCACCAGATTGGCCCAGACGAGCATGGTAGTCCCAGACACAGAATCTGTTAATAGACGAGCCGTGGCCATTTCCTCTTCAGGACGACCTCCTTCTTCAGGGCCCGTTTGTTTATCGCGACTTAAGGTGGCTTCATTTGACGGCCTGGCTACTGAAAGGGCCGTCCTCAGGAAAAAGGGTATACCGTCTAGGGTGATTCCCACAATGATTCGGGCTAGGAAAGAAGTCACTTCTCAACATTACTACCACATATGGAAGACACATGCTTGGTGTGAGAGATGTAATTCTCCGCCATCAGTCTTTAAGGTATCACGTCTCCTTCTTTTTCTTCAGGCTGGTTTCACAGCAGGCCTTCGTCTTGGTTCATTAAAGGTACAGGTATCTGCGTTGTCCATTTTTTTTCAGAGAAAATTGGCTTTGCTTCCGGATATACAGACTGTTCTCCAAGGAGTTGTGAGGATTCAACCCCCTTTTGTGCCTCCCACGGCACCATGGGATTTAGATTTGGTGTTGGCCTTCCTCCAGTCTGATACTTTTGAGCCATTACAGAGAGTGGAGATAAAGTACTTAACCTGGAAGGTGGTTCTGCTGTTGGCACTCGCTTCGGCAAGGCGTGTGTCAGAACTCAGTGCTTTATCCTGCCGCCCTCCTTACCTTATATTCCATGAAGGTAGGGCGGAGCTGCGTACTCAAAGGGCTTTTCTCCCCAAAGTGGTGACAGCTTTTCATATAAACCAGCCTATCGTGGTTCCGGTGTTTAAGGATGACTCTTCCAATTCAAAATCCTTGGATGTAGTCAGAGCACTCCGGATTTACGTTGACAGAACTGCCTCCCTCCGTAAATCCGATGCTTTGTTTATTCGGTTTGATGTGGCCTGTCCAGGTTGGCTGGCCTCCAAACACACCATCTCTAAATGGATTCGCTTCACTATCAGGCAAGCATATGTGGTGGCTTCCAAACAACCACTGGGTCCTATTATGGCGCATTCTACGCGCTCAGTAGGTCCTTCATGGGTGGCTGGTCGCGGGGTTTCCTTAAACCAGCTTTGTAGAGAAGCCACTTGGTCAGGCACGCATACCTTCCTACGATTCTATCATTTTGATACTTTTGCGGCCTCCGCTTCAGAGTTTGGCCGTGCGGTGTTGCAGGGCTCTCAGCGCTCTCCCACCTGGGATGTAAGCTCTGGGACGTCCCCATTGTACTGAGGCTCCAGTGTCCCCTGGTGGATGAAGGAGAAATTAGGATTTTGGTACTTACCGATAAATCCCTTTCTCCGATTCCACAGGGGACACTGGACGCCCACCCTATGCTGTTCTAACTGAATTTTTACTGTTTTACAGGTTCAGACGCTGGTTTGCATTTTAATGTTGTATGACTGAACGGTTCTTGTTTTCATGTATATGTTTGTTTTCTTATGTATATGTGATTAATGTAGCTTTTCTGTCTCCTTCTCCTTACTTTCCAGCTCCCCTCGGGCACAGTTGTTTTTAGACTGACCTGGGGGGAGGGGTATAGAGGGGGAAGAGCTAGCTACCAGTAGTTTTTTATTTAAAGGTGCCAGCTCCCAGTTAACACACTCCTATACCCCATTGTACTGAGGCTCCAGTGTCCCCTGTGGCATCGGAGAAAGGGATTTATTGGTAAGTACCAAAATCCTAATTTATAGGCTTGCTATATTATCCCTCTATTTTGGGACACGTGAATACTATTAGGCAGGGCTGCCATCAGAATTGGTGGGGTCCGGGACTGACAAAATAAGCAGCCCCCCCCTCAAGGTTATTAGATTCAGTCTCTGCCCAGCATTATTTAGATCCAGTGTCTGCCCAGCATTTTTTTGCCCACTTCCACCCCACTGCCTCTTCCATATGGGGACCGGGGTGGCGGCCGGTACCAGCGACGCCGGCGGCTGGGCCCCTTTTCTTCTGATCGTAGGTTAGTTTGGGCTGCAAGCTGTGCAGTGCCGAAAGCGGCCAGGCGCCGGCGGGCCCCCCCTCCTTCAGCCAGGGGCTGGGCCTGGGACTCTAGTCCCGGCAGTCCCCCCCTGACGGCGGCCCTGCTATTAGGGATCTCTGGTTTATGTGATATGGGTGTAGGGTTTGGGGGAAGCAGGGGCGGCTTTGTGAACCTTTGCCTAGGGGGCCCAAAACCTTGCACCGGCCCTTGTACTATAACTTCACACATTATGATATTATTACTACTGGAATAAAAATGGCAGGGGCTGGGAATTATAAAACTCTCATTGAGGTCAATGGTATGTTAGAGCAATCAATAAGATTGATATAATGTTAGTATTGTAGGAATTTTAAAAATTAAAAAAGAAACATGATATTGGTTGTAGTATGGTAGGCAGAGGAAATGGATGCACTCCATGCTCTGTCTTTTTCTCAGCACAGAGGGTATCCTTTTGTCTGAACCTGCATTAAAAGTATCTCCATTGGTTCAACTATTATTGGGACAACTCCAGACCTGGTTTTAACGGAAATCACAGGCACTTTTCACCGCATCCCCTCTGCAGCCTACAGTATGGCTTAACTAAAGATAAGAGTGGCAGCTACTGTACCACGCAAGTGTGGCCTGTGGTTGCTAAATATTTTCCTCATCTATATGATATATATACTAGCTGTGAGAGGTTGGATTTTAACAGCAGCACATATATGTTGGCTAAAAAGTCTTCTATCATCACAGTGGCACATTTGCTATAAAACTTGTGGCACTTACCCACAGTGTACACGTTTCTACTAGCATAGGGGGTTTGATTAAAAGGCCTGCTGCCATCTTGGAATCTTAGAACTAGACTAGCTTGTAGGAATTAAGCTGATCTAACTCCCCTATGCTTAGACTGCCATACTGCCATACTCCCATCATTATTATACAATGTCTGAGGAGTCAGTAGTAGAATTTTATTCCCACTGATACTTATACTGTACCTTGATATAAGATCTAGATACCGTATAAGTATCAGACTGCCACTGGAGATTCTGCTTCTAGCAACTTGTTCATCATGTGTTGTTGGTTGCTGTTATATTTTATATGGAAGGCCAAAAAGCCTCATCTTGCTAGGGGCTGCATGCTCATTCCCATGGACTAGAGCCTTGAATTCTCTGGTAAAATATCAGATTACCTGCCTCCTTGACTGAAACTCCCATACAACCCTGAAACCAAGGGTCCTAACTTTCCCTTTCCATTGTATAGCTTTCCTTTAGTTGCCTATCAAGGAAAAATCTATTGACAGGCTTTCCCCCTCTACTGTTATTGCCTTTCTCAAGGTCTGGGGAAATTAATGACATATCTCAATACTTTATCTCCCCCCCAATGCAGCAGAGGATGGAATTGCAAAGATGCACACAAGCAGCATTGCAATTCCATTCTTGCATACAGTATATGCCAATGCAGCAGGAGGTTTCTGACACCCCCTGCTGCATTTGCAATCCCAGCACTGTGACCAATGTCACATCCTGGGATGATCATCATGACCATTAGCTTACGCAGGCTGGCCAGCTTGCAAGGCCAGGAAACTGCTTCCATGGGCGCAGATCCTGGCTGTTATGTTCTGGGTTGTTTGTGGACCCAGGGTGGTAGCAGGAGCGAACACAGAAGCAGATTTGAATAAAAAACTAGGTTTTTTAATAAGTGCTTGAGTAGACATAAAATATGGCAGAAAATAAAGTCCAGGAATATATAAATGTGCACAAGAGTTCTGTGGTGGGAGTAATGGGTTAATGTCCAAATAGAAACAATTAGAGCTGTCCAGGTGTGCAGGTAGTGAGACTGAAAATAATCAGCCAGGTATGCAGGTAGTGAACTAAGGCAATGAGCAGGATGTCAGCAAGCTCAGGCACTCAGGTATGGGCAAGGGTGATGGAGGAAGCGGGGTAGTCCAGCGGAAGCTAGGAGCTGACAGGCAGACTGGCAGACAGGCGAATTCACAGGAACAGGGTAAGCACAGAGAACTCCCTCTCAGCTAGGCTGAGATACACGTTGCACTGGCAAAGAAGGAAGGCACTGACCCTTCCTAAATACCCCATGCCGTGCTGTTACTGGCCGGAGGGAACATGTGACTCACCAGGATTGGCCAGCCGCATCACATGGCCAGAAGGCAAGATGGCGGCACCCATGCCAAATGGAACAGAGACTCCACCAGGCCTCACCAGCGCAGAATGATAACAGGGCCGCACAACAATGCGGGCAGCCAAAGCCCCCTGCCAGACACCAGCTCCGCCACCAGACAGCTCGCGCCACAACGACCTCACAGGTAACACCCGTCTAGCGCCATGCTGAAATACCCTGGCCGTGACAGTACCCCCCCTTTTGGGGTGGCCTCAGGACTCTCACCAGGCTTCTCCGGATGGGCAGAATGGAATCTCCTGATGAGCGTGGGAGCGTGGACATCACGAGCATCGGTCCAGCAACGTTCCTCTGGACCGTAAGCTTTCCAGTTCAACAAATACTGAAGATGACCTCTGCGCAGACGGGAGTCCAAGATCTGGGCGACTTCAAACTCAACTCATCTCTCCATCTGGACTCGAGGAGAAGCAGGTAGAGCATTATGGAACTTATTCAGGACTAGGGGCTTTAATAAGGAAACATGGAAGGAATTGGGAATTTTTAGGTATGGGGTAACTGTAAACGGTAGGCCACTGGATTAATGACTTCTGTTATGGTGAAGGGACCGATGAAGCGGGGTGCAAATTTCATAGATGGAACTCTTAGACGAAGGTTCTGAGTAGACAACCAGACCTGGTTTCCTACTTGCATGCGTGGAACTATTCTACGCTTCTTATCGGCCTGGGTCTTATAACGAGAGGATGCCTTCAACAAATCAGACCGTACTTGAGTCCAGATGGCAGCAAAATTCTGCACCGTGTCCTCCACGGCCGAAACATCAAAAACAGGCAGGCTTCGGAATTCGGGAACACGAGGATTAGACCTTAAACCACCTGAAATGGCGTTTGGTTAGTTGACGAGTGGTAGGAAGCATTATGTGCAAACTCGGCCCATGGCAGCAAGGCAGCCCAATTGTCCTGGGAAGGTGACATAAAAATTCTTAAGAGAGTCTCTAGATCTTGATTAACTCTCTCGGTGGAGCCGTTGCTTTGCGGATGGTAGGCCGTGGAAAAGTTTAACTTCACTTGAAGAACAGAACACAAAGCCCTCCAGAATTTTGCAGTAAACTGCACACCACGGTCAGAGACAATTTCAGCAGGAAGGCCATGTAGACGAAATATGTGTTGGACAAACAACTGTGCCAGGTCAGGGGCAGAAGGTAACTTCTTCAATGGTATATAGTGGACCATCTTAGAGAATCGGTCTATTACAACCCAGATAGTGTTGAAGCCTTGAGAGACTGGCAGGTCTGTGACGAAATCCATGGAGAGATGCGTCCATGGACATGATGGAGTAGGTAGTGGAAGCAATTCCCCAGCTGGAGCTTGTGATGATGATTTATGCCGGGCACAGGAGGAGCAGGAAGAGATGAACTCCATTATATCTGCCTTCATAGAAGGCCACCAATAGTGTCTTTTCAGGAACTCCAAGGTCTTCCGAGTGCCTGAGTGCCCTGCGAAGCGAGAGGAATGTGCCCAAGTGAGAAGCCGCTTCCTAAATTCCGGGGCCACAAATGATTTTCCCGTAGGAGGCTGAAGCTGTAATGCGGCGAAGACTCTAGATTCCAATACAGGGGTATTGCTTTGATTTTCAGATTGATAATCACAGAGGAGAGATCTCGATAGGGCATCAGCCTTCTGATTAAGTGCTCCAGACCGGAAGGTCAGGGTGAACTGAAACCTGGCAAAGAATATTGCCCAGTGGGCTAAACGAGGACTCACACATTGAAGGTTTTTGAGAAATAGGAGATTTCTATGGTCCGTAAATACAGTAAATGGAAACTTAGCACCTTCTAGTAAAAACCTCCATTCCTTCATCGCTAACTTAACAGCTAGTAGCTCTTGTTCACCTATGGCGTAGTTCCTTTCGGCAGGTGAAATTTTTTTAGAAAAGAACCCACAAGGATGGACTCGGTTGTCCTCATAACATTGAGACAAGACTGCTCCCACAGCTTCAGATGATGCGTCTACTTCCAACAAAAAAGGCCTGTCCAGATCTGGTTGTCGAAGAACTGGTGCTGTGATAAAGGCCTGTTTTAGAAGATGAAAGGCAGACTCTGCCTCAGGTGACCATTGGGAAGGATTAGCACCTTTGCGGGTCAAGGCTGTAATGGGAGCCAGCAATGTAGAAAATCCTTTGATGAAGCGTCTATAATAATTGGCGAAGCCCAACAATCTCTGGATGGCTTTCAGTGTCTGAGGTCGGGTCCAATCCAGAATTGCTTGTACCTTCTTGGGGTCCATTTCCAAACTGGAGCCAGAAATAACATAGCCGAGAAAAGGTACACTGGGCACACCGAAGACGCACTTCTCCAGTTTGCAGTAAAGGTCTCAAAACTTCTTTAACATGTTCCTGATGTTTAGCCATGGAGGGTGAAAAAATCAGTATGTCATCCAGATAGACAACAACTGAAACATATAACAGATCCCAGAAAATCTCATTAATGAAACTCTGAAAGACAGCAGGGGCATTGCACAATGCAAAAGGCATTACTAAATATTCGAAATGTCCATCTCGGGTATTAAAAGCGGTCTTCCATTCATCGCCAGCTCGGATACGAATGAGGTTGTAAGCCCCTCTCAGATCTAATTTAGAAAAAATGACAGAGCCCTTGACCCTATCAAACAACTCAGTAATCAGGGGAAGAGGGTATCGATTCTTTACAGTAATGTCATTAAGGCCTCGATAATCGATACATGGTCTTAGACCACCGTCCTTCTTGCCAACGAAGAAGAAACCAGCTCCGGCAGGTGAAGTAGAGGGGCGAATGAACCCCTTTGCCAGGTTGTCCCAGATGTACTCGGTCATGGCTTGAGTCTCAGGCAAGGACAGCGGATAGGTACGACCACGAGGTGGTGTCTTATCAGGTATCAATTCAATTGGACAGTCCCATTCCCTATGAGGAGGTAAGGTATTTGCTTGCTGTTCAGAGAACACGTCGGTGAACATCTGATATTCCTTGGGAATGGCGGAAGAAACTAATGGAACTGTCTTTCTTACAGGTCGAATTTTTGGAAGACAGGATTTCTGACAGTCCATACCCCATGACAGAATCTGCATAGAACTCCAATCAATCCTGGGATTATGTTGACGCAACCAGGGTAGACCAAGAGCAATTTCTTGAGAGGCCTCTGATATCACCAGAAATTTTAAGGACTCAGAATGAAGTGCCCCAATACGGATCAATACTGGTTGAGTCTCCTTGGTGACTATCCCGTTAGTTAGAGGGCGTCCGTCTATAGAGGTCAGAGAGATAGCATGGTTGAGAGGTGAACAGGGAATCTGAAATTTATCTATGAAACTAGACATTATAACATTTCCGGCTGCTCCCGAGTCAAGAAGAGCAGTAGCAAAGACAGGTTTGGGTTTAAGATCCAACGCTAGGGTAATCGTGAAATCTTAAATTTTTGGAGACGGGCTCATAACTCCTAACTTGATGTCTTCAGGGTCAGTTAGGATTTGGCATTTCCCGGTTTACAGGAGCAGGAGGTCAGCAGGTGACCGGACTCTCCGCAGTACAGACAGAGGTTCTTTTGCATTCTTCTCTGACGTTCTTCTTTGGAGAGGTGTGTATGATTCACCTGCATAGGCTCCTCTTCAATAGGGGAAGGAATGGGACAGGTAGGAATGGAGGGGGAAAATGACCTTTGCCGGTCAGTTCTGTGTTTTTCAGCCTGACGTTCCCTAAAGCGTAGGTCAACTTTGATACACAACGAAATCATGTCGTTCAGATTAGTAGGAAGCTCTCGAGTGACTAGATCATCCTTTAGTCGGTCTAACAACCCATGCCAGAAGGCCGAGGTGAGGTCTTCCTCATTCCATTTGAGCTCTGATGCTAAAATTTGAAATTGCACGGCATATTGACTGACAGGACGGACCCCTTGTCTCAGTGTCATGATGTTTGATGATGCTGATACAGTACGCCCAGGTTCATCGAAAATCCTCCTGAAAGATGACACAAAGCCTGCGTAATTATCCAGCAGCGGATCTGAGCGCTCCCAGAGTGGGGAAGCCCATTCTAAGGCCTGGCCGGATAACAGAGAGACTACATAGGCCACTTTAGTTCTTGCAGTTAGAAAGTTGTCAGGCTGCAGGGTAAAATGTATGTCACACTGATTTAGGAATCCTCGGCAGAGTTTAGGGTTGCCGTCAAATTTACTTGGTAAAGGAAGATGTAAGCGGGGAGATGATCTGCCTCCTGTATTCCCAGACGCTGATGCGGATGTGGTTGCTGGTACTCCAGGTGTAGAAAAGGAAGTTTGTAAACTTTCCTGTCGCTTGGACATCTCTTGCAGAAATTGAGCCATCTGATGCTGCATGTTTTCCAGATTTTCTAAACGACCAGAAATGCACCGGAACAAATCCACTTATGACTCCTGATCCGTGGCCGGCTCCATGGGGCCAGTGCAAACTGTTATGTTCTGGGTTGTTTGTGGACCCGGGGTGGTAGCAGGAGCGAACACAGAAGCAGATTTGAATAAAAAACTAGGGCCCTCATTCAGAGCCGTACGCTCTGAGCAGAGCGCACGCTCTGAATGAGGGCCGGGCTCCATTTTCATGGAGCGTCCTCCTGGACGCTCGTATAGCTGTGGGTCACCACCCACAGGCTATACGAGTGTGCTTTTTGATGGCCGCGATGGTCGAGACCATCGCGACCATCAAAATTGCGAGCTGGAGCCTGCGGTTGAGGTTTTCAACCGCAAGCTCCGGAGTGATTTTGGCTCTATCAGAGCCCAAATCACTCCCACTGACATCACTAGTGATGTCAGTGGGCCGGCTTCTGACGGGAGGCGTTCCCGTGGGAATGCCCCCGTCAGGGAGGCACGCCCCCGGCACGCCCACCAAAGGGGGCGTGCTGTCAATCAACATTGACAGCACACCCCCTTTGATCGGACACAACGAGCGAAGGACTTTCCTTCGCTCGTCGCGTCTGGCGCATGCGCACGACGGAGCTCCCTCCGTCGTGCGCATGCTCAGTGCATAACATCGACCCACTTGCGAGCGGACAGCCGCTCGCGAGTGGGTCTGAATCAGGCCCTAGGTTTTTTAATAAGTGCTTGAGTAGACATAAAATATGGCAGAAAATAAAGTCCAGGAATATATAAATGTGCACAAGAGTTCTGTGGTGGGAGTAATGGGTTAATGTCCAAGTAGAAACAATTAGAGCTGTCCAGTTGTGCAGGTAGTGAGACTGAAAATAATCAGCCAGGTATGCAGGTAGTGAAGCAGGAAAATAATAGCCAGGTATGCAGGTAGTGAACTAAGGCAATGAGTAGGATGTCAGCAGGCTCAGGCACTCAGGTATGGGCAAGGGTGATGGAGGAAGTGGGGTAGTCCAGCGGAATTCACAGGAACAGGGTAAGCACAGAGAACTCCCTCTCAGCTAGGCTGAGATACACGTTGCACTGGCAAAGAAGGAAGGCACTGATCCTTCCTAAATACCCCGTGCCGTGCTGTTACTGGCCAGAGGGAACATGTGACTCACCAGGATTGGCCAGCCGCATCACATGGCCAGAAGGCAAGATGGCGGCGCCCATGCCAAATGGAACGGAGACGCCACCAGGCCTCACCAGCGCAGAGTGACAACAGGGCCGCACAACAACGCGTGCAGCCAAAGCCCCCCGCCAGACACCAGCTCTGCCACCAGACAGCCCGCGCCACAACAACGTCACAGGTAACACCCGCCTAGTGCCATGCTGAAATACCCTGGCCGTGACACTGACCTTGCCACTCCCAGAAAATGGGGTGACACGCCCCCGTTTCTGGAAATGTGCAATGCTGAATCAGGCCCTATAGCCAACATAATAAGGGGCTGGTACAAGTTCCGATGCACCAAGACGCACTAAGCATGATTGCAGGTTCTGGAGATGCTCTAAATTGGGGTCTCTGTCCTTTTACAGTCATACACACAGGTGTACACCAGGGGAAGGGCTTGTAGCGGCATTAGCATCAAGTCACAGAGGTGCAACTGGCAAAAGATGCTGCATTTGACTCAGAATCAGCCCCTTAGTCTCATCTAATTAATATCCCTGCATTTTGTGACGCTGTTTTGTATTGTTTCTTTTAAATGGCCACTAAAATATCACTCTTATTATCTTACAATGTTACAGAGGCTGCTCCAAAAGTTGTTTCTTCACAACCACCCTACTCAGCCATGGTAGCAGAAGTCTCAAGTACTTTGTGATCTTTACTCACCATTATTGTGCCTGGTCAGCTGTGTTCTTCATAACACAGCTCTCTTTGAGACATTCAGGAAGGTTTCCCCACTGATGCTGACACATCCATCAGCTCTAGAGCTCTCTCACTGTAGAGAGCAGAGCTGCATGTGGTAGGAGTCTGGGGACAAAGGGCAGGCATTGGCAGGCAAACCTGGCTTGGGGACCCCTCAGAGAGGGAGCAATGCTCTGCCCTTGTTTCTGAGTTGCTCCAGAGCAGCATGCGTTAAGGATCTGGGGACAAGGTGCAGGTGTTAAGAAGCAATGTCTAGTACTGGTCGTTGGGGGGCATTGGGCACTTTCACAGACTTGGAAGCACCCCCCTATCCCAAACGTGGGATGCTAAGTCCTTCACCCTCTCAAAAGGGGGCATGGCCTGACATCAGTGGGGCCCACCAGGAAATTACCCGACTCCCCGGCGGCCCAGTCCAAGCCTGTGCATATAACCAGTACTTATGTTTACTCTTTTTTTTAATACACTGGGGGGGGGGAAGGGTACGTTCTGCAGAGTCCCAATGCTTATATGGATACACTGAGGTACAGCACAATTTTTTTTTCACTTTTTTAAACTTATTTTTTTGAAAACTTTTATTGACTTTTTTTTACAGCCCCGGATGGACAGCACAACCCTGTATGGACAGCGCACTGGATGGATTGCACACCCCTGGATTGGATAACACAGCCCAATGGAAGGAGCACAGCACACTCCTGCACACCCCTGGAAAGGCAACACAGCCCCCATCTTTACTGTGCAGCCTGAGTCTCTGGGGGCAGCCCAGCATCTCTGGGAGTGCTGGGCATGAGAGTGCCCCCAGAGTGATGAAATAGGGAATCGTGGCTAGGCCCCACCCATCAATGATAAGCCCTACCCCTTCACCACTAGGTCCCACCCCTGCTTGGGTCGCACATCTTCGGCACGCGATATGTCCCTCTTTACCATTCAGGAATGTTGGGAGGTATGAAGAAAATAAATGATGTCGATCCATGCGGGGAGGGACTTATATACAATACAAATCCCGCGAAAATCCGACACAAGATTGATGACATTTTGCCTCATTTTTGGATGCGAGTCAGGCGGGAAAACCTGAGTCGGACTCAGATCCTACTCGGAATAGCGATGTTCAAGCTCATCTCTAATCAAGACCCCCTCAAACTGTCTCCAAGTAAGTAAACATAGTAACAGATCTCAAAGCTAGACTTCTCAAGTGCTCTACTTCTGGACTAAGGCTGGGTACACACCTGGGCGACTTGTCCGCTGACCCAGGTATCCACAGATCAAGTGGCTGACTGGCAAGCCAATGCACACTTACCAATCTTGCCTCTCGATGTGTCTGTGCTGATATCAAATTTGCCAGTCCGGTTGAGATGTCAGTTACCAGCGGGTCCCTGCAGCAAGCGTACGGGCGAGCGCTCTATCAGAGCATCCGGCTCTGAAGCAGTGCCATAGTTCACAAGCATATCATCTGTACACACTTGCCAATGCACTATGCAATATGTTGTTTGTTGGCTGATTGAATGACATATCACATATTAGCTTTATTAGCTACTTTTACTTTGTTAGCTACAAATTCTCATAAATATTAGCAAATATAGGTTGCGAGCTTGCGGCCAGAGAACCGGACCCACCCAAACATTGTATTTCCGAGTCGGATCCAAGACCGGCTCAGGTTTTCCCGCCTGACTTGGATCTCAAAACGAGGCAAAACGTCATCCTCCCACTGTCGGATTCTCGCAGGATTCTGTAAAGGTCCCAGTGATCGGCGCCATTTTCCCTCCGGGTGTTGATGGTGAACTGAACAGGTGTTGCTATCACTGTCTGTGTCAGTGTGTTGTCCAACTTGTCCTGTCGGGGTCTGGGGCTGAAGGCTACTGCTGTGTTGTCCATAAAAGGGCTGAGGCTGCAGTATATAAAGGGTAGCTTCAGTGGGTGCTGCAGCTGCTGTGTCACTTGTCCTGTCAATCAAGTTGTTGCTGCTGTGTTATACATAAGGGCTGCTGCTGTGTTGTTGTCCTGTCCATTAAGGGACAAGGGTTGCAGTCGATAAAGGGATGATGTGTGGTCCAGAGGGGGTGCCCTGCCAATCAGAGGTGCTCTTCTCAAGTGCAATTATTGTTTAGTGACACTGCCGGCCAGACCGCAGTTTATCATCCACGTATTTGTGATTCTGCACGGCAAATGGTCTGTCCGCACTTGGCAGGGTTGCTTTGTTGTCCATAAAGAAGGGGTGCTGTCTGTGTTGTTCATCAAGGGGCTGCTGCCTCGTTCAGGGGTGCTCTTCCCCAGTGTAAAATAAATAAAAGTGAAATAAAATTAATATTATCAATCCACAAAAAATAAAAATATATATATTTTTTGTGTGTGTGCGTTAGCTACATAGCTGCGCTATTATTGTTTGGAGACACTGCCAGCCAGACCACATTTTATCGTCTATGTATTTGTGACTCTGCACTGCAGGTGGTCTGTCCACATTCGTCAGGGGTGCTTTGTTGTCCATAAAGAAGGGGTGCTGTATGTGATGTCCATCAAGGGGCTGCTGTCTCATTCAGGTGTGCTCTTCCCCTGTGTAAAAAAAATATTGTTTGGTGACACTGCCGGTGACACCACAGTGTAAGTTTGTTGATATGGAGGACGATCAAATGAGAGGAGAACAGGAACCACATACCAGTCTTGCAGCTGCTGCCAGCAGTCATGATGATGATGCAAGGCCATCAATGTCATCTATGAAGGCCGATGCCCAAGGGCTTAAGTCAGGGCATTTAAAATCAAACAAGCAATGTTTTACAGTGTTAAAGAAAAAAAAATTAAAAGCTAAGCTAGCTGCAGAGAAACAAAAAATTGTCAATTTGCCATTTACTACATGAAGTGGCAAGGAAAGGAAAAGGCCTTGGCCTTTTATGACTGGTGGTTCTGCATCTTATGATGATGTAAGCCCTTCTGCCTGTAGAAATGTAAAACAAAATTTAATCGCTAAGGCACATAAACCAACTGTGTGCTCAGAAAAGTCACAGATCCCTGAGGAGAGTCCAAGTGTGTCTGCGGTTGCCATGTGAGCCTGACCTTTCTAATATTGTACTTGGAGAGGATCCTCCTTCCACCATTTGAGTGCCCTCTGCAAATGTGGGGATGAGCAGCATGGAATTGGTATGACAAACCGCCAGACTAAAGCCCGGCAGATGTAATACTGATGCTGGAAAACAGAAAAATGAAGATCCTGACAGGGTAAGTATTTAAGCTATCCCTAACCATTCCCCCCTAACCCTCCCTTAGGGGTGCCGAAGCCTTACCTCCCCCCATGGGTGCCTAAACCTAACCCCCCTCCCTATACCCTAAAACTAACCCTTCCAGGGGGGGTGCCTTACCCTAACCTCCCACCTAGTGCCTAACCCTAAGACCTCCTTCCCCTAGCCTAACCCTGGCCTTCCCGAAGGGGGGTGCCTAACCCTGAATCCCCCTGGGGTCCCTAAACCCAACCCCCCATCCCCGGGCTAAGTGTATACTTACCCGGCAGAGAGGATGATCGGTCCGGCATCCTCAGCATTCCGGCGTTGGGAGTAACATAGGCTTCAGTATTTCGACGCCTTTGTTAAATCCCTTGCCGGGATTACGCTGCCGGTCTCATAACTACATCCCGAGCAGCACAAGTCAACATGCTGACGTAGAAATTGAGGATGCTTCTGTGCAATTGCACCAGGAGGATGAGGAGGATATTTCTGTAGTTGGCGCTAACAAGGATGATGAGGATGTTGATGATGAGGATGTTGATGCTGAGGATGTTGTTTGTGTAAATCAGGCAACAGTTGTTACCCATGGTATGAAAAAGCCCATTGTCATGCCACAGCAAAAGACAAACAAATCCACTTCTCATGTGTGGAATTATTTCCACCCAAATCCAAACAACAGTTGTCAAGCCATCTGTCATGTTTGCTAAGCAAAAGTGAGTAGAGGTAAGGAAATAAACAATCTAGGAACCTCCTCCCTGTTACATCACTTGCAGCGCATCATCAAATTCCAAAGTGTTTGCAAAATTCAGAAACTTTGACTAAAACCGTAACAATCAGTCCAGCATCACCTAGCGGCTCCCTTCTCTCTGTTAGATCCAAGCACCTGCAATCTCCACCACCAACACCTGCAGCATCAACATCCTCAATTGTGATCTGTCCTGCTGCATCCAATTTCATAAGCATGACAGACTCCTCTCCTATCCATGATTCCTCAGAAGAATCCTTGAGTGCCAAGCCTGTTGCTGATGCTGCTGCTGTGAGTAGTTCTTCATCCCAGAAGGGGACCAGGTAGAAGACTACTTTTAGTAGTTTAACAAAACAGTTGACTGTCAAACAATACTGTGCAAGGAGGAACAAGTATGACAGCAGTCACCCAGGTGCATAGCGGATTAATGACACCATAACAGCTATTCTGGTATAAGATGTGCATCCAGTATCCGCCATTAATGCAGTGGGTTTTAGACAGCTAATTGAGGTCCTGTGTCCCCACAACCATATCCCTTCTAGATTTCACCTCACTAGAACAGCAATTTCCTGTCTGTAGAAGGACATTAAAAATAATCTTATTAGTGTCCTCCGAAATGCTGTTGTACCCACTGCCCACTTAACCACAGATATGTGGACAAGTGGGACAGGTCAAATTAAAAATTACATGACTGTGCCAGCCCACTGGGTAGTTGTATTGCCTCCAACAGTGCAAACAGCAACAGCAGCAGCAGCAGCATCTCACAAATGCCAGCTCATTCAGAGGCAATCTACTCTGTGTATCACCGGTTTTACTAAGAGGCATACCACTGAGAACCTCATAGAAAAACTCAGGGAAATCATTGCAAAATGGCTTACCCCGCTTGGACTCTCCTCAGGATTTGTGATTTCTGACAATGCCACCAATATTGTGAGAGCATTACATCTGGGCGAATTTGAACAAGTCCCATGTTTTGCTCACACAATTAATTTGGTGGTGCAACATTTTTTTTTAAAATGACAGGGGCGTGCAGGAGATGCTCTTGGTGGCCCAAAAGATTTCAGGACATTTTCAACATTCAGCAACTGAATGTCGAAGATTGCAGCACCCGCAAGAACTGTTGAATTTGCCCTGCCATCAGTTGAAGCAAGAGACAGTAACTAGGTGGAATTCTACCCTCTATATGCTTCAGTGGATGGAGCAGCAACAGGCCATCCAAGGCTACACTGCGGCCTATGACATAGGGAAAGGAGCAGGAATGCACCTTAGTCAAGTGCAGTGGAGAATAATTTCCATGTTGTGCAAGGTTCCCAAATCCTTTGAACTTGCCACATGTGAAGTTAGGGCCTGATTCAGAGCCGGACGCAATTAGCGCTCGCTCGTCCAGAAAATAGGGGTGGCTATTCAAATGAACCATTCGCTCTTTGCGGTCTGTTCACGCCTCTAGGTCTGAATGAGCGAACAAAACTTGCAGTCGTTTTTTGGGAAACTACGCCCCCTGGCCGCTCGCATCCTACGTCATGTCCGCTATTTATCAGATTAATCGAGTACATCGACCAGGGTATGAGCTGCTCGCTATTCTTGGGGTTGGTTTTTGCTACCACAATTTTGCGAGCAGTTCTGGCTATAAAATAACCCAGTGACGTGGTCAATGACGCTGCTGTTTTAATTATGCACACCCATAAAACGCCCGTTTTGACCTTTAAGCACGCCTGCGATTGGATCTCCACTCCCCGTTTTCAAGTACCTTCCCCTGTTACCACCCACATACGCCTCTTTCTGTCACTCAAATTATCAGGCATTTGCTATTTTGCGAGCTCATGAATTTCGACCGCACTGACTGGTTCGCGCATGCGTATAACGATCCGTACGCATACGCAGTTGGGCAAACATCGCTCGGAGCGAACGAGCGGCCGCTTACGAGCGGCTCTGAATCAGGTCCTTAGTTCAGACACTGCCAGCTTGAGTCAGGTCATTCCCCTAATCAGACTTTTGCAAAAGCAGCTGGAGAAACTGAAGGAGGAGCTGAAATGGAGTGATTCGGCTAATAATGTCGGACTTGTAGATCAAGCCCTTCATTCGCTTCTCCAGGATCCAAGGGTTGTAAATCTCTTGAAATCAGATCACTATATTTTAACGAGCATACTTGATCCTAGGTTTAAATCATACGTTGTGTCTTTCTTTCCGACAGACGCAAATCTGAAGAGATGCAAAGAGCTGTTGGTAAAAAAACTGTCAGTTCAAGCGGCATGTGACACGGCAGCATCTCCTTCAGTTTCTGTGGCTGCCAGGAAAAAACTAATTTCTTTATAAAACAGTAATTTTATTTCTTATTCTGTATATTATAAAAACGGTCTTAGCGGTATGTTGCTTCCTCAGACTGGTCCAGCAAGTCTTGGTCCCATTATCTGTAACAACCTCCCTGAGTACAAAGTAAACGTCTGCTTACAGTATGTTCTAGCAGCACCTCCACAAGCAAGGCCACCTCATTTCTATTAGATCTATAAAAATTAAAAAACCTTGTCCAGATCAAAGATGTCTTTTAGGAACTGAAGAACATGATCCTAGATTGATCTTCCCTCATAATTTTTTTTAAGAATCAAAACATTAAAATAAATAAATTAAAAATGAATCAATCCTTCTGTCCTTTCCCTGCCTTCAGTCTATAAATATATTTCAACTCTGTCGGGCCTCTGACCTAATTAACCACTTCACTGAAATTGTCATTTGTTTTATGATTGAATTAGGTCAGGAGCATCTTTTTAAAACTATTTCAACGCATTTTTTTTTTAAACACCATATACCATAAAAATATATTTTTTATGGCATACTGTAGTGATGGCCATTGACAGCTGTACCATCGATGGCCGATGGGGTCAACAATCAATAGAAACAATCATTGGTGCCCCTGTGCACGTCAGGACAAATCCGATCTCCGGGATAGCGTGCTTCACAAGTGGTGGGGATATAAGGTAAGACTCGTTTTATGCTATTTTTATGTGATTATTGTATGTGACAGCCTGAAGACAGGACCCTGCGTGGTCCAGAAACGTTGCTGCTAATATGACCAGTGTTTAAAATACATTGTTTGGATATACTGCAGTGCCGAGCATGGTGCGTTTGTCTGGAATACACCTACCAGGACTGTTATTTTTTACAGCACGTGCACGCAGTGAGATGCATCAGATGTAGGACAGTGTTGGATATTTTGGAACTATTGTTGTGTGGAGTAGATTCACTCCTAGTTTCCGTCACCCCAGGAATTTTTTATTTGTCTTCTCAAAGTATTCTCCTATATTTTTCTATATATTGCAAATATCACATTTTTTACAAGCAATGGATTTGATAGAGAACTCACAGAGTGCATTACCTGTCTTTATGAGCCTGACATTACAGCAGGGAAATACACTCAGTTTTACACAAGAACAAGCGGAAAAAAATTTGTTTGAACCACATGTTTCTGGTGCAACTGGATTTTTCTATTGAGGATCTATACCATCAACTTATCAGAATGCGAAGAAGAAAGAAGTGGACTTTTTACTTCATGGATCCTCTTTATCTGACTATTACTGACAGAAGCTAACTCCAAGGGGATTCAGAATTCGGAACACATCAACTATAGGTCGTAGAAGTGTGGATTTTTGCAAAAATTGGGTAGCGGTGTTAAATAAATGCAGCTTCGATCTCATGTTGCTGGTGATCGAAGAAGCTGGGAAGGAACTTACGGCAGTTAGATCAAAAATAGATGCATTTAAAATTACACAAGAGCCTGCTTTACAGGAACCTAATAATATGTTATGGTGTATCAAGCTGAACCATCAGGTTGAAAATTACAAGAAGGATTTATTAAAATTGAAAAGATCAAAGCTCCAAACTGTCCAAAATGAATACGAGGAACACAGGGTGTATAGATGGCTCACGGGCACAGAACCAACAAGACAATATAATAGAAATCAAGGTCGCAATAATTGGAGACAAAGACAGGAACGTCAAACAAACGATCTTGGTACATCAAATAATGATAGCGACTTTATTGTAGCAGACTCTGATGATCCTCACACTACACAGCGACCCCCATTAGAGGCACGAACAAGAGCTCATGCGGATACAAGTGGAGACCAACAAGAAGGGGCGGACAAAAGGACAGGCTCGAGAAAAGGAAATACATAAAAGAAAGCTTAATTTTCACCCTATCCACATGCCAACTATCACCGACTGAAGAAAGGATCCTCAATAAAGGCCTCTCTTTTGTGCCGACCAACAGGCACAATACTTTCGAGTGGCAGGTGGATCTACAAAACATGAACAGGAAGATAAGACTAAAAGAATCTTATCAAAATAACATAACGCCTACCCTTGAACAAGAGAAAACACACCCTGTTCTTCAGAAACATATCAAATCTACTTTCGATCCACAGTCATCAAATTCTTCTATCAGAACTTATACACGTTTATTGGATGCCTCAGTAGAGAGATACATTAAGTCACTGATCCATATTTTTCCTAATTTGTCTAAAGAGGAGTTTCAGTCATTAAAAGTCCTGAGGGAAGATGATTTTATCACTATATGCCCTGCCGACAAGGGGGACAGTATAGTGATTCAAGACACGACACAGTATAAAAAAGAGATATATCACCAACTGGGGGATACCAACACATATGAGAAATTAGAGAACAATCCAACTAATAAATGTCATAAAGAATTGGAGTTGGTCCTCAATTGCATAAGGAATTGCAGTAGAAAAAAGACCTATTACCAACAAAATGTTTCAAGCTCTTTTACAGGAGAATCCCATTATCCCCTTGATATATACCGTACCTAAGGAACATAAAAGCTTGACCGACCCACCTGGCAGACCGATTATCTCTCCCAGGGGGTCTTTATTTCAACCAGTGGCAGAATACCTGGGTGCACTGTTACAACCCCACGTAACCTGTCAACCGACATATCTCAAGAATACTACCACCTTTCTCAATCACCTGACTAAATTTCAGAACTTAAAGGATGACATTATTCTTTGTACTTTGGACGTCAGTTCTTTATATATTTCTACTCCCAATGGAGAAGGCTTAACCACGGTACAGAATTTCCATGGCAGCTTAAACCATCCGTTTGAATTGGACAAAAATTTGTTTCTTCAGTTACTTAAGATTATTCTTATGAATAATTACTTTTGGTATGATGGCAAATATTACAGGCAGAAGAGCGGCTGTGCCATGGGGTCTAGCATAACTCCGGCATACGCAAACTTCTATATGTTTGAAAAAGAAAAAAATATATTTTTTGATAACGACAAGTACAAAAAACATATAGTGTGGTATATTAGATATATCGACAACCTCTTCATGATTTGGAAGGGTGAAAGAGAATTATTTGTGTCTATGGTTGAATAAATTAATCAGCGACCTACACCCATCAAATTCACTTACAATTGCAATAATGTGACAATTAACTATCTGGACGTCACAATACAACTAAAAGAGGGAAGATTGAGTACGTCTATGTTTCATAAAAATACAGACCGGAATTCTCTGTTGGATGCGAGTAGCCATCATCCGAAGGCACTAAAGGAGGCATTACCATATTCACAAATGCTGCATGCAGCTAGTATCACCAGCGATCAAGCAGCACTTCCAGGAGCCCTTGATACAGTAGCCAGCAAATTTGTACAAACAGGATATAGCCATCGATCATTGATGGACACAAAGAATAAGGTTCTGAACTTGGATAGAGCAAATCTGTTAACAAAGGATGAAACTAAAAGAGAGGACAAATTCATTTGGACTACCAAATTCTCTACGATTATTCCACGGGCCACCAAGGCACTTTGGCCTATAATCTCCACGGATCAGAGTCTATTATCCTTTAAGAACACCAAACCTATGACTTGCTACAAAAGAGGAAGAAATTTACGTGACTTCTTAGTGAGAGCAGATGTCACGAATTATAACCCCCCATTGGGTATCTTCGGACAAAAGAAAAAGCCTGGCTGCTATCGATGCCCTTCATGTACCACGTGCAATTATTTAATAACAGGAACGGACTTCAAACATCCTCACAGAGATATCTTGTTCGACATTAAGCATGGACTGACATGTACTTCCAGATTTGTCATTTATTGCATTATTTGTCCATGCGGCCTATATTACATCGGGATGACTAGCCGCATGTTCAAAGAACGCATGGCGTTACATAGGTCTACTGTTAGGTTGGCGCTAACAGGGAAGGACAGTGATCACCCAGTAGCCCGCCACTTCAAACTTAAACAATATCCATTGGCATCGCTTAAATACCAGATTATGGACCATGTACTGGGATCACCAAGAGGAGGGGATCGGAAAGCAGCCTTACTCAGACTGTTGTCCCATTGGATTTTTAAATTGGCTACCATATATCCCAAAGGACTTAATGAACGTATCAATTGGAATGCTTTCCATTAATACTGTGAAAATAGAGGAACTTATCCTTATTCAGTTTGTTGACCCCAGTTAGATAGAACCACATGTCTCTACGATATTTCCTCAGTATCATCTTTTCATCTTTTTATCATCATCATTTTTCTTCCTCTTTTTTTCTTTCTTTTTCATTTTTGTCATATCAGTTTTCTCATTTTGGCCTCAGTTATAGTGTAACTTTTCTTTCACCCTGTATTGTCATATAGGCCTCATATTTAGTCATCAGCTTAACAGTTCATGACCCTAATTCTTACACAATATGTCTTTGAACAGAGGCCAATACTTGTGTGCAGTCAGTGTTGTGCATACGCGCGGCACTGCTAAACAACATATATCCATTGCTGTTATGTTATATTTTTTTCACAGCCGCATCCTGGAGAGGTAGATGGCGTCGGGTTGCCTAGCAACCAATTGACACACACCACGCGCCACCGAGTGATGTCATTGACAGGCGCCCCGATGCACGTCAGGACAACTCCGATCTCTGGGATAGCACAAGTGGTGGGGATATAAGGTAAGACTCGTTTTATGCTCTTCTTATGTGATTATTGTATGTAACAGCCTGAAGAAAGGACCCTGCGCGGTCCAGAAACATTGCTGCTAATATGACCAGTGTTTAAAATACATTTTTTGGATATACTGCAGTGCCGAGCATGGTGTGCTAGTCTGGAATACACCTACCAGGATGGTTTTATATATATGTATACATATATGTATATATATATATATATATATATATATATATAACATATCCTCAATGCGCTATTGATCATACACTTATAGAAGAAATAAAGAAATAACACTCAATAAATATATCGCTGCTCCTCTTGTGCGATCCTTGCCAGCCAATGGATCTAAGAAAGATGCAAATAACAAGACAAGAAGGTGCTGATAGTGTAGTGTTTTCAAAACCTGTTTGGTTATTATTGAACCAGACTTCCTCAGGGATCTCCAGGAACAGGGATCTGAGGAAGTTTGGTTCAAACGAAATGCGCTGGATTTTCCTGCTCACGGTTTTCCAAAGCTTGCACTCACTGAAGAAATACCACGGCTGCCTGGAGTTCCCAGAATTCGGTACCAGTTTGGTTGGCTACCCAGATCCCGGGTTGGGTGATTCATATTTGTCTACATGCATTGTGTCAAGTGGTTTTCATGTACGTGTTTTTAATCCTTAATTTTTTGATAAAGTCGATACATACTACCCTATGAGTTTTTCTCTGATCTTGTTTTTGGTGCTGGGCTGCGTTCCGATATTGGAGGCTTTAAATAAGTACTGGGTCTTGATTCATCACACCATCTATCAAAGTGGAATTGAGATAACCTTAAATATTCTTATTTAATGTATGCACAATTCTTACCATAATAACCAAACAGGTTTTGAAAATTGTTTATGTACATATATATATATATATATATATATATACAGTATATATATATATATATATATATATATATATGTACACTGGAATTGAGATAAGCTTAAATATTCTTATTTAATGTACGCACAATACTTACCATAATAACCAAACAGGTTTTAAAAATACTACATTATCAGCGCCTTCTTGTCTTGTTGTTTATACATATATACACTACCACAGCCTGAGGAGGATACAGTCAAACACTCACTGACAGCTGCGCGGAGAGGAGAAAGGGGAGGTCACTGGGCACATTGCAGCTGATGCTGGTCCGGAAGGAGAAGGAGATGGTGAGCACACATCAGCAGCAGCCGCCGCCGAGCCGGAAGGAGAAGGAGATGGTGGGCACACATCACCAGCAGCCGCCAGGCCAGGAGAAGGCGGACACCCAGCAGCTGCCGATGGGCTGGAAGGAGAAGGTAAGTACACCACAGCAGCCGCCGCCGCAGCGCCGGGAGGAGGGGGCGAAGGGTGGGCTAGTTTGGGGACAGCAGCGCTGGAGGAGAGTGGGCCAGCCCGGGGCCTTGCAGCGCTGGAAGAAGGGGGTGGAGGGTGCGCCAGCGCAGGGTGTCACTGCAGCACTGGGAGAAGAGGGTGGGCCGGCCGGGGACACTGCAGCGCCAGGAGAAGGGGACCCTGCTGCACCAGGAATATATAAAGTGGCGCTACAGTGATTAGAATACACCCGATCACTGTGGCCAGCAGTGATTGGGACACACTGGAGGGGCAACCACGGGTGCAGAGGGAGGATGTAGGCGGCTGCAGGAAGATTAGTTTCATGCATCGCCCAGTGGGCATTTCTGACTGGTCGTATCAGATACGACCATGTCAGGTAAAGCGCAGTGTGGAATGGTCGTATCTGATACGATCGTGCCAGGCAAGTGGTTAAGGAAACATTCTTGGTTTTTAAACTTCCTAGGGGTCATATAGTTTATTAAACTGCCATCTGGTCTACCACTGCAGTGCCACATTGGAAGCCGAACTGCCACATGTTAGTGCCGCCCAGTGCTGTAGCTTAGCTTAGTCAGCCAGCTAGCTGGAAGCAACCTTTTGGCCTAAACTAGATGAAATCCGTTATGTAAGCTGTGAGGTGGGCAAAATTGACTGGAAATGCATGGAAATAAATGTCATTGAGGTTAATAATACTGTAGGAACAAAAACAGGCCCAAATTATGTGATTGTAGCTGTTTTTATGATTTTTTTTTAGAAAAAATACAGAACCAAAACCAAAAAGACGCTAGGGGCAGTTTTGGCAAAACCACATCCAGATCCAAAACACGAGGAGATACAGTACCAAAACCAAAACACGGGGGTTGGCGCACATCCCTACTGCAGACCCCAGTATATTGGTTTTGGTTCTAAATCATCATCATGTTTTGGTTCAATTTTGATTGTGCATTTCTTGAATAATTGATAAAAACAGCTAAAATTATGTAACTTGGACCTGTTTGTCTTCCTACAGTATTATTAATATTAATTAGAGATGTGCACCAACCGCCGTGTTTTGGTTTTGGTTTGGATCTGGATCTCCCCTGGTTTTGGATCTTTTTCCTTGGTGTTTTGTTTTTCGGTTTTGGTTTGGATCTGGATTTTTTCTTAAAATATCATAAAAACAGCTAAAATCACATAAAATAGGCCTGTTTTTGTCCTACAGTATTATTAACCTCAAAAACATTTTTTTCCAGTCATTTCAAATCAATTTTGACCACCTCACAATATAATTTTTTTCATCTAGTTAAAGTCAAAAGGTTGCATCCAGCTAGCTGGTTGACTAAGCTAAGCGACACAGTAGGCGGCACTAACATGTGGCAGTTCAGCTTCCAAGTTCCAACACAGATACAGTATGTTATACAGTTTGGGTTGGATACACCAATAGTGCACTTACTGTTACAGCAGTGTCGGCAGCGCGGGGTGCTGGTGGTGTCCTCAATGTGAGAGTGCCAGTAGTGTCCAGTATGCGGAAGTGCCGTCAGTGTCGGCAGTGTGGTGGTGTTGGGAGAGTGGGGTCCCTGGCAGTGTCCTGAGTGCATAGTGCCAGCAGTGTTGGCAGAGCGTGGGTGCAATCGGTGTCCTCAGTGCAGGAGTGCTGACAGTGTCGGCTGTGCAGGGATGCCCTCAGTGTGGGAGTAGCGGCAGTGCGGGGTCGCTGATGGAGTCCTCAATACATGGGGCAGTAGTGCGGGGGTGCTGGCAGTGTCCTTAGTGCAGGGTGCCAGTGGTGTCGACAAAGCAGGGGTACCAGCGATGTCCTCAGTGCATGTGTGTTGACAGTGTCGGCAGTGCAGGGGTACTGGCGGCCGGTGTCCTCAGTACATGGAATGGCAGTGCTGTGGTGCTGGCAGTGTCCCCAGTGAAGGGTACCGGCGGTGTCAGCAGAGCAGGGGTGCCAGCGGTGTCTTCAGTGCAGGTTTGCTGGCTGTATCGGCAGTGTGGGGGTTGCTGACGGTGTCCTCAGTACATGGAATGACAGTGCTTTAGTGCAGGTTTGCTGGCTGTGTCAGCAGTGCGGGGGTTGCTGACGGTGTCCTCAGTACATGGAATGGCAGTGCTGCGGTGTTGGCAGTACAGGTTTTCTGGCTGTGTCGGCAGTGCATGGTTTGCTGATGGTGTCCTCAGTACATGAAATGGCAGTGTGGGAGTGCTGGCAGTGTCCTCTGTGCAGGGTACAGGGTGTCGGCAGAGCGGGGGTGTCAGCGGTGTCCTCATTGCAGGTTTGCTGACTATGTCGGCAGTGCAGGTGTGTTCTCAATGCAGGGTGCCGGCAGTGTCGACAGGATGGGGGAGCCAGTGGTGTCAGCCGCGGGGCTGCCGGCGATGTCAGCAGTTGATGTGCCGACAGCTGGTGTGTCGGCAGCGGGGGTGCTGGTGGTGTCCTCAATGTGAGAGTGCCAGTGGTGTCCAGTATGCGGAAGTGCCGTCAGTATCGCGGTGTTGGGAGAGTGGGGGCCCTGGCAGTGTCCTGAGTGCATAGTGCCGGCAGAGCGTGGGTGCAATCGGTGTCCTCAGTGCAGGAGTGCTGACAGTGTCGGCTGTGCAGGGATGCCCTCAGTGTGGGAGTAGCGGCAGTGCGGGGTCGCTGACGGAGTCCTCAATACATGGGGCAGTAGTGCGGGGGTGCTGGCAGTGTCCTTAGTGCAGGGTGCCAGTGGTGTTGACAAAGCAGGGATACCAGCGATGTCCTCAGTGCATGTGTGTTGACAGTGTCGGCAGTGCAGGGGTACTGGTGGCCGGTGTCCTCAGTACATGGAATGGCAGTGCTGTGGTGCTGGCAGTGTCCCCAGTGAAGGGTACCGGCGGTGTCAGCAGAGCAGGGGTGCCAGCGGTATCTTCAGTGCAGGTTTGCTGGCTGTATCGGCAGTGTGGGGGTTGCTGACGGTGTCCTCAGTACATGGAATGACAGTGCTTTAGTGCAGGTTTGCTGGCTGTGTTAGCAGTGCGGGGGTTGCTGACGGTGTCCTCAGTACATGGAATGGCAGTGCTGCGGTGCTGGCAGTGTCCTCAGTGAAGTGTACTGGCGGTGTTGGTAGTGCGGGGTGCCAGAGGTGTTGGCAGTACAGGTTTTCTGGCTGTGTCGGCAGTGCGTGGGTTGCTGATGGTGTCCTCAGTACATGAAATGGCAGTGTGGGAGTGCTGGTAGTGTCCTCTGTGCAGGGTACAGGGTGTCGGCAGAGCGTGGGTGTCAGTGGTGTCCTCATTGCAGGTTTGCTGACTGTGTCGGCAGTGCAGGGGTGTTCTCAATGCAGGGTGCCGGCAGTGTCGACAGGATGGGGGAGCCAGTGGTATCAGCAGCGGGGCTGCCGGCGATGTCAGCAGTTGATGTGCCGACAGCTGGTGTGTCGGCAGCGGGGGGTGCCAGCCACGGCAACCAGTGCCATCTTTGTTTTTCCCTGCATTCAATGGGCTAAGAGCCGTGACAGATGGCTCTGTCAGCCAATCAGCTCTTTGCCCATTGAAGGCAACTGGATTTTTAAAAATGGCTGCTCGAGACAAAACCTTCGAGATCTGACAGAGGATCGCAAGGTTTTGCCTCAATTAGGGATCCGGGGAAGGAGGAGAGATCTGAGGGGCATCTTGGATCACCCAGGATCCCCAAAGTTCGGGTGGGTCCGGTTCTCGGGCAACCGGACCCGCTCATCTCTAATATTAATAACATTAATGTAGTAATTTCCAGTCAATTTTGACCACCACACAGCAGCTGAATTCACAAGGGAGAGACTTAAATGCAATACAAAATATGCAAGATCTGGTTTTAAGATTTGAGGGCCTGATTCAGCAAGGATCGCTATTCTGCTTATATGCACGCAACTGCATTGCTAATATCTGCTGTCCTATTTAAATGTGTGCATTCACATTGCGTACGCAGCCTGACATAAGGATGCCCACTTCCTCTTAATAGCAAAACAATCGGTAACATCGAGTAACATCGGACCCATATGCACAGTTAAGGAAACCCAGATCTCACTCAGGAATTGCTAACTTCTGCGCACGCTGTGAGACCTCAGGAGGCGTCAGGTAACGCAGTGGCTAATTTATGCACACTCATGCAACGGCGTTGAAATGAACTGGCACGCCGGCGTTCACCCGATCACCCCCCCGTCACCACCAACAAACAGCACTTCCTGTCAATCACTCTGCTCTGGGTCTGCGTAGCTTCTGCAGATGCAGTTCCCATCACAATTGCTAGTTCGCGCACACGCACTGCGATGCATATGCATGCAAATTAATTGACCGATTGCGTGTGTATAATCAACTGCGTACCTTGCTGAGTAAAGCCCTGAGTTCTGAACTCGGCGACACAAGTCGGGACTCAGTTCTACTTGGAATCCCAAAGCGATCAGAGCCGAGACTGGGTTCGACTCGGAATCCCAAAGTTTGGGTGTGTTCAGTTTTCAGTAAAAGCAAACCGCTCATCCCTACTCAGAACTGCTAAACCAAGGGACTAATAATCAATGCTGTCCTGTCACACAATCAGCAGCCACTCCAGTGCAGTTGAGTCACTGCAGGAACTTCTCAACATGAAAGGTTAATCTGGCTACAGCAAGGGATGAAGCAGACATCCAGCCTCTTGTAGTAAGCTCCTCCCTGAGCATGTTGTAATGGATATTTATGTCCTTACTCCAGGAGATTACTGAAGACTTGCAAGGGAAATCTCAAGCACCACATAAAGCTGTGCTTCCTGCTACACCTCACAGAATGCTCTTACCTGGTACCTGCCATTTATGGTTTGTAAACACTGTTATATGTCATAACAGTGGTTCTGTGAGTTTATAAATAACGACTCCCTAAAATATTCACCCATAATTCAGCTATTGTTAGGAGTCAATCATTATACTCTCAATATATATTTTTACCAAAAGTTTTAAAGCTATATTCTTCTTTTATTAGTACTGTAGTTTATTTTCACTAAATAAAATACATTTTATTGCTTCATTAATTTAACATGTGTTCTAAATTGTGTGGAAAATACAGCGACAGTTCTTATAACACATTCAGATACAATTTTATCAATGGGCAGGGACGTATCTATAATGTGTGCAGGGCGTGCGGTGCACATGGGCCCCGGGTCCAGGGGATGGGCGCACCGCACACCCTGCACCCATTATTCCGACGCTTTGCGCATGCTCAGTAGACTCCGGGCACACTCTAGTGCTCAGAGTCTACTAATGCTCCGGTGGCTGGCCAGCCGCATCAGTCGGCTGCCGGCCGCCGTGAACAGAGGAGGGGGCCCCGGACGGGGAATGCGCACGGGCCCCCTCCTCTCTAAAGATGACCCTGTTAATGGGCATTACATTTTTTTCTATGTGGCTCTTGATGGTTTTCTAAAACTTGTTAAGTGGCCCCCAAGTTGAAATGAAAACTGAAGCAGGCTTTCCAAATGCTCTGTTTGATATGTATAACTGCTCTACAGTAACAGTTCTGGCAAGATCTTTGATTCCAGCACTATTTGCATACTGTATTTTCATCTTGCACACTACCACAATCACACAAACAAATTTCCACTCTACCCCTCTCTATACATCAACCAACTTGTCCAGCATTTAAGGTGCCTACACACATGGCGATTTTTTAAATGATTTGCCCGATTTTGATGAATCATGACAACAAATCCTGTAAAATATGCCAAAATCGTGAGTTTCTACTCACGATCACGATGCCGATGCGCGTCCCCGCTCGTCGTACATCGCATCTTCAGATCTGCCGTGCTGTAGGGCAGATTTGCCAATCTGGGACACAATGCACTAGATGCACGATAGATCTTAAGTCAGGTTGGACATTTTTTACTCCAAATCGTGAGTAGGTCTGCCGGGGAGCTGCCTGGGGAGTTCAGGTCGGATCGTGAGCACATCGCTATGTGTGTACGCACCGTAAGTGCCACAGTGTGTGTGTTTGTATTAGGGGTGAGCGGGTTCGGATTTCTGAAATCCGAACCCCCCCAAGCCCCCCCGATCCGAGTCCGATCCGAGTCAGGCTCGACTTTTCCCGCCTGACTCGGATCTGAAATCGAGGCAAAACGTCATCATCCCGCCTTCCGAGTCTCGCGGGTTTTGGATCCTATATAAGGTATCCGCGTCGGCGCCATTTTCTCACTCGGCTGTGGACAGTGAAGAGGGAGGGTGGGAGTTAGGGCTGGCTGGGCTGTGTAGTGTAGTGTAGTGCTGCTGTTGTCCACTACTTCAAAGTCCATAGGGGCTGGCTGGGTTGTGCTGTGCTGCTGTTGTTAATAGGGGCTGTGTCCACTACTTCAAAGTCCATAGGGGCTGGCTGGACTGTGTTGTGCAGTCAGTTCTCCATAGGGGCTGTGTCCACTCCAAAGTCCTGTGCAGTGTCCCAGTCCTAAAGGGGTGCTGTAGTGTTGTCCAGGGGGTGCTCTGTCCATCAGGGGTGCTCCCCCCAAGTGCTAAAAAGATAATATATTTTCTGTGTTTGTGAATTGTGTGCGCAGTAGCCGCACGTGCATCAACAAAGTAGTGCCAAGCGTGCGCCTGTGTCATAAGTAAAGGGCCGGCTGGCTTGACCGTTAAAGGGTGCTGTAACCCCCAAAGTACACTCCAGTCCAAACCAAAAAAAAATTATTTTCTGTGTTTGTGAATTGTGTGCGCAGTAGCCGCACGTGCATCAACAAAGTAGTGCCAAGCGTGCGCCTGTGTCATAAGTAAAGGGCCGGCTGGCTTGACCGTTAAAGGGTGCTGTAACCCCCAAAGTACACTCCAGTCCAAACCAAAAAAAATAATATTTTCTGTGTTTGTGAATTGTGTGCGCAGTAGCCGCACGTGCATCAACAAAGTAGTGCCAAGCGTGCGCCTGTGTCATAAGTAAAGGACCGGCTGGCTTGACCGTTAAAGGGTGCTGTAACCCCCAAAGTACACTCCAGTCCAAACCAAAAAAAAAATTATTTTCTGTGTTTGTGAATTGTGTGCGCAGTAGCCGCACGTGCATCAACAAAGTAGTGCCAAGCGTGCGCCTGTGTCATAAGTAAAGGGCCGGCTGGCTTGACCGTTAAAGGGTGCTGTAACCCCCAAAGTACACTCCAAACCAAAAAAATATATATTTTCTGTGTTTGTGAATTGTGTGCGCAGTAGCCGCACGTGCATCAACAAAGGAGCAGCGCCAAGCGTGCGCCTGTGTCCCATAAGTAAAGAGCCGGCTGGCTCATTTCTTAAAGGCTGGTGTAACCCACAAAGTGCACTACTCTCCAGCAAAAATAAAAAAATATTTTCTGTGTTTAGCCGCACGTATATATCAAATCGATATAACATAAATGGAGGACCAAACTTTCTCTGATAAAAATAAAATAGAGAAAGATCAAGAACCACTTCCTCCTAGTGCTGAAGCTGCTGCCACTAGTCATGACATAGACGATAACATGCCATCAACGTCGTCTGCCAAGGGCGATGCCCAATGTCATAATAGAGGGCACATACAATCCCAAATGACAAAGTTCAGGAAAATGACCTTGAAAAAAACATTTAAATCAGCTGAAGAGAAACGTAAACTTGCCAATATGCCATTTACGACACGGAGTGGCAAGGAATGGCTAAGGTCAATCCCTAGTATGTTCATGACTAGTGGTTCAGCTTCACATGACGATGGAAGCCCTCCTCCCACTAAAAAAATCAAAAGAGTTAAGCTGGCAAAAGCACAGCGAAGAACTGTGCTTTCTAAGAAGATATCACAAATCCCCAAGGAGAGTCCAAGTGTGGTGGTGGTTGCGATGCCTGACCTTCCCAGCACTGGACGGGAAGAGGTGGCTCTTTCCACCATTTGCACGCCCCCTGCAAGTGCTGAAAGGAGCACCCACAGTCCACTTGCTGATATGCAAATTGAAGATGTCACTGTTGAAGTACAACAGGATGAGGATACTGGTGTAGCTGGCGCTGAGGAGGAAGTTGGCGAGGAGGATTCTGATGGTGATGTGGTTTGTTTAAATCAGGCTCCGGGGGAGACAGTTGTTGTCCGTGGGATGAAAAAGCCCATCACGGTCATGCCTGGGCAGAAGACCAAACATTCCACCTCTTTGGTCTGGCAATATTTCTATCCAAATCCGGACAACAACTGTCTTGCCATATGTACCTTATGTAAAGGCGGAATAAGTAGGGGTAGGGACGTTAACCACCTAGGAACATCCTCCCTTATACGGCACCTGCAGCGCGTTCATAATAAGTTACTGTCAAGTTCAAAAACTTTGGCTAAGACCGTAAGCAGTCCAGGGACACCTAAATCCCGTTGTCCTGTTGTATGCAAGCGCCTGCAAACCACACCGTCAACTCCCTCCTCGTCAATTTCCTCCTTAGTCAGGATCGGAAGTAGTCCTGCAGGCCATGTCACTGGCATGACTGACTCTCCTATCCCGGATTCCTCCGGAGGATCCTGCATTGCTACGCCTACTGCTGCTGTTGCTGCTGCTGGGAGTCGTTCATCATCCCAGAGAGGAAGTAGGAACACCACTACTTTTACTAAACAATTGACCCTCCAACAGTCCTTAGCGAGGAGGATGAAGTACGACAGCAGTCATCCTGAAGCAAAACGTATAACTGAGGCCTTGACTGCTATGTTGGTGTTAGACGTGCGTCTGGTATCCGCCATTAGTGCAGTGGGATTTAGACAATTGCTGGAGGTAGTGTGTCCCCGGTTCCAAATCCCGTCTAGATTCCACTTCACTAGGCAGGCGATACCGAGACTGTACAGAAACGTCAGAAAAAGTGTCCTCAGTGTCCTGAAAAATGCGGTTGTACCCAATGTCCACTTAACCACGGACATGTGGACAAGTGGAACAGGGCAGACTAAGGACTATATGACTGTGACAGCCCACTGGGTAGATGTATCACCTTACGCAGCAACAGCAGCAGCGTCACCAGTCGCAGCATCTCAGAAACGCCAGCTCGTTCCAAGGCAGGCTACGCTGTGTATCACAGGTTTCAGTAAGAGGCACACCGCCGACAACCTCTTAGAGAAACTGAGGGAAATCATCGCCCAGTGGCTTACCCCACTTAGACTCTCCTGGGGATTTGTGATATCTGACAACGCCACCAATATTGTGCGGGCATTACATCTGGGCAAATTCCAGCACGTCCCATGTTTTGCTCACACAATAAACTTGGTGGTGCAGAATTTTCTGAAAAGCGACAGGGGCGTGCAGGAGACGCTTTGGGTGGCCCGAAAAATTTCTGGCCACTTTCGCCATTCAGCGACTGCGTGCCGAAGACTGGAGCACCAGCAAACACTCTTGAACCTGCCCCGCCATCACCTGAAGCAAGAGGTTGTGACGCGGTGGAACTCAACCCTCTATATGCTTCAGAGGATGGAGGAGCAGCAAAAGGCCATTCAAGCCTATACATCCACCTATGACATAGGCAAAGGAGGGGGTATGCACCTGACTCAAGCGCAGTGGAGAATGATTTCCGTGTTGTGCAAGGTTCTCCAGCCCTTCGAACTTGCCACACGTGAAGTCAGTTCAGACACTGCCAGCTTGAGTCAGGTCATTCCCCTCATCAGGCTTTTGCAGAAGCAGCTGGAGAAAGTGAAGGAGGAGCTAAGACGGAGCAATTCCGCTCGGCATGTGGGACTTGTGGATGAAGCCCTTCATTCGCTTTGCCAGGATTCCAGGGTGGTCAATCTGTTGAAATCAGACCACTACATTTTGGCCACCGTGCTCGATCCTAGGTTTAAAGCCTATGTGGTGTCTCTCTTTCCGGCGGACACAAGCCTGCAGAGGTGCAAAGACCTGCTGGTGAATACACTGTCAGCTGAAGCGGAACGTGACACGTCCACAGCTCCTTCTTCATTTTCTCCCGCAACTGGGGCTGCCAGGAAAAAACTTAGGTATCCTAAGCAACCCGCTGGCAGTGATGCAGGGCAGGCAGGACCAAGTTTGGACATCTGGTCCGGACTGAAGGACCTGGCAACAATTTCTGACATGTCTACTGTCACTGCATATGATACTGTCACCATTGACAGAATGGTGGAGGATTACATCGGTGACAGCATCCAAGTAGGCATGTCAGACAGTCCATACCTGTACTGGCAGGAAAAAGAGGCAATTTGGAGGCCCCTGTACAAACTGGCTCTATTTTACCTGAGTTGCCCCCCCTCCAGTGTGTACTCCGAAAGAGTGTTTAGTGCAGCCGGGAACCTTGTCAGCGAAAGGCGTAGGAGGTTGCTTCCACAGAATGTGGAGAAGATGATGTTCATCAAAATGAATTATCAGCTCTTCCAGGGAGACCAGCCTCCAGAACGTACAGAGGGACCTGTGGTGGTGGATTCAAGTGGGTACGAGTTAATACTTTGTGAGGATGAGGATGTACACACTGAAGAGGGTGAGGAATCGGTGGATGAGGAGGATGAGGATGACATCTTGCCTCCGTAGAGCCAGTTTGTGCAGGGACACATTAATTGCCAGCTTGTTTTGTGGGGGCCCAAACGAACCAATCATTTCAGCCACAGTTGTGTGGCAGACCCTGGCGCTGAAATGATTGGTTTGTTAAAGTGTGCATGTCCTGTTTATACAACATAAGGGTGGGTGGGAGGGCCCAAGGACAATTCCATCTTGCACCTCTTTTTTTTCTTTGCATTATGTACAGTTTGGGGCATAGTTTTTCAAACTGCCGTACTGCAGTATCACGCCTAGATGGGTCACGTGTTTGTGCCGCCCACTCGTGTCACTTAGCATAGTCATCCAGCTACCTCAGTGCAACCTTTTGGACATAAAAACACTATTGTGAGGTGTGAGGTGTTCAGAATAGACTGGAAATGAGTGGAAATTAAGGTTATTGAGGTTAATAATAGCATAGGAGCAGAAAAACCTACAAATTCTGTGATTTTAGCTGTTTTTATGCTTTTTTAAAAAAAAATACAGATCCAAAACACAAAACCCAGAACCCAAAACACGGAAGGGTGGTTTTGGCAAAACCAATCCAGATCCAAAACACGAAGAAAGATCCAGATCCAAAACCAAAACACGAAAAGTGGCCGGTGCACACCCCTAGTTTGTATAAAACAAGATGTTGTCAGACTTCCTACAAAAACAACGAGAGAGAGAGAGAGAGATATATATATATATATATATATATATATATATAGAGGTAGGTTAGAGAAAAATAATGAATAATAAATAATTAAACAAAAGCCAAGCAATTATGGTTAGTATTGGATAGATAGATAGATAGATAGATAATATTTTGTAGATATAAAACACAGATTTTTTTATATATACATTTTAAATGTTTTAATTTGCAGCCATTATTCTCACCGCAGTTCTCTTTTTTTACTTTCAGTAAAGTTGCAATTCATCTCTGGAGAAGCTTTGCGGCATCTGTACATTCTGCTCTCAGGGGATAATTCAGTTACATGCAATGCCGAACAGAGATTCCCGATTATCATGAATCTGCGTGTGCACTGGAATCATTCTGATTGACAGGCAGAGGCATTTAAGGGGCGGTGCAGGGGCGAGGGGACGGCCAGCGTTCCCGGAAATGGGGACGTGTCCAGCCCGTTTTCCCGGAGTGGCAAGGCTAGGAGCTGCATCCACAGATGCAGTTTCGTGGCCTCACAAGTCGGCCAGCCTGTGTAGCTTGAAAAGCGTCAGCTGGTCGGCAGCCTGGCGCCATCCTCCATTGCCATTGGTCGCAGTGCTGGGATTGCAAATGCAGCAGGGGATGTCATACACCTCCTGCTGCATTTTCATATTAGCAAGGACAGAATTTTGCAATTCCATCCTAAGCTGAATCACCCCCTCAGAACCTTTCTGCTCTGAGCCTTTATCTAGCTATATACTTCCACTGTTTTATTACTGCAGATTTATAATAAATATTTGTATGTTTAACTGCTCAAAATAAAATAAATGATAAAAGAACCATGGAAAGTAAGAAGGCCAGGCATACTACAGACAGGCCATGCACAATTTGCCAGGAGCTTTACAAGCTCTTATTACTGCATGAGATGACATGTAACTAATCTGTCAATTCAGGCTGCCTGCCCCAAGCATCGCTTATGAACCAATGCTTCTTCTTCTTGCCACATACATAATATAGAATATATATATACCACAAGAATGTCTATTGACCCATACAATATGTCACTCATCATATTCATAAATATTCATGAATATGTTAACAAAATGTTTCAATTAATGCAATGGCACACATATCATAAGGCATTAAATGGGTCATTCCATGTGACATTTCATGTTCATTTTTAGAAGTTTAAATGCAACACAAAAATGAAGTTAAAATTCAACATTTGAAAAAAATCTGACAATAATATATGGGGTAGGTACAGATGTGCCCAGCTAGTTTGTTGCTCCATACAGCCATGTAGCGCATGATGCATCTCGCGCCACATAGAAGCCTTGAGTCGCGCCAAACAGAATGTTTCTTAACGGAACGTAGTGTAGAACTGGAAAAAAGTCAGATCGTGTAATACAACTTTTTGTCCACCAGGTGTCACTTTTCCTAAACTACACAGCACATGCGTCAGTGTTCCAATGCATTTTCTGTATCACCACCTGGGCTCAGACACTGGTCACAGGCATGCACAGCTTTCACTAAGACTTGATGACTCAGTAGCGCGAGCGCCTTTTAACCTTCAAATGCATTTGAATCATACAGCAAATCGAATTGATAGCACAAGCAGCTTCTTACACTAATAACGACTATAACACTTTAATGCAGTGATTTGCTTGCAAATACACCCATACTGGCTCACTGAACATAGGCATTCTGCTTAATCAGCAGAAGATGCATAAAAGACGCAAAAAATATGCTCGGTGCTACCGAGTCACACAGCACTCCTGTGAATTCTGTTATGGCATGGCGTGACTCGGTAGCGCAAGCATCTTTTATGTGACTTTTTACCTTCAAATGCATCTGAATCATACAGTGGTTTGGGTGTATCTGCATGCGAAACGTTACACTAATAGCGACTATAACACTTTAACATAGTGATTTGCTTGCAGATACACCCATACTGGTTCATAGAACATAGGCATGCCGCATATCATTTTAATCAGCAGAAGCTGCTTTTGCTAATAAGACACATTTTAGGGTAAAAAGACGCATAAAAGACGCTCGGCGCTACCGAGTCAAACAGCACTCCTGTGACCTTAGACTCAAAACATTTCTCTCGACATCCCACCATTTGGCATTTGTGCTATACAGTAGACATTGTATTGTACACATAACAGGGGGCAAGTTTTTCATAAAGAGAGATCATGTCAGGTTCAATACTTTTAAAATACACTACTTTGCACTTTCCTTCTCCCTTCCTCTCTGTGTATGGCCACCCAAGTTCCTTCACCACCTCCCCCCACATCACACAATTACTATTCAACTCCATTGATCTCACTGTATGGCTCACCACCACCCCACCATCATTCGCTTCTATTCAATGCTGCCGCATGCTGAGCCCACTATTGACATTGTACACATTACCTGCTTTAATTTGCACACTTCACATCACATACATGACAGGTGCAGCTCTCAACATGGCTAGAGTGTGTAGGTTAGTGGGTAAGGTCTGCGCCTTGCACCTTGGGGTCTGGGGTTCGAATCATGGAAGGGGAGTCTTTTTTTCTTCTTTTGAATCTTCATTACTAGATTAAAAATAAATCACTTGGTGGTATGTGAATTCTGTTATGGCATGGCATGACTCGGTAGCGCGAGCGTCTTTTTACCTTCAAATGCATCTGAATCATACAGCGAATCGAATTGATAGCACAAGCAGCTTCTCTTCTGCTGATTAAAATGATATGCAGCATGCCTATATTCTATGAGCCAGTTCTGGTGTATCTGCACTTGAAACATTACGTTACACTAATAGCGACTATAATATAGTAGTGATTTGCTTGCAGATACACCCGTATGGGCTCACAGAACATAGGCATGCTGCATATCATTTTAATCAGCAGAAGCTGCTTGTGCTAATAAGATGCATTTTATAGTAAAAAGACGCATAAAAGATGCTCAGCGCTACCGAGTCACACAGTACTCCTGTGCTATGTGTGGAGCAACTTGAAGCGCATGGAGGATAGATATATGTGGACACATCTCTATTACTGTGCTGCAAAGTACCTGTCCCCAAAAGTGACCCTACAGTAGATGCATATTACTGTACCGAGTCCCAATAAAGAAGCCGTACAGTAGCTAACATTGACCAGAAGACACGCACTAAGCCAGAGGTCCCAAACTTCTAAGAATCACGGCACCCTAGTGTATCAGCATTGTTTTCACGGCACCCCTAAGCCAAATGTTTGTTAAGAAATTCTAAAAAAAATGTAGTGAAGTAGTAAAGTGAAGAAAATTGTGCTACCTGTCATCCTCAGGCTCAGTTATGTGGTGGGGGACAGGTTTGTGCTTCTGTTTGTCCTCATATTTACATTACTTTGACCATAAATAATTTGATTTCATGCTGGATCACCAACCCGCGGCAGCCCTGCAAGTGTCCCGAGGCACCCCAGGGTGCCACGACGCACAGTTTGGAAACCACTGCACTAAGCATTACATAATGACAGAGCAACTGAAGTTCAGTTATTTTAAAAAACTCTACTGAACTGAAAGGATGTCTCTCAACATCCCACCACAGTACAAATTTTATCAGTGGAGCACTCGCCACCTAGAGGTTAAGCAGTGTATTACATGCCATGGCATATCTTTCATTGTAGAATTCCATGGTATGCCACAGTACAGCCATCACGTAACATTCCATGGCATGACACAGGAGGCCTGAATGGCGCGCTATGAGCAACAAACTAGCTGGGAACATCTGTAGTCATAAGGGAATCAGTATGTATTACCGCCAGCCAGATGCTGGATGCGCGGCAGGGGTGAAGATCCTGACAGGGAATTTTGGTATGTAATACTAACCCTACCCCCCTCTAACCCTCCCTTAGGGGTGCCTAACTCTAACCTCCCTCCCTAGTGCCTAAACCTAACCCACCCATCCCTGCAGCCTAAACCTAAATCTCCTGGGGGTGTGCCTAACCTTAACCTCCCCCCGGGGGTACCTAACCCCCCCTTTCCCTAGCCTAACCCTCATTGGTCTGTTTGTTTGTCTGTCCAGTTATGCATTCAGACACCCCTGCACTGATTGGGATGAAAGAAATGCAAAGTGGTACAGGTGGATACTGGCTAGGTTTTAGGGAAGTTAGAGTCCCAGTTGGACATCCCGTTGGTGTACACTGGCAGAAATTTGACCCAGGGAGCCTGTTCACTGGATAGTTTTGGATGAAAACTTCACAGAGTGGTAACATTAGATCCCAAAGACATGCTAGGGAGTTGAGGTCCCGGTCAGATGTCTGATTGGTGTACGCAGGTCAGAAGTTTGATGCAGGGAGACTGGGCAGAATTTTGACCCGAGTAGTCTGTTCTGGGCATTCCACTGGAGGACTTGGATGAAAACTTCACAGAGGGGTGGCAATTGGTTTGGGATGCTTAATGAAGTTGTTGGGGTCCCGGTCGAACTACACGGCGGAGTGTACTGGGCAGAACTTTGACCCAGGGAGCCTGTTTGGAACCGTGGAGCCTGTTCTGAGAATTTCACAGTATGGATTTGGACGAAAACTTTACAGAGTGGTAACATTAGATCCTAAACACATACAAGGGGGTTGAGGTCCCGATCTGATGACCTGTTGGGATGCTGGGCAGAACTTTGACCCGGGGAGCCTGTTGTGGGCCTTTTGCTGGATGGATTTGAATGAAAATAACACAAAGGGAGTGGTTGGGTTCCTAGTCAGACATCACGGCAGAGTGTGCTGGGCAGGGCTTTGATCCAGGTAGCCTGTTTTGGGCCTTCCACTGGATGTATTTGGATGACATCACATAATAAAACATAATAACTTGAAGATACACCTTTGCACTGATAGGGATGAAACCAACACTAGGTGGTCCAGTTGGATCCTGGCCAGGTTTTAGGGTACCTTCCTTTGGTGTACGCTGGGCAGAACTTTGACATGGGTAGCCTGTTCTGGGCCTTCCACTGGATTAATTTGGATGAAAACTTCACAGAGGGGTGGCAATTGGTTTGGGATGCCTAATGATGTGGTTGGGGTTTCGGCCGGACCTCACGGCGGAGTGTGCTGGGCATAATGTTGACCCAGGGAACCTGTTCGTATCCGTGGATCTTGTTCTGAGACTTCCACATGGATTTGAATGAAAACTTCATAGAGCGGTAACATTGGATCCCAGAAGACATACTAGGGGGTTGAGGTCCTGGTCGAACCTCCCGTTGGTGTATACTGAGCAGACCTTCGACCCGGGGAGCCTGTTCTGGGCCTTCCACTGGAGAGATTTGGATGACATCACATAATAAAACTTAATGACTTGAAGATTTAAACCCGGTATTTCAGCTAGTTGTTTATATGCGTGACTCATGTTACAACAGAATGAACATAGGAACTGTGGGAACTTATATATTTATTTAAACTGCTCTGCTTTACAATATGATTGTTATGCTATACACTTATAAGACCATAAACTTATGCTTGACACACACACACAAAACTGAATGTTAACCAAACTATACTTAAAATCTATTTTGACATGTGACTCACGTTACATAAAGTATAAATGTGACTCACGTTGCATTTCTGTCCCCAGTCAAAAGGCTTTGATACAAATTACTCAAACCTGTAGAATCCACATAAATTAATCAATGTAGGCATGTTTATCTTCCTGAATAACTAGGAAGATATATAAAATATTTCATCTGGTGATGATGGTCATTTTTAGTTGCTGCCAGCTTGCTACATTGTGCTCACTTTCACCATCTCTGATGTCCTTGATCTCACCTGGGTAATTCTATACACCATACTCAACATAGAACCAGTCACCAACATTAACTACATCATCGGAAGACACTGTGACAGTTTCATTAAGTTCACCAGTAGAAATAAATGAAGTTGAAAAGGATTTGACATTTGCTGTGATACAGTTTAATTTTCATGTATTGTGTTTTATATTTCATGGAATGACCCAAATACAAAAGTTTAATTTTTTTTTATGATTTGAAAACAAATAATCAGGTACATATTGTACAAGTTGATTAACTTTCCTAATGAATCACAAACACATTTTTTTTTTAAATATATACAGTCCTGTCATGGTAAACTGGAAAACTTTGACCCTAAAATATAGTCCAGTCTTATGATATGATATACAATCGGATATGGAACTGTGGGCCTGATTCAGACCCGCTCGCAAGAACATTGCACTCGCAAGCGGGTCGATGGTGGCCCAGTGAGCACTGCGCGTGCGCGAGCCCCAGAGCACAAAAAGCTCTCGCTCCGGGACTCACTACAAAAGTGGCAGCTGTCGATGTTGATCGACAGCTCAGCGCCTTTTTGTAGGTGTGGCAGGGGGGTGGCTTCACAAATGGAGGCGTTCCCATGCGAACGCCTGCCATTTGTGGGCGGCCCCACTGACATCACCAGTGATGTCAGTGGGATAGCTTCCGGCTCGATTTGAGCCAGAAGCTCTCTGGGGCTTGCGGCCACGAGACCCTACCACAAGGGTCTCGTCGCAAGGCCGATGGTCGTAATGGTCTTGACCATCATCATGGCCGCTTGCTATAGCTGTGGGTGGTCACCAGCGCCCGCCCTGATTCAGAGCGAGCGCTCGTCTCTGAATCAGGCCCTATTTTCGGCTGCAACTTCCTGTCAATGTTTTCAAAGTTCCAAAAAGTCTGGTGAACAAAGGACAAGAAGGTACACATAGTGTGACACCATTATTGCAACAACATCCTAACTAGTAGGGTTGGCATGTACATCTCATAAATAAGGGTCAGGTATATCAAAAATACTTATGAGTGATCTTAGTATCTCTACTAGCAATCCACTCCTTTACTGGATAATTGAACAATCAGAATCCCTGAAACCTATGTAATTATATAATATAGAAAATAGAGATATAGTATGCTTATCTGATTAATACAAAGATCGTCCATCCACTAAAGCCAAATTCCTGGCATTATCACTGTGACATAAAAGGATGAGGGAGGCCACCCAACTGGAATTTTAGGGGATGCTCTAGCCATTCATTAAAAAAATAATAATAATATTAGATACAAATTTTTCACCACGTCATATTTATGCAAGATGCTACGCTACCCTATATAACACACTGGGGATAATCCTGACTTTGAAGAATTACCTGTTGTAAATACTTGTTTTGCTTCGAATTTACACTAGAGTGCTGTACATAGTGATACCTACATTTTAACAGCCATGTTTATATGTACTGTATCTAAATCAATTTATGCTGCAGTCAGAAGCAATCAATTATCCATCTATGTTAAGATTTCAAACTTAGTTTCAAATTAAACCATTCATTTTTATATAACAGCTAAGCATGGTAAAATATTCACAGGCCACAATATTCACTAAGCATCAAACTCCTAAGTATCTGTGCTGAAAAATACCAAACCTCCCCAAATAGTAGAGATGTATTCTGTACTAGGGTGGGCTGAAAAGTGAGTTAAAATTAAAATTTTTCTGCATCAATTGCGAGGGTCGAAAAAAATTGTGGGACCACTCGAGAAGATGAATGCTATTTCTTTATTCAAAATCGGATATCTTACTCGGCCAACTGGCACCTAAAGATTTAGTATTTACGCCCTATAGGCATGCCCGCAAAACAGCAGCATTTTTTTTTCCGTACTGGTTATTGCCAAGTAGCAGAATACAATAATTTTGACTTGTAATACACACCCTGTTCACTGTATTGTGTCATATAGTAAGTGCACTCAACATAGCCGTATCATCTAAAATGCAGTAGTAGGGTATCTGTTGCTCTCAGCTCTCAACTTGTTGTGAACAAATACATGCAACAACCCAGGACTCACCACTATGGAAAGTAGGCCCTCTCTTACTTTTAGGAGTGTCGAGCAATGCTCAATATTTCTTGTAGTACATCTGAAAATGTTCTTGGTTCGCAGAGTGACAATAGGTAATGATGCTTTAGTCCATACAGCTATAATTCTGTTAGCAACAGCCCTAGCGACCTCTGCAGTTGACAGGTTACGACGTGTATCTAACAGAATGTCGTGTCGAATGACATGGAATTTAAGAACTACTTTTTCGTAAGTCAGAACAGTACCATTAAACTCCTGAGGGGTCCTGAAAAAGGAGACAGTTAGGAGGTGGGGGAGGATGATTTGTTTTCTTTCTAGTGGAATAAGCCGGGGCCTTATACGAATCCATCCTACTGTAATAATGGAAATTATTCGATGGTGTTTTCCGATGGTTGACTTTAATTCCTCAGAGCTGCACTGGCCCTGGCTCCTTCCTGGCTGCTGTGCATCAGGGACATCTTGTACTCGTTGGAGACTGTATCTGGTAATCAGTCAGCCTCATTGATACCTCCCCTCTCTAGGCTGCTGCTAGGCTACCAGACACATTGCTAGCTCTGATTGGCTCACTGATACAGTGATAACCAACTAGAGCACAGCCTGCCCCTCTCCCCTGCAGTGCTGCAGCTTCTAATAGCACAGCCACAGCATGATGAGCAGGGAAGAAGGAGGCAATTGGCAAGCCTTCGATCTCACTGAGGGGTCTATTTACTAAGCAGTGTTAGGAGACAGAGTGAAAAGTAATAAGAAAGTGATAAGGTGCCAGCCAATCAGCTCCCAACTGTCATTTTTCAAACACAGCCTGTGAAATGACAGTTGGGAGCTGATTGGCAGGCACCTTATCACTTTCTTATCACTTTTCACTCTGTCTCCTAACACTACTGAGTAAATAGACCCCTGAGTCACTCAGTGACTGCTGCTGGAGACAGGCTGGACAACAACAACACAGTATACCAGAGCGCTTTGCGGTGGTGTTCTGTGTGCATTCCTATAGGGTGCAATTACAAAATCCTTAGGCAGGGCTGTCACCAGAAATTATGGGGCCCAGTATCAATGAAAAAGGCATGGCCCCCCCACCTCTTGGTTCTTACCCCTCCCCAAAGGCCTGGTGATGCAAAGGTGTGGGGTTGAGCTCTGGAAATGTGTGTGTGTGTATATTGTGACAGAAGCACTGCAGAAGTGTGGAATGGCTTCTATATTTGTCCCAGATTCCTGTCTTATGTCTTTTAAAACCCACAGGAAGTCTGTTAGAAAAGCAGACTAGTAATATCGGCTTCTGTGAAAAGCCGGAATGGGTCCTGGGGGTGTGGATGTGAGGAGAGGGAGGGCTCCATCCACAGGCCACTCCAGGTCTTGGGCTTTTCAGCCTTGTAGCAGACTCATCAGGGCTTGCACCTGGAAGTGGCTAATATATGCTGGGTCTAGTTAGGGCTGAGTGTCTCATACCTGGGAGAGCAGGCCTGCAGGTTAGCTTGCTGAGACACTGCTGGCTACAAACCAGAAGGTACTGTGGACGGAGATTTATGTAGTGTTCCGTTAGTGAGGGAACTTGATGTCTAGTTAGTGCCCAGCCGGATATTGCACAATAAAAACTGGCGCCGACCAGCTTGTACGAAAACCCACGACTGGAGTGCTATTTCCTGGCTGCTGTGTGTAAGGTGGTGTCCGTCTACCCCAGGAGAGGGACCCCCCTACCCCAACCTTGTCACAATTGGTGGAGAATGCGGGCAAGCACACACAAGTTGCAGCAAGGAAAAATTTGTCCTTTAAAATTTAAAGGGACAGGCACGAATTGTGGAATCCATGAAGGTGGAATTAGCAGATGCTCCGAGAGGCCAGGTTCTGCTTCCAGCCTACCCCTAAGGGCAACTATGATGATGTTGTAAAGACCTTGCTGCAGGCTACAACCGCTCAGCAAGAAGCTACCAGAGCTCTGCAGGAATCCACCCAGGTGCAGCTATTAGCCTTGGAGGTAGCACAGAGGCAACAACAATTTACCATCGAGGAAACCCACCAGGCCTTAGTGGAGAACAGCCAGGCCATAAAAGAGGTTGTAGAACACCTAGTAGCCCGGACTGGAGATGCTTCCACTGACCATCCAACCCACGCTCACTCCATACGCGCATCATTTTTTGCAGAAGATGACCCTGAGTGATGATGTGGAGGCGTATGTTATGACCTTTGGGAGAACTGCAGAAAGGGAGAGTTGGCCCAAGGAACAGTGGGCAAGTCTTGTTGCACCCTTCCTGTCTGAAGAACCGCAAAAGGCCTACTATGATCTGTGCCTGGCTGATGCAAAGGACTATGTAAAGTTAAAATGGGAGATCCTAACTCACTTGGGAGTCACCTCATTTGTCACCTCATTTGTTTGGGCCCAAGGAGTCCACCGCTGGGAGTTCCAAATGGAAAAGCCTCCATGCTCACAGATGCATGACCTCGTCCATCTATCCACAAAATGGCTACAGCCCGAGACACTGACAGGACCACAGATCGTGGAAAGAGTCGTGATGGACCGGTATCTACAATCGCTTCCTGCATATCTGCACAAGTGGGTGAGCCATGCAGACCCTAAATCTGCAGACCAGTTAGTCGAACTGGTGGAGAGGTACGTGGCAGCTGAGGAGCTGTTGAGTCTGCCCCACCGAGCCCCGATGATGCACCGGTGAACTCCCATCGACACTGGTAAGACTGTTCCTCGGGAGAAGGGTGCTGGGCATAGGAATGTACCTAACACTGAGGGTGTTGAACCTGGAGACAGGTCAGCCAGGTCAGGAAGGTTCCTACCCCATAAAAGACTAGATAATAATATGATTCAGTGTTTCCGATGTGGTGGCTTCGGCCATATTGCAGCTAATTGTTCACTTACCCCTGAATCTATGCAATGTGATACTGCTCATGTCCACCACAGGGGGTCTTTCTTTGCACAGACAGCCTGTACTGCTAACCAGCAGGCTGAGACTGATAAGCACATGTGTGTACTCACTGTAGAGGGCAACCGAGTAGAGGCACTGTTAGATCTGGTAGCCTGGTGACACTTATGAAAGCTGAGCTGGTGGACCCCTTGAAGCGTAAGGGGAAAACTGTTGGTGTGACCTGCATACATGGGGATACTCGGTATTATGTGGTTCTGCAATAGTCTCTGTGGGTTTGGTACATGGCTGAATGTATGATGTCATATTGGGGAGAGACTTTACTCACTTATGGAAGTTGTGGGAAAGCCAGTTTTGCAGAGGTAAATCATCCTGACCCATTTGAGAAGATTACTGGTGTAGTAGCAGAGGAAGTGTCTTCAGAGTCAGAGATGTTCTCTTTTTCTAGTATGATTGGTGAACTAGAGAATGCAGAGCGTGATGGTGGCTCGCCAAGTGATATGCCTCACACTGAGGTGGGAAGTGTTGTTGAGCCAGTTGATCATCTGCCTGATTTAGAGGTCAGAAGAGAGGTCTTTGCCGTGGAGCAGTTAAATGACCCTACTCTGGTAAAAGCCAGGGAGAATGTCAAGGTGATCAATGGTAAACCCACAGACCCCAATAGTCCTTTGTCATATGTTCACATGGCAGTATGTCAGGATTTGTTGTATCAGGTGACTAAGAAGGGGGAAGATATTGTGGAACAATTAATAGTTCCCAAAGCTTACAGAAGAACAGTGTTGGATCTGGCCCATGGTCATATAACGGCAAGCCACCTAGGGGTAGAGAAAACCACTGAGCGAATTATTCAGAGGTTTTTCTGGCCCGGGGTCCATAAAGAGGTATCTGACTATTGTGCGTCCTGCCCTGAATGTCAGTATCATGCTCCAAGGCCACATTTCAAAAGTCCCCTGGTTCCGTTACCCATTATTGAGGTTCCATTTGAAAGAATAGCTATGGATTTGGTTGGGCCATTAATGAAATCTGCCCGGGGCCATCAATATATTCTGGTGATAATGGATTACGCTACCAGGTACCCGGAAGTGATACCATTATGCAATACGTCAACCAAGACCATTGCTAGAGAATTAGTCCATGTCTTTAACAGGTTGGGAATACCTAAGGAGATTCTGACTGACCAAGGTACCCCATTCATGTCAAAAATCATGAAAGAGTTATGTCGCTTGTTTAAAATTGATCAATTAAGAACCTCTGTGTACCATCCCCAGGCCGATGGGTTAGTGGAGAGGTTTAATAAAACTTTAAAATACATGCTAAGGAATGTAGTGGACAAAGATGGTAGAGACTGGGATTACTTGTTATCTTATTTGCTGTTGGCCATAAGAGAGGTTCCCCAATCCTCCACAGGGTTTTCCCCTTTTGATTTATTGTACGGGAGACATCCAAGGGGATTACTTGACATTGCCAAAGAGAAATGGGAGGGGCAGTCCAGTCCGTATAAAACAGTTATTGAGCATGTCTCCCAAATGTAAGAAAGAATTGCTGCTGTGGTGCCGATAGTAAGAGAGCACTTGGAACAGGCCGAAAAGGCACAGCAGAGGGTGTACAACCGCAATGCTCACTTATGCAACTTTGCTCCTGGGGACAGAGTGTTGGTGTTGGTTCCCACAGTAGAAAGTAAACTTTTGGCTAAGTGGCAAGGACCCTTTGAAACCTTAGAAAAAGTGGGGCAGGTCAATTATAAAGTTTACCAGCCGGGGAAAAGAAAGCCAGAACAGATATACTATGTAAATCTTATAAAACCCTGAAAGGATAGAGTAGCACTGTCAGCCGTCCGAGCCCCTCCTGTAAACCCAGGGCCCATGGTACCCGAAGTGACAGTGGCAAAAACCCTGTCAGCCAGTCAACAGCAGGAAGTAAAGGAATTTCTGGTTAGAAATAGGGTGCTGTTCTCTGACATACTAGGGAAAACCACGATCATTAAACATGACATAATCACTGACCCAGGGGTTAAGGTTAACCTAAGGCCCTATATGTAACCAGAAGCCCAAAGAGAGTCAGTGTCGAAGGAAATTAAAAAAATGTTAGAGTTGGGTGTTACTGAAGAATCGCATAGTGAGTGGTCAAGTTCCATTGTGCTCATTCCTAAGCCAGACAGGAGTGTGCGATGCTGCAATGACTTCCGGAAATTGAACAGTGTGTCAAAATTTGATGCCTACCCTATGCCTAGGGCGGATGAACTAATTGAAAAGCTGGGGACAGCCAGATATTTAACTACTCTTGACTTAACCAAAGGGTATTGGCAAATACCCTTTGGGCTACATGGGGCACCTGCTACCTTTCAAAGAATGATGGATAGGATTCTAAGGCCCCATAGACAGTATGCTGCTGCTTATCTGGATGATGTGGTCATTCATAGTCCTTATTGTCAGTCTCACTTGCCCAGAGTACAAGCAGTGTTGGACTCCATCTATAAGGCAGAATTGACAGCCAACCCAAAAAAGTATTGTTTAGGGATGGAAGAAGTAAAGTATCTTGGGTACACCATTGGCAGAGGTTTGATAAAGCCACAGCTCAATAAGATTGAGGCAATAAAAAACTGTCCATGACCCCTGAATAAGAAGCAGGTGAGAGCCTTCTTAGAGATCACTGGGTATTATAAGAGGTTTATACCCAATTTTGCCACCATTGCAGTCCCACTGACTGACCTTACCAAAGGCAAACATAAAGTCATGGTGGAATGGAGTCCTGAAGCAGAGAAGGCTTTTCAGGAGTTAAAAATAGAGTTATGTACCCAACCAGTTCTGATGACCCGATTTTGACAGGGTTTGTTGTACAAACTGATGCGTCAGATGTAGGCATAGGAGCGATCCTGTCCCAAAGCAAAGAGGGTGAAGAACACCCAATTTTTTTCTTAAGCCAAAAATTAAATGTACATAAGAGAAACTATGCTATGGTCGAGAAAGAAGCATTTTCCATAAAATTGGGCATTAGAAACTCTCAGGTACTACTAGGTGGGAAGAAAGTTCAGATTGATCACTGACCATGCCCCTCTGAAGTGGATGTCAGAAAACAAAGACAGCAATGCGAGAATAACGAGATGGTTGTTGATGTTACAAACCTTTAAATTTACAGTAGAACACAGGCCAGGAAGCCAGCTGGCCAATGCAGATGCTTTGTCACGTGTCCATTGTCTGGGGGCTGCAGTTGTTCCACCCCACAGGTCGAAACAAAGGGGGGAATATGTGATAGAAGCACTGGAGAAGTGTGGAATGGCTTCTATATTTGTCCCAGATTCCTGTCTTGTCTTTTAAAACCCCCAGAAGTCTGTTAGAAAAGCAGACTAGTAATGTCGGCTTCTGTGAAAAGCCAGAATGGGTCCTGGGGGTGTGGATGTGAGGAGAGGGAGGGCTCCATCCACAGGCCACTCCAGGTCTTGGGCCTTTCAGCCTTGTAGCAGGCTCATCAGGGCTTGCATCTGGAAGTGGCTAATATATGCTGGGTCTAGTTAGGGCTAAGTGTCTCATACCTGGGAGAGCAGGCCTGCAGGTTAGCTTGCTCTGAGACACTGCTGGCTACAAACCAAAAGGTACTGTGGACGGAGATTTATTTAGTGTTCCGTTAGTGAGGGAACTTGATGTCTAGTTAGTGCCCAGCCGGGCTAGGGTTTATTTTGTGTTTTGTTTCTTTGATTCTGGATATTGCACAATAAAAACTGGCGCCGACCAGCTTGTACGAAAACCCATTACTGGAGTGCTATTTCCTGGCTGTTGTGTGTAAGGTGGTGTCAGTCTATCCCAGGAGAGGGACCCCCTACCCAGACCTTGTCACAATATATATGCATACATACACACACACACACACACACAGTTAAACAGTAGATTTTGAAAAATGTAGAATATTTGCCTTGACATATTAAAAAGGAATAAAGGATTTTTTTTTCTTTTTATATGAGAAAAGTCTAATGATTTACAACAGAAAACTGTACTTATCTGCCATCCGGAGGTTCAGTTATTTTATCTGGTGTGGAATACAGCAGGGACATGGCAAGGAGGCAGAGGCAAACATGGGGAGAGGCACACCTTGATAAAAGGAACAGAGGTGCATATAGGGAGAGGCACACTTAGGTAAAGGACACAAAGATACAGATAGGAAGAGAGCAGAGTCAAAAATGGGATGTGGGCAGACAAGAGATATGGAGAGGGGGCAAAGATACAGGTATGGGGGAACAGGGGCACAGATATGGAGACACAAATGGGGAGAGTACAGAAATATACATTTGGGAGGGGGGACAGAAGCAGGATTCAGGAATAGCACATGGGACAGTGGGGCAGATTGTATAGGAGGGGGAGGGGCAGAGGCAGGATTCAGGCATAGTAAAGGGGACAGTGGGGCAGATAGTATAGGAGGGGGCAGAACCAGGATTCAGGCATAGTACAGGAGACAGATAGTATTTTGAGGGATGAGAGGCAACCCTGTGTGTGCACCACAGTTCTCCCACATTTCCTTCCTCAGTGGCAATGCACACAATATCTGGCCAATTAAAGCAGGGAGGAGGAGAGCTGAGAGTGCAGCAACTATGGAGGCAGAGGTGATTGGTAAAGTAACTTAGCAGCCTCAGCTGTCCTCTATGAGGGTGATAAATTAGCAATTAACACCGCCTGCCAATGGCCGGGCCCCTCAGCTGTCCAGGCCCAGTACAGGAGTGCTGACTGTCACCCCCTGATGGCGGCCCTGTCCTTAGGCGCCAGTTGCTGACTAAGATATTATCCGATATTGAAAAACTAAACGGCAATCATCTTCTCGAGTTGTCCCACAATTTTTTTTGACCCCCTCAATCGACGAGGAAACTTTTTTTTTCAACCCACCCTCAATTAACTATCCTACTTTCCGGATATATACTTGGCTTTTTTATGATACCTTATCGCGGATCTACACAATAGAGTTCTACAGAACAATAGGTTTTTACTCAGCGGCATCTTATGAGAGGCCCATGTGCGCTGTGTCTGAGCACTTCCCCTCCATGCGCTGGTGCAGGCACAATGTAGCAATTCTAGAGTCTACCGTGCATGCTCATATCCCTGGAAAAATGTCAACTGCACCTTTCCCAGTGATTTCTCTATTGTGCATTTGCATATCGCTGGGAAAATGGTGCCAGAGACATTTTACCAAGTATTTCTCCTAAGTCATTGGCTGCCACTGCAGAAGGTAAATTTAATAATTAATTCAAGGTGTGCAGTGTGGGCCACCAATGTGCACCACACTTCTTGCACCTATTATAGATGCACCACTGTTGTGACACCAAATCACTTGTATCGTTTCTCTCCACTCTAACCAAATTATATCCAGCCAGAAGAATAATTAAGTATTACACATCTATAGAAAGAGAGGAGTTAAAGAACTCTCTACTGGGTTTGAGACTTGTTTTATAAAATTTCTATATCTGGTGTCAAAGCTGAATAATTGGTGGAGACAAGTTCAGATTAAGATTTAATCGCGACGACGCCATCTTCTGATTGGCCGCAAGACGCCATCTTGAAAATAAGATCGCAAGACGCCATTTTGCGAATGGCCGCCTAAGCGCCATTTTAGATAAACTCACATTTTAGTACATGTGGCGATAATACTATTAGCACCATGCGATTGCATCTTTCACCATTTCTCATACACACATTAATACAGGGGGCGGGAAGGGAAAGACCCCCAGCTATTAGAGGCAGGGAGAGTCTATTTGAACCAGCCTTTTAAATGCTCTGTAACAGATGCGTCTCCCCTGGGAACCAATGACATCAGCAACAAACTTCTCTATTGTCCTGTCTATTTTGGGGGGTATAAATATGTGTGCTCAAATGCTGGGTTCTTAGTCTTCATGCTGAATGACGAGGGGTCTCTTGCTGATGGCTATCTTTGGGTCCGAAAGCACTGCGTATGTATGCTGTACTTGGGTCTGTATAATTCCTTTTGCGCCTAAATTGTGTCTGGATCAATAGCGTGTAACTGTCTGAACTTTTACTTTAATAACACTTGTGCTTTGGAGCCACAGATTCCAGGTCTAAGTCTTTATTTACTGTATGACTGCGTATGCAAATTAGCGTCATCCTTAGAGGTTTATAGGAAGGATTTTAGGAGGTACAGGCAGGGGTATATAGAGGTTCTGATCCAGTATTGTTAGTTGGGGGCTTGTAGTGAAGTCACTTACCTGCTCACACGGTACATACGGCTATCGATATTTCAGCAAAGGGTGGAGTGGCCACATGCAGGGTTTGCCTGCAACCGCTTTGTGCTGAAAGATTGCTATCCGTCTCCATGTGAATCAAGGAAGCTGACTAGAATCCAGGGACAAGAGAAGAAAAAGTTTGTTTTCCCCTGTTGATAGAACCTTACGTTTAAAGGGGTGCCGCAGTACTGAGTACAGGGCTAAGTCGCAGGTTTGCGCATAGCAAAGACGCACTTTTGTGTACGCAGCTAAAAAGTCATTATATGGTTGTAGTCACATTATTGTGTATGCGGCAGGTCACACAATAGCAAATACGCACTTCCGGTTCTGCTGCCACGTGTTTTAACAAAGCCGTTGAGGTTTACCTTTTTCAATTGTTACCAATATCTGGGTTAACATTTATTTTTCTGCGCAGGAAAAAAGTGTGTAACAGTGAATATTTGTTGAACAAAGTTAAGGGTATCGTATGATCCTTAAGGGCTAGGTGCAAGGGTTAGTCTAGCCACTCGGTAAGTAGCTTTACCGTTCTATACACAGTAGCAGGTGTACATGTTGTCTTTGTTGTAGAGAGGTGCGTGGGAGTGGCCGACATATAAACTCCCATAGGTGTGGAAGTTGCCTTACTAAATCTTATCCGGGTGTGGAAGTTGCCTTTTTCAAATCTTATCCAGGTGTGTGGGCGCCGACGACTTAAATCATCCACAGGTAAGTGAAAGTATCTTGATTGTCTTTCACCAGTTTAACTCTTTATTGAAAAGCATAGGAGTTGTCTCAGAATTGGAGCCGCGCAAACAGTAGAGATGTTAGACAATGATGTGCTGCTAATGGAGGCGCCGATCAGATCGGCCCGTCGTATTATGCATACTAAATACGGTACTTATGCAATAAGGTATTGTGATTTATGGTTTAATATGACGAGGAAGAGTGTTAAACCGTTTCCCAGAATTGGTAGTTTTGATAAAAACGTGTTAGATAATGTAAGGGATCACATCAGTTTGATGCGCTCCCGAGAGAAAAAGGTTAAATATTTTGAATGTTTAAAACTGTGGCAGCATGAAGGGGATGCATGGCTTAAAAATGTGCAAACGACGCAAACTAGCATCGTGAGCACATTGCCAGAAAATACATCCAATTGCAAAATGGCGCGCCCGTGCGGCAAGGTAGCGTCATGGAGAGTATTGCCAGCAGTTCACGCTCACCTCCCCCACCTTATGTGGATGGAGGTGCAAGTACAGTAACCAAAAATACCCATAAAAATATAACAAGCAACTTGTACCCTCTCTTAAGCAACTATAAAGAAAATGTTCATGATGTGGATGATGAGCCTATTGTAATGTCTGCCATTTCCCATGCTGTGCAGATGATAGATGCTGCATCACCACAATCAGGAGTGGTGCCGCCATCTCCATCGGAAACAGCAAGGGAAGTGTTAATGCCTTCTACACCCGTAGAGGAAGTTGTTCATACCATACGTAGCAGCAGCAGACTAAACCCCCAGCCAGGTAATCAGGTCAAAGGTAGCAGCGCTACCGGTCTGCATCCCATTCGGACAATAACTATTCCAAATGGAAATGCAGATGCAAATGGTATAGTGCCCATGAGGGAAGTAGTAATGCATTGTCCTTGGACAAGAGCAGAACTAAATTCCATTATAAATGATTTCCCCGATCCCAAAAAGGAATTAGCCAAATGTCAAAGATTTTTGAGAAATTTGGGTAGTTCACATGAACCCACTAATAAAGATTGGCGTGTGGTGTTAAGGGCCTGTCTACCACGCAATACCGACATGACAAAATTTATCACGGATTGTGTATTGGATGGTGACGTTCCCTTAACAGACCAAGTAAACCAAGGTAACATTTCCCGCATTGTAACTCAATTGGGTATATATTTTCCAGTAGTAGTTAACTGGAACAAAATTTTCACCATTAAGCAGAAGGAGAGTGAAACTGCAGAAGATTATTGCGATTGGGCTCTGCAGGCTATCACCCAGTACACTGGGATAGAGGCTATTAAAGATAGCACTCACCACCAAGGAATGATAGTCATGGTACTTGTGGACAGTCTGAAAGAGAGTTTAAAAACTCGGGTTCAGACCTCACAGCCTGGCTGGCGGGGACTTACAATAGATACCCTCATAGAAACCGCCATTGAACATGATAAAAACATCTCCAAGAAGAGAGAAGACCAGAGTGAAAAACTAATTGCTGTCAGTATACAAGCTCTGGAGGGAATGACGGTAACATCACAGCCAACAGACACACTTGCACACACACTCACTTTTGAACAAGTATGTGCTCTCACTAACCCCACGCAACAACAAACACAACTCTATCCCACTAACCCGATGAAACCACAGGTCCCATGCTACCCACCAACTTCTTATCCCCCACAATACCCTTACCCTCCCTATCCTTACCCATATCCACCACCTTTACCCTCTGTGCAAACCTCACAACACCACATGTCTTTACCCGATACACGAACATGTTTTAACTGTAAACAACCAGGACACTTAAGTAGAAACTGTACAGTAAAAAGAGTAGGGACCCCACATCAGGCCGTAAATGCTTTATTGGAGAATGGTAGCCAACGCTAGGGGTCAGGTCATACCTGTAGTCTACAGATAGTCAGGTTAACGGGAAGTACTAGGGAAGAACCGGTCATGATGGTTGATGTAGCTGGTAATGAATATCCTTTTCTTGTAGACACAGGGGCGACCAGGTCAGTGATAAAATCTCCCGTTAATTTGCAGGTGACCGAGACAGTACCAACAATGGGTGTAACAGGTAAAGTGGAACATTATCCTTTAACAAAGTCCACAGAGGTTATTATTGGGCCGTTGCATACCAGGCATTCTTTTCTCCTGGCTGCTGCGGCTCCTACTAACCTGCTGAGCAGAGACTTGTTATGTAAGATGGGATGTGTTATATATTGCACCCCTGATGGTGTATTTTTGGATATCCCAGAGAGAGTTGCACACGAACACTCCCCAAAGGATAATGTATCACTCTACAAGTTTAAATGAAAATCCATATCAAATAAATGAAATGTTGTCCCTAATTCCAGACTCCCTTTGGACTAAAGATGGACAGTACACTGGATTAATGGCAAACGTAAGCCCAGTAATGGTAAATTTAAAAAGCGGAAGGCAAGCTCCAAAAATTCCCCAGTACCCACTAAAACAGGAGGTAGAATTAGGGGTTTTTCCAATAATTGAGCGATTATTGCAACAGGGAATTTTAGTTCGTACAGCTAGTATAGCCAACAGCCCCATCTTCCCGGTGAAGAAGAGTGGTGGGAGGGGTTATAGGCTGGTACAAGACCTTAGAGGTGTTAATAAGGTAGTAGAGAGCCAATTCCCTGTAGTGCCAAATCCAGCTGTCATTTTGATGCAGATCCCACCAAATGCAACCCATTTCACTGCCATTGACCTCTGTTCTGCTTTCTTCTCTGTGCCTCTCCATCCTGACTGTCAGTATCTATTCGCATTTACATACAGAGGTTTACAATACACATGGACACGATTACCCCAAGGTTTCATAGACAGCCCCAGTATCTTCTCTCAGGCATTGCACGACTGTTTACAATCTTTTCAACCTGCCAATGGATCTGTTCTAATTCAATACGTGGATGATTTATTGCTATGTTCTGACTTGTTTATGTCAGGTTTGAATGATACTAAACTTTTGTAACTTCATCTCTCACAAACAGGACACAAGGTGGCTAAGGACAAACTACAGCCGTGCCAATCCAGAGTAAAATATTTGGGACACTACCTAACCCAAGGGGTTACGACATCTTACAACAGATAGAATCCAGGCCATACAAAACATAACACTGCCGCAGAATCAACAGCAAATTCGTACCTTCTTGGGAATGTGTGGATACTGAAGAATGTGGATCCCAGGTTTTTCTATTTTGGCCTTACCTTTACAGGAATTAGTCTCTTCCTCAAAGCCCGATCGTGTCATACACAGAGGAATCAGAGCAGGCTTTCCTTAATCTTAAGGATAGTCTGACAAGAGCTCCTGCATTGGGAATACCTGATTATGGAAAACCTTTTGATTTGTATTGTACGGAAGCCGATGGTTGTGCTGCAGGTGTCCTTACACAAAAACATGATGATGCCAGTAGGCCCGTAGCATACTACTGTGCCCAATTGAACACTGTGGCAAGATCACTCCCCACCTGTTTGAGAAGTGTAGCAGCTACAGCTTTATTGGTGAGTAAAAGTGAGGACGTAGTATTGGGCCATGATATGATTGTCTACACTCCCCATGCTGTATCTGCTCTGTTGAACATCTTTGAAGGTGGCCGAGAGAGATACCTGGGTCCATTCCACTCACTGCAAAAAGGTCAATCAACCAGTGGAGAAACAAGTCGGAGACAAGGCTGATAGTGTGGACCTGTCACTCGTGAGCTTGTTCCAGGAGGATTGAACAGGTTGTAGTGAGATACCTGAACAGAAAGAAATCTGCAGGTCTTGTTGTGACAATGAACGGGCCTGCTGTGTTCATTTTCATATTCTCTTTTAGAGTGTTCACCATCTTGGTCGGTTCGGGAGTATCCAGTTTCTGTGATGGGAGACCGATTGAGGAAATGGGAGCTGATGGCAGTGCTGATGGAGTGGAGTCAGGAGGAGTGCAATGCCAATCAGGGGAGTGTCTGACCAATCTTAGTACTGTTATTGTTAAGAGAGCTGTCATTCCGGATACTCGGGGAAGGTGTGGAGGTTTATCATCTGAAGATTCCTGTATTTGTGAGCTTTGTGGGTCCCTAGTTAATGAGAACTGTATCCAACGGTGCCAACCTAAATATAATCCGTACTGGGGTGGGTATCCTCTAGAGGATTATCATAGCATGGTAGGCAAAGTGTTAAATCAAACTGATTGCTGGGTGTGTTCACATGTGCTACAGGGACAGCATAACGTAGGGTTGGTGTAATTTCCGCTGAATATCACAGAAATTTTAGAATTGCAAAAAGGGAAAACATTGGATGGAAAATTTCTCTCATCCAAACCACCTCATTTCAAACTCCATCAATTCCAAGTAGATAGATCACTTTTGTGCTTAAACATAACCAACCCCAATAAACCCGGGAGTTGGGAAGTGACGGGGAATAATCAGACGATGACCTTCTCACAAAGAGCTGATAATGAGTCCATAAACCATGATCTGTTACGCTCCATTAAGTCTGGTGGGAAACATTTTAGGTATCGGTATACATTGAGTTCCACCAAAGAAATTATTGGTAAGGTGCCAAATGGTTATTGTGCTAAAATAATACAGCCAGAAACTTGCAAGTACCAGATGGAAGAACCATAAATAGGATTGTTTGCAAGGGAAATGTGCTTAATGATAATGATGCATACCATTCCTTATGTTCTTCCTGATAATGTATATTTCATCTGTGGAAAACCGTATAAATGGCTCTCCCCGAGTTCCGAAGGTTTGTGTTACCTGGGAAGAGTAGTCCCAGAAGTTATGACCCTCACACATGTTGAAATGCTGGGTATACATAAAAACACACCGTCGCCATATCTTCACACACAATAGGAACACAGAGGCAACAGAAATATGATATCTGGTGATGTAAATAAAGCCACTCAGTTAATCAGTGAGACAACTGGCTTTCAAGTTTTAGTCGCATTGGATCCCACCAGGATTGGTCGGGGTACATTAAATTTTAGATATATCCAGGAACTTGCTAAATTGATAGATAATATCACCGAGATGTACGATGACACATTCAGGTATACAGGGACAGAACTGCAAGCGTACAAGAAAATATGAGATATGGTAAGAACTTACCCTTGTTATCTCTATTTCTACGAAGTCCATAGGGTTCCACAGGATACCTTGGGGTATAGGTGTGACGTCAGTCATCGGGCACCAAAGAGTTAAGCTTTCAGCCTCCCAGGATGTACTAGGTCCCCCTCCTGTACCCCGCCCCCGAGCCAAGGCATCTCAGTTAGTTACCAAGCCATAGGCCGGAGGAGGAGAAGGAAGAGAGAGAACAAAGATCTGGACACATACAAGAATCACATTCTCACCAGAGGGAGACGGAAAACCGGTGACCAGAGCAAAGCCCATCTGCAGCACAGGTGCGACAGGGCGGGAGTCCTGTGGAACCCTATGGACTTCGTAGAAATAGAGATAACAAGGGTAAGTTCTTACCATATCTCATATTTTCTACTTCAGGGTCCATAGGGTATCCACAGGATACCTTGGGGATGTCCTAAAGCAGTATCCTTTAAGGGTGGGGACGCTCCTGTGCAGAAAGGAGAATCCGCCGCCCAAAGGAAGCATCCTGAGAGGCGAAGGTGTCAAACCTGTAATACCTCACGAAGGTATGGACAGAGAACCACGGAGCAGCCTTGCAGATCTGGACTGCAGAGGCACCACGTCGAGCTGCCCACGAAGGACCCACAGACCTAGTGGAATGAGCCTTCACAGAAGGAGGAACCGGCAGGCCTTCATGAAGATAAGCTTCAGAAATAGCCATACGGATCCAGGCTGCCAAAGTTTGCTTTGAAGCAGGCCAACCCTTTTTACGGAAGCAATAGAGGACAAACAAAGCGTCCGACTTCCTAAACGAAGAAGTGCGGTCAACATAAGTCCTTAAGGCCCGCACAACATCCAAAGAGGCCTCACCCACGGAAAGACCCGGTGAGTTAAAGGCCGGAACAACGATTTCCTCGTTAACATGAAACTGGGAAACAACTTTGGGAAGAAACTCGGGCCGAGTGCGGAGCACTGCCCTGTTCCCATGAAAAACCAAGAAAGGGGGTCTACAAGAAAGAGCCCCTAACTCAGAAACACGTCTGGCCGAAGCAATAGCCAGAAGGAAAACAGTCTTAGCTGTTAGCCATTTAAGATCCACTGAGCCCAGTGGTTCAAACGGCGGTCCTTGGAGAGCCCTCAGGACCACAGCCAAATCCCAAGGCGCCACAGGTGGAACAAAGGGCGGCTGAATGCGGACAACACCTTGCATAAAGGTGCGCACATCCGGGATTGTAGCAATCCTACGGTGAAACCAAACAGACAGGGCCGAAACCTGTACCTTCAAAGAAGCAAGGCGAAGCCCATGATCTAGTCCCGCTTATAGGAAGGCGAGAATCCGAGACAGACGAAACTCCCGCGGTGCATAACCTCTCGGTCGACACCACTGGAAGAACGTATGCCACACGCGATGGTATATCCTCGCGGAAGACGGTTTCTGAGCTCAAAACATGGTACGCACCACAGAGCTGGAAAACCCCCGGGACCTCAGCATGGCCGTCTCAACAGCCACGCCATCAAAGACAGCCGAGTCAGGTCCGTGTGAAGACAAGGACCCTGAGACAGAAGGTCCGGTCGTAGCGGCAACCGCAGTGGACTGTCCACGGACAGACCCTGATGGTCTGAGAACCAGTGCCGTCTGGGCCACGCGGGAGCTATCAACAGGAGCGTCCCTCCTTCCTGTTTGAATTTCCGGATTACCCGTGGAAGAAGGGAGACCGGAGGGAACAGGTATGCGAACCGGAACGTCCACCGGACGGACAGAGCATACACCAGAGACGCCCCTTCGTCTCTTGTGCGAGACCCATACACCGGCAACTTGTTGTTGTGCCGGGACGCCATGAGGTCGATCTCTGGAAGACCCCACCTGTCCACCAGCAGTTGAAAAACGTCCGGGTGCAGGGACCATTCCCCCGGATGAACGTCCTGGCGACTTAGAAAGTCCGCCTCCCAATTTAGCACTCCCGGGATGAAGACCGCTGATATGGCCGGAAGATTGCGCTCCGCCCAAACCAGGATCCGAGAGACCTCTACGAGAGCCGCCCGACTGCGGGTTCCTCCTTGCCTGTTTATGTAGGCCACGGTGGTAGCGTTGTCCGACTGGACCTGTACCGGGTGACCCTGGAGAGCATTGAAGACTGCACAGATTTCCAAGATATTTATGGGAAGCTCCGCTTCTGTTGGCGTCCACCTGCCCTGGAACAAGTGTGGACCCGAAACCGCTCCCCAGCCCCGAAGACTGGCGTCCGTTGTCAACAGGACCCAATTTGGAACCCAGAACGGACGTCCCTTGTTGAGGTGGGTCGTCTGTAACCACAAAGCAAGGGACAGGCAAACCTACGGGGTGAGCACAATCGTCTGGGACTTCAGAGACTGAGGCAGCCCGTTCCACTTGGACAGGATCAGGTGCTGCTGAGGTCTGAGTGAAACTGGGCGTATTCCACCATGTCGAACACCGACACCATGGAGCCCAGTAACCTCATCGCCGAGTGTAGGGACACCCGGCAGCTGTGCAGACAACTGCGCACCCTTGACTGTAAAGCAGAGATCTTGTCCTCCGTCACGAAGATCCTTTGCTGTCCCGAGGCAATAAGGCTCCAAGATGCAGAATCCTCTGAGACGGGATTAGAGTGGACTTCTGCCAGTTGATTAGCCAGCCGTGCCATTGCAGCAGTGCAATGGTCAGGTCCAAGTGGCGTAACAGGAGCTCTGGAGATCCTGCCACAAATAACAGGTCGTCCAAGTACGGCAACATGCGGACTCCCTGCAGCCGCAGAGAAGCCGCTATGACCGCCATCACCTTGGTGAAAACCTGTGGTGCTGTCGTCAGGCCAAAAGGTAACGCCTGAAACTGGAAGTGGTCACTGTGGATTGCAAACCTGAGGAACTGTTGATGGCGCAAAAGAATAGGGACATGCAGGTAAGCGTCCTGTATGTCCAATGACACCATGTAGTCCCCAGGTTCCAGCGCCAGAATGATGGACCGTAGGGTCTCCATCCGAAACTTTGGTACCCGCAAACACCTGTTGAGTGCTTTGAGGTTGAGAATCGGACAATACGACCCATTGGGTTTCTGTACCAAAAAAAGATTTGAATAGAAACCCTGGCCCCTCTGGGAGAATGGAACAGGCACTATAACTCCAGCCTGGAGCATAGTGTGCAATACCTTCCGCAGCTCCGTAGCCTTGTTCCGGTCTGATGGTAGACCCATGGTGAAGAATCGAGCCGGGGGTCTGTGCCGGAAGGAGAGGGCGTACCCGTGGGAGACCACCTCGAGAACCCAAGTGTCTGTCGTAGTGGTCGACCAACACTGGGCAAACTGCAGCAGGCGGCCTCCCACCCTGGGATCCCCCAAAGGGAGGCCCGGACCGTCAGGCCGCAGGCTTGTCATCTGGCTTGGGGGCCGGATGTCTGGTACTCCATGCCTGCTTCCGGGGCTTGACCAATTTCTTAGGGCCAGCCTGTCGAGGAAACGACTGTGGTTTGGGCCTGCCCTGGGCCCTAGATGACCGAAAGGACGATGGTCCAGAACCAGAAGGAGCAGCGGCCGACGGGAGACAAGCCGATTTGGCTGCCGCCAGTGTGGCCACAATCTTATCCAGATCCGGACCGAAGAGAACTTCTCCGGTAAACGGCAACGCCTCCAGACCCTTTTTGGAATCTGCGTCCGCCTTCCAGGATCGCAGCCACAAGGTGCAACGAGCAGCTACCGCTGCTGAAGAAATCCTAGACACCAGAGTACTAATGTCTAGGGCCGCCTCGTTGATGTAGGTGGCCGAATCACGGAGATTGCCAATCAACTCTGCCTGTTCGGCCGGACAGTCGGAATCAAAAGAAGCCTCTAATGAATCCACCCAGCGCTCCATCGCTCTGGCAACCCAGCAAATGGCCATAGCCGGCCGTGCTGCCCCCTCCGCAAGGGAATAAGCGGACTTCAGGCAGATCTCCACCTTGCGGTCCGTAGCATCCTTAAGGGAGGACATGGATGGCATCGGCAATGTGGCACTACGGACAAGATGGGTCACGTGAGAATCCACCTGTGGAGGGGATTCCCACTTTGCAAAATAATTATCCGCGAACGGATAAGCCACCGCCAGGCGTCTCTGCGGCTGGTATCTTTTGCCAGGCTGTTTCCACGCCTCCTCTAAATGGTCCACCATCTGACCCGAAAGAGGAAAGACTGTGGCATCGCCCTTCACATCTTTGAAAAAGGCATACTTAGATTTAGCCGCTGGGGGAACTTCGTCCTCAATCACCAAGGCTGTGCGGACCGCCCGAATAAGTCCAGGAATATATACTTTGGACTTAGCATCAGCGTCCTTAGCATGGAGAGGTTCCTGATCGTAAGGATCCAGAATCTCCCCATCATCAGACGTCCCCTCGTCATCCTCATAAGGAGCTGACAAAGACGCCACCGGCCATTTATGCGGCCGCATCACAGACTCCCCTTGCAACACATCCGACAAGTGCTGTACAGAACTCGTCAGGGAGTTAACCCACGCTGGCTCCTGAGAAACCGGGAGCGGAGAAATAGGGAGACTGTGGGGTACCACCAATTGTCGTGGGAAACCCTGCATGGGTGACGACACCACTGACTGCTGGGACAAACCCATCGGTGTAAACACGGGCTGCGGAGCTAACTGGCCCACTAAGGCTGTAAGCGCTTGAGCGAAACAAGCCCAGGGCGGCTCCTGTACCGGTGCAGTAACCGTAAGAGGCCGCGCCATAGACAAACACTGCCGGCAGAGGCCCTCCGCGCTACCCTCCCCTCCGCTAACGGTACTTTACACGTAGTACACTGTAGCCGGAGGGGAAAATCACTTTCAGACATGATGGCACCACGTATGTGACCCCTCTCACCAATTATATATTTAAGAGGCGAGAGACCACCCTGCAGCACCGCACCGCAAGAGCTTAGCAGAAAAAACAGGGACAGTATAAAGCTGACAGTTTAGAAAAAAAGTTACAGGCAGCAGCGCTAGCACAGTCACATACAATGCAGAGAAATAACAATTCCTGCACTAACAGCACTGATCACTCAACTACACAGACACAGGGCCTGGTAGGACACAGCGCTGCATACACAGACCTGACCACAGCGGAGGAGAGGTATGCGGGGGGACCTAGACCACGATGCTTCCAATGCAGGCTTCCAGCAGCGTTCACCATGCTTCAGAAAAGATGGCCGCCGAGGAGCAGAGAGAAGGCTGGCCTGGGGGAGGAGCGCTGACACACGGCCAGTCAGCACAGTGCAGAGAGGGCTGTGTGCAGCGGGGGAGGCGCCGGCTGTGAGACAGGGAAGGCGCGCTCCCCTGGCATGCATTTAACCCCTGGGACGCCGCAGCGCTACCGCTCTGCTGCGGTCCGCTGTCCCAGGGGGTAGTGGAAGCGCAGGTTGGTCGCCTGGCTCCACGCTGCAGCCAGTCCCCAGGGAGCCCCCTGCCTGGGGACTTAGGACCATGTGATCAGCGGGGACCCCCCGCGGGACCCCGCTGCTGACCTCTGTCCCCCTTGAATCCGGCCATGGTCCGGAACATCTGGGGTCACCGCTAGCTGTGACCCCAGATGTCCACCAGCATCCATGGATCAGTACCGGCGTTCTGGTACCGGCGAGGTGTAGGGAAGACAGCATGGACGTCAGGACTGACTGTCCATGCTGTTCATCCAGATGTGCAGCCACAACTGCATGAAGAAAAAAGCTTCAGGGGCTCTTCTAAGCCCCCCTCTAGCAGGTGCCTCCGACTCCGGCCGGGCACCAAACGAAACTGAGATGCCTTGGCTCGGGGGCGGGGTATAGGAGGGGGACCTAGTGCATCCTGGGAGGCTGATAGCTTAACTCTTTGGTGCCCGATGACTGACGTCACACCTATACCCCAAGGTATCCTGTGGATACCCTATGGACCCTGATGTAGAAAGAATTGGTGCAACACAGGCTAGTGCTGAATTATTTAACTGCTGTTACTGGAGGATATTGCGTAACATTGGCCACCCAATTTGGAGTAAAATGTTGCACCTATGTCACCAATGATACCAGCGACCCCAAGGAGGTGATAGACCGGAAGATGGATGAAATTCTGCAGCTAAAATGGGAGTTTCGTAATAACCATAACACTTCAGTGGCTGAAGTAGGGGAGACGATAGAAGGATGGGTTTCATGGTTGAACCCAGTGAAATGGTTCTCAGGTCTAGGGGAATGGGTCCAGGAAGTGATCGCCAGCATAGGCAAATTCTTGATCCTTATACTGATTGTCATCATAATAATTGGCATATGCGTCCGGTGTGTTCCTATTGTGTTGAAGTGTGGAAAATGTAAAAACAGAGTAAAACGTAACAACGAAACTATGATGGTGGTCAGTAATGACAATATGTATACCGAGGTAAATATAGAACTGCATTACAACCCTGAACTAGGAAACACTATCGTTTGATGTATTATATTTAGACATGCATAGAATGTATTATTGAAATGTTATTTATAGAACACCTCAGATAATGTAAAGTCTCAATTCCCCTTCAAGACTGCTTTTATAAGACTGGTGCATTCCCACACCTTTTACATGATCTTCCAAGACTGGTGCATTCCCACACCTTTCACATGATCTTCCAAGATCTGCGGTGTGCGTATAATAGTAGTTTTATGTCCCCACCCAAAGACACATTATTGATGGATTAAGAACCACCTTGTGCCATCCCATAATAACACTAAATATGTAAATGTAAGCCTAAATTAAATTCTAATAGCAGATTGTGATAGCATGTTGTTTGCTATCAAAGGGTAGACTGTCGAAGCTGAATAATTGGCTGAGACAAGTTCAGTTTAAGATTTGATCGCGACGATGCCATCTTGCGATTGGCCGCAAGACGCCATCTTGAAAATGAGATCGCAAGACGCCATTTTGCGAATGGCCGCCTAAGCGCCATTTTAGATAAACTAATTTTAGTACATGTGGCGATAATACTATTAGCACCATGCGATTGCATCTTTCACCATTTCTCATACACACATTAATACGCACAATTGCACTGTTAACTAGTCGCACATTAGCGAATGCATAGGACTTTGTATGAAACCGCTGTTTTATTAGCTTTATGCGCACGCACATGCCCCAAGTTAACTAGCGTCGTTATATCAAACCCCGAATACTCACACATTACATATTCACACATAAGGTTTAATAAGCTTTAAAGTATATGATTTAAGTTGGTTCAGTTAGTTTAAATGCTGAGAAATAAAGATATTTTATAACTAAGGTTTTATACATGCTAAACAAATCGTGTTTGGTTTCGTACTGATGCGTACTCTTTTTACAGTATTCCGGTGTTATCGGTGGGGAGATCGCATCATGCATTCTCGAGTTATGGATTGCAGAGGCTACAAGCAACAAAATGTATATGTCATGAACAACTGTTAGGATGTTACAGAGGGCGGGAAGGGAAAGACCCCCAGCTGTTAGAGGCAGGGAGAGTCTATTTGAACCAGCCTGTTAAATGCTCTGTAATAGATGCTTCTCCCCTGGGAACCAATGACATCAGCAACAAACTTCCCTATTGTCCTGTCTATTCTGGGGGGGTATAAATATGTGTGCTCAAACGCTGGGTTCTTAGTCTTTGTGCTGAATGATGAAGGGTCTCTTGCTGATGCCTATCTTCGGGTCTGGAAGCGCTGCGTATGTATACTGTACTTGGGTCTGTATAATTCCTTTTGCGCCTAAATTGTGTCTGGATCAATTGCGTGTAACTGTCTGAACTTTTATTTGAATAACACTTGTGCTTTGGAACCACAGATTCCAGGTCTAAGTCTTTATTTACTGTATGACTGCGTACGCAAATTAGCGTCATCCTTAGAGGTTTATAGGAAGGATTTTAGAAGGTACAGGCAGGGGTATATAGAGGTTCTGATCCAGTATCGTTACTGGGTATCTAATACTACATGGATCAGGAATGCCAGAAGAATAATTTGGCCCTGACATTAAGGTGGCATGTTCATTGCTGTGGGGCATAGCCATGCCCATGCAGTGTGTCTCTGAAGGGTGCTTGGCCTCACCATGTCGGCAGGCACAAGTCAGTATGGTACTTAGTATCCACATACTGCACCCTTGATGCTCCTGACTCTGATTCTCAAAATCCTACATGTCCATGAAATCCTATTACTTTTCAGTTGGACAGTAGCTACTACATTTAAAAAGGGCTGCTTATTTGTAGCTCTCTGATTTCTGTAGCACCCAGATTACAGACAAGTTTTCGATAACTTTACTGCAGTGATGTGCGGTGAGGTAAATGGCTGGGGAGGCATTGGATAGTATCAGAGCCAGATTTACAGATACATATATGAACCTGAGAGTTTATGTGGGCATTATACACAGGTGCAGCAATATATACGTAGTGCTGGAAATTTGATGGTGTTTGATCAGTGATGTGTGGAAAAGGTAGACAGGGGAGGCAGTGCCTCACCTGCCATACACTTTTTACTCCAGAGTTTTTGACTATAAAAATAATTAGAATAATACAAAGAAGATATTTATAATATTTTATTTACATGTTTCTTATAATTTATTTGTCAAAACTCTGGAGTACAGTATACCTAAGTATGACAGGAAAGGTTCTGCCTCACCTGACCGCACATCACTGCTTCACTGGTATCAGTGTTTAATATAAACAATGTTGTGGTGAAAGTTCACTCAAGACAAGTTTTATTGCGTTACTGCCCCTTTTGCAAATTCTTAAAGTTGGCGCGAAATTGAGCTTTGCCTCATATTACCAGGTCCAGCAGTGGGGGTTTCATCCTGGCTGTGTCCTCCACTTTTGACTCCCTTCTTCTTCAGCATCCTCTGTGTTGATGGCATTTACCATTGGGTGGGTTCCTTTCTCTGTGCCAGAGTTAAAGGGGCAGTCACATGATCGACAGCACTAGTAACACTAAACTGAAATCTATTTTAAACAGTACTATTCAATGCCAAAGAATTAGATCTCACAACATTGCTTGAACAGTCATGGTATATGTTAATTTTCTGTGTACCAGACCTCTGCCTATTCTTTCATGCCCCTGACCATTTTATTTATCTCTGTTTATGCATCTGTGCTTATGAACTGGACCTTAGCCTTTTTCTTGTGCTAATTCTGTGCTTGTAAACCTGACCTAGGCTATGTGTGACTACTCTCCTGTTTGTTGATTCTATACCACACTTGTTCTTCCTAAGCTCCCAGCTTGCCATGTCTGAGAGGCATATAGAGGGCTGTGAAGGTATGACCTAAAGGATACAAGCAACAAAGCCCATCCAGCTTTGTGTCAGTTCCTGGTGAAAACTGGTATTCTGTGTAATAATTGATTTTGACACCCATATTTTCACATAATGCTTTCTGGTACCTAAAGGTAAACTGAGTGTCTCAGTCTGACACTCATTCTAGAGGCCAACAATGGAGATGAACATTTCAGAAGTATGAAGTGAGCAATATTTGAAAAACCTGATTGTCAGATGCAGACTGTGTTATACTTATTAAACTGTGGCAGATCTGTAAACAAATCTATGGATAGAAATGTCCAAGGCTTGTGAGGAATAGACTTATGTTGAGCACAAGTGCTTAATAGCAGCAACAATTTCCTTGATGTCCTAAGACACCTAAAAGTCCTAGAGACCAGTTCCAGCATCTTCAAAAAAATGCAAAGTCACCAGCGCTAAATGAACATAAAAAATATATAAAATATAAGAAATGATGATAAAGTGGATGGTAGGTGTAAAATCACATATTTAATATAACATTATAAATATAAAATCACCACAGGTGAACCAATGAATAGAATGGCAATGTCTTATATACTAAGACATATAAGATATGCTAATGAGGAAGCTGGGCGATAATATATCCAGCGAAACGCGTTGAGCGCCATCTGTTTATACTGACCAAGCTCTGGAAGTTTGTTGATTTCTATTGTGTGGACAAAGAACTTTTTCCTTGGAATTGGCAGGAACAGCAGAGATCCGGACATCTTCACAAAGAACCCATTCATATGCAACTATAACGCTGCTAAGGGACTTATCATCTGTGAGAAGGTGTAGTACACATTAACCCTATCCGTGCAAATTACGCTGCCCAGGGATTGTGTGACATTCATCATACTTGGATCCGGTAAACTCATATTGCCTTAAAAGGAAGCTCCAGTCCACTAATACGGATTTATTAATCAGGATTTTTCACTCCATGAGCTATAGGTCTTAGTATATAAGACATTGCCTTTCTATTCATTGGTTCACCTGTGGTGATTTTATATTTATAATGTTATATTAAATATGTGATTTTACACCTACCATCCACTTTATCATCATTTCTTATATTTTATATATTTTTTATGTTCATTTAGCGCTAGATACTTTGCATTTTTATTGTTGATATTACAAGAGGTTGACACCCTCTATACCAGCTGCTCCTTGTCAGCGCTTGTGGGTTCTTGTTGTTTCTTAGTTCCAGCATCTTATTGACTGCTATATGTCCCAAAAAGTATGAATATTGAGCCTAAGACGTGAGTTTATAGTGGATCCTAGGAGACACAAAAGTTTTCCCAGCAGTGGGATGATGTGGGCAAGCACCCGACAATCTGGACCCAGAATCTTCTTCAGCAGCTTTTTCTTTGTCCGTGAAGTTAAGCAACTGGGAGAGAACATCCACCTTCATATTTCTAGTCCTTGGACAAACAATGATGACCAGAGCAACTCTTTCTCAATAATTCCATAAGTTTTCCTAGTTAGAGAGAATGTCTTGGAGAAGAACCCAAAAGGATAAAGTTTAGTAGACTGATGTTGGAATAGAACTGGCCCTACTCTAAAGGATGATGCATCCACTTCCAAGGAGAAAGTGGAAGAGAGGTCTGCCGGTGAGGATGGGTGCAGAAAGGGTAGCTTGTTTCAAGTTATTAAAATCCTGAATAGCCTATGAAGGGCAATCTTTAAGATTGACTACTTTATGAATGAGTGAAGCGATGGAGCCACTATAGATGAATACTTCTAATAAATCATAGGAATTGCTGAATGGATATTAGACATGAGGGATCCTGGATTGCCTTGAGATTTTCTGCATTCATCTGTCATCTTTGAAAGGATATAACACAACAAAGGTACCAATAATTGTGCAAAGATGCATTTATCCAATTTGAAATATAGAGGTTTTTTTATCTAAGGTGGGTGAGGACTCCTTGGACATGTATAAGATGGGCAGACACTGTTTGTGCACAGATTAGTATGTTTTCTAATAGACTACTACACTTTTGTACAGGTGTACTCTAATGTGAAATGCTATATTTAAATTTGTCCCCAAGTCTAATTCAGATTAATTGTAAGCACCACACAAATGCAGATTGACAAAGATGTTGACTCCTTTTAGGCAATAGAAAAGGAGCAAATTTACCAGCGTATTTACCATAGGCAGCAGCAATGCCTGTACTGCCGTCTGTCCGTCTATGTTATACAGATCTCAGTAAAATACTTTTTTGTTCAAATAAAGCATTTTTTCTTATTACAACTGTATTTTTTCTATTTTTTTAATTATTTTATATTTTTTATGCAACTGGAAACCTGAGGCTGGGATCCAGGTGTAGTGCGCTTGTACATGAACAATGGGGACTTCGACTTGCCAGTGATGCATCAAGGTTACTTTATGAATAATGACAAGTAGTTTATGCAAAATAGTTTTTTGCATATGCATACATATATATAACACAGATAATACTCCTGTTTTAAAAAGCAATCTGCATCTACAAGTGCTATTTACTAATGCACTGATCATACAACAAGCCATCACAGAAAAGGTCTGAAAGTGAAAAAGATGCAGTGATTAATATACACTATTATCTAGGATCTATGGGCCCGATTCAGAACCGGACGCTAAGCCGTGAACGCACGCTATGGGCGCAAAATACGCATGCGTGAACCAGTCACTGCGTCTGGTAATCGTGCGCACGTAGTACACAGCCTGGACGCTACTTTGACAGAATATTCCGTTTGTGGGTGGTAACAGGGGAAGGTGCTTGTGAACGGGGGAGTGGTGCTGCAAATGCAGGCGTGTCTGGGTGTCAAAACTGAGTTTTATGGGTGTGCATAATTAGCATGGAAACATCATTGTACTTGTCACTTGGTTGTATTTCAGCCTGCAGTGATCGCGGTGCTTGCGGCGGGGTAAGGTCTACCTCAAGCGCTGTGTGCTGCTCCGATGGCTCTCGACGGTTCTGATTAATCATACACTTCCTGGAGATGATGTGTGTTAAGAAAGAAGAGTGGGCGTATTTAGACCGGCGTGCGTTCACTCTGCCATTGCTCTCTAAGAGGGCGTCCTTACAGCAGACAGTGCGATCGCGGAATTTGCATACCCGGCCCCTTTTGGCTGCGAGAGAGCGCAGCTTAGCGTCTGAATCGACCCCTATGTCTCTATTTAACTCTACCACAACCAGTTGAGAATCATTGTGGTCATGTTGGTACACAAATCATAGTGTTAATTAGGCCTGCTTCATAAAAAGCATCACTGTCACAAACCTTTTCACTTGTTAAGTTATCAAAACCATTTAACAGTTATAGCAGCCCCCATTCCCATGGAACTCATAGGTCCTGATTCTGAGTCGCTCAGTGCTGAAACCACTTTTACATCTTTTGCAGTAGTCACATCTGTGACTATTCGCTACTGCTAGTATCGACTCTTCCCCTGGAGCAAAAGTGTTCTTCTGAATGTGCAAAGATTGACATGCCCACTTTAAGCATCTTTAGACCTTGTACGAGACCTCGTAATACTACTTAGTGCACCACCATTGTTCGCACCATTAAAACTTGCACTACTGTAAGTACACATTTTAAATCTGAATATGGCTTGCAATGTGAGCGATTAAGCGCCTGTGTCCGCAGCCACTTAAGTAATGCACCAGACACTCCAGCATTGCTCGTAACTCAGAATAGGCCCATTTAGTTGTGGATGCTAGCTTGCTGCCAGATCTTTATCTATGGTAGAGATAACTTAAAAGGTGATGGTTGGAGGAGACTGAATACTAGTTTAAATGACAGACTCACTGAAGGTACCAATGAAGCACTGATAATACACTAATAGGACACAGAGATTAGCTGCATGGAATATGCAGAAGGTATACAGCATAAACATACAGGGCCTGATTCTGCAGCTACTTCCAGCAACCAGAAATCAATGTGAACATCTGCCTTCATTCTGAGTAACCAAATCTATGGGACCACACTGCCCCCAGCCCTCTGCTTGTGAGAGCAGGCATCAACACTATTATCTGAATTTCAACAACTTGGTCCTCAGTGTAGGAGATCTGACTGAAATCGGACAGATCTCTGGCTAGGTCACCTCTGAAGAGCCCGAAACTGCATGTACACCATTCCCACAGTATGCTTCTTCTAAGTGCAATTGCCTCATCGCCACCCTGTTATCATTCAGTCATAATTGAGAAACAACCCAGATGCGACTTGCTCATACGTAAATGTTCTAAGTAGAGATGAGCGGGTCCGGTTCTCTGAGATCCGGGCCCACCTGAACAGTGCAATTCCGAGTCGGATCCAAGTCTGGCTCGAGTTTTCCCGCCTTACTCGGATCCGAAAATGAGGCAAAACGTCATCCTCCCGCCGTCGGATTCTCTCGAATTTTGGATTCTATAAAGGTCCCAGTGATCGGTGAAATTTTCACTCCGGCTGTGGAGAGTGTACAGAACAGACGTGCTCTGCTCTTCTCTGTTGTTCAAGAGTGCAGTGTTGTCGGGATGGGGCTGCAGTACATAAAGTGGGGGGTGCTGCTGTGTCACTGTTGAGCTGTCAATCAAGGGGCTCTGTTCTTCTCTGTTGTTCAAGGAAGCAGTGTTGTAGTTGTTCAAATGTGCAGTACATAAAGTGGGGGGTGCTGCTGTGTCACTGTTGTCCTGTCACTCAAGTGGCTAGGGCTGCAGTTCATAAAGGGTTTCTGTTTTGTCCATGGGTGCTCTGTTAATCCAGGGGTGCTCTTCCCCAGTGTAAAAAAAATAAAAGTTAAAATTAATAATTATCATTCCACAAAAAAAAGATTTAAAAAAAAAAAAAATTCTGTGTGTGCTAGCTACCCTATTATTGTTCAGTGACACTGCCAGCCAGACTGTAGTTTATCATCCATGTACTGTATTTGTGACTCTGTAGGTGGTCCGTACGCACTCCACAGGGGTGCTTTGTTGTCCACAAAGGGGTGCTGTGTTGTTTGCTGCTGCCTCATCTAGGGGTGTTCTTCCCCAGTATAAAAAAAATTATTGTTCGGTGACTCTGCCTGTCAGACTTCAGTTTATCATCCACATATTTGTGACTCTGCAGGTGGTCTGTCCGCACTCCGCAGGGGTGCTTTGTTGTCCATAAAGGGGTGCATGGTTGTTTATCAAGCGGCTGCTGACTCGTCCAGGGGTGCTCTTCACCAGTGTAAAAAAAGTTTAATAAAATTAGCTTAGGGTGTGCAATCTAGGGTCCCTCACCCTATGTATTCTGTACAATGTGTATGTATGTACACTCAAGGTGGATGAGATTCCTTCCACCTTGATTAGCACCCTTCCCATCTGTTCCTGGGTGGCTTTAATTAGTAAGGAGTCCTTGCACTCCAAGACTGCACATCTAATAAGACACACTGAGGGTAAGACCTATTATATATATGCTGTGTGTCAGTTTTGGGACTGGTATTGGGGTGTGGGGCTCTCTGGGCTGTTGTGGCTGGACTGTTTCATGGAATCATAATGTACACTTTTTCACTTCTTTAGATTGTTTTTTAAATATGTAGCACTTTATACACTTTTAATTTAGGGGTGTGCACCGACCACTTTTCGTGTTTTGTATCTGGATCTTTCTTCGGGTTTTGGATCTGGATTGGTTTTGCAAAAAAACCACCCTTCCGTATTTTGGGTTCTGGGTTTTATGTTTTGGATTTTGGGAAAAAAGCATAAAAACAGCAAAAATGATAGAATTTTTTTTTTTGTTCCTACGCTATTATTAACTTCAATAACATTCATTTCCACTCTATTCTGAACACCTCACAATATTGTTTTTAGGCAAAAAGGTTGCACCGAGGTAGCTAGATGACTATGCTAAGCGACACAAGTGAGCGGCACAAACACGTGGCACTGCAGTGGCAGACAGGATGGCAGTTTGAGAAACTAGGCCCCAAGGAGTACATACTTGGCGCTGCTACTTTGTTGATGCACTTGCAGCTAAGGCGTACACAAACACAGAAAAAAAAAGAAAATGTTTTCATTTTTTGGGGTACTTTGGGGGTTACACCACCCTTCAACAGACCAGCAGGCCCTTGACTTATGACACAGGTGCACGCTTGGCGCTGCTACTTTGTTGATGCATGTGCGGCTAAGGTGCACACAAACACAGAAAAATAGAAAATGTTTAAATTTTTTGGGGAATTGTGGGGTTTACACCACCCTTCAACAGACCAGCCGGCCCTTGACTTATGCTTGGCGCTGCTACTTTGTTGATGCACGTGCGGCTAAGGCGCGCCACACACAAGTCATAAACACAGAAAATTATATATACAAGTCTCAGCAGGTAGCACCTCACATTATGCTTAGGGTGTGCAATCTAGGGCCCCTCCCCCTATGTATTCTGTACTATGTGTTTGTACGTACACTGGAAGGACGAGACTCCATCCACCTTGATTAGCACCCTCTCATCTGTTCCTGGGTGTTTTTAATTAGCAAGGAGTCCTTGCATTCCAAGACTGCACATCTAATAAGGCACACTGAGGGTAAGACCTAATATATATATATATATATATATATATATATATATACATACACACAGTCAGGTGCATAAATATTGGGACATTGACAGAATGTTCATATTTTGGCCTCTATTCACCACCACAATGGCTTTGAAATGAAACAAACAAGTTGTGCTTTAACTGCAGACTTTCAGATTTAATTTGAGGGTAATTACATCCAAGTCAGGTGAACGGTATAGGAATTACAACGGTTTCTAAATGTGCCTCCCACTTTTTAAGGGGCCAAAAGTAGTGGGACAAACTAAACAATCCTAAATCTAACTTTCACTTTTTAATACTTTGTTGCAAATCCTTTGCAGGCACTTACAGCCTGAAGTCTGGAACGCATAGACATCACCAGACGTTGGGTTTCATCCCTGGTGATGGTCTGCCAGGCCTCTGCTGCAAATGTCTTCAGTTCCTACTTGTTCTTGGGGCATTTTCCCTTCAGTTTTGTCTTCATCAAGTGAAATGCATGCTCAATTGGATTCAGGCCAGGGGATTGACTTGGCCATTGCATAACATTCCACTTTTTAGCCTTAAAAAAACTCTTTGGTTGCTTTTGCAGCATGCTTCGGGTCATTGTCCATCTGCACTGTGAAGCACCATCCAATGAGTTCTGAAGCATTTGACAATATGAGCATATAATATTGCCCAAAACACTTCAGAATTCATTCTGCTGCTTTTGTCAGCAGTCACATCATCAATAAATACAAGGGAACCAGTTCCATTGGCAGCCATACATGCCCACGCCATGACACTACCACCACCATGCTTCACTGATGAGGTGGTATGTTTTGGATCATGAGCAGTTCCTTTCCTTCTCCATACTCTTTTCTTCCCATCACTCTGGTACAAGTTGATCTTTGTCTCATCTGTCCATAGGATGTTGTTCCAGAACTGTAATGGCTTTTTTAGATGTTGTTTGGCAAATTCTAATCTGGTCTTCCTGTTTTTGTGGCTCACAAATGGTTTACATCTTGTGGTGAACCCTCTATATTCACTCTTGTGAAGTCTTCTCTTGATTGTTGACTTTGAAACATATACACCTACCTCCTGGAGTGTTCTTGATTTCGCCAACTGTTGTGAAGGGGTTTTTCTTCACCAGGGAAATAATTCTTCTGTCATCCACCACAGTTGTTTTCCGCGGTCTTCCGGTGTTGCTGAGCTCTCCGGTGCATTCTTTCTTTTTAAGAATGTTCCAAACAGTTGATTTGGCCACACCTAATGTTTTTGCTATCTCTCTGATGTGTTTGCTTTGATTTTTCAGCCTAATGATGGCTTGCTTCACTGATAGTGACAGCTCTTTGGATCTCATATTGAGAGTCGACAGCAACTGATTCCAAATGCAAATGTCACACCTAGAATCAACTCCAGACCTTTTACCTGCTTAATTGATAATGAAATAACGAGGGAATAGCCCACACCTCTCCATGAAATAGCTTTTGAGTTGATAGTCCCATTACTTGTGGCCCCTTAAAAAGTGGGAGGCACATATGGAAACCGTTGTAATTCCTACACCGTTCATCTGATTTGGATGTAATTACCCTCAAATTAAATCTGAAAGTCTGCAGTTAAAGCACATCTTGTTTGTTTCATTTCAAAGCCATTGTGGTGGTGAAGAGAGGCCAAAAAATGAAAATTCTGTCAATGTTCCAATATTTATGCACCTGACTGTATATGCTGTGTATGGAAAAGATTTCTGGACTGCACAACCTGACTATATATATAATGGGAGGTGCTACCTGATGAGACTAATTGCAGGGACAGAAACAGACAAAATCTCAGGTGCACAACTCCAAATTATTAATAATATAAATAAATGGAATAAAATTTTGCAATCAATAGAGGTTTTTAGCATAATCATGGCCAAGGTTATGGGCCTACCCACCATATCCAGGTAACCTCTTTCGGGTAGGTCCCTAACATACTAAGGTTCAACTCCAGAGCGCAGGACCCAAAACCGGCCCAGCTAAGCCGCCCCAGGGCACCACCATAGTAAGAAAAGTGCAGTGTAAAGAGATAGTTAGGAGCAGCTGCAGCTGCATATAAAGAATGAAAATAAAAAAGTGAAGTACATATATATTAGACACACAGTGAAGGGTTAAAATGTGTTATAAAGGAAAATGTGTTTTAATGCAGTGCCCTGAGACAGACCAACCAACGCAATCCAGGGGGACCCACGCCCCAAAAATGAACCAAAATTGCACTACAGTATATAACTTGTAGGACTTACCTAGAATTGTGCCTAATACAGTGTGCATATACATTACCATACTCCATGCTTTTAAACCAATAAGGAAGGGTACTTCACTTTTTTATTTTCATTCTTTATATGCAGCTGCTCCTAACTATCTCTTTACACTGCACTTTTCTTACTATGGTGGTGCCCTGGGGCGGCTTAGCTGGGCCGGTTTTGGGGGTCCTGCGCTCTGGAGTTGAACCTTAGTATGTTAGGGACCTACCCGAAGAGGTTACCTGGATATGGTGGGTAGGCCCATAACCTTGGCCATGATTATGCTAAAAACCTCTAATGATTGCAAAATTTTATTGCATTTATTTATATTATTAATAATTTGGAGTTGTGCACCTGAGATTTTGTCTGTTTCTGTATATGCTGTGTGTCAGTTTTGGGACTAGTATTGGGGTTCGTGGCGCTCTGGGCTGGTGTGGCTAGACTGTTTCATGGCATCATAATGTACACTTTTTCATTTCTTTAGTTTGTTTTTTATATATGTAGCACTCTATACTTTTAATTATAACCTCCTACTTATGTAGGACTTAACACATAGGCGTTTCTTTATTAATATTTAACTCTCACTGTAAATCTCACACTAGTGTGGTGCCATGGGGCGGTTCTGCTGGGTTGGCATGGGGGGGTCCTGTGTCCTGTTTGTTCCATGGGAGTGTTAGGGACCTGCCTGATGGAGGTCACCTGGATATGGTGGGCAGGCCCTTAATTTTGGCCATCATTATGCTAAGAACCTCTTTGATGCAATTTAGCAGTATTAATATTAGGTTCAGCATGGTTAGGGTGTGCACTTGCATTTGTTTATCTTTTTATGAGAGTCTATGTGTGTTGGCGAGTGCATGTGTGAGCCTGACCTTTCCAATACTGTACTCGAAGAGGAGCCTTCTTTCACCACTTGTGCATCATCTGCAAATGTAGGAAGGTCCTACACAAGTCAACATGCTGACATAGAAATTGAGGATGCTTCTCTGGAAGTGCACCAGGATGAGGAGATTTGTGTAGTTGATGTTAATAAGGATGTTGATGATAAGGATGTTGTTGATGAGGATGTTGTTTGTGTAATTCAGGCACCAGTGGAAACAGATGTTGCCCATGATAAGGAAAAGCCCATTGTCATGCTTGGGCATAAAACAAAACAATCCACATCTTATGTGTGGAATCATTTCTACCTAAATCTGGACAATTGTCAAGCCATCTGTACCTGTTGTCGTGCCAGAGTAAGTAGAGGTAGGGACCCTAACCATCTAGGAACCTCCTCCCTGTTATGTCATCTACAGCGCATCCATCAAAAGTGTTTGCAAAATTCAGAAACTTTGGCTAAAAAAGTAACAAGCAGTTTAGCATCAGCTATCTCCCTTCTCTTTGCTAGATCCAGGCACCTGGCATTTTCACCACCAACACCTTCATCAACAATATCCTCAATCATGATCGGAAGTAGTCCTGCATCCAATTTGATAAGGCTAACTCAGTCCTCCCCTATCCAGGATTCCTCAGAAGAATCCTTGAGCACTATGCCTGCTGCTTCATCCCAGAAGGGGACCAGGAAGACTACTAGCAATTGACTGATAAACAATCCTTTGCAAGGGGGAGCAAGTATGACAGCAGTCACCCAGTTGCACAGCGGATCAATGACGCCATAACATGTATGCTGGTATTAGATGTGTGTCCGATATCCACCATTAGTGCAGTGGGTTTTAGACAGTTAATTGAAGTCCTTTGTCCCCGCTACCAAATCCCATCTAGGTTCCACTTCACTAGAAAAGCAATTCCCACCATGTACAGGGATGTTAAAAGAAACTTAATTAGTGTCCTCCAAAATGCTGTACCCACTGTCCACTTAACCACAGATATGTGGACAAGTGGAACAGGGCAAATGCAAGATTACATGACTGTAACAGCCCACTGGGTGGGTGTATTCCCTTCAGCTGCACCAACAGCAAATGCAGCATCTAAGAAAAAGCTGCTTATTAAGAGGCAAGCTACTCTGTGTATAACCTGTTTCACTAAGAGGCATACTGCTGACAACCTCTTAGAAAAACTCAGGGAACTCATTGCAAAATTGCTTACCCTGCTAGGACTCTCCTCGGGATTGTGTCTTCTGACAACGACACCAATATTGTGAGAGTATTACAGCTGGGTGAATCTCAACAAGTCCCATGTTTTGCTTACACTATTAACTTGGTGGTGTAATTTTTTTTTTAAATGACAGGGCCGTGCAGGAGATGGGCATTTTCACCATTCAGCAGGTGCATGTAGATTGCAGTACCTGCAAGAAATATTGTATTTGCCCTGTCACCAGCTGAAGTAAGAGGTAGTTATGAGGTGGATCTTCACCGTTTATATGCTTGAGCAGATGGAGGAACAGCAAAAAGCCATCCAAAGCTACACAATGAAGTATGACATAGGAAGAGGGAGACTGCACCTTACTCAAGCTCAGTGGAAAATATTTTCTGTGTTGTGCAGAGTGCTGAAACCCTTCAAAGTAGTCACCTGTGAAGTGAGTTCAGACACTGCCAGATTGAGTTAGGTAATTCCCCTCATTAGACTGTTGGAAAAGCAGCTTGAAAAACTGAAGGAGTAGCTGAAATGAAGCGATTCCACTAAGAATGTCAGACTTGTAGATCAAGTCATTTATTCGCTTCACCAGGATCCAAGGGTTGTCAGGATCTTCCAATCGGATCAATACATTTTGACGACCATGCTCGATCCTAGTTTTAACTCATACATTGTCTTTCTTCTCAATGGGCACAGATTTGAAGAGATGCAAAGAGCTGTTGGTAAGGAAATTGTCAGCTCAAGCGGCACGTGATGCAGCCATGGCTCCTCCTTCAGTTTCTCCAACAAGTTCGGCTGCCAGGAAGAAACTAAACTTTCGCAAAAAAAGACCCACTCTTTGCATCTCTTCAGATGAGTCAATACAACCAAGTTTTGACGTTGGGTCTAAAAGAATTGCCTACAATTATTGAGACCTATACCGTGACTCCATCTGATACGGTCACCATTCAGAGAATGGTTGAGGACTATTTTAATGATAGCATCCAAAAAGGCATGTCAGACAGTCCATTTCACTACTGGCAGGAAAAAAAGGCAATTTAGAGGCCTTGCACAAACTGGCTTTGCTTTACTTGAGATACCCACCCTCCAGTGTGTACTCAGAAAGTTTTCAGCACTGCCAGGAACCTTGTCAGTGATCGGCGTAGGAGGTTACTTCCTCAAAATGTGGAAAAGATGATGTTCATCAAAATGAACTACAAATTTTATGGGGAAGACCTTTACTGCCAATTACATCCAAAACTTACAGAGGCACCTGAGGCTGTAATGGTAGATTCCAGCGGGACCAATTAATATTGTGTGAAGATGGTGTACACACTGATGAGGGTGAGGAATCAGGTGATGATGGCGACAACATCTTGCCTCTGTAAAGCCAGTTTCTGCATGGAGAGATCATTGCCAGTTAGTAGCTTGTTTTGTGGGGGCCCAAACAAACCAATCGCTTCAGACACAATTGGCAGTCCCTGTCGCTGAAGTGATTGGTTTGTTAAATTGTGCATTTCCTATATACAACATATGGGTGGGTGGAAGGGCCCAAGGACAATTCCATCTTGCACCTATTTTCTTTGCATCATGTGCTGTTTGGGGCATTGCTGCCTGACATTTTTAATTTTATAGTTTATGAAACTGCCTTCTTGTCTGCCACTGCTTTTTTTTTTAATAGTTTCATACTGTATTTATTTCAACTAAAATCACAAATAGGTATACTCTTATGCCATTCCTGATGGGCTTGGTTTTCCTTGATCATAATAGCCATGTTTGGCCAGATGCAACTCAAACACCAAATGGAAGGCTATTTTGTAATGGTATCTGGAGATGTTCTCTCTCCTCCCCTCCCAGTCTTCCCATCCATAATGCCAGAAGCACAATGATAAGAGATGTTTAGTACCAGATTTTAAAAATCCCTCTGCCCCCTTCCTGTTCAGAGCTTCCGTTTTGTGTGCTGCCACAGACAGCATTTCTTGCATGCCCCTTTAATTTAAAAAAATAAAATGCTGGACCACCACAAGAGCTCAACTGGGGCAAGGACTGACGTGAATGAGTCAAATATTCTTTGAAAATGAATCACCACCTCCATCCCTCATAAATTTGTTTTGGAATCCAAAACTAAAATTACATTTACTATGAATCAACCCTTCTTGGTGCAAATTATGGGCCTAAACTGGATGAAAACAATATTGTGAGCTGTGAGGTGGTCAAAATTGTCTGGAAACAAGAGGAAATTAATGTTATTGATGTTAATAATACTTTAGGAACAAAAACAGGTCAAATTATGTGGTTTTAGCTGTTTTTATGATTTTATAAAAAAACCAAAACCAAACCCAAAACACGCAAGAGCGGTTTTGCCAAAACCAAATCCAAAACACGAAGATACAGATCCAAAACCAAAACACTGGGGGTCGGCGCACATCCCTAGTTCTAAGTTGTGTTTCTAGGCCACAACACCTGCGCATTTTGTATAATAGTTATGAGATTGGGCTGTATTTCATATTGTGTGCAACTCTGAATCAAGTACACATTCTTTGAATGTGCAGGTCATTGTGTAAAGCCTTTTGGCACTATAGAATAGTGGGAAACATAAAAGGCCACAATGTAGAAACACTAAGCACATGAAAAACATCTTGTAGTAACTTGTTGGGCTAACAATAATGTTCAGCACTGTGGAGAAGTTTCTTGTGATTATTGCACAGCAGGTACCAGAAGTTATGGGAAAAGCAGTACTGCAATTAGAAATTAGCTTTTTCATCAGATGACACTTCTGCAAGATAGCAAACACTAGAGTTAGTAAGCTGCAGCAGCCTATGGAAGGAATGTGTACACTAGCATGATGAAGTGAACAAATGGGTAGTGTCAGTCTATAATAGAAATATGCATTATGAGGACTTGCACAGACATGTGAATGGTTCAAACGAAAGTAAAGCAAAGTAAGGTTCACAGGCATAAGTTGGTCCAGACAGAAATATGCAGAATGTAATAACATGATAAAGGTCGTCCACATAGAATAAGCAAAATCCAAGTAACAGGCAAAAGGTCACCCCAGGCAGCAATAAAACAAAGTTGGGGTCACGAGCAGGAGTCAATAATCAGTAGACATGAGATACAGAAAAGCACAGAGGAAACACGCAAACATTAATCTGTGAACGCTGTAACCTGGTGTGATTGTAATAGGTGGCTATTTTAAACAAGCTGGCACAGATAAGAATCAGCCACCAGATGACAGATTTACAGGCCAAGTATGTAGCATTCCCGCTAGGCTGTTTTAGCGGGGCGCAGCGCCCTGCCCTCCTTCTGGAGGGCAAAAAGCACCCTGCCTTCCAGGAGGAGGGCAAAAAGTGCCCTGCCCTCACAGCCTGCGGGCGCCGTCTTCACCAACACGAAACAGCGTCCCCCGGGTGGAGAAATGTGCATGCACCCGGCATCTATTCTCCCTTTCTGCAGCGCTTGGGGGCTGCCCGGCTTGTCCGTAAGCGCCAGGCACGTCCCAAAGTATGACGAAAAGGGGACGCGTCTTATAGACATGCCCATTTTCATGACCACGCCCCCTTTTCGGCCACGCGAACGCCTTCGGCGCACGCACAAGGTTGCCCTCTCTAGCTCCGGCGCCCTGCCTGCCGCCGGAGCTAGAGTGAACACTAAGTATGCATGTGTGTGAATAAGCATGCATGTGTGTGCAGTGTGCATGTGTGTGAATAAGCATGCATGCGTGTGAATAAGTATGCATGTGTGTGCAGTGTGCATAAGCATGCATGTGAATAAGCATGCATGTGTGTGAATAAGTATGCATGCGTGTGCAGTGTGCATGTGTGAATAAGCATGCATGTGTGTGTATAAGTATGCATGTGTGTGAATAAGCATGCATGTGTGTGCAGTGTGCATGTGTGTTGGAATAGCTGTCATTAGTGTGGAATATTTGGCTTGACGAATAAAGAGGATAATGGGGAAATCAATATGATTGGATGATGGAAGTTTTCATCAAATATTACAGTACCATATACATTATATTGCATGTGTGATTTCTGACTAGTAATATAAGGGCATCTAAATACAACACAACATTAAACCATTTCTCATTCCAGAGTAAGTTTTAACAATAAAATACTTTTAAATGGATCAAATGTAGAAGTAATTGGTAGTTGAAAAGGAGAAGTACTGTAGCCTAAAACAACAAGAAGGAAATGGGTAAGGCATGTGTATGCAAAATGGGTGTGCTTTAAGCAGATTGACAATGTAGTCCAATTTATACCGACTTTTAAACTAGGACTGTTGTGAGAAAATAGGGTACTTAAATGTACTCAAAAAATTATTGGATTTATTTTCATAGGTTCAGTTTTTATCTCTACAGGACTAGCTAATGAACCCGGTTTCACCCGGGTAGACCTTAGATATTTACTGTTTCCATTTCCATCTCGCCACTCCAATAATACATTAATCCTTAACCTCTATAGTAATGTATCACTGCTATAGTAAAACATTACCTTCCCTCTCCTGTGTACTAACACATTCCACTCTCTCACCTCTGTAGTAACACATTTCCCTCCATCTCCCGTGATAACACATTCGACATTCCCCTCCCTCACCTGTGTAAAAATACAATCCCTCCCTGACACCTGTAGTACCACATTACCCTCACTCACACCTGTAGTACTTATTCCCCTCTCTCACCTCTGGCTAACACATTCCCCTCCCTCATCCGTGTAGTAACACATTCCCTTCCTTCACCCCCATAGTAACACATTTGACAATCTCCTCCATCAGCTCTGTACTAACACATTCCCCTCCCTCATCCGTGTTGTAACACATTCCCTTCCTTCACCCCGTAGTAACACATTTGACATTTCCCTCCCTCACCTGTGTAGTAACACATTTCCTTCCCTCACTATTCAAATAGGTGAGCCACACCAATTGCCAGTGATGTTTGGCGGCACTTGGGATGACAATCGGTGTTTGAATTCTGAACTCTGCTGCAGAAACGATGATAGTCTGGCAGGACACTGCACAGGGTGAGGAAACATTTTGGCCCTTTTCAACCCCTTAGGAGTCAAATTTTGAAAAAAAATCCCTTCTTAGTGGGCACCTGTGTCCTGGTGGGAATATACTCCCTGATTTTCATGTTTCTATGTCCAGGGGTTTGGGCTGGGCGTGGATGAGTAGGTCGGTCAGGACATTTGATTATTTATATATATTGTGACACAGTTAGGTTAGGGGGTCCCTCTCCTGGGTAGAGGACTCCTTCCTTACACACACACACACAGCAGCAGGGAAGCAGCACACCAGTCTGGATGCAAGTACAAGCTGGTCGGCGCCAGTCTTTATTGTACAATGTCAGAAATAACACAAAGAAAACATAAATGTAAATCCTAGCCCTGTCGGGGCACTAACTTCACAGGTAGTTCCCTCACTACCAGAACCTGGCAGGGCCTAATGCCCTCACCAACAACAAAGGCACAGCACAACACTCACAGTTTAGGTTTACAAGTGTCTCTGAGCAAACTCCCTGTCTGCTCTCCCAGGTGAGACAATCAGCCCTCAACACACTAGGCTTATATTGGCCACTCTCAGGTGGAAAACTCTAACAAGCCTGTTACCAGGCTAAGAGAACCAAAACCTGGAGTGGCCGTGGGTGGAGCCCTCCCTCTCCTCTCACCCACAACCCCCAGGTCCCAAACCGGCTTTTCAAAAAGCCGAAACTCAAGCCTGCTACACTGCAGACTTTCTCCTGGGGATTTTAAAACACATAAGACAGGAATCTGGGATAAATGTCCCTGTCACAGACCACTTTACCAGTGATCCTATCACAATATATATATATATATATATATCCAAAGTAGTCCCGCACTCTCATATATCACACGACAACGTAGGGGTGCTTCCAAGACCCAAGAGGTCCCTTAAATAGTCCGTTATATCCACTGTAGGAAAGATGCACTCTCCATTTAAAATTATCAGTAGAATTTATTCATCAGTCAAATTGATTTATTTCAGGAAAAACCAATTCGTGGTCGGTCGACGTTTCGGTCCCAATCTGAACCTTTCTCAAGACCATTCATAATAATATTTGAAAACCAACAGCAGTTGCTAAATATGATTATACCATCTGTAAAATAAGAAAAACATTATGACCTGTCTAACAGGCTCCCATAGATCATCATAGAATATAGACTTATTCTGTAAAAGCCACCACCATCACCCTTCAAACTGACTTCCCAACCCAATAGGGCATGAGACGCACCACGTGGTAAGCCAAGAAAATTACTATCATAGAATCACCTGAGCAGGGAGAACCCAGTATCAATCCAAAAGGGGCTGGGGCAAACAAATCAATCAGAGACACAGTCAGCTATATAAGACAAATAAAGGCAAGGTGTAAATCTAGAAATCAGAGATGAAACCCTGGTTAATATGGGAGGCAATCGGGAAGCCGACTGCCTAAATACCGGCAGCTGGCTTCCCGACTGTCTTATCCCGGCAAGGGTGAAATGCCGGGCGTCTACATGCAGACGCCCACATTTCCCCGACGCCGGGAGACCGGCGCCCGGCATCATGATCGTAGTGATGCCGGGCACCGCGAGCGGACAGCCACTGCTCTGAGGACTCACCAGTTCAAGCTCGGCTTAAAAAGCCGCCGAGCGGCAGGCCGCGTGACCGGAAGTGGTATACTTCCATGCCACGTGACCGCCAGGCTGGTTGCCGCGTGACCGGAAGTTATATACTTCTGCGTGTCTGCTTGACACGCAAGCCGCGCTATGTAACCAGGAGATAGGCTGGATAGGACCGATGAGGGCTATAGGGATGACAACAAGATTGTTAAATATGGGAGCCTGTGAGAACCGAACCAAAATGCTAGGGCAGAATCAGTTTACATGTAAATGCATATGCATTACAATGCAATCAAAATGTAAATATTTAAACATCAAATGTTCAACAAAATTTGACATCAAGCATGTGAATGGACAGACATAAACAAGCATATACCCACATCAACATAGACATGCATATATACAGTATGACCTCTAGAGAATACTCAATTGTTGGCATACACCCACAAGTATACATATATGTACAACTATACAATCTTCAGCACATACATGTACATATGAAGCATAGGCTAAAGGAAAATACCTAATGGGTTATGCTCATTAAGACCCCTTGGGGTGACCGTATCTAATTCATGGATCCAGTAACTTTCCTGTTTGTTTCTTTACCTTGTCTAGGGGGAATCCAATCAATCAATTTACATCTAAGGGATGCAAGTTGGTGGGCTTGTTCTAAAAAGTGCCTGGCAACGGGTTTATCACTCCTGCCTGTCTGAATAGCTGCCCTGATCGATGCTCTATGATTTGCCATCCTATCTCGAAATCTTCTGGCCGTTAGGCCAACATAATAGAGGCCCCAAGGGCAGGTGAGTATATATATAAGATGATCGAGAGCACAGTGCAATCTATATTTAATCTTGATCTTACGACCCGAATGAGGGTGTGGGAAGGTTGGTCCAATTATCATAGAGGTACAGGTAATACAGTTGCCACAGGAGTAACAACCAGGTCTCTTCGACAATAAATCTGATATGTCACTAGTTTTCCCGGGGAAGAGGGTGGGTCTCATCAACATCTGTTTTAAATTTGGTCCTCTCCTATACGCCATCATAGGCGGTGACTTATCGCTCCTTAGAATTGGCCAATGCTTTTTAAGGGATTTCTGGGTTGTCCTGGCTTTCGCCTCAAAAGTGGTAGTAAAAATTAGACGTGAATCGTTAGGTTTACTGACCGTTCGATCATCTGGTGCTGTCAGAGATACCATTAGGTATTTTCCTTTAGTCTATGCTTCATATGTACATGTATGTGCTGAAGATTGTATAGTTGTACATATATGTATACTTGTGGGTGTATGCCAACAATTGAGTATTCTCTAGAGGTCATATATATGCATGTCTATGTTGCGTGATCGCACATAGACCCTTCTATGCCTCGGCCTGGTTGAGAGGCAGAGTAATTTAAGGGGCGGTGCATGGACGGCCGGAATTCCCAGAAACGGAGGCGTGTTGGCCCCATTTTCCGGGAGTGGCAAGGCCAGTAACTGAGTCTACAGACGCAGTTTCCTGACCTCGCAAGTTGGCCAGCCTGAGTAAGCCTCAGCTTACTCAGCTGGTTGGCAGTCCAACGCAGTCCACCATCGCGACCAAGGGTTGCGATGGTGATCTCAGCCTGTGACCTCGTTCGCAGTGCTGGGATCGCAAATGCAGCTGCTGCTGCATTTGCATATTAGCAAGGACAGAATTACAAAGCTGCCTGTTTGCAGCTTTGCAATTCTGTCTTTAGCTGAATCATTCCCTTTGCTCATTAATAAGCTTTAAAAGCGTTAATTAGAAAAAAACAAAGAGGCGTCCCACCGCCCCCCAAAAAGTTATTAACTAGCCCATGGCCTCTAAGCCTAGGCTGGTATTGTAAAATATTGTGGGGAAGGGAATGGGGGGGACAATGTGTAGTACACCCCATTTTCTAAAAACCAGCAGTAGGCTGAATCAGCATAGAACCTTATCTCAAGGGATGAAGTCTGGACACCGGCGTGCACTATCCTGCCCGCCGATATCCCGTCACTGCAAACTCAACATGGGACTAAAGATAGGCGTCAAAATCCTGATGCCTATCATTAGCCCATTACAAAATCCTGATGCCCGGCATACCGAACAAAGGTGGTTCTAGCCGTGGGGGGGGGGGAATGGTTAGGTTTAGGGACCCCCAGGGGGACTTTGGGTTAGGCGCCCCCCCAAAGGAGGGTTAGGGCGGGGAAAGGGGGTATTAGGGTTAGGCACCACTAGGGGGGGTTAGGTACCACCCCAGGAGGGTTAGGTTTAGAGTGAGGGAGGGGCAGTTAGGTACTAACAGGGAGAGGTTAGGTACTAAGCGGGAGGTTAGGGTTAGGCATCACTAAGGGAGGGTTAGGGTAGGGGGAGGGTTAGTTACCAGCCCGTTGGGATTTGCCTCCTTCAGTCATCTGGTGCCAGTATATGATCCGGCTATTCAGCCGCTGGCATTACATACTGAAAAACTCCCTATGGTTGATATGTACATTATACCTTTCAGACTTAACACAACTAAAAACTTATCTAAATTAAACACACAGACAACAGGAGTTGGATTTAAAATTAAAGGTCAAATTTATTTGACATTAGATTATTAAAACTTAATATAATATTGAATTTGGGCTATCTAATTAGATAATTAGAAGTTGCCAATCGAAATTAAGTGTGAGCTTCAAGTTAGTATGGTGGCGGACAACAAAGAACGGACACTCCCACAAAACACACGCAGACCAAACACATCACCGTTGGTGTTCAACTCTCCAGCATAAACATATTGACCATCGATCACAGTAACTCTTTATATGTCATACATAGTAACCAGCGATTACAGTAACCCATTACGTGTTATACATAGTGTTAATATGTAGAAGGGACTATAGCACCCTTCTGCACCACAGGTGTGACGTCACTCAGGGAAAGTCACCTAGGAAACACACGCAAATTATGGAGGTGTGCCCGCCTCACTCGCTGCACCAACAGAGTTTGTTTGACCTAGCGCAAATTACCAAAAGCCGCCTCCCTGCAGCCACCACCTGACTCTACAGTGGCACAGGGAAAGACATCTGGCTGTGTACTGAACCCATGCCCACCTGCGCAGTAGCACACTTCAGCACTGGGGGCTCAGAGCCACCCTGACCAGCATGTTGGTCCACGTAGGCCACAGTAGGGTTCCTACTCCTGCAAGCTGGGGCAGCCACGCTCCGGAGCCCCGCCCCCATGACCCGACAGCCAAAGGCCTAACAGCCCTATTCGCGCTAGCAGCGGAGTGAAACGGAAGCCCCGCTGACCCCGCCATTATGCAATGCCACTAGAGATGCGCCCGCAGCAGCCGCGTCTCTCATCATTAAACTGCGCGACGGGGCCCGTTGACGGCGTAAAAGCCGTCGTGGGGCAGGGTTGCTGAAGCAGCCACCAAGCCCGGCGCTGCTGTCACCGGCGGTGGCACGCGCCACGTGACCGCCAGCCGCGCAGCTCCCGCTCCGGCAACAGAAGCTGAGCAGGCGGCAAGGCATGGCACTAGGGCAGGCAAAGACCTCACAGACAAGGGAGGGGAAGAGAAAAACAGCAAAGGGTAATCATAGGGACACTGGAGCAGAATAAGGGAAATCAAGAGATAGAATAAGAAATAAAGGAATGACAAGAGATGAATTAAAGAAATAAAGAGTAGGAGAATAAAGAGTAAGAAAAAATAGACAGCAGTATGCACTGATAGATCAATATACACAGACCTGCTGGAAATTTCCAGAAACAAAGAGGAGGAGTCTTTGGATAACAGACATAATATACCAGCAAGGCCCAACCCCCAAGGCAGCCTATAGGCTAACACTAATGACTGACACCAACATCATAAGGTATACTGCTCCCACAACCACGGGGTTTAAAAGTTGCCAAGTCCGCTTATAACAAGCGGAATTGGGCTTGTTTTTCTAATGCTGGGCATACACTTTACAATTATCTGTCAGATATCTGTCTGGTGGGAAAGAAAATCTGGTCCGTTTTCTAGTGTTTGGGAGCAAATTTCTATTGTTATTTGCTCCTATACATTACCAGATTTTCATTCCAACCAGCCAAATTGGACAGCTATCTGACAGAAATTGAAGAGTGTATGCCCAGCATAACCAGTTGCTTGTTTTTTTGGATGGTTGTTTGTTTTTGGGCTTATTATTTTTTAGGTAGCTTGTTTTTGGGCTTGATAGCCAGGTCCCACTACTTATACCCTTTTAGGTGAGAAAATGTTATATAGCTCCTTCACCAATCCATTTATGTTTAGCTGTCTGTATGTATATCTCTCTGTGTATGTAGTTATATAGATTTAGTTAACTAGAATGACTTGTTTAAACGTCAATAGAAGTTACATTTTCCAATATGTCAGTTATTTTGTTTTGACGTGTTTGTTTAAATTACTCTTTTGTCCTGTACTTTACCACGCACAGAGGGCCTGATTCAACAGTGCACACTAGTTGGTTGGGAATCTGCGCAGGACCCATTCTGTGCATGTGCAGAACAGGTACTGCTATATAGCACAGGCACCTGTATGCATTTGCCTTATTGACAGGTTGAGGAGTTTGCGGGGCGGAGACGGCCTGCGTTCCTGGAAACGGGGGCATGTTGCCCCTATTTTCTGCATTCCCGGAAACAGAGGGTTTCCGGGAGTGACAAGGCTAGGATCTGCATCCATGGATGCAGACTTCCTGGCCTTGTAGGATGACAGAACACGGCCAGCTTCAGCTACCGCAGCCTGACAAATCATTTGCATAAATATAAATACATATTTGTGAATGTTAATAGTAACATTTGTTATATGAAGCTTATTGCATTCTAGGCTTGTCATTGAAATAATCACTTAATATGTGTTAGTATGATGAATAAACAAAGATTACTTTGTTAAAAAAAATGTACAGGTGCATTCATTAGAGTGTAATTTCATGTAGATATCCTATGCTGTTTAAGGTTTCTCCTTCCAAGCATAAATCAATTCAGGGATTAAAAGAAACATTTGAAGTGCATCCAATATAGAAAACATCTACTTCATGAGACCCAAGGTTAAATGCTCTTTACAATAGAAAGATGTTCTTTGTGTTTAAAACAGACATTACAGACTTTTTACTAGCAAGATAAAGGAAAAACGTCTTTTTAAATGCTATCACTGTGACCATTATAACTTGTGGAATTTCCAATTCTCTCTTAAAAATGACTCATTCAATATTATGAAATAATATATTATTAGCACATATAACTACATAATTTGTACTGCAGGCTCATATTTTTGCAGTTTCATGAATTGATTATTAGCTTTATCATAGTGTTCTACTGATATTTATGATATTGCTTTTAAGTACTAAGGGCCTGATTCAGAGCCGGACGCTATTTGCGCTCGCTCGTCCAGAAAATAGGGGTGGCTATTCAAATCAACCGTTCGCTGTTTGCGGTCTGTTCACGCCTCTAGGTCTGAACGAGCGAACAAAACTTGCGGACGTTTTTTGGGAAACTACGCCCCCTGGCCGCTCGCATCCTACGTCATGTCCGCTATTTATTAGATTAATCGAGTACATCGACCAGGGTATGAGCTGCTCGCTATTCTTGTGGTTGGTTTTTGCTACCACAATTTTGCGAGCAGTTCTGGCTCTAAAATAACCCAGTGACGTGGTCGATGACGCTGCTGTTTTAAATATGCACATCCATAAAACGCCCGTTTTGACCTCTAAGCACGCCTGTGATCGGATCTCCACTCCCCGTTTTCAAGCACCTTCCCCTGTTACCACCCACATACGCCTCATCCTGTCACTCAAATTAGGAGGCATTCGCTATTTTGCGAGCACATGAATTTCGCCCGCACTGACTTGTTCGCGCATGCGTATAACGTTCCGTACGCATGCGCAGCTGGGCAAACATCGCTCGGAGTGAACGAGCTGCCGCTTACGAGTGGCTCTGAATCAGGCCCTATGTTACATAATAGGCATGTGACTTTTACTGCTTAGTATTTACAACGTGCACGCAAGATAACTGTTAAAGCTGCATACACACACAACGATTTTGTAAATGAACGATTTTAGTAAATGATATTCGTTAATTTTTTCAAGGGGAAAATGAATGAAAATCGTTTACTAGAATCGTTCATTTACTAAATGTAATGAACATTTTTTTTGAACTACAAATGATTTTTGCATATTCCCTTAATGAATATCGTTGAGTTGGTCAGTCTGACTGAACTACAAACTACAAACGTGAACGCGCATGAACGATAATCGTTCATAGTTTTAACTCAGAAAGTGAACAATTTTTTCAACGATTGAACGATAAACAATGTCATTAACGATAATTGTTCAGAAAATTGTGTGTGTATATGCACCTCAAGTCATATTTCTTTACTGGATGTTATAACTACTATCTTGTTTCATGCAAAAAAAAGAAAGGTTGATCACAAAGATAAACAACCCTACAGTTATAAAAAAAAACATTTATTTATGTGGACATCATGTTACTAATGTCTAAAAACAGAAGCATTATTGTAATGAACTTCCAAAGAAGCTAGTAGTTCCTCTTCCAGAGAAATGTTTTGTACCTTTACAATTCTACTGAATTTGAAGCTGTGCCATTTACAGCTCAGTTGAACTACTAGAACTTGCTGAGAACACTGCCTTCCTTTAACTGTATGTTTTATTAGTGCTGAGTTTCCATTTGTTTAAGCGGAAATTTGTATACTGTGTTATATACAGTATTTAGATATTATAGTAATGTATTAACCACTTTAATGGCTAATATATATTCCAGAAATCGCTCAGAAATTGTCGGCTCTTTTATGATAGAATTAGGTCAAGAAAATCTATTTAACTCTTCTACATAATTTAATAAAAAAAAAAAATTAAACACAGTGGGGGAGATGTATGAAGCCCAGAAGCGGTATCAGCGCACATTATGTGCGCTGATACCGCTTCTCCCCGATGTATGATCGGGGGTCTGAGTGGTACATCTCATCGGTAGTGCTTCCTGCTTCGCCTCGGTAAAGAGGCGAAGCGGGAAGCGTTATAGCGGAACGTTCAGTGCCGCTATAATACATCTACCCCAATATACCATAAAAATAGCAATTCTTATGGTATACTGTGCATGAACTTAAATTTAAACTATTTAACCATTCCCAATCGGTGGTCCCATATCGATAATCTTGATCCATACAGGTTCAATATAATTAAAGTCTTCAAGGAACAATCCATACAAATATCCATTTTTCCAAGTCTTTTTTGTCCCACAGATATATCAGAAATCAACATTTCAGAATATCGCAACACACGAGGGGGTGGGGGCAGTGGCATTGCTATGTTTATACAATGTGGAGGAGGGGTTCTGATTACATTACCCCAGTGGCTGCTCCTCTCTGCAGCTGTCGGGTATGCACTGTGACTGGGGGACAGCCTGCATTTACATTACTCCTGGCACCTGTGGGCCCATGGCTCCTCCCCCAGTGTAGGGATGACCATTGGTGGCTTTCCATCGATTGTCACCATCGATGGCACCATCAGTGATAACCATCGATGGTACAAAAACTCATCTATGGTGAACCATCGATGCTTTGCACCACTCGATGGCCACCGCTGCCGAGGGTACGGTGGGTCACGGCCAATCAAAGGTGGGGGCGGGGCTTAGTGGGTCTCCAGGGGAGGGTCTAAGCTCTATGTCAGTAAAAGAAAAAAAATACCATTTGGTTCCACTTTGCCATCGATGGCAGAGAACTATTGTCTCTGCCATTGATGGGAAAAGTAGACCATCGGTAACAAATCATCAATGTTTGCTAACAATCGATGGCCATCCCTACCCCAGTATGTGCTGATCACTGGATCAGCCAGCCTGGCTGCACCCCCACCACTGTTCCCGGGCCCCAGTCACAGTGCTGCATACTATACATAACCCAGGTGGCTGCAGAGAAGAGCAGCCGCCAGGCACAGTGACAGGAGCAGAGCAGCTCTTTCAATCCAGTACCCCGGCGGCTGCAGAGAAGAGCAGCCACCAGGCCCAGTGACAGGAGCAGTGAGGCTCCTACAGTCCATTACACCGGTGGCTGCAGAGAAGAGCAGCCACAGGGTATGCACAGGAGCAGTGTGGCTCACTCAATCCAATACCCCGGCGGCTGCAGAGAAAAGCAGCCACCAGGCCCAGTGACAGGAGTAGTGAGGCTCCTACAGTCCATTACACCGGCGGCTGCAGAGAAGAGCAGCCATAGGGTATGTATGGGAGCAGTGTGGCTCCCTCAATTCATTACCCTGGTGGCTGCACAGAAGAGCAGCCACCGGGCACAGTGACAGGAGCAGTGCGGCTCCTTCAATCCAATAGTCTCATCATCATACACAGGAGCAGAGTGGCTCCTTGTAGTATAAATCTGCGGTGGCTGCTCCTCTCTGCAGCTGCCAGGTGGGGGGGTGTTGCTGGGCCGGTGATCACTGCATCCAGCAGTGATCGTCACAGTCTGGGATAGGAGGCGTGGGTGCATAGGGGGAAGGAGCTCTCTCTGAAACTGGCAGATGAGGGAAGATTATCTTCTAGCACCGCCCACAGGGTGTTTCTGACTGGTCGCATCAGATGCGACCATGTCAGGGAAAGCCCAGCCTTGCTTGGTCGCATCTGCATCTAATGCGACCATGCCAGGCAAGTAGTTAAAGCAAGTAAACTAAAGTATAATGCTAATAGTGCTCTCCGATTCTATTGTTTGTTTTTGTAATATACTGTGTAAAGAACAGTGAACTCTGCTATAAAATATATGGGTATTAAAAGACATGAGGAGTTCTGTAATCAGGTAATCTAAAAGCACAAGGCTATAGGCAGAGAAGGGCTCAGAAATGACTGGATATACTGACAATAGTTTACAGTAGGAGTGCATTATTCTATACAGTATAATTCACAAGTTTATCCAGCGAGCCCTCTGGGGACTTCAGAATGTACTAATGATAGGCAATGGCATCAGAACTCACTGTTGTCTTTATACAGATAGTATTAACTGGCAATTTGAAGCTGCTGCAGCCCCTCTTTGCTGGTTGTGCTGACTGAATCCTTCCTTACCGTTTATATTTCAGCAGTATCTTTAAGAAACTAAGCTGAACCTCTTTTTTTGTTACAAGGGTCAGAATAAAAATAATGACTTATGACACTTTAATCATGCAAGGAAGCTCCTTGTGGTTAAAGCAAGTGTAAAGAATCACATTTGTGATGACTGATTTTGAAGTGCTTGTGCAAAACATATCCCTGAGGCAAGAGGAGCCATTTACAGTATGCTGAACCAGTGCGAGAGAGTCTATATAAGGTAGTGGCTGTAGACATTTGAAATAAACAAATACAGAAACAGAAAATACATTGATGGATAGGTGAGTAATGGAGAATCACAGACAATGACAGCATAGATGAGTGAGAGCAGAGAACAAAAAAGACAGTTTGGGACAAGAGAGAGAGGTGAGAGAAGACAAGATGAGAAGAGTACAAACAGATAAGAGAAGAGTGATGAGGGAGATGAGTGAGAGAGGAGACAGAGAAGACAATGACAGGGAGATTAGCGAGAATTATATCAGAAAAGACAATGACATGTGAGATGAGGAGATCAGAAAATACAGTGAGGAGTGAGTTGAGTGAGAGGGGACATCAGAGAAGACAGTGACAGAAGAACTGAGTGATAGAGGAAAACAGAAAAGACATTGGCATATTAGAGGAGTGATAGAGGAGTTCAGAAAGATAGTGATAGAGGAGATGAGTAAGGGAGGAGATCGTAGAAGACAGTGATGAAGAGATTAGTGAGAGAGGAGATCAGAGAAGACAGTGGTGGGAGATGAGTGAGAAAGGAAATGAGAGAGGACAACTAATGGGGAGATTAGTGAGAGAGGAGATCAGAGAAGAAAGTGATGAGGGAGTTGTATGAGAGAGGAGATCAGAGAAGACAATAAAGCGAAGATGAGTGAGAGCGAAGATCAGAGAAGACAGAGATGAGGGAGATGAGTGATAGAGGAGATCAAAAAGACAATTACACAGGTAAGATAAGTGACAGAGGAGATCAGTAAATACATTGAGGAGTGAGTTGAGTGAGAGAAGAGATCAGAGAAGACAGTGACACAAGAACTGAGTGAGAGAGCAGGTCATAGAAGACAGTAATGGGGAGATGTGTGAAAAGAGAGACACCAGAAGACAATGACAGTAGAGTTGAGTGAGAGATGAGGACAGAGAAGACAGTGACATATTAGTGAGAGAGGAGATCAGAGAAGACAGTGATGAGGAGATGAGCAAGTGTGGAGATCAGAAAAGACAGTGAAGAGGGGATGAGTGAGAATGGAGATCAGAGAAGACAGTGATGGGGAGATGAGTGAGAAAGGAGATCATAAAATACAGTAATGGAGAGATAAGTGAGGGAGGAGATTAGAGAAGACAGTGATGAGGGAGATGATTGAGAGATGAGATCGGATAAGGTAGTGATGGAGAGATAAGTAAGGGAGAAAATCAGAGAAGACGATGACAGTTGAGATGAGTAAGAGGAGATCAGAGAAGACAGTGATGGGGAAATGAATGAGAAAGGAGATCAGAAAATACAGTAATAGAGAGATAAGTGAGGGAGGAGATTAGAGAAGACAGTTATGAGGAGATGAGCAAGTGTGGAGATCAGAAAAGACAGTGAAGAGGGGATGAGTGAGAATGGAGATCAGAGAAGACAGTGATGGGGAGATGAGTGAGAAAGGAGATCATAAAATACAGTAATGGAGAGATAAGTGAGGGAGGAGATTAGAGAAGACAGTGATGAGGGAGATGTGTCAGAGAGGAGATCCGAGAAGACAATAAAGATGAGATGAGCAAGAGCTGAGATCAGAAAAGACAGTGATAGGGAGATGCAAAAGGAGATAATAGAAGACATTGATAGTGTGATAAGTGAGAGAGATCAGAGAAGGTAGCAATGGTGAGATACATGAGGGAGGAGATCAGAGAAACAATCAAGGTGAAATTAGTGAGAGCGGAGAACAAAAACAGTGATGGGGACATGAGTGAGAGAGAAAGTGAGAGGAGACAGTGTGTCTCATTCAGACTCGCAAGCGGGTCGATGTTTCCCAAATGCACATGCGCACAACGGAGGCGCCTCCGTTGTGCGCATGCGCGAGACCCGAATAACAACGGGGTAGCCGTCGTTATGGGTCTCGCACCAAAGGGGGCGTGCTGTCGATGGTGATTGACAGCACGCCCCCTTTGGTGGGCGTGCCGGGGGCGTGGCTGCCCAGACGGAGGCATTCCCATGGGAACGCCTACCGTCTGGGTCCGGCCCCACTGACATCACTAGTGATGTCAGTGGGAGTGATTTTGGCTCTGATAGAGCCAAAATCACTCCAAGGCTTGCGGCAACGAGACCCTACCGCAAGGGTCTCGTCGCAAGCCCGATGGTCGCGATGGTCGTGACCATCGCGACCATCATCATGGACGCTCGCATAAGCTGTGGTGTGTTTTTTTGCGAGGCGGCCAAGAGGCCGCCTCGCAAAAAAAAAAAACACGCCCTGATTCAGAGCGGACGCTTGTTCAGAGCGTCCTGCTGTGAATCAGGCCCAGTGTCAGGGAAATGAGTGAGATGTGAAAGGAAAGGAGTGAGCACCAGAGAAAACATTGGAAAAGTGAAACACAATTATACAGTAATAGAGGACAGGAGGTGGTAAGGATAAGCAGAGAGAGAAGACAGTGAGAGGAATAGATGGCGTAACTAGGGAGGTCTAGCAGGGTTCGTGCCCTGGGCGATGTGGAAAGCCCTGCAGAGGGGGTGCTGCCGCCAGGGCATCAAACCCACACATGCCCGCTCTCCCACCCCCTTCCCCGCCACCATTGTGTCCTGTCTCTCTTTTAACAAGCAGGCAAGTGTGCCTGCTAGCCTGATACTGCCTGTAGGGGGAGCTGCAGCGGAAGTGCGCAGCCCCTCCTAGGCAGTCTTCTTCCTGGACTAGAGCTGCCTGCCGTCTGCGCCGGGTGAGGACTTGGAGTGAGTTTTCCTCCCCCGGTGCTCCCTCTCCCACAGGTGAGTTACTTTTAGGGGGGGATTCGGGTGGATGGCTAAGCTGCCGTGGGGTTGATGTGTCGGCGGGTGGATGGCTAAATTGCCGTAGGGGGGGTGTTAATTGTGGTGCCGGGGGAGGGGCTAGGGGGGTGGGGACTACTTGCTGCATTTGGGTGAAATAAGTACGTGGGTCTGTATAATGTGTATGTGTCAGCGTGTGTATATATGTCTCAGTGTGTGTGTCAGTGTGTCAGTGTATGTGTCAGTTTGTGTATATATATATGTCTGTGGTGTGTCAGTGTGTGTATATATGTGTCAGTGTGTGTGTGCCCGAGAAGACAATAAAGATGAGATGAGCAAGAGCTGAGATCAGAAAAGACAGTGATAGGGAGATGAGTGCAAAAGGAGATAATAGAAGACATTGATAGTGTGATAAGTGAGTGTGTGTCCGAGAAGACAATATATATGTGTCAGTGTGTGTATATGTGTCAGTGTGTGTATATATATATGTACCCAGAGTGACAAGGAATGGGTGGCGTTTCATGTTGGCACGCCCCATTTTCACTAGCCACGCCCCTTCCTGTATGTGACATGCCCATTTTTCGGCACGTGCCAGAGGCGCGCAAACTACACTTTTCTACAAGTGGGGGGGGCGCTAATCCAAAACATGCCCTGGGCTTCGAAGACCCTAGTTACGCCACTGGTCGGGGGTGTCACAAGAGGAGAAGAGGAGGTTGGGGGTGCTGCAGGGGTGCAGCGAGGGGGAGTAGTGGCAGACTGCCAGATGCACTAAGGGTAATAACAGGGGAGGAAGCCGATGGGAGAGGAGAGAAGCAGGAGGGGTGAGAACTGATTAGCACCACCCCTTGCGTGTCACAGTGTGACTGCCGGTGTTTTACTTGGGGGGGAGGAAGGGTGTCAGTGGGCAGTGTTTCTGCTGGACGGCTCCAGCCTGTCATAGGGAAAAAGGATTCATGTCTACAGGCGCAGCAAGCAGTTTAAAAAGTATTAATACGTGCTGCAGCCCCGTTTTATCTGTTCATGATGCTCAGGCCCAGGGGGGAAGTTGAGAAAGGCACGTGCCCTGGGCACCATGGCAGCCCCGGAAGAGGGGGGCCACCACCAGCCAGGGCAGCGTATTTGGAAGTCCCGTTATAGAAGAAACATCCCTCGGCAATGTAGCTTCCTGCTCTGTGAGTCCAGATATCTCCTCTCTGCGTCTGATCACATCTCCCTCCCTTCAGTCATATTCATATTTCAGTCATAGGGCGGTATTCAATTACTTTCGCACCCACGATAAAGTTTCACCCGCCGGACTTTTCGCCTACATCGCGTATTTTAGCGCGGAAACATATCGTGTGCGCCCCCGCTATGCGCCGTATTCAATTTCAAAAGACGCAAAAACGGAGACATGTGAAGTCAAAACAGGCGAAAAATGGTGTCAGAATCGGGGAAATCAGCCTGAACCCCCCAATAAGCTGCAGAAACATTGGGGATCAATGTAGTAGTGCCCGATTAGCCCTAGTAAAACTGTTTGGGGTACTTAAGTTCGCACAATTGCCACTAATTAGCGTAAAGCAGTGTTTTTTGGTGAAAATAAGTAGTCCTGTCAAATTTGGGGTACATGAAAATGGGTGCAAGCATCTTTTAATGTCTGTAAAGTGAACTTTTATATAAAGTGATATTACACCCACAAAAATGTACCTGCAATCCCCCAAACACTTGACCCCTCATTAGTTCACCCCCAGAACCTTATTTTGCTAGTTTGCGAACTTCTCCCCCCAATTTGCACTTTTTCGGCCCCAAATGAAAAGTAATTTTTTGGGGTGTTTTTTTTTAGGAATCTTTTGACGTAGTTGTCCATTGGGGGCCTGTCCCAAGGGTTCTCAGTGGTTTCCCCACCTTTGCACCCCCAAACTAAAACTTTGCTTTTCTTTTCTCCACCTATTCAGAGGCAAATCGTTTTCTCCTATTACATTGACTTTCCGCGTACACGAAGAGCGGATGGAATACAATGATACTTTTCACAGCTCTCAACTTTTCACTTCTAATTGAATATGGCCCATAGGTGGGAATTGAACCTGTCACTTTATGATTTGCAGTCAGACAGCTTACCAATGATCCATCTGCTATTACAAGGGAAGACTGAATTATAGCTATAGCTATCAAGCTACTTCACATTCTTTATTTTCATATTAATCTAAAATACAGTCATACCTAGGATTCAAACTTAGCACCTCACGCTTTGCAGTTAGTCACCTTAACAATGAAGCCACCTGCTACTACAGTGAAAGCTTGTGATTTCTAACTATATCAAACTACTTCACATTCTCCATAATCTAAAATACAGTCATACCTGGGATTCAAACTGGAATGGAAAAGAATATTCCCAGAGTGACGAGAAATTGTGGTATGTCATGTTGGCACGCCCCCATTTTCCAGTGGCCACACTCTTTGTGGCATGTGGCCACGCCCATTTTTGCCGCACACAGTTGGGGGTGCCATTTCCCATCTTGCCCTGGGCACCACATACCCTAGTTACCCCTCTATCGGGGCCCCCCTGACCCTCGGGGCCTGGTACAGGTGTCCCCTTTGCCCTCCTGTCGCCGGACTTGGACGCACACACCCAGCCCACACACACACACACACACACTACATACATACACACATGCATGATATATACTTGCCAGAGTTATTAAGAAAACACAGAGAATATCTGTGAGTTCCAGTCCCAGTAGGACAGATTTATTATATAGGGAATCTATAGTATTATTTATGTAATATAACATCATTGCATGGTTCCTTTGTAGAGAATTAGACCCCAGTCATGTTCTATGAAGAGACATCTAAGTCTGGAAAACACCAACTCAAAGTCCCCATTTTTGGCCTTCTATAGAAAATAAGTTCTGGGACAGATGTTGCACTAGGCCTGACATCTGGGGTCCCCAAGGAGATGTTCAGCATTGTTGGTTCTTCTTTGGTCTAATAGATGTAACTGGATTAAGGTATCGGCAAAGATGATGCTCGTGGTCAGTCGGTCCGGAATCTGGTACACGGGTATCACTGTAACAGGCAGACAAGGGTGAGACAGAGGCAGGGTCAAAATACAAGTCCAGAGGTCGGGTTCACAGGTTATCAGGCAGGCTGACAGGGGTGAGACAATCTCGAGAGCATTTATACTCTGGTTATCACTCGACCTGTTTTGAAGAGCAGCAGAAGGTGTTCCGAAGCCACTTGAGTACTCGCTTTCTGCGCTTTCCTGTCACTGGCCTGGCATCTATGTCACATATTACACTGCTGGGTGTCACTGGCCTGGCATCTATGTCACAGGTTACACTACTGGGTGTCACTGACCGGTCACTGGATGGTTCCTGCATTTCAATAGTAACAATAACATTTTCCTCCTCCTTCACTGGCTCGGTGTCATTCTTAAATATTATATAACTGGGTGTTATTGCCCGGTCACCTGATATTTCTGGCTTTTCCATGTTACTATTTTCCTCCTCCGCCATGACTGGCCTGGTGTCTGTCTCAGATATTATATTATTAGGTGTTACTGCAGGCTCATCTGATGGTTCCATTGATGGCATTACAGGGTCCTGTGTCCAGCTGACAAAACGCCTTTCAGCGCAGGCCTCTGCCATAAGAATCACTTTGCCAGTAATTGTCTCTTCCACATCCGGTGTTTCCGTTGATGACATCACAGGGTCATGTGTGCAGGTGATAAATCGCTTTTCAGCGCAGGCCTCTGCCACAAGGATCACATTACCAGGAGTTTTATCCTCCACATCTGTTGTTTCAATTGATGGCATCACAGGGTCATGTATCCAATTTATAAATTGCTTTTCAGCGCAGGCCTCCACATCTGGTGTTTTCACCAATGGGATCCATGTGTGGTACCTTATCCACTTGGCAAATGGTATTTTAGCCATGGGCTCTTGCACTAAGATGACATTGGCAGGAATTTCCTCCTCTGCATCTGGTGTTATCTTCGATGTTCTCACAGGGTTGTGTGTCCTGGTGATAAATCGATTTTTAGGGCTGGCCTCTTTCACTAGGATGACGTTGGGAGGAAGCTCCTCCTCCCAATCAGACATTCCAATCTTCTTTAGAGTTTTACTAGTTCTCCAAAACTGAAATCATCCACTCTCCAACAACTCGTACTGAGAAGTGAGGATTCCAAGGCAGCGTGTGATGTCATAATGTCGACTGAGTGACTGTGACATCATCTGCTTATGAGACATCAATGCAAGCAAAGACATTATGAGACATTATGCTAAGCAAAGGCTGTTATGAAATCTGTGTACATTAGACTACCTTCTCATGCTAGGAATTATCCCCACACAGACAAGGTTAGACAACAAAACAAAGGATTCCAAAAAATAACAGGACCATTTTTATTTAAAAATATGAAATAAAAAGTAATGCTTGATTCATACGTACTGTACATATACTAAAACTAGCGACCCACCCCTGCTTCGCACGGGAGAAGATTCAAATTTATGGTGACAGTCTTTTTTATTCGAGGTCTTATAAGGTTGTGTAGACGACATTAGTTGTTTTTCCTCCTTTTATCAACACAAAAAGATTTAGGGGGTCATTCAGACCCACTCGCAAGCGGCAGTACGCTCGCAAGTGGGTCGTTGTTCCCCACTGCGCATGCGCACGACAGAGGGAGCTCCGTCGTGCGTATGCGTGAGACCCGGACTGCGACAGCCAAGCTGTCGCTCTGGGTCTCGCACCAAAGGGGGCGTGCTGTCGATGTTGATTGGCAGCACACCCCCTTTGGTGGGCGTGCCGGGGGCGTGCCTGCCAGACGGAGGCGTTCCCATGGGAACGCCTACTGTCTGAAGCCGGCCCCACTGACATCACTAGTGATGTCAGTGGGAGTGATTTTGGCTCTGAGCCAAAATCACTCCAGGGCTTGTGGCAGGGAGACCCTACCGCAGGGTCTCCGTCGCAAGTCCGATGGTCGCGATGACCATCTTTTTGGACGCTCGTATATGCTGTGGGTGGTGACCCACAGCTATACGAGCGTCCAGGAGGACGCTCCATTTTAATGGAGGGGGGCCCTGATTCAGAGCGAGCACTCTGGTCAGAGCGTCCGGCTCTGAATCAGGCCCTTAGTTTTGACGTGACACGCAAAAGGGCCACCTAAAGTTGTCCTTGTTAAAAACAGTCTCCACTTAGGTCAAATCCAGCCACGTTAAGTGTCTGTCCCTATACTTTATTTATTGTCATGCCAAAGCAGGCTCTTACCGGGAATTGGACTCGTTTGAAATTGAAGAATCGTTTTTCACATAAATGATATAAGATTGGTAAAAACAGGAAAAACTGAAATTTTGTATCAGTACTTCTATAAATTTTTCTGGAGAAACTGGATAATACGTATTAATCTCTACTTGTTAAAAAATAAAGTCCATCGTGATATATCTTTAATGGTTTAGGCAGCGTAAGCCAAGAAAGTGCTCAGACATCCGTTTTTTCATTGACTGGCTTCACTAAAATCATCACTGCTCGGCTCCCTTTTGTCATACATTAATGTGTCATACACCTAAACCTTCCTCCACAAATGTTCTGTAGAATAGTGATAACTGAATCAAAATCTGTCCAGTACTTCTCGGGATTAGCCCAAACACACAGTCAGATGCCTACCAGGGACATTATTTTATACTACAGATTCGCCCGCGATCATTGTGGCTGATCATGGCACAAACGTGCCCATGAATCGCGCTATGTGCCATGCTACGCTATGGCGCGTCCCCCGAACATGGGAGTGCATCTTCATTCAATCCTAGGGAGATGCGAAAGCACGTCCCCGATCGCGGGAGTGCATCTCCATTCAAGCCTATAGAGATGCGAAAGCGTGTCCCTGATTGCGGGAGTGAAACTCCATTCAAGCCTATGGAAATGCGAAAGCGCGTCCCTGATCGCGGGAGTGCGTCTCCCATTATATCCTATGGAGAAGCAAATGCGCATCCCTGATCGCGGTAGTCCATCTTGCACCACGCATAGCGCGATTCGATGCACTATGGACAACAATGTAGCTCGGCAGATCTGTATGTATAAATACATTGTCGCCTGCGCAGTGATGACACTTTATGAAATGTTCCATATTTAGCAGAAAAATAAATAAAAGTAAATGTACATGTAAAGCAGAGCCGGATGGATTCTGTGTGGCATAATGTGACCAGGGGGCACTACTGTGTGTGTATCACATTGGTGATGCTGGGAGTATTTACACATTATACTTTTTGATAACATCGCAAGAGAATCTTGTTCACAATTTTATTGGTAGGGGCCCTCAAAAGTTAGTTGCCCTGGGGCCGCACAAACCTTAATCCAGCCCTGATTTTAAAACAAATTCATATAACAAGTGTAATCATATTAAAATAAATGTTAAAACAGTTTTATTTTGATCTCTAAAAACAAATACCACTTGTGATTTTTGGGCCTGATTCAGTGTAGTTGAGAAACTCAATGGTTTGCGTACTACTCTGATGTTAGAAGATCGGCGGATTCTGTAGGATCTGTGCTGCGCATGAACCGGGCTTCAAAGCTACAGGCTGATTGACAGGATGCTGCCATTTGGGGGTGGGTAGTGGGCGGCGCTGGTCTCCTTTCTAAAAAATGGGGTGCATTGCCCTGTTTTCTAGGAGTGCTGAGGCCAGGATCTGCGTTTTCCAATGCGGACCTCCTGGCCTCAGCTACGGAGCTGCGAGGGGTAATCTGAGTAACCTCAGTTTTACTCAGATTGGCGATGGTGTCACAGAAGATCTGATGCTGCGTGGTAGGGTGCAGCACTTAGATCTGCGAAGCTGTCATGAAGCTTCTATTGACACCAGGCACCTGCTGCTGCATTAGCATAATAGTTGTACAGTATTGCGCAGCCACCTCCCTGCAGCTATCCAATACTGTATAACTCTGAATCAGGCCCTTTGTGTTTCGGGGAGAGGTCTGGTGTGCCGTGAGAGAGAGGTCAGGGCCAGTGTCGTAACTAGGGGGGGTCTGGCAGGGCTCTTGCCCTGGGCACCACGGCAAGCCCTGCAGAGGGGGCGCTGCTGCCAGGGCATCAAACTCACACATGCCTGCTCTCCCACCCCCTTCTCCACCACCATTGTGTCCTGTCTCTCTTTTAACAAGCAGGCAAGTGTTCCAGTTAGCCTGATACTGCCTGTAGGGGGAGCTGCAGCGGAAGTGCGCAGCCCCTCCTAGGCAGTCTTCTTCCTGGACTAGAGCTGCCTGCCGTCTGCGCCGGGTGAGAACTTGGAGCGAGTTTTCCTCCCCCGGCGCTCCCTCTCCCACAGGTGAGTTACTTTTAGGGGGGAATTCGGGTGGATGGCTAAGCTGCCATGTGGGGGTGTTAGCAGCTGGATGGCTAAGCTGCCACGGGGTTGATGTGTCGGCGGGTGGATGGACAAATTGCAGCAGGGGGGTGTTAATTGTGGTGCCGGGGGAGGGGGTATGGGGGTGGGGCTACTTGGTGCATTTGGGTGAAATAAGTGTGTGGGTCTGTATAATGTGTATGTGTCAGCGTGTATATATGTGTCAGTGTGTGTTTGTGTCAGTGTATGTGTCAGTCTGTGTATATATGTGTCTGTGTGTGTGTTAGTGTGTGTATGTGTGTCAGTCTGTGTATATATGTGTCAGTGTGTGTGTATGTGTGTCAGTGTTTGTGTGTATGTGTATCTGGGTCAGTATGTTTCTGTGTGCTGAGAGACAACGCAGGGGAGAGCTGATTGCATGTCTGAGAGATGACACAGGAGGTGGAGGTGATGGTGCGCTGAGAGATGATGCAGGGGTAGGTGATGGTGCATTGAGAGATGACGCAGGGAGGTGATGGTGTGTTGAGAGATGTCATGGAGGGTGATGGTGTGGCTGAAAGATGACGCAGTAGGGAGATGATGGTGTGCTGAGTGTTGACGCAGGAGGGGTGGTGACGGTGTGGCTGAAAGACGCAGGGGGAAGGAAGTTACACAGGGAGCACGAGTCTGGTTGAACTGCTGTTGTATGATGATGACCTTGCAAACAGGCATCTTCCGGACGATGTGACCTACATGAATATTAAATACTGACTGAAGACGTCTTCATCCCAGGGAGGATGTATTTCTTCAGAGGTTTCACATTGTATGAAACCACCATATAGGTAAGGTGCATATGGAATGGAAAGAAATGTACCCAGAGTGACAAGGAATGGGTGACATTTCATGTAGGGAAAAAAGATTCATGTCTACAGGTGCAGCAAGCAGTTTAAAAAGTATTAATACGTGCTGCAGCCCTGTTTTATCTGTCCATGATGCTCGGGCCCAGGGGGGAAGTCGAGGAAGGCACGTGCCCTGGGCACCGTGGCAGGCCCGGAGGAGGGGGGCACCACCAGCCAGGGCAGTGTACTTGGAAGTCCCGTTATAGAAGAAACATCCCTCGGCAATGTAGCTTCCTGCTCTGTGAGTCCCAATATCTACTCTCTATGTCTGATCACATCTCCGTCCCTTCAGTCATATTCATATTTCAGTCATAGGGCGGTATTCAATTAGTTTTGCACCCGCGATAAAGTTTCGCCCGCCGGACTTTTCACCTACATCGCGTATTTTAGCGTGGAAACTTATCGTGCGCAGCCCCGCTATTTACCGTATTCAATTTCAAAAGATGCAAATACGGAGAAACACGAAGTCAGAACAGGCGAAAAGTGGTGTCAGAATCGGGGAAATTAGCCTGAACCCCCCAATAAGCTGCAGAAACATTGGGGATCAATGTAGTAGTGCCCAATTAGCCCTAGGAAAACTTTATGGGGTACTTAAGTTTGCACAATTGCCACTAATTAGTGTAAAGCAGTGTTTTTTTTGTGAAAATAAGTAGTCCTGTCAAATTTGGGGTACATGAAAATGGGTGCAAGCATCTTTTAATGTCTGTAAAGTGAACTTTTAAATAAAGTGAAATTACACCCACAAAAACGTACCTGCAATCCCCCAAACACTTGACCCCTTCTTAGTGCACCCCCAGAACCTTACTTTGCTAGTTTGCGAACTTCTCCTCCCAATTTGCACTTTTTTGCCCCCAAATTAAAAGTAATTTTTTGGGGTGTTCTTAAGTTTTTTTTTTAGGAATCTTTTAATGCAGTTGTCCATTGGGGGCCTGTCCCAAGGGTTCTCAGTGGTTTCCCCACCTTTGCACCCCCAAACTAAAACTTTGCATTTCTTTTCTCCACCTATTCAGAGGCAAATGGTTTCTCCTATTACATTGACTTTCCGCGTATGCGAAGAGCGGATGGAATACAGCGATACTTTTTCACAGCTCTCAACTTTTCACTTCTAATTGAATATGGCCCATAGGTGGGAATTGAACCTGTCACTTCATAATTTTCAGTCAGACAGCTTACCAATGAGCCATCTGCTATTACAAGGGAAGACTGAATTATAGCTATATCAAGCTACTTCACTTTCTTTATTTAAATATTAATCTAAAATATAGTCATACCTAGGACTCAAACTTAGCACCTCATGCTTTGCAGTCAGTCACCTTACCAATGGAGCCACCTGCTACTACAGTGAAAGCTTGTGATTTCTAACTATATCAAACTACTTCACATTCTCCATAATCTAAAATACAGTCATACCTGGGATTCAAACTGGAATGGAAAGGAATATTCCCAGAGTGATGAGAAATTGTGGTGTGTCATGTTGACACGCCCCCATTTTCCAGTGGCCACACTCTTTGTGGCATGTGGCCATGCCCATTTTTGCCGCACACAATTGGGGGTGCCATTTCTCATCTTGCCCTAGGCACCACATACCCTAGTTACCCCTCATAGATAAAGTTAGTAATGTCAAGCAAGAAAAGAAAAGAGGTGAGGCAGGGGTAGTTGAATGAATTGATGTCACAGTTTGATAAAAGAAAGATGACAAATATGATAACCTATTAACATTGAGTATAATGTAGATGTATGAAGTGATGTTTAAATATACAGAACTATTTCTATGGAAAAATAGTTCCTAAAAATGTTTTTTATATATCTTTAAATGGAGATAATGATACAGAAATCAATATATAGTATGAAAAAACAGTCAAAACACTATAGAAAGGAAAAAAACCAGCGAAAGACAATGGGGGTTATGTAATAGGTTATGATTTCAGGGAGCAGTATGTTTTTATGCGAGATTGCGACTAATTTTAAAGAAGCAATCAGCTATAAGGCCTTATACCTGAGTACTTCTTTAAATTTAGCCGCAATCGTGCTGAAAAACAGACAGCTCAGTGAAATCGTAACCTATTACATAACTCTAAATGAGTGTTAAACCATGAGGGGTATCAGAGAGTAAAGCATTGTAGAAAGGATACAAATTAATACGTTTATAACATATGTACCAAGATCCCATAAGGATAATATAGACCATGCTCCCACTCTAGATTTACAGTACCAATCTATTTCCCCCTGATCAATCATCCCAAACAATGCTTGGTTTATAACATATCTGCCAACATTCAATAGGGATAACTTAAGCAATGCATCTGATCTATCAATCCTCTTCCCCCGTATCAACTCAGACAAAGCCTTGTTTACAACATAGATGTCTTGAATTCTGAACACATCACATGACTGAGGTTAGGTTTCTTCATGTATAAATAATCCTATTTGACAGACACAGGACATGGAAACACAATTCCATTTGACAATATACAGTAGTACTCCCTGCAGCACAAGAAAGCGCAGCTGGCTCATGTGACTCCGGCTCGATTTGTTTCCTTAGAAACCATTAAATGTTTCATTTCATACAGTGCGGACAGCACATTTTTTTTGCAGTTTGGGGGTCACTTGTCCAAATGCCAACTCTCATTGATTTTGATGTTCACTCACAAACATTTCAAGAGCAGCATTATTTTGTATTGTGCATCTCATTACCCAATCAATGTGATTTTCATCCTGCTCATCTCCCATCACTTTTGAATAGTATTCATGTTGATAGCCTTGCAATCCAAACATTTCAAAGATAAAAAATTACCTGTAAATCCATATTAATTTTGCAATGCTTAAACAGGCAATTGCTTACATAATTTACTCTATTAGTCTATTATCAACTGCAAATAAAAGCAAAAAACAATCCATTATTTAAAGACTACAATGCAGGCATTAGTATGATAGCTGTAGGCAACACTGTAATTTAGATTCCATTACAACATGAGAGCCCATATTTCATAAAGGGGTACACATAGATGTTATACGCTCATACATGTCCGGTTCTGTACACAAACTGTAATAAAATGTGCGAGCATTTAAAATACCCTGCAGAGTTAGATTGGTTAGTACATTGTCATTTGTTATTATACCATGGTAATTATACAGTATGGTATCATACGTGTGCTGCCTACACTGTCTCTTCACTGCCTTCACGTATCTCTCATATTAAAGAAATAATATGTTTATCTTGTTTCTTATGTTGTCTTTAGCATATATTCATGATGTTTTTATTTTCTCCTCAAAGATGTTATTATTTTATTTGCTCTCTGATCATTATGACATCTTTCTGAAACACTTGTACTGTATCAGTCTTTGCGACACTGCTCTCTCCTGGATTAAACCCAACCTGTATATCTACGGTATTCCTTTTTGCTATCATTTTCTGGTTCTACTCTCCAACATATGTTTCAAAAGTTCTAGGCTCATCTTGTAATTCTTAAATTCACAGCCACTAACATAACAATTTCACAAAATAATAAAAGTGTATGCTAGCAAATTAGAGAGATATACAATCAGAAACAAGTAATGTTGCCATAATTGTACTTGGAAAGGGCTTTAAAAGGCAATTCTGGATTAGTATCCCCCATACTTCCACTAAAAGCAGGCAACACCACACTCTAGATACTCCCAGTGGAAACTTAAGCTCATTTAGCATGCTCCAATTTACCAACTTAACGTATGAACAATGAAAAGGGCGTATTAACTTTGTGCCCTCAACAAAAAGGTTGGCCACTTAATTGGCAAAAGTTTCCAAATTTAATGCCATCCTTAACTGCAAGGTTAGAGTGGGGAACCATCTCCACCCTGATTGTCAAAAGCTCTCCTCAGGAATCTTCTGCTCTTTCTCTAAAGAGGTAGTCTCTGATGCCAATGGAGAGATGGGACAGATAAATGTCTCAACATTATCCACCCCTGAAATGTGATAAACTAATAAAATGTAGAAACATGAAAAGTGCATAATAAATAAATAAATAAATAAATAAATAAGTGACTTACAGTACTATAAAGCCTGCCAGATCACAGGAATAGGCAAAGAAACACAATTTTGTTTTTATCTACAAGTTAAGTTTATGTTATATGATAGAGCTGAAATATAAAACATGCATCACCTACAGCATGTCTAGTCACAATCACTATTGTGTGAGCCTTTTGCTGTGAGCAGTGCAACTGTGTAAATGAGAAATTATACACTAGTACAATTTTTTTTTGCACTTTATGTTCGCTGTGGTTTGGATACAGGATGCCGGCACTCAGGATCCCAGCCGTTAGAATCACGACGCCGGTATCCTGACAGGGTTAGGATACCTACACTTGTCAACAGTGGTGGCTCCAGAGGTGGGGCTGCAGCGCAGTCCAAAATTCAAATAGGGGAGCCACACCAACTGCCATTTCACACACTGCCAAGCACAGATGGCTGGGACTCACTGGCAGTTGGTGTGGCTCCCCTATTTTAATTTTGGACTGTGCTGCAGCCCCACCCCTGGAGCCTCCACTGCTTGTCGGTAAGTTTCCTAACCCTACTCATACCCCTATACCTAATCCTCCCTGGCTGCAGCTGACACCTAACCCTTCCCTCTCCCCGCATCCTAAACCTAACCTTCCCCCTCTCGCGGCCTAAACCTATCCTCCCTCCTGCTGCAGCCTAACCCTGACCCTCCCCTACGCAGCCTATCCCTAATGCTAGCCATACACCTGCACGACCAGCTTAAGATAAGATTCACATACGATTCCCTGGAGCTCCCTGGCAGTCCCGGCGGCACGATTTGTTGTTTTTCATTGCACACAATCTGTCGTACGATCGATCGTGTGCCTCACGCGCTCATCAGGGAAAAGTAATTGAAATTACATGAATGGACGCACGTTGCATCACGTGTACAAAATAAATCGTACGATCTGCACACGATACGACGGATAATATGGGCTGCACATCTGATCATATGATCCGTTTTAGGAGCTGCGGGAGTGTGCATCGGATCGTATCCTACTCCAAAAATACATGATTTCTTCACGATTCACCGTAAGACTCGTCGAAAATCGTGCAATCGGCCCGAAATCGTGCAGGTGTATGGCCAACATAAGCCTCCCCCTAGTGCCTAACCCTAACCTTTCCTCTAGTGCGTAACGCTAACCCCTAACCCTCCCCCTAACCCCAATACTTACTGTCGGGATGCTGGTGCCGGAATACTGACTGGTGTTGTGATTACGGTGCCGGCATTCTGAGCACCAGCATCCCGACAGCCGGGATATAAACTACATCCCGTTCACTATATTCCTATCCAAACACATAATTTAAGCAGTGCTACATCTGCTACATTTGTTAATTGTATCATATAATCATTGGACATAGGCCAGTATACCACAGTATGCTATACAGGCCAGCTGGAGGAGGGGCCACGCCCTGTGCAGAGAGGGAGTCCGACGCCCACTCACCCTGCGTGCGGGTGAAAAGGGCTTGTGGCCTAACTAGAATAGACCACGCCCCTAAATGATCCTAATTGGGGGCGTGTCCATATGGCACGCCTCCCATTTAATGTCAGCCTGGGGGCGAGCCCAGCACTCCTTCAGTAGCTGGGCTGCCTCAAGCCCTCTCTCTGCACTGAATTCATGCTGCGCGCATGCGCACAGCATCCATTCCTCTTTTCCGGGGCCGGCACCCGACCACCGGTGGAAGACTTCTGCGCGCTGGTGTAACAGCGGGGCAGTGCCCGAAGAACAGGACTGTCCCGCTGAAAATGAGGATGGTTGGAAGGGGTGCGCCCTCTATGGGGTGGAGCCCATATTCGACCGCACTGGTCAAACATGCCTCAGGCCGGCCCTGATGCTATACCCCCAATTCTCCTAATGCTTCAATTTTACTATCGAAAATACTACAAAATTCCATTCACCTATATTTTCCATATCACCACTTCTAAATGTATATTTCAATCACTGCATATACTTAAATATTATTTATTTTGCACTAATAAAAACAAGCATAATATACAAACTGCACAAAATGTAGTTTTCTAAGGTTATTTGCATTTCTATTGTGTTTATCTGCAAGTTAAGTTTATGTTATATGATAGAACTGAAATATAAAATATGCATCACCTACAGCATGTCTAGTCACAATCATTATTGTGTGAGCCTTTTGCTGTGAGCAATGCATTTAGTAAACAAACCATGTTCTTCAGGAAGCCAAGCTTTTCTTGTCTACGCTTCTTGATAACTTCACAGAGACACTAACTAAATGTCAGAAGACCTGAGGCAGTGATACATTTTGGCTCACCAGTACTCCATTTACAGCAATGAAAGATTTTATATAAAGTCCTCTGGCATTGTGACAGATCCCTTTTCAGCTAGGCAAGAGCAATATCAACAGTACTATCTTATGATAGGAATTAGGACTACAAGCACTGCATACTGTATACTGTATCTGGAAGCAAATTGATTTTTTGAGTCCCTACAGGATACACCATGGTGTGGTTGCCTCCTCATAGTGCTGGCATACATCTAATGAGTGTGACTTATTCTGTGTGTATATTTTTATGTATGTATGTATGCTGATTAAATATTAATTTAGTTTCTTTTATAGCAAATTAAGATTTTAAGAAAGCTGCACTCTATTAAATCATTGAGATCTATGTATACAATTAATTAATTAAAAATTATTTTTTTGCACCCCAGACATTTAACATTTACTAATTAAACAATTTATTACAATTTATATTGCTGGATCTGATGAGTGTTTTGCATGATTTTTCTTGTGGACTTAGCACCAGAGTTTATTCATTGATGAATTCTGCTTCAATCTCTCCCTCATATATATATATATACCGTATGTATATATATATATATATATATATATATATATATATCTTTTTTTAGCATCTTTTTTACTATTTATTTTGCTTTTGTTCTGTGCACTTATTTAGGTGATTATGTTTGGGTTGCTAGGAGCGATGTATACTTTCGGGTCATTAGACTAGGTGACGTCACTTCCGGGTGTGGTCTTTTCTGATGCTCGGGTGCTGAGACATGCTGTTAGTGCGTGGGTTCTTCTATTTAGGTGAGTAATGTGTTTTTATTCCTTGTACCTTGACAAAAGAGCCTGGTGAGCTCTGAAACGTTGGTGATTAATACATTAAGCATCTTTCAAGTCCCAGAGTGCCGCCTCTGTCTGTCCTAGGATCGACACAAGTCTTTGTGTATATATAAAATAGATCAGCACTCTCACGCACCAAAATAAGATGACTTGGGTGCAAATCCTCAGTGCTCAAAGGGGGCTCCACACGTATGATATAGTGTAATGAAAAAAAAGTGCACTCACCAGAGCTTTCTATAGTAGTAGTTTTTTGACTTGATGTCTCTGTCTGAAAAGGGTTTCTAAGCAGACAGAAACTTCGTGTTTTTATATGGACTTGATGTGATTATTGGAATAAATCTTCTACTACTATTAAAAGCTCTGGTGAGTGCACTCTTTTTTCATTACACTATATATATAATATATATATATATATATATATATATATAAATATATAGAGAGAGGGCGGTAACAGGGGATGGTGCTTGAAAACAGGGAGTGGAGATCCGAACGCAGGCGTGCTTAAAGGTCAAAACGGGCGTTTTATGGGTGTGCATAATTAATACAGCAGCGTCATTGACCACGTCACTGGGTTATTTTATAGCCAGAACTGCTCGCAAAATTGTGGTAGCAAAAACCAACCACAAGAATAGCGAGCAGTTCATACCCTGGTCGATGTTCTCGATTAATCTAATAAATAACAGACATGACGTAGGATGCGAGCGGCCAGGGGGCGTTTTTTTCAAAATTACATTCGCATGTTTTGTTCGCTCGTTCAGACCTAGAGCGTGAACAGACCGCAAAGAGCGAACGGTTCATTTGAATAGCCACCCCTATTTTCTGGATGAGCGAGCGCTAATTGCGTCTGGCTCTGAATCAGGCCCAATGCCCCTCCAATAATAAAAACTTTAGAAATGAAGATTGCAGTCTCACAATCAAAATAGGCAGTTATTTCCTCAAGCTCTTCTGGGTGACATATATAGCCCACCTGACTCAATTACCTCTATGAATCCCAAATTAAACTAAAACTGTCCAAATGGATATATTTCTTCAAGATAATTTTTCCAGTAATTCTGAACAAGGCACCTCTGCATTTCTGGTAGAGACCATGACAGTGCAGTGGGACTGTGGTATAGATACATTATTAACATGGTGGTGGGTGTTGGGTGTTCCTTGGTGGCTGTCCCAAATACATTATGTGTTAAATCAAGGACCTTATTTTTATCTGAGTTTACATCAGCTAGCTTTAACAGAGTGGATATTGAAGCCATGCTTCTTAAGCTGGGTATACACCTCAGCAGTCTGGCAACCCAGCAACATGATGATAAAATGTACTGATATATCACGTTCTTGTACACACTGCACGATCAACCATATGACAACGATATTTATTGTTACATGCTTAATGTAATTACACTACGTCAAACATTGCATAGTCCCACCTGATGTGCAGCACATCAAAGGATGAATTGTGTGTACTATACACACTACACAATGGTTGTTCAGAGTTGTTGCAGGTACCATGTTTGCTTGACAAATATTGTAATGTATACCCAGCTTTGAAGCTAACGTCCTCTCTGACTGGGTGATTCAGGCCATTCATAAGGCGCTTATCCACTTATAGACATACAAACGAGAGCATGATTACGAAATTGCACGGTATGTCTAGTGATGTGCCTAGACTGAACGTTCACTCGTGTAACTGGGCGCATCCATAGGTTGCTCAAGTTGTTGTTATTTGGATAGGAGAGGCTGGACAGGGGGTTGAGACTTAGGGCTTGATTCAGACCTGCTCGCTAGATGCGTATGCAAATTCGGCAAGGCAGGCGATCGCACGGCAAGGCATTAGCACGCTCACTATGTCTTAGCGTGCGATCGCGTTGTGTATGCAGACGCCCACCAGTCTGTCTTAAGACGCCCACTTGTGCACGTCATCTCCAGGAAGTGTATGCAACCATCGGTAACATCGAGTACCATCGGAAGCGTTCGCAGCAATTGTGGTTTACCATACCATATCACAAGCACTGTGAGCGATTCAGGGTAAAATTCAACCAAGTGACATGTACTATAACGCTGTCTCTTAATTATGCACACCTCTGAAACGGCGTTAGGACACTCAGGCATGCCTGCGTTCACACATCCACTCTCCCGTTTCTAGCAGCCAACCCCTGTCACCACCCACTAACGGCTTGACCTGTCACTCATTCAGGCGGGCAGTCTATGCGCAGTGAGCGAACGCTTCCCGATCGCTCGCAGTGGTTCGCGCATGTGCATTGCAATGCGTATACATGCGCAGGATGCAAACAATCGGCTGGCTGCGTGCGAATGCATCCTAGCGAGCGGGTCTGAATCTGGCCCTTTCTTCCTTGAGGGTTTAGGATTTGTTTTTTTCATTTTTCATCAAGGATAATTGACTCTATTACTAGTACTGATAATTTTATAGGGTGTTGTGTATGCACAGCCTCATTTTCCTTCCTCTAGCTTCTCAGGACCTTTATGCTGGTGTTGAATGCCTTTTATTAAACTGTTCAATTCTCTCTCTCTCTTATGAAGTGCCCCACAGTAGTGGTAGTACCCCTTATGCAATGTCCTCAGTAGTGGTGCCCCTTATGCAGTGCCCCCAGTAGTGGTAGTGCCACTTATGCAGAGCCCACAGTGGTAGTGCCCTTTATGCAGAGCCCACAGTAGTTGTGCCCCTTATGCAGAGCCATAAGGAATGGTGCCCCTTATGCAGTGTCCCCTATGCAATGCCCCCATTATTAATCCCCCTGTAATAGTGTCCCCAATAGTAGTGCCCTTAATATTAATGCCCCCTGTAGTAGTGCCCCCAGTAGTAATGCTCCCACTAGTAGTGCCACCTGAGTAATGCCCCCAAGAGTAGTGCGCCCAGTAGTAGTCCTCCCATTAGCAATGCTCCCAATAGTAGTGCCCCCTGAGTAATGCCCCCAGTAGTAGTGCCTCCTGAGTAATGCCCCCAGTAGTAGTGTCCCCTGAGTAATACCCCCAATAGTAATGCTCCCTGTAGTGGTGCCCCTGTAGTGAAGCCAGTTACACAAAAACAGAAACCTAACACTTACCATAGGACCCGCTCCCGCGTCTGCTGCCATCTGGTACGCCTGGCTGCTCCTCTGAACTATGGGAGAGACCAGGACTGTCTTAACAGCAGTGTGGGCCCTGGGCAAAGCAATGCACTGGGGTCCCTACCCACCTATTCTATTCTATTCTAGCCTGGTGGTATTTATTGCACATTTTTTTTTTTTAGTGGGAGTGGGGAATGTAACATCCATTCCCAAATCCAATGTCCAGTCAGAGACCCTGTTGCGGAAAACAGCCTGGCTCTTATTACCTGCCAGGTTGGGAGGCAGTGGCTCGTCTGGCTGAGGAGTCCTGACTCACCTGAATCCTGAGGATTCGGAGGCAACGACGGACCGGACAGATCCTCCAGTGATCAGATTCATTCCAGCAACAGATAGAATAGCCAGGGCCGGATCACGGGGGGGGCGACAGGGGCTTTCGTCCCTGGGCCCCCACACACGGAGGTGCCCCCACTAGCAGCGGTGCAGCCTGCACCCGCCGCTAGTGTCCCCGCCGCTAGTGTAGTGTAGACCGCAGTGAGCGCGGCCACACTACACAGTTCCAACCACACAGCCAGTGGCGGCAGCTGTGTTTATGTTAGAGCAGCCAATGAGAGTAAGATAGACTCTCATTGGCTGCTGCGTCAACGGAGGGAGCCAGCTGGAGCTCACTCAAGAGCTCCGCCTTCTGGCTCCCCCCACAGCTTGTGATGATGGGAGACATGTCATGATGCTGACGTCTCTCCCATAGTGCAGTGGAAGAGCCGGGACTTGGAGCGGGCAGCGGCAGTCGCGTCAGAGGTGGGGATTCAGGTCAGTTGTGATTTTTTTTGTGTGTGTGTTTGTAAAAGGCACTGCATAGGGGTTGGCCACTACAGGGGGCACTGCATAGGGGGGCCACTACAGGGGGCACTGCATAGGGGGGGCGCTACAGGGAGCACTGCATAATGGGGGCCGCTTTAGGGGGGGTGCTACAGGGGGCACTGCATAAGGGGGGCCGTTACAGGGGGCACTGCATAGGGGGGCTGCTACAGGGGTCACTGTATAGGGGGGCCACTTCATGGGGGCACTACTAGGGTCAATGCATAGGGGGGGACAACTACTGGCCCCACGGTATAGGGGGGGACTACTACTGGGAGCAATGCATAGAGGGGACTGCTACTGGGGGCACTAAATAAGGGCCACTGCATAGGGGGGAACCACTACTGGGTCTGGGGCCACTATATAAGGGGCACTACTTTGGGCACTGTATAGGGGGACCACTACTGGGCGGCATTATATAAGCACTGCATAGGGGGGACCATTACTGGGGGCACTGCATAAGGGGCACTGCTACTTGGGACATTGCATAAGAGGCCCCCCACAAGTTTGTTGCCCAGGGGCCCCCACAGACCTTTATCCGGCCCTGAGAACAGCTAAATGGCAGGCGGCTGAGCGGCACACTCGAAGGAGCAACCAATCAGCAGTTGTCTCTCAGAGAGACTCTGTCTGACTGGCGCTGATGGAAGTCGTGGACAGGATTATGTAATAACGGCGGTGAGCAGGGGATGTAAAACCATCCCGGGAAGTTTATGAAAGAAGCCCTAATGGGGGGTCGGGTCTGTCAAAAGTGGCGGGATACCCTCCTCCTCATAGTTTCTGAGTCGGAGGCAACATTGCTCTTCTTTGGTGTACAGGCATGTGTCAGAAATGTGCAAGGACTGAGATACTCACTGTCAGTATCTACACTTTAGTCGGAGATTGCTGGTTCTTGCGACTAAATACCCAGGTTAAGTTGAGAGAACCGGCATTCTCCGACTAAAGTGCCAACTGTTGGACCAAACAGCGAGCTGAATTAAATAGCTCTGAGCATGGGCGTTTCTACAGAGGAGGGGGCCCGTGTGCAGTCTCCGACACGGGCCACCTCCTCTCTGTCCGGTGGCCAGCAGCACACTGAGCTGTGCGCGGTCAGTGCCGGAGTTACAGACTCTGGGCACTAGAGTGTGCCCAGAGTCTATAGAGTATGCACAGCTCACCGGGAAAATGGCCGCAGTGGCCATTTTCCCTGTACTGCGCATGTGTAAATGACGGGAAAATGGCCGTGGCGGCCATTTTCCAGTCGGTTTTAGAGCGACGGACCTCCGCTCCCATGTGGGACTCCAGAGAGGTAAGTATGCTATGGGTGCAGAGTGTGTGGTGCAGGGCCCCCCTGGAACCTGGGGCCTGTGTGCCCCACACACCCTGTACCCATTATAGATACGCCCCTGGCTCCAAGAGCATCCTCCCGGGGGTATTCAGCATTGCAATGAATTGAATTGAGTCCATTAGCCTCAACTGGAAAACAAACACAATGATCCCCTTAGGAAAAAATAAAACACATTGGACTGACAAGAAAAAAAATTGGCCCCCATGGGGAAAAAAACACACAACAGCCCCCAAAGCACACACATTGTCCTACACATTAAAAAATAAAACACATTCAATTGATTCAATGATTGCCCTCACAGGGAAAACAATAAACAACACAAACATTGATTCCCCCCATGCCCTCAGCACCGCCCTAAGCCCTTGTAAACTCATAACCATCCTCTGCTCCTCAGCCCCTCAGCACCATCTTCAACCCCTCAACACCATCCTCTGCCCCTCAGCACCATCTACAGCCCTTCATCACCTTCCGCAGCTCCGTGTCTCTTAGCATCACCATTCCCCATCCTCACCATTCCCCTCGTCCTCTGTGTATCCAAATCCGCCCCTCCCCTTTGACACTATTCGGACAGGCAGATTTATTAGACAAAGTTTACTTACTGACTGTCACATTACTGTGATGCAGTCAGAATTGATGGACCAGCGCTTCCTCCTTGACTTCTGTGTACACCGTGCCACGGGCTGCCGGCTGCAGCTGCTGCTGTGCGTGCAGGGAAGGCTGTGCTGCACTGCAGATGCAGAGGGTGATGGAGGCGGGCCGTGGATGGACTGGAGGTGGAGCCGTCAGGTGTATACTGAGGACGGGGATACGTTCCCCGAAACGTAGATTAAAGCACAGTCTTTTTTCATTCATCTTTAAGTCTCCGCCTGCCGCCTGTTGCAGAGTGTATATTGTTGGGGGTGTTGTCCTCCTGGGAAGGCACCGGTGCAAGGTACCCCGAGGTGGGCTGTGAGTGCCGGGTCATAGAGTGTCATATATATATATATATATATATAATATATATATATATATATATATATATATATTTATACAGCATAAGCGCTGGCACTTCCGTGCTCCAATGCAGTATCCCGCTCCGGTGCCCTCCCCGAAAGGTCGGCGCCCTCACAATACAGTCATGTAACAAGCATGGGCAGCACTCGGAGACTTTTCAAATTCAAACAAAGAACCCCATGGAGAATTTATTGTGCAGTCAACGTTTCGGGGATCGAATCCCCTTCCTCAGGACAAGTGAATTTGAAAAGTCTCTGAGTGCTGCCCATGCTTGTTACATGACATATATATATACAGTCAGGTCCATAAATATTTGGACATTGACAGAATTTTCATATTTTGGCCTCTATTCACCACCACAATGGCTTTGAAATGAAACAAACAAGATGTGATTTAACTGCAGACTTTCAGATTTAATTTGAGGGTAATTACATCCAAATCAGGTGAACGGTGTAGAAATTACAACGGTTTCTATATGTGCTTCCCACTTTTTAAGGGGCCAAAAGTAATGGGACAAACTAAACAATCCTAAATCTAACTTTCACTTTTTAATACTTTGTTGCAAATCCTTTGCAGGCAATTACAGCCTGAAGTCTGGAACGCATAGACATCACCAGACGCAGGATGTTATACCTGGTGATGCTCTGCCAGGCCTCTACTTCAAATGTCTTCAGTTCCTGCTTGTTCTTGCGGCATTTTCCCTTCAGTTTTGTCTTCATCAAGTGAAATGCATGCTCAATCGGATTCAGGTCAGAGGATTGACTTGGCCATTGCATAACATTCCACTTTTTAGCCTTAAAAAACTCCTTGGTTGCTTATGCAGTATGCTTCGGGTCATTGCCCATCTGCACTGTGAAGCGCCGTCCAATGAGTTCTGAAGTATTTGACTGAATATGAGCATATAATATAGCCCAAAACACTTCAGAATTCATTCTGCTGCTTTTGTCAGCAGTCACATCATCAATAAATACAAGGGAAGCAGTTCTATTGGCAGCCATACATGCCCACGCCATGACACTACCACCACCATGCTTCACTGATGAGGATCATGAGCAGTTCCTTTCCTTCTCTTCTCTTCCCATCACTCTGGTATAAGTTGATCTTTGTCTCATCTGTCCATAGGATGTTGTTCCAGAACTGTAATGGCGTTTTTACATGTTTGGCAAACTCTAATCTGGTCTTCCTGTTTTTGTGGCTCACCAGTGGTTTGCATCTTGTGGTGAACCCTCTATATTCACTCTTGTGAAGTCTTCTCTTGATTGTTGACTTTGACACATATACACCTACCTCCTGGAGAGTGTTCTTGATTTGGCCAACTGTTGTGAAGGGGTTTTTCTTCACCAGGGAAATAATTATTTTGTCATCCACCACAGTTGTTTTCCGTGGTCTTCCGGGTCTTTTGGTGTTGCTGAGCTCTCCGGTGCGTTCTTTTGTTTTAAGAATGTTCCAAACAGTTGATTTGGCCACACCTAATGTTTTTGCTATCTCTCTGATGTGTTTGCTTTGATTTTTCAGCCTAATGATGGCTTGCTTCACTGATAGTGACAGCTCTTTGGATCTCATATTGAGAGTTGATAGCAACTGATTCCAAATGCAAATGTCACACCTAGAATCAACTCCAGACCTTTTACCTGCTTAATTGATAATGAAATAACGAGGAAATAGCTCACACCTGTCCATGAAATAGCTTTTGAGTTGATAGTCCCATTACTTATGGTCCCTTAAAAAGTGGGAGGCACATATTGAAACTGTTGTAATTCCTACACCATTCACCCGATTTGGATGTAATTACCCTCAAATTAAATCTGAAAGTCTGCAGTTAAAGCACATCTTGTTTGTTTTATTTCAAAACCATTGTGGTGGTGAATAGAGGCCAAAATCTGAAAATTCTGTCAATGTCCCAATATTTATGGACCTGACTGTATATATATATATATATATATATATATATAGAGAGAGAGAGAGAGAGCTATAAAGAAAGAGAGGGTGCTAGATGCGTTTCGTCCGTAAAAGGACTTCAAGGGTAAATCACAATTGGATACTAATTCCACAAACAATGATCGAAGGCCCTGATTCAGACCCACTCGCTGCTGCAGGCAGCTCGCAGGGTCTGTGGGCGTGTTTTTTTTTGTCTGGCCACTCACAAAGCTGTGGGAGACCTCCCACAGCTTGTGCAAGTGGGCAGGAGGCCGTCGCGATAATCGCGACCATCGGCCTTGTGACGAGACCCTGTGGCAGGGTCTCGGCTACCGCAAGGCCGAGTTCACTTCCTGCTCTAATAGAGCAGGAAGTCCACTACTGACATCAGTAGTGATGTCAGTTGGGCCTCCCACAAACGCCAGGTGTTCCTAAGGGAACGCCTGCGTTTGTGCAGCTACCCCCCTCCTCGCCTACAAAACGGGGCGAGCTGTCACTCACCATCGACAGCCGCCCCATCTTGTAGTGAGCTCCGTAGTGACTGAGCTGCAGTCACTGGACGGGGTTCGCGCATGCCGGATGTGGCACATGTGCAGTGGGGTAACATCGAGTCGCTTGCGAGCGGCTCTGAATCGGGCCCTACTGTAAGTCAGTAGTGGTGGATCTCAAAGTGAAAACCTCCGTGATTGCACTTACCTTATTATCCATTCAGGACTGATCTGTTTTGAAATTTTGTCTTATGAATTGATTATTATGGCTATATTGTATATTTAAATTTATAAATAATTACAAGAGGTTCACTGTGCAAGGTGAATTCTTATAAGTGTAGGTCTAGCGCCCTCTCTTTTTTACATCTATAGACTCATCTAACAGGGGGCAAATAGAGAGGTGCAGCTGGTATGTAAAACATTGTACCTCTTTAGTTGGATATATTTCAGTTAACATTAGCGCAAGTGTAGAGCAATTCTTATAAAATATTATATATATATATATATATATATATATATATATAATGTGGTAGAAGCACTGGAGAAGTCTGGGATGGCATATATATGTGTCTCAGATTCCTATCATTTGTGTTTTGAAAACCCCAGGAAATGTCTGTTATGCCAAACAGACCAGAAGTGTCGGCTTTTGGTAAAAGCCGGATAATGGGTTCTAGGGGTGTGGATGTGAGAAGAGAAGGGAGGGCTCTATCCACAGGCCATTCCAGGTGTTGGGCCTTTCAGTCTGAGAGCAGACTGATTAGTAGTTGTATCTGGAAGTGGCTCTGATAAGCTGTGTTAGGTTTTGGTTCAGTGTCTCACATACCCTGGGGGAGAACAGACACTGAGGTTTGTTCAGAGACACTGTTATTTGGAAGTGCTGCGTTTGTGTTTGTGGTAAGGCAGTAGGCCCTGCCATTTGTAGAGAGGGAATAACCTGTCTAGTTAGTGCCCAGACGGGCTAGGATTTACTTTTTATGTTTTGTCTATTTTGTTGTTTATATTGCACAAGAAAACTGGTTCCGACCAGCTTGCACGAAAGCCCTGGACTGGTGTGCTGTTTCCAGGCTGCTGTGGGCCTGATTCAGACCCGGTTGCAAGCGTTGAGCACTCGCAACCGAGTCGATGGTGGCCCACAGCGCATGTGCACGATGAAGCCGGCTCCGTCGTGCGTATGTGCGAGACCCGGCTAGCGATGGGCACTCCGTTGCTCCGGGTTTCACACCAAAGGGAGCGAGCTGTTGATGTTGAGTGACAGCTCGCCCCGTTTGGTGGGCGGGCCGGGGGGGCTGCCTGCCCAAACGGAGGCATTCCCATGAGAACGCCTGCCATTTGGGGGCGGCCCCACTGACATCACTTATGATGTCAGTGTAGAGCTTCCGGCTCTCCACAGCTATGCGAGCGGCCAAGAGGCCGCTCCAAAAAAAATATGAGAGTGTGTGTAGGGACAGCGCACAAATAAAAGAAATCCCTCAAAATAAATTACATCAAATGGTATTGAATAACATATATCTAGTGCAATTCAGTGATTAAATAGTGTGGTAAAGTCAAATAAAAGTCACTGATCCTTGAAATAAAAGTCACTGATCCTTGAAATAAAAGTCACTTATCCTTGAAATAAAAGGCGGCAGCAGACTTCTAGGGGTCCCGTTTGGCCAACAGATGAAGTTGTTTTGGAAAAGGTTAAAAAGACATGCGCCTGATAGTGTAGTAATATTGAATAAAGTGACAACCGGTGCTCAAAATAATTGTGCATACCAAAATGAAAAACTTTAAAGCTTATCTGAGTACAGGGCTCACACTGGATGGAGTTGACAAGATGTCAACTGTATCACCTTAAAAAGAACTAATTCAAGCCCATGGGTGAGAGGAATGATATAGTGTAGTATTTCCTTAAATGAGTAGCATAATAGGTCTACAAAATAGCTGCGTACCAGATAATACTGTATTTAAAGCCTGTAGTGTGTCTTTCCAAAGTATCTCCTAGTATCCCTTTCTCAGTACTTCTTAGGAATGTGTGTGATTAATACACACAAGCTATGAAACAGATACAAATGATCCCCCATCAGTACATTTTAGCACAGGTTTTATTTGGATACAATAGCATAGGGAGACAGTTAAGGAAACATACAAACAGTAAAAATAAAAATGTGCTTATCTTTTAAGATGGCACCCAGTCCTCTTAGATATAAGTGTCCAAAAGCTAGATAGCATGGGCCAGCGGTCATTCATACTGATTCCAAGTAACCAATGTAGAAACTTACAGAGTGTAGCAGCATGCTTTGCAAGGAAAATCAGTCTAGCAGCTGAATTCAAAACAGATTGTAGGGGTGAAAGCTTGTATATGTAAAGTAATAAGGCTATCTCAATAGTCAATGCGGGAGATAATGAGCATCTGAATTCAAGTTTTTACAGTGCCTTTGTGAGATGTGCACATTCTAGAATTGTTTCTTAGAGGTATTTAACATATTTGCATACAGATTGGATGTGTTGTTCAAAGATAACAAAGATAACACCTGCAGTAGACAGTGAATTTGAAGGGCAGGGATTATTGTTTGTGTGTCAACATAAGTAGAATTATCAGGTAGATTATAAGTACATAACTACTGGTTGGCCAGGATGGCCAACCACAGTGGCGCCAGTTGAAAGAGGAGGTGCTGCTCAACTCAGCCACTGTCAAATTTTATGCCTGGGGACCTGCAGCCATCCAATGCTGGGGTGGGCTCTCTGCAATTTACCCCAGGCTTGCCATTTGCTCTGAGCCCTTGCCTCTGGGAGCCTTCATGATGTTCTGGCCCAGAAGTGTAGAGAGCACTTCTACATCACGATGTCAGTCACGTCCTTTAGTTTACCTGGGGCACATAGATCCCTAGAAGAGTACCGTAGGTTACTTTACTTTTCTAGTGGTAATTTTATTAGTTGTGTTTTTAAAAAAGATTGATTTTGAGTTGGCAAGAGGAGATTCAAGATGAAATGGCAGTCATTCAGTAAAGTGGCAATATATCAGAGAGGATAGGTAAATTTGAGTATCATCTGCAAATAGATGATAATGTGGAAAAAAGTGGAAAAGTGGAATCGATAGAAAAGAGCAAGGAACCTAGGACTGAATCTTGTGGTACTACAACTTATAAAGGAAACTGTCTGGATATTGAGCCGGAGACATGAACACTGAAAGAAGCAATTTGATATGTAATTTAAGATCCAGAATAGGATAGTCTAGGTAATACCTAGGTATTGTATCATTTGTATGAGAAATGAGTGGTCAACAGTTTAAAATGCAACAAAGTGGTCCAGGAGAAAAAGAAGTGAGTAAGGCCTTAGGATTTAGCTATGATAATTTCATTGACCGCATTCTTCAGTGCACTCTCTATGAAGGCTGACTGAAATGGGTCCAATAGGGGTATGAGGATAGACAGTGTTTGATGTAAATGCAGACAAGCCACTCAAGAATCTGAGAGATGGGAAGTAATTTGAGAGAATTTAAGCCAGAATGTTTTCTATCCAACTGTGACTATTACCAAATAGTTATTACTTATTACTCTGTTGAAATTGTTTTCTTACTTTTACTTTATTTTTTCTATTTATTGGGAGTAAATTAACAAACTCAGACCTTATCAATTAATAGTAGAGATGAGTGGTTTGGATTTTGAGAAATCAGACAGTACTAAATACTGGGGTTCCAAGTACAACCGAGGCATGGCTCGGTTCCTCCTGGCAAATTCAGTTCTCAATGCGAAGCAAAATGTCCTAATCCCAGAAATCTTGTATCTTGCGTGTTTTTGATTGTATATAAGTCCCTGCCTGTCATATTCCTCTCTGAAACATCTCTGGCTTTGTGTCTGGACTGAAAGCACTGCACTGATCAGTATAATCTGTGCAGAATTTGTTATGTGTAAAAAATAGGAGAATACACAAAGTATCAAATGTGAACAAGATCACTCACAAAATCATTTTAGTTGTGGTCTGAGCTTTTTGGATTGTATTTTGTGTGTATATTATTTTTTTTATCTGGGGTGTTTATATGTTCAATAAAATTTTTAGCATTTCATAAAAAATAGGAGAAATGGTTAAAAAATATGTGGGTCCCCCACAAATCAATTATCAGCCCTGGACCTCTGAGTCTGGTCTGGTATTAAAAAGAGGGGGGAAATGGTGTGGAGTTCCCCCTATCTTCCAATAACCAGCAGCAGGCTGAACCATTCAGGGAGGTAACACTATAGCAGGAAGACACACAGAAATGTGGTCCCCTGCCATAATGTTAACCAGCCTTCAAACTGGTTAGCCCAGGGCTACAATTGCTCAGAAAGTCAGGACCCTCAAAAATGGGGTCACTGCTCCTGAGAAACAACCAGCCCAGTGCTATTTCACACACCCCTTGTAATGAAAGAGACTGACTCCTTGTTACATGCAGAAGCTACATTATTTCCTGAGGTTGCAGAAGTTGTATAGCTGATATCTGTTGCTGACAACACCAAAGGACAGGTTAGCCTGGGACCTGTAATGCCATAAGCTGAGTAAGTACAATCTTTACCTACTTATCAGAACTGCAATGTAGATAATGGGTTAATCTATTAAAAGAGCCCTAATACTACACTTTAATTAATGTCACTAAAACTTGGGTCATGCTACAAGTCAAACTCACTAAGGTCTTTCTCCTACTGCATCCAGGACTATTATGATATGGGATAAAGAGTAGCTATTGTGAAATTCAAATTATTGATGACAGCTGGTTCCTAGTCATGAATAGTGAGATCCATATTGTATAAGAATACTGATCAATGATATTATCCGTTTCATAACTATAGATAATTTAAACAGCTCATGATTATCAATACTTGTGCAATTTATCACCGTTGTTATTAATGTACCATTGTTAATGAGTTAGCATCTCTTAGTATCAAGTCAAAATTAGTAAACTTTTTTTGGTTACCTTTCATAAATGTTCCATTAATTGTATGATGTAGAAGCCTATTTATCTGAAATACCTGTGTTGCTGAAAGTATATTTTATCTAGAAGCATAACATTTTGATTGTCTATTTATATTGTAAGTTTGTTCATATTAAAAGTGCATGTTTTTCCTATAATCCATTTCCTTCAAATAAAAGTAAATGTGTTCCCATTCCCCATCTGTTTTTAATGTATTTGGGCTGGGATTTCTTGCCTTTCTGTTGTGGTGTGGAGAAGGAGTCTATAAGGTAATTGCTGAAGGTTAGTGTCAGAGCAAGCAGGGTAACATTTGGCCTGTAGTAAACATAATTTAATAATAGCATCCATAAACTTATTTGTGGTACCACAATAAGACAATGCAACTTAAAAATGGGTGGTTTGTTGCATTTTATAAGGTGAGTGTGATATCAAAATAGTACATTGGATGAGAAAACCATGAGCAATGAAGTAGGAAATTCCTTCAGTTTCCATTGGTTTCACAATATTTCCCATCACTTTTGCAGAGTGGTTTGATGGCAGCTTCCATTGGAAAGTACTAAACTGATGAGGGTTCATGGGCATCAATGGTGGTTACAAAACACTGCCAAAACAGATGCATGGAAAGTACTATATTTGGGGAACTGCCGGTGATGCCCATTGGTTCTAAATGATGATAAACCCACCATTTAGTAAATTTACCCCTCAAACTCATGTATGTGATGATTTAAAAGTATTGTCCTGTGGGTGTTACACAACCCCTGTCAAAAAATAATAAAATTCACCTGATCTGGGTCATTTAACTTGGGTAAAACACTAGTAAACCTGTTGGTCAAAATCTTAGCATGCAGTTTGATATTGGTGTTTAAGAGGCAAAAGGAATAAAAAGTAGGGAAAACAGTGATAATTTTAGATTTGGTGGTATCAGAGCGAAATGTAGATCTTCAATGGATTGAGTACATAGTTGTGTGAGGTGCAAATGATTTATAATAGGTCATGGAAAATCCATCTGGACTGGGAGCTTTCTATGGTTTTTGGGACGTACTGCAAAGGCTAATGTCGTTTTCTCCTCTGAGATATCCTTAATAAGGCATAGTGCCATGGAGGATAGTGGTAAAATTATAAGATGTTAAATATACATATCTGGAACAAGCTAGGGGCCACCTGAGAGCTTATCAAGATTGTATAATTTCTCATAGTATTTTTTAAAGATTTGGTTAATGATAATTTACTGAATTTGCACTTTATCAGGAGTTGTAAGGCCCTTAACTTTCAGTTATAGAATTTTATGTGCCAAAGTGTAGTTTAAGGAGCAATTCTGTACTCCAAGGCTTATGAAATGTGACTGGTGTCCAGTACAATCTCAACCAACAGATGTCCTTCCATATGTCAAGAAAAGAAAAAAAGTGCATAGTATATATTGCATAAATAAAATACAGTTTTACAAAAAATGTCACTCACCTTCTCTAGGAATTTTATTCCCAAATATATATTTTTTTTACCAGGTAGAGGACTCTGCCCATCAGAGCTTACATTCTAGAAGGATATGGCGATGAGAGACATTACAGCTGAAGAGGCATTGAGCTTAGGAGTCCAGATAGCAGAGGAGATGAAGGCTAAACATTTCTCAAGTATCTGTTTCATTGCAAACCTAACATTCTGTTTGTGTTCCAGATTTTCTAAATAATTGACCATATCACCCAAGAAAGAAATGTGAGTTTCCATAGAACATCTTGGAACATGTAATCTTGTACAATGTCTGTATATTATATATCCCAAAGCACATGTTGATATATTTATACTACCCATCCCAAAAAGATATAAGGTCAACTAAAAAAGAGAGGTACTTTCATGCTGTAGCATTCATTTATTTACATGATAAGGGGGAATAGCATGTATTGTATGACTCTTTATAAATCTCAGTTGTTAAAAATCATTAATATGTTGAAAAACACATATCTACACAGCCTAATGATTTCACATGCCCTGTATAACTAAATGTATTCTTGCTTCTATACATAATAATGTGTGTATCATTCCAGTAGTGTCTGGTAGGCATATTTACAAAGTTAACAATAAGTAATTGTAAAGGCAAAAATATATTGCAGCCTGGTCTCTAGTGTGTATTTTTATCTGCTTCAGTATAATGTGATAGCAGGTTGTCCCCTAATGTGTAGGCGTACAAAACAAATTGGTTTATGCAAGCAAGAGCTGCAAGGTATCCCTGTCTCTACCTACACAGATGGTGAACGTCATTGGGGATCTCCTTCCTTTAGTTTAGTGCATGTTTTCATCTTTTGTATGGGATAGATGAAAGATTAAATTATTTAAACCCTGCAACTCTTTGTATCTATGTTTCCTTGGAACTAAAAGTGTATAATGTTAATGATGTTCACGAGAGCATCTTAGTGTAGTGTACATTGTAAGTGATGAGCAATAACTCAGTAACAGTTTGTGCAGTTGTAATGCACATTGTTCAGCATGGAACACTAATTATAAATTATCATTTAAAAAAATAATGGGCCTGATTCAGACCCACTCGCGAGCGGCTGTCCGCTCGCAAGTGGGTCGATGTTATGCACTGAGCATGCGCACGACGGAGGGAGCTCCGTCGTGCGCATGCGCCAGACGCGACGAGCGAAGGAAAGTCCTTCGTTCGTTGTGTCCGATCAAAGGGGGCGTGCTGTCAATGTTGATTGACAGCACGCCCCCTTTGGTGGGCGTGCCGGGGGCGTGCCTCCCTGACGGGGGCGTTCCCACGGGAACGCCTCCCGTCAGAAGCCGGCCCACTGACATCACTAGTGATGTCAGTGGGAGTGATTTTGGCTCTGATAGAGCCAAAATCACTCCGGAGCTTGCGGTTGAAAACCTCAACCGCAGGCTCCGGCTCGCAAATTCGATGGTCGCGATGGTCTCGACCATCGCGGCCATCAAAAAGCACGCTCGTATAGCCTGTGGGTGGTGACCCACAGCTATACGAGCGTCCAGGAGGACGCTCCATGAAAATGGAGCCCGGCCCTCATTCAGAGCGTGCGCTCTGCTCAGAGCGTACGGCTCTGAATGAGGGCCAATGTTCTTTTAATATCCTGCCGAAGAAATCCAAAGACTTTCACACAGGTTCTCTGCAAGTGAAATGTCACAGACTGTGCTGGAATGTTATTTTGTAAGAACTCTGTGTCCTGATAACAAAGCAAAGCTAAAGTGGAACAGAAACTGTAAAAATAACTCTGCAGCTCATCAACTTGTTAATATATGTAAGATACTTTCATGCCACTGAAGAACTTCTTCATAGAATGTTCGATCAAAGTGCATTTTATAAACATTACCGTACAGTATAAATCTGAAACTTTTGTTAAACTCTGCATGAGCTGCTTTTTATAAATGTCAAATAATTCCAAATTGCTTTTTATCCTGTCTTTCACCTCTCTTATCATACCATTTACTTTTGTTATCTCTCTCTATTACTGTAATGTATTTCTTATTCCTTTTGCCATCACTGCAGGGGTACATAGCCATCAATATTCATCATATATCTTTTGGTAACTTTTTGGACATGTCTGTCCACCCCTTCCCTCCATTTCTGTGTCTCTATACTCATCTAATCACAGCTCTGTCTCTCCTAATCCCCCCTCCCCCCTCCGGTATATCTCTTTTCCTCTCCACCTCTCTCTCTTCCTCTCCACCTCTCTCTCTTCCTTCTCTCTCTCTCTTCCTTCTCTCTCTCTCTCTCTCTCTCTCTCTCCATCCTGTTTTTTTTCCCTGTAGGGGGCAGTATTCTGTATGGCACCTGAGGTAGCTTTGAACTCCAGTAAAATGGTGGTATATCCTGGAAAGAATAGGGGCATATGTGTATTTTCTAGTGTAAGGGGTTCGGAGGGTCAATAGTGATGCTGTTTATTTATTATTTATTTTTAGGTTACATGTCTGACACAGCGGTTGAGCAATCTTGTATCTATACTTTGAAGCTGCTTTAGTCATCAAAAATATATATGAATCTAGTCCTAGCAGCAAAGGGTTAACAGTATTCATCACCTGGGAAAAGGTTCCCCCAAGCTGTATATTTGTCTTTTGCTAGGGATGGTCATCAAAAGACTCACCATAGATGTTGCCATCTGCACTTTATATTCATTACAGGAAACCATTGATGGAAAACCATAAATTGTGAGAACCATTGAAGGGGTCAAGAAGCACGTGATTGGGGTGGGGCTAAGTGCCATGTGACATGAGACACGAAAAAGAAAACATTACATCTTCACCATCAGAAAGAAAACATTACATCTTCACCATCAGATGGTAAAACTATTGACTATTGGTAGCAAAACATCAATTATTGCTAGCCATTGATCGCTACTGGTCATCCCTATATTTTGCTCGAAGCAGTGTGAGTGGTGGTGGTGGGCACTAAGAGAAGTTACTGATTCATCCCTTAAACAGAGGAAATAGGCAGCTTGCAAAAGAAGTAAAGATAGGAAAACAACGCTGCAGATTAATGAACAAATGACTGTCTGGAAGAGAAAGAAAATAGCAGGAAGCAGCTGAATCACTGAAGCACCACTCCCTGCAGCCCATCATCAACAGTGACAGTAACAGTAACAGTGCTTGTAGTCCATCTGTAGGTCTCCATGCTGACTCCTCAGCTGCTGGATCTAAGCAGTGGCAGACAGCCTAGGTGGGTCTGGTACACATTACCTAAGTCTGATGTGACATCATAATTAAGTGGTCTATTTACTAAGCTTTGTTAGGAGATAAAGTGAACAGTGATAAGGTACCAGCCAATCAGCTCCTAACTGCCAAATCACAGTTTGAAAAACGGCAGCTGGGAGTTGATTGGCTGGCACCTTATCTCCGTTCACTTTATCTCCTAACACAGCTTAGTAAATAGACCCCTAAGTCTTGAGTCATGGGCAGCGAGAGCCAAGCAGGATCCACAGAGCATTGTTCAGGACCTCCTCCTCCTCCAATGTTTACTTGTATGCGTTTCTTATTAAATTCATTAATGCAGGTTGAAAGAAGCTGTCAGAAGGGGCAACTGAGTGTATGGTGTCCATTGAGCTTGCAGTAGACAGACACCATGTATAATTATATAATAGATTGCCTCTTCACTGATAAAGCACTATCATTTTATAAGAAAGTAGAGAGCCTAGTTCAATCTAGGTATTGTAGCACTGCATCATAAGTAGGGGTGTGCATCGGCCACTTTTCGTGTTTTGTGTTTTGGTTTTGGATCTGGATCTTTCTTCGTGTTTTGGATCTGGATTGGTTTTGCCAAAACCACCCTTCCGTGTTTTGGGTTCTGGGTTTTGTGTTTTGGATCTGTATTTTTTTGAAAAAAAGCATAAAAACAGCTAAAATCACAGAATTTGTAGGTTTTTCTGCTCCTATGCTATTATTAGCCTCAATAACCTTAATTTCCACTCATTTCCAGTCTATTCTGAATACCTCACACCTCACAATAGTGTTTTTATGTCCAAAAGGTTGCACCGAGGTAGCTGGATGACTATGCTAAGTGACACGAGTGGGCGGCACAAACACGTGACCCATCTAGGCGTGACACTGCAGTGGCAGACAGGATGGCATTGAAAAACTAGGCCCCAAACTGTACATAATGCAAAGAAAAAAAAGAGGTGCAAGATGGAATTGTCCTTGGGCCCTCCCACCCACCCTTATGTTGTATAAACAGGACATGCACACTTTAACAAACCAATCATTTCAGCGCCAGGGTCTGCCACACAACTGTGGCTGAAATGATTGGTTCGTTTGGGCCCCCACAAAACAAGCTGGCAATTTATCTGTCCCTGCACAAACTGGCTCTACGGAGGCAAGATGTCATCCTCATCCTCCTCATCCACCGATTCCTCACCCTCTTCAGTGTGTACATCCTCATCCTCACAGAGTATTAATTCGTCCCTGCTGGAACCACAGGTCCCTCTGTACGTTCTGGAGGCTGGTCTCCCTGGAAGAGTTGATAATTCATTTTATGAACATCATCTTCTCCACATTTTGTGGAAGCAACCTCCTACGCCTTTCGCTGACAAGGTTCCCGGCTGCACTAAACACTCTTTCGGAGTACACACTGGAGGGGGGGCAACTCAGGTAAAATAGAGCCAGTTTGTACAGGGACCTCCAAATTGCTTCTTTTTCCTGCCAGTACAGGTACGGACTGTCTGACATGCCTACTTGGATGCTGTCACCGATGTAATCCTTTAACAGACAAACGCACACGCTTGTCGCTGCTGCTTTGAGGATTCAAGTGCGGCTACAGCCCACACAATTCACAAAGACAGAAAAAAGAAGAAGAATATTTTTATTGTTTGTGGAGCACACTTTGAGGGTTACACCACCCTTTAACAGACAGACGCACGCTTGTCGCTGCTGCTTTGAGGATGCAAGTGCGGCTACAGCCCACACATTTCACAAAGACAGAAAAAAAAAGAACAATATTTTAATTGTTTGTGTAGCACACTTTGAGGGTGTCACCACCCTTTAACAGACAGACGCACGCTTGTCGCTGCTGCTTTAAGGATGCAGGTGCGGCTACAGCCCACACAATTCACAAAGACAGAAAAAAAAAGAACAATATTTTAATTGTTTGTGTAGCACACTTTGAGGGTGTCACCACCCTTTAACAGACAGACGCACGCTTGTCGCTGCTGCTTTAAGGATGCAGGTGCGGCTACAGCCCACACAATTCACAAAGACAGAAAAAGAAGAAGAATTTTTTTATTGTTTGTGTAGCACACTTTGAGGGTGTCACCACCCTTTAACAGACAGACGCACGCTTGTCGCTGCTGCTTTGAGGATGCAAGTGCGGCTACATCGCACACAAGTCACAAACACATTAAAAAAATAGTTTTTTATTTTTTGGAGCACTTTGAGAGTTACACCACCCTTTAACAGACAGACGCACGCTTGTCGCTGCTGCTTTAAGGATGCAGGTGCGGCTACAGCCCACACAATTCACAAAGACTGAAAAAAAAAGAACAATATTTTAATTGTTTGTGTAGAACACTTTGAGGGTGTCACCACCCTTTAACAGACAGACGCACGCTTGTCGCTGCTGCTTTAAGGATGCAGGTGCGGCTACAGCCCACACAATTCACATAGACAGAAAAAAGAAGAAGAATATTTTTATTGTTTGTGTAGCACACTTTGAGGGTGTCACCACCCTTTAACAGACAGACGCACGCTTGTCGCTGCTGCTTTAAGGATGCAGGTGCGGCTACAGCCCACACATTTCACAAAGACCAAAAAAAAAAGAACAATATTTTAATTGTTTGTGTAGCACACTTTGAGGGTGTCACCACCCTTTAACAGACAGACGCACGCTAGTCGCTGCTGCTTTAAGGATGCAGGTGCGGCTACAGCCCACACAATTCACAAAGACAGAAAAAAGAACAATATTTTAATTGTTTGTGTAGCACACTTTGAGGGTGTCACCACCCTTTAACAGACAGACGCACGCTTGTCGCTGCTGCTTTAAGGATGCAGGTGCGGCTACAGCCCACACAATTCACAAAGACAGAAAAAAGAAGAAGAATATTTTTATTGTTTGTGTAGCACACTTTGAGGGTGTCACCACCCTTTAACAGACAGACGCACGCTTGTCGCTGCTGCTTTGAGGATGCAAGTGCGGCTACATCGCACACAAGTCACAAACACATTAAAAAAATAGTTTTTTATTTTTTGGAGCACTTTGAGAGTTACACCACCCTTTAACAGACAGACGCACGCTTGTCGCTGCTGCTTTAAGGATGCAGGTGCGGCTACAGCCCACACAATTCACAAAGACAGAAAAAAAAAGAACAATATTTTAATTGTTTGTGTAGCACACTTTGAGGGTGTCACCACCCTTTAACAGACAGACGCGCGCTTGTCGCTGCTGCTTTGAGGATGCAGGTGGAATCTAGACGGGATTTGGAACCGAGGACACACTACCTCCATCAATTGTCTAAATCCCACTGCACTAATGTTGGATACCGGACGCACGTCTAACACCAACATAGCAGTCAAGGCCTCAGTTATACGTTTTGCTTCAGGATGACTGCTGTCGTACTTCATCCTCATCGCTAGGGACTGTTGGAGGGTCAATTGTTTAGTAAAAGTAGTGATGTTCCTACTTCCTCTCTGGGATGATGAACAACTCCCAGCAGCAGCAACAGCACTAGGAGGAAGTGGTTCTTGATCTTTCCCTATTTTATTTTTATCGGAGAAAGTTTGGTCCTCCATTTATGTTATATTGATATATATACGTGCGGCTAAAGCGCACACAAACACAGAAAATATTTTTTTATTTTTGCTGGAGAGTAGTGCACTTTGTGGGTTACACCACCCTTTAAGAAATGAGCCAGCCGGCTCTTTACTTATGGGACACAGGCGCACGCTTGGCGCTGCTCCTTTGTTGATGCACGTGCAGCCACAGTGCACACAAGTCACAAACACAGAAAATATATATTTTTTTGGTTTGGAGTGTACTTTGGGGGTTACAGAACCCTTTAACGGTCAAGCCAGCCGGCCCTTTACTTATGACACAGGCGCACGCTTGGCACTACTTTGTTGATGCACGTGCGGCTACTGCACACACAATTCACAAACACAGAAAATAATTTTTTTTTTGATTTGGACTGGACTGTACTTTTGGGGGTTACAGCACCCTTTAACGGTCAAGCCAGCCGGCCCTTTACTTATGACACAGGCGCACGCTTGGCACTACTTTGTTGATGCACGTGCGGCTACTGCACACACAATTCACAAACACAGAAAATAATTTTTTTTTTGATTTGGACTGGACTGTACTTTTGGGGGTTACAGCACCCTTTAACGGTCAAGCCAGCCGGCCCTTTACTTATGACACAGGCGCACGCTTGGCACTACTTTGTTGATGCACGTGCGGCTACTGCGCACACAATTCACAAACACAGAAAGTAATTTTTTTTTTGATTTGCACTGGACTGTACTTTTGGGGGTTACAGCACCCTTTAACGGTCAAGCCAGCCGGCCCTTTACTTATGACACAGGCGCACACTTGGCACTACTTTGTTGATGCACGTGCGGCTACTGCGCACACAATTCACAAACACAGAAAATAATTTTTTTTTTGGTTTGGACTGGAGTGTACTTTGGGGGTTACAGCACCCTTTAACGGTCAAGCCAGCCGGCCCTTTACTTATGACACAGGCGCACGCTTGGCACTACTTTGTTGATGCACGTGCGGCTACTGCGCACACAATTCACAAACACAGAAAATTATTTTTTTTTTGGTTTGGACTGGAGTGTACTTTCGGGGGTTACAGCACCCTTTAACGGTCAAGCCAGCCAGCCCTTTACTTATGACACAGGCGCACGCTTGGCACTACTTTGTTGATGCACGTGCGGCTACTGCGCACACAATTCACAAACACAGAAAATATATTATTTTTTTAGCACTTGGGGGGAGCACCCCTTGGGGGGAGCACCCCCTGGACAACACTACAGTACCCCTTTAGGACTGGGACACTGCACAGGATTTTGGAGTGGACACAGCCCCTATGGAGAACTGACTGCACAACACAGTCCAGCCAGCCCCTATGGACTTTGAAGAAGTGGACACAGCCCCTATTAACAACAGCAGCACAGCACAACACAGCCAGCCCCTAAGGACTTTGAAGTAGTGGACAACAGCAGCACTACACTACACTACACTACACAGCCCTAACTCCCACCCTCCCTCTTCACTGTCCACAGCCGAGTGAGAAAATGGCGCCAACGCGGGTACCTTATATAGGATCCAAAACCCGCGAGACTCGGAAGGCGGGATGATGACGTTTTGCCTCGATTTCAGATCCGAGTCAGGCGGGAAAAGTCGAGCCTGATTCGGATCGGACTCGGATCGGGGGGGCTCGGGGGGGTTCGGATTTCAGAAATCCGAACCCGCTCACCCCTAATCATAAGGAAGTTAAATCTGACCTTGGGTTTAACAAGAGTAGTGATTGCTGCAACAATGTACAAGTACTGTACTGTAGTTAATAAACTGTTAATGATAGTTGACAAAAACAATACATCTACAGTAGTCCAGGTTGAACCTACAGTATTGGCTCGAAACAGTTTCAAATGGCAAAGTCTATTTAATTATACATTTCAAATCTATGGATGGAAATAACAAATTCTAGAAAACACATTTTGGTTTGACATTTTGAAAAATATTAATTTTATTTAACAAGAACAAGAGAGGTGCTATTGTCTATTGCACAAGCTAAATGTGTGCTTCTTTTAATTTTTTTAATCTAAATAGTTAGTTCATGATGGAAGCCCACTTGCTACTTTGCCTCGTATGTGGAGGTAGATTAATGAAAGCCCTTTTTTTAGGTTCTCTTTTGCATATTCAGTTATTGCTTCAGCCTCAGGCAACAAAATGTAGCTTCTTCAATAAAATCAATGAGGCATGGATGAGAAGTTGGCAAGGTCTCAGCTTTTAAGAAAAGATCTGCAAATAGACAGTGTTGTGCTGCAAGGCTAGACTAAGTAGACAAAGTACATAAATACAGTAGACTAGGGGTGTGCACAGGCCACTTTTCGTGTTTTGTGTTTTGGTTTTGGATCTGGATCTTTCTTCGTGTTTTGGATCTGGATTGGTTTTGCCAAAACCACCCTTCCGTGTTTTGGGTTCTGGGTTTTGTGTTTTGGATCTGTATTTTTTTGAAAAAAAGCATAAAAACAGCTAAAATCACAGAATTTGTAGGTTTTTCTGCTCCTATGCTATTATTAACCTCAATAACCTTAATTTCCACTCATTTCCAGTCTATTCTGAACACCTCACACCTCACAATAGTGTTTTTATGTCCAAAAGGTTGCACCGAGGTAGCTGGATGACTATGCTAAGCGACACGAGTGGGCGGCACAAACACGTGACCCATCTAGGCGTGAAACTGCAGTGGCAGACAGGATGGCAGTTTGAAAAACTAGGCCCCAAACTGTACATAATGCAAAGAAAAAAAAGAGGTGCAAGATGGAATTGTCCTTGGGCCCTCCCACCCACCCTTATGTTGTATAAACAGGACATGCACACTTTAACAAACCAATCATTTCAGCGCCAGGGTCTGCCACACAACTGTGGCTGAAATGATTGGTTCGTTTGGGCCCCCACAAAACAAGCTGGCAATTAATCTGTCCCTGCACAAACTGGCTCTACGGAGGCAAGATGTCATCCTCATCCTCCTCATCCACCAATTCCTCACCCTCTTCAGTGTGTACATCCTCATCCTCACAAAGTATTAACTCGTCCCCACTTGAATCCACCACCACAGGTCCCTCTGTACGTTCTGGAGGCTGGTCTCCCTGGAAGAGCTGATAATTAATTTTGATGAACATCATCTTCTCCACATTCTGTGGAAGCAACCTCCTACGCCTTTCGCTGACAAGGTTCCCGGCTGCACTAAACACTCTTTCGGAGTACACACTGGAGGGGGGGCAACTCAGGTAAAATAGAGCCAGTTTGTACAGGGGCCTCCAAATTGCCTCTTTTTCCTGCCAGTATAGGTATGGACTGTCTGACATGCCTACTTGGATGCTGTCACCGATGTAATCCTCCACCATTCTGTCAATGGTGACAGTATCATATGCAGTGACAGTAGACATGTCAGAAATTGTTGCCAGGTCCTTCAGTCCGGACCAGATGTCCAAACTTGGTCCTGCCTGCCCTGCATCACCGCCAGCGGGTTGCTTAGGATACCTAAGTTTTTTCCTGGCAGCCCCAGTTGCGGGAGAAAATGAAGAAGGAGCTGTTGACGTGTCACGTTCCGCTTCAGCTGACAGTGTGTTCACCAGCAGGTCTTTGCAGCTCTGCAGGCTTGTGTCGGCCGGAAAGAGAGACACCACATAGGCTTTAAACCTAGGATTGAGCACGGTGGCCAAAATGTAGTGGTCTGATTTCAACAGATTGACCACCCTGGAATCCTGGCAAAGCGAATGAAGGGCATCATCCACAAGTCCCACATGCCGAGCGGAATCGCTCCATCTTAGCTCCTCCTTCACTTTCTCCAGCTGCTTCTGCAAAAGCCTGATGAGGGGAATGACCTGACTCAAGCTGGCAGTGTCTGAACTGACTTCACGTGTGGCAAGTTCGAAGGGCTGGAGAACCTTGCACAACACGGAAATCATTCTCCACTGCGCTTGAGTCAGGTGCATACCCCCTCCTTTGCCTATGTCATAGGTGGATGTATAGGCTTGTATGGCCTTTTGCTGCTCCTCCATCCTCTGAAGTATATAGAGGGTTGAGTTCCACCGCGTCACAACCTCTTGCTTCAGGTGATGGCGGGGCAGGTTCAAGAGTGTTTGCTGGCGCTCCAGTCTTCGGCACGCAGTCGCTGAATGGTGAAAGTGGCCAGAAATTTTTCGGGCCACCCAAAGCGTCTCCTGCACGCCCCTGTCGCTTTTCAGAAAATTCTGCACCACCAAGTTTATTGTGTGAGCAAAACATGGGACGTGCTGGAATTTGCCCAGATGTAATGCCCGCACAATATTGGTGGTGTTGTCAGATATCACAAATCCCCAGGAGAGTCTAAGTGGGGTAAGCCACTGGGCGAAGATTTCCCTCAGTTTCTCTAAGAGGTTGTCGGCGGTGTGCCTCTTACTGAAACCGGTGATACACAGCGTAGCCTGCCTTGGAACGAGCTGGCGTTTCTGAGATGCTGCTACTGGTGACGCTGCTGCTGTTGCTGCGTAAGGTGATACATCTACCCAGTGGGCTGTCACAGTCATATAGTCCTTAGTCTGCCCTGTTCCACTTGTCCACATGTCCGTGGTTAAGTGGACATTGTGTACAACGGCATTTTTCAGGACACTGAGGACACTTTTTCTGACGTTTCTGTACAGTCTCGGTATCGCCTGCCAAGTGAAGTGGAATCTAGACGGGATTTGGAACCGGGGACACACTACCTCCATCAATTGTCTAAATCCCACTGCACTAATGGCGGATACCGGACGCACATCTAACACCAACATAGCAGTCCAGGCCTCAGTTATACGTTTTGCTTCAGGATGACTGCTGTCGTACTTCATCCTCCTCGCTAAGGACTGTTGGAGGGTCAATTGTTTAGTAAAAGTAGTAGTGTTCCTACTTCCTCTCTGGGATGATGAACGACTCCCAGCAGCAGCGGCAGCAGTAGGCGTAGCAATGCAGGATCCTCCGGAGGAATCCCGGATAGGAGAGTCAGTCATGCCAGTGACATGGCCTGCAGGACTACTTCCGATCCTGACTAAGGAGGAAATTGACGAGGAGGGAGTTGACGGTGTGGTTTGCAGGCGCTTGGACACAACAGGACAACGGGGTTTAGGTGTCCCTGGACTGCTTACGGTCTTAGCCAAAGTTTCTGAACTTGACAGTAACTTTTTATGAACGCGCTGCAGGTGCCGTATAAGGGAGGATGTTCCTAGGTGGTTGACGTCCCTACCCCTACTTATTTCACCTTTACATATGGTACATATGGCAAGACAGTTGTTGTCCGGATTTGTATAGAAATATTGCCAGACCAAAGAGGTGGAATGTTTGGTCTTCTGCCCAGGCATGACCGTGATGGGCTTTTTCATCCCACGGACAACAACTGTCTCCCCCGGAGCCTGATTTAAACAAACCACATCACCATCAGAATCCTCCTCGCCAACTTCCTCCTCAGCGCCAGCTACACCAGTATCCTCATCCTGTTGTATCTTCAATTGGCATATCAGCAAGTGGACTGTGGGTGCTCCTTTCAGCACTTGCAGGGGGCGTGCAAATGGTGGAAAGAGCCACCTCTTCCCGTCCAGTGCTGGGAAGGTCAGGCATCGCAACCACCACCACACTTGGACTCTCCTTGGGTATTTGTGATATCTTCTTAGAAAGCACAGTTCTTCGCTGTGCTTTTGCCAGCTTAACTCTTTTGATTTTTTTAGTGGGAGGAGGGCTTCCATCGTCATGTGAAGCTGAACCACTAGTCATGAACATACTAGGGATCGACCTTAGCCGTTCCTTGCCACTCCGTGTCGTAAATGGCATATTGGCAAGTTTACGTTTCTCTTCAGCTGATTTAAATGTTTTTTTCAAGGTCATTTTCCTGAACTTTGTCATTTGGGATTGTATGTGCCCTCTATTATGACATTGGGCATCGGCCTTGGCAGACGACGTTGATGGCATGTTATCGTCTATGTCATGACTAGTGGCAGCAGCTTCAACACTAGGAGGAAGTGGTTCTTGATCTTTCTCTATTTTATTTTTTTCGGAGAAAGTTTGGTCCTCCATTTATGTTATATCGATTTGATATATACGTGCGGCTAAACACAGAAAATATTTTTTTATTTTTGCTGGAGAGTAGTGCACTTTGTGGGTTACACCAGCCTTTAAGAAATGAGCCAGCCGGCTCTTTACTTATGGGAAACAGGCGCACGCTTGGCGCTGCTCCTTTGTTGATGCACGTGCGGCTACTGCGCACACAATTCACAAACACAGAAAATAATTTTTTTTTTGGTTTGGACTGGAGTGTACTTTGGGGGTTACAGCACCCTTTAACAGTCAAGCCAGCCGGCCCTTTACTTATGACACAGGCGCACGCTTGGCACTACTTTGTTGATGCACGTGCGGCTACTGCGCACACAATTCACAAACACAGAAAATTATTATTTTTTTGGTTTGGACTGGAGTGTACTTTGGGGGTTACAGCACCCTTTAACGGTCAAGCCAGCCGGCCCTTTACTTATGACACAGGCGCACGCTTGGCACTACTTTGTTGATGCACGTGCGGCTACTGTGCACACAATTCACAAACACAGAAAATATTTTTTTTTTTTGGTTTGGACTGGAGTGTACTTTGGGGGTTACAGCACCCTTTAACGGTCAAGCCAGCCGGCCCTTTACTTATGACACAGGCACACGCTTGTCACTACTTTGTTGATGCACGTGCGGCTACTGCGCACACAATTCACAAACACAGAAAATAATTTTTTTTTTGGTTTGGACTGGAGTGTACTTTGGGGGTTACAGCACCCTTTAACAGTCAAGCCAGCCGGCCCTTTACTTATGACACAGGCACACGCTTGGCACTACCTTGTTGATGCACGTGCGGCTACTGCGCACACAATTCACAAACACAGAAAATATTTTTTTTTTTGGTTTGGACTGGAGTGTACTTTGGGGGTTACAGCACCCTTTAACGGTCAAGCCAGCCGGCCCTTTACTTATGACACAGGCGCACGCTTGGCACTACTTTGTTGATGCACGTGCGGCTACTGCGCACACAATTCACAAACACAGAAAATATTTTTTTTTTTTGGTTTGGACTGGAGTGTACTTTGGGGGTTACAGCACCCTTTAACGGTCAAGCCAGCCGGCCCTTTACTTATGACACAGGCGCACGCTTGGCACTACTTTGTTGATGCACGTGCGGCTACTGCGCACACAATTCACAAAAACAGAAAATATATTATTTTTTTAGCACTTGGGGGGAGCACCCCTGATGGGCAGAGCACCCCCTGGACAACACTACAGCACCCCTTTAGGACTGGGACACTGCACAGGACTTTGGAGTGGACACAGCCCCTATGGAGATCTGACTGCACAACACAGTCCAGCCAGCCCCTATGGACTTTGAAGTAGTGGACACAGCCCCTATTAACAACAGCAGCACAGCACAACACAGCCAGCCCCTATGGACTTTGAAGTAGTGGACAACAGCAGCACTACACTACACTACACTACACAGCCCAGCCAGCCCTAACTCCCACCCTCCCTCTTCACTGTCCACAGCCGAGTGAGAAAATGGCGCCGACGCGGGTACCTTATATAGGATCCAAAACCCGCGAGACTCGGAAGGCGGGATGATGACGTTTTGCCTCGATTTCAGATCCGAGTCAGGCGGGAAAAGTCGAGCCTGACTCGGATCGGACTCGGATCGGGGGGGCTCGGGGGGGTTCGGATTTCAGAAATCCGAACCCGCTCACCCCTACAGTAGACAGCATTAGCTTAAAAGATTTTAAAAAAATCCTGTTTTAAACTGTAACACAGTCCTTGAAATTAGATGGGACCAAATCAAGGATTTAGCCAAAATCCCAGTATAGACGATTGAAGCCACAGTAGGCCTAAAACAAAAGAATCTGGAACCTTTCAATAACCTGGAAACAATATTAATTAACTTTTGTGTATTCATAGAGGTACATTTTTATGCAAGCAAAAGCTCCATATATGCAACTTCTGTGTACAGCTTATTAGATGAGACTAGTTTTTTTAAAAATAGAATTTTTGGAAACCAACTGGATATAATTCAATAAATTTGCTGATAGTTTGAGTTAAAATCTAAAATATAAGGATTCCCAGAAACACAGAACTGAAGAGACGGGATAAGTTTATTAAAATATATAATATACTACAAAATCTATTTATTGTATCTGTAGACTATAAACTTTCATTGCAGGTCCCTCAATCCCCTTGCATTATCCTTGTCTATAGTTCACCCTCACTCAAAGGCAGAAGTTCAGTGAATGCCACTGCAATTATCTTTCACTCACTTAAAATAGTTGTATAGAAATTGCACAGTTTTTTTCCTTGTACTTTCTGTTTAAATATATTGCATTGTGTGTGTTGTGTCTGAATTTTATTATCATTTTCCTTGTACGTACACTTTGTAATACCATATAAATAAAATATAATAATATGTTATCATTTAGGCACATCTAGTGGCTATCAAGGCACTTAGACACTATAGACCACAGGTTCTCAAACTCGGTCCTCAGGACCCCACACAGTGCATGTTTTCCAGGTCTCCTCACAGAATCACAAGTGAAATAATTAGCTTCATCTGAGGATCTTTTAAAATGTGTCATTGAGTAATGAATACACCTCTGCACCTGCTGGGTCACCTGGAAAACGTGACCTGAGTGGGGTCCTGAGAACCACTGCTATAGACAACGGAATGAAAAGGGATCCTTATCACATTTAGCATAGACCATACAGGGGTCCGTAAGAATGTTCGTCTTCTACAATTATGAGATTCTAAAGTGCACAGCTTAATACTGGTAGTGGAATGTACAGGATTTTGAGTATTAGATGTCAGACATTAATACAGATTAATCTTCATGTTTTGGTTTTGTAAAACCACTCCCACGTGTTTTGGTTTTGCTTTTGGATCTGTTTTTTTTATTAAAAAAATCGAAAATTACATCATTTTAACCTGTTAGCATGCAATCCCGAATTCATTTCTTTAATCCGAGTTTTGAACCACAGGAAGATCCGAACTGAGACTCTGTTTAACTCAGTACCCCAAAGTGATTCCGATCTCAGACTCGGTTCGACTTGGAATAACCCCTAAATTCGGTTGTTATCGGTTCTCTGGGAACTGGACCAGCACATTATATACAGAAATAATATGCAATAATCCAGGTGCTGTAGAACCAAACCAAATATCTATTTAGTAAAATCAAATAAATTAAAAACAATGACAAGACAGATCTTTCACTTGATTATTATTATTGATCAAATGTAACAGTGAAGCAACCTTCTAGATAAATATAAATGTCCTGTAGGAGTATATACAGTAACTAATGGATGAATTTGTAGCAGGGGCGTTTCTAGTGAGGAGGGGGCCTGTGCGCAGTCTCTATCACGGGCCGTCTCCTCTCCGTTTGGCAGCTGGCAGCGCACTGAGCTGTACGCAGTTAGCGCCGAAGTTATAGACTCTGGGCACTAGAGTGTGCCCAGAGTCTATAGCGGATGCGCAGGTCACCGGGAAAATGGCAGCGGCGGGCATTTTCCCTGTACTGCGCATGCGCAAACGAAAGGAGAATGGCCGCCGCTGCCATTTTCCAGAACGGGGCCCCCCTGGACCCATTATAGATACGCCCCTGATTTGTAGCCAGAAACAGGTCCCTCTCAAATGTAGAAGTATCCCAAGCAAATAATAATATTTTTAAACAGCTGTCAAAAAGGGAGAGCCAATTACGAATGTACAATGATCTGTATAATTTCAGTGCAATATGACACTGCAGAGATGTGACTGGTAATACAATATTTAAAACTCACACGCAAAAACAAACCCTATGCAGCACTTAACATGGAACATGGGAGTTCTCTATAAACTCATAGGGGTATTCAATATGGGAGCGATAACATAGTTTTTGCGTTAATATCGCACTTATGACATCATTATTGAAGGTTTTAGTTTTACACCGTATTCAATCGCAGTTTTGAAAAGTCTTTGATAAAAAACAGTGATAACTTTTCACCATTGAATAGGTGTCGAAAAAAAGTGCAGAATTGGGGTTTCTGGGTGCAGGCTTAAAAAAAAATAGCCTGCACCCTTAGGAATGACATTTAAAAAAGAACTGTGTCAAAAAAAGTTTTTAAAAAAAATAGGGACACCCCAAAAAATTAATTTAAAAATTGGGGTGAAAAAAAAAATTGGAAAAAAATTATTAACAATAGGGAAATAGGTTCAGGGCTATTCTGCAAGTATGCGGCAAGTATTTTCTAGAATAGATTTATAGCGGCAGGTGCACAATTGCAGAATTTTTAAAAACTTACTTTAGGGACATCAAAATATGCTAGTACCCATTTTCATGTACCCCAAATTTGATGGGACCACTTAAAAAAGCGAAAAAACCCCCCCTAAGTGCTCTTCTGCATCACTTCTTCAATGTCGGGAAAAAAACAACTGCTGCGGCTATTTAAATCCCCGACTTTCATTTAAAGGCTAAAATGGGGGTACCCATAGTGATCCCCCATGTTTTTACAACTTTAGGGGGGTTTTACAATTTCTTTAAGGAAAAAATTCTTAACTTTACGCAAATCCAACTTCGGAGGCTCCCGTTTTCGTTAATTTTATATTGAATACAGGGATAAGCGGGCGCGCGCCCGATACTTTAACGCAGATAAAAACTCCGATATGAAACGTTAACTTCGACAGTGAACTTAACGTTTCATATTGAATACCCCTCATAGAGTACTGTCTGTGGAGGTATATAGCAGGCATAACTGTGACCCGAGGCTTGTATATACTACCGTCGGCTTGCTTACATAAAGAGATCAATTATCTATATAACAGTAAGTAGGAAAACAAAATCTTAATTCTGTAAATCCATATTAGAACTTGGCAAGAGAAGCATTATTGTAAGAACCATTTCTGAGGTAAGTGTCCAGAAATGACTGACACACTGGGCTACAGCATGTGTGCTGTCATAATATTACAGTAAGCCAGCAGAGATCTCTTCTGGGCATATTACATTTGACTAGAAGATGCTTCTTTTCCCATAGAGATGATAACCTAATCATAATGTTACTGGAAAACCTGGACAACAAATGTACTTATGTTTGTACTGAATTTCCAGTTGAAAAGAACATTTCTAGTGGAACTCATGACATGTCTGTGCATTTCTATTATAACAAGCTTGAAACAACAAAAATGAGTGCTAAGGTGGCCAGTACAGACACTGGAAGTAGTGCTCCAAAAGCAAGAGTTAATGGGCAGTACACACTAGATGATATATCGTCCGATCTGGCCGGATTGGACGACATATAGGGCACATCGTCTAGTGTGTACCCTCAATGTCACTGAGGATGCACACTTCCGTGCATCGTCAGTGACATCGTTAGTCGGACCTGCATTCAGGATGGCCCCAGCTGTCGCTCCCAACATCGGCAAGTGTGTATGACAGGACCACCGGGTCCTGTCACGGGATAGGTCGGCTGGGTACACATCATTAAATATGTACCCAGCTTTTTAGACTAAAAAGTGTGATGCCAGTCATCAGTGATACCCAAGTACTGTATGGCAGTAGAAGAAAACAGAACATCAATGATACCTTGACTTGAGTAAACTGTGAGGACCAAGGCTGACAGAAGAACCTCTTTGCTGCTGGGGATTGTTGCTTTCTGACTTTGATGCCTGATAGGCACCCTAGACACTACTAAAAGTATGCTTGGCCTTAGCTGACCCTACCCAGAAATCTGCACCCACTCAGTAACCTTACCAGGGAAGCATATAAGTGTGCACATGTTACATTCATAGGACTAGAGAGAAACACATTTGTAACCAAGTAGGTGCAACAAAACATCATATTTACCTAAAATAAAAATATTTGTGTGGCTTAGTTATTTTCTTAATCTTAGCCTTTAGCTGCATATTAATAAAAGAAAGGGCCATTGCTACAGAGTGATTAATGGAATATCTACATTCGGCAGTGTTAACTGAGGCCTATCTTGTGATGAGAACATTTATTTCCCTCAGTAAAACATATGAGCAGGGGATCAAAGTCTGCATAATTGTCCCAAAGGAACAGCTACGCATGTTACAGAAAGGATTGACCAAGAGGGAAGGAAGACAATATAATTGATGCCCACATACTATACACTGTCACAATCAAGTAATGACCTGAGCCCTATTCCAAAGTAGTTACATTTGGTTATTTTTGTGAAGAAATTAGATTACTGCAGCAGACAACACTGTGCTGTGGTTTCTTTAAAAATAAGAATTGCAATGTGCTGCAATGCTCCTGATTGGTGAAGAGACTATAATAATATTCCTTGGTTTCGCGACTCTAATAATTGCCTTAAGGTTTTTTTTTTTATTATTCCAATTGGACAATTTAAGGACTGAAGAAAGAAGATTCCCTATGGAATATCAGGGATTTAATGGAATATTTATGTTTGTTAGACTATTAAAATAGATGGTGTCTGTTTTTTTTTTTTACTGTTAGGTAGTTAGTTAAAACTACTTGGACCAGCTGGCTCTTGATGCTGACACCTGTGCCATAATTACAAAGCAGTCAATGGATGCCATGACTTTCTGCAACTTGTAATTCAAATACATTACTAAATCAGATTTGGAATACACACTATTACTCTAACATTCTCCGGCCCACTGCTCAAGTGGTTTATGAAAAGCCTCAGTGGCATTTAAATATTTCATGTAGATCTGATTTCCCACTTGCTGACCAGGATGGGGCTGGATTTACATTAAAACAAGGGTATCCCAAGCCATATCTCTCCCTGTCATAGTGTAACCAGTCCAGCCTGGCATACTGTAGTCTGTAGCTGGTTTCCTCATTTACATGGGTGTCCCAAAGTAGTCAAATCTGGTTATTCATTGTTCCCCCTGCTCTAAGCTTTTGCCACTGGTTACTTATTTTGGGGGTGAAGAAACTTTTTAAAACTTATTTCTTTACTCTGTCTTCTGGTGGTCTTTCTAACCAGGAATGTGCTACACTTTCTAAATGCACACCAGTACCATACATAATATATTACAAGGCTGCAAGTGCTAGTGGTACTTCAAAGCTGGCCACAATTTTCTGCGGCTGTGCAGTCTAACAAAACTTATGTTTAGCTACTGCAGATGGACTTCAACTCTAAGTCACGCTCTTATTGAGTAATCTGGCTCTTTCATTAACTTGATAAATATTGTTACCTTTTTTATATTATCATGAAGGAGGATCATTAACATTTTACTATTTTGTGGGGGAAAAAAATTATTGGAAAAGCCCTGAGCAAAGCAGTAAACCATTGGAGAAGAGAAATCAGTTGATGTTGCATAATTTATTTAAGGAAGTTTTTTTTAAGTGTTTGATGTCATAGTGATGCAAATGATAACCACGGCAACACATGAACGTGACTATGAATATTCTCTTCAAAAACATTGTACAATGTATTTTCCCGTTACACAGTACTGTACATGAAATATTAGTTTATTTCTAATTTATAGTATTTTTATTATTTGAAGAAAAATTTATTATCAGGATTCACATTTAATTAATGTTGTGCATGTCTTTGTAAATACCTAACTCAATAAACATGAAATAATTTTTTGTTGTTTTCTTTTGTTATGCTATAGTAATAGAAAATAGCCACCATATCTTACTGATTAAGGAGTATATTGCTGTCCTTATTATCTTCCCTGTGTTTTTTGTAAAGTAATGGTGCATGCAGATCGCCTGATGCTGATGTCTCTGTTAAACAGTTAAATTAAAATAATTGTCTAATTGTAGCTAGAATTCTGTGAGGGATTGGGAAAGCAATATGAATATTCAACAGTAGTTGATACATTTGTCTCAAACAAATGAAACATTTCATTAGATTGTTTTTGTGAACACATAAATTCTAATTATTATTATCAGATGAAATGGTTCCCGTGTTAGTAGCTGTGTATTCATGCTGATGCAAATGTTACAGATTTCACACAATAATATTTGAAAGATTACTGGTGAGAAAATAACATCTTTTCCTAAATACAGAGATAGCCGATATGCTGTAAAGATGTGATACATACCATTATACAGAATATACAGACCTATCACTGTAATTAGTTTCTCTATGTGTATTTAATTTCCAGACCAATAGAATGTAGTAATAACCACATAAACGTGGCTGACTCAGGGGTCAACACAGAAGTGGCTGCGGCTATTGGCTGTCAACCTTCTCTGCAACCTTATGCAAATGCTGCACCGAAGTCCTTCCCTGTGTACATGCGGATGTGCAAGGAATCAAACACCCACTTTCAGTGTCCATATGCAGTAATACAGATTGATGCATCTTTAGATGCATCAGCACCTTCGAAACTTGCACCAGCCCTATGGCAGGAGCAGTTTCTCCAATGTGAGTGGCTGAGCAGCTGTGTACAGGTATGCAGCCACTTTCACAGACACACCCACAACACTCCCATCTCTGTGCGTGCACTAAGATACCTCACTGTCACTGCCCAGGAACGCCCACTACATTTTCAATACACTTCTCCATACATACTTTTGAAATCACAACTGCAACTCTGTATGGACACAGTTGGTTTGCATGCATGGTGTGACTAATGCTGAGTACACGCTGACAGATATATTGGTTGATCAATTGATCTGCCAATATATTGTGTGTGTCGGCCAGTATGTACCAGCAATATGCCTGTGAATGACATTATTCACAGACATATTGCGTTGGCTCTGCTGCACAGCCAATGGCAGATATATCTGCTCATCGTGCTGTATGTACGATGGTCAGCTGACCACCCGTACACTTGCTGCAGAGGCCGCAGGGAGAAGGGCGCAATTGACCACCAGCCAGCGGGACCCGCGGCCAGATGGTAGATAATGGTTGTTCACTGTGTATGAACAACCATCATCTGCAGATATATCTTTTAGGTGTGTATCCAGCTTTAGACACATTCACAGTACCAAAAAATAGCCCCACTACATCCAACATCAGCAGTGCATCCACCTCAGACTCTATAATACAAAGTGTTTTTGTGTATATGTGTGTGTCGGATTGATAACAAAATTAACTATTAACAGTATAAAACCTTAAAGCTACAATACTAAGTTAAGTAAGGAATTCATGTTTACAAGACAGTTGTATTAAGGGAGCAATTCTGTTCTCAGGATGTGCATCCACAATATCCAGCTGTGCATGTCCTTGAGAATGACGGTAGGCCATGTTGAATGGCCAGCACTCTGGCACTGCCTCCATCCATGCTGCAGATTGGTAACTGACCTGGCAGGCTCTAGGACCTGTTGGTACTCAGCAAGAGGTACGACCTGCGAAATGTGCTACTGTGCATGCGCAGTTTATTTTTGCACCTGGTGTTCCTCATGTACATACGCAACCCTGAGACTGTCAATATGTTTGCTGTGTGCAGAGCCTGTAAAGCTGCCGCAAGTATACTACTATAGTGACTTAGCATTGTGCTAACATCTGCTATCACTTTTACCACTCGGGATGACCGTTGCCCTACAACACCCAGCAATACCCATAAGCTCCAGGCTGCTTCTACACTGCTGTTATACCTGTTATGCCCTTGTGTATGCCTGATTCAATAAACCTAAGGACTGGTTAAGATGTACCACATGTGGACTAAACGCCACCAACACCAACAACTGTGTAAACATATCTAATATCCCATATACTGTGGCCAAGTTATTTCATCCTGGTTGGAAAACTGTCTGGATAAATACATACATGAATATATCTAGCATCATTCTGTTGAACTCCACATTGCTAGGCTAATCTGCCAATAGGTTATGGGGCCAGGACACAGTCCAACAGCCTTAAGTTAATAAGTTATGGTCCCCATACAATGGCTCTGCTAATGTGCCAAAATTCACAGTAAGTTCAACATTGTGCTTGCATGGTATTTATTGCACAACAGTTTGGAGGAATTTCTTACAGAACTGCATCAACTCATGGTGGTTGGTGGTTTTTTTTGCATGAATGACGCTCTGCATATCCTGGCACAACATTTCTATTGGATTAACTTCAGGACTTTGACTTGGGCATTGCAAAACTAATCTTTTTATATGATACAGTATTTATTGTAGACTGACTTGTGTATTTAGGGTTGTTGTATGTGCTGCAAGACTCACCTTCTACTGAGGTTCATAAATGCTTTGATAGTCTCCTGTATTATTTGCTAGGACAATCAAAAATGTATACTTCCATCAATGATGGTAAGACGCCAGGGTCCTTTGGCAGTAAAATACTCTGCCACTCCTTTGTTTCACATTTGGGATGAGGTTTTTATGTTGTAATACAATGTTTAGTTTTTAAGACAAAACAAGTTACATGTTAGATTCTTCCATCCAGAGAATGTTCTCCCAGTAGACTTCTGTCTCATTCAGGTGATCTTTACCAAACTTTAAGTGGGCAGCAATGTTCTTCTTGGAGAGCTTCATCCTTGCTATCTTATCATGCACACTTTACTTGTTCAGTAGTGTTTACTTGATAGTAGACTCATGAACAATGACATTAGCTAATGCAAGAGTGGCTAGAAAACACTTTGACTTCACCCTAGGGTTCTTTACAATCTCCCAGAATGCCACATGCCTTGCTCTGGGGAGAGTAACAGTGGTAATTAAGTTTGTTTCTGTGGTTTTTTTTTGGACACTGCCTGATGGTGGGTTGGTGAAGGCTTTAGAATTTGTTTTGTACTTTTTCCAAAAATAAGATCTTGCACATGAGTAGTGGAGCTGGCCAGAAGGCAAGACACAGCACATCAGCACTAGGCTGATGCTCTGAGGGACATGTATGTATCACAAGCGGGGAGATTTTTCTCTCTTGATAAGAGGTGAAGCAAGAAGAGCTATAGCCGCACAATAAGTACATCTCCCCCTGTGTATGCTAATAAGCCCATTTATGAGGACAAGTTGAGTTGCTGGCAAAGAAAAGTGTATTTCTTGCAAATGCAAAATATATATTGCATAAACATTGAGCTCAACATTGTAGCCAAATAAATATACAATATTTATATACAAAAAATATATAAATTGTGTTGGTAATTAAGTATAAATATTTTATTATAGAAACTAAAACAATGAATACTTTACTGGTTTAAGCTAGATATAAAGATCTCATCACTGCTTAGAACTTGTAGTTTCTTCAAAATCGCTCAAGTACATGAACATAAGTCAAATAGTCCTCCAACAGTATAAACACTGTTAGGGTGATTGAAATGCTAACCGTAGTATTGTATTTAGAGCCATGGGACGGAATTCAATTGTTATAGGCTGCCCAATCTTCCATCTAAAGTGATGGGAGATCGCGGGACACTATTAAATTAGTGCCGATTTTCGCACTGATCACACCCATAGTGGTCGGGTTTGGCCACGTAAAATGGCTACCCTCGACCAAAGTGCTGGATGCGATTGCAAAATGTGCCATTTGGGCGCCCAAACAGGTAACTTTTCTCTCATTTCAGCTCACACCCCCCAGGGTGCGAGCTGAAATAGTGTGCCGGCAATGGATCGTGCCTGATAGGTGCAACAATTGAGTAGCTCCTGTCGGGCGTGTAAGTGGTCAAAACAATTGAATTCTGCCCATGGAGTCACAATACAAATTCAACCCTTGTCATGTTTCTTTGCCATGGACCTTTCATCAGAAGGTACTGTATTCATGTAAACAAAATAGGTGATTATAATGTTTTAACAGCCAATGGTACAAATTCATCAAATTACTTAGCTGCACATGTGGATTTAACAAATAATCAGTTAGATAGTTGTAAAAGAAGAAAAACTGCTTAACTCTCACTGTAAAGTTGAATAAATTGTATAGCAACTTAATTATATTAACTCTTAATTAAAAACTAAATATCAAAATTAGGGACATTGCTTGCTTCAATTTAAGCCTGGCATACAGTTAATAGTAGGTACCACATATAATAATAAAAACAATTTTTTTTTTAATGAAAAGTAGAATCACCAGGAACTCAAACTTGAGGTTTCTGCACAATATACATTACAGATGCTTAATACACTTGAACAGTGATTCTCAACCTAAACCCTCAAGTGTTCCCAACAGGTCATAGTTTAAAGATTTCTGTGGAAGCAGATGAGATTAACTCACTTGTGCATGATTAAAGAAATCCACAAAACATGATCTGTTGGTGGTACTTGAGCAAAATATATATATATATATATATATATATATATATATATATATTTATATTTAAATAACATGCCACCCATGATTCAAAGCTTGAGGGATTATGTCCTTATCTACCATATTAGAGAGTTTCAGTCCACTTGGCTGAGAGTGACACATATATGAGAGTGAGATGTATATATGCAAAGCAGTACATACTGTAAGAATCAGGATCAGATCTATAGACAGATTTATTTAGAATAAGCAATACTTTTCCAGATGTCCCCTTAAAATAATCACTTATATAGTAATACTGAATGTGATCCTTTATTAAAGTCATGAGCCAAAGTGCATAATCAGCAAAGATACATTTCATGTAGTACATTTTCAATTATAACGAATAATTTCTCTACAAATATTTAGACTCTCACTGTAATCAAGGTTAACAAATGGATACTTTACCTAGCAACTCGTAATTGAAATCTCATTCTATTGATTCATATAGTCCATCTGGGGTCAAGGTCTTTAACATATGAATCCAAAAGATTATCTCAAGCATAATTTATTAAACCTGTCACCACCACTAGGGGTTGGATCGATCAGGTCAATGCCTTGTATTTGTAGACTACTGGGATTGTTATTATGATGTTCTAAAAATGGCTAATCTCTTTACTGGTAATATTCCTTCTGTGTTCCATGTAATGGATTCTTTGCATCCATATTGTGCTTCCTACGTATCGGCAACCACATTGACAATTTAACACATAAATGACATAAGTAGATCTACAGTTGATAAATGACTTGATTGGGAATATTCATCCCATCATAAATGATTTAGAATGTATTATTTTTTATTGTGACTACATTTACATGTTGTACCACATTTAATACCAAACAAAAGTAAGGGCAATACAAGCTACAGTCTTGTAATTGGACCCTTGGTACCCTAACATTTAACATCCCTAAGAAAACTTCTTAATATACTATTATAGTATTGTGGTCCATGGAAGATTTCAGAATATGACACAAACTCAAAATGTTATAGTTGTGACTCATCATTTTTCTGGTCCCATGAGCTGCACTGTTACACAAAGAAATAAAATATATTGAATCTCCCTATACGAATGTATTGCCTGTTATGCTGGTAACCAAAAATATGGGATCTATCTATTGCAAGTTATTTGTCCTATAAGATACTTCGGGGTTGATATGTCCCAAAAAGATAGACATACAGATTGTTTTTTTTTTATATCAAAATTCCTCCAACTCTGACAATATTGTATACTAGATAACCATCTTATCTGATGGTTGCTTCCAAAGTAGAGAACATTATTTGTATTCACTGGCCTACAGAAAGCTAATCTTCCTTAATATAATCTTCTGTCACTTCTCTGTATCCTTTTTTAGCCTGTTTAAGGTTACCAACTATTTCTGGGGGTCCGTAGACATATTATATTATTGAAGCATGTCACGCATTCACATTAATAGCTACTCTTGACTCTGGGCCTGATTCCAAGATTCATGCTAATGCAATCGCAACTGAGACCTTTTATAGACCGCAATAACGAAAATATGCTAATGTCTCCAAAAGCACCCCCATGAAACACTGTTCAGACACACATGCGGTGTTCTTACCCCCCCCCCCCCAGTTACCCGTATGCTGACTCCCTGTCACTCACTTTGCAATGAATCTACTGTAGCAGCATAATTGCAATACAATTGCCGGGAACTGGCCAACAATCGCTCAATCTGAGTAAATTTCGGCATTGCCTACTGTAAATCTAGGAATCAGGCCCTCTTATAACCCTCTACTGAAATGATAATCCTAGAGGCTCACATAATGTTTCTATCAAAGAAATGTATTTTTTGAACAATAAATAATTGAAAGTTGATATCCATTTGCATGTTTTGATATCCTTTGTGAATTTGATTTATTGAGTTCTCTTCATCTATTTATAAGGCTTAGATAAAGACTTGAACAAATATGATATCACATTTATGCAAGAATTCAGAAAATTAAAAATTGTTTACAAAAAATCTTTCTAGCGCTACTGTAATGGCTTTGGGAATTATGTTTATTTTAAGCAACCCACTGACATACTCAGGTCCAGCAATCTTTATAACTGCATTTGCCTTGATATTCTGGTGAGTTTAGTTTTGGTGGACGGTGAGGGGTTTGTATAGAGCTGAATCTTGGATCTCTAGTTTCTGGCTTTTGCCACTTATCTTTTACTACTTTTTATTGCACAGTCAAGTAATTTTTGGTACTTAATCTGGATGTGTTCCAGAGTTAGAAATGTTGGTGTAAGATGGCAGAAGTGGTATCCGCTATGGTTGTGTCTGTCCCTTTTTGGTCCCCAGAGTGTGTCTACTGGGTATTATTGATGTAGACACTCTAGACAATATACTAGCCACTATGTATTTAACACAATGATGCTTGTAGAGGTTTGCACTGCAGGCTTGGATGGCCCCCCTGGTTCCACACTTCAGTGAATGGGTGTCCATAATTAACACCACTATGAGCCATGAGAAATGTGTCTGACAGAAATGTTATACTCAGATTTGACCATGTCTGGTCTAAGTGATTGGAGTACCCCTATTTTATTAATGTTTTTCTTGAGATCCTTGACCATGGGTGGACACATGGTACTGAAACTGGGCTGAGCTGGATTGAACATATACTTGATTTTATTTAGCAAAGTACCAACTAAGTTTTCACAAAATAAAATAAATAAAAAATAAGGGGTGGGGATGATGGAAGAGATAAATTGTCGTACTCAAATGGGGGTTGGGGTGCCTGTATTCTCTTTCATACAAGGTGCTAAATTTTCTACTTAGCTCTCATCAGGAGAGTTCTCAAGAACTTTAAGGGAATGTAGGCAACTATGACATACTGTACACTGATCAAAACTACTGACAGAGCTGTTATCCAAACATATTTTGAAAGACTTTTATACTAAGAGCACTACTTTGTCTGTTTTCTTTTATAAGATGTAATTCTAGGCATGGCTCAAGCCGCTCAACATAACCTAGAGTCCGAGACAAAATAACATGCTATGCAGTCTCAGGAATAGCCCACCAGAGAGAATCACCCCTGCAATCTGCACTATACAGTGAGAGAGGAGAGACCCTCATCACTGCACCAGTGCTGGTTGTCAATTTCAATGACATCTGGAAATGGAGAGAGTACCGCACGCAGAGTTGTTCACAAGTCTTCCGTAATTACAATGTGTAAAAAGAACAAAATACAGATATTAGCTTATATACCCAGTTATATGCATCTATGTGACTGCACCACCTGGTACAAGAGATCTGTCTGAAATCAGGTGTATCTCTGTGTGTGCACAGCTCAACATTGCCTGCAATTCTGACTATATGATCTCTACAAGCCCTCACTAAACTCAGTCTATGTGCGAACGCCCCGTTGTCACCCAGTAATGCCCATTTATCAGCAAATGGAGTTATGACTGAAATGTGTATGACTTGGAATACCCCATAGATGTGTACACTAAGTTATAGGCATTCATGATCCATCCAAAAAATAGACAACATGCAACTCTGAATTGGCCTTAGAGTGTGCTTGTGCAGTGTGAGGACCACCCCTATACCATCTACAGAAGTCTGGTGTAAGTGTATGGTCAACACTGATAATTCTTTTTCACTTACTGCAATAAGCACTATGGTAAAGTTAGAGTCAATTAGGACTGAGGTTTATATTTACTAAAGTGAGAATTTTTAGAAGTGAAGATGTTGCCCATCACAACCAATCATATTCTATTATTATTATCTTCTAGAGGGTGCTAGCTAAATGCTAAGTAGAATCTGATTGGTTGCTATGGCCAAGCTCTCCATTTCTAAAAACCTGCACTTTAGTAAATATAGCCCTGAGAGTCCTCACAAATATATAGCAAAGATTGAGTTCTGTTTCTCTACTGATGTACTGTTTACCTGTTAATTGACTATGGCTTCATCCCATACAATTTTACCTTCTCCAAGTCACCAATGTCATTTTTGGTCCTCACGACCAATCCTCTCAGAGTTAAGCTGCTTGGTCAGTTGTGGTGTGTCTCTGTGATAGCTACCCCACTCAGGTGGTTCTCTCATGAAACCATTACATACTGTACACTGTTGCTTCCCAATAAAACTAAAGTGAGTGCAGTATATACCTACATTACAAGGTTACTTCAGACTTTTAAAGCATGTCAATTGGAACCATGCATTCTCAGTCTGTGCTAAATCTATATCCAGTATACAGAAAGTTGCTGCAGTAGAACTAAATGTCCCAGTATGACATGTAAGTGGCTGTCACATGTTGAGACACAGAATTTCTTTTTTTCTGACATCATATTGCTTCCAAATGATGGAGTTTCATCTTGGATCTGTCTGTTAGTAAACAAAAACTAATCTCAAATAAACAATTCATTGACTTTTAAAATTCCATATAGGTACTGTACAGTGTAATGCCCCTAAAGTGGGGCATCACTTAACAGAGATAGCAGAAGGAGAGAGCTAGGGCTCAGAAGGGGCACATACCTTTATCTAACAGCTATTGGAAATATATTGTGAAACTATATTGGATGACTTCTGTGTGATTTGTCCTGTCAGAAAAAGAGGGGTGGAGTGATACAGTTTGGTGTGATTTGCCCAGTCAGCGAAAGAGGGGCAGGGTGAGATGGCAGGGTGATTCCTATAAGTGAGGAGCGTGGCAGCTGCTCCGTGTAGCTGCGCCAGGACTTGGAGCTGTGAGGTATTGCTGGGATACTGACTGAGTTTCCAGTTGAAGAAATCAGGTGTCAGGTTGTGGCCTAGAATCGGCCGTTACCCAGCCCTATCTTCCCCTGATCCCTCGAGCAGTCAGACATCAAGTGCGGCGGAGTGTGGACGTCCATGAACTGTGCTGTGCCTTGGTTACTGTGGTCACCGTCATGGATGCAGTCATGACGATCTGCATCACCTGACTACCCTTCACCCAATGGTAGCACGGCGGTGGTCAGCTGACGCTGTCCACCAATGATCTGCTACCGCAGGGTATAAAGCCGGTCTCCGGACAGCCGGAAGTTTCCTGTGCAACGTTGTCGCTACCTTGTGTATACTTGCTGTTACCTCATTCCAGGTTTCCTATGTGATTACCTCGAGTCTCAAGTGCCAACTCCTTGTGCAACAGTGTGTCCGAACATCTTGCCTGTGTGCAATACATGTGCCAACTTCTTGTGCAACAGTGCATCCGAACGCCTTGCCTGCGTGTGATACAAGTGACAACTCCTTGTGCAACAGTGCATTCGAACATCTTGTCTGTGTGCGATACAAGTGCCAACTTCTTGTGCAACAGTGCCGCTGAACATCTTGCCTGTGTGCAATACAAGTACCATCTCCTGGCGTGACATAGTGTCAAGTACCCCTTTCCAGTGTACAGTTACAGATGCCACTACCTGGGACCACTGAACATCAAAACACTTGCCTACTTACCAGTACAAGTGCCAATCTCCTGTGCAAAAGTATTTCTTTTTAGAAGTATATCTCTTGGGCAATTGTTATTTTGTCTCTATTCCCACAGTATCAGACACCTGTCCTGGGGACCGTGACCTGCCTGCTGGGTGCAGCTTAAACCCATATCCCACTTGGAGGGGTCACTGGTGAACACCTCCCAGCTGGTTAGACTACGCGCCTTTGGACAGGTGTTGCCAACGTTTGATATTCGTGGATGAGATCATATATACAGGCCCTACGCCTCCGATTTCTCCCTCAACCCGGGACCTCAGCTTTCACCCCTCATTAGGGGATTTCCCTAAGCCAAATGTGACATCAGGTTCCTGTTAGTAGGAACTCAGGTGTATTACTGACCACAGCACACTGCACCACTCATCACTGTATATGCTAACATCTGACTGCAGTGGAATTGAGCCAGGCTATAGCCTAAGTTGGACAGTCTGTGAAAGTTATCAGATAATAATATAGTCCTGTCACTGAGGAGACCTATATAGTAGTTATAAAGTATTCAGCTGTCAGATCCATGAGTAAGTCTAGGTACACACTAGGATAACGGATCGGCCACCCAGCCGATCTGCCATCCTAGCTGACAATTGGTAAGTCCATACGCACTTACCAATCATCAGCCTGTTGTGTCGCGCCTGACTGCTCAACTGGGCATGCATTTACATGTGCCCACCCAGTTGTGATGTAAGTCACCCACGGCCTCTGCAGCAAGTGTACGGACAGTCGGCTGACTGCCCGTAAACACAGCAGGATGTAAAGGGCTCTCAAGTCACGCAAAACTGAAAATGGAGGCGTGCCCTTCATACCATAGGCCATGCCCCCTATGTGACGTTATTTGGGGGTGTGCCCGCATTGCATGCCTCCCATGTAACATCAGGCTGGGGGCGAGCCCAGCACTTCGTCACTAGCTGGGCTTCCTCCAGGCTGCTCCAGCCACTAAATGGATGCTGCGCGCATGCCGGAGCCAGGTGTAACAGCGGGACAGTGCTGTCCCGCTGAAATCAGGATGTCGGCAGGGCTGGCACCCCTGTTCAACCTCCCTGGTCGAACACCCCAAAAGCCAGCCCTGACACAGCACAATGAGCCTATATATCTGCAGATATATCGGCCATTGGCTGTGCTGCACAGCTGATGCGATATGTCTGTGAACGAACACACACATGATATTGGCCATTAAATTAAATGCCCGATATGTCAGCCAGTATGTACCCCGCATAAGATTATTAATTGTTACTAACAATCCTGCTAACACAAACAAGTTCAGTCCTAGGAGAAAAACAACCTGAAGTTAAAACCTTGTATAAAAATAACAAAGGGAAATAAATGAGAAATACATCTTCAGGATAGAATACTTTATACTGCTATTATTTTCACAGAAGAATTATTATAGTAAGCTGACATTAAATAGCAGTGGAGCTACCAGATAATTAATTCAGTAAAAAGAACTTACGTTGATTGTTATCTACAGGAACATATGTAACCCAGGTTATAGGAACACTAAAGTGCACCAAAGTGATATTGGCCTAATAAGCTATGTGATATGTACTAATGAATGTATTGCAATACCCATGATAGTCATGTTAGATATGAAGGTTTTAATGGTGATCGTGATGTACTATATATAATGCTAAAACTGGTGTGTATACAGTGTTAACTTTATGTCAGTACTAGCTGAAGTACCCGGCATTGCCCAGATTTAATCTTATTAAGTTTTATAATGTGATGTCATCCAGATCCATCCAATAGAAGGCCTAGAACAGGCTCCCCAGGTCCAAGTTCTGCCCAACACACTCTGGGGCAGACTAGATGGGCCAAGTGGTTCTTATGTGCCGTCAAATACTCTGTTTCTATGTTTCTATGCCCGTGAGGTCCGACCAGGACCACAACCACTCCATTAGGCATCCTAGACCAATTGCTACCCCCCTGTGAAGGTTTCATCCAAATCCATCCAGTGGAAGGACCATAACAGGCTCCCCAAGTAAATTTTCTGCCCAGCGTACACCAATGGGAGGTCCGGCTGGGACCTCAACTTCCAAGTATGTCTTCTGGGATCCAAAGTTAACTCCCTAGTATGTCTTCTGGGATCCAATGTTACCACAAATTTCTGCCCAGTTTACACTAATGGGAGGTCTGACCAGAACCCTAATCCCCCTAAAACCTGGACAGGATCCAACTGGACCACTTTTCGTTGGTTTCATCCTAATCGGTGCAGGTGTGTATCTTCAAGTGATTAAGTTTTATTATGTGATGCCATCCAAATCCATCCAGTGGAAGCCCCAGAACAGACTCCATGGGTCAAAGTTCTGCTTGGCACACTCCACCATGAGGTCTGACTCCATTAGGCATCCCAGACCAATTGGCACCCCTCTGTGAAGTTTTTATCCAAATTCTTCCAGTAGAAGGCCCAGAACAGTCTCCCCAGATCAAAGTTCTGCCCAGCATACCAGGGTCAAACTTCTACCCAGCGTACACCAACGGGAGGTCCGACCGGGACCTCAACACCCTAGTATGTGTTCTGGGATCTAATGGTCAAAAGTATGTGACTACCCCTTCTAAATGGTGTGGTTGACCATTTCAGGCACACCTATTGCTAACAGGTGCATACAATCAAATTTACAACCATTTAGTCTCCGTAGTCAAACATTAACAGTGCAACGGGTTGTACTGAAGATCTCAGCAGCTTTCAATGTGGCACTGACATAAGATGCTATTCTTCCAAAAAGTCTGTTTGTTAAATCTCTGCTCTACTAGAGCTGCCCTATCAACTGTAAGTGATATGATTAATCTAAGAGCAGTGATAAAACAGTAAGCTACTGTACACAAGTCTACTGAACAGGACCACTGGGTGCTGAAGCATATCCTTGATTTTAACAATCACTATTTTAACAATCACTATAAATTTTCAAGCTGCCTCTTGAAGCAATATCAGCAAAAGAAAGTTCACCTGAAGTTTCATTACTAAGCATGCCACATATAAGTCTCAGATCATTAAGTTGGAGTGGTGTAAGTACACCACCATTTAAATGGATACTGTTATAACTAGTTCTCTAGAGTCATAACTCAGGCTTCACATTTGGCAGGCTAATGGAAGAATCTGGGTTTTGTGGATGCCTAGAGAATGCTTTCTCTCTGACTGTACTGACAACTCTAAAATTTGGTGGAGGAGGAATAATGGAGTAATGATCTAGGGCTATTTTTATGGAACCAATGAGGAAATATGATATAGCATACAATGATATTCTAGAAAATTTTGTGCTTCCAACTATGTGAGAAAAGATTGGGGAAAGCCCTTTCCTGTTTGAGCATGACAATGCCTCAGTGCACAAAGTGAGATCCAAGCCTGCTAAGAAAGAGCTTGCCTGGAAGGCAGATAATCGCGACCATCGCCAGGCCGCCCGCTAAAGCTGTGAGTGGTTACCCACTGCTTAGCGACCGGCCTGGAGGCCAGTGGAAAAAAAAAACAGCCCGCCCTGATTCAGAGCGAGCACTCGCAAATAGCAAGCGCCTCTGAATCAGGGCCAGAGTCCCTTGATCTAAACCCCAACAAACACCTTCAGGGTTAAGATCAAGGGACTCTGGCCTTATCGTCCTATACCTGCGCCTGATCTAAGTAATGCTCTTGTGGCTGCATGGATTAAAATCCCTGCAGCTATGATCCAAAATCTTGTGAAAAGCTATCCCAGGGATTATCAGTGGTGGCAGTGGGATCTATTAATATAATGTGCTGTGGTAGCACAGTGGATATAGGGTGTCCGTGGGCTCCCGTTATATGGAGTAACTCAGGGGCATGTCTGATATGCCAGATGGAGCCGTGCATGCGCAGAAGCCGGGTCGGAGGTTGCGTCTCCGGCAATCAGCCTCTCTGCTTCCTAGTGCACGCCGGCTGTACGGGAAGAAACAGCAGTATTGCAGAGCGTGCCTCTAGACGTTTGGCCTTGTAGTGTTTTCACCTTGTATTGTTGATTGTATTTTCGGCTAACCAATTAGTGCCAACATTATCCATGATCAGGCCTGTCCTTAAACCAGTCACAAATGAATCTGTATTTTAGGACGATTTATAAATTCATGATTTTAAAAAATTCTAATAAATGCATATTGGACAGTACAGGCCGCTGTAGAGAAGATAAACTAGTGCAACTTTTGTAACTGGTGTTATAACTCTATTCTGAAAACTCAGAGATCAGATTGAGGAAGTTTAAACTACGCAGTGGATGCTTAGATGAGTGCTTTCAAAACAAATAATTCATGAGAGCATATATCGCTCTTCACTGCACAAAATATCTGATGGAGAAAAAACGAGGTTGTCTAACTTGGGACTATTTGCTAATTAGTGCAATTGAGACAAATGCCCACCAGAAGCTCCAGTTAATGTCTATGGTGAAGTTAAGTTGCTATAAAGCACAAGATCACTATCCCCATACATCATAATAATGCTTTGGAGATGTGCAGGAAGATACAGATAATCTATCTTAGAGTGTCCCATGCGTTAGGGTATGTTTACATGCTATAACATAGGAGAGCCTGTAGTTTCTCATGTTAACACATATATATAAATGTTAGCAAAAAAAAAAAGAGGTGGAATAAAAAAAATAAAAGAACAACAAAAAAAAACCCCCAGGCATATATGGTGGCTCTCATGAGGTGCAATAATTGTGTGGACTGTTGGCGATGAAAAGGTTAAGGTACTGCTAAAGTTCCTATTTGATTAAACTGGGAAATGTACTAAGCCTTATGCCCTGTTCCTGCTGAGTCTTATGGCCTGATTCAGAGGTGGACACAAATGGTTTCCCAGCTACTACCACAAAAGTAGCGCGTTTGCAAAAATATGCAAACGTTGAGCCCACTGACTGCTTCTCAACTCTGCCGCGTGCATATGGGGACACAACTATCGGAAACACATTGGTTGATAATCACCCACCTGAGCAACCCTATGGTCGCGCAGAATGGCCGTGGGAATTGAGACGCCGGAGACATTTTTACTGCACGCTATGACCCTAAAGCTCAGGGCCTGATTCAGAGCCGCTCGTTCGCTCTGAGCGATGTTCGCACAACTGCGCATGCGTACGGGTTGTAATACGCATGCGCGAACCAGTCATTGCGGTCGGAAATTGTGTGCTCGCAAAATAGCGAATGCCTGATAATTTGAGTGACAGAATGAGGCGTTTGTGGGTGGTAACAGGGGAAGGTGCTTGAAAATGGGGAGTGGAGATCCGAACGCAGGCGTGCCAAAAGGTCAAAACGGGCGTTTTAAGGGTGTGCATAATTAACAAAGCAGCGTCATCGACCACGTCACTTGGTTGTCTCTTAGCCTGAACTGTTCGCATGTTTGCGGTAGGAAAATCCAACCACAAGCACTGCGAGCAGTTCAAATGCCTTTAGATGTACTCGATTAATCAAATAAATAGCGGAGATGACGTAGGATGCGAGCGGCCAGGGGGCGTCTTTACAAAATAGCGAGCGCATATTTCGGTCACTCGCTCAGACATAGAGACGTCAACAGACCGCAAAGAACGAGCGCTCAATTTAAATAGCCGGCCCCTTTTTCTGAACGACCGTTCGCAAATAGCGTCCGGCTCTGAATCAGGCCCTCAGTGCATAAAATCCACACCATTCTTTATTTTAGGTGCTAAGGGTCTGGTTCAGAGGTGAGCCATAACTGCATCTTCTTATGCAGCGCGATTGCGTCTCTATGCTAATACCACAGCGGATGGGATTCATACAGAAATCTGCAGCTTTGCATAATAAGTCGCACCATCGGACGCACATTGGTCGCACCTTCGGACATTAGAGCAGCACCATGGTTGTTTAGAAAGTCCATCTGAACGTGACTGCCGGTGCCAGTGGAACTGCAAAATAGATGCGTCTAGCTGGCCACTCCCCTATTGCCACCCAGGAATGCCCACTGACATTGTCTCTTTCTGTGTCTAAATTTGTTCTGCATCTCCCAGCAGTAACCATCAGGGCACAGACACAAGTGCAGAATGAAAATATCGTCCGCTTGCGACCAAAATTGATACTGCGTCTACCTCTGAACCAGGCCCTAAATCAGGCAAAACAGTTACAGGAACCTTTACCATCCTGCAATGTAAAAAGATTTTGGGTTTGAGAAATAGGGGCCCATCTAGGGATAACAGGACAAATTGGAACTCTTAGCAGTCGCAAAGGGCCTGATTCAAAGTTGTACGCAAACCTGGTGGTTTGCATACAACTCTAATTGTGGCCAATCAGCGCATGCTCAGGATCTGTACTAGGCACGTGCCAATCAGTCCAAAGACGCAGCAGCAATGCTAAAAGCGTACAACTAGCAATCAGGGCCCTTGTACAAATGCCCTAAAGAGCATTCATTTACAGATTAACACTTTCCTTGGAGGAAACCAGCTAAGTGAGCATTTTGTCCCATAGCCAGATCCAGGATAGTTTACATATTACAGGTTTATGTGTGGTAATTATATACTAACTCTAAAAACAACAGTGACCAATTATAGACAGAATAAAATGCTAGAGAGCATGAGCTTATTAAGTAAAAATGCATGTCTGCTTTATGTCTGCTGTTTAATATCTCGGCTGTCTGAGTAGGATTTTCCTTGTAGGGAGTTGTAGGATTCCTGCCACAGCTATTCAAATATCATTTGTAGTAGGCAGAAGGCAGGGAGTCTGAATGTATTATTCCACAGCGTCAGCTTGTCTTATTACCTTATGAAGAATTTATACAATTCTAGCTTTTCCATTGATGGAGTATTTCCAGCAACACTGTATGATAACACAAGGGAAAGGAAAACGTGGCAGTCCTGGACCATCTAAGGGCATCAGTAATAATAAGATGCTAATGGCGTGTGCCACTATTGTATGTTTCCTAGCTTATTTATATTATCTCATTATAGATTTTACCTGTACAACGAAAAGGGATATGCAGTTTGAGTTAAAGCAAATATTTCATTACAACAATTCACTTACCTACATTATATTAGCTAATTTCTGTTCAGTATAATGGATTATCACAACCTTATACTCCAGTTCCTGTCAAAGACAATTAGTATAATCACATTCAGTAGACCACAAGATCCTGCAGAGGGCTCTCCTAGCCCATTCAAACAAAGATCTTATTACTGTATTCCATAACCTAGTTTCTCAGGGCGCAGCTGGAGGTTGGATAAGGTCACTGAGTTCCTTTAAAAAAAAATAAAAATAAACAATACCTCTCGCTGTACAATTGTTTGGATTCATGGCTATACTGAAGGACTTCTCACTTTAGTCTTGTATCAAAATGCATTACAAAAGAAAAATGCAGATATCTGTTTACATGTTAGGATTATTAGATTTACACAATGTACTGCATTCTATTTCTTAATATTTACATTTAGGTCCAGTGGCACAATAAATGAATACTACAGACAGTTATAGTTTCATTGCATCTTGTTATATACAATTTCTCTGATTTTTTTTACACTGTGGAGTGAGTTTACCGACATGACAATATAATATACAATCTTACACACTGAGGTAGAAATCACCAGCATGTGCATCTAATTAAGCACTGTAAATGAAAACATGCATGTTTCCTATTTATTTAAATGAACCTACTCATCTATACATATTTTAAAGCAGCCAGCCCATTTGACATATCCAAATGGATGGTTTCCATGGTTTCCTGTATTCCTAGATCAGACAGAACAGAGGGGGAGGGGATTCTCTGTGTAGTAAAGAAAAAAAATGACAATGTACATGTGTTGGCCAGTCACAGCTGTGCTTTTCCTGGCTGGCAGGGAAGGAGCAGAGCAGTATACAGAGTGAGACCAGCATGTTACAACAACGTACTTTATTCATTCTAAATTGTTCTGTTTGTTCTCCGTTACGTTACAATATCTAATTTTTATTAATAAAAACATATAATAAGATCTAAATATCAACTATTTTCAAGTTGGCTTTTCCGAAGCAGATTGTGTTGTTTTTTCTCTATAATTTTCAGAATATTATTATTATTAGAGATGTGTGGTTTGGTTGTCCAGAAATCCGAAACCACCTGAATTTCGTGAATCTAGACAGATCCGAATCACGGTTCAGATCTCCTGCAGTTTGGAATTCGGATTTTAAATCCGACTTTCAGGTTTGGATTGCAAAAATTACATGATTTTAGCTGTTTTTAATTTTTTTTTATACATTTAAACAAAAAATTCAGATCCAAAACCAAAATTAAAAAAACTTGAGTGTGGACTTCCAAAACCAAGACCAAAACACGAAGATGAATCCAGATCCAAAACCAAAACATCAAAACACAATGCACATCTCTAATGTTTATTATTATTATTATTATTATTATTATTATTTATTATTAAGTGTTGTACAAATCAATCAGTATATACATCATATATGGTATTTTAAAAGTTACAATAATTTAGTATTTATGCAAACTCGAAGCACAACAGAATGAAAAGCCCTACTCAAAAGCTTACAATCGAAATTATTAAATAATGACTGTACAAGTACAGTTTGTTAATGGATTTATATATAAACAACTGTAAATACATGGCTATACTATATAAGTATTAATACAGGTAAATAGGTGACATTTCCTTACAAGAATAGGGAAAGGGATTATTAGTGTGAAATACAATAGAGGATTTATTCGATATAAGCCTAATGAGTATGTTAAGCTCATTGCTCTTGAGTCCTACTTTACTTGCCATACTTAAGTCATTTACTATTATCAAGTAGCTGGTGAAATAGATGTCCTTTAACATTTGTTTAGATTGTGAGAGAGACAGAAGTGCCTCTCCTAAATTATGGAGAATATTTTAAGAAGATATAAAAACCTGCAATACAACACTACATTATATTTTACTTTACATCGTTTTTCACTCTTTATGGCATAGTTTATACAGTTTAGCACTCTTGGTCTAATTCAGATGTGGACGCTAATGCATTAGCTGTGGTCGCAGATCCTTCCATAATCAACCATCGGAATAATCCTATGGTGCGCAGAATGACCGCGGGAACTGATACGCTGGCACCATATTTTCTGCGTACGGTATCACAGATGTAGGCAGATACATGACCCAAAAATGGTCACAACATGCTCACATTTTTGCTGCCACTCCCTGTTATCTCCCACAAAACGGCCCCGGTCTGTCAATGACTTGCAAAGAAATTCCCAGTACAGCTGTAGTGTCATTTGATCATAATTCAATCACCGCACATGAGTAATGCGAGTAAGACCAGTGGCGTCACTATCGGGGTGCGGGTCTCACCGAGTGTTACCCTTGGAGGGTGTGACACCAAAATGTTTGCTCCTCCTCAGTTACAAGAGCCAGGTGTTGCAGTGTGACATTATCCTGCAGCACTCGGCTCCTGTCATAGAGGAGGAGCCGGCAGTGTAGGCAGGCACAGTCTCCGGGTACAGCGCAGCATGTCCGGGGATGCTGGACAAGCCCTCGGAGTGATGCTATCGAGAGTTCCCGTGAGGCCACGCCCACTTTTATGGTAGGCCACACCCCTTTAAGGGGGGCACGTGGGGGGATTTAGAGTGCGCACCGGGTGTCACCAGACCCGGTGTCGCCTCTGAGTAAGACACATGTGCAGTCCACCGATAATCGCACAACTTTGTGAACATCAAAATATTACCTACATCTGAATCAGGCTCTCTGGACGCTATCACAAAGGAGTAACTGCATACTGCAAAGTGGCAAATAGAAAATGTAATAATTATCAGTATCTGAAATGATTCATTCTATACAGGTATTAGTTATTACATGCATTTACTCAACCGAAAACAGAAATTAAAATACATGGTTGCTTTGTATCCTCTGTAGTTGCATTTACAGATGAATCAGACTAGATGGGCCAAGAGGTGATTAAGTGGAACATCTTTGCTACCTTGATCAAGATTTAAATTAATTGCAAAAAAATGTCTGTCCTGGAATGCTTCTCACTGTAATAAGCCATGGTACCTTGGTACATAGGGGGTCATTCAGACCCGGTCGTTAGCGCCGATGTGCTCGGACCGGGTCGATGGCCCCCCACAGAGCGTGCGCATGACGGCACCGGCGCCGTCGTGCACATGCGTGAGACCCGCTACAACCAACAGCGCCGGTCGATCCAAAGGGGGCGAGCTGTCGATGTTGATTGACAGCTCGCCCCGTTTGGAAGGCGGGCCGGGGGGGTGGCAGCCCAAACGGGGGCGTTCCCATGGGAACGCCTACCATTTGGGGGCGACCCCACTGACATCACTAGTGATGTAAGTAGAGAGCTTCAGGCTCAGACAGAGCCGAAAGCTCTCCGGGGCTTACGACAAGGGAGACCCTACCCTAGGGTCTCGTCGTAAGCCCCGATGGTCGCTATGGTCTTGACCATCGCGACCATCACCTTAGGCGGTCGAAAATTCAAGACGTCCTCCCCTCAATCAGACTGACCGCACGCTCTGTGCGACCGGCTCTGAATGAGGTACATAATGCTTTGCATGCTCAGAAATAAATACAAACATCCAAATGTATTCAGAGTCAGCTATACAACCATACTGCCCCTATCCGTCTGAATGTGAAAGGAGTCCTCATTACTATTGGCTCTATCTGTGGTGCACAAGCTTCAACTGTATTCGGCATCTCAGAATGAGGCCCTCTAATAATTTTTACTGTGACTGAATTTGTTAAAAGCATAAACATTTAAAACCCTTAGAGGCAGATTCAATTATCTACGGGCTGTACCACACGGCCTCTGTTCCCAGTTATAGTGTTGCCATGGGGCTGCTAGCGGGTCTCTAATTTAATAGCTCCCTGCACTTTACCCAGGAGCAGAGACCACACGGTATAACCCAAATGTAATTTAGTTTGCTCCTTAGATTAAAACAAGAGGAATGTATTCATCCAAGTACTAAACCAGTCACACATATTACATACACAATTCAATGAGTTGAACTATCTATTTCTCAATAGGAACTGCTGTACCATGATCTCTCTGAAATAGGAAAGTGCTGCATTGTGCATACCAAAAATGAAGATCTAGGTTTGCAAAAAAGAGCATTATAGGAACCTACTGGGCTCAATTGAAATTGCTTATTGCACCCAGTGAAAGTTACGCATCACTATAAAACATGTGGTGCATCTTACTGCACACTATATACTGTACATAGACAAAACACAACATTTAAGTAAATATGGGGTCTTTGTACTAAGCCTTGGAGAGTGATATGGAGTGGAAGTACCAACCTAGAACCTCTCGCAGTCCTGTTGTTTCCATCTCAAAAATATTTCCAAGATCAGACCCTTTCTCACCCAGAATGCTACTAAAACCCTCATACCACTCACTGGTCATCTCCAGCTTGGACTACTGTAACTTTCTCCTCTCTGGCCTCCCCAACTCCCACTCTTTCCTCTCCAGTCTGTCCTCAATGCTGCTGCTCGGCTCATCATCCTCTCCGAATGCTCTACATCTGCCTCCCTACTCCTTCAAGTCCTCCACTGGCTCCCCTTCCCCTTCAGAATCCAATTCAAGGTTTTCACACTTGCTTACAAAACCCTCACCCATTTCTCTCACATTTACATCTCTGACCTCATCTCCCTTCAATCTCCTGTCCGCCCTCTTCATTCAACAAATACACGCTGCCTCTCATGCCAACTGATTACATCCTCCCACTCCTGCCTCCAAGATTTTGCCAAAGCTGCTCCCCACCTTTGGAATTCTCTCCCTCTTCCCATCAGACTCTCCACCTCTCTACAATCCTTCAAGCGGGGCCTCAAGACCCACTACTTCATGAAAGCCTTCCAGCTCACATCCTAACTTGCTGCTAGATGCTCCTTCCTCCCTGTCTACCGCATCTGTGTCACCCGTTTATCTGCCCCTCCTTTTCAGAATGTAAGCTCTTACGAGCAGGGCCCCCTACCCTCTTGTGCTTCTCCCTACTTTACTTTCATCTACTTCTTACTCCCCACTAGGGCACCTAACACTTGGTTGCTTCGCAATGTTGCTCATTTGGGTGTTATGGTCGCTAATGTAGCAATGTACAGTATATTATCCATGTCCTGGTCCTGTATTGTATTGCTCTGTAAGTCGCTGGTCACCTATTTGTTTATGTACTTTGCAAGGCACTGTGGAACACTTCTGGCACCATAAAGATAAATAAAAATAATAATAATAATAATAATCAGCTCCTAGCTGTCACTTTACAGGCTGTGTTTGAAAAATAACAGGAGCTGATTGGTTGGTACTCTATCTCCATCTACTTTATCTCTCTGAAAGGCTTAGTACATAGACCCCTATCTTTTATTTTATAAATTAACATATTTTTATTATTATCATTGATTCGTAAAGAGCAAAATTCAGGGCTGACACAAAGGGGTGAGAGTGGCTCAGAGCGGAGATTGGGACACAATTGTACCAATGTGAGTAGTCAGAGTTGGCAACACATTGGGTGAGGACACTGGGAGCGTGGCCACTGGAGAAGGCATGACTATACATTGTTGTGGTGTTAGTTGTTATGATGCATGATATACCATTTTGCAGCAATGCACTTAGCAGGGGTTCATGATTGAAGCAACATGGGGATGTTGTGGTTACAGTAAGTCTTCTATGAACTCCTGGACCTTACTGGGGCAGCATGAGTATGTTTAGTAGCAAGTAAGTGTTTTGTGCAATCATGTGATCAGTATTTTTTACTCCTTTCTCAGAAGTCAATAGTTCTTTTCTATAAGTTACAGACATCTAGAAATGACCTAATTGATTTTTTTTCTCATCACAGTTTGATTTACTTAAACTTATTGCACATCAATTGTGAGTACGGGAGCACTCATTGAAGAGGTTTGGGGTGAAAACAGCCGCTAACAGCAAGATGTTCTTGTCAGTTTCTTTACACTATATAGAAGTAATGTTAAACATGATTTGATGATACAAACATTCAAATAATTTATAAGCTGTACTTTAAGCTAAAGTAAAGTGCATGGTTACATCCAATTCATTATGGACGTATATGAAATCAGTGAGTTGGTCCACACCACCAATCCACACAAGGAAAACATCATGAATATATTTAACATAAAAAATATGCATCTGGAAAAAACTGTATGTGACATAATCAGGATGCGGCCTGGGATCGGCCGCTACTCACCTCTGCGCCAGCGTCCTTGTACTTAGGTGTTCGGTCACTGGGAGTGGAGGTGAGTAGTGACTGAGTATTCTCTCTGGGGTCTGCTAGGGCTTCCGTGCTTGCGTCCTGGTTCCCAGGGTGCTGGGCATGGGCGCAGCCATGTTGGTCCACATCACTTGACTAGTCTCTCCCAATGGTAGTCCTGCAGTCACTAACCTGATCCCCTGATCCAATGACCAGCTACCTAAGGGTATTTAAGTCTGTGACTGTGATACTCACCAGTGTTTCTCCATGTTAAGTCCTCAGTGTGTTGCTTAAGCCTTCTCGCTGTTCTCCAGTGTTATTTATATCAGCTTCCATGCTGCCTTTCAGTGTCATGTTTTAGTTCTCTCACTGAACTCCAGTTCTTTACTTTACAGCTCTTGTGTTTTTATTATTGTGCTGTACGGTTCCCCAGCTGCCTCCCTGTGTTACTGGAGTGTCAGCTTTCATGCTAATTACTAGTTAGCTCTCAGGTAGATCTCTAGCAATTCCCAGTACATGCTGTGTTACATTTTCCTGTGATCAAGTATTCAGTTCATACGCTGATCTCCTGTGTTCAAGTATTCAGTTCTTACGCTGATCTCCTGTGTTCAAGTATTCAGTTCATACACTGATCTCCTGTGGTCAAGATTCAGTTCATACACTGTTCTCCTATGTTCAAGTATTCAGTTCATATACGCTGATCTCTTGTGTTCAAGTATTCAGTTCATACGCTGATCTCCTGTGTTTAAGTATTCAGTTCTTACGCTGGCCTCTAGTGTTTCTTAGTGTTATTACATCCCTAGGGTTTCCAGTGATAACTCTCGTAAATATAGTTACCGGTCTTCCTGCCACACCCAGGTACCTGTCCATAGGGCTGCGACCTGCTCACTTGGTGCAGCAAAACCCATATCCCAACTGGAGGGATCACTGGTGAAGACCACCAAGTGAGTTAGACTCTGCGCCTCTGGGCAGGTCTACCCAAACCTTGGTTTGGCTGCAACAGAGAGGCCTAGTACTGTCACTCACCTCATTGGAGTCAGTTGCCGCCGGGCACCAACCCTGAATGGCCCCTGGCTCCATTGTCACCCGGGTCCTGGCCATTCCACCTGCCAGCTTCAGTGAGTCAGTCTTCTAACTAGAGGAGCAGAGCCGCTGAGCTGAGCCTCCTCCGACTCCACCACGTCTCTGGTTGCGCCGTCATGGACGTCACGTATCATGTGACCGCCCGCAAGTTGCGGGTGGTCACATGATATGTGGCGGACACCACAACCCTGTGCCTGCCCCTTCTGAGGAGCCGAGACTCCATCTCCAACACACTGCTGCTGGCCTGCTGCACTGCAACTTGGCACTGTGACCGGCGGCTGGCTGCTGGGAGAGAGTGGCTGGGACCCGGGAGAGAGGCTCTGTGGGCTGTCTGTGACACTGCAGGAGACAGGCAGTATAAAAAATTATTACTGTAAGTCTGTCTCAGTGCCTGTCAGTCAAGTGCAAGCCCTATGAGGGTGGGGTGGGGTGACAAATGACTAAAGTTGATTGTGCTGTACTTTTGGTGTCTTGGCATAAAGAACATTGGGTAATACAAAGACATATTTTATGATTATATTATTTAATTGTTATTCCGAAAAGTGCAGGTAATTATGAAACATTGGACAAGTCACAAGAGGTTCCACTTTGTGCTTTTGTGAGGACACTATAGGCCCCATTTAGATCTGAACGAATGCCTGTGAGCCTGTGCCTCTGGAACTGAGCGTGCATACTTTAATTTGGGGCGATGCAGAAATACAATTTTATTAAGCACTTCTACACAAGGGCAGAACTATGGGAGACAATGTAGGCACCTGCCGCCGGGCTCCAGCACTGAAGGGGCACCTCCTCCATTGCCCACAATATATTCACCCCACTTAGGGCTGTAACTATGTACCCGGAGTGTACCGTCATGGCCGCTCAATACATGGCACCTCTTCCCGGCACCTGAGAAGCCACCATACACTAGTGCAGAGCTCCATGTCAGACCATCAGCTGCTGCCTACGTCTATCTGTAGCCTGTCTGCATGCGAATTGTAACATTACAGTGTCATCGACTTTGAGGGGGGGCACCAAATTATAACTTGCCTCCGGGCGTCTGGGATGAACTTACACCAACTTTAGCAAGTATGTCACACTACTGGCTGCAACGAACCATACTGCAAGAGTGACTGACAACGAGACCCTCAAAATTATATAACGGTTCTCCCCAGAAGGGGATTTTTGAAATGTCCTTTATCAAAAAATGAGATTTATGTACAGTACATCAATCCATCTATTTAAAAGATCCATATTCATGTTTGAATCACTTTTCTTTTATATGCAAATACAGGATCAAAACTTAACTTTTTATACCATGCAACATCAGCTAATTTTGATTAATTTCATTCATAATTGTCTGGCTGCTGGGTGATGTTTTTTTTCACTTTGGGAATGGAGACCTTGCAATGGGTCAGTGTGCTGTTTGCTGGGTGACAAATTGCTTCAAGAATCATGTCTGACAGGGAAGTTTAGCCTGTTTATTTTTATATTTCCTTTACAGAACGATAGGTACCAATGGCCCCTTAATGCCCTGCATGCTGGTACTTGTGGCAAGCACTGGCATGCGATGGAGGCTTGCTGGGACCTATAGTCCCCCTGTAAAGGACAATATTACTTGAAATCTAACTTTAACAAAACTGATATCAACCGTGTACCCACTGCCCAGGGGTGCGGAGAGTAGCCATGGGAAGCTTCAACCCTGGACGACTGGGGTTAATTGGAGAGAGGACCCCTTTATTGGGGGTCCCCACTTCCCCAGGAATCCATGGCCTGGGCTAACTAGTTAGGGGGGTTAATGCTTTGGCTGGGGGGCCCCGTCAAGTGTGTCCCCTGGCTGTGGCATTACCCCCCTGCTAATTAGAGCCCTGTGCTGGTTCTAAAAACACGGGGGACCCCTATGTCATGTTACTATGGTGCTGGTTCATTAAGTATCGGTGACTTCTACACATTTTGTTCCCTGTAATTATTGAAACAGGACCAGCTCAAAGGTTATGCTTGGGGGGTCATGCATTTTTTTTTACTAATTTTTTTTTTTACACAGAAGCCTGAACAGATCGCACCGATCTGTTCAGACTTCTTGTTCAGGAGTGAAATAGCACGGGGGAGAAGACATGATTAAAAATGATTGCATACACCATCAGAAAACATGGGCCCTTATTCAGAGCCGTTCGCTATTTGCGTTCGTTCGTTCCAAAACAAGGGGTGGCTATTCAAATGATCCGTTCGCACATTGCAGTCTGTTCACACCTCTAAGTCTGAACGAGCGAGCAAAACATACGCTCTTTTATTTCTTAAAAACGCCCCCTTGCCGCTCGCACCATACGTCATGTCCGCTATTTATTAGATTAATCGAGTACATCGAACAGGATATGAACTGCTCGCTATTCTTGTGGTTGGTTTTTTCAACTGCTATTTTGCGAGCAGTTCTGAGTTTAAAAAAACCAAATGATGTGGTCATTGACGCTGCTATATTAATTATGCACACCCATAAAACGCCCGTTTTGACCTTTAAGCACGCCTGCGTTCTGATCTCCACTCCCCGTTTTCAAGCACCTTCCCCTGTTACCACCCACATACGCCTCATTCTGTCACTCAAAATAGCAGGCACTCGCTATATTGCGTACAAACGATTTTCACCCGCACTGACTGGTTCGCGCATGCGTACTAAAAACCGTACGCATGCGCAGATGTGCGAACATCGCTCGGAACGAGCGTACTGCCGCTAGCGAGTGGCTCTGAATGAGGGCCATGATTCTGTCAAACATTTTTCAGTACATTTGAGTGTTAGATCTTGAAACACTCTCACAAATTCCTGCAATGCCAATTGTGTTTAAACTCGGCCAAAACACGATTCTTAGCAAATTTACCCCTTATACCAGAAGTTGTGGGATTCATTTCAACCAGGGATCTTCTGATTTATCCTAATTACCAGAGTTTGACCTAAAGAATCAGTTACCTGCATGCATAAACATTCTTGGCTTTTCCATGTATTCCCTTACTGTCCTATCTATATAATTCCCCAAAACATCTGCAAGTTTGCACCTGAATGGGACTGAGGACCTCATTCAGAGTCGGTCATTGCGGCCGCTCGGTCGTAAGGTAAAAGGGGCCGTATATGCAAATGAAGTGCTCGCAAGTTGCGGCGTTAAGATGGGATCGTTAGCTGGACGAGCGATGGGAGGATGCGGCCGTAAGACTAAAAATATGCCCCCTTCTTGTTCGCATTACACGTCATCTCCGGGCATATAAGGATTAATTGAGACCATCGGGAACCATCGGAGCTGCTCGTAGAGCTTAAGGTTGACCATACCCTCTCTTAAGCACTACGATCTAGTCAGTGTAAAAACCTCCCATGTCACATGTGCCATGACACTACTTAGTTAATTATGCACTCCCATAAAACGCCGTTTGCATAGTCAGGCACGCCTGCGTTCGGATCTCCACTCCCCCGTTCACAAGCACCTTCCCCTGTTACCACCCACAAATGCCTCATCCTGTCACTCAAACTAACGACCTGGCTGTGTTCAAGGAGAGAGCAATTTCTGATCGTAATAGCTAGTTTGCGCACGCGCATTGCGAATTTTACGCATGCGCAGTTTAGCGAACATCGGTGGCGTACGACCGAGCGGCCGCAACGGCCGACTCTGAATGAGGTCCTGAATCTCACAAGTTGGTTCTTCGGGATGGCCTATGGGGCACTTTACTTGGACACCATTCATCTTAATACCAAGCAGTATACATTAAAAATTACAATTTCTATTTGAGCTGCTTAATTACCTATTCTTCCTGTTTATTACTGTGAAGCCCCAAGGTGGAATTTCCTGGTCAGGTACTCAGTCACTGGACTATTCATGATCATTGTTATATTGGTTGTGGAAAATCGGTAATCTGGAACTATACAGGACCGATCATCTGAGATTTGGCAGGCAGACCTCCAATTCACAGTGTCCTTTTAACATCTAAACTGCAGTTACTCCCAAACCGAGAGATTCCTCATCTTTGAGGTTCTACTCAAAGTCTTGTTACACTTTATACACTTCTTCATTCCCCAGTCCTCTGAGGAACTTTATATGTGGTTTTGGAATTAGTGTCCTTTTCCTAGTTTACTGTACACTGAGACTGAATATATCACTTGCAGGACTTTCATTGACAAGTATATAGGATTGCAGTGTCATTTGCTTTAATCATAGCACCTGCAACTCTTCTACAGCCTCCGGGATTTTTTTCTGCATCTTATCTTTCTGTTACTTTCATATCTCTTAAGTAAGCCCTGTTCTGCTAGACATGTTCATTTATGGATCGCGTGGCCATGCATCTATAGCCAGCCTCGGCAAGATTAGACAGGCATCTCTATGATTTGAGATCTAAGAAACTTCAGTACTCATTGGAACCTGTCTCAATGCCAGCTTTACCTGCAATTCAGGATGCTTTGGATCTGTCTTTTAGCACCTGTACAAGGCAATGCTATTATGACTCTCCTATGAGTGCATTAGTGTGAACAGGCAGCTTATTTGTCATTGCTTGGTTTCCAGTTCATATTTTTAAAAATCATTTGCTTTCTGTTTCCTGTGCTCTTTACATTTCTTCTCCCTCTGGCTTTCCTTCCTTCCCACCTTTGTGCTCCAAATCGGTTAATAGTGATTCTACCTCTCCATGGTGACTTTCATATTTAAGTATTATTTAACTTGCTTAAAAATCAGGATCTAAGTATTAACTAATACTTGAATTATTATTTAACCTTGTGAAACCTCTAAAGATGTAGTTGTCTCATTCTCTAGTGGAGCATACTTTAATTTAATTGATGTTATTCACAACAGGGCATAGATATCCTGACCAAAATATGTTTTAGAATCTCCTCCCTCTGTGGCCATGAAAATGAGTTGAACAAAATCTGATAGAATTAATTCATGGCATCCCCTCCCTATGGCCCCTCCCTATGGCCCTTAAGGGGCAGCCCTCTGCTCTGTCATTTTGAGTAAAAAAGACGCTCTGTTCCATCGAGTAGCCCATGACCTGGTGCACCCAGAGGGGTTGTTTGGCACTACTGAAGCCACAGTTTGTGAGGACACATCTGTAGATTCTAACTAAAGCTTGAACCACACAATCCACCATACTATCACTATAGGAACAATTTAAGATTTGGGGGCATACCAGAATTAGTAAAGGGGGCATCATTAATACATTTCCTTAGTAAATTACTTCCTTTGCATTCTAATGTAGGTATGGAAGATGGTTTTTCCATTTCCCATAGTTTGGGTCCAGAGAGAGAGGTAGACTTTTTCGAGCATCAGCCTATTATAAAAATGAATGAAACGGTGGTGCCAACGGTTGTCCAATCTATGCGAACTAAGGAGAGCTAGTGGGTTTCCCAAGTGAACTCAAAGGAAATAGAATTAAAAAACCAGGAAAGTATCACCAGTGCTTATAAAGTATCACCAGTGCTTTTTATATAGATAAAAACTTAATTGTGACACTTCCTCTATGCATTCGCTCTGGGGCTCGCTACAAAAGGAGTGGCTGTCGATGTTGATCAACAGCTCGCCCCATTTTGTAGGCAGGGTGGAGGGGTGGCCGGACAAACAGAGGCGTTCTTGAAGGAATGCCTGCCATTTGTAGGTGGCCCTACTGACATCACCATTGATGTCAGTAGGGTGCGTCTTGCTCTGTTAGAGCAGGAAGCAACCTGGGGCTTGCGGTAGATGAGACCCTATAGCAAGGGTCTCGTCGCAAGCCCCAATGGTTGCGATGGTCTCGACCATCGCGACCATCACCTAGTCACTCGCTAAAGCTGTGGGTGGTAACCCATAGCTTAGCGAGCGGCCAGGAGGCCTCCTTTTAAAAGAAAAGCGTCTGCCCTCATTCAGAGCGAGTGCTCGCATTTTGCGAGCGGCTCTGAATAAGGTCCAATGTTCACTATTGTAGAGGCCAATGGTTGGAAGAATAATTAAAAATACAAATAATTTTAATATAATCTAGTATCACAAGTCAAACATCAGACATAAGATTGAAGCATAAAAGCAAAATTAAATTCTCATTTAAAACACGTTTCTCAGTCTTGCCGCTTACTGCAGTGCTGAATCTTCATCACAATGAAGTTCTCATTTATAAAGTACCCTTCTCATCATGCTAGTTTAGACAAATTCTTGGATTATGAAACCAAAGAGCTATTTCTCTTATAGTACTGCAGAGCTCTCTCGGTGGTAGTTGATGACAACAGAATTTGGGTGTTCCAACATTTTTTAACTCTGGTTTTAGAAAAACAGAGTGAGTTCTTTAAGATCTGTAGACTCATTCACAAACATATCAGGTCATTTACCATGCTTTGCTGGCCTGATTGAGAGTCTTAGAAAATGATAAAAAAAATTATAAATTTTGAGCACTCTGCTGAGGCTAAACAGCATTTTCTGAGGAATCGGTATGATCGGGTTCGATTCCCGGCAGCGCCTGGCTGACAAAAGCAGAGTTCCCGGCAGCAGAAGCCCGATAGCGCTGGAAATCCCGATCGTCGCTAAGGTAAGTATAAACTAACCTAACCCCCTAACCCTAACCCTCCTTAGGGGTGCCTAACCCTAACCTCCCCGCCAAGTGCCTAACCCTAACCCTCCCCTTCCCCGCTGCCTAAACCTAAGTCCCCCGGGGGGGTGCCTAACCCTAAGTCCCCCCCGGGGGTGCCTAACCCTAACCCTCCCTCTCCCTAGCCTAACCCTAACCCTCCTGGGGGGGTGCCTAACCCTAAGTCCCCCCAGGGTGCCCTAAACCGAACCCTCCCCCCCATGGCTGTCTGCTCGCGGTGCCCAGCATCCCATCGATCGGGATGCCGGGCGCCTGTCTCCCGACATCGGGGAAATGAGAGTCGGGAAGCCGGCTGTTCGTATTAAGGCAGCCGGTTTCCCGATTGTATACCTTTTCTGATGTCCCCTTTATTATTGAGGAAAATACCCTTGTAGATACAAGTTTATGTTTTAGTTACTGACCTGACCCACTGTCTCACTCAGAAAGCACCTGGTCTGGTTTGCTACAGTAAGTGAAGGAAAATTGTTGAAAATTGATGACATGACAATGTTTTATACTTGGAAAAAAAATATTTCTTGTATTTTCTTAGGAAATTATACTGTTTTTGCATATTATTTATAGTTCTTCAGAACCTCCCATGGGACAGAATTAAATGTTTATTGTTTTTATTACCCTTGTCCATTTTTTGGACTGACTGTGGGTTGACACAGGAGGATAGGTTAGCTATATTGCCCTTTGCTTCTACTATAACTTCTGAATGGCTTCCGGTTCACCGAAAGTGGTCTCCTGGAATGGTGGATTGAATGTGCCTTTTAAAAGAATGAAAACTGTGACCCTTATGAATAAATTGTGATATTGTTTGTGATATTGTTTTCTTATTAGAAAACTATTGGATTCACTCAGATTCTTCCAACCTGTGGGTCCTTGGATAAGATATTGTATATCATACCCTTACTGAATGAAATCGATCATAACATACCATACTCAATAACTTACCAAATAATAGACCCTGAAGGATGTTATATTATCATGGAGGTGGACATTTTCAGGATAGAAATACTTTTGGGTAATTTGTATGCATTGAATTCAGAGGCATCGTCTTTCATCAAAACAATCTTCCAATTTTCCACAATGGGATCCCACATCTATTATCATAAGAGAAGATTTTGATATAAATCCTCCTTACACAGAATTGTCTTCCCAGGAATGGCACCACATCCCAATTCTTATCTTTGCTCAACACTTAACAGACCCCTCAATTGTCTTCTGAACCCTTCAGACCTCTCATATATCTGTTTCAGATCGTATACCGATTTCTATTGTATCGGATCTCTCCCTGGCACAATACATTGACTGTCTCTGGATTATATTTTATTTATCCAGAAAGAAAAGGGGGGCTAAGACAACCTATAATTCTATGAGCAGTGTGCTGGCATCTACTTTAATGACATACGCCATCATTCCGAATGATAATTTTATAAGCAACCCAGACATCTTTTGGAAAATGTCCTCCTTACCTGGGAGCACAATATTATGACCCTGAGTAGACAGAAATATTATCACTGGCATAATAACTCATGATATCTACTTGTGCATATGGTAAAGCCTTGGCACACTTAATTTAATATAGTAGTCATAAAATAAACATAACTCAGACCTTGTCTACTTTTTCAAAGAACAAAAGAAAAAATACCCAAATGGGTATATACAGGCGCTGGAATGAGCTGTTGATCTAGCAGCTACTACAATAAAGGGACGTCACTCCCTACAGAATGGAAAACAAAAACACAGATAGCAGCGCTAAAAATAAATAAATAGTAAATGCAATTCGATGCCAATATAACAGACAACAATTTAATATTTAAAATAACATGATATTATTCATGTTGTATGGAGTATAAAACAAATAGTTGTATTGACAACCAATCTCACCCACACCTTTATATTGGAAAGTCCTGATGATGACGGACTATTGATAAGTTCTTGTAAATTTAGCCAATTGAAAAAATGGAGGTTTGGAATGATGAAGTCCTCCTGGTATCACGCTAGAGGGATGTCCCTTGGTAAATTCACTGGGTCCTCAATGCTGCGGTATCCATGGGAACAGATTGATATCCCACCAAATATATCTCCTTTGTGGCTGATGCCTTTACTTGAAAGGTTAATGCAGGGCAATATGCTTTGTAGTCATCCGCTAGAGGAAGATTCTTTTCTGCAAATTCAGTATAGCAGGTCCTCAGAATATTGCGGCATCCACATGCAAGCAACTTGCCTTTGGATATGAAGAGTCAGTGTATAAGTCCTCAAAGTGTTGCGGCCTCCACATGCAGGCAACTGGCCCTGAATAGATGGAGCTCCTCCATGTCCCAATATAAATCCAAGTTAAGGTGGATGGTGAGAAGGGTATTCAATGAGTACTAACGCGTTTCACTGCATCCAGGTGTAGCTTTATCAAAGGTGTCTCATCAATTCTAAAGCTAGTGCTTTTATACCCCCCTAATTGGGTTTATTGATTGGCACCTGATATCAATCAGAAAGTATCAAACATGTATTTTATACTTACTGATTGATATCAGGTGCCAATCAATAAACCCAATTAGGGGGGTATAAAAGCACTAGCTTTAGAATTGATGAGACACCTTTGATAAAGCTGCACCTGAATGCAGTGAAACGCGTTAGGACTCATTGAATACCCTTCTCACCATCCACCTTAACTTGGATTTATATTGGGACATGGAGGAGCTCCATCTATTCAAGGCCAGTTGCCTGCATGTGGAGGCCGCAACACTTTGAGGACTTATACACTGACTCTTCATATCCAAAGGCAAGTTGCTTGCATGTGGATGCCGCAATATTCTGAGGACCTGCTATACTGAATTTGCAGAAAAGGATCTTCCTCTAGCGGATGACTACAAAGCATATTGCCCTGCTTTAACCTTTCAAGTAAAGGCATCAGCAACAAAGGAGATATATTTGGTGGCATATCAATCTGTTCCCATGGATACCGCAGCATTGAGGACCCAGTGAAATTACCAAGGGACATCCCTCTAGCGGATACCAGGAGGACTTCATCGTTCCAAACCTCCATTTTTTCAATTGGCCAAATTTACAAGAACTTATCAATAGTCCGTCATCATCAGGATTTTCCAATATAAAGGTGTGGGTGAGATTGGTTGTCAATACAACTATTTGTTTTATACTCCATACAACATGAATAATATCATGTTATTTTAAATATTAAATTGCTGTCTGTTATATTGGCATTGAATTGCATTTACTATTTATTTATTTTTAGCGCTGCTATCTGTGTTTTTGTTCTACTTTTTAAAAGACTATTCTTTTATTATTTTAAGATTAATACAGCAATTTATATAGTGATTCTGGTAGATTAAAGGCTCTGCACTCTACCGATATCTCCTGCTTTCAGCTTATAGTAAAGAGTTGGGTATGGGAGGTCAACACTCACTATGTCACCAGTGTGTATGTCAACCTCAATATGCCAGCATTGGGATCTGGACACTCGTGTAATCCTACTTAGAGCATTTTGCCCGTGTTGGTGATCTAACCTTAAACATGCCGGTAAGCAGCATGTTTAAAATTCTAACACCTGGATGGGAAAGGAGTAGCATAAGAACCATGTTGTGATCCTGTCGTTGGCATTGTGAGGTCGACATACTCACTGGTGACACAGTGTGTGTTGACTCCTGACTACATACCATAGTAAATACTCCAATATCAAAAATGCTTTAAGCATGCTAAAACAGTTGTGTCCACATGATTTTGGCTAAATTAATAATTCCTTTAATATATTTTACTAAACAAAATAATAATAAAAAAATTATATAGTTGCATGTAAATTTAAAGAGTAAACTATGATAAATGTAAATAATTAATTCCATTGACATGACCCACTGCAAGTTTATTTCCTACTTTAGGAAGATAAACTGTATGGCATAAGTTTAAATAAAAACTGACGAAAGTTTACTCAATAGTGTCTTTGTAGGGAAATAAAAATAATGTTCACTCGAGGCTTCATTATCAAGAACAAGGTTTTTATTACCCTGGGAGCCCACTGTGATTTGTGAGATAAAATATCTCCATGTTAGGGTTACAAATCAATATACCGGTCACATTTAAGACTTAAATTCGCTCACTGAAAAGTGAAAAACAAATGGCTGAGATAACTGGGGATTATTTCTCAAAATTATGTCAGCATTACCTAAGAGTAAATGTGTCTGTAGTGTTTTGTTGCTAGCTAAATAGCTTTTTTGTGCTGCTTGATTTAAAGCCATGTTGGAACTCAGTCAATTCCTGACACTGTTTTTTATTATTCATGTGTAAGTAGAGGAAACTCACAGCTGATTGTAAGGGCTCTCTGTTACCATCACAATAGAGCCCCTTTCTTTGGGAGAAAAGCCGAATTTCCGCTATGAGATCATCGAATTCAAGTTAAACAGTTTTTTTTTAAAGTATAACAGAAATCGGAGCTGAGAATTTTTGGCAGCAAGAAAAGTTGTCAGTCACAGCGAGGCACAGGGTGAACTTCTGCCTAACAGCTGCTGATGAACTGGTTAAGTTAAACATGAGGTATCTATTCACAACTGGAGCCATTTAGGAAACATCAGCTTTCCAAAAGATTTACTGAATGTAAAAACTACTCAACCTATGGTTGTTTTCTTGACACAAATAATCTTTGTCTCCATAACATGTACGAGTTGATGCTTACTATACTGTTGCCCTACTGATTGGCTGATAAGTTACAGTAAATTAGGTAATGACTTAATGTTGTGTTTAAAAACATAAATATAGGGATCAATTATTAGAAGGCTCTGTGTCTAATTCTAAAAGCCTGATTTTTATAAGTTGACTTTGCCTTGACAGCTAGTTTGATAAGTTATGTGTAAAAATGTAACAGAAATATATTTACACTAGTAGTTTGGACCCATGATTTACCGATGCATGAGCATAAAACAAGATCTGTATGGGTACCTGCAGATGTTGTGCCCGGCTTTGCCAAGTTTTTCTTTTTCTCTCTGCCCTCTATGAATGTGTATCACACTTTCCCCATCTCTCTCTTTCTCTCTCTCTCTCTGTTTCCCATCTTATTCTGTCTCTCTTTCCCCCTCTTTCTAATTCTTCTCTAGTCACTCTCTCTATCCCCCTCTCTTTGTCTCTGCCCCTCTTTCCCTGTATCTTTCCACCACTTCCCCATCTATCTGTTGCTCCACCTCTTCCTGTCTTTCTTTTCCTCTTCTGTCCTTGTCTCTATCCTCATCTCCCCCTTGCTCTATCCCACTCTTTTCTCAATCTCCCTCTTGTTTTTCTCTCCTCCTCTTTCTCTTTCCCCTTTTTTCCTCTCTCTCATTCTTAACTTGCAGTATAGGTTCTGTGGATGTCACATATCTAAAAGTAACAATATGACTCCATAACCTCTGTACTCAATGAAATAATTACAGTAGGTTGGTGAATTAACTGCCAGTGACCTATTTATTTATTCCCAGTTATTCATATAGTGCATACCAGTGTTGGAACTCCTGGAGGCAATGGAAATATTACCCTCTGGGCACCAGCTGTCAGGGAGGTATAGATAAATCCATCTATAATGCTACCTGTACTTTGCTGATAACTGCACACAGGCAGAGGTTATAGATTAATCTATCTGTGGAGTTCAGGGAGCTGCTGTCACTTGTCCTCGGCTGCCTAGTACAATAAAGTTTTTTTTTAATTGAGGCATGGTGCACATGGCATCAGGCCATACTGCACTGCTAACAGAGGTACTGCAGCTCAAAGAGAAGCAATGTTAGCCAGGCAACACAGAAGGTAAGTGTCTGTGGGCTGAAGGAGGAGGGATGCAGGAGAGACACTGCGGGGTTGGAGACAGAAGGTGGCTGGAGACACAAGAGAGGTGGCTAGAGACATACTGGGGGGCTGGATATACAGAAGGGGGCTGGCTGGAGAGACACTGCAAGGTTGGAAACAAAACATGGCTGGCCAGAGAGACACTGGGGGACTGGAGATAGAAGGGGGTTGGAGAGACACAGCAGGGCTGGAGACAGAACGTGGCTGGCTGGAGAGACACAGGGGTGCTGGGAACAGAAGGGAGCTGGCTGGAGATACACTTGGGACTGGAGGGACAGTAGGGGGCTAACTAGAGATACACTGGGGGGCTGGAGAGAAAGAAGGGGGCTGGTTAGAGAGACAGTGCAGGGCTGTAGACTGAATGTGGCCAACTAGAAAATCACTGGGGGAGGGGCTGGGGACAGGTGGAGGCTGGCTGTAGATACACTGGGTGATGGAGAGACAGAAAGGGGCTGACTGAAGAGACACTGCAGGCCTGGAGAGAATTTGGCAGGCCTGGAGAGAATTTGGCAGGCTAGAGAGACACTGGAGGGGGGGCTGGAGATACACCGGAGGGCTGGAGAGACACTGGGGAGATGGAGAGACACAAGAGGGCTGGCTGGAGCTGGAAAGCACAAGGGGGGGATGAGGCAGAAGAAAACTGGGGTAAGTGGCTGGAGATTATTCACAACTGGCAGGAATACTGGCACATTAGCTGTGCTACTTCACATGTGCCAAAGTAGCCTGGGATGCCTGGTATGAACTTTTGCCCCTGGCGCATAGATATTCTGCAGTACTTTACAGCCAATATTTAGTCAGTCTCATCAGTAACTGCCCCAGTGGAGCTTACAATCTATGTTTGGCAGTAGCATTACATAAATGCACATTTGCTGTATACATTTAATTTAATTAAATACTTTACATATATACATATGAAATTATACAGCATAAACTGAGTTGTGAAATGTTACTTTAAAAATAAGTTTAGAGAAGTCTTTAGTTTATATGATGACTTAAATGTCAATTGTTTTAACATCAGAATCAAGCAGGAAGCAAAACATGGAAATGTGCGATTTGCTCTTTTGCTGTCTTTCTGTTGCCAACATTTTGGGAATTTTGTTGGTTCCTACCTTAATAGGATTTTTGCAGCTTTATTTCCTTCCTGCTATTCTATCACATAGTCAAGTAAACACTGGCCGAATTGAAATATGTATGAAAATATTTACACACACACGCTCTCATCCAATAACAATTGCCAATACAGGTAATAACATTACAGAGTAACAAATAGGATACATGGATGAATACATATTTCTGTTGCTGGAGAAGAATAAATAAAAATCCACAAGGTATACAGTAAAATTAGGACGTTTGATACTTTCAAATACTAAAGTCACTATAAAAACACTTCATGGATAACATATAAATGGATATAAAGAAATTAGAGTCCAAATAGCCATAGAAATATCTAGAAAGAGGAAAGGAAATAGAAAGAAAAAAATAATGTAAAAATGAGCAGATTGCCGTTTTCTCTTATAGAGCCATATTCAATTTGAGCGGACCCGTGGAACTTTTCCGCCTCCCGGACTTTTCGCCTACTTCTCCTGTTTTGCAAGCGGAAAAGTATTGCACGCATCCCCGCGTATCCCCGTATTCAATTTGAAAGTACGCGAAAACGGGATCCGGCGAAACTGAAACAGACGGAAAGTCATGTCAGCTTTGGGGAAATCAGCCTGAGACCCTCCAAAAGAAGCTCTGACATGGTGGTTAGCTATGGTACCCCCCGATTTGGCTTGCTGAAGGTATTTGGTGTTTGTAAACGGGCTCAATAGCTGCTAAATTGCGTTTTCTGGTGAAGAATAGTATTCAGGAGTTTTTTTTGCAGAAAATAAATGATCCCAGCTAATTTGGGGTACTTGAAAATGGGGGCCAGCATATTTTAAAGTTGCTAAAGTAAAGTTTAAAAAATCGTGAAAACTCCACCTGCCGCAAGCACCTGCAATGAAAAAAACACCTGGTGCATACTTGGGGACCCCCCTGGAGTCTAGTTTGCTAGTTTTTAACTTTGTCCCCCAACATTTTTTTTTTCACCCCCAAAATGAAAGTTAACTATTTTTTTTTATTTTTTGACGCAGTTTACCTTTGGGGGACTGTCTGAAGGCTGCACGGGGTGTCCCGCAACATTGCACCCCAAAACCCCAATTCTGCACTTTTTTCCACCTGCTATTCATAGGCGATACTTTTTTGCCTATTACATTGCATTGACTTTCCGCCTAGGCGGAAAGTCTTTCAAATTGAATACGGAGATTTTTTTTGCCTGGCAAAATGACGTCATCGGCTAAACTTTTTCGCCGATTCTGGCTTTTCACTCCAAATTGAATAGGGGCCTAAGTCGGTAGAGCTCCCATCATAAAACCTCAAGCTTTTATACTTTTATTAATATTTGCTTATACAAACTTAATGGTCATTGACCCAAGCTGTAATAATTATGATCCAAGTGATTCATTTCCATTGACTACTCTCAGGGCCTCATTCAGAGGCGGTCGGAGGATGCAAGCGGTCGCTCAGAAACTGGGCGGCCGCTTGCATCCTGACCGCCCGCCTCTGTTTCGGTCGTTAGGCTGTGGGTTTACACCCACAGCTCTAACGACCGCTAGGGTGATGGTCGCGATGGTCAGAGACCATCGCGACCATCGGGGCTTACGACGAGACCCTAGGGTAAGGTCTCACTTGTCGTAAGCCCCGGAGAGCTTTTGGCTCTGTCAGAGCCGGAAGCTCTCTACTGACATCACTAGTGATGTCAGTGGGGCCTCCCCCAAACGGTAGGCGTTCCCATGGGAGCATCTCCGTTTGGGCTGCCACCCCCCCGGCCCGCCTTCCAAACGGGGCGAGCTGTCAATCAACATCGACAGCTCGCCCCCTTTGGAAAGAGACCCGCTACGACCGGCGCTGTCGGTCGTAGCGGGTCTCACGCATGCGCACGAAGGAGCCGGCTCCCTCGTGCGCATGCGCACTTGACAAACATCGAGGCGGCCGTGCGGGCGTAGACCGTACGGCCGCCTCTGAATGAAGGCCTCAGTCACCACACATTTGTTTCTCAACCCACTATAGTCGTAGTTTTTTACTTCTGTAGTGGTGACACTTTTCATTCACATTTTTCCAAGAATGTGAGAGCTGACCATTAGACAAGCACAGGAAATAAATAAATTTGTTATAATAATATTATTATGCTAAGTAAATGCAATTGTTTAAATCAGTGCTGTCAGTATAGATAAAGCATAGTGTAGTGTGCAAAACAGTCATCTAAATAATTTACATTTGCTGCATGGCAATAAAGGACACACAAAGTGTGCCAATAGTAAAACTGTAAATAGCATGTGTGGAATGACAAAATGAATCACAGTTTGTGGCATACCCATGGTCATTACATATAATGGTCTATAGCCCATCACACCACATTGAGCCAACTATTAACAACCAGTATCTAGCATAACTGTTCCATGCCCAACATACATACAGTAGCCAGTGTCTAAGCATAACTGCTCCATGCCCAACAACATACATAGCCAGTGTCTAAGCATAACTGCTCCATGCCCAACAACATACATAGCCAGTGTCTAAGCATAACTGATCCATGCCCAACAACATACATAGCCAGTGTCTAAGCATAACTGCTCCATGCCCAACAACATACATAGCCAGTGTCTAAGCATAACTGCTCCATGCCCAACAACATACATAGCCAGTGTCTAAGCATAACTGCTCCTTTCCCAACAACATACATAGCCAGTGTCTAAGCATAACTGCTCCTTTCCCAACAACATACATAGCCAGTGTCTAAGCATAACTGCTCCATGCCCAACAACATACATAGCCAGTGTCTAAGCATAACTGCTCCATGCCCAACAACATACATAGCCAGTGTCTAAGCATAACTGCTCCATGCCCAACAACATACATAGCCAGTGTCTAAGCATAACTGCTCCATGCCCAACAACATACATAGCCAGTGTCTAAGCATAACTGTTCCATGCCCAACAACATACATAGCCAGTGTCTAAGCATAACTGTTCCATGCCCAACAACATACATAGCCAGTGTCTAAGCATAACTGTTCCATGCCCAACAACATACATAGCCAGTGTCTAAGCATAACTGTTCCATGCCCAACATACATACAGTAGGTCATTGACCCAAGCTGTAATAATTATGATCCAAGTGATTCATTTCCATTGACTACTCTCAGTCACCACACATTTGTTTCTCAACCACACTATAGTCGTAGTTTTTTACTTCTGTAGAGGTGACACTTTTCATTCACATTTTTCCAAGAATGTGAGAGCTGACCATTAGACAAACACAGGAACCAAATTTGTTATAATAACATTATTATGCTAAGTAAAAGCAATTGTTTAAATCAGTGCTGTCAGTATAGATAAAGCATAGTGTAGTGTGCAAAACAGTCATCTAAATAATTTACTTTTGCTGCATGGCAATAAAGGACACACAAATTGTGCCAATAGTAAAACTGTAAATAGCATGTGTGGAATGACAAAATGAATCACAGTTTGTGGCATACCCATGGTCATTACATATAATGGTCTCTAGCCCATCACACCACATTGTGCCAACTATTAACAACCAGTATCTAGCATAACTGTTCCATGCCCAACATACATACAGTAGCCAGTGTCTAAGCATAACTGCTCCATGCCCAACAACATACATAGCCAGTGTATAAGCATAACTGCTCCTTTCCCAACAACATACAAAGCCAGTGTCTAAGCATAACTGCTCCATGCCCAACAACATACATAGCCAGTGTCTAAGCATAACTGCTCCATGCCCAACAACATACATAGCCAGTGTCTAAGCATAACTGTTCCATGCCCAACAACATACATAGCCAGTGTCTAAGCATAACTGTTCCATGCCCAACAACATACATAGCCAGTGTCTAAGCATAACTGCTCCATGCCCAACAACATACATAGCCAGTGTCTAAGCATAACTGCTCCATGCCCAACAACATACATAGCCAGTGTCTAAGCATAACTGCTCCATGCCCAACAACATACATAGCCAGTGTCTAAGCATAACTGCTCCATGCCCAACAACATACATAGCCAGTGTCTAAGCATAACTGCTCCTTTCCCAACAACATACATAGCCAGTGTCTAAGCATAACTGCTCCATGCCCAACAACATACATAGCCAGTGTCTAAGCATAACTGCTCCATGCCCAACAACATACATAGCCAGTGTCTAAGCATAACTGTTCCATGCCCAACAACATACATAGCCAGTGTCTAAGCATAACTGTTCCATGCTCAACAACATACATAGCCAGTGTCTAAGCATAACTGTTCCATGCCCAACATACATACAGTAGGTCATTGACCGAAGCTGTAATAATTATGATCCAAGTGATTCATTTCCATTGACTACTCTCAGTCACCACACATTTGTTTCTCAACCCACTATAGTCGTAGTTTTTTACTTCTGTAGAGGTGGCACTTTTCATTCACATTTTTCCAAGAATGTGAGAGCTGACCATTAGACAAGCACAGGAACCAAATTTGTTATAATAATATTATTATGCTAAGTAAATGCAATTGTTTAAATCAGTGCTGTCAGTATAGATAAAGCATAGTTTAGTGTGCAAAACAGTCATCTAAATAATTTACATTTGCTGCATGGCAATAAAGGACACACAAAGTGTGCCAATAGTAAAACTGTAAATAGCATGTGTGGAATGACAAAATGAATCACAGTTTGTGGCATACCCATGGTCATTACATATAATGGTCTCTAGCCCATCACACCACATTGTGCCAACTATTAACAATCAGTATCTAGCATAACTGTTCCATGCCCAACATACATACAGTAGCCAGTGTCTAAGCATAACTGCTCCATGCCCAACAACATACATAGCCAGTGTCTAAGCATAACTGTTCCATGCCCAACAACATACATAGCCAGTGTCTAATCATAACTGTTCCATGCCCAACAACATACAGTAGCCAGTGTCTAAACATAACTGTTCCATGCCTAACAACATACATAGCCAGTGTCTAAGCATAACTGTTCCATGCCCAACAACATACATAGCCAGTGTCTAAGCATAACTGTTCCATGCCCAACAACATACATAGCCAGTGTCTAAGCATAACTGTTCCATGCCCAACAACATACATAGCCAGTGTCTAAGCATCTGGGCTGTAACTACGGTAGTGCGACCTGTGCGCCAGAACTTTGGAAGACAATGGAAGTGCCTGCCGCCAGGCTCCAGCTCTGAAGAGGCACCTCCTCAATTGTCCACAACATATTCACCCCACTTAGGGCTGTAATTATACACCCGTGTATACAGTCACGGACGCCCAACATAGCCAGTGTCTAAGCATAACTGTTCCATGCCCAACAACATACTTAGCCAGTGTCTAACCATAACTGTTCCGTGCCCAACAACATACAGTAGCCAGTGTCTAAGCATAACTGTTCCATGCCCAACAACCTACATAGCCAGTGTCTAAGCATAACTGTTCCATGCCCAACAACATACATAGCCAGTGTCTAAGCATAACTGTTCCATGCCCAACAACATACATAGCCAGTGTCTAAGCATAACTGTTCCATGCCCAACAACATACTTAGCCAGTGTCTAAGCATAACTGTTCCGTGCCCAACAACATACATAGCCAGTGTCTAAGCATAACTGTTCCATGCCCAACAACCTACATAGCCAGTGTCTAAGCATAACTGTTCCATGCCCAACAACATACATAGCCAGTGTCTAAGCATAACTGTTCCATGCCCAACAACATACATAGCCAGTGTCTAAGCATCTGGGCTGTAACTACGGTAGTGCGACCTGTGTGCCAGAACTATGGAAGACAATGGAAGTGCCTGCCGCCAGGCTCCAGCTCTGAAGAGGCACCTCCTCAATTGTCCACAACATATTCACCCCACTTAGGGCTGTAATTATACACCCGTGTATACAGTCACGGCCGCCCAATACATGACACCCCTTCCCAGCACCTGAGAAGCCACCATACACTAGTGGAGAGCTCTATGTCAGACCATCAGCTGCCGCCTTCTTCTATCTATAGCCTGTCTGCATGTGAATTGCTACATTACAGTGTCAGCAGCTGTAAAGGGGAGAGGGGGGGGCGCAACAAATTTTAACTTGCCTCCGGGTGTCTGGGATGAACTTACGCCACTGGTCCTATACACACTGTAAACAGCTAGAACTGCCTCATTCATTTACATGTCCATGTCCACTATATACAGAGAGTGCCTAGAACAAATGCCTCATGCTTACCACCATTGCAACACTCAGGATTATGACAAGAAGACATCCAACTTTACCTTTCACCAAAATATTAATAATCAATATACAGTGTGTGCCTAATATACACTACAATTCTATTCAGAGTATACACAGCAAACTTTATCTATGATTATTACTTAGAAAAAGCCTAAAATGCACAATTTTCTGTAAAAAACTGTAATTTCAAGTGCAGTAAATATTAATGCAACAGTTGTAAATTATATTTAATTTAGTTATCTGGTCTTGAGGGTAATTCTGTATTCCTATGATCTTTCTGCACTAGGGTATGAGACAGTTACTACAGTCTTGTGCTCCCAATGTTCATTCTCTGCCTACAATATGAAAATATGTACACCACAGCCACACCAAAGTATCCACTCTTCCACCCAGGGTCGGCCCCAGGGCTAATAGCACCCTGTGCCGGCCAAGTGCTGTGTGCTCTTTATCGTGCACGGCTTGGCCGAAATTGGGGGTATGGCCTAATTAACATAGGCCACATTTCCTTATGTGATGTTATCTGAGGAGCGTGCCCGCATGGCTAGCCTCCAAATAACGTCAGGCTGGGGGGAGCCTCACTAGCTGCGCTTCCCCCAGCCCTCTCACAACACTGAATGGATGCCGCACGCATGCACAGCTGCGGCGGTGAGGGTACCTAACCCCCTGATTTGACTACCAGTACTGTCCCGCTGAAATCGGGATGCTGGGGAAGGGTGCGCCCCTGTTCGACCGCTCAGGTCGAACACCCCTAGAGCCGGCTCTGCTTCCACCAATGTTTTGGGTCTCCAGGATTACAATAAAAACTACAAATTACTGTTACAAAGTAAGTGAAAGACTTTTAACCCACCTTCCCATCTCTGCCCTTCTTTTCCTGTCTGTCTGTCTCTCTCATCTCCTGTCCACTCTGTTTTCATTTCTGTCCCCCCTCCAATGTCTCTCTCACTCTCTCTCAGTAACCCATCTCTACTCTACCGCCTTCCCACTTATGTGCAGTCAGCTTACATGTCCTTGGTAAGTAACACTGCTACCAAACAACAGAAAGTACCCTGAGACCCCTAAAGGCAACTGTATCACCACCCCAGTGCATGTTATATAAACCCTGATATCACTGCTCAATATCCCTAGAGTGAGACTGGCACACTACAATGTCCAGCATACCATGTATAGTCCTGACTGCGACATCTCTGCATCTCGTAACTGCAGCATTATTGTTAACCCTGTGTTATCCTACCTGTTTCTACCTAGTTAATAAACTGATCCCCTGGTTAAGTTGATCTGCCATATTGACTGACCTACATTTGCACAGTGCTGGCACCTACATTCATAGTGTCTGCCAATAGGTTATGAGCCCAGGCCACAGTCCGCCAGCATGCCCAGACACCAGTTTGTGGAGATTGACGATACCAACAATACAGCTGTAGCAGCACAGAATAAGAGGATCTGAGTGAGTACGGAAAGTCTTTTATTCATATGGGTGAATGTACAGTACAGGGGCCAGTATGAGCTTGCCAAGTTAGTGGGTTCAGAAAAGTTCCAACACATGGATATTTGCCATGGAGATGCAATTAAAACAGGAGAATCTGTATAAAGTTACCAATCACCTGGGTCCTAATCCAAACCTTCTCCTTCTCTCTACCCAGCGGCACAAGCAAGTAGACTATGGCACTGTGGAGGTGGGTGTGGTGGCCAATTTCCCAGCAATCAGAACATGCACAGTAGAAAATTGGCAGCATCACCATTTTTACAGCTCATTTTTTACTGACCATGCTGAGATCACCAGGAAAATGTCCACCATGTAGTTTTCCCTGTGATTTGTGCAGTTCTGCTGCTGCAGCCATGAGACTACAGAGTGGTAAGTATTACAGAATATGGGTGCAGGATGCGCAGTGTGAGCCACCTGAACCAGGGGCCTATGTGCACCACACACCCTGCACCCATTACAGATATGTGGATGGCTTTACAGATGTCTTAGGAAGACAAAGGTCTAATGAGATGAATCACCGTGAGGCATACCTTATATGGCAGACAGCTCAGTGCATGTAAGAATATGAATGAATATATAGATAAATGCTGTCTATCCCTCAGAAATTGAATTTAGTGAGCATGCAAGTACAAGATGAGTAAGTTGCAAAGGCAATGCTGCAAAATCTTACACCAGAGTATGATTTTTTAGTAGTAACTTTGGAGTCTTGTATTACAAAGCCATCAATAGAGTATGTACAGGCTAAGCTATTGCAGTTTCAAAAGTGCATACTCATAGAGACTAATTCAGAGAATTCTGTTTTTCTGTCAAAGAGTGCAAAACCTAAAAACTAAAGTACAAATATTTCAAGTGTCACAAGATGGGACATAAGGCCCCAGAGTGCAGAGCAAGTGAACAAAGTGGTACTTCTTCACACAAATGTGATAGAAGGAATGAGTCAGTGCTGAATGTAGCAGACAGTCACTTAAGCCATGTGAACCTATGAATGTCAGGAGATAAAGTCCTAAAAGCCACGAATGTCAGGACAGTTACTGTACGCTTAAGAAGTAAGGGCAAAACATTTATCACAGGCAAAGAAGATTTACTATATGTACCATTAATGTCCTGGAGAAGAAGGGATACAGAGTCAAATTTGTAGAAGGTCAGTGTGATGTGAACAACAAAATAGGGACTATAAATGCAGCATCAACCAGGTGCTAACAGCTGTATATCTAGGACAATGAAGAGTGATGTGTGATGGCAGCTTCTGACCCCAACCAGTCAATAGAGCTATGGTATAGAAGACTAGGACACCTAGGGTATGATTATGTACAGAGGCTTTTACATGGCATTGTGACAAGGATGTCAGTGAACAATCCTAAAAGACCAGAGTGTGAAAGTTGTGCGAAGGACAAGCAAACATGTTGCACCTTTCCCAAGTCAGCATTCAGAGGTAAAGTACTGTTGGAATTAGTTCATATAGATGTATGTGGACCTATTGAAGTGGAATAAATGAGTGGGAATCAATACTTCATGACACTCATCAATGATGCTATGTGGATGACACATGATTACTTCCTGTGAAACAAAAGTGAAGTTACAAGCAAGATCATACAAAAGTCTGAAATAGAATCAGACAAACCTGAAGATAAAAGTACTCAGATCTGATAATGGCAGATAATATGAAAATACAGATCTAGCCATGTATCTCAAGAAAAGCAGCGTACAGCACCAACTAACTATAGTCTACACAACAGAACCTAACAGCGTGAGTGAATAGGCAAATAAACCAATAGTTGAGAGAGCGCAAACCATGTTGAACGATGTAGGTCTGGACAGGAGATTCTAGCCGGGAGCAATCCAAACCACTGTCTACCTTAAGAATCAAGCACAATCAGTGGCAGCCAAAGACAAGACATCATTGGAGGATTGGTCCAAGACAAGCCCAAGTAGCAGCCATTTTTGTGTACTTGCTCAATATGCCCACAATTCTAAAGAAAAAAAATGCAAGCTGGATCACAAGTCTGTCTCATGTATCATGCTAGGATACTGTCAGCAGAGCAAAGGCTACAGATTATGGGACATCAGCAGCAAAAGTCTTTTAAAGTCGGGGGATGTAGTTTTCATGAGATACTTTAATTAAAAACAAGCTAGACATTGTAACACCACAAAAACTTGTGATGCTAGATATGCCTACACCTGGAAGCATATAAGAAATTGAAACTGTTGCTTCAAGTGATCAACCACAGAGCAGGCGCTCTATGAGTACTAACAAAGGAAAACATCCTAGACGGTATAGCGGGGAATTTCAAAATTTAGTCTGCTGTGAACCTCAAACCCTCCAAGAAACAAAGTCAAGTAGCTACTGGCAAGAATGGAAATCAGATATAGATAAATAACTTACAGGTTTAAGTAACAATGATACATAGTCTATTGTGGACAGGCCGAGTGACAGTAAAACCTTCAAAAACAAGAGAGTTTTCTGTAAGAAGATTAACACCAATGGAAGTCTTGCACATACAAATCCCTACTTGTTGCCAAGGATAACACTGACATATCCTGCATTCACTATGGAGTGGGCTTCTCATCTGTTGCAAGATACAATACGCTATGCATGGTTATTGTAATATGTACTATGTATGATTTACCACTATACCAGCTGGACTTTGACAGTACTTAAATGGTGAACTCAAGAGGAAATTTACATGAAACCACTGGGACATTACAAAGCAGATACTTTCTGAGAGGGAAAAGTGTGCCTTCGGGAGAAATAATTGTATGGGCTTAAAAAGTAAGTGTTGCTGGTACATAAAGTTAGACAGTATACAACTAGAAATTAACTTTGTTCAGTCAAAAACTGTCTATATTTCAAGTGGAAAGAGTAAAAACTGTTTATCATACTAGTCTATGTGGATGATCTAGACAAGAAGACCAAATAGCCAATGTCAAGCTGTTACTACAGTAAGTGACAGATTTAAGCTCAAAGACCTTTGTCCTGCACATAAATTGTGCTAGGACTGTTACTATAGACCAGGGATGGGGACATCAGGCCTGGGGGCCGTATATGGCCTGCAGAATCATTTGGACTGGGCCTCGGAGCTTTTTTCTGCTAGCCTCATCTGGCTAGCAGAGTGCCTAGAATGGCACTTCAGACAGAATCTATGCAGCAGTGTCACCTGGAGCATCCATAGAATGCTTCAGACAGTCACACCGCTGCACTTACAGCTACCTGGAGCATCCTCAGGATGTTCCGGGGATTGCTGTAATCACCGGCTATTGTGGCCCCACCCTCATGGGATGTCACACAGAGGGGGCATGGCCTGCATCGGGCCTGCAAATAATGTTCTATATATATCAAAATGGTCCTCAGCAGTAAAAAGGTTCCCCACCTCTACTATAGACCAACAAGGCTACATTGAAGCAATACTTAACAAGTTTGAGATTACAGATGCTAAAGCAGTCACCACACCAATCAACAAAAGCATGAAAACTTCAAAAGCTATGTGTCCAACATCAGATACAGAAATTGAAGAGATGAGAGAAGTACCTTACTAGAGTGCTATTGAGACTTTGATGTATGCAAGCATTTGCACATGACCAGACATAGCCCACGCTGTCAGTCATGTAAATCAATTTGTAAATAATCCAGGAATTAGTACTGGACATCAAGCACATCTTTCAAAACCTGAAAGGAACAATTCCCATAAGACTGAAGTACATAAAGGCAGAAACCTTAGAGCTACAAGCATTCTACAGTGTCATTTGGGGAGTAGATGAAGACAACAGGTGATCCTACACCGGATATCTATTTGCTATTGCATGTGTTGCTATCAGCTGGGCAAGTAGAAAACTGTCAACAGTTGCCTTATCTACTACTGAGGTGGAATATATGGCTTTTATAGAAATAGCCAAAGAAGCACAATGGCTGAAAGAGGTAATGGAACAAATTTACTAAGATCATTCTATTTGCAAGCCAATGAATATCGACGATTATCAACATTGGTTTGCAGTGTAAAAAAAACAACATTTGATTGTCATTTTAAAGAATATGTCGATATTCATCAGCTTTCTAACCTGTATACCACAGCAGAGCAATGGCAATCCTGCCGTAGCTCTGCTTCATATGTGAAGCTATGCACAGATCACTATGATCTGTGCAGTCTACAATAGTGTAAAAAGTAAACAGTTTAAAAAAACATGCTCCCCCAACCCCAAAAAATGAAAACTATAACCAGCCCTAGGCCTCTGAACCTAGGCTGGGATTGGAAAATAGGGGGTAAAATGGCATGGGGTTTGCCTATTTTCTAATTAAACCAGCAGGGGGCTGATGCTATAGCAGGGGCCCCACAGTGTGGGTTCCCCCTGCCATAATGACAATGAGCCTCAAACTGGTCAGCCTAGGCTCAGAGGTTCAAGACTGGTATTGAATCTTTGTTGATGCATTTTGTTATGCCATGTTATTTTATGGTTTCATAACATGCTGTTATGTTTTTTGTTTGCAGTTGAGATGTACTAATGTAAGATGGTCATGTTATTGAATTTAGGGGGGAGGGTATAGGAAGCACACTCTGTGCTGCCTCTGTTGGGGCCAGAGGAGCACTAGGACCTGGAGCAGCTGCTGCTGGAGGTGGGATATCTTACCTACGCCTTCTGCGCATGCGCAGCTCTGAGAAGTGTCCTTCTTCTCTGGGACCTGTAAAAACGGATGTAAAAACGGATGCGCTTCTGAGTTACTCTGTACAATGGAGAGGGCCCTGAGCCCCCCAAAATCCACTGTATCACCACCACTGTATGTTACATAAACCCACTATTACCGCTGCATATCCCTATAGTGAGAGAGGGTTCTGGCACACTACATCATCCAGCATACCCTGTACACTCCTGGCTGCAACTATGATATCTCTGCATCTTGCACCTGCTGTATTACTGTTAACCATTGTGTTATCCAGCTACTTGTTTCTACCTGGTTAATAAACCAATTCCCTGGTTAGGTCGATCAGACATGTGGCCTGACCTCCATTTGCACACCACTGCTACCTGCCATCTAGTGTCTGCCAATAACAAAATGCCAGCTGAAACCAACCCCCTCACAGCCCGATCTCACCCCAGACTTGCATTCATTTGTATGCTGCGCTATAAATAAATGTTTTGGTGACATCGGGTTAAGGAAGGGCAGGATTCTGGAGATGTTCAAGAATTGAAAGTAAAACTAAGAAGTGGACTGGATATGGGGAATGAAGGAGAGAGCAGAATACAGAATGACACAGACAGCGGACTTGCGGGACAAAAGAGAGGAAGATTTTATCAACAGTGAGAGCGAGGGGAAGTAGGGGCCAATACATTGAGATCGGTCTTAGCCATGTTAAATTTGAGAGAGCACTAAGATATGTAGCAGGTGATGGAAGACAGGCCAGGGGCGGAGTGGTAGATTTAAATGTCATCAGTGTATAGATTGTATTGGAGGTCACAGAAACTGATGAGATTTCCAGGGGAAGAAGTGTAGGGGTAAAAGAGAAGGAGAAAGAGAATTGACCCTTGGGACACCTACTGGTAGAGGAAGTGAGGGGGATGTAGTCAGATGTAGACAAGAAAATGAACAGTTGTAATTGAGAGTGTGGGAAATTACAATTACAATTGTGGGAGAAATATACATCATGTTAATTCTCCCTGTATTGATTGGGGAAAGATGTATATTGTATGAAGTCAAGGGAGAGGGTAAGGGAGAACAGCTTGGAAGCAGTGACAGCCATGGGATTGTACAGTAGGATATTGAAGTCATCCAGGATAAGAAAGGGAAGAGTATAGGTGTGGAAGGCAGGCAGCAAAGTTATATAGAAAGTGGGAGGAAGGACCAGTGGACAGGATATTGTAGCAACAAAAAGGGTGCATAGGGTGCATAGGGTGGAATTGGAACATGAAGGAGAAAACGCTTTGGGAGGGTTCATGTGTAAGACCCTGAAGGTGAAACAGGGGAGAGAAGGACTCATATGCAACCACTTTGTTGGTAACTAAGACCAGGGGGTATATTTATTAAAGTACAAGTTTATAGAAGTGGAGGTTTTGCCCATCGCAACTAATCAGATTTGAGCTATTATCTTCTACAAAGTGCGAGATAAATGATAGGTTGAATCTGATTGGTTGCTATGGACAACACCTCCACTTCTGTAAACCAGTAAATATACCCCCAGGTGTATGTGAGAGAGGGATTCCTCCATTTGAGAAAACAATGGGGGAAGTGGTGTCAGATGGGTAGAGCAACATTTCAGGATGTTTAATGAGTAAGCAATAAAACAGTCAGGGATGAAATCGAGTTTGTTACAAACTGATCTGGCATTGCAGGGGGCACAGGAGAAAGGGAGGGATGAAGAGAGCGGTGGGAATGAAGTAAGCCGGGTTGATGGTGCACTAAGATGGTTCAGAGGGGCAGCACGGTAATGAGAGGGGAAGGCTGTGGGTAAAGGACAGAAGCCAGGGGCAGTGAAGAAATGGGAAGAGAGGTATGCATTTACAGATCAAATAATTTTTTGTATCTCAGGAACTTCAAGCTTATACTGACTATTTTTAGCAGGAAAACAGGATATAAAGGCTTAGACTAATAAAATGCATTGTACAAAGCGTCTTTATGGTGTTACCCTACTCATCAGTGCTGTTCACTTGTGTGTGCTCTAGGGAAGCAGCTCCTGTCATTCTCAGGTGCCTTTGGACAAGCCTATTTTTGACATTAATGTTTTCCAGGTGACAAGAAGTGCTAAAGTAGGTGTTCTTCAAAACTTTACAATAGGACCTAGTATCACTAAATATTTATCTGCCTGTGACACAAATAATCCATCAAGGAATCCACACACCAAATGCAATGATATTCTATTATCAATAAACACTAAACCAACATTGCAGGGCAGTGTCACTCTCTAAAGATGGGTCTTGAAGTGTTTAAATGCAATTTGCTCAAATATGTTGCCAGGGGCAGATTCAGATGGAAAACCAGCACAGGAAATTTCTAGAAGCAGCCCTTAATTGGGCGGGTCTGTAGAGGATTGCAGGACACTCCCTCCTCATAGGCAATAGAAATCTCCCATATCTCCACACTGGGTACTCGCCAGTTGGCTCAAAATACTTTTCTTTTACCTATTTGGTAGTTTGTTTGCAATGGGGAACCTCTAAAGAATTTGAGCTTCACTAAGCAGACAGTGTATTCAGCCGGTATTCTCTATTCATGCAGAAGATTGCATTGTCTGGAAGATGTCTGTTTATGTAGAAATGTAACCAATGTCTTAATGAATATTACTGTCCCCTAGCCTTACCCCCCTGTGCATCTCCAACACTATTCCCCCCAGTACACCTCTAGCACTATCCCTCCCCCAGGCTTTTCCAGTCATATGTTCCATGTCTACAGTCCGCCTGTGCCTCTCTAGCCCCCCTGTGTCTCTCCAGGTCCAGGCCCAGTATCTCTCTCCAGCCCCCCCCCCTCCTGCATTTCACCATTTGGAATATGAACCAGCCAGAACATTGGAGATCTGAGTAGATCCGAGCAGCGGCTCAGATCTTCATGCCTGACACAGATTCCACTTTGAGGCAAAACATCATCCTTGCAGCGTCGGATTCTCACGGGTTTTGGATTCTATATAAGGAGCTGCGGGTGGGACTCGTGCCATTTTTTTTGTTAAGCACACTGATGTATACTGCACTTAACTCTGCTGTATAGGCTGTGCTTCTTAGTTAATGTTTATATAGGGGATGCATGCTGATGTGCTGTACTCTCCTCTACAGGCTGTGTCCCCACTCACAAATCACAAGTGGATGTGCTCAATGTGTATAGGAGGTGCACGCTGCTGTATGCTGTGCTGTACTCTGCTCTATAAGCTGTGCTGTGTCTAGACTCCATCAGTAAGACTTTAAAGTGCATATATAAGCCCTGTGACTCCACGCTGTTTGATTAGAACTGCACCTGCGACATCATAAAATAAAATAAAAATGAAATAATTGTATAGTTTGTACTGTTTTGTTCGCTTTGTTTTGCTCATGTGCATATATAAGCCCTGTGGCTCCAGTCTACACAGGAATACAGCTGCGCCATAAGAAAAATTGTATTATTGTATTGTTTTGTTTTGCTCATATGCATATATAAGCCCTGTGGCTCCAGTCCACACAGGAATAGATCTGTGACATTAAAAAAATCAATAATTGCAATGTTTGCTGCGCTTTGTTCATGTGCATATATAAGGCAAGCCCTGTGGCTCCAGTCCATGCAGGAATAGAGCTGCACCATCAAAATAATTGTATTGTTTGTACTGTTTGGTGCGCTTTGCTCATGTGCATATATAAGCCCTGTGGCTCAAGTCTGTGCAGGAATACAGCTGCAACATTAAAAAATAAAATTAAATCATTTGTACTGTTTTGTGCACTTTGTTCACATGCATATATAAGCCACACAGTGATCTGCAAATTGAAAAATGGATAACATTCTGTTTAGAGAAGAGCAACCAAATACTGTCACTGCAGCTGCTGCCACCAATAATGATGATGACGCTAGTTCTTAAACATCATCTACTAAAGCAGATGCTCAAGGGCATAGAAGATCTAAGTCAGGGCATCTAAAATAAAAAACATATATACAGTGCTAAAGAAAAAAACACATCTAATAAAAGGAAAGTGTGCTGCAGAAAAACATAAAACTGCCAACATGCCATTCACTACACGCAGTGGCAAGGAAATACTGAGGCCTTGGCCTTTATTTATGAGTGGCGGTTCTGCAAGTGTCAGTGAAGCATCTTCCTCTGCCTCTCATGACAATGCAAGAGCTTAATACTCAGAGTATAGAAGAGGTGTAAAAAAATTGAAAACTACTAAGGCAGTAGAACAAACTACGTTCAGAAACAGAAATTTCACAAATCCCTGAGGAGAGTCTAAGTGTGTCTACAAGTGCGATGTGTGAGCCTGACCTTTCTGATACTGTTGTACTTGCAGAGATGCCTCCTTCCACCATTTCTGCTCCCTCTGCAAATGGGGGGATGAGCAGCAGAAGTATAGCTGATGACAGAAATTGACGATGTCACTGAGGAAGTATAAGAGGATGACAGGGATATTTGTGTAGCTGACACCAGCGCTAATGATGATGTTGAGGGAGAGGATGTTGTTTGTGTAAGTCAGGCACCAGTGGAAGCAGCTCTTGGCCATGATAAGAGGAAGGCCGTTGTCATGCCTGAGCATAGGACCAACAAATGCACCTCTTTTGTGTGGAATTATTTTTACCCAAAACCTGACAACAATTGTCAAGCCATCTGCAGCATTTATAAAACCATGGTAAGTAGAGGTAGGAAGTTATCCATCTAGGAACCTCCTCCCTGATACATCATTTGCAGTGAACTCATTAAATTTTTTTACAACATCAGAAACTGGTGGTAGACAGATAACAACAAGCAGTCCTGCATCAGCTAGTTCCCTTCTTTAAAGTTCAAATAGATCCCAGCACCTGCAATCTCTACTGCCAAAACCTTCATCCTCAATATCCACAGTAATGAGTGGAGGTAGTCCTGCATCCAATTTGTTAAGGCTAGGTGACTCCTCCCCTACCCAGGCTTCCTCAGAAGAATCCTTCAGCGCTAAGCCTGCTGCTGCTGCTGCTGAGGATGGATCTTCATCCCAGAAGGGGACCAAGAAGACTACTATTTTAAATTACAACTGACTGGAAAACAATCCTTTGCAAGGGGAAGCAAGTATGGCAGCTCTTACCCAGTCAGAAAATTGAATATTGAAATCAATTTTGTGGGCTGTGAGGTGGTCAAAATTGACTGGAAATTAATGGTATTGATGTTAATAATACTCTAGGAACCTGTTTGCTCATACATACCAGCAAATGAACTTGTGAATTCGGGACCATGCTCGGGTCTGAAAATGGGGCATAACATCAGAGAGAGAGCATAGCCTCACAGCATGTCCCCCTGTTTTCGTCACTCTGTGGAGTGCCCGGCAGTGCTAAGTTTTGATGCCTTGAAAGGAGCAGTGAAAACATTCTGGGAGACAGCTGATTTTCGGACACGCTGTCTGTGTGCCGGATCAATGAATAATCACTCTGCCGCTCGCCGCAAGTTGAATTATTAATTATTGGGGTCATTATCTGATGACACTGTGAAACATTGGATTATTCTTGCTTTCTGCTTCTATTATTTTGACTGTCATTCTGGGTCGTTCTGAAGAGCTCAGTGAATTCAAGCATGGTACTGTGAAAGGATGCCACCTTTGCAATAAGACGGTTCGTGAAATATCATCCCTACTGGATATTACACAGTCAACTGTAAGTGATATTATTAGAAAGTGGAAGCATTTAGGAACAAAAGCAACTCAGCCATGAAGCAGAAGATAACGTAAAATCACACAGTGGGGTAAATGACTAGTAAGGCACATGGTTCGGAAAAGTTTCCAATGCTCTGCTGATTCCATAGCTGAAGAGTTCCAAACTTCCACTGGCATTAATGTAAGCACAAAAACTGTGCAGCTGGAGCTTAAAGAAATGGATTTCCATGGCTCAGCAGCTACATGCAAGGCTCACATCACCAAGTCCAATGCCAGGCGTCGGATGGAGTGGTGACTCAGAAAGATATAAAAAGGTGGATAAGTGCTTAGAGGTTCTGGATGGATACACTAAGTAGATAGATGTTATAATGTACAATATATTAAATAATATCTGCTAGTCAAGAATAGATAAACTGGAATTTAATAGTTAAAAATTAAGAAAGTAAGAGACTCCAATGAAACTATAAAGGGTGATCAAGTGCATCACTTGGTCGGATGGAGTGGTGTAAAGCACAACAAAACTGGACTGTGGAGCAGTGGAAATGTGTTCTGTGGAGTGACGAATCACGGTTCTCTGTTTGGCAGTCAGATGAGGGAGTCTGGGTTTGGCAGATGCCGGAAGAACATTTCCTGCCTGACTGCATTGTGCCAACTGTGAAGTTTGGTGGAGGAGGAATAATGGTATATGGCTGTATTTTAGGGTTTGGGCCAGGCCCCTTATCTCCAGTGAAGGGCAAATTTGATGCTTCAGAATATGAAAACATTTTGGACAATACTATGCTTCCAACTTTGTGGCAACAGTTTTGGTAAGGCCCTTTTCTGTTCCAAAATGACTGTGCCCCAGTGCACAAATCAAGGACTATAAAGACATGGTTTGATGAGTTCGGTGTCAAAGATCTTGACAGCCTTGACACCCAACGAGCACCTTTGGGATGAAATGGACAGAGATTGCGAGCCTTCACGTCCAACATCAGTGCCTGACCTCATAAATGCTCTACAGAATGAATGGGCACAAATTCCAACAGAAACCCTCCAAAATCTTGATGGTGGTGGTTGCATCTGGTGCTGAGAGGTCTTGATAATGGTCGCATCTGTGACTGAAACATAGACCATACCGAACCAGATTATGGTGACATTTACGGACTAGCTGCTTTTAGATAAGTAACGCACATGACCACTATAATGTACTTTGTTTATTGAACATTAAATCAATGGTGGATTTTTTTCTAAAGTGAGTGCTCTTTTTTTCTATGGTTATGTATATATATATATATATATATATATATATGGATAAAAAGGTGGTATACGGCGCTAGTCCTTGTATAATGTCACTTCAAGTCTTTAATAAAGACAGGCACTCCCCAGTCCTTCAGGGTGGCAGCTCCTTTCTCCCAAATACTGCAGTTCCGGCAGTTGAAATCTATAGAGATAAAAAGTGGACAAAGAGCGCCTCCTAGTGCAATCTCGTACCAACTGCAAGACCCTTCACCAATAGTATACACCTATGTGATGGAGGTGTACCTTAGATAGTGGAATTAATCCACAACACAATCAGCATGAGACAACCAGTAATTTGTTCAGCACTTTCACTTCTCATTCAGAGCGAGAAACCTCGAGCCATGTGGCATCAGCCATAATGTTTATGCAAAGATGGTCTGCGGTGCAGCTCCAGAGCGCTGGGGAGGGAGAGGGACTCACTATGTGACAGGTGTACGAGATTGCACTAGGAGGCGCTCTTTGTCCACTTTTTATCTCTATATATATATATATATTTATACAGCGGGTAAAATAAGTATTGAACACATCAACATTTGTCTCAGTAGATATATTTGTAATGGGGCTATTGTAATGAAATGTTCACCAAAAGTCAGCAGCAACCCATGCAATCCACACATGCAAAGAAATCAAACCATAGATGTTCATAAATTGAGTTATGTGTAATAATGTGAAATGACACAGGAAAGAAGTATTAAACACATAAAGAAAGGGAGGTGCAAAAAAGCATGGAAAGCAAAGATACCAGGCTCTTGTCAGGGCAAATTAATATAAACTGGTTCAGTCGCAACTGATGGCCTATAAAAAGGTGTCTCATTACCAAGGTGTCACACAAGAAACATCTCATGATGGGTAAAAGCAAAGAGCTCTCTCAAGACCTTCACAACCCTATTGTTGCAAAACATACTAATGGAATTGGTTATAGATGGATTTCTAAACTTGTGAATGTTATAGCGAGCACTGTTGGATCCATAATCTGGAAGTGGTAAGAACATAATTTCACCATAAACTGACCACAACCAGGTGATCCTCGCAAGATTTCTGACAGAGGAGTGAAAAGAATTATCAGAAGAGTTGTCCAAGAGCCAAGGACCACTTGTGTAGAGCTTCAGAAAGACCTGTGATTAGCAGGTACAATTGTTTCAAAGAAAACAATAAGTAATACATTCAACCATCATGGCCTGTATGCACGCTCACCACGCAAGACTCCATTGCTGAAGAAAAAGCATGTTGAAGCTTGTTTAAAGTTTGCTGCACAACATTTGGACAAGCCTGTGAAATACTGGGAGAATATAGTCTGGTCAGATGAGACCAAAATCTAACTCTTTGGAGGCCATAATACATACCATTTTTGGAGGAGAATGTTACTGCACATTATCCCAAAACATCATACCTACAGTGAAGTTTGGAGGTGGGAACATCATGGTGTGGGGCTGTTTTTCAGGTTACAGTACTGGCATACATCATGTGATCGAAGGAAGGATGAATGGAAAAATGTATCGAGACATTCTTGATAAAAATCTGCTGCCATGTACCAGGATGCTGAAGATGAAATGAGGGTGGACATTTCAGCAAGACAATGATCCCAAACACACAGTAAAGAATACTCTCAATTGGTTTCAGAGAAAGAAAATAAAGCTAGAATGGCCCAGCCAATCACCTGACTTGAATCCAATTGAAAATCTATGTAAAGAACTAAACATCAGAGGGTCTGATTCAGACCCGCTCGCTAGGAAGTGTTCACTCGTAGCTGGCCAATTTTTGCAATCTACGCATGCGTATGCATCGCAATGCGCATGCACAGCGAACTTTGAAAGATCGGGAAGTGCTCGCTCGCCCAGGAAATACAGCCCAGTTGAATGACTGACAGGAGAGACCGTTTGTGGGTGGTAACAGGGGCAGGCCACTAGGAAAGGGGGAATTGAGGTACGGACACAGGCGTGCCTGACTGTTTCAATGCCGTTTCAGGGGCGTGCATAATTAACAGGCAGCGTCACCTGGTTGTATTTCACACTGAAGTGATTGCAGTGCTTAGTGTATAGTCGACCTCAAGTGCTGCAAGCACATCCGACGGTGCTCGATGTACCAATGTTTTCCTGCACTTCCAGGAGATGACGTGCGCTAGTGGGCATCTTATGAATGGCTAGTGGGCATCTGCATACACAAAGTGATCGCACGCCAAGACATAGTGGGTGTGCTAATGCCTTGCCATACGAATGCCTGCCTTGCTGGGTTTGCATTAGATTTGTATATGCTGGGAGCGAGCGAATGCATCTAGCGAGTGGGTCTGAAAGAGCTCCAGAGTTCATAGAAGAGGTCCACGGAACCTTCAAGATTTGAAGACTATTTGTGTGGAAGAATGGGACAAAATCACACCTGCACAATGCATGCGACTAGTTTCTCCATACAGGAGGCGTCTTGAAGCAGTCATTACCAACACGGCCTACGAAGTATTAAATAAATTTCAGTAAGTGTGTTTAATACCTTTTCCCTGTGTCATTTCACATTATTACACTGTCACATAACTTTAATTATGGACATATATGGTTTGATTTCTCTGCATGTGTGGATTGCATGGGTTGTTGCTGACATTTGGTGAAAATTTAATTACAATAGCCCCATTACAAATATATTTACTGAGAAAAATGTTGATGTGTTCTGTACTTATTTTACCCGCTGTATATCAGGTGCCTAATAACCTATTTTAATACAAACCAGAATTAGTAGTCAGATTCTTGTTGTGGAAGAAACAGTTTTTCATGTGAAAGGAGTTATCTGTTTGAACATTGTGTAGGCACCTCATGTTAACTTACATCCTTGAAGAAGTCAGTGATACAACAAAACACGTTGGGTGATACGGGTGACTGATTCATGCATACAGCCAAAATTTCTAAAGGAAATGCACATCCTGGAAGGTTCTCAGTGGTCTTATAACATCTCAAGATGATGCATGAGTTCAGAATTGTGCTAAAGCATTTTAAGTAAGAGCATATAAGCTTGTTTTAGGAATTGTATAAAAAAATAGTATATTATTCAATGATTGGCCATGGGCCTTGTTTCTTAGGTGCATTCGGTGGAAGGGTATCCTTACAGGAATAGAAAAAACACTAAATTTACAAATAGACATTGTGCAAGAAGGATCGAAGCTGTAAAAGATGACATCTACAGTGGAAAAGATATTCAGATAAGCAACAATTTCACGCTTCATAAATCTACACATCACTTAATTGATATTGTTTTATTGAAGTTACTACACTATATATATAACAGCCAAGCCTCGGCACTCCTCGTACCAATGTCCAGTTCCTTGCTCTGGTGCCCTCCCAGAGGGACAGCACCCTCACAGTATATCAAAATGTAACAAGAGGCGGCACAGAGTCTTCTCAATTAAACAGTGAACCCCATTGCAGGGTGTTTATTAGGATCAAAGTTTCAGGGACCAAATCCCCTTCCTCAGGACAACATCAATAACAGCACAAGTGAAAAGACAGTGTTATATAAACAAAATAAGTGTCACTTACCCCCATCTCCCAATACACACAGCTGAACCCAGGATCCGTCGGCTGACAGCTGTCCTCTGTGTCCCCCAGCTGCCGCACCCCCATCGCGCCAGAAGTGACATAATCGGACACAGCACAGCACTGTCTTTTCACTTGTGCTGTTATTGATGTTGTCCTGAGGAAGGGGATTGGGTCCCTGAAACGTTGACCCTAATAAACACCCTGCAATGGGATTCACTGTTTAAGTGAGAAGACTCTGAGTGCCGCCTCTTGTTACATTTTGATATATATATATATATATATACTGTATATATATATATATTTATATATATAGATATATAGCTGAAATTGATCATTAATTTGTCGAGGTGTATTGTGATAGCATCATGTTACAGAAACAGGTTTGGTTTTTGGTGCACTACATTTGATAATGGCAGGACAGACGTTCAAGATGAGCAGTTATCTGGCTGTCCAAGCATGTCCACAACAGATGACAAATTGTGCAGCATTGAAGGTCTAATCCAGGATGACAGATGCATTTGAGTTAGTGATATTGTTGACAAACTGAACATCTCAGTGGGTACTGTGAACAAAATCATTCATGAGCAACTGGGGTACAGGAAAACATGTTCCTGCTGGGTATCGATGCAACTCACAGAAGTTCACAAAACCAATAGGATAGGATTGTCTCTCATGCACTTGACACGGAACCATAAGGAGGGAGTGCAGTTCCTGCAGCGTATTGCTACAGGTGATGAAATGTGGATGCATCATGTGAAACTGGATACAAAGCAAGCATCCATGACATGGAAACAAATATCATCCCCACCTTCAAAACATTTTAAAGCAACTTCATCAGCAAAAAAGGTGATGGGACTATGTATTGGGACCACAAGGGCAAGCTTATTGCTAATTTCCTCACCAAGGGAGATACTGTGAATGCTGTCCACATATTGAGCTGGTTGTGGAGGACAATTCATGAAAACTACCTGGGTTGCTGCGAACATGTGTATGATAATGCCAGCCCACACTCAGCCAACTGCAAGTGTAAGTTGTTTAGGGTGCTATCATTGGGAGGTACTAGACCATCCTTCCTACAGCCCCGACCTGGCACTAAGTGATTTCCATCTCTTTGGACCATTGAAGAAGCACCTGGGTGGAAGGCGATTTGCAACCGACGGTGAAGTTCAGCAAGCCATCATGTACAGGCTTCAGGCGCTTGACACTGACTTCTTATATCCCAAGATAGATGCCTTGGTGTGCCATTGGAACAAAAGCTTAGATAAGTATGGGGACTATGTGGTAAAATAATCTGTACCAAGGCCATACTATTGATTATATTTACATGTACGAGTTGAATACATTTATGCAATGAGAGGTCTTGTTACCTTATTTATTGAACCACCATCGTGTGTATAAATATAATGACTTCAATTGCATCTCCATTTTAATTTTGTTTCCTTTTTAGTAACTGCTTGCCATAACAAAGACAATTTTATTAAATATACCCATCAGTCAGCTGCCAGATTTTCTATGAAAAGTACTAGCAGTTACAGTTAAACATCCTGTTCCTTGACCCCATCTGTTTCTTGTTGACAATAAAATCAATTTTCATAAAGCATCGCGTCACAACTGTTATATTTAAAGGCATCTGTCAACATTTATAGAGGGAGGTCAGCCACTTGGAAAACAAACATGGCATATATTTTCCTGTTTAAAGCTTATAACAGTTACAATTTTAACTTGACGAATTATGACATAAATGTATTCTCCACCTCATATTGATTAAGCGATCATTAATGTATTGAAACAGGAAATTACTTGCCCTTATTTTTGTAGCTTGGGCTACATTGATTTTGCGATTTCCAAAACTGGAACAGGAAGCAGGAAGATAAATATATTCTATTAATAAAAACTCGTAAGACACCTATAATTTCCTTGTTATGCAATCTTAATGCAAATTAAGAATTGTAATATTTGCATATTACTTGGAGCTGGGTCATAGGATATATCAGTATAATTGATTGTGTTTTTGCAAGACTTCTTTTTGTTATTTTATTTTTATTGTATAAGATAGCGTTACACAAACATTTATATATTTATACAATTTACTGCAGATAATGTAGTGAAGTTTTGTGGTATACTTTATAATTTATAGTTTATTCATTATTACTAGAGATGTGCGGTTCGGTTTTCCAGAAATCCGAATCCACCCAAATTTCGTGAATCCGGGTAAATCTGACTTGCTGTTCTAATTTCCTGAGGGGTATGCAGTCGGGAAACCGGCGGACCTAATCCCGACAGCCGGCTTCCCGACTGCTTAATCCTGCAGAGGGTTAAATGACAGGCATCTAAACTTAGATGCCTGTCATTTTACTGACGCCGGGAGACCGGAGACCGGCATCCAGATTGAAGGGACGCCGGGCGCCGAGGGCGGACAGCCAAGAGATGGGGGAGGATTAGGTTTAGGGTTCCCGGGTGGACTTAGGGTTAGGCACCCCCACTGGAGGTTAGGTTTAGGCTAGGAGAAGGGGGGCTTAAGGTTAGTCACCCGCCTGGGGGATTTAGGTTTAGGTAGCGGGGAAGGGGGGGTTAGGTTTAGGCACTGGGGGGGAAAGGTTAGGGTTAGGCACCCCTAAGGGAGGATTAGGGATAGGGGGTAGAATTAGGTTAGACAATACTTACCTTGGACGATCGGGATTTCCTCCTCTGCCGGGATGCCGCTGTTGGGATTCCAACCGCAGGGCATGGGTCCGGCGGTAAATCATACCAATTCTTTCTGAGGAGATCCAGGTAAATCCAGGTCACAGTTCTGATATTTTTGCGGTTCAGAATTCGGATTTTAAATCCGAATTTCATGTTTTGGATTGCATAAATTACATAAATTTAGCTGTTTTTAGAACTTTTTATCTATTTTTTATTTAGAAAATCCAGATCCAAAACCAAAACATTTGAGGGTGGTTTGCAAAACCAAATATCCAGATCCAAAACCTTGAAGGAGATACAGAACCAAAACCAAAACACAGGGGTCAGCGCACATCCCTAATTATTTTATTATTCATAAAAGTGGTTGTTTATTGTGATTTAAAAGAATCTGCCAAAGATTGTTTGAATAAAATAAAAGAATGATTATAAAAATAGAGAAAAATATTAACTTTAATATTTAAAAATGTCTGGCACTTGTCAGAAAATGTTTTGTACAAATCCAATATTGAAAACTTTTTATAAAAATCTGTTTGATTTTTTAGAATTATGCAGCATTTTAAGAATAATTAAAGATTTAAGGAAAGTTAGAGGGTATAACAACAGAAAAATAAATAGTATGTTAGGAATAGATCATTAGCAGACTACTTCATAATAAACCAAAAATAAAGCAATGATTTTAATAATAATTTGCATTAAAGTATGTCTCGGATTTCTTCTTTAAAAAGTAAAAAGAGGCTGGGGCAGGGAAATAGGAAGTGTGAATAAAGGGAAAGATTTGAAGGCTTTAGAAAGACAGGAAAAAAATATTAAGTGCTAAATACTGTATAGAGTGTCTCCTTAGAAATCTCTATCTAGGAAATCCAATATTTTATTAATTAAGAACTGAAGTGTAGGAATCATAATATATAGTCCAAAAGGACCAAATATTCATATATTTGGTATAGGATTTGTTCATATATACATATATATATATATATATATATATATATATATATATATATTAGTGATGTATTCCATTTATCAAATTTACTTTAGTTAAGGGGCAGTTTTTTTCAATTTCATGCATTTAGACAAATCGTGAATAAGTGCTGCAGGTTTGTTTGAAGTTTCTGTGAAGGAGTTAATGGGTAGAGAGTGGAGTGGGACATAATGGAATGGTGATGCACATGATATTATTCACATTTTTTTGTGTTTGTATGTTTGTAGGGGCTCAGTCTCTTTTGTCGACATTCAGTATCTCAATATGAGAATGTCAATATAGTCATAATGTTAACATGTAGAATGGCGGCATGCTTAGCATGTCGATATTGACCATGTTAAAATTTATCATATGTCTACACTGATGAAATGTAAAAATGAATGTAGGGGAAGCACCAACAGGTGCCCAATCTCTGTGACCTAAGGAGAACTAGTGGGTTTCCCAACTTAACCTAACGGGAAAACAATTGATAACAGGTGAGTATTTCTGGCACTGAGAAGGGTACTTTTTCATCCAACACTGCCTGAAGAAGTGGCCAGGTGCTATGAAATGCATTGCAATCTTAAGTGAGAATTTAATTTTCCTTTGTGCTCTATTATTTATGACTGATTTTTTAACTTGTGATACAAATATTTTAAAAATAATTGAAAAACAAAGTTTTTTTTAATTATTCCTTTAACCATTATTGTCTACAATAGTGAAAATTATTTTGTTATTTTTAAGTTTAATTTATCCATGACAATAGTGAGTAGTAATATAATATCATTAATTTGACCAATAAATAATTTGATTATTATTTATACATTTTTTGTTGGGTCATCCCTTATTTGCCAAGGGACGATGAAAGCATCCGTCGGGGCTACCAATATAAGCATGTCCCCTGGCTTTGGCATTATATCCCCATTAGAAAGAGCCCAGTGCTGGTTGTGTACAATTCGAGGGACCCCTACGTAATTTTTACCCCATATTTTCACAACCAGGACTGGCTCAGGAGCCCAATGCTGGTTGTATAAAATACAGGGGGATCTCTGCATAATTTTCTGCCCATATTTTCACATCCAGGACCGGCTCAGGATCCTGGGGCTGGTTGTGTAAAATATGGGGGAACCATACGTCATTTTTTCCCCCATATTTTCATAAGCAGGACCGATTAAAAAAAGCCTGGTACAGTATGAGATTTGGGGAAGGGGGGACACAACGTTTTTTTATTTTCATAATCTTTTGCACTTGTGTCTGATCCAACCAGCGGCCACCATGGTAACAGGCCGCTGGTTGGCTAAGAATAGCTGTCACTCAGTCAGCGCTTCCCCATAGACTTCAATGGAAAATGGCTATTTTTAGGAGATCTGTTAGACACAGCTGTGAATGACTCTCAAGACCCACTACTTCATCAAAGCCTTCCAGCTATCATTCTAACTCCTTGCTACATGCTCCTTCGTCCCCATCTGTGTCAACCCAGTTTGTCTTCCCCCACCTTTTTAGAATGTAAGCTCTCACGAGCAGGGCCATCTACCCTCTTGTGCTTCTCCTTACTATAGTGTCATTTACTTCTTACTCACAACTAGGGCACCTAACACTTGGTTGCTTATGCTCTGTTGCTTATCTGGGTGATATGGTCGCTAATGTAGCAATATATATTATCCATGTCCTGTATTGTATTGTTCTGTAAGTCACTTGTATACAATTTGTTTTTGTACTTTGTAAGGCGCTGCGGAACACTTGTGGCGCCATATAAATAAATGATAATAATAATAATGACACAGAAAGGGCAAAAGAAAGTTCTTCATTGTCAAAGACTAGTTATTCTTATAATTCCATAGTTAAAACCATTCTTCATATGAAAAATCCGTAAAAAAAAAAGTGAAATATAAAAAAATAGAGTAAGTATATTGTGAAAAGAAGATGAAATAGTGTTTAAAAATTGCTATACTCTTTCCGTATAAGTTGTCTTTCTTGGATCAGTCTATTGCTAAATTTGCTCACACAGGTTTCTATGCAAATTCATGAATATTGTTTTTGTATATTTACTTGCCTATGCATGTATCTTTGTATTATTCTTATCTTTGTAATATTTAAAATAAACACGTAAAAAAAATAATTGCTATACTCTTAGTGCTGTGTCCCTAATATGTTGGTAAATCATTCAAGACTATGCGACGCCTGGCTAATATTGCAGTCAATATAGATTCAGTTTTGACTGATTTACAAACATATTAGAGACATGATTAGCTGGTTGGCAAGGTGGGGTAATGCTATGGAGTTACACATGCTGTGGAGAATGAATGACAGAAATGGTGCTGTGAGGACGTGTATAGACTGGATGTAGTTATCAATGTAATGATTTAGTTATTTGTCCGGTCTGGAGTAATGAGGTTCTGGGGTGCCCTATAATGATTTGGTGATTTGTCAGGTTTGGAGTAATGAAGACCTGGTGTGCTCTGTCTGGGGAAATGAGGTGCTAGGATGCCCTGTCTGGGGTAATGAGGTATTAAGGTGCCCTGTCTGGAGTAATGAGGTGCTGGGTGCCCTATCTGGGGAAATGTGATGCTGAAGTGCCCGGTCTGCAGTAAAGGCAGTGAGGTGCATTGGTGTAATGACTTGGTGAAATGCCCTGTCTGGAATGACGATGAGCAAGTGTATCCAGACTGGAATGGTGCTGGGGTGTGGCATCTCATAGGGAGTGATGGGGGTGTTAGGAGGGGTCTCTGAGCTGAGTTTTTGGCCACGGTGACACAAAGCCTAGCTTCACCCTGAATATGCATAATAAAGAATAGTGTTTTGTAACAGGCAGAATCCCCATCACTTTGCCATCACGCCACCCCAGTACCAAGGGCAATCCAGCATGAAAATGGAGGGAGGTGTAAAAATCAGTGTCCAGCGGAAATGAGCAAATAGCATTGTTCAAAGCTGCAACCAGTGATGATGGCAATGATGAATCAGATAGCCTTAGGAATAACCATTGTATGTCGTTGGTGATAATGTCAGCCTCTATTAATTAATAGTGATGACAAATCGACAGTTAAGGATAGTGAAAGTTTTAGCCATAACATTCTACAGTGTACTATACAATCTTTTTAAAAAAAGAGGGTAAAAGCAAGAATGTGCTTGAAAGTGTAATGCAGGTACTTACAAATTAGTTGCAAATTTGTCTGTTAAACAACACAGAAGTTTGTCACCTTGTGTGGAAGCCCTGACACAAGTGCGAGACCCAGCACATGCAACAGTTTTAAGTGGAACACTGAAGGTTCAGAAGATTTAGTAGTTAGAACCAAATTGTAAGTTCCTGATATACATTTAAGTCTCAATATTTTATAATTAAAAGAACAATTTGTTTATTTATTGAGTTGCCAATAACAAACAATAGCAATAAGCCTAAACCAACCTATTTACCTATGAGCTCGATTGGTGTATTGCCGGATGCCACCAACTCTCTGATGCTACTGCTCTCACTACTCTTATGGATTACACTTATTCTATAACTTAAAAATATGCATTCTGATTATTTGTTGGTCCCATTATTATATTTGAAAATAATATTATTAATTATTTATATATGTAGAACTTTCACAATAAGCTTAGCTAGATTTATCTGGCACACTGATAGTAAAATCTTGGCGCTCTCCGTCAATGATAGATTGGATTCCCATGTATCATTGGAACTGTGTTACCTACGTGTTTTTTATTCACTGTAATCACTATAGTGTAATAAATACAATATATGTGAATTAAATTCAAATATTCACCCTTTTGGCATTTTTCACATTTTAACTAGTTACATGATGAAATAAATTTGACGTATTAACACAAAATGGAAGAAGCTCAAAATTTCAGAGACTCCCAATCTCCCAGAAGAGTAGACAATCCTCTGGGATACTGTTTACTTCCTCAGTGTAGTGGACCGGCCAGGACCATACTGACACAACTTTCTGTATCTCACAATTGCCCCACTCTACATGGTGAAATGCCACAAATATGTAATGGGGTGGGGCAGCGATTACGCAATTCATGGTAGCACAGCCCCACCCATCACACCTGACCCACCCCATATCTCCCAGAAAAAAAAAACAGGCAAGTAAGTGTTACACTTAATTTTAATTACAAATTAGAAGTAGTGATGATTATAGTGGACTAGGATATTGGGCCTCAGTCTCCCCCCAACCCTACTTGTCCTGTCCTTCACTCTGTCCAGTCCTCCCCCCCCTTTCTGCTGTTCTGCTGTCTCTGGCCCCCTGCCGTTCAGTCCAGACCCCTTGCCCACTACTGCTTCCATACTTTCCCTGTTCAGACGGCGGCTCCTCCACCTCTCTGGTGACTGGCTAGGGTCTGTCCCTAGTGGGGCCTCGGCAGGGATGGCCCGCGCCCTGGCATCCACAGCAGTGCATTGATGGGAAGGGACAGAGCTTTGGAAATTATTATATAGATCAGATTAGTTTACATGTTTATCTCCAATGATAACAGAGATCACTTCCATTTTTCCAACATACAGTACAGGGCGGCTGAATGCTGATGTGCAAAGTATCTTGTTGCTGGTACACAAAATCTGCTCTCACTTTAATTAATCCTGCACAGCACAGAACATGTTGCATATACTTAAGGTAAGGAACAAGTTGGTATTGCAGAAGTTGAATATAGGGGATCAAACAAATGGAATAATGGAATAGCACTTAGTATGCATGTGTGGATTCATGGGCAATAAAATGATGTACAGTATATAACTATGGATTAGTGGATTTCAGACTGCTTACATCCTAAATAACGTTAAATCATGGCAGGCATACCAGCAATACCAGCAGCTTGTGCCCTTCAAGCTGATTGCAGCTGATTCCAGTCTTGTGTGGAATGAATAAAGAATGCTGTAGGCATTAAGGTCATGAAAATATAGAAGAATCCTTGGACTTACTGTAAGCAATTTGTTTTATTTTTGATTGTAAACAAAAACATGATCTTCACAGAAACATAATTTCCTTCTTCAATTGGTTTACAAAGTATTGCAAGTACTGCTGACAAATTTCAAAATCACTATAGTTTTTAAATTCTTAAATGAATGCTTTACTTATCTCTCACATTGCTACAGCTGTTCGTTTTTATTGCATGCTGGTATGTGGGTCCTTCACAAGCACCAAATGTATCTAGTTTGAAGTTTCCAAAGTATGCTTGTGCGTTAGTGTTCACTGCATCTGAAAGGAACAGTTTCATTTAGTAGCATTGTCATTCAGATCCTACATACAAAATTTTAACATAAAATGTCAGGGAAAAGCCAACTGAGGACATTACCACAGTCCCTTTAGTATTACAGCATGCATTTACATGGTTTAATATGAACTTAGATGTAACATCTAAACTTATATTTTTGCCATATAAATCAAAGTTGTCGTAATAACAAAATAGAGAAAATAATGTATACAAAAAAGTAAACTAATTAAGTTAAACTAAAAAGTACACACACATTTAAATATAAAATCATTTGGCTAGTAAAAAAAATAGTAATACAGTCAGAATATATGTATTTTTTTAATATTTGTTCAGTGCTAATGTATGTTAACAACTATAATTAGAGAGGGCTTTCCAAGGAAATTGCGAACTCTGCAGATGTGTGAGTACGTGCAAATATGGCTGCTTTCAGTCACATCTTTTGCACCAATGAGAGGTGGTGGAAGTGAGTACTGATAATGATAACACATATGAAACCAAGCGTACGGATAAGGGCAGTCCAGTTGCAGATATTCGTACACTCTACATACAAGCAAAAATACGCATTTAGTTTTATTCACACTGGGCCTGATACAAAGATGTATGCAATGCTGATATTTACACAGTGTCGAAACTGGATTATTGGCTGAGACAAGATCAGTTTAAAATTGAATCGCAGCGACACCATCTTGCGACTGGCCGCAAGATGCCATTTTGCAAAATGGCCGCCTAAGCGCCATTTTAGATAAACTCACACTTTAGTACATGTGGCGATAATACTATTAGCATCATGCGAATGCATCTGTGACCATCGCCATAAGTTACGGCGATTCACCAAAAGCCCATTTCATGACTTTACGTATTATAAAGGATATATTTCAGAAATGGCTTTACAGTATGTCGAACTGGATTGCATTAGCTGAACAGAGCAAATGGCCATGTGACAACTAGCTTGTGTAGATAAGCTTCTTGGATAACGTCTGCTCTCACTCCAGGTGGCCCGGCTAGAATACACACCTTACCTTAGCAGGCTTTTAGTAATGAAATAACTTCAAAGCCAAGAGTGTTATCTTAGGTCTGGGTCTTGTAGCTGGGCTAATTTGCATTCACACAAGGGTCTGGGAGAATAAAGGGCCTTTTCTTTTGAGCCTGGGAAAGGTGGGGGTTGCTGAGAGAAGGGGCATGTGGAACTATAAGGCTCAGCATTCAACACTGCTAGGTGTTCACTTAGTAAGTGAGATTTAAGTGCACCATCCCTCATACACACATTAATACACACAATTGCGCTGTTAACTAGTCGCATATTAGTGAATGCATAAGACCTTGTGTGAAAACACTGTTTTATTAGCTTCATGCGCACGCATCTGCCCCAAGTTAACTAGCATCTTTATATCAAACCCCACATACTCACACATTACATATCCACATAAAAGGTTTAATAAGCTAGGTATAAGATTTAAGTTTGTTCAGTTAGTATAAATGCTGTGAAATAAAGATATTTGATAACTAAGGTTTTATACATGCTAAGAAAGCCGTGTTTGGTTTCGTATTGATGCGTACTCTTTCAACAGAATTCCGGTATTATCGGTGTGGAGATCGCATCATGCATTCTCAACTTATGGACCGCAGAGACTTCAAGCAACAAAATGTATATTATATGAACAACTGTTAGGATGATTGCATGGGGTGGGAGGGCAGAGACCCCAGTTGTTGGAGGCTGGGTTGAGTCTATTTGAACCAGCCTGTTAAACGCTCTGTAACAGATGCTTCCCCCATGGGAACCAATGGCATAAGCTACAAACTTCTCTATTGTCCTATTCTGGGGGGGTATAAATGTGTGCTCCAACACTGGGTTCTTCGTCTTCTTGCTGAACGCTGAGGGACGAGGGGTTTCTAGCAGATGCCTAACATCTGGACCAGAAAGCGATGCGTATGTATACTGTACTTGGGTCTGTATAATTCCTTTGCGCCGAATTGTGTCTGGATCAATAGCGTGTAACTGACTGTACTTTTACCTGAATAATACTTGTGCTTTGGAACCACAGATTCCAGGTCTTAAGTCTTTATTTACTTTATGACTGCGTACGCAAATTAGCGTCATCCTTAGAGGTCTATAGGTAGGATATTAGAAGGTATAGGCAGGGGTATATAGAGGTTCTGATCCAGTATCATCAACAGATGGAGCAATTGTTTGCCCATGTGTGTAAGCCGGTAGTCAGCGTTTGGGGGAGGTAACGGGTGCTGGCTAGACAAACGCAAGCTTGCCTAACCATTTAAATGCATTTTAATGGGTGTGCATAAATTAGCTATTGTGATCTCTTTCACAGCATGAGAGCTCAACTGCGTGTCAGTAGAGACGCTGCGCTTGCAGCTCGGTCAGACTTGCTGCATTTGCTGCATGGCTGTCTGATCTGTGTTGATGTTACAGATGTTTGCGCTGGTGCGCGATGTCGGACAGATAGGAAAAGGCAGCAGTTGGTATCCCTATGCTTGGGTAAGCTTTGGAAACATTAGCATATTTTTGCAGTTGCGAATTGTGCGAAATCGCAGTTCAGATTGAATTAGCATGCATCTCTAAATCAGGCCCACAATGTGACAGTGATAGCAACTGCAGATGAGTTGTAGTCAGCCCTGCTTTGGTCCGAGAGTGTTATCACCTATATGTTTTATTATTTAAACTTCACTTACTTAACTAAATAAAATAATGACACAAACAAATGAATAAGGTTGCAAAAAGAAGGTCACAACCAAATTTATTAATGGAATTGAAATTATTGATTGATTATAGCAATCAGGGCCGGATTAAAGTCTGTGGGGGCCCCTATTAAATATGGACGATATAGTAGTGCCCCCTGTAGCAATGCCCCCAGAAGTAGTGCCCCCAGATGTAGTGACCCCTGTAGCAATGCCCCCAGATGTAGTGCCCCCAGTAGCAATGCTCCAGATGTAGTGCCTGCAGTAGTAGTGGCCCCAGATGTAGTGCCTCTAGTAGTGAAGCCGCTTATACTGAAGAAAAAAGAAAAGAATAAAAAAACACTATACTTACCTTAAGTCCGACTCCCACGTCTGCGTCCGTCCGGCTGGCCGCTCCTCAGAACTATGGGAGAGGCGTCATGATGTATCTCCCATAGTGCACTGTGCCAGAAGCCGGAGCTCAGGTGTGAGCTCCAGACTCCGGCTGGCGCTGCGGCGAGGGAGCCGGGCGCCGGCCGTTAAAATCTCAGTGGACACCAGGCTAATGGAGCCTCCCTGCGGCACCGGGTTTAGGTGGGCCAGAGGAGGCGGAACTGGTTTCCGTCTCCTGTTCTGGCCCACTTTAACCCTTGGTGGATGTGGGGACCCTTGATGTGTGGGGGCCCAGGGACGACCACCCCTGTCGCCCCCCCTTTAATCTGGCCCTGATAGCAATAGTGGCGAAAGGCAGTGCACCTCGGCCACAGCCCCAGAATAAAATTATTAAATAACAGCCTGGGGGTGGAATATCCACCCCCTGTGCATAACTGACTTGGGTAGAACCGGTTCCCCTTACATGGCCCAGTACTGGTCCCTCTATGAGATGGTGACCTGGTCCCCCGCTTTAAGGTAGTGACCGACTCGCCGCTCCCGTAGGGCATTAGTGCATGTAACAAAATTAGTGCATTAGTGCCTTAATGTTACTCCTGAACACAAGTCCACCACTTAGCCTGTAGTACTAGTTGTCCCTGATGTGCTCATATGTCTGGGTCATTTATTAAAAGCTCTGATTCTCTGTGTCTCTTGAGTCGTACACAATTCAATTGTATCTCCATTTGCGGCCAAATGGTTGTCAGTTAGGGGTAATGGGGCTTTCACACATACAATAGGTAAAGTTCAGTGAGGGTGTGCCGAGAGATATGTAGAGTTATGTATATGTGAATATATGCATGTTTACAAATGTACCAAGGACAGGGTGGCGCAAGTGCGCACTGATAATGATTAAGGCTATGAGACCAAGCATATGAATATGGGTAGTGCAGTTGAATAGATGCATAAAGTTCAGCATATGTGAGAATATCCCCATTTTTTTCTGTGCACACAATGCATGTATAATTACAGCTGACTCTGCAATGGGTTCAAAAAGTCTTCTTTATCCTTAATTAGAAAAAAAAATATTTTCATCAAATTTGTGTACTTTTGAATAACTGCCAAGCTTCCTTCTATTGTATTATCTTTTCTCATAGCAACAACTCTAATTCTGGTACTTGTCGGTGGTTGGTGAAGAAGAGTACATCAAGTGAGTGGAAGGGACCTCAGTAGCATGGACTCAGAGTGCAGGAGGGAGCAGAGCAGTGCCTGCCTGCCTGCGCCTCTCTTCAAGGTCTACCTTCTCCAGGGTTGAAGAGCGTGGCAAACAGGAAAAGTCCACCAAGGGCTGCCGTGGAGTCCCAAGGTTGATAGCTGTGAGGTGGTCTGAGTCTGAGTGGCAGCACTGTGTGACATTAGGCCTGATTTGCGGTCGTCCTTGCATCTTTTGTTTGCTGCAGTCGCTTCTGCAACTGTATGCTTATGCTACTACAGAACCCTTATATATACTGTGTATATATATGTATATATATATATATATATATATATAAATATAGTGTATATGGGATGCAGTCAGAATGCCGACCGCTGTGATTCCGGTGGTCAAGATGCCAACGCCAGAATCCTGACACATGTCAGAATACCGGTGCCGGCATCCTGATATATATATATATATATATATATATATATATGCATATTTATTATTGTCAGAGATCTCTAATTCTGAGAATATTACAGGAAGTAACTACAGAGTTTAACCAGTTATTCAAAATGATAGCCTGTTGACAGGAAAAGAATAGTGGAAGTACAGCTGTGAAGCAAAGGGAAACAATAGCATACCATCATGCAGACAATTTCCCTAAATTTCCTGTAATGAAATTATGCAATTTCCCAATCCCCAGAGGAGACAGATAAGACAAACACCATTTTTATGAAAGTCAACAAATTCATCAGTTTTCCTGTTTTTCTTAATAAGTAGAGATGTGCGGGTTCGGTTTTATTCAGTTCTTATCGCCAAATTATCCCAAGTTAGGAGAGCTGGATAGCCAATGTGATGCCGTTTTTGAGATCCGAACATATCCGAGTTAAACCGAACCGCACATCCCTATTAATAAGATTACCTGGAATATACATATTTAGTTGTTTATGTATGTTGTTTGCTACCGCAATTGTACTTTTGTCCAGGAATGATGATGTTCGTCCATGTAAGATGACGTTTAGCCTCTTTCTGAGTTCCGTTTTTTTGGAGGGAAAAATCCGAACTCAACGTGCAAACTCGAACCTATCCGAGCCAGCACATCCCTACTACAAACCACATGGTGCTGGTTCAGGCATCATGCAAGACAAATGCAGGTGCCGTGGGGAATTAATGGTGCTGCACAGACACCCTGTGACCTTGATGAAAGCGCAGCTAGCACGCCACTAGTTATGGCCCTTTAATACATATATCACAGAAAAATGGCTTCTCTGATATTGTCATGAATTTCCCAGCTATTGATAAAATAACTTAGTATTGTAATGTAATTAATGTTAGACTATTTGAGATTCTATTTTACTTTGTAAGAATAACATATTGTATCCATTTTCTTTCATTCAAATCCATTTCTCTACAGTATCTCACTCGTGCTGTTTTAACAATCTATAATAATTTCTTTCAATTATTATTTATTTTATTTATTAATTAACAGTTTCTTAAATAGCGCAGCAAAAAAAAGACATACATACACACACTACCCTTCAAAAGTTTGGGGTCACTTAGAAATTTCCTTATTTTTGAAAGAAAAGCAGTGTTTTTTTCAATGAAGATAAGATTAAATTAATCAGAAATACACTCTATACATTGTTAATGTGGTAAATGACTATACTAGCTGCAGACGTCTGGTTTTTAAAGGAATATCTATATAGGCGTATAGAGGCCCATTTCCAGCAACTGTCACTCCAGTGTTCTAATGGTACATTGTGTTTGCTAAGTGCGTTAGAAGACTAATGGATGATTAGAAAACCCTTGAAAACCCTTGTGCAATTATGTTAGCACAGCTGAAAACGGGTTTGCTTGTTAGAGAAGCTATAAAACTGGCCTTCCTTTGAGCTAGTTGAGTATCTGGAGCATCATATTTGTGGGTTTGAGTATACTCTCCAAATGGCCAAAAAAAGAGAACTTTCATGTGAAACTCAACAGTCTATTCTTGATCTTAGAAAAGAAGACTATTCCATGCGAGAAAATGCCAAGAAACTGAACATTTCCTACAATGGTGTGTACTACTCCCTGCAGAGAACAGCACAAACAGGCTCTAACCAAAGTAAAAAGAGAAGTGGGAGGCCCTGGTGCACAACTGTGTAAGAAGACAAGTACATTAGAGTCTCTAGTTTGAGAAATAGACACCTCACAAGTCCTCAACTGGCAGCTTCATTAAATCGTACCTGCAAAATGCCTGTGTCAACGTTTACAGGGAAGAGGCGACTCCGGGATGCTGGCCTTCTAGGCAGAGTGGCAAAGAAAAAGCCATATCTGAGACTGACCAATAAAAGGAAAAGATTAATATGGGCAAAAGAACACAGACATTGGACAGAGGAAGATTGAAAAAAGGTTTATGGACAGACGAATCAAAGTTTGAGGTGTTTGGATCACACAGAAGAACATTTGTGAGATGCAGAACAAGTGAAAAGATGCTGGAAGAGTGCCTGACGCCATCTGTCAAGCATGGTGTAGGTAATGTGAGGGAATATACCAAAAAACAATATGCAGCTGCATATAACAACTTATAATAGATGATGTTGGATACAGAATATTAAATAGTCTCATACATGGACTGAAAGTGGTAACATCATTTGTAACTGTATCCACATGGAGTCCAAGGCACTAAGTGTAATAAATAGATACAGTGTAACCATTGTACTGACACACCAATGAGCATAAACTTCCAAATCCTTAATGGACAGACAAAGTTCCTTCCACTGAATGGTATTACTATTGACTAGGTGTGTCCGTGTAGTGACCTGCTTAAGTAAGGTACCTTACAGTGGGGAAGCGGCCCAAATCCAATCGTGAGGGAGAGCCCCAGCTGGCTGTCTCTTCCACAGCGTCCCGACTGTCAATGGGTTGTATCTGCGGCAGTAAGCCCGTAGAAGCAGAGAGTACCAGAGCCATGTTGGACGCCGGAGGGAGTGTGGCTCCCTGCAGCTGCATACTGTTTTTTGGTATATTCTGACTTCACATGTGTGTTCTATATTCATTTACTTATGACATTTATTATATTTTCTTAACAAGACTCCTATAGTTTACCAATTACTATTTATTGTTAATTAAATGTATTTATCTATATCCTGCTAGTTGTACTGCACTTCTTTCTTTCTTCTTTCCATTTAGGTCACTTGGTGAGGTTCAGCACCTCTTTAGAAGAAGCAGTCCTACGGGACTTTTTCTCTTTTTATTATTAATCCAATTCTTAATTATCTATTTAATATTTTGATACCCACACTTTTTGGCGCACTCCATTTTTTTCTCTTTACTTAGGTAAGAAGCAGGCAGCTGGTATTCTGTCTGTAATGGAGTGGCCAGCGCAGTCACCAGATCTCAACCCCATTGAGCTGTTGTGGGAGTAGCTTGACCGTATGGTACGCAAGAAGTGCCCATCAAGCCAATTCAACTTGTGGGAGGTGCTTCAGGAAGCGTGGGGTGACATTTCTTCAGATTACCTCAACAAATTAACAGCTACAGTAGAATGCCAAAGGTCTGCAATGCTGTAATTGCTGCAATAGGAGCATTCTTTGACGAAAGCAGAGCTTGAAGGACAAAATTATTATTTCAAATAAAAATAATTATTTATAACCTTGCTAATGTCTTGACTTTATGTTCTATTCATTTTGCAACTCATTTGATAAATAAAAGTCAGTTTTCATGTAAATAACGAAATTGTCTGGGTGACCCCAAACTTTTGAACGGTAGTGTACATACATACAAGACATACGCAAAAGACATACATAAGGGTAAGAGGGCCCTGCTCGCAATCTTACAATCTATAGGGAAATAGGTGTTGATACACAAGGATAGGTGCTACATATTGAAAATTGGTCCAGCCCGATTGGATTATACAGCCCACCAAGAACATCTGCAATCACATTGGAAAGTTGGCAGAATGGTTAGAAGGATGTTAAATTGAAGAAAGGGAAGATGTGATAGGTGTTTACTATGAGAAGAGAGTTAGATAGGGAAGCTATAAAAAGGTTAGGTGGGCGGTTCTGGAATCTGATAAGTTTGTCTGAAGAGGTGAGTTTTCAGAGAACGCTTCAATGTTTGGAAACTAGTGGAAAGTCTTATTGTGCGTGGGAGGGCATTTCACAGGGTGGGTGCAGCCCGAAAAAAGTCCTGTAACTGTGCAAGGGAACAAGTAATGCACGTGGATGAGAGAGCAGATCTTGTGCAGAGCGGAGATGTCGGGTTGGAAGATATTTTGAGATAAGTGAAGAGATGTATGTTGGTGTGGTTTGGTTAAATAGCTTTATGTGTGAGTGTATTTTAAATTGAATATGGTAGAAGTACGGCAGCCAATGGGGAACTGACAGAGTGGATCAGCAGACACTGAACATTTGGTGAGAAAGATCAACCTCGCAGCTGCATTCAAAATGGATTGTAGGGGATAGCCTGTTTTTGGGAAGACCAATAAGGAAACTATTGCAATAGTCAATGCTAGAAAACTTAGTGAATGTATTAGAGTTTTTGCAGTGTCTTGCGTAAGATATGGTCGAATTTTGGGTATGTTTTTTAGATGCATGTAACAGCATTTAGAGACAGATTGAATGTGGGGAACAATAGACAGTTCAGAGTCAAGGATGACACCTAGGCATTGTGGGGTGGGGTTGATTGTCGAGTTGTCAACAGCGATAGAGATATCAGGTTGGTAATTACTATTGGCTGGTGGAATATACTTAATTCTGTTTTGGATATATTAAGTTTGAGGTGGCGAGATGACATCCAAGATGAAATGGCAGAGAGACATTCAGTGACACGGACCAGCACAAATGGTGACAAATCTGGGGAGGTCAAGTAAATTTGAGTATCTACTGAAAACCAAAAGAGCTAATTAGTTTGCCAAGAGAGATGGTATATATTGAGAAAAGCAGAGGACCTAATATTGAACCTTGTGGTACTCCAACTGATAGAGGTAGCGAAGTGGAGGTAGAATCAGAAAAGCGAACAGTGAAAGAGCGATTAGATAGGTAGGATGAGAACCAAGAAAGGGCTGTGTCTTGAAGACCCAGGGATTGTAGTGTTTGTATGAGAAGAGAGTGGTCAACAGTGTCAAAGGCAGCAAAGAGATCTAGAAGAATTAGAAGTGAATAATGGTCTCTAGCCTTGGCAGTGACCAGATCATTTACTACCTTAGTCAGTGCTGTCTCAGTGGAGTGTTGGGAACGAAAGCCTGACTGAAGTGTGTACAATAAGTTGTGGGTGTTAAGAAAGTGTGTGAGGCGAGTAGGCAAGTCTCTCCAGTAGCTTCGAAGGGCAAGGTAGCTGGGAGATAGGACGGCAATGTGACAGAGAGTTAAGGTGCCCACACACTAGGTGTTCAGGTCACGATCCGATATCGTGTCCGATTTCTCCCCCTGCAGTTGTGGGCACGATTTGGTGTTAAAAACTATCCAAATTGACCCAAGATCTATCGTGCTTCCTATACTATTCCAGTGCATCATGTTAAGATTTCAGATCTTGCCTGCAGCAGGCAAGATCTGAAGATGCTATGTGCAACCAGCAAGTACATGCATCGGCATCGTAATCGTGAGTAGAGACTTACGATTAGGACATATTTTACACGATCTGTCGTCCCGATGCATCGGAATTGGGCTGATCGTGTAAAATATTGCCTAGTGTGTGGGCACCTTAAGGGTCAGAATTTTTTTTTTTCAAAATGGGAGTGATCACTGCATGTTTGAACAGTAATGAACGATACCAATAGAGAAAGAGAGATTACAGATTTTAGGGCCTGATTCAGAGCCACTCGTAAGCGGCAGCTCGTTCGCTCCGGGCGATGTTTGCCCAACTGCGCATGCGTACAGATCGTTATACGCATGCACGAACCAGTCAGTGCGGCCGAAATTCATGTGCTCGCAAAATAGCGAATGCCTGATAATTTGAGTGACAGGATGAGGCGTGTGTGGGTGGTAACAGGGGATGGTGCTTGAAAACGGGGAGTGGAGATCCGATCGCAGGCGTGCTTAAAGGTCAAAACGGGCATCTTATGGGTGTGCATATTTAAAACAGCAGCGTCATTGACCACGTCACTGGGTTATTTTATAGCCAGAACTGCTCGCAAAATTGTGGTAGCAAAAACCAACCACAAGAATAGCGAGCAGCTCATACCCTGTTCGATGTACTCGATTAATCTAATAAATAGCGGACATGACGTAGGATGCGAGCGGCCAGGGGGCGTAGTTTCCCAAAAAACGTCCGCAAGATTTGTTCGCTCGTTCAGACCTAGAGGCGTGAACAGACCGCAAACAGCGAACGGTTCATTTGAATAGCCACCCCTATTTTCAGGACGAGCGAGCGCTAATTGCGTCCGGCTCTGAATCAGGCCCTTAGTTAAGTGTGGAATGAGCACAGGAGACATAGCTTTACTGATTTGTGAGGGCATAGGATCAATGTCTTCAGGTTTCTCTATTTGTTGCTCACAATCTCTGTATCTGTTTTTATCTAATGCAATTTTTTTCTTTTTAAACCATTATCTTCTTTGCTTTTCCTTTAAATGATTAAAGATGAAAACAGATGACTGGTTAATTGAGGCTACTATTCAGCACAAAGTGTTAAAACATCACTGTTTCCTGTTTCTCCTAAAGGATATTGTTTTTGAAACTGTTTCAAGCCATCAAATTTTTTTTTAGTCATTCATGTGGCCTAAATAAAAAAAAAAAACAGTTCCTGTCCTTTCTGTCTAAAAAATGTAGATAGTACTGTATAACTTTCAGCAACTACATACTGATTACTGGAAAAGTAGGTGTTTTGGTTATGAAAAAAGGAGAAGGTTTCAATATGAAGGTAGTTTTTGAAAAGTAAAAATGATCCTCTCATGTTCTGAGGGCCTTATTCAGCAAGTGCCCGATGATCGTGAATCTGCGCAGGTGCATGACCTATTCTGCGCATGTGCAGAACGGGTCTGCGATCCCGCATGGAGACTGGCAGCAGACTGTCAGTGATTGACAGTCTGCTGCTGTTTGTGGATGGGGAAGGGGCGGCGATGCCCTCCGTTTCCCGAAATAGAGGTGTGTTGCCGCCATTGGGGGGGGAGGGAAGAGACCAGGATCTCCGTTGGCTGACAGAGATTTCCTGGCTTCTTCCCCTCAACTGTGGCGGCCGGCTGCATGACCCCATGGGTCACCTCAGGCGGCCAATGTTCCACAGAGTATCCGATGCGGCTTCGGACAACATAGCTCGGATATGTAATGCAGCAGGAGGTGTGATGCCCAATGGGTCACCTTAGCTGGCCAATGTTCCGCAGAGTCGATGTTGCCCAAGTGCGCATGCGCACGACGCAGGCGGCTCCGTCGTCGGCATGCGCGAGACTCGAATAACAACAGCCAAGCCATCGTTATGGGTCTCGCACCAAAGGGGGTGTGCTGTCGATGGAGGTGTATATCCATTCAGTGTGATTGCTGATATCTAAGCTGATGTGTCCTAGGTACATTCACATTTTTGTATTTTTAGTGAGTGTGTTACATATGTAATTTGTTAAGATGACATAATACATTTTTATACGGCACTTCTGATGCATAGTATATTAATCTTAGGCAATAAACTTGCCGTTTCCAACTTCCAATCCCTTGCAACCAAAACATGTGTTAGCTTGACAGTTTCCTGCTCTTTCTCTTGATTGTTAGTTAGGCAGTACAGTTTTCTAGCTTCATCTCTATTCTTAGGCCAGAAATATGACTGCTGGTTTAGGCAACCTGATTATTATAAAAATGAATGTGAACATCATAGTCAATATCAAACAATAGTGTTTACAGTTCATTTTATGCCACATAAAACTAAATGTCTCTAGTTCGCATTTATAACACACAGAGGGCCTGATTCAGACCCACTCGCGAGCGCTGAACGCTCGCAAGCGGGTCGATGGTGGCCCAGTGTGCATGCGCTTGATGGAGCCGGGCAAACCGTCGCTCCGAGTCTCGTACCAAAGGGGGTGTGCTGTCGATGTTGAGTGACAGCACGCCCCCTTTGGTGGGCGTGCCAGGGGTGTGGCTGCCCAGATGGAGGCGTTCCCATGGGAACGCCTCCACTAGTGATGTCAGTGGGAGTGCTTTTGGCTCTGATAGAGCCAAAAGCACTCCAGGGCTTGCGGCAGACGAGACCCTACCGCAAGGGTCTCGTCGCAAGCCCGAAGGTCGCGATGGTCTTGACCATCGCGACCATCATTTTGGCCGCTCGTTATAGCTGTGGGTGGTCACCCACAGCTATGCGAGCGGCCAGGAGGCTGCTCCAAAAAGAAAGTCCGGCTCTGAATCAGGGCCTATGTTCCTTCAGGTGTTGTTGTTGTTTTTCCTAATGTGAAGGAATTTTTTTTTGATTTGCAGTAAAGCAATGTTCTTTCACTCATCACATTTTACTCATTTCAATAAAACAAGGAAAAATGGTTCTGGAGTTAGTGATAGGTGAAATGAGACCCCATTGTGTAGCTCTGTACACTGCAAGGGGTATATTTACTACAGTGTGGGTTTTTAGAAGTGGAGATGTTGCCCATAGCAACCAATCATATTCTAGCTAATATCTTCTAGAAGGTGCTAAATAAGTGTTAAGTAGAATCTGATTGGTTGCTATGGGGAACATCTTGACAGTTATATATCCGAACTTTAGTAAATATACGCCAAGAGTGGAGCTTAAAATTGTGAAAGGAAGTGCCGTTTGTGGGAGGTAACGCGGGGGGGAAGGGGGTCGTCCTGAATGCAGGCGTGCCAGTGTGTTGCATGGGGCGTGCATAAATTATGCACTGCGATGCCCTAAGCAGCCGGATGCCTAATAGCGTGCATGAAAGTTAGCAATTCCTGAGTAAGGTCAGAGCTTGGGCAAGTTTGCGTGAGGCTGCGATGGTACTTGACTGTACAGATGTGTTCGCAGTCCTGCTAAACATACAGATGTGTGTAAGGTAAAATGGGCATCCTTATGTTGTGCTGAGATTGCATTGTGATCGCAATGGATTAGCATACTTTCGCAGTGAGACTGCTTGCGTAATCGCTATTGCATTTGCATCTGCGTTCCTTGCTGAATCAGACCCTCTTTTCCAAGGACGAAAAATAAAGCTCCATCTCAATGTTCAAGTTAATAGAGATAGATTAAAGAATGCTACTAGCTGTTATAGCTGCCAGGCTCTTTGTGAGAGGCTTATAGTAAGATTTTAGTAAAAGCAGAATCAGTCAGAATCTATCAGTTAGAAGTGACAGGCAGAAAGGAATTTTAATAAGTGTAGAGAGAAGGAGAATTACCAGAGAGACAATAAAGATAACAATAAGGATAATAATAAGTAAGGATGTGTCTCACGTAGGACACAATGGCTGGCACCAGTGCAGGATCCCGGTGCTAATGGAGTAGGCACCAGCAGGAACACAGAGATGGGGTGAGTAGGTACTAATTACCCGGGCCTGGCCTGGCCTTGCTGGAGGGGCCCAGTGCCCCCCCATCCTACATCACAGCAGCCCAGCAGTCTCATATCTATGTCTGTGGGCGGGAGTGATCAAACTGATCGTGCCCCCTCCTGGTTTTGCGATAAAATTTATTTTATCCTAAGAGGGCGTGGCCACGCCTCCAGCGATCCTTTCTCCTGGACCAGCTACGGCTGTCAGCGCCCCTGGGCACCAGCCACGAAGAAGAGAAGAAAGTAGAGCTGGCAGAGGAAGGAGTCCTGGCAGGAGAATGAAGATTCTCTGGGTGGAAGAAGAAAAGAAGAAACCAGGATGGGTCAGTGGCATTAAAACCAAGGGGAAGCTAATGCCTAAGCCCTGTGACCAGTGGAGGCTCTTGCAAAGAGCTGCCACTTGCCCTGTGCCACCCAGGTGAAACCTTCAATGGTCAAGGTGACAAGGTCCAGTTAGTTAGTTAATAGCCACTAGGCCATCAGGGTGTTGGCACTAATTAGATTTGGGTGCTAGGCCCATTGGCAAATTTAAGTTCGAGTGCTAGGCCCATGGGCAGAGATTAGCTTCAGGCACTAGGCCCAAGGGTGATATAGTCAGATGCAAGACCCATGGTTGTTATTATTGGGCACTAGCCCCAGTAGGATTGTTCTATGCAGGCACTAGGCCGAGAGTCGGGTTCTAGTTCCATACCACAGTTATAATTTGGGTGCTAGGTCCATTTGCAGTAATAGATTTGGGCTTTAGGCCATGCATGCAGGCTCCTGTATAGGGGTGTGGAAGGGCTTGCTGGCCCTTACATCATTAACACCAGCTCTTGTGCTGTGCCAGGTTTCCCTTCAAAGAGTAGTTTCCAACTAAAAGCATCAGAACTCTAACCTGTGTAGTGCCTGCATGGTGTCAAAGGATAAGGTCAGCCTGCATATGCGTGAGTGTGTGTGTGTTCCAACTGCCATCCTGTGCACAGTGTCCCCAATCAGTCTCGTCACCCATCAATAGGTTGCTTATGGTCAGACCCCAATTAAAGGTAGGCTGTTAGCATAATTCCTATTGCCTGTTGTATATATTATATTATTCTATATATTATCCCTTTGTGTGATCTCACACATGTTAATGTTAGAAATGTGGGCCTGATTCAGACCAGCTCGCAAGCGCATAGCGCGCGCAAGCGGGTCGATGGTGGCCCAGTGCGCAAAAAGCACTTACTCCGTGGCTCACTACAAAAGGGGCGGCTGTCGATGTTGATCGACAGCTCGCCCCATTTTGTAGGCGTGGCAAGGTGGTGGCTTCACAAATGGAGGCGTTCCCAAGAGAACGCCTGCCGTTTGTGGGTGGCCCCACTGACATCACCAGTGATGTCAGTGAGAGAGCTTCCGGCTCTATTAGAGCCAGAAGCTCTCTGGGGCTTGTGGCCACGAGACCCAACCACAAGGGTCTCGTCGCAAGCCCGATGGTCGCGATGGTCTTGACCATCGCGACCATCATCCTGGCCGCTCGCAATAGCTGTGGGTGCTCACCCACAGCTATGCGAGCGGCCAGGAGGCCGCAACTAAACAAAACAGTGCCCGTCCTGATTCAGAGCAAGCGCTCACTTTTTGCGAGTGCCTCTGAATCAGGCCCTGTGTGCCATAATATGTACTGGAGGCACTTCGAAACTGTGTGGATTCTGGGCCTGATTCAGAGCCGGACGCTCTGACAGAGCTCTCACTCTGAATCAGGGCCATCCTTCTTGATTTTTAGAGCGGCCTCCTGGCCGCTCGTATAGCTGTGGGTGACCACCCACAGCTATAGCGAGTGGCCAGGAAGATTATGGCGATGGTCAAGGAAATGGATGGTCAAAGTAAATGGCAGAAAGTTAGGTATGGCAATGTTACGGGACCTTTTGATTCGGACTAAGGGCCTGATTCAGACCCGCTCGCTAGGCTGCGTTCGCATGCAGCCAGATGATTTTTGCAATCTGCGCATGCGTACGCATCGCAGTGCACGTTCGCAAACTAGTCCAGGCGATCGGGAAGCGTTCGCTCGCTGCACATAGACAGCTCGCTAGCTAGAGTGACTGGACAAGCCTTTGTGGGTGGTGACAGGGGATGGTCCATGAAAACGGGGGAGTGGTGGTGCGAACACAGGTGTGCCTGAGTGTCTCAACGCCATTTCAGAGGCGTGCATAATTGAGACGCAGCATCATAGTACACGTCACATGGTTGAAAATCACACAGAATCACTTGCAGTGCTTGCGGTAGGGTATGGTCAGTCACAAGTGCTGCGATCGCTTATGATGGTACTCGATGTTACCGATGGTTGCATACACTTCCTGGACATGATGTGGGAAAGTGGGCGTCTTAAGACAGGCTGGTGGGCATCTGCATACACAGAGCGATCGCATGCTAAGACATAGTGGGCGTTCTATTGCCTTGACGTGTGATTGCGGATTTGCATACTTTCGCTGCGCGAGATCGCATCTAGCGAGCAGGTCTGAATCGAGACAGCAGTCTCCTGTAAGTAGTCCCTCAGAGGTGATGGGTTGATAGACCGATAGACATGCTGTCCTTAGGCTGTGCATGCTTAGTAAGAATTCTGATGTGGTATAACAGTACAGTACTGTAGATCCTTTTTTAGTCTTGGTGAGTTTCTGTGCGGAAGCATTATTAGCAATGGTTGTTTGCAAGGTTGTTTTTCATACATTAGCCACGTAACTGATGATTTAGATTTTTTTTACAAATGTTACTCAAAAATTGACAATAATTTATATCATTAACAATTTATTTTATTTAAATAAGTAAAAAACATGTTTTTTTTTAAAAGAATTAAAATATTTTATTGAAAAACATTTATGCCTAAGTGGTGTCTAGCACCCCATTCCCTTCCCAGGCAATACGTCTCCATTGTAAAATGACCTCTGTACTTTCCCTGGGGGCATGACCTGGCCATCACATGCAGCAAAGGCTATTCCTCCGTGCAGGGGGCTCTGGTGAATACTGTTGGTGACTTAGACTTCACGCCTAGGTGGTCAGCTGTGCCAGTCTTCATTGGTGGTGAAACCACTACATCCTGGCAAAGCCTGACAGTGGGCCATGATTCAGCAAGGAATGCAGTTGCTAATATGCACGCAATTGGCCTATTGTTGCGTACTGCGCATGCGTATGCATCACAGTGCACGTGCGCAAACCGGCCACTGCAATCGGGACTGCGATCGCAGCGGCTGCGCAGACCCATCGCTGAGTGATTGACAGGAAGTGCCGTTTGTGGATGGTGACGGGGGGGTGGTCGGGGAAATGCAGGTGTGCCAGTGTGAATGAACACCGTTGTATGGGCATGCATAAATTATCCACTGCGATGCCGTACGCAGCCTGAGGCTTCAATGAAGTTACCAATTTATGAGGTCAGAGCTTGTGCAAGTGTGCGTGAGGCTGCTATGGTACTCAATTGTACCGATGTTTTCGCACTCTTGCTAAACATTACGGATGTGTGTAAGGTAAAGTGGGCGTCCTTGTATAGTGATGCAGCGGCATTGCAATCGCAATGAATTAGCATACTATCACAGATGAACTGCTTGCGTAATCGTTATTGCATTTGCAGTTGCGATCTGTAATGAATCAGGTCCAGTATGCCTTGGCCCACATGGATTCTGCAGGCAATCCCTCTCCCCTGGAGAGATTACAGCAACTAGAAGACTTTATAGACTTTAGAAAGGAAGCTCTCATGAGCAAGGCCCTCTTCCCTTATGTTCTTCTCCTTACTTATTCTTTCATCTACTCCTTACTCCCCACAAGGGCACCTAACACTTTGTTACTTAAGCCCTGCTGCTTATTTTGAATGTTCTGATAACTTATGCAGCAATGTGTAAAAACCATGTTCTTGTCCTGCATTGTATTGTACTCTAAGTCACTTGTTTCTTTTCATTTATTTGTTTATGTACTTTCTAAGGCACTGTCGGACACTTATAAAAAATTATAATAATAATAATAATAATAATAATAATAATAAACAGATAGGAGGATGTGCGGCAGATCATGCAGTGCCTCCAAGATTTGTCTGCTTGTCTCACCATGGTGCAAGGGACTTTGGTGGTGTTCAGGTCAACATCACTCCCCTATTCATTTGCATCTATTGGTGCCATGGCAGACACGCATCTAAAGACACCCAAACCTGACAAGTATAACAGCAATCTTCAATTCTGCAAGGGATTCTCGAATCAGTGCTCAATTCAGTTTGAGGTTCTTCCCAGGAATTTTCCTTCAGAAATGGCTAAACTGGTCTATAAAGGATATCCCTACTCACTGGGCAAGTACTGGCCTGGGCATCTCCTTTATGAGAATGGGATGACCCTCTCCTCTACAGCACTGCTGCTTTCATTGATGCATTCAAAAAAATGTAGGATGAATTAAGGCAAGTTTCTTCAGTGGCTGCTAGCCTTCTAAGACTACAGCAAAGCTCCAAGACTGAGTTATTTGGTAGGATCAAAAGGAGCTACCATCTTCTCTAAAATGGACTTATAACCTGACCGACAACCACCAGGGAGATGAGTCGAAGAATGTGTTTAACACTGAACATTACGAATATCTAGTAATACACTTTCCATTATGGGCAGTATTCCAAAGTTTTGTGAATGAGATAATTCAGAAACCATTGTACTGGTCAAAGGTAATCTATGTTGATGATATCCTGATTTTCTTCCGAGACCTTGACTAACATTGCAAGCTTATCCAAGAGGTGCTGCTTCACTTATGGAAGAACAACTTTTATTGCTCAAGAACTGTCATTTTGGGAGACCTTATACAGTATGTCCTTCCCTGGCAACATCATCTCTGGGACTGGCCTGAAGATGGATCCCTTCTAAATTGCAAGCAATTCTTAACTCGCCATACCCTATTGGTCTCAAAGACATCAAGAGGTTTATGGGTTTTGCAAAATACTATCACCAGTTCAGTCACAACTATTCTACTTGTGTGGCTCCTATTACAGCACTTACTCAGAGAGATGCAAACGCCTAAATTGTATCTACAGAAACAATACAAGCTTGTCAGTCCCTGAAGAAGTCCTTTGCTTTAGGTCCTAAACTTATTCAGCCCAGTACAGATCTACCATTCTTCATTGAGGTTGATATCTCTTCTGCAGGTGTAGGAGCAGTCCTCTCTCAAAGTAATACCATGGGCAAGTTGCACCTTTGTGGTTTTTATTCAAGTAAATTTGTACCTAACAAGATTAATTGTGGAATGGGTGACTGCAATTTGATGGAAATTAAGGTTGCCTAGAGGGGGCTCATCATCCTGTGACCATATTACAGACCATCAAAATCTTCTGTATCAGCAATCAGCTAACTGCTGTACCTTAACTCATGGCCTGCTGGTCCTTATTCTTCACCCGGTTCAACTTAATCATCAGGTTCTAAGAACAGAAAAGCTAATAGACTGTCTTGTTCAGCTGACCTCTTTGAGAATGTGTCTACTGCTCCAAAACCTAATCTTGAGTCCACTTATTTCATCACTATGACACATCCCACCTTGGACAAACAATCTCCTGGGAAGACTTTTGTTCCTCCTGATGGATGAACCAAACTGCTATGCTGGGCACACAACTTCAATTTCTATGGACATCCAGGGGTAAAGAAAAAACTAAACAACTCTTACTCTGGCATTTCTGGTGGCTTATTTTACTTAAGGATACCAATACGTATGTACTGTAGTCACCTGCAAGACACCCAGATGTTCCCCTAGGGATTTGCTTCTCTGTAAGTTTCTGACAGAGGCTGACATATTTTATAAGGATTTCATAACATATCTAACTCCAAGTAGATTATTTACTACTATACTGTATGTGATTGTAGAGTTGCTTTTTCAATTCTGCACATTTTGTCCCTCTTAGAGACCTTCCAAATGCTCCCTAATTAGCTTCCCTATGCATCAAGGAGTTGTTTAGGCTGCTTGGCTGTCCACAGGAGATCATCTTGGACCGAGGGATCCAGTTCTGGAGTGCTTTTTGTAAGAACTTGGGCATTTCACTCTCTTTTTGCTTGGGATTACCACTCCTATTCCAACAAACAAACAGAGAAAGTAAATCAGGACCATAAAACTTTAATATGCATTTTCTCTTCTCTTGGACAAGATGAATGGTCTTATTTATTGCCCTGGGCAGAATTCCTCTCTATTTATAGTACTTAGCTTATACATGAACACGACATCATTTACTTTTTTTCTTCCATGTATTCAACATTATAAAATGTATATACCAACAACACATTTAATTAATAGTTAGGTTTACCCCAAATAAACTATGATAAATAAATAATAGCCTCTACATAGAGATCTCATATGGCAACAAAAGCTGCCAAAATATTTTAATAGCCCTATAAACCCCACATTTAATAAAGTGCAACCACATAACATTAGTGGTCCCATTATCCCATGCATTTAATAAAAAGTCACCACATAACATTAATACGCCTTCACCAGGCTACATATAACATTAACAACCCACTAAAAGGTTGGGAACATGGGGGGAGGGGAACTCAGTAGGCGCTGTCAACTAAGCAGCTGGTTCAAATGGAGGTGTCAACTCCTGATAAAGGCAGATAGGGAAAAAAATATATATATGAACAGCACTGGATTATCTAATTAAGTATTGGTGTGTATAAAATACTTAATTAGATAATCCAGCGCTGTTCATATATATATTTTTCCAACATTAACAACCCACTCTGACATAACATTAATAACCTTCTACACCAGCCCCAACATAACATTAATAATCCACCCCCACAAAACATTACCCAACACACCCCAGCTCAAACACAGTAAATGCCCACACAACATTAAAACCACCCAACATAATGTTAATATCCTCTAATATGAATGTACCACCATCCTCCATGCAATGCATTCATAAAAATAGTTGATTAACATAAAATCTTTCCTTGAAATAATATGTAAACTAATCAAGTTTTAAAAAATCCACCTTTATTTTCTAAAAACTCATCTAAAGTAAAAGCTATAATCTGATATATAAACTTTGCATACAGCAATAAATTACCATATTGTAATAAAAGAATACTCTTTTCATATTGGATATACACTACATTATTGATATCAGTGTGTTGGAAAGAAAAAGGAATACAAATCTGGACTGCTGAGGTTAATCTTCTTAGGGACAAGTGAGTCCCGCTTATTTTTAAGTGGTTTAAGTTCAAATAAAAAGGAAAGAAAGTCTCCTTTAGTAACTAAGGGATCTATTTATCATCATAGCCAAAATAGAAAGATTGTCTATTGCTGCTTATTGCAATGATAGAAAACTTTGTTTGATACAGTTTAACTATGAAACTTTGCTGGGGAAACGAAGTACTGCCCAGCACCACACTGATCCTGGCTGGCAGTGATAAAAAATAAATGTACCACTTCATTGGCCAGTCCAGGTGCCCTATGTGCACACATGAAAGCCGGACTACAATGGAAGCCGGACTGACTTCCCCCTGCTATGCTACCATCGATGGTCAGGGCCAGCAACAGAAATCTTGGGGCCCAGCACACTCATGTTTTTGGGGACCCCATCCCCAGATGGCATTATTAGCCCTTGTCCCACCTCACATAATTAAATCTACTTGAAGAAGGCTCTCTAGTCTCTATGCATACTGTAACTGCTGAGCTCCAAAGAAGGACAGAGATAGGGTAGTGGAGAAAAGAGGATGGGGATTAGGGAAGTACAGACAAAGGATTGAAGAGAGCAAGGGGTCTGGGACTAGAGAAGTAGAGGGAATGAGGAAATGTCTGGGGGAGGGAATAGGAGCATTCTGACCCCAGCACATTGGTGGCTGGTCCCAAAGGAGGGACCAGCTACCAAAGGAAAGTCTGATAGATGTTATAGCCAGAGGCTGATCCCATAGGCTGATCTAAGTCTCCGGGTTTTGCATGACCCAGCTCCCCCATTACATCCATGCTTCACTACACTAACTGACGGGTCACAATTGAGTCTCAATAGGGGGTTCATGTTAGCAAAAATGTTTAATCAGAGCAGTGGCTGATAGTCACAGACAGGCACCCTGGAGTCACTTGGCGTAGTTTCCAACCTAGGTTACCTAATGGATGATTCAGCCATGGCAACACAGGTTCAAGATGGTGCAATATGGTCTGTTATAAACTTCTACTGCTGTACATCCTCTCACACAGCTGATGCTATCTGAAGAGAGCGTTGTGGGTGCTCCACAGTGCTATTTATCTCACTTGCTTCCAGATTTCTTTGCCACTATTACTTTAAGAGCAACTAACCACTGGCGAGCTGGTCAGAACCCCTGAGCCAAGCCTTCAATGCATTATGACCATGGCCAAATTTTCTCTGTGCCAATTTCCATGCTGGAAATGTTGGCAAATATACATTAAAATAATGGGCGTGATTCTGAGTTGCACACAAAAACGCATGCAACAGTGTCTATTGGCGGTTGCTCGTCTGCAAGTTTATGCAACTGGCCTAATGTGCAAGGACTGAGACAGCCACTTTTAGAGTCCATGCATGCTGTAATAATGATTGATGCATCTATATAGCCGCAATCGGTCACACCATTGCATATTGCACCAGCCTTTTGGCAGGTGCAGTTTATTCATCGAGTATGGCCTCCTACTTGAGCATCATACAACTGGGCAGGCCGGGTCTAGGGGTGTTCGACCAGTGTGGTCAAACAGGGGCACCACCCATAGAGGGTGCACCCCTCCCCAACATCCTGATTTCAACAGTACTGTCCCGCTGTTCCACCCGTGGGCCGAAGTGGCCCACGGGTGGTCAAATTGGGAGGTGAGGACTCCCATCGCCGCGGCGGTGCCAGACCCTAGAGTCTGAATGGATGCTGCGCGCATGTGCATGGCATCCATTCACTGATGGGAGAGGGCTGGGGGAAGCCCAGCTAATGAGGCTCCCCCTAGCCTGACATTTTTTGGAGGCGTGCCATGCAGATATGCCTAAGAAACACGTCACGTAGGGGGCATGACCTATGGTAATAAGTCCCTGCCCCTATTTTTGGTCGCGCACGGCTTGGCCGCGCACAATGTTGGGGTGCACTGTAGAGAGCCCGGCACAGGGTGCTCCGACCCCTGGGAATGTCCTTTTATCTGGGAATGTCGCCACTTGCATTGACATGACCACAACACTCCCATAATATGCTCACTGAATGGACCATTTTGCATGCACTTCTAGCCCCCTCCCAGTCACCTCCTCCAGGAACATTCATCACTTTGTTGCCCCATTTCTGAAGCCGCCTGTCCTGATTGCAGGGACTTTCTAACATAGGCTTAATACATAAAAGTGTGTTTATATCAATGTGGCTCATGCAGACCTGAAGAGGCTTGGATATGCCCCTTTTAGGATGTGTATCTATTGCATGTACTGTAGAAGTAAAAATACATACACGCTGATGAAGACTTGCTGTAACCAGGCACATATGCTGAGATGTGCACAGTATGCCCCTGCATGTGATGGGGGCAGAAAAAAGCTATTGTCATTGGGTTTTTTAGATTCATTTCTCTTGCGTTTTTTCTTTCTTTCTCCTCTATGTGACTTTGGAAATATTGGCCTATATAAAATATCTCATAAATAAAAATAGAAATACAATGTTTTCTCTTGAATGTTGTTTAAGAGTACCAAGTAAATTATTCTGTGCTAATATTATTATTATTATTATTATTATTATTATTACTACTACTACTATTATTATTATATTATTTTATAATGTGCAATATATTTTGCTGTGTAAACATTATATTGTTTTTTCACCAAACCTCTTGACAGGTGGTATGTGGCCAAAATAACTGAAATTAATTAGCCTGAGGAAACTAGGTCATGTGACCTGACTATTCTTAATAGCAAATGTGCTGGTTGCCATGGCTGCATCATTCAGAGCATTTCAGAACAGTCTTATACAGTAGTTCTTCCTATTACATATTGAAGATATATTTTATTTCTGCAGTAGAGATGCTGAATTCAAAATGCAAGTGGTCTGATATTAAAAACACACCTAAAGAGTCTAATATAAAATATCTGCTAATAGAAAGGTCAAACATACCAATGAAAGCTACTACATACAAATGTGTCCTCATTATTATTATTATTACATTTTATTTATAGAGCACCACAAGAGGTCCCAGCACCGTACATACAGTAAAGGGTACACAGAACATTACATTACAATACAGTAACCAACTTATAAACAGAGCACAAGTAACAATTAGCAACACAATTCTCCATACACAATACAGCTGGGAAGGTGAAGGCTGTCATAGAAGTGCTAGAGAAGAAGGCTGTGAGACAGTGGGGAGGAGGACCCTGCTCCTAGGAGCTTACAATCTAGGGGAGAGGGGAAACGGACAGATGACATGAGGCTAGAGTGTGTAGAGGGGGACCTGAGTGCAGGAAGTAGGCAAGGTAGAGATGACTGAGGCAGGAGGGACAGAGACTTGGTGACGGTTATGTGGTGCAAGGGTATGCTTTGATGAACAGGTGGGTTTTCAGTACACGTATGAAGCTCTGCAAGGTCAGGGAGAGCCTAATCGAGTGAGGGAGCTCATTCCAGTGAAAGGGGGCTGCACAAGCAAAATCTTGGATACGTGCATGAGATGAAGTAACCAGGGTGGAGGAGAGGTAACAGTTATTGGCAGACCGGAGTGAGTGGGAGGGAGTATGTAAGGAGATGAGGTTGGAGATGTAGGGAGCAGTAGAGTTAAAGAGGGCCTTGTATGTGAAGGTGAGGAGTTTGAAGAGGATTCTGTAGGGGAATCGGAGCCAGTGCAGGTTTTGGCAGAGGGGTGCAGCAGAAGTGGAACGGCGGGAGAGGAAGATAAGTCTAGCTGCCGCATTGAGAACAGACTAGAGGGGAGCAAGATGGCAACGTGGGAGGCCAGTAAAGAGAGGGTTGCAGTAGTCAAGCTGAGAAATGATTAGTGAATGAATAATCAGTTTGGTAGCATTCTGGGAGAGGAAAGGTCTAATACGAGCGATGTTGCGTAGCTGGAGCCGACAGGATTGAGCCAGAGATTGAATGTTGGAGGTGAAGGAGAGGGTGGAGTCAAGGGTAACACCCAAGCAGCGAAGTTGGGGGACAGGGGAGATGATTGTGTTGTCAACAGTGATAGTGAGATTGGTTGGAGTGGAGACTCTATTAGGGGGAAAGATGATGAGTTCGGTTTTGTCCATGTTGAGCTTCAGAGAGCGGTCGGACATCCAGTAAGAGATGGCGGAGAGGCAACTGGTTACCTGAGAGAGGACAGAAGGGGAGAGTTCAGGAGAGGAGAGGTATAGTTGCGTGTCATCGGCATAGAGGTGGTATTGGAGGCCAATGGAGCTGATGAGTTCTCCTAGTTTAGAAGTGTACAGGGAGAAGAGCAGTGGGCGCAGGACAGAACCCTGTGGGACACCAATTGGAAGGGTGGAAGGGGGGGAGGTGGGGCCAGAGGCAGACACAGAAAAGGAGCGGTTGGTGAGGTAAGAAGTGAACCAGGCATGGACGGTGTTAGAGATGCCAAAGGTCTGAAGGGTTCGAAGGAGAATAATATGATCCATGGTGTCAAAGGCTGCAGAGAGGTCCAGGAGGATGAGCAGAGAGAAGTGGTCCCTGGATTTGGCTGCAAGCAGGTCATTGGTGACTTTGGCCAGGGCAGTTTCAGTGGAGTGTCGTTGGCGAAAGCCAGATTGGAGAAGATCAAGGATGGAGTTGTCAGGGAGATAGCTGGTGATGCGGCTGTAGACAAGCCGCTCAAGTAGTTTGGAGGCAAAAGGGAGAAGTGAAATGGGGCGGTAATTGGCAGGTGAGGATGGGTCGAGGTGGGTTCATTTAAGAATAGGTGTGACAAGAGCATGTTTGAACGATGAGGGAAAGATGCCAGTGGAGAGAGATAACTTGAAAAGATGAGCAAGGTGGGAGCAGGTAGTGGAGGAGAGGGAGCGTAGAAGGCGAGTAGGGAGGGGGTCAAGGGGCAGGTGGAAGGGGGAGAGGACAAGATGAGGGAGTGGACCTCATCACCCGTGGTGGGGCTGAAGGAGCACAAGATGGGGTGGCCGGGAGGTGCGTATGGTGGGGTTACAGCAGGGAGATTGGAGGATATACTGTGACATATTTCCTCAATTTTGGAACAGAAGAAGGAGGCAAAGTTAAATGCAGTGAGGAAGGATGGAAGGGGTGGAAGTGGGGGGCAGAGGAGAGTGTTGAAAGTACCAAAGAGGCGGCAGGGATTGGAGGACTGAGAGGAGATGAGCGACTGGAAGAAGGATTGCTTGGCGAGGGAGAGGGTCAAGCTGTAGAAAGAGAGGACAAACTTGAAGTGAAGGAATTCCACCAAAGAGCAAGATTTGGTCCAGAGGAGCTCAGCTGTGTGCGAGCATTTTTGGAGAAACCGGGTCAGTTTGGAGTGCTAGGGCTGGGGTTTGGACTGACGGAGGGGGACAGAGGCGGAGAGGGCAATGGAGTCAAGTGCAGAAATGAGGGTGAATTTGTAGAAGGAGGCTGCCAGGTTAGGGCAGGCCATGGTTGATAGAGGAGTAAGGAGAGTATCAAGTGAGGAAGACAGGACAACAGGGTCGAGAGACTCAAGATTGCATCTGGTGATGGTGGCTTTGGGTGAGGGGAGGAGTGGAGGACTTGAGAGAGTGAAGGAGAGTAGATGGTGGTCAGAGAGGGGGAAGGAAGAGTTTGAGAAGTCAGAGAGAGCACACAGATGGGTGAAGATGAGGTCAAGGGAGTGGCTGAGACAGTGGGTAGCAGCGGAGGTCCATTGAGAAAGTCCAAAGGAGGAGGAGAGGGCAAGAAGATTGGTGGATGCAGGATTTGTGATGTCAATAGGGTTGTTAAAGTAACCAAGGATTATAAAGGGAAGTCAGCAGAGGTGAGGAGGAATGGTGGCTGACACAGGGTTGAGGGAGAGCAAAGGATGACAAGTGAGCAAATAGGAGGTACTGTAGGCAGGGAAGCACAGCATAGGATGCAGGTATTAGAGGGGAGGTAGACAATTAGGCAATGTATTATGGCGGTGAGGTATTGGAAGAGAGTAGGTAAGTAGTGTAGGAGAAATAAAAGTCAAATGAAGAATAGTAAATAATACACTGGTAAGAAGTACATTTACACAGGGCAATCATGTGTATATAAAGCAAATTACATTGTTTGGGATGTGCATTCAGATGTTTTTCAGAAACATAAATTTCAATGCTCGAAGCTGCATCTAAGGAGAAAAGTTTTGAAGTGTCCAAACCAGGGAGATCAGTGTAGAGCAGGGATGGGAAACCTTTTTTCTGCCGAGGGCCATTTTGATATAAATAACTTTATTCGCGGGCCTGTGCAGGCTACGCCCCCTTTGTGTGACGTTACAATCGCTGGTGATTGCAGCAATGGGAGCTGTAAGGGCAGCAGTGTGACCGCCTTAAGCATCCTAAGGAGGCTCCAACTGGCACTACTGCATAGATTCTGGTTGCAGGGTGCCATTTTAGGCACCCTACTAGCAAGATGAGGCTAGCAGAAAAAAGTTCCGATGATTCTGTGGGCCTTATACGGCCCCCGGGCCTGTGGTTCCTCATCCCTGGTGTAGAGAGTGCAGGTTATGCAGACTGCAGGAGCTAGTTTTGATTCTTTGTTGACTCACTGTATAGCTTGAGTGTAGTCCATCTGTGTTTTTGCTGGCTTGTAGTTTGGTTTCCTTTGATTTTAAATGCTCAGTAAACTTGAGATCTAAACACTTTAGAATCTAAACACCCTAGCAGCCTAAACGGCCTAGCAGCCTACTCTGAACTGAATATATATATATATAAGGCTACAAACATGTGCATCCTGATTTACCCCCACCCCCTAGCAAACAGCCCTCCACTCTCAGCAGAAGGTGCTAATTAAATCTGTGCATAGTGAGGTCAGTATATAACTCTAATTCCATGTAATTTATAAAACATAGTACAATTTTAAAACAACTTACAGCAACTAATACATCATTGCTGCAGTCATGCCAAACAGAAGAACAGCAATTCCTCGCCTATACTGGGATGTGAAAAAAAACACATTATTCTTGGCCTTGAAAATGCCATTGTGCGAGTAACCACTTAACTACAGATATGTGGACAAGCGTTACTGGTCAAACTAAATATTACATGACTGTGATAACTCATTCGGTGGGTGTATTGTCTTCAGCAGCAACAGCTGTATCTAACACACAACCCCAGCTCATTCACAGGCAGGCTACTCTCCGTATCACCAACTTCACTAAGAGGCATACCGGAGTCAACTCATGGATGTGATAGCAAGATGGCTAACACCACTAGGACTCTCCTCAGGATTTGTAATTTCAAATAATGCATGTAACATTATATGAGCATTACAACTGGTTGAATTTGAACACATGCCATGTTTTTCACACACAATAAAATTGGTGGTTTAGAATTGTTTTTAAAATGAAAGGGGGCATGCACAAGAAGCTGTCTGTGGCCTGTATAATTTCTGTGCATTTTCAGCATTCAGCAACCTCATGTAAAATATTGCAGCAGCTGCAAGAAAAGTTCAATTTATCATTCAACCAACTGAAGCAAGAGGTAGCAACCAGGTGTAAATCCACCCTTTATATGCTTCAGTGACTGGAGAAACAGCACAAAGACATCCAAACCTACACTACAAGCCATGACAAAGCAATTCTGCTATGTATGTTGGACTTCTAGATCAAGTTCTTTATTCAAGACCAAAGGGTTTGCAACATCTTGCAATTGGATCACTACATTTTGGCAACCTTGCTTGATCCTATGTTTAAGTCCTACATAATGTACATAATGTATTTCTTTCCAACTTAACAGATGTTAAGAGATGCAAAGAGCTCCTTGCGAGCAAGTTGTCAGCTCAAGTGGTACATTACACAGCAACATGCCCTGCTTCAATTTCTCCTGCAAATGCTGCTGCCAGGAAAAACCTGACCTTTCCCAAGAGACCACTGGGGATGAGGATAAGTTAACTCACCACACCAGAGTGAAACAACATTAAGACATCTGGTCAGGCTTAAAATAGTTGCCCAAAATTATTAACACCTCTATCATGACTCAATCTGATACACTAAACATCAATAGAATGGTGGGTGATTATTTTAATGACAATATACAAATTAGAATATTACACAGTCCCTTTGAATACTGGCAAAAAAGGGAAAAGAGAATAAAACTAGCTTTGCTTTATTTAATCTGGCCAACCACCAGTGTGTACTCGGAAAGAGTGTTTAGCACAGCTGGGAACCTTGTGAGTGATCGGCGTAGGAGGCTACTTCCTCAAAATGTGTTCTTAGTTCTTAAAAGTGACAACTTACAAGTTCTAACTTACAAATTCTATGAGGAAGACCTTTGCGCCAAATACAACAAACTACTGAGACTTCTGTAACAGAGGATTCCAGTGAGGATGAGCTAATATTGTGTTATGATATTAACAACACTGATGTGGGTGAGGATGATAATGACATCTTACAACTGTAGAGAGGATTACCAACACTTTTAGCCACCTTAAGCCCATTGGTAGTTTGCTTTGTGGGGGCCCAAACAAACCAAGCAGCCCTGTCGCTGAAGTGCTTGGTTTGTTAAACTGTGTATGTCCTTATTAATATACAACATAAGGGTGGATGGGAGGGCCCAAGGAAAAATCCATTGTGCACCACTTTTCATTACAGTATGGGCTTTGCCAAGATTGTGTGTGTTTGACAGGCAGTGTACTGTATATTAGTGTACTGGGGCGTTCATGTTCTTTTGTATCTTGCAATGCCATCCATCACAGCTTCTCATCCAGGCATATATACCCCGCTTCCTGCAGCTTCTCAGCAGATACAGACTAGTACAATCAAATCATATTATTATTATTATTATTAATATTTGAGTAGGTTGTTAGTCTGCCTTGAATTCAAAGTAATTAATCTCATTGGGATTTTCAATGCAAGTTTTTTATAGTGTTTTCCAAGTCTTTGATTTGTTTTTCATTATAGTTATGTTCTATAATCAATCACTCAATCAAATCAATCTCACTTGGATTCTTGTATTTTAATAGTTTGTTCCATTTCAATCATTTAATCAATTAATCAGTCAATCAATCAATCAATCAATCAATCGATCCTTTACCTTCTTTTTCACTAATACTGCAACCTCCATTTACTTGTGCTGACCTTGGGTCTCTGATCTAGTTCTTGATTAATGAAAACATTTCTAAATAACAGTTTTGTATATATTAACCTGCCATCCAGTCTACCACTGCCACTATGTTTCCTAGATGTGCTATATTCTATTTTAAACTGCCATGTGATTTTGCCGCTGCTCTGTTGCTTAGTTTAGCCAGTCAACTCCCTGCAGCCTTTGGCCAGTAGAGGTGAAAACTTTATGTGAGCTGTGAGGTGGTCAAAATTGATGGGAGATTACAGGAAATTGATGTTATTGAGGTTATTAATATTGATGGAACAAAAACAGGTGAAATTGACATGATTTAACTGTTTTATAATTTAAAAAAAAATCCAGATCTAAAACCAAAATGCTTGAGGGGGGTTTTGACAAAACCAAAACCAAACCACAATGCTGAATTAGAACCAAAACCAAAGCACACATCTCTACTTTTTTCCCAATAGGACTCAAAGTGCCTTACCTCTGCATTTAAACACACAAGATACAAAATAAGCTCAACAGAAAAGACAAGTAAGCATTTGTATTATATTTTTATTAGGAACTAAAGGGCACAAGTGAAATGCTTGAGTAAACAGGTAAGTCTTGAGTCTGTTTTTGAAGGATTCTAGACTGGAACTGTGAGAGGAAGAGAGTTCCAAAAAGTTGGAACTTGACCCCCAAATTAATTAAGGGAGATTCTAGGTACTGCTAAAAGTCCTTCATCTACAAATATAAGTGAGTGCGTCAGTAAGGAATCAGAAGCTGCTTCAGGTACCTTGGACCCTGGTTATGTATGCTTTGAAAGTCAGTAAACCAATCCTGAAACAGATTTTCCATCTTACAGGAAGCCAGTAAAGGGAGAAGAGAATTGGTGTAATGTGGCAATAATGGGGCTGGTTAGTTAACAGTCTGGCAGCTGCAATTTGTACCAGCTTCAAGCAGTGCAGTTATTTTGCTAGGAGACCAGTAACAGGTCTTTGCAGTAGTCTGAGTGTGATCATACAAATGCATGTATGACTTTACTATGACTTTACACTAGGGATGTGCAGGCTCGGATAGGTTCGAGTTTGCACGCCGAGTTCGGATTTTTCCCTCCAAAAAAACGGAACTCAGAAAGAGGCTAAACGTCATCTTGCATGGACAAACATCATCATTCCTGGACAAAAGTCCAGGAATGATGATGTTTGTCCATGCAAGATGACGTTTAGCCTTTTTCTGAGTTCCGTTTTTTTGGGGGAAAAATCCGAATTCGGCGTGCAAACTCGAACCTATCCGGGCCTGCACATCCCTACTTTACACAGATCTTCTGAGGATATAAAGTGCTTGATTATGGCTAATTTTCTCAGATGAAATATTGAGGATATGATTGTGTCAGATACCCGATGTCAGAGGTGGATTAAGAGAGGAGGGAGCCCGTGTGCGTGCTTCAATCAGGCCCCCTTCTCTCCATCTGTGCATTATGCCAGAGTCTACATGGCATCTATGTCATGTTCCTGAGAAATCTCTATTGCGCATGCGCGAATCACTGGACAATGACCACGGTAGCCATTTTCCCAGTGATTTCTGCAGCTCTGCAGACAGCCCCTGGCCGACGGAGTGGTTAGTATATTTATATGGGTGCAGGGTGTGCGGTGTGTGGGCCCCCCTTGACCCTGGGGCCAGTGTGCACTACACACATTGCACCCATTATAGATACGCTCCTGCCTGATGTTTAAGTGTCAAGCCACCATCCAGGACAACACCAAGATTCTGCACCTGTTCAGTGTTTTATCATTTTGAGCCCCCAAGCATAAGTCCAGTTGTTTGGCTAAGCTGCAAAGTTCTTTGATAGTGAGCTCCTATCATAAGGACCTCTGTTTTATCAGGATTCAGTCACAACCAAAGAGCACTCATTCACTCATGGAGCTTAGCAAGATAGTCATTTAGGGTTGGTATTGGGTTCTCAGTACCTGGAGCAAGGGACAGGTATAGTTGTCTATCATCTGCATAGCAGTGGTAGACCAGGCCATGACATCTGATTACTTCACCCAGTGGTAGCATGTATACTGTAAAAAGCAAGGGAGATAGTATAGAACCTTGTAGAACACTGCACAGCAGTGGCACTGGTGATGATGAGTATACTCCAGAAGAAACTCTCTGACTTGCCAGTGAGATATGATTTGAACAAGCTAAGGACTGTGCCATCCAGAAATTTTTCAGGCGCTCAATTAGAATCCCATGATCCACTGTATCAAATGCTGCAGAGAGATCCAAAAGGATTAAGATTGAACAGTCAACTCTTTCTCTTGCCATCAGAAGATCGCTAAGCACACATACCAGGGCTCTTTCAGTGCTATGTCTTCTCCCGAATCCTGACTGGAATGGGTCATAAATGAAGGTTTCCAATTGAGTTACAAAAACTTTCTTGATAACCTTTCCTAGAAAAGGAAGGTTTGATACTGATCTGTAGTTTGTCATGCAGGTGGGATCTAAATTAAGTTTTTTCTAACAATTGCTTCCTTTAGTGGTTCAGGAAAAATGCCTGTCTGCAAAGAGCATTGTACTATTTCTGCAAATACAGGGCCAATTAAGTATGTCCATTTACTCTTTTAGAAGCTTGGTTGAGGTAGGGTCCAGCAATTCTTAATACTCAGGTAAAATATAAAGGTGTTTAGTTTACTATTACATGAATGGAAATCTTTTGACAAGTTTTGAAAATCAGCCTTTTAAAATATTATGCAGTTAAATTTATGTAACATGACCTAGAAACACAATTAATAAGTAGGCATGTAATGACTAGAACACAACTTGGTGTCCCTATTAAATAGTGACAATGGAAATGCAACATATCACATGTAATATTTATCTGAAGTGGGGTTAATGTGAGCAGGAAATCGCTGTACAATGTAGCTGAGTCATGCTGAGTTTCTATGGAAGTAAAGACACAACTCTTTGTTGTGATCACATGCTAGCAATTACCACTGACAACACATTATCCTAATCAAACTCCTTAGAGATTATGACGCCAGTGTTCCATGTGTTTGTGTTAAGCCATTTGCATACCAAAGATTCTACCTGTGCACTCATTCTCTCTGTCTTTGATGTGACTAACTATACAAATACCTTTCTAATAATAAAATGTGCAGTAATAATAACTTGTTGTCTAAATTTCTCAGTGGTAGTTCTGTCAATGTAATGCTATATTATTGCATTTAAATTCTCCAGCTTGTCAGAATCAGTCATATAATACAATTTGTACTTTATTTCTGAAATAGGGAGTTTAATTGATGTACAAATACAGGGAAATTAATTTTACTTACAAAACCATCCATCCCTTACTTGGCAGACAAATGGTGTCACTCCACCATTTCCATATTTTATGTTACTTTCTAGTCAATTAAAGTAAGCAATCTGCCTTCAGCTACATGAACAGAAAAAACAATTGGCCTGGAGAATACGGCATGAGAGACCTCATTCCTGTACAATGTAAAATGAATTTGAATTTACATTTATACTTACAATGGGCATGATCAATTAGTAAATAGTGAAACAAAAGCACCAGGGGTGAAGCTAGACTTTCTGTCACCCAGGGCAAAGATTCAGCTCACCGCGTCCCCCAATTAAATAGGAATGACCCTCGGCTTGCTTGAATACAGATGTCAACATTGTAAACCCTGAAATGTTTGTAGGGTTAGGGCAAAACACATTTTTAGCCCCATCACATTAAGGCCCTCATTCAGAGGCGGTCGCAAAAAGCGATCGCTCTCTCTGGATGAAGGCGGCCACTTAATTTTTGAAGTGCGGCCTCCTGGTCGTTAGTTAAGCTGTGGGTTACCACCCACAGCTTAACGACCGACCAGGTTGATTGTCGTGATGGTGATCACCATCGCGACCATCGGAGCTTACGACCAGACCCTAAGGTTGGGTCTGGGCACTCGTAAGCCCCAGGGAGCTTTCTGCTCTGATGGAGCAGGAAGCTCCCCACTGACATCACTGATGATGTCAGTGCGGCCGCCCACAAAACGGTAGGCGTTCGTTAAGGAATGCCTCCGTTTTGGAAACCACCCCCCCGGCCCGCCTACCAAACAGGGCGAGCTGTCGATCAACATCGACAGCCGTCCCTTTTGTAGCAAGCTCCGGAGCTATAGAGTTTCTCTGTAGCTCCGGGGCTTGCGCACGCGCAATGCGGCCGCTGCGCGTGCGCAGGACTAACCATCGATGCGACCGACTCTGAATAAGGTCCAAAGTGCCTTCTGCCTTTATTCTGTGGTGTCTTAATTTTTACATAGCGAATGCAGGCTGCATCTCAAGACTCATGTAATTATTGTTGCCTGTACTATACTAACCCACCTATCACAAAGTACTTTGTAGTGACCACCATACAATACGTAGAGCATCACATTGACTGCCTTGTGATACAGAGAACATTACTGTGACCAATGTATAATGCAAAAAATATTGCAGCGATCACCATAAAATGCCATATAATGCAGTGAACATCACAGTGACTGTTATTTAGTCCAGAGAACATCACAGTGACTGCCATATTATACAGAGAACATTGCAATGACTGCCATACAGTACTGAGAACAGCACAGTAACCACCAGTGGTGGCTTCCAGAGGTGGGGCTGCAGCGCAGTCCAAATTTCAAATAGGGATACCACACAAACTGCCATTTCAAATGCTGCCAAACATAGATGGCTGTGACTCACTGGCAGTTGGTGTGGCTCCCTTATTTGAATTTTGGACTGCGCTGCAGCCCCACCCCTGGAGCCGCCACTTGTAACCATCATATAATGCATAAAATATTGGAGTAACCACATATAATGCAGAAAACATCAAAGTGACCACCAAATAATGCAGAGAATATTACAGTGAACTACTGAATCTCAGCGACAAAGGATATATCCGTAATCCTAACCACTGTAAAAATCTTTTTATTATTGGTTAAACAGTATAAACTACCTTCACTCACACTTCTGCACTCTCAGATATCTTAGAGCCTGCATTCTGAGACTTCCTTTACACATCCCTGTCTGCAGTAGCAGATGCTTTTGTGAAGCTGAGCACCGCGCCATGGCCCATAATAAATCTGATTTTTTTTTGCCATGCTGCAGCCATTGACAGCACACTACTGAGGCAGTCAAAAAAGGCTGACAACTGAGCAGTCTTCTGGGTGCACCCACATCAGACCCACAACCCTCTTCAGCCCATCCATATCCCTCCCTGGGTCCACCAACATCAATTCCTGGCATGCCCACAACCCGCCTATATCCCTCCCACAACCCTCTTCTGCCCATCTACATCTCTCCCTGGTCCACCAACATCAATTCCTGGAATGCCCACACCCTGCCTACATCCCTCCAACATTCCACTCACAACCCTCTTCAGCCCATCCACATCCCTCCCTGATCCACCAACATCAATTCCTGGCTTGCCAACACCCCACCTACATCCTTCCCACATCCCACCCAAACCCCAAGGAATAAAAATAACACTGACAAACATAAACTCAGGTGGCTTGGTTAGACCATCAGTTTATAACTACTCAACCCATGCTCATCTGCTAGTGCCATCCCTCTCTGTAACCCAGGGTATGTACCCTGCTTGTCCCCAGAAGCTGCACCAATGGTAAGCATTATGTAAGGAACTCCAATATCTGCTGTGGTCCCCTATAGATACATTGTAGTGAAGCATAATATTTGTGGGTAGCCTTCAAAAATGAGTGTTTTCAGTGGATATTCCACAAATATTTTTTGATAAATATGCCCCAAAATATTGTAACAGGTTTAGTTTCTATCACACTCACTGGTGAGAGAAGAGCCTTATCCTCATTGCAGTTGCACTGCTTAGCTGCTGACTAGGAGCCACCTTCTCACAATGGTAAATACAGAGGCTAGGGAGGGAACAAGGGAATAGCAGTCATAACCTAAGAAAAATATTATTTGGGGGCTATGGGAGTATAGATAATAAATCCCACTTTCCTGTCTCAGAAATTTTGAGGTATGTTTATAGGACATTGGCCCTCATTCAGAGCCGTACGCTCTGAGCAGAGCGCACGCTCTGAATGAGGGCCGGGCTCCATTTTCATGGAGCGTCCTCCTGGACGCTCGTATAGCTGTGGGTCACCACCCACAGGCTATACGAGCGTGCATTTTGATGGCCGCGATGGTCGTGACCATCGCGACTATCGAAATTGCGAGCCGGAGCCTGCGGTTGAGGTTTTCAACCGCAAGCTCCGGAGTGATTTTGGCTCTAACAGAGCCAAAATCACTCCCACTGACATCACTAGTGATGTCAGTGGGCCGGCTTCTGACGGGAGGCGTTCCCGTGGGAACGCCCCCGTCAGGGAGGCACGCCCCCGGCACGCCCACCAAAGGGGGCGTGCTGTCAATCAACATTGACAGCACGCCCCCTTTGATCGGACACAACGAGCGAAGGACTTTCCTTCGCTCGTCGCGTCTGGCGCATGCGCACGACGGAGCTCCCTCCGTCGTGCGCATGCTCAGTGCCTAACATCGACCCACTTGCGAGCGGACAGCCGCTCGTGAGTGGGTCTGAATCAGGCCCATTGTCTTAATTGAATTTGGTACAGGTCCAAAAGCTGAGACTGTAGACATTTTAGCTACTTTACCACCAGTGGCTCTGCCCATTTGTATGAATCAGCCTATCCACACAGAGGGCCTGATTCTGAACCACTCCCGAGCGCTAAGTGCTCGCAAGCGGGTCGATGGTGCCCAAGTGCGCATGCACACGACGGAGGCGCCTCCATCGTGCACATGCGCGAGACCTAAATAACGATAACCAAGCCGTCGTTATGGATCTTGCACCAAAGGGGGCGTGCTGTCGATGGTGATTGACAGGGGGCGTGGCTGCCCAGACGGAGGCGTTCCCATGGGAACACCTACCGTCTGGGGCCGGCCCCACTGACATCACTAGTGATGTCAGTGGGAGTGCTTTTGGCTCTGATAGAGCCGAAAGCACTCCAGGGCTTGCGGCAATGAGACCCTACCGCAAGGATCTCGTCGCAAGCCGATGGTCGCGTTGGTCTTGACCATTGCGACCATCTTTTTGGCCGCTCGCATAAGCTGTGGGTGGTCACCCACAGCTATGCGAGCGGCCAGGAGGCCGCTCCAATTTTAGGTAGGAGGGCCCTGATTCAGAGCGAGCGCTCTTGTCAGAGCGTCCGGCTCTGAATCAAGCCCTGAGCCTGATTCAGCAGTGCACGCAAGTGCACCTGATTGCAAATTCCCGATTATTCCCCAGGCTCCAGTATGCCTCTGCCTGATTGGCGACGTCCTACTGATGGTCACGATTGTAATCCCAGGCCGTGACCTTGGTTGCAGCACTGGGATCGCAGATGCAGCAGGAGGTGCAGGGCCACCATTAGGGGGGGACTGCTAGGACTTCTGTCCCAGGCCCAGAGATAGAAGGGAACCAGGCAGAAGAGCATCGGTGGCATTTCAAATATGGTGTTGGATGCGAGCCACTCACAGCTCGCGAAATGGCAGCCAATCAGGAGCCGCTGCTCCATATTTGGAAGCTGCTGATATGGTTTCTCCTGGCTGCTGGTGCAGTCCGCACTGCGACACTGCCACCTGGACCACTCTCTCTGGGGATGCCGCCGGCGCTGTTTCTCCATACCTGGAAGAAAGCTGGTATATAGTGCTTGACCCTACCCTGTGCCCCCACCCCTAGTCCAGCCAGCCTTCCCTGCATTGTCTCCCCCAGTCAACCAGCCTTCCCTTTGACCCTCCAGCCCAGTCAGCCAACTTCCCCTGTCTGCCCCCAGCCAAGTCTGCCTTCCCTGTGCCCTCCAGCCCACCCTTCCCAGCCCTGTGCCCCCCCCTGCTTGTCCAGCCTTCCCTGCTTTGTGCCCCCCCATTAAGGTCCTGCCTTCCCTGCCCTGCCACAGCTCCACCCACCTTTTTCCCATAACCCTGTGGGGGGGCTGCCTATTTTGTCACTACTGAGCCCTAGAATGTCTGGTGGCAGCCCTGAGGAGGTGTCAGACACCTCCTGCTGCATTTGCATTTTAGAAAGGATGGAATTTCAAAGCTGCTTGTGTGCGATTTTGCAATTTATCCTCTGCTGTATCAGGTCCACAGTGAGTTTCTGCAAAGCAACTCTGCCTAACTGTTGCTCTCTCTCTTTCTGCCATATTACAGACAAAACTCTCTCCAAATATGTTGAGGGAAATGCAATATTTTTCCAAAGTTTGATGCAGTATTTAAATTTTTTATTTTAATGCAAGACCAGGCTGACAAGTCACCAATCATTACAATTCCCCTGTAATCCTGATTCACAGGAGTGAAAGAGAGCATGAATGAGAGCATGGTGGACTTATTTAGCAAAGTATAAACACTGCAGTTATTCATGGAGATTATTCATTTAAGTAGTGCATAGCCTGTGATATGGATTAATGTGAGATAATGGCTTTCCTTTCTTCTTACAAAAAAATGAAACAGTATGTCTAGCCCTCTCCTCTAGTAAATTGTACCCAGAGGAGAGGGCCTATGTGCAGTCTCTGTGCCCCTCTTGCTATTGCATGTCCCTAGTAGACTCTGGCACTATGCTGATCTCCAGGAACATAGCACCCATGACATTTACCTTGTGATTTCAGTACTGTGCATGCAACGTCGGGAAAATGGCACAGGCACAAATTGTGTGGCACAACGGAGGTATGTATTGTAAATAGGTGCAGAGTATAGGGCGTTGTCCCTCGCTTAAGCCCCTAGATATGCCCATTCATACAAATCATGGTCTACTTTATTGCCAGTACTGGGTGAGTTGCGTTGATGGTAGACAATTAATAATTCTAATAATAAAGCTCTATACAGATTTCACAAATGAGTAACTTATTTTACCTCTGCCTAGTGATCTGTATATGTAAATAAAGCGAACATAAATATACTGTATATGCCACCTAAATGATACTGGGCCGGATTCATTATGGATCGCAGTTCTGCTGCGAAAATATGCTAATATTTGCCACTGCTCAGCCAGCATAGGGATGCCCGCTCCCTCTTTCTCACATCCGTAAGACCTCACAGTCCTGCGTATATATTGGTAACATCGAGTAACATCGGACACTCACGCAGAACTACAGCAAGTCTGACCTTACTCAGAAATTGGAACTGAGTACTCAAGCTGCGTATGCCGTCACAGTGGTTAAATTATGCATGCCCAGGAAATGGCGTTTAAATGGATAGGCACCCCTGCCTTTCTCTGACCACTCCCTCGTAACCACCGCCAAACGCTGACGTCCTGTCACTCACTCTGCGATGACTCTCTGTCTGCGTGCGTAATCGCAGTGCTGACACAATTCTTGTCTGTGCACGCACACTGCGGTGCATGCACAGTACGCACCATCTGCATATCTGCGTATGCTGTTGCAATTGCAATCTGTGATGAATCAGGCCCACTGTTCATACAATCATTTAGTTTCATTTTTAGAAATGTCTTAGTAATTTTCAGCTAAGACGTTAATACTTTGCACAATGACATTGAGGAGTTGATGAAAGTACTGTATTCAAGCTTTCCCAGTCCGTCTGTGAAATGACCGTGCTGTTTTGTTGACTTTTCTTCTGGAGTATCTCGACATTTTCTTTTCATTGAAGTATATAGTGCAGAACAACTTAGCATTGGGTCTATTTGTTATAGCTGTCAGCGAAATGAGTATCCTGTAATAGAATATAGTTTGCAGGGCAGTGTGACCACAGAGGACGCTGGCACTTTTCCAAGGTTATGCAAATGCTAAAAGTAAAACCTTTAATTACAAATACACTATGTTAGTTCAGAGCTGTACTATAGTGAGAAACCTGCAATAAGGCCAAATCTCTCTCTTCCATACCTGCAAATGTTACTAAAATAAAATAAAACCTATTTTTTTCCCCAGACTAATTTTACTTTCCTCTTTTATGGGGAAGAATGCTTGTGGTACATACAAAGCTAGAGGTGAAAAAGGATATGGATACAGACAACATAGTGGTATGGTGTGCCAAACAAGAATATATATAATTGGTATTAGAACTGTAAATAATGTGTAGGACAGCAAAGCTAAATGGGGAATTTATATATATATATATATATATATATATATATATACACAAAAATACATTTAGAATTTTGACATTTAAAGTTGGAAGCAAGACAATTTTTTTTACATAATATATATGGGCCAAATGTAATAGGGTGTCAGTTTTAGTAACAGTACAATATCGCACCTTCTCGCATTTTTTAAAGGTGTGAGTTTGTGCTGTTACTCACGAATTCAAAAGCCTGCAAACTTTTCAGCTCGAGGCTACTCCATTTGCGAGTTTAGACGAGTTCTTCCCTAGGTAATCTGACACCTTTTAATGCGACTAGCATTAAAAGGTGCGAGTTTTAGAGCAGCCATCACAGATCAGTGAGATCCGTGATGGCTTCTGTCTGTATTTTTAAAAAAAATTACGTGCAGCTTCACCCCAAAGCCACACCAGCCCCGGACTTTCTAAAGCCTGTCCTGGTTCTAATAATACAGGGGTCAAAATGCGTAGTGGTCCCCTGTATATTAAGAGCCAGCACAGGGCTTGGTTATGGAAAATCAGGAGATGGGTCCCCTGATAATTCCATAAATAGCATCAGACTGGGAAAACCTTTCACCAGTTTCCCCGGTCAAAGCATTACCCCTGACCACTAGTCAGCCCAGTGTTAGTGTTTGGTGTAAAATAAAGTATTAAATATTGTCTTTAGTTGTAGAACCAAAAGTACCAGCAAGCCTCCCCCACATGCTGGTATTTGGAGAACCACAAATACCAGCATGCGGGGCATTACGGGCCCGCTGACACTTGTAGTTCCACAACGAAAGAAATACGTAAAAAAACAAACACACTCCGTGAATGTAAAATTTTAATAAAACCTCCCATCAAATGCCTCACAATATAACTATAAATAATTTGCTAGTAGAGTTCAATGGAGAGGGGTGCTACCAAAGATTACATAAATATATATATAAATCTGACCAGGGAATAGGGAAAAGAGCAAAAGAATCTTAAATTCGGTGCGCTCATGCAATTGATCAAATATTAAAATGTAACTTTTATTGAATTATATGAAAAAAATAAACAAGTGATTAAAAAACACCGCTGATGCTAATAGAAGCATTTAAACATTTGAGACACTTATTCTATTAGTATCAGTGGTATTTTTTAATCACTTGTTTATTTTTTCACATATTCTTTTCTATGTCTAATTTTATTTCGCTAGCTTTACATGTGCTCAAATAAACGTACTGATTTATTTTTTATCATATGATTCAATAAAAGTTACATTTTAATATTTGATCAACTGCATGAGTGCACCGAATTTAAGATTCTTTTCCTCTTTTCCCTATTCCCTGGTCAGATTTATATGCATCAGCAAACAATCATTATTGTCTTGTCATTAAAACAAACATTGTCACATACCTAAATAGAACATGGAAAGCATTTAATAAATTAACTTAAAACAGCCCAGATCATAATTTATCTGACATTAAGCTAAACACATTCCACTTGTTGTAATTTTTCAAACCAAAATGGGAATTTCGAGTATTCAAATGCATAGAAAATCAACACTCTTAAAAAACATCATCAAAAGGTGAATACTCCTTTCACATCACAATGCCAGGTCGCACCCTGGAATTTTTACATGGGTCCATCCTGGATGTGACCCAGCTGCGACCCCTTTCAGGCTAGCGGCCCAACCCAGCTTATTGTTGGGTTGAGGACTTCAACGCAATCACGTGTTGAGCTGGTGCTTCGAAATGAGATCGTCTCCAAGCGCCGGCTCTTCCTATGCTGTGACTGGGACCTAGGGTTAAATCGACCTGGGTTACCTGTTCACACTGCATTGCGAGGCGGGTTGAACCAGTGTTCAACCCTGCTCATTACCAGGGTTGAAATGCCGGGTCACTCAACCCAGGTTATTTCAACCTGGCCCTTTCACACTGCACAGGGTTGCTGCACATTCGTGCAATAACCCGGGTTATTGCTGGCAGTGTGAAAGGGATATTATAGGCAGCAACCATGATTTTCTATCAGACTATTCTGGGGAGAAATATATCAAGTTGTTGTTTGTTATCTCCCATAAATTACATAGGGTTTGGAGCCTAAATTCTCAATTTGGTTTGGCCTGCAGAATAAAGGATTTTTTTTCTTAGATTGGCTAGAAAACTCAAATTGTTGTTATGGGATTGTATGGTTGTGGTTCTCATGATGATGAATGAGAATTTTGAGGAGGTATTATTCACAATGAGGGGATAATATTATATGGTAGTCACTGTGATGCTCTGTGTATTGTATGATGGGCAATAAGATGCTCTCTGTATTATATGATGGCAACTTGGTTGCTCTCTGTATTGTGTGGCGGCCACTGGGATGCTCTCTAATGGCCAATGGGATACACTCTTTATTATATGGTGGCTGCTGGGACTCTCTATGTATTGTATGACAGACACCAAGATTTTCTTTGTAGTGTAAACCAGTCACCATAATACTCTGTGTTGCTTGATGATCCCTAATGTAGCTTTCTGTATTTGCATTATATTTAGGTATCTGTTTAATATTAACTTTTAGGAATTTGTCTGACTGCATCTTTAATATATACTGCCTACTTAGACAATGCCCTCTTTATCTCATGCATTTTAATACTATGCTCCTAATTTAAGACCATAGGGGCTCATCTGTTTTATGCATCCAGTGCCATTCAAATGTCAGTTTTCTTTGTACACACTTCACTACTTTGGTTTATATAATCTTCAAAACAAGGCATTATAATGAAATTCAGATATCTTAGAACAACAGGGGATGTTTATGAAATCTGGTGCACAAACAGTGTGTCTTTTTGCTGTATAGTTTATCAAATTAAAGATTGGTTGTTATGGGTAATCCATGCAACAGATTTTATAATTGTTCCAGTGTCAGAATATGGGACTAATTAATCAACTGATGTTGTTTATATAGTCTAAAATAAACGTATAATTTTATATGGGCCAATGTTATGATAAAGAAGATGTATGTGTTCACAATGTATGTATGCATCATTTTACAGCAGCCATACTGTAATACTAGTATAGCAAATTCACTTTGTATCACCACAACCACAAGGAACAGATGAAATGACAATTGTAATTTTCTACAAATGTAATTTAATATATAATACTGTCCAGCCCAGGTTTAAGTCATATTTGTAAATAAGGTACATATTGCTTATATTGCTTTTGTTACAGGACCAAGTATCTATAATGTGCTTTTAAAGAATAATTAATTAGTTAGTCAAAAAAAAACCTGTACACTTTAAAAGTGTTAACAAAAATCATATGCAAATGTTAATATTCTGGCAGCTGAGCTTTGCATGATCAAGCAAATCAATGTCATATATGTTCTTTTTTATTTCCTTAGTAAATGGATTAGGTTGTGCTCAGTGTAGTGGAGATGGAACAGAAAGAACACAGTGTGAACAGGCACATTACAACCAGGACAACTAGCTTTGATCTCCTTTCTGAGAATTAAGTAAAGAGCATTGTGACATTTTCTAAGAAGGCACAATGCTTTAAAGAGAACAGTACAGTAACACGCTGTATCTTATAAAACATATTAAACGACACATGACTATTCATGCTATTGACAATGTTCCGGGCAAACTCAAATATGATACGCTATCACTGACCATAAAAATTTTAGCCCACATTGTTACAGAAAAAAACCAAGAACTAGCACACTGACATAATTAATCACTGCCGCCTTCTCACACTAATAGACACACAATGGTATATATTCATACTGACTCAGATGACATGTTTGCTTTGACTCCTATGCAAAATCCAATAGATTCTTTTTAGATAATTATTGCTCATCAGGGTTATTTTAGGGCCAGAAACACAGCAATATTGTAAGATGTGTGTATCTTGTGTGGCTAGTGTAATGGAGCATACACACGGTCAGATTTGTCAGACTTGTCAGATTTGTCAGATGAACGATTTGAACGATTGAACGATTTTTGACTGCATTAAAATGAATGGAATCGTCCAAGTCTGACTGCAAACACATCAGATGTCAGAAATCGTTATCTGACCATCGGGAACGCGCATCGTTGATCGTTCATCGTTCAGGCATGTCAGATATGAACGATTTTCCTTCAGATATGAACGACTGAACGATTTTTAAATCGTTATCGTTCATATCTGAAGGAAAAATCTGACCGTGTGTATGCACCATAATACTAAAAAACAAACAAACCTCCTTCACACCCTCTATCTGACCTCTGGCTGACAATTTACTACTTAACTTTTTACTTGAGCCTTTACTCTTTGCTCTGTACATCTGATCTATCAGATGTTGCAATAATAGGACTTGTGTTGTGCCACAACTGTGACAATTCACCAGAGATGCAGTAAGGCAAGTGGCTGGCATGGTAACTGAAGCCATTGGTACAAGTAAAGCCTTTAATTAACTATAAATTGTACAGAGTGGAGCAAACCGTAAAAAAGCAGAATGCACACAACTAGAAGACAAGCCTGCAGGTCCTGATACACCATTGATGTAACACTGTGCCTATGCTATGTGTCATGTTTGGAAAGTTTACAGTCACATATTTTAAACATTTTTGGTCATTGACTCTTCCCAGAATTTGTCCATTGCCAAATAGGGAACTTTAGTTCATCCAATAAACTCTGTGCAGGCATACTGCTATATTCTTATTAGTAATGATGGCTGTTATTTGCATCCAGAACATTAAACCTTTACAAGAGGTAACATTGGTATGAAAGGTATATTTTACATAGCAAATGCATATAGCAGTCAAACTAATATCATCATAATGTTCATTTCATCATACAATGTAATTTACTACACACTTTACTACTGTATTTTTTCAAATACTTTCCTTCTGTCCCCCTCTCCCATTTCATCTCTTTTGATGCTCTGAGTTACAGGGAGCTACCTCATTTATATTATAGTCTGCATCTTGTATATTCTACAGTCTCAGTCTCAGATGCAGAGACTGAATTTACAGCAAGTTACTTTTTAATTGTGATTATAAAATTACCTTGCTAGTCCATATTAATCATGTTACCTAAATAGGATAAATCAACAAGCTAGCATGCTCATGCGTTGCAACTTATTTTTTACTAATGTGAACTTTTAAATATATGTTCCAGTTCCCCTTTGTTTAGAGAACAGAATATTCTGTTTCTACTGGAGATTAAGGGTCTCACTTTGTCATAATATAGCCCTGCTAGTAGTGTAATTTCCACACTATATAAACCTCATGTGAGCCATCTAGAAACACACTGTGAGGACAGTATGATACAAAAGATTCCACAGAAGAGAGACTTACTAGCAGAGTTTATATAAGGACTTGTCCACATGTGATCTGAGCTGCCAGCTATTTACAGTATGCATTGCTTCAGAGCTCGTCAGCTTGATTATATTTTATTCATAAATATACCTGCTGACTACTTTATCTTTAGAGATAATTTTTTAATTCATCCATCAGGAATTTCATTGGCTCTCAGGACTATATAAAACAACTCTAATAGTGCATACACACAGGACGATTGTCAACGATAACAATATTGTTGAACGATCTACTGAGTGTGCTGGATGATCGATATCGATCATCCAGCACACCACGAACCCACCAACGATGGCCAACAGCCCGCAATCAATGATCTTAGGGCCTGATTCAGAGCCGGACGCAATTAGCGCTCGCTCGTCCAGAAAATAGGAGTGGCTATTCAAATGAACCGTTCGCTAATTGCGGTCTGTTCACGCCTCTAGGTCTGAACGAGCGAACAAAACTTGCGGTCGTTTTTTGGGAAACTACGCCCCCTGGCCGCTCGCATCCTACGTCATGTCCGCTACTTATTAGATTAATCGAGTACATCGACCAGGGTATAAGCTGCTTGCTATTCTTGAGGTTGGTTTTTGCTACCACAATTTTGCGAGCAGTTCTGGCTATAAAATAACCCAGTGACGTGCACAATGACGCTGCTGTTTTAATTGTGCACACCCATAAAACGCCCGTTTTGACCATTAAGCACGCCTGCGATCGAATCTCCACTCCCCGTTTTCAAGGCACCTTCCCCTGTAACCACCCACATACGCCTCATTCTGTCACTCAAATTATCAGGCATTCGCTATTTTGCGAGCACAAGAATTTCGGCCGCACTGACTGGTTCGCGCATGCGTATAACGATCCGTACGCATGCGCAGTTGGGCAAACATCGCTCGGAGCGAACGAGCTGCCGCTTACGAGTGGCTCTGAATCAGGCCCTTAGGTCCCTATAGTAACCTGGTCGATATCGATCAGGTTGGCCTGCATGCATGGGCACTGGACGATATCGTTATCGTCTATACATGCTCGCGCATCACAGGTCGTTGGGCACTGAAAATGCATGATATGAACGATAACGATATGATCGATATCGTTATCATTCATATCATCCATTTTAATTGTACCGTGTGTATGCACCATTAAAGGGCCATGGATCTGAGGTAAGAGTATGTATTTGTCAATGGCCCATATGCTCTTTGCAACTTTATAATCAATTGCCTGTAAGGGTCATGTATAAACCGAAAAACTGTGATGCTAGCTGCACATATGTGGTTTCATAATGTGCCACCTATACATACAGATAGGTACATGCCCAAGGAGATAAGGATAATGGCAACTGCAAGGGTGTGAAACTCAAAAGCATTAACCCATTTAGTGCCATAGATGTCAAATTTGAGACCTGAAGCCTTGCACTCCTGAAGATATGCGCAGATAACTCTGATGCACCTGCAGAGCTCTTGCACCACACTGCCAAACACAGTCACCATGACTAACAATTCTAGTGCGTTTGGAGAAACCTTGCTCACATAAAGGAGGCCCGACACCAGTAATGATAATGGCAAGGTCACAAACAAGTCTTTGCCTGCATAAATGACAGATTATGACAATGGTTACTTAAGGCTGTTATTGTGCCTTAAGTAACCATTTCTATGAGCAAATGGCAATAGGAGGTTAGAAGTGTGATTAAGTAGAATGCTTACTGAATAAGTGGTCTCCCCTGTGTGCATGCATAGAGTAAGAACTGGCTAACTTTTAGAATACTGACACTTTGTTGGTCGGTACTGTATCTTAACTCTCCCCCTCTGCCTACCCTAACCCTCCCTCCCCAGCGCCTAACCCTAACCTTCCCCCCTAGTTCCTAAACCTAACCCCCCCTTAATGCCTAACACTAACTCTCCCCTAGTGCCTAACTCTACCCCCTAACCCTGTCGCTAACTCTCCCCCTAACCCAGGCACTTACCTTCGGGATTCTGGCGGTCGGGATGCCGGCGCCAGGATTCTGACCAGTGTCGTGATTCCGGCATCGGCATTTTGACCACTGGAATCCCCTCCATCTGCATTTTAAACACATCCCGCCCCAACTTACAGTATCAAGTGTTTTTAGTGCATCATTACATATTCCTCATCTTGTAAGCTACAGAATTAAAAATTATACTACCACATACACTGTGATAAAAGTAATAAGAAAGCTTATTGTATATTAAATTCAATTTCAACTCTAAGGAAATTCTAAGCTTGCAGATACTGTAAGAAGGACAAATAGACAACTCCTAAACATAAAGGGGTCCACAATGTTTTAGAACATAACCATTAAGAGTTACAGAATAATGCCCGAGCCCATTCCTCTTGTGAATATTTCCACTGTGGATTGCACGGGGCTCAGAATCCATCATTGTGCTTTGCCTGTTAATGAGATAGGCATTCACAGTAAGGTGCTTTATCAGAAGATGTGGGAAAATCAAAGTTACATTTTACCAGTTTATGGAAGCAGGCGGCAGATGTACTTTTTATTTGTTACTGAAGGGTTTACCAACATTTGTGATTCGTTCCCTTGCAAGATACGTGGCAATCATAGGCGAAACTAGACTTTTGGTAATGGGTGGTCCCAGGTCCAACCCCTCTCCAGAACTTATGTTACATTGGAAGTTTACCACAGTGTTTTGTGACCATGATTTAGGCAGGAAAGTTTTGTAGCCTAATGCTGGCAATACACTAGACTAACTTTAAACCAACTAGTTGGCTGGTCGGAATGAAAATCTAGTATGTTATGGGAGCAAATGATAATCAGCAATTTGCTCCCAAACGCAGAAAGAGACTAAAATGGTTGTTTAGACAAATTGTTTAAAGCAAACATTTAACTGACAGTTTTTGTCCGGTTTCTGGCATTTGGGAGGAAATGGCTGATTGTCATTTGCTTCCATACTTTACCAGATTTTCATTCCAACCAACCAACCAACCAACCAACTAGTTTGATGTTGGTCTAGTGTATGACCAGCTTTATTATTATTATTATTATTATTACCCTTTATTTATATGGGCGCCACAAGGGTTCTGCAGCGCCTTACAAAGTACATAAACAAATGAGCACACACAAGACAAGTACATAAACAAATGATAACACAAGAAAAGCAGTTATTAACAGTACAAACAATGCAGTACAAATACACGATTTATACATTGCTGCATAACACTTAAATAAGCAGCATGGCGTCAGCAACCAAGGGTTAGGTGCTGTTGTAAATTAAAGCAGGAGTAAGTGAGGGAGAAGCACATGAGGGAAGAGTATGACTCTATTATGAGAAAGGATGACTCTATTATCAAGTCATCCTTTCTGACTCCTGGTTGAGGTCAACAGCCGAAGGCCTGGGGGCCGCCTAGACCACCATGTCCTTTAGGATTATGATAAATTGTGATGGGTCCTGCACATGCGTAGCGTTTCACCATCGGAAATGTATGTATATTTCTGAATCAGGCCCTAAGTTCAAGTAATCTTAATGCATTGTTTTTAGCAATACAAACATCAATCATCTTTGTATTCATTTTGTGAAAATTTAACAATTCTCTGCCAAAGAAAATGGATGTGATGGGTATTTACTTTCCTGATATGAAGTGAAGACTAATCTCTGAATTGCAGTGGTTCCCAAACTTTTGAATCAAGGCACCCTAGAGTGTCAGCATCTTTTTCCACTACACCTCTAGGCTTATTTAGAAACTCAGCAAAAATTAAGTAAATTGTGCTTACATGTCATCCTTAGGGTCCCTTATGTGGTGGTGGACAGGGTGGCACTTCTTTGTCCATGACTTTGTATATTATGATTGGCAACCAGTAGAACTGGTCTTGCCTATCACATTGTCTAAAAATTATTTATTTGGTACTAGATCACCAACCAGTGGCAGCCCTGCAAGCACTCTGCGGCACCCAGGAATCACTGCTGTATTGTGTTTGCTAGGAATTCACTTTAGTTTCCAGCTTCTGTAGCAGCACTGCACATAGACTGAAGCAAGACAGAACCTGTCAGTTTAGAGATAAAGGGGCTCATGTATCATTGTATATTTGTGGCTATATCCCCGAAAACAGGCGGAGCTCTGAGCCTGGTGTACACTGAGTCCTTACCAGGCACACAACTTAACCATATGCTAAATATATTAATGACATGCATACTGGGTGAACATAAAGGTCTTTGAAAATATAACTCCACCTTTAGGGATAGATATATCAGAAGAATGTCCCAGGATACCTGCAATGAGTAAAAGATACCAGAAATATTGTAGGATATCACAATTCATTTGACCCTGCCTTGCGTCATTCAAATAAAAATGGTAGTTTATGTGCAGAATACAGGACTTTGAAACTGATTCACAGATGTCCACAAACCCGACTGGGGTCACTGACTTGTGTAATGCCGTCTTTACTAAAGTATTACTGGAGACTCTGAGGGCAACGTCCTAAGGGCATGGGGGATGGAGCTAAAGAAATGCAGATACATGGCGCATGCGCATCAGCGCACAAAGTTGGAGTTCATGCCACCGGTAGTCCGAGGGTCCTAGTGCCTGGACAGAGAGAAAGCACAGGGCGCTCTTGTCTAACAAAATGAACTTATGACCAACCTTAAAATAGGCTTATGTACTGTACTATATTGGTAAATACTGACAGGCTGGATTTTAACCATATTGTCATATATGTCATACGTAATGACAACTATTGTTCTGACTTTTATTTTTTTATTTATTACCATTTATTTGTATACTGCACACATTTTGCAGCACTTTACAGAGAATATTTGGCCATTCACATAAGTTCCTGCCCCAGGGGTTATTTTTTGTTGGGAGCAATTTCACCTACCTGTATATATCTTGGAGTGTTGGAGGAAACTGGAGCACCCGAGGGAAACCCATGCAGGCACAGGGAGAATATACAAACTCTCCACAGTTAGGGCCATGGTGGTAGGGCTATATTATAGGATGGGCAGACGGTCACCCAGGGACCCCACACTGCCACAAATATTGACTGGAACCTGGCAGCATCACAGCATACTCACTGCCACTGATTGACGGACCTGATAGTGGCCAGGCTGCCTATGGAAGCCCCACCCCTTGTTGACATAATGCCAAGATTAGCGGATGAATGGGCCATGATTAGCGGATGAATGGGTAGGAGGTAGGGCCTAATGAAGTGACTGTCCCCATCAGAAGGCTGATGGCTGCTGCAGCTGCAACAGGTGTGTGCGCCCTCTTCCTCCCTCTCTCTCTCCCCTTCTCTCACTCTCCCCCTCTGTCCCCTCCTCCCTCTCTCTCCCTGTCTCTGTCTCACCCTCTCTCTTCCTATACAGCCAGGTGCATAAATATTGGGACATTGACATAATTTTCATATTTTGGCCTCTATTCACCACCACAATGGCTTTGAAATGAAACAAACAGATTTTCAGATTTAATTTGAGGGTAATTACATCCAAATCAGGTGAACGGTGTAGGAATTACAATGGTTTCTATATGTGCCTCCCACTTTTTAAGGGGCCAAAAGTAATGGGACTATCAACTCAAAAGCTATTTCATGGACAGGTGTGGGCTATTCCCTCATTATTTCATTATCAATTAAGCAGGTAAAAGGTCTGGAGTTGATTCTAGGTGTGACATTTGCATTTGGAATCAGTTGCTGTCGACTCTCAATATGAGATCCAAAGAGCTGTCACTATCAGTGAAGCAAGCCATCATTAGGCTGCAATATAAAAACAAACCCATCAGAGAGATAGCAAAAACATTAGGTGTGGCCAAATCAACTGTTTGGGACATTCTTAAAAAGAAAGAACGCACCGGAAAGCTCAGCAACATCAAAAGACCCGGAAGACCACGGAAAATAACTGTGGTGGATGACAGAAGAATTATTTCCCTGGTGAAGAAAAACCCCTTCACAACAGTTGGCCAAATCAAGAACACTCTCCAGGAGGTAGGTGTATAAGTGTCAAAGTCAACAATCAAGAGAAGACTTCACAAGAGTGAATATAGAGGGTTCACCACAAGATGTAAACCATTGGTGAGCCACAAAAACAGGAAGACCAGATTAGAGTTTGCCAAACAACATCTAAAAAAGCCATTACAGTTCAGAAACAACATCCTATGGACAGATGAGACAAAGATCAACTTGTACCAGAGTGATGGGAAGACAAGAGTATGGAGAAGGAAAGGAACTGCTCATGATCCAAAACATACCACCTCATCAGTGAAGCATGGTGGTGGTAGTGTCATGGCATGGGCATGTATGGCTGCCAATTGAACTTGTTCCCTTTAATTTTTTGATGATGTGATTGTTGACAAAAGCAGAATTCTGAAGTGTTTCTGCCAATATTATATGCTCATATTCAGTCAAATGCTTCAGAACTCATTGGACGGCGCTTCACAGTGCAGATGGACAATGACCCGAAGCATACTGCAAAAGCAACCAAAGAGTTTTTTAAGGTTAAAAAGTGGAATGTTATGCAATGGCCAAGTCAATCCCCTGACCTGAATCCGATTGAGCATGCATTTCACTTTATGAAGACAAAACTGAAGGGAAAATGCCCCAAGATCAAGCAGGAACTGAAGACATTTGCAGTAGAGGCCTGGCAGAGCATCACCAGGGATGAAACCCAGCGTCTGGTGAGGTCTATGCGTTCCAGACTTCAGGCTGTAATTGCCTGCAAAGGATTTGCAACAAAGTATTAAAAAGTGAAAGTTAGATTTAGGATTGTTTAGTTTGTCCCATTACTTCTGGCTCCTTAAAAAGTGGGAGGCACATATAGAAACCGTTGTAATTCCTACACCGTTCACCTGATTTGGATGTAATTACCCTCAAATGAAATCTGAAAGTCTGCAGTTAAAGCACATCTTGTTTGTTTCATTTCAAAGCCATTGTGGTGGTGAATAGAGGCCAAAATATGAAAATTCTGTCAATGTCCCAATATTTATGCACCTGACTGTATCTCCCTTCCATCCCTTTCTGTCTCACTCCCTCCCCCTCTCTCTCTCTTCCCTCCCTCCATCCCCTTCTCTCTCCCCTAACTCCCTCCCTTTCTCTCTCTCTTTAACTCACACCCTGTCCCTCTCCTTCCCTCTTTCTCTCTCCCACTGTCCTTTCCTCCCTCTCTTCCCCCTCTCTCTGTCTATACATTATATATATATATATATATATATATATATATATATATAATATATATATATATATATTTATATATAAAGAGACTCAATATGCTGGCACTCTGCTTTCAAACAGCGTGCTCTGGTGCACAAATTCACATAAGAATACCATAGAAAAATAAATGGCACTCAGAGACGGCAAGTAGAGAAAAATATATCACCACTGTATCAGTCAAACGTTTTCAGGGTAAAGACCCCGTTATCAGGACTCCACATACAGATACAAACGTTTGACTAATACAGTGGTGATATATTTTTTCCTACTTGTCGTCTCTGAGTGCCATTTATTTTTCTATGGTTTATATATACACTGGTGGCCAAAATTACGGACACATTTTGAAATTTGAATGTTTTTCAACTTTGAATGCTTATAAAAAACTGCTTCACTTCACGCAGTGCAATGATTCATATATCAAATGTAAGGAAATTTAATGCTGAATTCAACACAATAGGTCAAAGATTTGCATCACAAAGGGAAGTTATGTAGTGAAAACAACACTTAGGGTGAAAATCTATTTTTATTTATGGGGCCCTCACAACTTAGTTGCCTGGGGCCCCCATAAGCCTTAATCCGCCCCTGCATGGTGGGAATCAACCTCAATTCTCAGTGCTGTGAGGCAGTAATGCTAACCATTACATTCATTAGGAAATCTGATAGGTACGTATAACATACTTTTGGAATTTTCAACAGGGCTGCTCTAGCATAATAAAAAAATTATTGGTAAACAGTTAGATGTATTTTTTAATCTCCTTTTTCATCTACATTAAGGGCCTGATTCTGATTTGGAAGCAAACCACACAAACGGCCGATGTTCATGCATTTGAGCAATTATTAGCTACTGTGCATGTGCTAAAAATACTGAAAACCTGACGGCGCATGCATTACCCTGAGTGTACGCATAAAAAGGTGCTATTGCAATCGGCTAAGATGATATCCGAAAACAAGCGGAAAAGCGATGGGCGTCTCTGGGTGGTGACTGAGAGGCACCCCTACCATTCAGGTACTGTGGGTCTCACCAAGAGCACAGCTACCATAGGTGAAGCAGGTGGAGCTGCTGTGGGGCCCATAGTTGATGCAGGCCATCTTTCCCCATCAATGCTGCATATGGAAGATAGTTTTTTATTATCTATAGATGGTACATCTGGGCACTTTCTAGATTTTTACTATGGGGCCCAAAAATGTTACAACCCTGGCTCTTACTATTTACCAGATAGATCTGCTTTATTTGAATTTAGGGCTGTCCGACTAGCAATGTATGCGCCTGATACAGACCCTCAAATCCTGCTCCTAACTCTTCCCATAGGCTCTTTTGCTAAACATTTTTTATCTTAATAGTATTTGGTCAGCAAAAACATAGTTTTTATAGAAATGCTGTCCTCTTCATGGGAACAGTTGTACAGTGATTACATAATTCATCAGAATAAGGAACTCAGACACATAAACACTTCTAAATACAGAGTCCAATAAGTGACTCTGATAACTGATAATGTTCTTAATGTGCACAAGATTTGTTTCAATCTTTTGCAGACTTTACCTAGTTTAAAAAACAAACAAAAAAACCCTAATTTTCAGTTCTTTTCTACATTGTATAAATACAACTTTACAATGCAAAGTTTTCACCAGCTGGTGCTTCACAAAAGCAGGACCCCTGGGAAAATGACTTCCCTGCTGACATGAATGTACGAATAGTTTACATAAGAAACCAATATTATATATATGGTAGAAAAATAAAGGACTAGTTAGGCATATCAGTAATATTGGCATAAAACCTTATAAGTCTTCATTTCACAAAAAAATCTTTGTTTCATTTTAATTTAGTTTCTTTACAATTTCTCTGGTAAATCTCAAACTGCAACAATTTACATGACAGTGAAAGCCAATGATATAAAGCATACTATACCTAGAAAAGGGCATTAACATGAGAAAGATACATCTACTGTCTAACCACATTTACTCTGGGATGCTCCTCTCTCTTTCTGTCATGCAGGTAAATATGTGCCCTTGGGAGGTTTATGCAATCAATACTCTAAAACTTGCTGCACACATTAAAATTGAACATTTTTAAATCAAATGTAAGAAAATCAGTAGTTTGGGTGACAATACTGTAAATTTGATTAGATGAATATTGCTTTAACAACCAGAATGATGGTACATTTTAATTTTAAGTGGTTCAATTGACGCATTCTAATCATGAAGTCTAAGTGATAAATTTACTAAGCTTTGGTCTAAAAAAAAGCCCCCAGTATTTACTATGCATCGAGTTTGACTAACATTTTTCATCCGCCAGATTTCAAGCAACTATTCCAGGACATATCGACAACAACCTGCCGTCAATATGTGGTGGATTTAAAGCACTGTACAGATCACTATGATCTGTGCAAGCTTTGTTTAAAGCTTTAAAAGTATAAATAAAAAAAATAAAAAAGGTGTGGGGTCCCAACCAAATCATTCACCAGCCCCTGACCTGTGAGTCTAGGCTGGCATTGAAAAATAGGGTGGGAAAAACAGTGTGAGGTCCTCCTACTTTCCATTAACCAGCACTAGGCGAATCTGCCGCGACATCTGAATCTATAGCGGGTTGGGGGTGCACAGCATGGGATCCACCTGCCATAATGGCATCCAGCTCTTTACAGGTCAGCCTGTGGTGGAATTTCTAGGAATTTCAGGGCTCTTTTCCATACCCCAGTGGCTTAGGGTGCAGAGGTAATAGTGTAATTAAAGTTTAAATACTATTGTTCTTTGCAGGTGGGCTACAGGTTCCAGCAAACTTGCACGGGCATGATGGCATTTGTTGAACCACAGGTGAAAGCATGCCTAGACAAGGGTTGTGTCAGGGTATCTTTATTTAATACAATACTACAATATTTGGCATGTGAGTACTGTCCTTTGTCCATTTTTTTTTTACAGGTGAGTCATTCTATGAAATATAGGGCACAATACATGAAAATTAAATATCACATAACTGCTAACATTTTAGTATATTTATGCTGCTAAAAGATTGTAGTATGTTAATGTAACTGTCACAGTGACTTCAAATGATGTGGTGAGCATTGGTGACCGGTTCTATGTTGAATATGATGGAAAGAGTTACTCAGGTGAGATCAAGGACATCTGAGATGGTGAATACTTAGTGAGCACAATGGAGCAAGTTGGCAGCAACTGGAAAAGGCCATCATCACCAGATGAAATTTTTTATACATCTTCACAGTTAATCAGGAAGATAAACAGGCCTACATGTGGATTCTGCAGGTTTGAATAATTTGTGTTGAGAGCCCTTGGACTGGGGACAGAAATGTAGTGTGAGTCACATTCATATGTAACATAAGTCACATGTCAGAATTGATTTTAAGTATACTGTAGTTTGGTTAACATTCAGTTCATAAGTTTAGGGTCTTAATAGTGTATAGTATAACAATCATATTGCAAAAATAATTAGGAGAGCAGGTTTAAATAAATATATAAGTCCCCTCAGTTCCTATGCCCATTCTGTTGTAACATGAGTCAAGTATATAAACAATAAAATGTAACTACTAAGAGTGTACATATGATACCTATCCCATATATTATTGTCATATATTTAAAATGCTGAATTTCAGTTTAATTTTTTTTGTGTGTGGTTCATTTAAACTTCTAAAAATGAACATGAAATGCAATGTGAGTCATATGGAATGACCCAGGTGGAGTACAGATGCCAGTGGGTCATTGATGTCCAGACATGCTGACACTTGTGGTTCAGCAAGTGCCATCATACATGACAGCCTTGCTGGGACCTGTAGTTCACCTGTAAGGAATAACGTTATTTAAACTATATTTACACTATTACCTCTGCACCCAAAGCCCAGGGAGATACAGAGAAGAGGGCTGGTTGTCCTTGGGATGGGGAGACCCCATTTTTGGTGGTCCCAACTTCCATTGGGATTCCAGCCCAGGGATGGTTGTCATTATGGTAGGAGAACCACACTTTGTGTGGAGGTGACGCTTCCAGCAGTCTGACCAGGTGTTGGTCATATAAGAGGCACAGACACCTGGCCTCATCCCTCTTGAAAAATAGGAATGGTGACCAGCCACACCCCCGCTCCCCAAATGCCTCAACATTCCAATCATGCTGTGGCTTGGGGGGAGGGGTGATGGGGGGTCTGCGAGCATAATCGCAGGACCCATTCTGTACATGTGCAGAATGGGTCCTGCGCAGGCACAGACCTGGAAACATTGGAGATGTAGGTTCATCATCGGATGAACGTACATCTCTGAATCAGGCCCACTGACAAAGTTGGGGCTTGATTTATAGGTCGACGCTAATGCAGCAGTGACTGCATCTTTAATCATTATACTAATGTAACAGCCAATGGGATTCATACAGAGACACCCACCAGCTGCAACGCTGATCCGGCACTGTGCATATTAAGATGCACCATCATCTGCACATCAGTCTCACTATTGAACATTGTACTAGTCCTATGGAGGCGCAGAGTGTCTGTGTGAACATGGCCACTGAAATCATTGCAACTGTGGCAAAAGCTGCAGTCGCTGACTGTGGCACCCTCCCTGTTACAACCCAGGAATGGCCACTGGAATTGTCTCTCTCTGTGTCCAACATTGTCCGGCTTTCGTTGGTAACCACTGGGAAGCTAGCGCAGTGTGATACCACCACATGCATCCTACATTGACACCTCTGAATCATACTCTTAATGTCACTGTAACTATCAATCCCAATGATAGTAAATGTCATAGGACTAGAACTGTAGTTATAGCTTCTCATTAAAAATGTTGTGACAGACTTCTGGTTTACGGGCCAAGCTGACTGGCTGCTTCTTAGGAGCTCTTCCCGTCCTGGCTACTTACATCTTCCCAGCACCACAGTTGATGCCAGGACCAAGGTACTGTAAATACATCAGCGGGGACCGGATAAAGTGGGCACCTTCCCCATTTCCCCCGCACGCTGTTCTGCACCAGAGCAGGTACACGCTGGTGTGCACTCACTGGCGGCCGCCATATTAGAGTCTGGCTGCGGCTCCCCACTTCCGCATTTACCCTCTCCTGCTGGGCTCCCATCAGCCTGCCCGGGCCACTCAATTACCGCTGCAGCCTCTGAAGGCTGTCTGGGCTCCTGTGCGCTTGGTGCCACGTTACTCTGAGGTCTTCCAAAAGTACACTCCTATCAGCAGACACCATTTTGGATAAGGGCTACACAAGCCTACAAGCTGCACAGCTGCATACAGCCTCTTCCCTATGCCTCATTGCAGCTTTCTATTATCTCTGGGCTGTCACTGGGTTCAGTGAACATTTTTGTGATTTTTTTCTAGGGCCATATAGTTACCATTTTTTAGCTCATATATTGTGATTATCAGTGGCTGCTGCTGTGCTACTTCACTGCTGGCAGTGGTTGAGACACAGCACACTTTGTAAAGCTCTTTCAGTTATACATACGGGATTGCTTTACTATGCATGGATAAATACATGGCTAAGCAACATAAGACAGGCAGGAGCGGTCCTGCAGCCAAATCCAGAGAAACGAGGGCTACCCCTTCAGTGACTGCCAGTCCCTCTTCGTCCCCTGGGAGAGATGATATCCTGGATAGTATTAGTGATCCAAGTAAATTCAGTTCAGCTGCAATTACTAAGGCACAAGAAGTCTCTGACCTATTATCACCTCTATTGGATAAAAAAGTGTCTGGACCTAAAGAAACAATTGAGTCGGCTATGTCACAAATAAAAGGAACACAGTACCCGCAAAGAGGCAGAACAACTCATCTCTAATGTAGAGGATGATTTTATAGAATCCCAAAATATTATTAAAACCCAGGAAACAGCTCTTAAGTGCTACCAAGGAAAAGCTGGAAGATTTAGAGAACCGCAACTGTCACAATAACTTAAGAATAATTGGCCTCCCAGAAGTTTTAGTCTGGCTCCCTTTAGAGCTTAATTGCTCATCAGTGTCCTGAACCCTGTTGGTGGAACGAGTACACAGAATCGGTCCAGAGCGACAAACATATTAATGCAGACCACGACCGATCCTTATGAAACTCCTCAACTATGCGGATAAAGGTTGTCTGCTCGATGCCTACCATAAATCCAATGGTCTTGCTTATCAAGGGAACAAATTATTACTTTGTCAGGGCTTTTCGTACCAAGAAGCTATGAAAAGAAAAAAGAAGAATATGCCCCAGTCTGTAAGCTTCTATACAATGCTGGACCGCGCTTTGCTTTGCTCTATCTGGCTAAGCCGAGAGTGCACTACGCAGGGAAACAGCACTTCTTTGACTCCCCACTCTGCAAAAACGTTTGTGGATTCTCTCCCTGGGGGCTACGGATTCGGTGGACTGACTGACGCGAGTATCAGTTTCAATTCCCTTTACTCAGTTTTGATATGTATCTAATGTTCCCTAATGAAAACTATATATATACTGTGGCTGTGGTCATATTTCCATGTTTTTCTATCATGCTGGCTTTACTCACTAAATAGGAGATGGACATATTTCAGAAATATTTCTATTGTATTTTCCGCCTCCTTTCCACTCCTTCCCTCCCCCCCCCCCTCTTTTTTCATATCTTGGTTATATATCTTGATTGTGGTAGGCCCAAAGGGCATTACATTTCGGTTCACAAAATATTTAAAATATATCACTGCGTTTTGTAGCATACCTGTAGTGTTTTATGTATTTACTTTATTGTTTGGGGTAATGAAATTCAACACATATGTTTGACTACACTTCTGTCTCTAGAAATTCCCTGCGCTCCCTGGGACATGGGGGATTGTGGTAAATCAAATAATTGTTTTTGTGCTATTTTGCAAACAGGGTATTGCCTGATTCTGTGATTAAGCCTCAGTACTCTAACAGAATCCAGCGGAGCATAAAGTTACTCACTTAGAATTTGGAGGGGATATATACACCAATCAAATGTTGGAAGGTGTTGCAGCATTTAAAAAGGTTGAAGCCTGATATAGCTGTGCTTCAGGAGTCACATTGGAAATTGGGTGATCCCAATGTATTACGGGACGCTTGGCTAGGTGACTATAAAGGGGTATTGTAATTGTTTTTCCATAAAAAACTCTGTTACAAAATATTAAATTTAAAGATTGATGAGGTGGACTCTATTTGTTTATCAAATTAGAACTAGATGGCGAAATGTTCACCATTGCCACTATCTATGCTCCTACAGTCCACAACAATGCTTTTTTTGCAGATATATATACTCGTTTGCAAGACTGGGTGGAGGGAGCATTGATTTTTGGAGATGATTTTAATGCTTTATTATCACCAGCTCTCGATAAGTCTAACTCAGGTATAGGGGTTGGCAATGCTGGCAAACTCACTACATTTACTTGATCCTTTCGAGGTATCAGCACCCAGTAGCGAGAGAATACACATTTTATTCTCACCCACACCACATTTCAACCAGAATTGATTATTGGCTGATATCCACTAGTCTACTCCCTAGGAACCAGGACTCTAAGATAGAAAATATTGTTTTGTCTAATCAGGCCCCTACTTGATTTACATTGTCCCTTTCCACCCCTAAAGGGACCTCTCTTAATTGGAGATTTTCTAGGCATCTTTCTACCTCCCCAGACTTCAAATTGTTCTTAGAACAACAATTTTTGAATACACTGATGACAATATTGAACATTTAGAGAATATTAAGTTATTCTGGGCAGCCTCAAAACTGGTATTGCGAGGTCATATTATTGCTTATTTAACCAATAAAAGGAAACAACTGAACCAGAGACTCCAAACATTAAGTTTAGCATTGTCAAAAGGTTTATGAGGAATTATTATGCCCAGATACAGAGAACACACATAAAATCTGCAAAGACACTAAAAATCTTTATGATACATTATGCACAGAGAGGGATCAATATAATCTAGATTTTCCAGAAAATCTATATTTCAGATGGGGTAGTAAGGCAGGCAAATTGTTGGCTAATGTAGTAAAAAGTTATAAGAACACCACTAATATATTGTCACTTACATCACCAACTGGCGAGACACATAGCACCTCAGAGATAGCTGTTGGTTTTCTAGAATATTATAGCGATTTATATTCAGCATCAATGGATGATCCGGCCCTTGGTGCGTGGTTTCTCAGGGAGACAGGAGCCCCAATCTTAACTGATGATGAACATGACATGCTGAACAACAATTAAAACTCTAACTAATGGCAAAATTCTGGGTCCAGATGGGCTGGGCGCGGCGGAGTATTTCAAATTACTATCCTCGTACATAACACCTCCTTTGATGCCATTGTATAATTCAATTCTGGAAGGAAATGAAGCCCCTGTGGGATTTAACCAAGCCCGCAATGAAGTATTACAAAAACCAGAGAAAGATCCTCAATTAGTGCAATTATATCACCCAATCTTTCCATTGAATCAAGATCTTAAGATTTTGTCTAAGATCGTAGCACAGAGACTTCAGGTCTTACTGCCTAAATGATTACATCCCTCACAAACAGGCTTTGATAAAGGCAGGCCATCGGTGCATAATATGCGGCAATTAATAGTGGTTCTGACAAAATCGCTTTCCTCGGTAATAGGTCAAACTCTTTGTAAGCTGTGAAGCGGACAAGGCCTATGATAGGGTATCTTGGACACATCTGTTAAGGGTATTGCATCTCAGGAACTTTGGCGTCAATTTTATCACTCTTTTTAGAACATTGTATAAATCTTACTATAAATGGTTTATATACGACAGCTTTCCAATTATAAAGAGGCACCAGAAAGGGATGCCCACTGTCGCCCCATCTCTTTAATTTAGCGCTGGACCCACTTATATGGCATTTTTGCAGATTGGCAGGGCATAAAAATCGTTTCACATGAACTAAAGGTATCCGCATATGTGGATGATCTTTTGTTACACTTTCACAAATTTCCAGGCCATATTCCCTAGTCTTTTTTTTTTTCACAAAATGTCAGGATTTTTGATTAATAGGACAAAAAATGAGGCTCTTGTGTTACATAAGGCAGCAAGAAGGAATTGAAGGGATTAATTCCCCTTTAAATGGACTATAGTACTTCTACCTTAAAATATTTAGGAATAAATATTCCGGTTAATCCATTTAATCTATACAGAGTAAACTTCCCTGAACTAATTAGCCAGATGCTGGCAGATCTCAGGAAACACTTGCCAATATCTTATTTAGGCAGATGCTAACTGATTAAGATGATATCGTTTCCTACAGGTCACGCATGCGTACAGAGCCCCAACGTCCGGCGGAAGCAGCCGGACAGGGGCGGATGGATCCAAAAGGATCCCTTCTCGCAACCCGGACCCTCTTCCAATAGGGAAGAGCGGGTAGCATTCCACAAGCGGGTGTATTCGCCATCTGAAGATGGCGAATGCTCGCGCAGTCAAACTCCGAAAATATTATATTTTTGGAGCTTAATGAATTCTGTCCCCAACCTAGTGTATGGGGACAGCGGGCCATTCCGCAAACAGAAGGTAAGTAGGAGATATCTGTGATATCTCCTGCTTTACCTTCTTAATGAATAGCCCGAATACTTAATTTTCACAATTGCAGGTGAAAATGTGCTTTTTCACCTGCTTTTGTTAAAATGAAGTGATGATGAATAGGCCCCATAGTGAGCTACCTGACATGGTGGCATTTTGATAAATGCATCTTTTAAAAAGGTCATGTGATCTTATCATAACCCTCTTGTCTATGGGATACCGACTTTTTGTGATGCAAAGTTGCAACAGTCATTTACATAATAAATTAACATATGGACACTTTTATTCTGTAATAAAGGAACTCATAAGTGACTTATAATAACTTTGCTATGTTTGGGATTAGACTAAACTGTATGCAGCCAATGCAATATACAGTGTGAAAAATTAACTCCACAATACAGATCCCAAAAATCTCTGGGGGCTACCATAGTACAGTCTATTGGCTTTCACAATAATGACTTTCTCTGGTGCTCTCTGTACTTTATGGAGGTCACTGATATTCTCTGTATTATATAGCAGTCACTGATGCTATCTGAATTATATGGCAGTCACTGATGCTACTGTACAGTATCTATATAATATGGTGATTACTCTTTATTACAAGTATATGACCATCAAAGTTGCTCTCTGTATTATATGGTGTTCACTGATGCTCTCTTTAAAATATGGTGGTCACACTCATGTTCTCTGCATTATATCACGGTCACTGTGATGTTTTCTGCACTATATGGTGGTCACTAGTGCTCACTGCATTATATGGCAGTCATCACAATGCACTGTGATGGGTTGTGGTAGTGCAGTCCAGGCAGCAATGCTTACCTTTGAATTTTGAGACAGTAGGAGCTCCTGGGGCTGCAGCAAAGTAAAATAGGGGAGCCACACCAACTGTCAGTGAGTCCTGGCTGGCGATGTTTGGCAGCATTTGGGCTGGCAGATGGGGTGGCTCCCCTACTTTATGTAAAAGTAAAGACATTCCAGATTCACAGGATAAATGCAGCAGGTGCTAGAACCTCAATTAAATTAGTTTTGTATACCTCTAGAAAGATTTCAGTATTCACAATGTTGACATCTGTATTCAGGCAAGCCAAAGGTAACTATTATATATGGTGTAGTGGTAAGCCTAGATAGAAAGTCTTGTTTCACACCTTGAGCCCTGGATTGTTGTAGGTCTGCATGTAATTGACCATGCTCATTTTAACCACTCTCGTCTGCTGTCAGTCTCAACTATTGCTTGTTTCCATAATTCTTGTCTGTCATCCACCTTTACCTCAGTTTGTGACCCATATAATTCTAATATTCGCTTGACCCAGTTTTGGAGTGGACCTGTCCCTTCCAGTCATTAATGCTGTCTTTCTTACTTTCAGTATGCCTAGCCAATTGCCATTATTTACTCCTCAAGATATATGTATGTATGTATGCACCAGTCTTTGTCTAAATCTATACTATTACAACCTAGACCTGTGCTTAATGGAGTACCAGGAAGCACAGGGTACTGTGCGGGAAAAAGTGGCTGCTATTTGTGTAGACTGACCTCAGTTAAATAGGTTCTATAGAGTTATTAGAAAATTGGTGGCAAACAAACCAATGCAAAAACATTACCACTACTTTGTTTGTTATGACAACTGCTGGTATTCCCACTAACAATGAGTGTGGCTACAGCATGTGCCTGTGTTGTGGCCACTATGTACTGCTTCAACTGAAGGAGCATTAAGAAACTATTGTAGTGGATATAACCACACCCCTCCCGATGCTCATGTCTACTGCAGCATATTTAGGAAATGTTATGTTATGTTATGTTATGATTACCTAAGTTAAGCATTTATAGAATTGCTATAAGTAATGGTAATGTTGAAGTGCCTGTTCACACATAACATGTTCCTGCTGAATGTATACCATGAATTTAAAATATAATACAATCATAAAAACTCATTACATCTTTTTTAAGTTGTAGTCATGCATTCCATTTATGAAACGAATAATATAAAGATGACATTATTTCCCAATATAAGTGTAAATATGTGTAAATGTAAATTACTATTTCTTGCTATAAGTATAAATATTGAAAATATGTATTCCCTTTTGATCTTGTCATTTTTATGCTATTGAAAATAGCAGCACATCTACTGTGTAAGTCATTTAAGGTGAATCTGAAAGCTTAATTTGATTTGTCAGTAAATGCAATCTGCTAACTTGTTGGTGAGCTACAATGTTGTACTAGATTTAGCCTGTACTGGAAAGGCATACGAGGTTATAGCATCAGGACAACTCCTATTATTTCCTCTCTCATAATTGATGTTTTGCATTAATTACAGTTTACAAATAAATGAACATATTACAATATTTGGCAAAATAAATGTTACTTCATTAATAATATTATTATTATTATTATTATTATTATTATTATTATTATTTCTAAATAAACCCAAAAGACTTTGTTTTGCTTAAATGTTTTATAAGCTTGGCATACTATTCGACATATTAGGTATTTTCAATTTGCAATTTGTTTATATTTAACATGTTATTATAATTGCCAATATTTAGGTAATGGTTCTAAAGTGCTCTTCAACCCACTAGGGTTTTGCTGTGCATGCACAAGACCCATGCATGCTAATAAGAGGTATTTGCTTAGCTCTCTTGAGAGTGCAGCAAGGGCTTTGTGGGAAGGGGGCTATGGATGTTGGGGGCATTATCATTATTTCAATTAGACTCTGGAGGACGTGGTGTCCATTACAGGGATAAGTAGTGGATGTTGAGCATTATGTGGGAAAGCCCAGATTTGTTGCTGCAGTTAGGACAGCTTGGGTATAGATGAGTGAAAGGACTGCCAGATTGAAGAAGGTTATAGCAGTGAAGATGGGAGACTAAGAAGAGTTGTAATTGTTACTGCAGAGGGTGCAACCAGGTCATCACCTCCAGGACCCCGCTCTTCTCTCTATAGAACACATCTATAGCCACTTTTGAGCATATGCTGTTCTGATGCAATTCAGGTTCCTGCTAAGGTTGCCATCCCTTTAATAAGGGCCATATATGAATTACACAGGTTCTGTGACTGATAGAAAGCCAGGGGAAATGGACACTTGAAGTCAGCCAGCCATAGAACCTGTTTAATTCATATATTTCCCTTATTAAAGGGATGAGGTGGCATCTCTAGTTCCTGTACCTGCACCAGACCAGAGCATAAACAGAAAAGGACTATCCTATTTCTCTGAGAGCAGAGCGGGCTAGGGTAGATTGTGCCCACAGTATAAGTGTTATGGTGGGATCTCAGGTAGTGTTGAGGAGCATCTTTTGGGCCTTTCCTCCAATCTTTACAAAGGGTCCAATATTACACTCTTCCCTGTGCATTGAGAATAAGAAGGGTATTTTCAAGCTAAAGGATCTGGAGACCTGAGAGAAAGGCTAGGTGTGAGAAATAAATCAATGGGAAGAATCATGTATGAAACCACAACAGCGGACATGGGAGAGTGAGGAAATGATGGTGTTGCTGATGGTGAGTGAGATTTGGGGGGAAGTGGTGACTTTGGCAGAAATGAAGATGACAAATTCTGTTTTGTCCATGTTCAGCTTCAGGTAGCATTGGAACATCTATGTGGAAATAGCATACAGACAGTTGTATTAATCAGAATTCACTGATACTGTAGGAAGAGTGCAGAGGAGGGAAGGCAGATTTGGGTGTGACAGTGTAGCGGTACTGGTTGCTAAATGAGACAATAAGTTCAGAGCCTTGCAGGACCCCAAGCGATAAAGAAGGGAAACAGTGGAAGGGAAGATGTGCCAGAGCTAAAGACACTGAAGCTGGAGATAGTTAGGAAGAGAACCAGGAAATAATTGTGTCACAATATTCAAGAGAAGCTTTTAACAATGTAACAAAAAATGGAGAAAGGAAGGTAAAAAGAAATGGAGTGAGAGACTTTGGAGTTTTAGATGGAAACATACACATACATGGGTGGGTGGGGTCAGAATGCTGACAGCGGAACATGAAGAAAGCAGGGGAAAGATAAGTGGCCAGGAACCGCGCACCCACTAGACGAGCAGCAGAGTTTGGGTCAAACTAAGCTAGCCTCATTACTTTGTCTCATGTTCTTCATCTATTCAACATATAAAAACATTTTGGACTCTATCAGAGCTTCTCAACCTGTGGGTTGAGATCCAGAACAAGGGTTGCCAAAGTTATTTAGGGGGATATGTAATAGCCAGTGAGATGCAGGCAGCTACGTTAGATTTACCTGTTAAACTATTGCCGCTTTCAAAAATTGGCAGCCTCACTGGGATCTCACCAATGCCTGCATCTCACAAGCTATTACATTTCCCCCTTAGTGGCTGTACTTATCTTATATTTGGAAATGTTTTTTTAACCTCGAATACTAATTATACGCCTTTGTCCTATTCATTATATTTAATAAAAATACATATAAAGTCACTGTAATCATACTTTTCAAAGTTTCCCTATATATTTATTTAATGAAAAAATAAAAGAACATATATAAACAGTTCTGAAAGTGGAATTGGGAAAAAGCATGCGCCTAATAGTGTAGTATTTAAAAACAGTGATGTACGTGCTCAAAATAAAATGTGCGTACCAAATAATAAATCTTTAAAGCTTATCTGTGATGTCTTTACTGGGGTTCCATATGGTGGGGTGTGTATGGTCCTCCAACAAATCAGGAAATTTTCTGATTTGTTGGAGGACCATACACACCCCACCATATGGGACCCCAGTAAAGACATCACAGATAAGCTTTAAAGATTTGTTTGGTACGCACATTTTATTTTGAGCACGTACATCACTGTTTTTAAATACTACACTATTAGGCGCATGCTTTTTCCCAATTCCACTTTCAGATCCTATCTATCCTGATCACCACTCAGGAACCTGGGAAGACTGCTGCCACCTCCACCAGAGGGACTAAAAGTGTCTTATGTGCCAACATCATATGGACTGTACTTTGTTTTGAAACACACCTATAGCACAAGCAGTGCAACACGTTTATAAAGACTATAACCAGTGCGCCGGTCTATACACTCTTTACAAAAAATATATAAACAGTTATAAATAAAGCAGAGATAAAAATTACAGTGCGCTATTTGCCCAAACTTATTATTCATGGTCCATATTATAATTTAATAGCTTTCTCATGCAATAGTCCTGCATCCCACTTCTTTATGATCTCTAAGACTGAATACAATGGCAGCTTCGAGTTGGGGCTTGTAACATGAATTATGCTTTTTCCCTGTCTCCATGTACGAAGGCATCCAGGGAGAGTCTCATAGAGCTGAGTACTTTCTCTTTTAAATTATTCCATCTCCATAGCCTGGATAACACTCTAACCTAAAACAAAGATATGGGGAGCTTCCATGGTTTCTAAATTTTAAAATTTTATATTATATAACCTTAAAAATGAACATGTACCAGAAGCACATAAAATCAGGCTTCTCACATCATCAATGATGCAGGATTTATCGTAGTTACTTCCCTACAGTTTTGGATCCATGAATAGGAAACATGCTCCTCTATCATCATCATACAGGACGAAGGACTTCCCCCGCTGCACTGTAAGAATAGCTGACCAGCCAGCACAGCCATTAACCCTATAGATGCCGGTCCAGCGGTAAATGTGACCCCCCACCCAGAGAATCCGTCTCACACTTGCCTTCAAGTGTAAAAAATGTACAATGACCAGCGGCGACTGGCAGGCACCATTTCATATACAGAACCCTAGGTGGGCGTCTAGATCGCCTTTTTGGTAATCTGGTCCTGTTTGACAATTTGCTTGATAAGAAGTAATTAAGGACAGAAATTAATTAGTAGGGCACAGAAGGTGACTAGAATATTACCTGGTGATAAGGACAAGCATGTGAGTAGACAAAGAACATGTGACAGGTATTGTACATATCTATATTTTATAAGGTCTCACTGACATTTGCAAGATTTGATTATTATAACAGCTGGTTTAACAACACTGTGAATATACTATTTTCAATAATTAGATAAATTATGCATATCAAAGAGTTCATGCAAGGACTTTGCTAGTAAACAGATTCATTACTGAACCATAAATGTGTGCTGAGTACAAGAACAATTGAGTGACATTAATGGAAGTAAAACAACAACATTACTTTCTTTGAAATCTGCAGATAGAATCATTCTAATAAGAAAATAATTGCAACAATGATTTGCACTCTGAAAAAGCTGTGCTTATAATAATATTCTGTTCATTTTAACTAGGACATCTTATATCATTGGCTAATTTTGAAACATTTATATGTGCTTAAATTGTCATTGAGCGATTTGTAAGTAATTAGGCTGTTTGTTACAGTCATGGACTTGTTTGACACTTACTGTAGATATCCAAGTAACAAACTATGATATAGTGCATCACATTCAGTCTAGCTCACATTGCATTGTGACTTTACCACAATGTATTATCATTTAAAACCATTGTACTCTAAACTGCAATGATCCAGGGCCATATTAACAATGGGGCGGATGGGGCGGAGACAAATGTAATACACAATTTGCATGTGGTGTATTATATTCTGTATATGTTTACCCATCATTCTTATTATTGTTGCTAACAGTTTATACACCTTTTTTCTTTTAAGTACACAATTATGCTATACTGTATATCTTAATTGATTTTTATTGATTGCAATAGATTACATTTATTTCTAACCATGAAAATAAATAAATAAATGAATTCTCATTCATCCCTTCGAATTTTTATATACATTTACCACACAGCTGTAACCTCATCACTGAAATTTAAACCATACCCAAGCACAGAACACAAACATAGTTAACACCTAGGTATATCTGCTGCGCCGCCCTAGTGTCAAGTAAGCATCAATCCTACCGCGCCAGGCCATCATATAAAAATAGGCCCATCAGCATGACAATAATAATAACAATAACTTCATTTATATAGCACTTTTCTCCAATAGGACTCAAGGCGCTTTACAGATAGCATGAACATAATACAGAGGTTTACATTTTCATAAAATTCAGAAAGTATGCATATAATAGAAAGGTGCAGCAGCCATTTTGGGTCATTAGTTCCAAGCATTATTCATTCTACCAATGAAGGATCCAAGTAAGGCAGCCATATTAGGTGCACTACGTAGGATTACATTGGACAGAATACGAACTTCCTGGAAGAGATGACACATAATGGGGAGATAAAAATAATAGGTGAGATCCTAGCAAAGTAATCAGAACAATGCATTATTCATTCTACACAATAGAGTATCGGGCAAGGCAGACCTGTTGGGCATGCTACATTGGTTACAATGTGTGATAAGCAATACATGTAAACAGTACATACAAGGATAAAATGAAGAGTGACTAACAAGATACCCACTGCATAACTAGTTCTACGGGGTGTACATACTGCCCTTCAAAGTACCAGGGTGGGACATTTTTGGAGGTTTGGCTGCTTTCCACATATGCACCAAGTTCCGGAATGCGATACATTCTAGGTCTTGGATGTGGTGAGCAATGCCAACTTTGATTGGTGTTACCCAATAGAAGCCTAGTGCTGTGATAGGGATCCTATCAGATCCCTCCCAGCACCCCCCCCGAGGTGTGTGCATCACTCGACGCATCCGCAGATGGACTTCTGGGACATAAACCTGGAAGTCCCACTATCGCAAAGGGCAGCTCTCACTGGGACAGCAGTCCTTTGGAATTTTATTCACGCATACCGGTGTTTTTTACGTCGGCATACATGCGAATATTGGTGGGATGAATGATTATGCACAATGCAATGTGTCATGCATCCCGCGCCAGTTGAGGCAACCATGTAGGGCGCACTACATAGGTTACAGTGGGCAGGGTGAGTAGTCCATAGAAGTGTAATATACAGTGGGAAATCAAAAGAAGAGAAAAATCAGAGTAGGTGGGTAAGTGGGATTGGGGAGAAGGGGGACAGGGGATGGATGGTAGATTAGGGAGTCCATGATGCTGTAGTAAGAAAAGACATATAAAGCAGTAAGGAGAAATATTAAAAGCAGTCAGTATATTCCACATGAAAGTATAAACAGAATATTGATTAATAACATGCCATATTTCAAAATGTGTTAAGACAGAATGCAGGAATAATAGACATTGGTAAACAATAATGTGTCACATGATGAGGACCAGCTGCCTAGCTGGTCACACAGTCAGCCATAAGCAGGGCCGGCTCTAGGGGTATTCGACCAGTGCAGTCGCAGAGGAGCGCCACCCGTAGAGGGCGGCACCCCTCCCCAGCATCCCGATTTCACAGGAGTGGGCCACTTTGGCCCACTCCTGCCGCGGGCCAAAGTGGCCCGCGGGTGGTCAAATCGGGAGGCTGGGGACCCTCACTGCCACAGCTGTTACCGGACCCCCAGAGAGTGAATGGATGCCGCGTGCATGCGCTCGGCAACCATTCACTGACGGGAGAGGGCTGGGGGAAGCCCAGCCAGTGACAGAGTGCTGGGCTTTACCCCCAATCTGACATTATTTGGAGGTGTGCCATGCGGGCACACCTCAAAATAACATCACACAGGGGGCGTGGCCTATGATAATCAGGCCACCCCCCCAAATTAGGTCGCGTACGGCTTCGACGCACGCGAGGTTAGGGCACTCTCTCAAGAGCCGGCACAGGGTGCTCAGAACCCTGGAGCCGGTCCTGGCCATAAGTTATAAGTATTAAAGTAGTTTTTCTAGTTTTCTCACAAAATTTTTTCTATTTGTATGTATTTAGGAAGACAGTGAGGCTGATAGTGTAATGGTAACAACAGAAAATAGAGAATATACCCCATATATACTGACATCCTGAAGGACTGACCTGCTGAATTAAGCATTTGTCACGCTGTTTTGGATTTTCATTGTGTCAGCTGCTAAAGAGACTCCTGCACTGCTGTCTAACTGGCTTATATATTGGCTACTTGATCCGGATCTCATTTACTTACCTATAGCCAGCCACAAGTAAGCGGCTACTTCAATTGCTACACCGTAGGACTGTGCACACGCAGCAGCCGTAGCATGTAGCAGGAGCGCTGGGACCTGTGATTTCATGCAGGTCCAGGTAAGACAATAACAGTGCTGACTCACCACACAGAATGACATTTCTCATACTACCCTGGAAACAGGATAGATATCTCCTTAGCAGGATTTTCAGCTGCAAGTGACATTTTTTTCCCTAAACCAATGTGCCAAAAGCTGACTATCTACTTTCACACAGAGACAATTCAATGAGCCTCAGTCATTCTTATCCACACAAAGCTATCCAGTTGTGACATTTGCAGCAGGTGCTTGAGATAAGGCTACTATAAGTCCATATTTATAAGTATGGATGTCTGATATTGCATGTTTATATTCATTGTAATTTTATGTGTATTTTATTGAAATATTTTTCATTTTTTTAGTTTATTTCTATTTGTTAATAAATGTACATTGTTTAAGATCGAGATTTTACCAACGATTTGAACGATTTGAACAATTTTTGCCTGTATTAAAATGAATGAAATCTGACAAATCTGACTGCAAACACAATAGATGCCAGATATCGTTATCTGACAAAATTAAATAAAAAGAAAACTAATTGGCGCAATAACTGCCACACAACAAAACTCTAAAGGATTCCTTATAAACCTTTAACCAATTGACAATAAAAAAAGAGTTCTGAATAGGCGCTGTTAATAGTTCAAACAAGAGATAGATGGAGTAATGGTCTCTTACTTTCTCATTACAAATCCAAGTCCATAAATTAATATTTCTTCTTTATCTCCTTTGTCCTTCAATATACCTTTTTCTTTCCTCAAAGGGAACAAGAAAATATATATAGTGTAACTCCGTAGGCAATATCAATTAAAAAAACAAGCTTTTATTACACTCACATGGTTAAAAAATAAACAAACATATAGCTTCGCAAGTTGATACAATATAGGGATTCACATGGATACTGGTACCAGAAGATGGAAACAAATGCAAAGATGGGGGTTCCGGACACCCGACCCAATCCTTGGATAGTCCTTTACTCTTTCAGTCCACGGATCCACGTCCCTTCCACTCTCACACCAAGCTTAACGCGTTTAGGATAACAATCCTTCCTCAGAAGCATGGTGAGAGAGACCACTTCCCTGGTTTATATACCCAATGCTCCACCCACCTGATGACACAAATTCCCGCTCTTTCGGGAGACTCAGAAGAACCGGAAGTCGTCACCACCGGACTTCCTACGTATTCAACAACCAGCACCTGTGACTTCCTTGCGTTCCACCAACAGGAAGTTGTCATTGTGTCGGCCGGAAGCCACGACAAAATACATGCCCCACGTGTATCCGGTAGCCACGGCTGGTCACGTGGACCCAATTGCGTCATCTCCTATCCCACCAGCATCTCCATTATCTTGAAAGGTGGCTCCAAAAATCCGGATCAGGAATAATGAAATGGGTGGTGCATATTGAATCCAAAACACCGGAGATATCTACCCCGTTGAATTCAAGTCCACTTAACATAAAGTGCAGTGCATAGAAAAAAGAGACATATATCATTGTAAATAAATGAGATAAAAATATAATAGTCTAAAAAATACAAAAATGAGGGGAACTTTTTTCATTTTAAATAGATGAGACACATCAATAGGTGAACTAAAGGAATATATATATCATTCCAACCATAAAATATATAATAAAAAGACTTAATAAAATACTTTAAAAATACATTCTAAAAGCCATTTTAATTCAAATTCTCCATTAAGCCCGAGAGGAACAATGGTTTTTAATTTGTGGATCTAAATCATTTCACACTTTGCTAATCTAACATCTAGATCTTTAGTTTTCCAACTTGGAGTAATTTGTTTAATACCACAAAAAGATTTTATACACGAAGGGTTAGATTGATGATATGTTTTAAAATGGGCGGAAACTGTACGTGTTTCCAAGCCTTTTTGAATGTTATACACATGTTCAGCTAGTCTGGTTTTAAGATTTCGGCTTGTCTTTCCTACATAAAATAAAAATTACACGTACATGTCAAAATGTAAATTAAATTTTTTGAAAGGCAGGTAATAAAATCTTTTATACTATAACTATTCTCTTTCACCTGAAAATCCTTTTGTTTAATTGGACCTTTTACCATTTTACACATTTTACAACAGCCACATCTATGATAGCCTATACTTCTACTCTTAGTTTATTCTTTACTAAGAGATCACTCCGAAGCCCAGGACAAAGTAGCTGAGATTGATCGGAGTGATCTCTTAGTAAAGAAGAATAATAACAATAAAAATACAAAAGAGAACAAATTTGAATGGCCTTTTCTGAGTTGTTTCCATTCACAACACAGAGAAATAGAGGCAATATTCAGAAAATATTGGAGGATTTTAAAACAAGATCCAGTAATTGGTGAAAAGATACCCAATAAACCTGTCTTTATATATAAGAAAGCTCCTACACTAAAATATAAATTAGTGAGGAGTTCTTTGGAAACGAATAAATGAATAAGTAGTAGAAGTATAGGCTATCATAGATGTGGCTGTTGTAAAATGTGTAAAATGGTAAAAGGTCCAATTAAACAAAAGGATTTTCAGGTAAAAGAGAATAGTTATAGTATAAAAGATTTTATTACCTGCCATTCAAAAAATGTAATTTACATTTTGACATGTACGTGTAATTTGGTTTATGACATGTAGGTAGGACAAGCCGAAATCTTAAAACCAGACTAGCTGAATATGTGTATAACAGTCAAAAAGGCTTGGAAACACATACAGTTTCCGCCCATTTTAAAACATATCATCAATCTAACCCTTCGTGTATAAAACCTTTTTGTGGTATTCAACAAATTACTCCAAGTTGGAAAACTAATGATCTTGATGTTAGATTAGCAAAGTGTGAAATGACTTGGATCCACAAATTAAAAACCCTTGTTCCTCTCGGGCTTAATGGAGAATTTGAATTAAAATGGTTTTTAGAATGTATTTTTAAAGTATTTTATTTAGTCTTTTTATTATATATTTTATGGTTGGAATGATATATATATTCTTTTAGTTCACCTATTGATGTGACTCTTCTATTTAAAATGAAAAAAGTTCCGCTCATTTTTGTATTTTTTAGACTATTATATTTTTATCTCATTTATTTACAATGATATATGTCTCTTTTTTCTATGCACTGCACTTTATGTTAAGTGGACTTGAATTCAACGGGGTAGATATCTCCGGTGTTTTGGATTCAATATGCACCACCCATTTCATTATTCCTGATCCGGATTTTTGGAGCCACCTTTCAAGATAATGGAGATGCTGGTGGGATAGGAGATGACGCAATTGGGTCCACGTGACCAGCCGCGGCTACCGGATACACGTGGGGCATGTATTTTGTCGTGGCTTCCGGCCGACGCGATGACAACTTCCTGTTGGTAGAATACAAGGAAGTCACAGGTGCTGGTTGTTGAATACGGAGGAAGTCCGGTGGTGACGACTTCCGGTTCTTCTGAGTCTCCCGAAAGAGCAGGAATTTGTGTCATCAGGTGGGTGGAGCATTGGGTATATAAACCAGGGAAGTGGTCTCTCTCACCATGCTTCTGAGGAAGGATTGTTATCCTAAATGCGTTAAGCTTGGTGTGAGAGTGGAAGGGACGTGGATCCGTGGACTGAAAGAGTAAAGGACTATCCAAGGATTGGGTCGGGTGTCCGGAACCCCCATCTTTGCATTTGTTTCCATCTTCTGGTACCAGTATCCATGTGAATCCCTATATTGTATCAACTTGGCGAAGCTATATGTTTGTTTATTTTTTAACCATGTGAGTGTAATAAAAGCTTGTTTTTTTAATTGATATTGCCTACGGAGTTACACTATATATATTTTCTTGTTCCCTTTGAGGAAAGAAAAAGGTATATTGAAGGACAAAGGAGATAAAGAAGAAATATTAATTTATGGACTTGGATTTGTAATGAGAAAGTAAGAGACCATTACTCCATCTATCTCTTGTTTGAACTATTAACAGCGCCTATTCAGAACTCTTTTTTTATTGTCAATTGGTTAAAGGTTTGTAAGGAATCCTTTAGAGTTTTGTTGTGTGGCAGTTATTGCGCCAATTAGTTTTCTTTTTATTTAATTTTGTCAGATAACAATATCTGGCATCTATTGTGTTTGCAGTCAGATTTGTCAGATTTCATTCATTTTAATCCAGGCAAAAATTGTTCAAATCGTTCAAATCGTTTGTAAAATCGTTCATTTCTTCATCTGACATATCTGACCATGTGTATGTACCATAAGGGGTGTACACATGCATTTGGCTCTGGCCACACCCACACAGCACTGGTTACAGCTCCTCCCTTTTCTCAGAATAGGCCTTTGCACACTATAAGCCCCAGGCCTATGTGGTTCTCAATCAGGCATTGCATTGACATAAAATAATGTACATTATTAGGACACTGTAATCTGTACTTCCAGGAAAACTCACCATCTAGCAGAGTGATGGGCAACCTGAAACACTTCAAGGTCCGCATATACAGTCCTCTCACCTTTGAAAAAGTCATATTAAAATCCTCATTCTAAGTCAGTGGTTCTTAAACTCGGTCCTCAGTACCCCACACAGGTCACGTTTTCCAGGTGACCCAGCAGGTGCAGAGGTGTATTCATTACTGACTGACAGGGGCTGATTGGGCATTACATTTTGCGGGGAAAATCCCGGTGGGCCGATTGGTTGTGGGGCCGCTTGTTATTTGAGGCCCCGCCCCCCGATTCGCGTCACTCAGTGGCTCCTATGTGTTTACACAAGGAGCCCGGCTGCCTATCAGTACTGCCTGGCCGTGCGTCTGAGCCTCTCTCGCGAGAAGAGAGGCCAGCGTTTAGTCGGCGTCAACAAGGAGGAAGGAGGTGAAGTGGCGCGGGACCACGGGTGACAGCGTGGCTGCAGTGAGGGTAAGTTGCGGCGGGGATGGGGGGCCGGTCAGAGCAGTCTGTCAGCCTGATCACATCCTCTCCACTCTCCCCTCCCCAGGCTGTGAAGTGTCATGTTTAAGTTTCATTTCACAGCCTGGGGAGGGGGCAGAGTGGAGAGGAGACAATCAGGTTTGGCTGCAGTCTAGGGGGTGATAATCTGTCTGTGGAGGAGGGGGGGTCTGATATACTAGTGGTGGAGATGATGATCTGTCTGTGGGGGAGGGGGGTCTGCTGTATTAGGGGTGGGGGAGATGATGATCTGTCTGGGGGAGGGGGGTCTGCTATACTAAGGGCGGGGGAGATGATCTGTCTGGGGGAGGGGGGTCTGCTATACTAAGGGCTTGGGAGATGATCTGTCTGGGGATGGGGGTCTGCTAACTTAGGGGTGGGGGAGACGATCTGTCTGGGGGAGTGGGAGTCTGCTATACTAAGGGCGGGGGAGATGATGATCTGTCTGGGGATGGGGGTCTGCTACATTAGGGGTGGGGGAGATGATCTGTCTGGGGGAGGGGGGGTCTGCTATACTAAGGGCGGGGGAAATGATGATCTGTCTGTGGAGACGAGGCGGTTTGATCTGTCTGGGGAGGGAGGGTATTCTGTGTGTGAGAAAGAAGGGCTATTCTGTGCTAGGGCAGGAGGATGCTACTGAGGAGATGCAGGAGGAAGGTGGGAGACTGCATGGTGCCTATTTTATCCTCTGATGAGATGCTGCGACTGACAGACCTCCTTATTTTTATGGAGGAGGTCACATGATAAGGACATTGGATGATACATTCATCTCGAATAAGCTTTATGAACCGCTTAGATTCAACCAGGGCTATCCGGGTATAAAGCAGAGAAAATGACATATGTGCTGAGGGAAATATATTAGGCTGCAGACGGCCATTGCACTGCATCTAGCTCATCACAGATCTAAGCAGTGTCAGCACTTTCATATTGTATTTATGTCAATCGCATTATGGGTGCATATGTGTGAGAATGTTTGCTGTAAATGTATGTATCAAATGTGAATTCCAGTTAGTTGAAACAGTGTTTCTTCCAACTTACTAAGCATCTTCTAACGTAATTTTTTTTTATTTTTGATATTATATGTTTTGAACTTATAGGGGTTTATGCACTAAGCCGTGGAGAGTGATATAGTACCAACCAATCAGCTCCTAACCCCCATTTTCAAATAGAGCCTGTAACATGATCTTTAGGAGCTGAGTGGCAGGTAGTTTATCTCTCTCCATTTTATCACTCTACGAGGCTTAGCACATCTCCCACAAAATATTATAATGAATAAAATGTTGTTATTTCAAATGTGTTTCATTGCAGACACCTGATGGGAAAAAGTAATATATTTGACTTAGGTTAGGTTTTTGCTGCAGTTCTTAAGCTCAGTTACCCAGTTGCTTAGTATTTGCCAGTGTCACCCACAAGGCAATTACCCATAGTAAATACATTTGCATAGAACAAGATGTGTTGCATAAAATGCAGCACTAGCTATAATTAGTGATCACTATTATAGTGGGTATGGTGACACTAGAAACAATGGTTTTTAGAGTCATACCCATTGCCATGCATTTTACTAGCATTAAAAATTGCTAGGAAACCCACAGAGCTAATAGCAGTTGGTACAAGGCCTATTTATTCTACCATACCCACTACCTGTTCAAAGAAATACCATTTTGGTAAATACAGTAATGATTTCTTGACATTAAAAACATTAAAGGCATTAATTATAGACTACAGAATTGTGTCTCTAGGAATAGATATCACAACGAGAAATAAACAACAGAGGTAGTCTATTTAACCATCATTCATTCTTGTGAAATTTAAAACTCAACAATTGTTATTCATCTTATAGTAGGTATACAGATTTTTGGGAAATCACAATATCATTTACAGTAATAGTAGCAAATTAATCACCAAGTCAAGTAAAATTTGATAGCAGAAATTTTATAGCGCTTACAGTTACAATAATAATTATAGATCTACGTTTTCTTGAAATACTTGATCTAATTGCATTGGAAGCACAAAAAAATCAATATGGATTATCATGATTACAGAAAGTGGTGAGTGAAAGACATGCCTCTTATGCAAGTGACTATTGTCCAGAGTACTGTAATGTCTAACACAACTTATTTGTCAGCAGTAATAATTATAGTTTTGTTTATACAAGTACAAATACATTCCTAATGGACCTTACAAAAACATTTGTTCCTAGGAAAAAAAATTTAATTAGATATTAGCTGATACTAACTTTTTATTCTACTTCATTTACCTTCTGCTTAAATGTTAAACTCTTCACTGCTGAGTACATGCATGGTTTACTAAAGGTTCTGATGCTAAACATTGTTTCAGTGTAGTTCTAAAGTTACAGAAATGTACAATACTGTGCATTCTTAAAGTAGGTAGATGTTCTAGCTAAATTGTAGCAAGGCTAACTGGTACGGACATCTTTGAACTTGTACCAGCTTAAATGGCTACATTATATAGTATTTTTAACATTTATTCAATTGAACAGTAAATTTGAAATTTGAACTTAACACAATAAGATATGTTATTTGAATTAAAATAAAAAAACTTTACACCTAAAAATACTATGAAATGTGAAACTCAAAATATGAAAAAAAAATTGCATTTACATGTAAACATCTCTTAAATGTATTCTTAAATGTCTTTAAAATGCAATCGGTGTACATTGAATGTGAATTAGCAGCTCAGCAGTTAAAATAACACACAATGGTGGTCAGATTGGGCTGGTTCAATCAAATTTAGAACTGACTTGAGTAGTAGTTTCAGAATCTCTACTACATGGGTAAAAGTACTGAGACACCGAGATTGTATATGCAAATCAGAGTTCAGTTCAGTCCCAGTGGAGAAGTAGTAAGGAATGGCCATTTGTATGGAAACTCTGCAAAGTCTTTTCCTGATGTGGACTTGAGCATAGGGACATCACTAATTGAAATAAAAAATAATATTAAATAAAAAATGATTTAAAATGTTTTTTTTGTCCTATACCTAAAGAGTTAGCCCTTTTCCCAATGGCATTGGGTGTTTCATATAATATAGTCCTCAATGCAGTACAGAGGTCCAATGAGCACTGAAGTAATTCTTCATCCCCATGATTAGTGATTTGTGGATCCAGTCACATTGTCAGCAGTTACCATGTTCACATTAGAATGTCGATATAGTTCAAGATGTTGACAGGCACCATGTCAATATCCACAGAATGTCAAAATGTTTGCAATGTCGACATCTGAAATGTTAGGCTGTGGATAGGTTGAGGTTAGGCTGCATGGGAAGGGGGCTTAGGTTTAGGCACTATTGGATATTAGGGTTAGGGCTAGAATACTTACCAAAGCTACCTCCACCAGAGGTCTGTACCAGAAATGACGGTTACATGACTGCCGGGACCCAGACGCCCTGGAGCCACTACAGCCTTCAGAACCAGGAAAGGGACCTCTGGGCTATCAGGGATGATATGTTGACATTCTATCATGTCAACATTTCATCTGTGTAGACCTGATGCATGTCAACATGATAACTGTTGACTTAACATACCATACCCAGTGATTCATAACAGGCACATATGTGGTGTGGAGCAATTGTAATAGTAAACAATTAAGTTTCAATCTTTTTTCCCATATTATTTGTGAACTACAGAAGGTCATCCTTTATCAAGAAAGATTTGTTGCCTAATCATTGATTTGTATTTTGCAAGCACTTTTGTTGTCATAAAACATTTTTATGGTGGGAGGATGTTTCTATGTGTTTTTCTTTAACTTAATTTATTTACTTTAAAACTTAAGCACATCCTTCAACAAACAGACCAAGGCTAATAAATGGCAACTGTGCTTTACCAGCTTCTGGTTGTATTCCCAGCACTGGACTAGAGGCTGTATATTACTCTGTCCCACTCAGCAGCAGGGGCCAAAAGGATGAGCAATTATAATTTTGATCCAGACCCAGGCAAGGAGGGAAGAACCCTATTTAGGAGATGTTTATTTTAAATTAATCATGCCTCCCATCGACAAGCAAAGCTGAGAACATGCTATAAGGTAGCCAAGAAGGCTAATTTCCAAGAAATATGCCAGATGATGAGCATAGCAATGGAGACATGAGAAAATCTGATCAGGAGGTTAGTCAAATGGCACTTAGAGAATCCTCACCGTGAAGATGAGGAGTCTGAGTATGAGGATCCAGTGGAGTATGGGTGGTTGATGGGACTCTAGCCACTCTGGCTACTATGGGCAGTCCATCACAATTGTGTGAGAGAGCACTAGTAGCGCTATTAATAGATCCTGTATAACTCCTAATTCTGGTAGTTCCAGTCATTTCAACACCCTGGCTAGGATATAGAGACATGCCCACATTTGCTGAAGTTACCATCAACCTAAACACCGATTTGCACATCTTTGAGTTATTAATGGTACTGTATTGGGGAAAAGAGGTGAGCTAGGTACCTAGTGCCTAGATTGACAGGAAAGGCACTAGATGCATTCCAGTCATTAAGTCCAGAAAAATGAGGTATGTATGAACCATTAAGGAAGTGTTAATGACCCAGTCTGCTGTCAAAAACTGTATTGGGTAAATTCAGGGGCATGATGCTAACAGTTAACTCCTCTTCTGCAGAGTTTGTGAGGGGACTGAGAAGGAACTGCAGTCAGTGGCTCTCAAATCAGCAAGCAAATTCCATTGCTTCAATTATAGAGGTCAACATTCTAGAGCAGCTGCTTAGTCAAAAAGCTTTGGAGGTCAACAAGTGAGTCTCTGACCATAATCTTAGAACCCCAGAGCAAGCTGCCAAATTGACTGATGAATTCCTTGCCAACCATCCAGGGTGGAGAATAAATGTAAAGTCCAATTCCAGTATTATACAGAGGTCAGAGACATGTGATACCAATGACAACATTGCACCACTCAGTAATGAACTCCTGCTTCGCCTACCTTTTCACCAAGTTACCGAAGGTCTAGCATAGGCAAACGCAGGGGTGGTTTCCGTCTGCCTGGAAACCCCCCACCCCAGCCCACACCATGACCACATTAGAAATAATAATGTAATAGAATTTTACTAGTGTGGCATGTTCTCTCCGTGTATCAAAAATTAAATAATTAGCACCACCTGGGGTTCTTTTAACATGTATCAGTCAGTAATAAATATCCTGTGCACCAACTAGGAGATCTGGAAAACATGCACTGTTAGGGATGTGCTGCTATAGAGCCCAATATATACATATATATCCAAGGCAGTGCTAGGTTCTTCTGCTGCTACCAGACTCCTGGACTTGCTCCCATGCTTTGGAATAGTGCCCACATCTACAATAAAAACATTCAGCTCAGGCAGGATGGCCCTACTGCCGCATATAATGGTTTACTGTGATTCCTGGTCCTGTATATGCTGGAATTATGACACACAATATACTTTGTATGACGCATATTAAAGCTGGATAAGTGGTAATTATGCCCTCTTCATGGACTGGCTACACTCTAATATCAAGCATTTGGAAACCCCCCTCTAGAAATCCTGCATTTGCCACTGTCTAGAAACCATAAGATACACCACTGATTCAAGTGCCAACAATGTGACATCTGCAGTGAAATTGCCCAAAAGGCTGTGGGCAGTTCCAGGGAGCCATGGCTCCAGTTCCCAGAGTATCCATTTGACACAATAAACCTGACATGGGGGAGACAAATAATTACTCTGCCACTGGGACACAGGGGGCTGAGGATGTAATGAACTAAATGGTGGTAGTGGCTGCTTTGGTCACACACGCAAAAACATGAGGGGTAACTTGAAGCCAATTATATTAAATGGGGAAGCCTGCATGGGACTGTGATTCAGGTGACTCCATCTCCCTGGTCTGCCCTGAGTTTATTGCTAAAGCACTTATAAAAAAAAATCTGAGAATCCACATCACCATGGCTGGTGGCCAAATTAGTGACATCTAGATTGGGGTTGCTAGGTGGGAAAGGAGTACTAGAGGTGTTTCCCACTCTTGTGTTACTGGGGAATGACTTAGACCAGGGAATGACCAATTATTATACAAGCAGCAAGTCCCATCAGCAGTCCTCAAAGTCATCTAGTCCCTTATTCAATGTCCCAGGTCCTCTGCAAGAAAAGACTTCCAGAATTTTTTTTTATATATATAGATTAATCGGCAGGGCTATTGAACATCTCTGAAAGGGATATTTTTCAGCATCCCTATTCTTCCAAAGATGGGTCATTGTGCAGACCAATGCCTCAGTTCATGAACTGGGCAAGTCCTGGGCCAGTGAGGCATATTACTCCTGCAAGCTACTGACCTGGGAGATGGCAAATGCCACAGTGAAAAAGGAATACTTGGCCGTAGTGTGGGCTGTCAATTATTGCAGCCCCAGCTGTTTGGCCAGGAGTTTTCTATTTTGACCAGCCATTACTCCTGCAACAGGCTACAGCAGACAGTAGGGATGAAAAGAATGTGGTGTGTGGCCTTGGGTAAACACCTGCTTGGAGCACCATCTAGGACAATGATTCCCAACCTCGGTCCTCAAAGCACACTAGCAGTCCTGGTTTTAGTGATATCCATGATTGTGCACAGATGGTTTAAACAAAATAACTGAGACACTAATTAAGACACCTGTGCTCAAGTATGGCTATCCCTAAAACCTAGACTGTTAGTGTGCCTCGAGGACCGTGGTTGGGAATCCCTGATCTAGGAGAATTGATCAAAATCCATATTGAATAGTGTAAGTTGTTTACATTATTACTCCATTCCATGAATCACAATATTGGACACAGCCATAGGTGAGTGATCATTTTTAGCTACTATTTTTATATAATGGACATCAGAACAGTGCCTTATAAGCAACCCAAGTACCTGTGAATTCATTGCATCTGAAAACCCAGACTCATTCAATTATAGATTGATTTATACTACTATTTTTTTGTTTTATTGGTTTTCAAAATGTTAATGACAGATATGTAAATATATAATATACATGCAACACAATGTAAGTGGCAAAAGCCACTGATATGTACAATGTATATTCATGTACACATGTAGGAAGGCAAAGCACATGGATCGATTAGGACAATACTACTGGCAGCTCGAACAGATCTAGTGTCAGGGAGAAAAATAGGTCAGGACAGAAAGGATAAGCTAAATGTACTACTATTTTTTACTAATTAAATCACATTTTTTATATTTAGTAATTGAGTTCATTTGTAATTTTAGTTTTAATTTCTTATTTGTGCACTTATATAAGTGTTTTTGGTGAACAATTAAGTATTGTTTAAATTGATCCATAATGACACATGTTTACAGAACATTTTAAGAATTAAACATTATTATTAGGGACATGTGCTGACCCCCGTGTTTTGGTTTTGGATCTGTATCTCATTCGAGGTTTTGGATCTGGATTTGGTTTTGCAAAACCGCCCTTGAGTGTTTTGTTTTGTATCTGTATTTTCTTTCAAAACTGATAAAAAGTGCTAAAATCACATAATTTTTTTCTCCTACAGTATTATTAACCTCAATAACATTAATTTCCACTATTTTCCAGTCAATTTTGACCACCTCACAGCTCACAATATTGTTTTCATCCAGTTTAGGCCCACAAGTTGCACCAAGCTAGCTGACTGACTAAGCTAAGCGGCACCTACACGTGGCAGTTCAACCCCCAACATGGCACATAAGGAAACATATGTTTTCTTTAATAAAGAGGCCTGAGGGAGATGGAGTATTTATGTAGTTATAGGCAGAGAAAGGAAGGGTTGATTCATAGTAAATGTAATTTACTTTTTTATTCTGAAGCAAATTTATGAGAGAGCAGGGGAGAGCATGGGTGAAAAATATGTCCCATGTTTTGCCCAAAAAATTAACTTTGTGGTTCAGAATATTTTTCTAAACTTAAAGGGGCATACAGGAAATACTGTCTGTGGGCATAAACATTTCTGGAGGTTTTTGGCATTCAGCAACCGCATGTCAAAGATTGCAGCAGCTGTGGCAGTTCAACTTCCAACATGGCACATCAGGAAAACAAATGTTTTTATTATTCATGAGGCATGAGGGAGTTGAAGTATGTAGTTGAAGGAAGGGACAGGAAAGGTTGATTAGTAGTAAATTTAATAAATGTTTTTGATTCCGAAGCAGATTTATTAGGGAGGAGGGGAGGCATTTACAAAACATATTTTACTCATTCACATCAGTCCTTGCCCCAGTGGAGCTTCTCTGAGGTTCAGAATTTTTTTTAAAGGATCAAAGGGGCATGCAAGAGATGATGTCTCTGGCAGCACATAAAATGGAAGATCTGAACAGGAAGGGGGCAGAGGAATTTTAAAGTCTGGTACTAAACATCTCTTATCATTGTGCTTCTGGGATTATGAACGGGAAGGCTGGGAGGGGAGGAGAGAGAACATCTCCAGATACCATCACAAAATAGTCTTTCCATTTGTTGTTTGAGTTGCATGTGACCAAACATGGTTGTTATGATAAAGGAAAGCCAAGCCCACCAGGTTGGTATCTAAAAATCAAGGTTGAAAAATGGCATAAGAGTATTTTGCAAGTATGCCTACAGTATTTGTGATTTTAGTTCAAATAAATCCAGTATGAAACAAAAAAAAAGTAAGCATCAGAGCAGTGGCACAAAAGCACAGCAGTTTTAAAAATATAGGATATCTATGAAACATTTGCCACACAGCTTGGGCAGACATGATGGCAGTTTAATAAACTATAAAATTAAAAATGTCAGGCAGCAATGCACATACCAGTAATGCAAAGAAATGAGGTGCAAGATGGAATTGTCCTTGGGCCCTTCCACCCATCCTTATGTTGTATATAGTAAACAGGACATGCACAGTTTAACAAACCAATCACTTCAGCAACAGGGACTGCCAATTGTGGCTGAAGCAATTGGTTTGTTTGGGCCCCTACCGCAGCTGCTTGTGGCTTGCACTGGGGTCTTCTGCTTCAGAGACCACAGGCTCTGGGTTAGACCAAGACACGCTGCGTGTGGTGCAAGTCGCGGTCTCCCACCAGCAACGCCCACCACCGGCAGCAATAGGCAGGAGAAGGTTAGTGTTGTCCTGGTTCCCTGAGTAGCAGGAGAGCCAGGACAGTGGCGGACATGATGAAAGCGGCCCGTTCAGGGTGGAGAATGGGCGCCATAGCGGGGGGGTGGAGCCTAATATTCAATTCTGCTCCTGCCTCCTAGCAGCCCCAGCGCTCCCAGGCTGGTGGCCATTTTATAGCACAAAGAAGCTGCTGCTGAATGCGAAGACTGTCCTGCCTACCGGGTCTGTGAGTGCACAGTGGGGTCAGGCTAGGAAAGCTGTTTTTACTTGTATGTACAGCTAATATATACACAGTGACATTGTGTGTAACAGCACTGGTCATAGTATCAGCGCTAGTGAGGTAAAAGCATATCTCCCTCTATGCCCTTATCTCTCTTTTTCTATACAGTCTCTGTGTCTGTGTGTGTCTCACTGTCCTTCACCTTGTGAGTGTGTGTGTGGCCAGTGGATTACAATGTATTCTAAGGGATCCAAAGCTGCACAGAAATATTTCTCCTGCAAAAAGTGTGCAGAGAAATTTACACATGGACAGTCAAATACTTCCCTTCTGTGTGATAAGTGTGTGTCAGAGTCACAGACTACTGTCTCACCACTGCAGCCTACATGGACTGATCAATTTGCATCAGTCATGTCTCATCTGTCTGCAGAGCTGGAAGCTTCTCGTGAGAGGTAGCCAGAACTCAGACATCTGTCATCTCAGAACCAGACTGGGCTCGTTCAGTAGCCAGATCTGTAGGGGGACTCACAAAGGTTATATATAGCCAGGTACCTCCGACAGCCTCGTCATCTAAGGTTCCTACGAAAAGACTGATTCCTAATCCCCTTAGGTGGGATGAATCTGAGGAAGGGGAGATACAGGAGATAGAGGAAGGTGAGGACCAGGAACAAGAGGAACAGATTCCTCAGGAGTCAGAACCTGTATCTCAGGGTGTAGAGGCGCTGATTGCAGCAGTATGCCAGGTATTACATGTTGAAGATATATCCAGTGGCGGATAGACAGTCTATCTTTAATAAAAGACAAAGACAGGCTGCCACTTTTCCAGCATCTGAGGAACTGGATGAGATCCTAACCTCGGCGTGGAAACACCCAGATAAAAAGTTTCAGATATCACGTAAACTTTTAACTTATTACCCATTTCCTGCAGAAAGCAGGAAATTATGTGAAACTCCTCCTGCAGTGGACCCTTCAGTATCCCGTCTGTCTAAGAAGACGGTACTCCCTGTTCTAGGAGCAGTCTCCCTAAAAGAATCTTCCGACAGGAAGTTAGAAAACACCTTAAAATCTGTTTATACAGCGGCAGGTGTGTCCCTTCGTCCCACGCTAGTCAGTTGCTGGGTCAACAAGGCTGTAGAAGCATGGGCTACACAGCTTTCAGAGGGCCTTAAAACAGGGGTCCAAGTAGACGAGTTGATTCAGTTGGCAGATCAGATTGCAGAATCAGCCACTTTCCTAGGTGAAGCTGCTAAGGACATATGTAACGTTTCCGCTAGATCCTCAGCCTTGGCTATCTCAGCCAGAAGAGCTCTTTGGCTCTGACAGTGGGAGGCTGATGCCGAGTCTAAGAGAGCAGTTGAGGCTCTTCCTTACATAAGTGGTTTTCACAGGCAACAGGTGGTAAGTCCACTTATCTTCCTTCAGCGGCTCCGCCTACTAGAAAACCAGTTGCAGGACCATCTTTTCGGTCCTTTCATATTCCAGGGAGATTTAGAGGCCATTCCAGAGGAGCTCCTACTATCTCCCAGGGTTCCAGAGGTCGAGGAAGAGTCACTGCATCCTCGTCCCAACAGGACAAACCTGTAGTTAAACCTTCTGCATGACGCACTACCTTCTCACTTGGGGGATCCCAAAGTGGGAGGTCAACTGCAGAACTTCAAAGAAGTATGGTTCAGGACATCATTACCCAGGGGTTGAAGTTGAATTTCAAGATCCAACCTCCTCCTTGCTTTTTCACAACCGGGTTACCACTGTCAGCAGAAAAATGGGTTGTGATTCATGGGGCAATAGACAGGCTTCTGTTGTCTTAGGTGGTAGTGAATGTTCTGAACCATCAGCGGGGTCAGGGTTTTTACTCCAGCTTGTTTGTGGTTCCAAAACCGGACGGGTCGGTGAGACCCATTCTGAACTTGAAGGATCTCAGGGCCTGATTCAGACCCGCTCGTGAGCGGGTAGATGTTCCCCCACTGCACGAGCCCCAGCGAGCTATGGCAGCTCCATCGCTCCGGGGCTCACTAAAAGACAGGGTGGCTGTTGATGTTGATTGACAGCTCACCCCATTTTGTAGGCAGGGAGGAGGGGTGGCTGCACAAACTCAAGCGTTCCCTTAGGAATGCCTGCCATTTGTGGGCAGCCCTACTGACATCACTCAGGATGTCAGTAGTGGACTTCCTGGATTTATTAGAGCAGGAAGTTCACTTGAGCTTGCAGGAGCCGAGACCCTCCCACAGGGTCTCGGCGCAAGCCCGATGGTCACGATAATCGAGATCATCATCAGGCCGCTTGCACTAGCTGGTCACCCACAGCTTTGTGAGTGGCCTAGAGGCCGAAACAAAGCAAAAAAAATGCCCTGATTCAGAGAGAGCACTCGCAAACAGCGAGCTCCTCTGAATCAGGCCCTCAATCCTTATCTGCGTGCTTTCAAGTTCAAAATGGAGTCCCTACAGTCAGTCATTGCTGACCTCGAGAAGGAAGAGTTTCTCGTGTCCTTGGACATAAAGGATGCCAACCTTCGTTTAACGGCATGGCTGTTGAAAGGGCCATCCTAAGAAAGAAGGGTATTCCTTCCAGTGTGATTCCAACCATGATAAGGGCTCAGAAGGAAGTCACAACAAAACATTATTATCGTATCTGGAAGACATACGTATCTTGGTGAGAACGACGCAGTTCACCCCCGTCTGATTTCAAGGTATCCCGTCTTCTTTTTCTGCAGGCCGGTTATCAGCAGGCCTTCGTCTAGGATCTTTGAAGGTTCAGCTGTCGGCGCTGTCCATTTTCTTTCAGAGAAAACTAGCATTATTGCCGGATGTCCAGACCTTCCTACAGGGAGTAATCAGACTACAACCTCCATTTGTGCCTCCTACAGCCCCATGGGACTTGGACTTGGTCCTTTCATTTCTCCAGTCTGCTCTGCTTGAGCCACTACAGATGGTGGAGATTACATTTTTCACTTGGAAGGTGGTTCTTCTTTTGGCGCTCGCCTCAGCTAGACGTGTGTCGGAGCTTGGGGCTCCATCCTGTTGCCCGCCTTACCTCATTTTCCATGAGGATAGGGCTGAGCTTCATACGCAGATGTCTTTTCTTCCTAAGGTGGTGTTGGTGTTTCACATAAACCAGCCAATTGTGGTTCCAGTGTTAAAGGAAGATTCTCCGGGCTCCAAATCCTTAGATGTTGTTACAGCTCTTAGGATCTCTTAGGAAGTCAGATGTGCTTTTTGTTTGTTTTGATATGGGGCAACCAGGTTAGTCCGGTTCAAAACAAACTATTTCTTGTTGGATTCGTCTGACAATCAGACAGGCTTATCTGGCCGCTTCTAAACAGCTGCCTGTCTCTATTATGGCACATTTAACGGTGGCATAGCACTCAATGATTCTTCTGTGGAATCCAGGATAGGGGAGGACTGAGTTAGCCTTATCAAATTGGATGCAGAACTACTTCTGATTGAGGATATTGTTGATGAAGGTGTTGTTGGTGAAGATGGCAGGTGCTTGGATCTAGCAGAGAGAAGGGAGCTAGCTGAAGCTGGACTGCTTTTTATTACTTTTTTCTCCAACATTTCTGAATTTTGCAAACACTTTTGATGGATGCGCTGTAGATGATGTAACAGGGAGGAGGCTCCTAAATGGTTAAGTTCCTTACCTCTACTCACTCAGGCATGAGAATGGGTACAGATGGCTTGACAATTGTTGTCCGTATTTGGGTAGAAATGATTCCACACATAAAAAGTGGATTTTTTTGTTTTATGCCCAGGCATGATGATGGGCTTCTCCTTATCATGGGCAACAACTGTTTCCACTGGGGACTGATTTACACAAACAACATCTTCATCATCAACATCCTCATCATCAGCATCCTTATTAGCGTCAGCTGCACAAATAACATCCTCATCCTGGTGCACTTCCACAGAAGCATCCTCAATTTCTATGTCAGCATGTTGACTTGTGCTGCTCATCCCCACATTTGCAGAGAATGCACAAGTGGTGGAAGGAGGTTCCTCTTTGTGTACAGTATTGGAAAGGTCAGGCACACACATGGCACCCACCACCTCACTTAGAGGTAAATTTACTAAAGTGAGATCTTTTAGAAGTGAGTTTTAAAAGTGATATTGCCCATAGCAACCAATCAGATTCTAGCTATTATCTTCAAGAAGGTGCTAGTTAAAAGTTAAGTAGAATCTGATTGGTTGCTATGGGCAACATCACTTTTAAAACTCACCTCTAAAAACTCTCACTTTAGTAAATTTACCCTTTAGACTCTCCTCAGGGATTTCTGAGTTCACATTTGGTTCCTGTGCTTTAACAATTTAATTTTTTTTGAAAGGTCTACAGGGAGAAGAGCTTACATCATATAAGAGGGAGAACCACCAGTCATAAATAAAGGCCAAGGCCTTAGCCTTTCCTTGCCACTTCATGTGGTGAAAGGTATATTGCCAATTTTATGTCTTTCTGCAGCTAACTTTACCTTTGATGTTTATTCTTTACTACTGTAAAAGATTGGTTCTTTGATTTTAGATGCCCTGACTAAAGCCCTGTATGCTCTTGGGCATTGGCTTTACTAAATGATGTAGACGGACTAGTGTCATCATGACTGGTGGCACTGCCAGCAGCTCCAGCAGTGGTTCTTCCCATCCTCTCAACTGATCATTCTCCATAGCAACAAACATGAATAAAGTGGGGTACAGCACACACGTCTATTTTTGTACCAATTTTAATTATTATACTACGGTATCAATGACCTACAGTGTCACAAGATTTTTTATGAATAAGAAAAAAATAACACACTGTGCAACCACTTAGTGTCAGAAGATTTTTTATGAGTAAAATACTGTGCTACCACACAGTGTCACAATATTTTTTTATGAATGCACTGCACAATTACAGTGACTCATAATACTTGAATATTACACTGCATTTCCAATTAGTGTCAAAATATTTTTTATGAATACACTGCACTACAACCTACAGTGTCAAAATATGTGTTGAATATTTCACTGCGTTTCCACTTACAATGTCTTAATAATTTTTGTGAATACACTGTGCTATCCCTTACAGCAGGGATGGGGAACCTCAGGCCTGGGGGTCGTATAAGGCCCCCGGAATCATTTGGTCTGGCCCTTGGAGCTTTTTTCTAGTAGCCATAACTGGCTAGCAGGGTGCCTAGAATGGCACCCTGCAGCCAGAATCTATGCAGCAATGCTATCTGAAGTGTCCTTAGGACACTTCAGATGGTCACACTTCAGATGGTCACACTTACAGCTCCCTGGAGCATCCTCAGGATGTTCCGGGCTTTGCTGTAATCATCGATTATTGTGGCCCCACCCCTGTTGATGCCCCTTGTGATATTACATGGAGGGGGAGTGGCCTGCAACGGGCCCAGGAATAATGTTATGTATATATCAAAATGCCCCTCTGCAGATAAAAGGTTCCACAGTGTCACAATATGTGTTGAATATTACACTGCATTTCTACTTACAGTGTCACAATATTTTTTCTGAATACACTGCACTAGCACTGACAGTGACTCACAATAGATGTTAAATATTACACTGCGCTTCCACTTAGTGTGACAATAAGTGTATATTACACTGCGGTTACACACAGTGTCACAACACGTGTATGAATATTACACTGTGGTCTGACCGGCAGTGACACAGTAAAAAAAAAATAATAATAATATAGTACACTGGGGTACAGTACTAAAAGAATTATATTATTTAGCTTTTATTAGCTTTTATTTTTTTTTACACTGGGCACCCTTGGACGTACCGAGCACCCCTGGATGGACACAGAAGCCCCTGCCCCTGGATGGACACAGCAGCCGCTGCCCTGGATGGACACAGCAGCCCCTGGATGGACACAGAAGCCCCTGCCCTGTATGGACACAGTAACCCCTGCCCTGTATGGCCACAGTAACACCTGGATGGACACAGCAGCCCCTGGATGGACACAGAAGCCCCTGCCCTGAATGGACACAGCAGCCCCTGGTTGGACACAGCAGCCACAGGATGGACACAGCAGCACTGTGCCTGGACTGACACAGCACCCCTGGACAGACACAGCACCTCTGGACAGACACAGTACCCCTGGACAGACACAGCACCCCTAGACAGACATCGCACATCTGCTCACTTCACTCTCCACAGACGGAGTTAAATGGCGCTGATGACCGGGTACCTTTATAGTATCCAAAACCCGCATCAATCCAACATCGGGATGATGACGTTTTGCCTCATTTTGGGATCTGAGTCTGGCGGGAAAACCGGAGCCGGACCCGGATCCCGGCCCAGATCGCGAAGTTCGGGTGGGTCCGGTCCTCTGAGAACTGGACCCGCTCATCTCTAATTTTTATGTACAGTATTTCTAGTGGAAATGTCACAACTATGTTCTTTCATGCCTATAACTCTTCAATATGTATTTTGGGGACAGGCTGGCATTTAGAAAACATTGCAGGACAGTCCATATGTATGGTGTACTGAGTAATATATGTCATTGGGTGCAGTGCCTGTTTGCAACAGATAAATTCACAAAACATCCAATATTTCTCCCAAATCACTATTTATTAACAGCAGATAATTCAGGACATTGGGCCTAATTCAGAGTTGTACACTATGCCGATATATATGCAGTTAACCAATTTTTTTATTACAGTGCATAAGTGTCCCACTGCCTCTATGGTGCATAGTGATTAACAGCTGTGAATTTTAACAGGTGGTAACAGAGGGGTGGTTAAAAAAACACAGGAGTGTTACAACCGTTTTAGCAGGGTTGGGTCCAGGGACTGTGGGGCTGATTCAGCATTGCACGCAATTACCGAGAATTGGGAATCAGTGCGTGCGCAGGACACATTCTGCGAGTGTGCAAAATGAGGCCTGCGTAATTGCGCGCAGCCCCTTAGATGCCTCTGCCTGATTGACAGGCAGAGGCATTTAGGGGTGGTGTGGGGGCTGGGGCGGCCGGCATTCCCTAAAACATTTTTCGGGAGTGCCAAGGCCAGGTACTGCTTCGACAGATTCAGTTTCCTGGCCTTACAAGCCGGCCAGCCTGAGTAAGCTAAGGCTTACTCAGCAGGCCGGCAGCCTGGCACCGTCCACCATCGCAACCATCGACCACCGTGGTCGTGGAGGTGATCCCAGCCTCAGTGCTGGGATCGCAAATGCAGCAGGGAGTGTCAGACACCTCCTGTTGAATTTGCATATTAGCAAGGACAGAATTGCAAAGCTGCCTGCGTGCAGCTTTGCAATTCCTTCTGATGTTGAATCACCCTTGTGTGTTTGTATGTAGCTTTACTGGTGCCAGGGTTTTAGTTCCGTCATCCATTCTGAGTAGCCATAGTGTTACTGAGTAGGCCAATAATCTACTATTCTGCGACTAATGCTGCAATATTTTACACAGATGTTGTGACTTTCTACGCAGATGCTTGGATCCGCAAAGCCACAGGTGGGCGTCTCAATACAACTCCTAGTGACTGTGACATTTGCATATTTGTTTATAGCAGCTGTGTAAAATGTCACATGATGGGATCAGTGTACATCTCTGAATAAAACCCATTGTTCAGGCATGTTAATGTTACAGAAGATTTTAAGAAAAACAAATCTTTTCAGAATAAGCTTATTCTTAACTCATAGATAGCCTAGGTACACACCTGAAAGATATCCTGCAGATCGACTGCCATCTGGCCGGGGATCCCGCTGGCTGGGAGTCGCGTCGCACCCTCTCCCTAGTGGCCTGTGCAGCAATTGTATGGGCGGTCATGTGACCACCTGTACACTCAGCACGATGTGCTGATATATTTGCAGATATATCTGCCATCGGCTGCGCTGCACAGCTGCCGCGATACAGTATGACTGAACAATGCCGTTCAGATAGTCTGTACACACAGGCCAACGCACACACAATATATCGGCTGTTCAATTGAATGGCCAATATGTCGGGCAATATGTACCTAGCATTAGACCAAGTCCTAAACCTACTGTATATCACCCTTTAAGCCTAGACCTATTATTAGCTGAAGCTGTAATCCAAACCAAAGTCCAATCTGTAAATGTAGCTCAGATTCTAATACTATCCGGAGTCTCAATCGATTTCTAATTTAGTATTTTCTTTCCAGGGGAAAGGGGGCACACTGATAAGATCTTTGCCTTGGGCTTACTAATGTCTTTAAGCAGCTCTGTAATGATATGGAGGTAGTTTGAGAAACTGTCATCTAAGGACTAAGGCCCTCATTCAGAGCCGTTCGCTATTTGCGGTCGTTCGTTTAAAAACAAGGGGTGGCTATTCAAATGATCCGTACGCACATTGCAGTCTGTTCACACCTCTAAATCTGAACGAACGAGCAAAACATACGCTCGTTTATTTGTTAAAAACGCCCCCTGGCCGCTCGCATCCTACGTCATGTCCGCTATTTATTAGATTAATCGAGTACATCGACAAGGGTATGAACTGCTCGCTATTCTTGTGGTTGGTGTTTGCTACCACAAATTTGCGAGCAGTTCTGGCTCTAAAATAACCCAGTGACGTGATCAATGACGCTGCTGTTTTAAATATACACACCCATAAAACGCCCGTTTTGACCTTTAAGCACGCCTGCGTTCGGATCTCCACTCCCCATTTTCAAGCACCTTCCCCTGTTACCACCCACATACGCCTCATTCTGTCACTCAAAATAGCAGGCACTCGCTATATAGCGTACAAACGATTTTCGGCCGCACTGACTGGTTCGCGCATGCGTACTAAAAAGCGTACGCATGCGCAGATGTGCAAACATCGCTCGGAACGAGCGTACTGCCGCTAACGAGCGGCTCTGAATGAGGGCCTAAAACTATTGCTATATTATTAACCCTTTATGAACTTACTACTATGATACTTCATAATTTTTTGAGTATATGCCACAGATAAACTATGGAGTGCTGCTTTGCTTCATTTGATTGTTAGTCCAAACATCTGTTGATGAACTTGAAATTTGATTGGTAAATGCAGAGATGCATAGGACTGCTTAGCAACTACAATTTCTGTAGCCAAAACACTCACTGTAATGTACATAAAAAAATTCACTGTTTAAGGTTTTTAGCTTTACATGATATTATAATATACTATTTAGTTTACTGTTCAAAGTTTTTTGACAAACAACATGAAAGTACAAGACTTCGATGTTATGTTTCTGTGGTGCATTTGCCTAAAATAAATCAATCAAATTCATTGAATTCACAGCTTGATCTCTTCCACAATTTTAAACGTTGATCCAAAAAAGAGCATTAAAGCTTATGCTTTGGTTTGATCAGAATCGACAAGGCAGAAAGTTTTATTGTTGACTGCATAAAAAAAAATACATAATGATTAAGTTTACTAATAAACATTGACATTTGGGTTTAGGAAGTTATCCTTACCTACAGTATGTTGATATACTGATGTTTAAGCTATGAACAATGATGAATGTCATGCTTTGTATCTTTTGTACAATGCACCCTGTATTTCAAGTTTATGTATCTGCTTTTACTTGTGTGGAGTGTGAAAAAGAGGCTTTATCAAAACGAACACATTACAAATAGCCACTGTGCTTTATTGTAAACCATATGACAATGATCCCCACTGTGTTTGGTTATAAATTTATGATTTTATGACTAATGCATAATAAATGTATGGACAAATAGTCTGTAATCACTTTAACGTTTATTAGTAAATTAAGTATCAAAAACAATGTTAAATTTCTTATCACATTTCACCAGTTATTTTATATGGTTCATATAAAGAGAAGATCATTTTAGATCTTATCATAAACTATGTGTACTTTAATTATAAATGTATATGTATTTGTTGAACTGTATACAAAATACTAATTGTAACAAATCTTCATCTCTCTATGGAACTATATTTCCGTAGGCAAGTGCATAACTAGGTATTTAAAGGCCCCATAGCAAAAGTTTATAGGGGCCCTTATGTACCACCCAATGGTGAAAAATGTATATAACACATGTAACTTTGACAAGGAAGATGGGCCCCATAGCAGCTGCACCCCTTGCACCTATGGTAGTTACGCCCATGTCTGTAGGTATTATCATTACATTACATATAAATACAAAAGCAAAAAATATGGTAGTTGCTCAATCAGCTTAATGACATACTACAGGTGCTTATAAAGGGCGGGATTTACATTGAACTACAGAAAAAAGGAATTGCCCCCCAGCACACTGCAGCTAAATCAAAAATACTTGAATCCTACATAATAATAGAAATTCAGAGGTATTGGTTGCATACATTTGCAAATATATGAATAAGCGCTGGGCCAACGTCAAGGCTCCTCTATATCTGCGTCCCTAACATTAAGGGGTTCACGTCCGAGAAGCAAGGCACCCCAAAAAATTCCAGCCAAGGACCATCCCCAGGGCATCACACAAAAGGGGAAAAAAGGTGATAGTGAAGTGCAAAGAATAGATGTGTAAAGATAAATCAATAAGTGTTAATGAAATGTAAAAAAAATTAAATTACATAAATAATATACAAACGATTAGAGAAGTGAAAAAATATTCTATGTGAATTAAGTGGTGATGCCATGAGAAAGGTCCAGCCAGAACAACCCCGGGGGCCCCACTCCCAAACGCTCACCCCAAAATAATTATTGCTACATAATAGTAGCACCCACTCTGGGTCAGATAATTACAAATTGGTGTACTGCATGATAACAGTACATGTATGAGCTGAGAGCTAACTTACCTTGGAGGTACCCCAAAAAACCTCCACATGGCACTGTAAGGATCAGTACCTCCTCCTAATGCTGACTCCCTTCATGCCTCCAAACTGCAAGCAAAAAATATGGTAGTTGCTCTATCAGCTTAATGATATACTACAGGTGCTTGTAAAGGGCGGGGTTTACACTGAACTACAGAAAAAAGAAATTTGCCCTCCAGCACACTGCATCTAAATCAAAAATACTTGAATCCTACATAATAATAGAAATTCAGAGGTATTGGTTACATACATTTGCAAATATATGAATAAGCGCTGGGTCAACGTCAAGGCTCCTCTATACCAGCGTCCCTAACATTAAGGGGTTCACGTCCGAGAAGCAAGGCACCCCAAAAAATGATAAATACAAAACAAAGAATCCAGATATAGAATCTTAGACGTCAACCTTCACTAAGGGGTCTATTTACTAAACAGTGTTAGGAGGAGATAGAGTGAAAAGTGATAAGGTGCCAGACAATCAGCTCCTAACTGCCATCTCATAGGCTGTGTTTGGAAAATGACAGTTGGGAGCTGATTGGCTGTCACCTTATCACTTTGTCTCCTAACACTGCTTAGTAAACAGACCTGTTAATGTTGCATGAAAGTATATAGTCACCAAGATATACAGTAATATAAGACATTAATGCAAAGTCTATTATTTGACCTAAATAATCCCAATGTGATAAGGAGGGGTTGGGTATGGAATCCCAGTGGCTGAATAACCGCCGGGTGAAATGCAGATGCCGGAAGCCTGAAACAGCAGAATCCCGACGGAGTAGGTAAGTATGCTAACCCTACCCTTCTCCCCCCCTAACCCTAACCCTCCCTTAGGGGTGCCTAACTGTAAAACTCCTGGGGTGGTGCCTAACCCTAAATCCTCCCAGGTGTGCCTTAAGCTAACCACCCTTCCCGCACCCTAAACCTAACCCTCCCGGGGGTCCCTAACCCTAACCTCCCCCTGGTGGTGCCTAACCCTAACCTCCCTTCCCCTAGCCTAACCCTAACCCTCCCCGGGGGGGGTGCCTAACCCTAAGTCCCCCCGGGGGTGCCTAAACCTAACCCCCCTGCGGCTAACAGCTCACCCTCCCCACTTATCTTCTTTCGGGAAGCCGTCTGTCGGGATTCCATCATCGGGCTAAAGATAGGTGTCGGTATTTAGCGCCTATCTTTAGTTCTAAGTCGAGATTTCGATGCAGGGATTTCCTCAGACGGCTTCTTGTGCATCGGGATTCTAACTACATCCCTATAAGGAGCATCAGCAGACACCATTCATTTGATTTGTGGGATCATCATTTACATAAATTGTTTGTGTGCAAATAACAGCTGAAAAAAATACATTCTTTATGTAAAAAGGTATGCAATGTGAAATCTTTCTTCTTTTCTAATTTCCATACTTAACTCACTTTAATTCTATAATAAGGAATTATTTCATATCTATTTGCACTATTTTTGATCTAATAAAACTGATTCTCGTCTTCTTAGAATATTTTCCTGCAGCCAGTTACAGTGCTCCATAGGGACATCTTTATGGAGGTAAGTGATGTTATTCAGCCACTATTTGCTTAGATGTGCTAATTGTTTGCAACCTAAGAACCAAATGTAATAGGGTGAGAGTTTAGAATATGTGAGAGTTTATCAGTAATCTCTCACACTATTACATTGGTCGAGTTGTATTTTCAAAATGGGAAAACATCTGGATGAGAGTTTAAATCGTGAGAGTTTTTTTAGTCTGAAAAACATGTGAGTTTGCATGTTCTCTGACTCTATTACATTGGCCGAGTTTAAAAAGTGTGAGAAGAGAAAACTCTCACATTTTCTATACTCTTACCCTATTACATTTGGCCCTAAAAGTGGAATAAATACACTCTCACACAGGGTCGTAACTAGAACTTTGCTGGCCCATAGCAACATTTGGCCCCTAATGCTTCTAGAGAGACGCCCCCATCTAGAGAGATGCTCAATGTGGGACTTCACACTATGACAATTGTGACAAAAGTACAAAACCTAAGCACTACTATTTTTCCAACCAGCTGCAGTGCAGCAAAGATGCTAAATTTATGTAAAACTCCAAAAAATGCCACCAATGGCGCAATGTCAAAGTTGCGCCATGCATTTAAAGTCATATGACTCAAAAACGATGGGTAAATTCAACTTTGGTATACATTGTGATTACATTTATACAGTACACTGTGCAGTTGAATATTCATCTGCAGAAGATTTCACGTAATATGCGTATGGCAGCACTACCCAGATTCTACATCCCAATGTAGCCAGTATATATCACACACACTACATCTGCTACAGTTTAAGGAATGCACCATAGAAGAGTTATTAATCATCTTACTGATAAATATCTCTGCTGTTCACGGCCTGCAGGGCCGGATTAAGAATGGGGCGAGTGAATCTGCGACTAGCCCCCCCACAAAATAATCCAACCACCTACAAGATCTGCTGTGTGCTGCTGGAAACAGGAGTTTTTTTCTCTTCTTACATATATGCATATGCATTAGGACGTGTGTATAGTAGTGTTGGCTTTCTGTCTGGTAATCTTTCGCATTCCATTTGGAGCTGACGGCTTCAGTTGCGTTTGCATTATGCACTACTCAGAATTAGACACTTAATATATACGTATATTGGTGAATAAACATATCCCAGAAGGTACAAACTAATTAAATGATTTACCCCTGCACTGTATCTTTGGCAGTTCAAATACTTAATCAATCAGTCTGGTGCTGCCAAACAAAGTAAATGTGCGGCCCCACACTGCAGGGCTGCCCCTGGCGGCTGAGAAGTACATAGCTAGGTCCACCCTTCTGTATATCTGACCCTAAATAGAGTGCTCAGAACTAACAGACTTTATGGCCATGCTATTTGATGATTGAACTCCTTTTATAGTAAAAAAAATAAAAATATTATATATATATATATATATATATATACATACACACACATATACACACATATACACACACACAGCAGATATATATATATATTTATATATATATATATATATATATATATATATATATAGTGGCACTCAGGGGACATTCGACAAAGCTGTCGGAAACAGGGAAATACGTTAGATGGACTTTCAGGATCCCGGACCGGATTGCCTTTTATGGTCTCATCACCATAACAGTATTAACTACTAAAACAGACCAAAGATGGATGATTATTTTATACCTACCTAGCCGTTCCGAATCAAGTTCCATCTTATAAACTGCAGCATATGGGAGTCGCCCAGGAGGTACTGCACAGAGCTGCACGTATAAATAAAAGACACCCCAGGCACCCCGGGCACCCCACTGTCATTCATTTTGGACTTTTCAAATCGGACACGGTAACCTACAAGGATTCCACCAATCTGCAGGCATGATATTTATATATGAACTTCCAAGTGACTGCAGACCTGATTCAGCAAGGATCGCTATTCTGCTTATACGCACGCAACTGCATTGCCTTTATCAGCTGTACCATTTAAATGTTTGCATTTGCATTGCGGATGCAGCCTGACATAAGGACGCCCACTTCCCCTTACTCACATCCGTACACTTGGCCAACATAGCGAAACCATTGGTAACATCGGACCCAGGGGCACAGTTAAGGCAGGTCAAACCTCACTCAGGAACTGCTAACTTCTGCGCACGCTATGAGTGCTCACACTGGTATCGCAGTGGATAATTTATGTACGCCCATGCAACGGCGTTAAAATGCACTGGCACGCTTGCGTTCGCACGGCCACCCCTCCGTCACCACCCACAAACGGCACTTCCTGTCAATCATTCTTTAATTCGTCTGCGTAACCTCACACACTGCAATGCATACGCATGTGCAGTGCGAATTAATCGACCGATTGCATGCGTATACGCAACTGCACTCCTTGCTGAATCAGGCCATGAGACATTTATCACCACTATTTTCTTTATTAGCCAGGACTTTTATTTTATTGATATGCAATTGTGTTATACAATATTTCTTTTTATATTTTAAATATCAAGTGAATAAAATGTTATGATATGATCTCAGGGATTATTCTATAATAAGAACACTGGTGAATTAAGGAAGACATGACAATACTAATTAATATCCTTTTTAATATATGTGGCCATAGATGATGAACTCTATGGACACACAGTTACGAGATAAGTACAGATAACATACCTTGGGCCTGATTCAGTAAGGACCGCTATTGCGATCTCAATAGCAATTACACACGCAGTCTCACTGCGAAGATATGCTAATGTCTGCGATCGCAATGCCATACGCAGCCTAACATAAGGACTCCCACTTTACCTTACACATATCCATAATACTTTGCAAGTCTGCATAACTATCGGTAACACCGATTAACATCGGAGCCTCATGCACACTTGCACAAGGTTTAACCTTAGGGCCTGATACAGAGCCGCTCGTAAGCGGCCGCTCGTTCGCTCCGAGCGATGTTTGCCCAACTGCGCATGCGTACGGATCGTTATACGCATGCGCGAACCAGTCAGTGTGGTTGAAATTCATGTGCTCGCAAAATAGCGAATGCCTGATAATTTGAGTGACAGAAAGAGGCGTATGTGGGTGGTAACAGGGGAAGGTGCTTGAAAACGGGGAGTGGAGATCCGATCGCAGGCGTGCTTAAAGGTCAAAACGGGCGTTTTATGGGTGTGCATAATTAATTAACAGCAGCGTCATTGAGCACGTCACTGGGTTATTTTAGAGCCAGAACTGCTCGCAAAATTGTGGTAGCAAAAACCAACCACAAGAATAGCGAGCAGCTCATACCCTGGTCGATGTACGCGATTAATCTAATAAATAGCGGACATGACGTAGGATGCGAGCGGCCAGGGGGCGTAGTTTCCCAAAAAACGGCCGCTAGTTTTGTTCGCTCGTTCAGACATAGAGGCGTGAACAGACCGCAAAGAGCGAACGGTTCATTTGAATAGCCACCCCTACTTTCTGGACGAGCGAGCGTTAATTGCGTCCGGCTCTGAATCAGGCCCTTAATCAGGAATGGCTAACCTCGTCCCATGCAGTGAAAGCCCAAGCTGCATATAGCATTTCATTGGCTAATTTATGCACGCCCCTGCAACGGCGTTCCAACGCACTGGCATGCCTGTTTTTTATTGACCACCACCCCAAACGGTCACTTCCTGTCAGTCACTCTGCGATGGTCTGCGTAGCCACTGTGATCACAATCCCGATCGCAGTGGAGTCTTCGCGCACTTATATGCATACGCAGAATGCAACAATTGGCTGATTGCATGTGTAATTGCAATAGCGACCCTTGCTGAATCAGGACCCTGGTTTTGTTTGGACCTATTTTTTGGGGGTGTCTAGAAGCAAGCCCAGGAAAGTTATGCATTTGAAAGATAAAGGGTGTTTTACCTGCTTGTCTGTCTGTCTGTCTCTCTCCTTCTCTCTCTCACTGCAGGATGGCAGTATGTCTGGCCAAATCTTAATACCTGTGAAGGCCTCTCTTTAAAAGACAAGGAGGGGGTGTGGTTTACCTGTCAATCTGGGAGGGGAGGAGGAATCTGGGTATTTAAGGCCTCTGCAGACCATGTGTCAATATGACTGATGCCAGATAGTGGCCGGTGACTAGGGAGTAGGTCTTTGTTAGTAAGTGACAGGGTTGTAGACATACAGTACTTCTCTGTGAAAGTCATTGTTTTGCGGTCATCCTGAAAACAATAGAACAGTTGTGGAGAAAACCAGAATTAATGTGCGTGCTTCTACTATAAGACTACCTTACCACTATACAGTATATATATGTTGCTAACATGCAGATTAATATATAAATTTTTTAATAATGTTATGAGGAGGATGGTTAGTGTGGTTTGGTATAGGGGAAATCCCCATCACTAGGTTGATAGTCCATAATAGTACATCAAAGGCAGGATGAAGGAAGGGGGGAAATGTGGTAAAATCCTGAAAATGTGGGTTTGACCGCATTTCTCATATGCACCAAGTCCCATGCACTCTGGGACTTGGCTGCGGTGGGTAACGCCATCTTCCTGATGGCATTACCCATAGAAGCCTATAGGCTTCTCTCTGCAGAGTGCTGATAGAGCGATCCAATCTGATCACTCCCTGCACCCCTCGCGGCACACGCGTCCTTCTGCGCGTGCGCAGAAGGACTCCGGAGGGGCTTCTGGGTCATAGACCCGGAAGCCCCTCCACCGCAAAGGGCCGCTCTTACCAATAGAGCGGTCCTTAGCGGGGATCGTCATGCATACCGGCATTACCAACGCCGGCATGCATGCGATGATCGGCGGAATGCATCCTGCCTGATGAGAGTTATTCTGTTTGGCAAAAAGAGTAAGAGAAAAATAAAGGTTATTGGTGTGGTAGCAAAGGGCAGAAAGTTGAGCCTAAGGGGAGGGGCTAAAGGAATTTGGTAAAGAAGGATATAAAGATAGTAAGTGCGATATGATATATAGTAAGTATGTTGAAGAACGATACAGTGGAGATGAGAAATAACATTTACATGGGACAGATGTGGGTTGATTTACAAAATCCAACAAATATTATAATACAGCACAGTGATACGATACAATTGATATATTTACCTGCATCTCTTGCATTTAGTCATATACTGTACCATCACTTTCAGCTATATTGCCAGTGCATATGTATAATGGTGAACATTGAATTATTCCAGCATAATCATATAAAAGCTCACATCTTGCTAATCTAATCAACCAAAGAAATTTGGGTTCTAAACTTTTGTTATTCATAAATACTTGAAACATTTAAATATTGTAAAAACAACATTGTTTCAGTAAATTTATTTTATAATTAAAGTTGTTAAATGTATTCGTGTGATATAACAGTGTTTTTATTCATACTATACTATTCAGCAGTATTTCCTACCATTTAAATATCTATGCAAATGCATTCCCAAATCTGATCTAAATGTGTCTGTCCTTAGTTGAACTCTGTAAAACAGCAGCTCAGGGAAGTTTGTGGTTGTCAGGGAAACAAGATTCCTGTAGTAAATGTTGCTAAAAAAAGAATTTGGTAACGGTTCAACACTCATGACAGATCAGACATGAAGGATAAACATAGAAATTAATTAATTCACATCCCTATTGCTAACACACATTTACATCACTTCTCAGAAGATTACTATTAAAAGTGAATGAACTATGGGCTTGATTCCTTATTGTACGTAGTCTCCTGTCAGTCACAAATGACCAATGTTTTGGGGACTGCACATGCGCCGGGCCACAGTGTGCATGTGCAACCCTGGTCGTAGTGCCCTGGACGCTGCAGCCTGGTTGACAGGCTGTGGTCATTTGAAGGTGGGTATAGGTGATGACAGGGACTGTTCCACAAAAGTAAGCTAAGACTTACCCAGATGGGTGATGACTGAGGCCACACAACCAATGGTTGTGAGTGTAATCCGATGCTGTGTCTTAACTTTCAATGAAGTCATCCTGCCGCATCTCTGAACAGGCAAAGATGACAATATCTGATGTATGTGGCACTCTATCAGTTCTAGAGAAAGAAAGTATATCTGCACACTCCAATAGATAACGAGTTACGGTCATATATGAGGCCCCATAGTAATTAGCAACCAATAATGTTCAATTTATGGGGGCGCATCCCTATTCCAACTAAGTTAGACTATATTAAACACAAAGAGGCTAGGGGTTGTTAGAGATGGGCGCACATGCACAAAATCAATACATTAAAAACTTTACTTTTATTAGTTATTATACTATAAATTCCATTCACCTGGAATGGTACAGTGAAAAATAGAGGTAAAAAAAATTATTTATTGAATTGATAAACATACATATAGATTAGTGTATAAAGATAGAAAAATGTCAACAAATAGTGTATAAAAAAGCAGGGTCCACCATTTCAATTTCCCAGTATTATGAAAGCAATGTACTATGTTGAAGCGGAGCAAAATTATATGAAATAAGTATATTCAATATATCTAATAACCTACATATATATGTGCTCCTTGTTGGTCATAAAGCTAAATTAATAAAGGAATTCACTAATATTGGTAGTAATAATATCACAACTACTTGAGTTGCTTGTGAAAACTTCAGCAATAATTTCCTCCTTTAATATAAGGCATGACTGCTGGTTCAATCCTTTAAAGGTCAGACAATCATATCACAATACTTATTGTCTTTTGCTGTCTCATGTGTCACAATTTATTCACCTAATATAATACACTTTGGTTTGTGAGCATAGAATAGCGTCACACTAATGCTGCTGTATAATAGTTTTATTCTTACTGGTCAATTCATATGCAGCTCACAAATCACTTTAAGCTGTGCTGGCATAAATAGTGTTGTTGCAATGTTAACATCATCCCTAATCAGGTAACATTATTACCACAGCTCAGATAATCACAGGTAGATAGTAATTATCTATATGTTATTCTGGTACATTTTATTATTATTGTTGTTAATTAGTATTTATGAGCACTCCTAAAAAATTAATGCATTAATCACAGAATAAACTATATATGCCTCACTGCAGCTTTCAGTAAGGCTCAAAAAGGTAATAATCAATCTGTGTGGTAAATCACACTTCTATAAGTCACACATTTAGCTCTCTCATGTGTCACAATTTATTCACTTAGTATAATACACATTGGTTTGTGAGTATAGAATAGCGTCACACTAATGCTGCTATATAATGTCAGTTTTATTCTGACTAATCAATTCTTATGAAGCTCACAAATCACTTTAAGCTGTGCTGCTAATAAATGTTACTGCAATGTTAACATTATCCCTACTCAAGTAGCATTATTACCATACCATATATTTATAGTGTTATCACTTCTAAACTAGTACATGCATGATATATACATTTTCATGGGACCATGTGGTGGACCCACTGGAAAAACTAACGTGCATGTTTCACTGTGTAAACAGCTTTATCAAGGCTGAACAGATTGTCCCCCTCATGTGCATATTTAACAGATATAGGTGGCAAATCAAAATGCTTCTCCAGGTCACATGCATGTGTCAGCCAATGAGAGCCATAATTCCAGCTAGCTGCATCAGAGATCACATGTTCTACCTAAATACTACAGCTCATTCATGCCATTTGTAAACAAAACTCCAGATCACATGATCGGATCTCACCTCCTCCTTGAGAAGGAGAAGAACATACAAATACTATTATAACAAAATAAGTAGTGTCAGAATGATAAACTAGAGCAAAATAATACATGTAATATAAAATAATATAATAATACTAAATGAAACAGTTATAAAATAATAAACTCAATGACCATAATATCATGAAAACAATCCATCTCACAAATAAAAAGAGGTAATAAAACCTCAATTATATCAAATCTAAACATATATACATATCGTGACACAGTTGGGATACGGGTCCCTCTCCGGGGGTAGATGGACTCCCTCTTTACACACAGCAGCTGTAGAAACAGGAGACAAGCCTGGGAATCTCGTACAAACTGGTTGGCGCCAGTCTTTATTGTGCCACACACAATAATATAAACATAAGCATAAACATAACTCCTAGCCCGGCTGGGCACTAACTACACAGCAGATTCCCTTGCTATAACAATGGTAGGGTCTATTGCCCTCACCATCAACAAAACACGTGCACAGTACTTACAGGGTTTTAACCAAGTGTCTCTGAAAAGGGTAGACTGCCAGCTCCCCCAGGTATGAGACACTCAGCCACAAACAAACCCAGCTTAAATCAGCCAGTTCCAGGTGGAAGCCCTAATGAGCCTGCTACCAGGCTGAAAGGCCCAAAATGTCGAGTGGCCTGTGGATGGAACCCTCCCTCTCCTCACATCCACACCCCCAGGACCCAAACCGGCTTTTCCAAAAACCGACACTCTGGTCTGTTTACAAAACAGACTTCTCCTGGGGTTTTTTAGAACACATAGGCCAAAAACTTAGGACAAATGTATCTGCCATTGACCACTTTACCTGTGCTTCTATCACAATATATATATACATATATATAAATAAACAATTTACCAAGTGAAAAATCTAATTGTTGATTTAATATAGAGTCACTACCCAATTAACCGATGGCAACAACAAAATATAATAATATAATAATTAGAAACAAAAAGTCCATGTGAATGAGTGGCATATCAGTATTAGAACTATATAATCTCCTAAAATAAATAAATAAAAATAATAGTAATAATAATAAAAAATATATATAATAATAATAATATAATAATATAATATAATATAAGCTGCATCAGAGATCATATGATCTCCCTTAATACTGTAGCTTATTCATGTCATTTGTAAACAAGACTCCCGATCACATGATCAGATCTCATCTCCTCCTAAAGGAGAAGAACATACAGATACTATTATAACAAGATAAGTAGTGTCAGTATGATTAACTGGAGCATAATTAAAAATATAACATAATATAACAATACTAAAGGAAAAAATATTTATAGTAATATACTCAGTGACCATAGAATCCATCTCACAAGTAAAAGAGGTAATAAAACCCTATTTATATTAAATCTACAAATATACATATATATATATATAAAATTTGCCAAGTGAATAGTCTAATTGTTAATTTAATATAGAATCACTACCCAATTAAGCAATGGCAACAACAAAACATAATATATAAAATAACAAAATATTGTATATAATATGATATTTGGAAACAAAAACTCCACGTGAATAAGTGTATTAATATAAAAGCAAGATCATCTCATAGGATGTAAAAATGTGACAAAAATGTGAATGTGAATAAGCCTGCTAAAAAATGAAAAAAAAAATATAATATAAAAAGGAGGGGTAAGTGAGTAGTAAAATATTATCAACGTGAATCAAATGATGAATAAAATATAAGTGTAAAAATGTATAATAATGACAAAAAAAGAAAATAATATGGTAAATATAACCTCCGTGAAAAAAAAATATATATATACATGTGATAGGTGTTCAAATCCCTAAAATCCTAGATTTAACAAAAATAGTAAGATTAGTAATATAAATATTAAAAAAATTAAATTGTTATTAATAAGGGGGAATGTAGATTATCTCTCCTATAATACTAGGAGAGATAAGAGCACCCCTCCTTGTAAATTTTCTCTCATAATATCCTGAGAGATATCACCCCTCCTTATCTATTACCTTAGAAGTATATGTTATGATGATCTGAAAATCATCTGACAAATGGATGGATGTCGATAGTCATCTATCGCATATTACTCAATATAATATCCGAAAGCACCTATCATATTAAAAATACCCATCTTAATATTCCAGCAACATGAAGAAATAATGGAACCTAAAGTTAATTCCTAGAATAAAGTATGGTGAATGAAATTATAAAAATGGAACATAGCTGTTAGCTTCATTAAGACCCCCTGGATATTGGCTGTTCATTAAAGAAATAAATTTTGTTTCGAACCTCAAAAGTTCTTTGTCTAAATCACCGCCACGGATTCCCAATCGAATATGTCTCATACCAAAGACTTGTAGACCTGTGGGATCACTGTTGTGGAATCTCTGGAAGTGCTTAGCCACCGATGTCAGAGTCTTAAATTTCATCTGATCTTTATTGGCATTGCGAATATTGCATACGTGTTCCAATATCCGGACTTTTAAAGGTCTTGAAGTTTTCCCAATATAGATTTATGGCATGGGCATTCCATATGATAAACCGTGCCAACAATAGTGCATGTTATGGGAATGGATATGGACCATTTGTTGTTATATTTATCATAAATATATTGTTTAGACACCATATATTTACAGGCCTTGCAATGTCCACAACAAGAAAAACCTCTTCTAATGGACTTAACCTTCTGTGTCTTAGAGAAATGGCTATGCACCAATTGATCCCTAATATTCCGAGACCTCCTCCAACTTGTTTGGACTTTTGTTGGTAAAATTTTTTTCAAGTCATAGTCTGTTTGTAATACTGGCCAGTGTTTTTGCAAGATGTTCTTAATGCTTCTCCAATGAGCATTGAAAGTGCCAACAAAACTAACAGGTTCCTCTTTATTGTGCTTTAATTTGGGTTTAAGCAGAGACTCCCTAGGATATGTTTCTATTTCCCACATTGTTTTTTTAATTAATCATTTGCTGTATCCTCTATTGGCAAATCTCCTACTGAATTATTTTTGTCTATTGTTGAAGATATCTGGATCCGAACAATTTCGTTTAATCCGTAAGAGTTCGCCTTTTGGTACAGCTTTGATGGTAGTGGGGAGATGTGAGCTTGTTGAGTGGAGAATACTATTAGTTGATGTTGGTTTTCTAAAAATATCTGTGATGATGTTACCTTCATCATCAATGTGTATCGTCAAGTCCAAGAAGTTAATCATACTCTGACTGGTCTCATATGTCAATTTCAAATTGAGGTAATACGTATTTAGGATGGAGATGAATTTCATGATATCATCTATATGACCTTCCCATCAGAATGTCAACTATACATCGGAAATATAATAAAATATTATCCATATACATCTCCAAAGACTCATGAAAGACCTCCTCCTTCTCCCACCACCCCAGGTAGAGGTTAGCATAAGTGGGGGTACAAGCTGTCATTCATTGCAAGTGAAAAAAATCTTCGTTAAGACAAATTCCAAAAGCTGGATCAAGAATTCATTGTGATCACAGCATGCTTCCATATCCTTGAAGTATTTAGATGCCTTAATGCCCCTTTCATGGTCAATGCTCGTATATAAGCTCTCAACATCGCAAGACATTGGTCTACATAAATGCTGGCTCTCTCCGTCAGACTACCCACCCCTGAAACAATTGGTCTTCCATGCGGTTTCAATTCATTCTTATGTACCTTAGGGAGAAGGTACAGGGTCGGAGTCTTAGGTTTCTCGTTCTTCAGAAATTTGTAATCCTTTTTGCTTATCACAGCGTTATCAAATGCAGTATGAATCAGAGTATTATATGGTTTTAAATAAGTCTGTGTAGGATTAAAAATCATTCTTCTGTAACATGACATGTGTCGCTAAGTTGCTTTTCCAACTCTTCAAGATACATTTCTTGTGGCCACAAAACCACATTTCCCCCTTATCGGAGGGCTTGACTATTACATCTTGCCACTCAGATATCTCACATAAAGCAGCTCTTTCTCCTTGGCTAATATTGTCAGGATATGGTTTTTTATGCAAAAACAGATGTTCCAAATCCTTGTACACTAAATCTTGATAGGGTTGCACTGGGGGACAGATTTTGCTATCAGGAAAAAAGAAAGATTTCTTCTTGATTTTGCTACTGTCAAATGGTTGGGGTATGTTGGTCTCATTGTTTCCTTCCTGTTCCAGCTCTTCTAATAACTGTAGCACAGTCTGATCCTCAGAATTCAGAGCAATATCTTTAGGTTCTGGACAGTCATGGGAGTCTCTTAGGGAGGTTTGATTTGAGAAGAACATTTTTTGAGAAGAATCCTTCTTGTAAAAAGGTGAAGGTCCTTTTCACACTCATACCTGTCTAAATCTTGAATTGGGGAAAATGAGAGTCCTTTACTTAGGATCTTCTGTTGATTATCAGTGAGGATCTTATCAGTCAAATTAATGACTTTCAATAGATCCCCTGATGGTTGTGTATTTGAAGGTTCTATTAGTGCTGCTTTCTGTATCTCCTCTCTCGGTTCTTCTTTCCAATCCAAGACGTCTCTTTTTCTCCTTCCTCCCCTGACCCCTCCTGATCTTCCTCCGTCTGCTCTTAAACCATCTCTCATATCTTTTGGGAATTTACTTAAAAAATCCCTCCTATGGATCTTATTCCCAGTAATATTACTAATTTTTTCACGATCAGAGGACTCAACCTCTGATGTAGAATAATTGGAAGGATATGTATTTCTGTTCTTTTGTGAAGGCATATTCAATTTAAAGACCCTATTGAGAGAATAGTCTGTCTTGTCCCTTTGGAACTTGCATCTCTTCCTCTCTATAATCTCATTCTTAAAATCCTCAATCTCTTTTCTGTATTTCTCATATTGTTGTTGAAATTTGTCTAGAGATTCAAAGTTCTTGAGTTTGTCCCCCAGTCTAGATATTTCTTGTGTCAATTGATTTAAAATGATTTCATCATGTTTCATAAGAACCCTGATAAGGTCCTTTGAACATTGTGTTAGAACATTTGCCCACTCTCTTCTCAAGTCATCATTAGCTAATTCATATGCTGGAAAAAGTTTAGGTCTGAGACCTCTAGGAATTAAGTTGTTCTTCAAGTAGCTATCAAACTTTGTTTTATTCCAACTAGTTTTACTCTGCTTCATCAATGCTAACTTGAGAGTGAATAAATCATCTGTCCAATCCAAAGAGGTATTATCCTGTCATTCTAAATTCTCATTAAATAGAGTTTCCATATCATTCCTAAGTTTATCCCATCTACTTTCCAAGTGAGCTGCATATGAGTTGATCAGTCAGAATAAAACTGATATTATACAACAGTATTAGTATGATATTATTCTATGCTCACAAACCAATGTGTATTATATTAAGTGAATAAATTGTGACACATGAGACAGCAAAAGATAATAAGTACTGTGATTGTCTGACCTTTAAAGGATTGAACCAGCAGTCATGACTTATATTAAAGGAGGACATTATTGCTGAAGTTTTCACAAGCCACTCAAGTAGATGTGATATTATTACTACAAATATTAGTGAATTCCTTTATTAATTTAGCTTTACGACCAACAAGGAGTATTTATATGTAGGTTATTAGATATATTGAATATACATATTTCATATCATTTTGCTCCGCTTCAACATAGTACATTGGTTTCATAATACTGGGAAATGGAAATGGTGGACCCTGCTTTTTTATACACTATTTATTCACATTTTTCTATCTTCATACACTAATCTATATGTATGTTTATCAATTCAATAAATTAATTTTTTACCTCTAATTTTCACTTTACCATTCCAGGTGAATGGAAGTTATAGCATAATAACTAATAAAAGTCAAGTTTTAATGTATTGATTTTGTGCATGTGTACCCATTTCTAACAACCCCTAGCCTCTTTTTGTTTAGTATGTGGCACTCTAGAAGAAAAGATTCACAAAAAAGATGGGAAGTTAAAACTTTTCATTGCAAGCACCCGATAAGGGGTATACTTTATGACAATTCGGCAGCACTTTGTGTTCTGCCATGAATCAGCCATGGGAGTACAGTATATGCTGATGTGTCAGTTTCTTTTAGGCAATTTTATATAAAGATAAAAAATTTATTGAATAGAAAGCAATTAATTAAGTAACTCTGGATGACATTATATGACATTTCAGACAGATGTGTCACAAATTCACTTCAATTTTATCAGGACTCTGTATTATTTGGTAAGATAAAATGTATATGTGCATTCTGTTCCTGCACTCCTCAGCTTGATGGATATATTTCTGATTCATAATGGATTTTTATTTCCAAGTATATATTTTACTTGGTACTGTAGCATTATTATTGTAGTGTGGTTAATTTTTGTGCTTTTATTTAATTTAAACACTACTTCTGTATACCATAGAAAGGACATATACAGAGGTGCATGCAACTTCTGTCATGACTGCAATTCTGTACGCTGTGGTTTTGCAAAAATATGCTAATGATTTAAGTGGCAAACGCAGGATTTCTAAAGGGGGGTTTCCAAATGCTTGATTTTAGAGTGAGTGTGGCCAGTCCATGAAGAGGGTAGAATTAGAACTTAACCAGCTTTAATATGTTACATACAAAGTGTATTGTGTGTCATAATTCCAGCATATACAGGACCAGCGATCACAGTAAGCCATTAGATGCGGCAGTAGGGCCATCCAGTCTGAGCTGATGCTTTTATTTTAGAAGTGGGCGCCATTCCAGTGCATGGGAGCAAGTCCGGGAGGCTGGGAGCAGCAGAAGAACCTAGCACTGCCCTGAACATATATGTAAATATTGGGCTCTATAGCAGCACATCCCTAACAGTGCATGTTTTCCAGATCTCCTAGTTGGTGCACAGGTTATTTATTACTGACTGTTTAAAGATCTACAGGTGGTGCTAATTATTTAATTTGTGATACTGAGAAGAACATGCAGCACTAGTAAAATTCTATTACATTAATATTTCTATTGTAGTCATGGTGTGGGCTGGGAGGGGGGTGTCCAGGAGACGGAAACCCCCCCTGCGTTTACCTATGGATTTAGCCGATGTCTTGTGCACAGGGATGCTTACCTCTAGCACCTCACATGTGCTGCTTGTGTACTAAAGATGATACATCAGGAACATTGGTCACACATCGGTGGCACACTGAACATCTGTGCATCCCTATGCTGTCACAGAATCTTCATCTCACCTAAGATGCTGGGACCTCACAGCTGCATATAAATTTGCTGAGGCTCACTTAGGCATGGCCAGAAAATGGACCCGACACGCCTGCATTTTTGAAGCCAGGCCAGTTACCTCCCGCAAAAGCTGACTACCTGTCACTCTCTCTGCGAATAAAAAACCTTTGTGCGATGGCCGTCTCAAACATATCTCCTTGGGTGCATAGTTGGGCTTTTTCACAAGAGCAGTATGTTATGAAACACCCCTGTTAATGTATAAGACCCTATTGAGATCTTCTGTCTATAACAACCACCCATTATTCCCATAGAGTTGAATACACTCACCAGTGGTTAGGCAGCCACCAGGTCTTAAGCTCAGGCAGTAGGGGCTTATACAATACAAGGGTGATCATAGGATATTTTCCAGAGTAGATACAGATATTTTACAGGGTCAGGGTAATTGCAGAATCAGAACCAGCATCCGCAGGGTTAATTGCAGGACAGTTATGTATATATGGAATCATTATGATTTACCACAGCCCGACACAGGAGGAAATCCCGATTGTCGGAAGGTAAGTATAAACTAACCTATTCTACCCCTTAACCCTAATCCTCCCTTAGGGGTGCCTAACCCTAACCTCCCCCCCAAGTGCCTAACCCTGATCCCTCTCTAAGTGCCTAAACCTAACCCCCTTCCCCGCCGCCTAAACCTAAGTCCCCCGGGGGGTGCCTAACCCTAACCTCCCCCAGGTGTACCTAACCCTAACCCCCCTTCCCCTAGCCTGACCCTAACCTCCCGTGGGAATGCCTAACCCTAAGTCCCCCCCTGGAGCCCTAAACCTAACCCTCCCCCCCGTGGCTGTCCGCACCCGGCATCCCTTCGATCGGGATGCCGGGCGCCGGTCTTCCGGCATAGGTAAAATGACAGGCGTTGAGATTTTGACGTCTGTCATTCAACCCTTGCTGGGATTCAGCAGTCGGGAAGCCGGCGGTCAGCATTGTGTCCGCCGGCTTCCCGACTGTTTCCCGTATATATATATATATATATCAAACCGTCCACTTGTAGATCCACCAGGGGCTCAACCAGAGACGAGGCCAGCACTCAATAAAAGTCATAGATAAATCCAAAAGAAGGTTTTACAGCAACACTAGTAAATGACAGGTACATCTTGTTCAGCATATCATACATTACAGCAGGTGTGAGCGTCAATGCATCAGAGCTCCTTCCCCTACTGTCAGATCCCTACAGCTGTTTCGGTGTCAACCGTCATCAGGGGATGTCAGACAAAAATATACAGTGTAACTATATATATATACATACAGGGCCAGCCCTCCTGTTACGCTGACTATGCAGGCGCGTAGAGCGCCGGCCAGCAGAGGGTGCCAAGGTCAGCTTGCACATCTTATTTTTTTATACATGTAATAATCCCCTTTAAACATCTCTCCGGTCCCGGGAACCGTGACGCCGCGCAGCCATAAAGTATATGGTGGTGGGAGATAGATGAGTAACTGACTGAGCTAGACTCCCTATCTAGCAAATTCCAGAAGTGCCATGAGGGTGTCCCGGTGGGCAGTAGCAAGATGGTCTGGCCGCATTTGATCTTCACTCAGCGATATAGAGATTTGAGGTAAGGCCAGGTAATGAGATAGATCCCCTTCCATTAACCCAGAAGTGAGAGTGAGTAACACTAAGGTCGTTGCCTGGTGGAGCAGCTCAGCCCCGAAGCTTCTACAGCTCGAAGCCCTCCTCCCACTGCAGCACAAAATAGTCCCCCCTGCAGACCGACATCCACTTTCCCCTGCAGTCTGAATGCCCTCCTCCCTGCTGCCTTCACCATAAATAATCCCCCCCTGCAGAGTGACACCCACTTTCCCCCTGTTTCCGGACATCCCCCTACCCCTGTAGTGCAGTTTGTACCACCCTTCCCCTGGGAAACTGAAATCCCCCTTTACCCTGCAGCTAGAAGCCTCCCTACACTCTACAATATAGCCCAAATTGCACCCCCCCCCTTCCTATTGCAGACAGAAACCCACCTTTCACTGTAGTGCAGCCAAATCCCCCTTTTCCCCTGGAGACAGAATCTCACCTTCCCCTGCAGCCCTCTCTTCCCCCTGGAGTGTGAAATCCCTCTTGCCCCTGCAGTCCTCTTCCCCTCCCCTCCCTGCTCTATAAAGAAATAGGAACAGTGTTGAGTGGACATTGGTGAGATAGCTTCACTCCAGTCTCTAGTCATGGGCACATGGTAAGTCAAACTTGCAAATTATGTTATATCTCTCTCTCTCTTTCTCTCTCTGTATATATCTATGTGTGTGTATATGTATAGTGTGTATGTATGTATGTATGTGTGTGTATATATATATATATATATATATATATATATACACAGTCAGGTCCATAAATATTGGGACATTTACAGAATTTTCAGATTTTGGCCTCTATTCAACACCACAATGGTTTTGAAATGAAACAAACAAGATGTGCTTTAACTGCAGACTTTCAGATTTAATTTGAGGGTAATTACATCCAAATCGGGTGAACGGTGTAGGAATTACAACAGTTTCAATATGTGCCTCTCACTTTTTAAGGGGCCAAAAGTAATGGGACTATCAATTCAAAAGCTATTTCATGGACAGGTGTGGGCTATTGCCTCATTATTTCATTATCAATTAAGCAGGTAAAAGGTCTGGAGTTGATTCTAGGTGTGACATTTGCATTTGGAATCGGTTGCTGTCAACTCTCAATATGAGATCCAAAGAGCTGTCACTATCAGTGAAGCAAGCCATCATTTGGCTGAAAAATCAAAACAAACCCATCAGAGAGATAGCAAAAACATTAGGTGTGGCCAAATCAACTGTTTGGAACATTCTTAAAAAGAAAGAACGCATCGGAGAGCTCAGCAACACCATAAGACCCGGAAGACCACGGAAAACAACTGTGGTGGATGACAAAATAATTATTTCCCTGGTGAAGAAAAACCCCTTCACAACAGTTGGCCAAATCTAGAACACTCTCCAGGAGGTAGGTGAATATGTGTCAAAGCCAACAATCAAGGGAAGACTTCGCAAGAATGAATATAGAGGGTTCACCACAAGACGCAAACCATTGGTGAGCCACAAAAACAGGAAGACCAGATTAGAGTTTGCCAAGCAACATCTAAAAAACCCATTACAGTTCTGGAACAACATCCTATGGACAGATGACAAAGATCAACTTGTACCAGAGTGATGGGAAGAGAAGAGAAGGAAAGGAACTGCTCATGATTCAAAACATACCACCTCATCAGTGAAGCATGGTGGTGGTAGTGTCATGGCGTGGAAATGTATGGCTGCCAATGGAGCTGGTTCCCTTGTATTTATTTATAATCTGACTGATGACAAAAGCAGCAGAATTAATTCTGAAGTGTTTCGGGCAATATTATATGCTCAAATTCAGTCAAATGCTTCAGAACTCATTGGACGGCGCTTCACAGTGCAGATGGACAATGACCCGAAACATACTGCAAAAGCAACCAAAGAGTTTTTTAAAGCTAAAAAGTGGAATGTTATGCAATGGCCAAGTCAATCCCCTGACCTGAATCCGATAGAGCATGCATTTCACTTGATGAAGACAAAACTGAAGGGAAAATGCCCCAAGAACAAGCAGGAACTGAAGACATTTGCAGTAGAGGCCTGGCAGAGCATCACCAGGGATGAAACCCAGCGTCTGGTGATGTCTATGCGTTCCAGTCTTCAGGCTGTAATTGCCTGCAAAGGATTTGCAACAAAATATTAAAAAGTGAAAGTTTGATTTAGGATTGTTTAGTTTGTCCCATTACTTTTGGCCCCTTAAAAAGTGGGAGGCACATATAGAAACCGTTGTAATTCCTACACCGTTCACCTGATTTGGATGGAATTACCCTCAAATTAAATCTGAAAGTCTGCAGTTAAGTCACATCTTGTTTGTTTCATTTCAAAGCCATTGTGGTGGTGATAAGAGGCCAAAATATGAAAATTCTGTCAATGTTCCAATATTTATGGACCTGACTGCATATACACACGAGTCTGTGATAGCGGTTCAATCGCACTTTTATGCAGTCTCCAGACTGCTTTGGTGCCTCCTCTCATATAACACAGATAATGGAGGAAGATATGGTGACACTAGTGGTCTTAAGCAGAGTCAGTACATTATTAGTCCAGCATACCAACGTTTTAGGACCTGTCCTGTGTGACTTTGCTTAAGACTCCGGGTGCCGTCATATCTTTTTCCATTCTCTCGCTCTCAATAAATATATATATTTACTTTCCCATGAGACCACACCCTCATAACTCAGGGGGCGCAAAGAAGAATTTTCGCTTACCAAAAAATTCGGGCTCGGGCCGGCCCTGTATATATATTATACATACATATATATATATATATATATATATATATATATATATATATATATAGACTCCCACTCGGATTGGCACTCTCCTGTCAGATATTCATCAACTCTGGTGCCTTCAGGAAGAATCCATGTAGACGACCGACACAAACAAGCTGCGGCACTCAGGGATTTGTATACATAGTAAATATGTATTACGTACACATTTGTAACACCACCAACATTTCGGGATGCACCTGTCCCTTTGTCAAGGTATCTGAAGCAGACCAACCAAAGCAATCCAGGGAACCCACGCCCCAAAAATCAACCCAAAGTTGCACTACAGTATATAATTAGTTTCTTTCACTGTGTCAGCATAAGTGTGCAAGGCAGATATTTGTATTTGCAGAAACACATCAGCAGACATGATATTCACCGTGTAGGTTTGGTAGTACTTGCAGTTTGTAGAAACCATAATTAAAGCTCCACAGGAACATAATAAACTGGAAACAGACACGGCTGGGCATATGCAGAGCAGAAGACCAGAACAATGATACACATGGAATGAACCAGGCAGCAACACTGACATATAAGCTATCACTGGCAGGGAATGCTGGGACTGCCTGCTATTTAACAGGAAGAGGAACCAATGCAAACCATCTTCCTTGATTGCAATTGCAGCTGAACTGCAAAAACACTGAGAGCTTGATTACAGACTGGCTTTAGCTGAATGCCTCCACAATACTGATAGCTTCCCGGCTGCCTAGCAACAGCCAGGACTAGAAACTGCTAAGGCTGTAAGAAATCCTGGCAATGGATTGTAACTCAGTAGCCAAAAATCACTCCACTACATCCAACATCGACACAGTGACCACCTCTTAGTCAGGCCCATAGTATTGTTGCATATGTCTAGTTTTACCTATACTCAGGGCCATAACTAGGGTGGTGCGACATGTGCCATGGGACAGGGCACCGCAGGGCAGGGGGTGCTGCTCAGGCCTGTCAATGTTCTATTTATAATCATTCTCACTTTTAGCTTCCTTTTCTTTTATCCCATGGCATCTCCTTTTGGCCCCTATCTCCTCCATTTGGCCACCCACCCATGCACCTTCAGTTACATCCTCTTTTATTTTATGACACACATTTCAAAATACTGTCATACCCGTATTTCAAAATACTGTCATACTGTCATACTACGGTACTCAAACCTATCACCTCTAACATGGCAGTCAGAGACCTTACACATTGAGCCATCTGTCCCACAATTTCTGATGGCAGCCCTGAACACAGCCACCAATTGTAGCCATTGATTTCAAACTGTATTTGGCAGTGACATCTGGAAAACAGTGGTACAACGAGATTGGTACTCCTTCATCATCATACGGGACAAATCAGATTTGTCATGCCTCTTCCCCATGATGCCACACTCCTTTTACGAGCGCATGAATATTGCCCATATTTGAAAAATGGAAATAGGGGGTGGGGTGTGGGGGATTTACACCAATGCTCTTTCTGGCACAGGGCACCACAAAGCTCTGCCTGTACTACACAATATTCCAATAATATGCTGCAAGCAAAGCAAACTATACATGGTTTGGCACATAATTATAGAATTGCACCTGTAACAGTGATATTAATATAGAGATTTTAAAAAAGATAATTTTTTTCTGTAATAAACACAATTCTAAAACTTTAACAGTTTTCTCAAATGTTTTCAACCAATTTATTGCATCTAGAAAAATGTGAAAACTATAGTGTATCCTTACTAAATATCTGCACAACCCTTCTTACTAAAGAGTTTACTCTTACTAAAGAATAAATACCAAACCAATAGCTTGTATATCTGCACGTGTATTTACTAAGAAATTGGTCTAGAACTCACCAAACCCCCACCAATATGCCCACCATACTCCCACTAGTATGCCCACCATAGCCTCACTAGTATGCCCACCATACGTCCAAGAGTATGCCCAGAATACCCTCACTAGTATGCCCACCATAGTATGCCCACCATATCTCCACTAGTATGCCCACCATAAACCCCACTAGTATGCTCCTGAATGCACTAAACTGACCCCAAAGTTTATGAGATGGCCATTAGTGAAGAGACAACTGGCTGAGAGATAAAGGGCTGGTGGACAGTTGGCCACCCATCCATTTGCATATCTTACGTTAACTTGCATTGCCTATGCTTAAAAAATGAGTGCACGCTAATGAGTTCTACAGAATTTGGTTGCATTTTCTCTTATGACCGAAGAAGAAGAACTGGGGTGGGATGAAGTTTTCTCACGTATTTAAAGTTCATTAAGGGCATGTTCATGTAAATGCTAGCCATGCAGTCCAGCATGTAAGTGAAAATGTAAGTATCTTTTGCACCTAGTATAGGGAAAGTGCAGGTATACGATGATGATAAGTACTGAAGCAAACCAGGCACATATCTAATGTACCCATGACCATCTTTCTCCAAAGGTAGCATTTGAAGCTATATATGCTGGGGTATATACCTACTGCCCCTGTCCACATGGTACAATGAGATGAAAAAAAACACAGTAACTACAGATTTATTATCTTTGGGTATTGCAGAGGAAACTTGATGGATGGAAAATTGAAGGAGGCAGATAGAACCAATGATACAGTAGCTCAAGTGGCATAGGAGAAGATGCACTATGGGCTTGGTACAGATAAATTGAATGCAAGAGCTGAAATTGATACAAAACAAGTCCAGTTAACAGGCCAAGATTAGGGCAGGCAGAGGGCAAGAGTAAATCCAAGAGCAAATCTATATAAAAGGCTGAGGTCAGGGCAATTAGCAAGCAAGAGCAAAGTCAAGGTTGGATCAGCAAAACTATCATCAGCACAGGTCCACAGGAGAGAGCATTAAAATGTCTCTAAATATAATAAGAGAATGTCTAGAGACCAGCCCCTGATTTATATTTTCAAAGAAAAAAGCACCAGAACCTGTGAGCTGTTCACTGCAGCAGAAAAAAAAGTCTTTTGTCACCTTGGAACAATCACAGAAGAGAGGAGTAGTAGTACTGCCTGAAATATACTGGAAATAGAACCCCAGTGAGGGATATACAACACTGAAATGTATACTTATAAAATTTGGAAATTTACTGTGGATATTATGAAATATTTTTTAATATAAAAAGGACTATACCTTACATAAAAATAGTCTTTTACCAATATTACACACATATAAGTAAGAACAAATAAAAATCAAAAAACATTTTGTAACTCCTGTGGAAATCCCCAGTTGTAGGAGAGCAAACATTGACTAATGCTTCTGAAAACTCTAGATAACTCATTCACTGTTCATTGTCTTCCAACTGACATTTGGAGCTAGCTGGAAAATACTGCTCATGAATCATACAGTACCAGCTTTCTACATCTGCTTCTTTCATGCCACAACAAAATGATCATTAAACAGTGTGTCCATGGCCGAAGAACTGCCTGTTCCTACTGCAGGATAGGAGGACTCTAAACACCTACCACCGGAGTCTGTCTCACTGTCAACGCCAGTCTGCCATTTCCATGGCTTACCTGTATACCTGGTTTGCTTGCCTTAATTGACAAGTTATGGAACACTGTAGTTTCTCATATTCTAACATCATGTTGTTTCCACTTAAACAGCATTTATTACAGACATTAAGAAATAAGAAAGACACTAAGAAAGGCTTCCTAAGATTTGTTGTACAGCAATTTACACTGAAGTGCCAAAAGTCATGGGATAGATTCCTAGTATTGTGTAGGACCCCTCTAGCCTGGCAAAGTGCAGCAACTCAACATGGCATCGATAACAAAAGTGGATGGAAGACCTCTGAAGAGATTTGGACCCATGCCACCTGGATAGCACTCCACAGCTCCCTGATACTTGTAGGTGCAGGATCTTGGGTTCAAATGGACTTCACCATGTCTTATAAATGCTCAATTGGTTCATGTTTTGGGCGAATGTGGTGGCCACACTATTCGTCAGAACTCTCCAGAATGCTCCTCAAACCAATTCTGGACAACTTGGAATTGTTGACACAGTGTATTTGCTGGAATAATGCATTATTTTGGGGGTACATGAAGTCCATTAAGGGCTGCAAATGGTTATCAAGCAAGCAACGTCGTGGTTACCGGTCAATGACATTTTCAAGTGGACCAGCGGACCCAACCCATGCCACGTGAACACACCCCATACCATTATGAAACCAGCACCAGCCTGCGGGTTGGGTACGGGATACCAACGCTTAAGATCCCGGCGGTCAGAATCCCAATGCTGACATCCCGACTGGGTTTGGATCCTGACACCTATCCTAACCCTCCCCTTCTCCCTACCCCTATCCCTAACCCTCCCTCTCCGCTGCCTAAACCTAACCTCCCCCTAGTGTCCTAACCACCCCGCACCCTAAACCTAACCCTCTCCCTTAGTGCCTAACTCTAACCCTCCCCCTAGTGCCTAACCCTAACCACTAACACTAATCCTCCCCCTAACCCCAGTACTTACCATCAGGATGCCAGTGGTCGGCATCCCGACTGTTGGTATTATGACCACATCCCCCAGCCTGCACGGTGACAACTGGGGTCCATGGCCTTATGAGGTCTTTACCACACTCAAATCCTACCTGACATAACTGGAATCATGACTCATCAGACCATGCCACTTGTTGTCAGTTCTCCAGGGTTCAATTAGTAATGTTGCGAGCCCAGGTGAGGTGCTGCGTAGAATGTCCTAGTGTAAATGGGCACTCTGGTCCCATCAGGGCTGGCTCTTGGGGTGTTCGACCAGTGCAGTCGAGCAGAGGTGCCACCACATAGAGGGCGCACCCCTCATAACATCCTAATTTCAGCGGGACAACACTGTCCCACTGTTCCACCCATGGGCCGAAGTGTCCCGCGGGTGATCTGGTCAGGAGGTTGGGCACCGTCCCCGGAGAAGCTGAATAGATGCTGTGCGCATGCGTGCGGCATCCATTCAGTGCTGGGAGAGGGCTGCAGGAAGCCCAGTTAGTGACGGAGTGCTGGGCTCGCCCCCAGATTGACGTTACATGGGAGGCGTGCAATGCGGGCACGCCCCCAAATAACGTCACGTAGGGGGCGTGACCTATAATTAGTGTCATTGTAATTAGGCCAGACCCCCATTTTCAGAGGGCGCTTTAGAGGTCTCTGGCACAGGGCGCAGCTACCCCTGGAGCCGGCCCTGGCTCCCATACTCGATGAAAGATAAAGTGATGCTGCACTAACCTGCTGTATATGCGTCTGTTACCTCCTGCTTGAATTTGGATGTGATTTTAACCAGTGTCGCTTGTCTGTTACCATGGACAATTCTTGCCAGAAGCAGCTGGTCATGAGCATTAAGTACCTGTGGTCAGCCACTGTGCTGTCCTTGATGGATGGTAATGCCTTCCATGAGGTATTCCCGGTACACACATGATACCCTAGATAAAATGATGAATGTCCTAACAATTTCGGAAATGGAATGTCCCATCTGTCATGCACTCATTATCATGCCCCGTTCTATCTCCGATAATTCATTTCACCTAGCCATGCGCAGCCTAGCTGGTGTTCAAACTGAGGGCCTGATTCTGCACACAAGCAACTTTGCAGTTCCATCCTTGCAATTATGGTAATGCAGCAGGAGGCGTCACGCCTCCTGCATGTATTACTTATCTGAGCTGCGTTGCGCAATGCAGCACTGTATAATATGCAAGAACATTGGCTGGCTAAGTGACCCATGGGGTCATGCAAGCTGGCCGCTGCAGATGAAAGAAAGAGGCCAGGAAATTTCCACTAGCCAGTGGAGATCATGGCCTCTTTCTTCCCTCAATGGCGGCGGTACGCCTCTGTTTTGGGAAATGGAGGCCTTCACCACACCCTCCATGTCCACAAATGGCAGCAGACTGTCAATCACTGACAGTCTGCATGCGAACACGCAGGACCCGTGCTGCACATGCACAGTACAGGTCAAGTGCCTGCACAGATTCCAGACCATCGGCCATCAGGCCCTGACTCATGAGCATTTCCAAGACATCACAGTACTTTGACACAACCTACCATTACCATTAAGGATTGCTATCCCATGAATTTTGGCAATTAAGTGTATATGTACCTATGGCATACTACTATGCTCAATTAACACAATATTTACAATTATCAAAAACTGAGAGCTGCCATATTGATTGTGAACAGTTTTGATTTTTGTGGACTTTACCATCACATCCAGAGTTTGTTGAATATTTCATTCATATTGCAACAAATATGCTACTACAGATGGCAGTTTATAATATTTTTTTTTATTTGTTCTTACTTGTATGTATGTATGTATGTATGTTCTATGGTCTCATATTTGAGTTGGTTGTATCCAAACTGAAATCTAAATTATTTTGTAAAAATAAAGGTGTTCAGTGTTTTTGAGCTACATGCAAAACCAGCCAGTATTTACCCTACATGCCAAAATATTAAATGTATGTGAACCCCTTCCATTGCAAAATGGTTAATTCCAGATACAAAGTTACTTGCTCTTTTTGTTTTGTTCCCAACTTAGAATCAGACCCACTATGCATGACTTTGAATTTATACCTATTGAACAGGTACCACCTACACATTAAGGGGGTGATAGACAAAGAACTCTACTTCAATAGATAGTAGTGGATTTATCATCTCAATGCATTACCTAACCTGAGGGATTAAAGGTAAATTGAATCTGTTTCAGTGTGTATGATACTGTAGATCCATCAAACTTCCTCCAAATGCCAATAACATTCCAAAAATGCCTCTCGTACAACTCTCTGAAATGCTTATGACTCCCCATTTACCATTACTGCTGAAGCCCCTGAAGCAGAATTTACTGTAAGTAATTTAATAAATATTTTTATTTATATAGCGCGCTTTCTCCAATATAACTCAAGGCGCTTCACAGATAGAAAGAACATAATAATACAGGAACAATGAAAGCAATAAAGAGGTTTAGCTTTGCATGAAATACAAGAGAGCATGGAGATACTACAAAGGGTGTGACAGCCATTTTGGGTCAGCATTTGCAGGATTATTCAGGGTCAAGGTGAAGCAGCCATTTTGAGTGCACTATGTAGGCTTATACTGGACAGAATAGGGAATGTCACAATCCTGTCTAGTTTTCACCCTTTTGCCTGTAGACTTACCCCTGCCAGCTATCTCATGGATCTGTGTTTGTAATCTGCTTGGGACATCTTCCCTGATCATGCTGGCTGCAGAACATCTCTGTGTGCATTCCTTTCCTCAGTGATTATTCACCTTGGACCCTCCTCTGTGAACACTGCTAGCCTTTATTGGAATTGCAGGTGTAGTTCTGACTCTCAGTACTGCAGAGACGATTGCTTCCTCTGCATGTTGTGCCCTCCACCACTCAGAGTGCTACTACCAGACCACCTGACCTTATCCACCAATTCCTGTGAGACCCAGGGTATAAACACCATCCTCTGATAGCATTCTTGGCCTGAACATCTCGTTACTTCCCATGGTGTTAATTCGTGCTACTTCAGAGTACAAGGGTATCCCAGGCTCCTGCTCCTACTAGTTCCTAGACCAGTTCATCTGGAAATCCTGCTTACAGCAATATCTGACAAATCCAAGAATCCTGCATACAACAATACCTGGCAATCCAGAAATCCTGCTTACAGCAATACCTGGCAAATCCAGAAGTCAAGTCCTGCTTACAGCAATACCTGGCAGTCCAGAAATCCTGCTTACAGCAATACCTGGCAAATCCAGAAGTCCTGCTACAGCAATACCTGGAGCATCCCGAAATCCTGCTAGTTCCCTGTCCAGTGCAACTCATGTGTTTCAGCATCAGCTATAAGAGAGTTCCTGTGCTTCTGACCTTAGTCTTGTGCTCTGCTGCTTGCCCTACTCCTGGTTGGTCCCTGGCTCTCTGAAACCTGCACCGTGTTACCCTGCCTTGCTTCCTGCTGTGGATCAACTCCTGCTCCTTCTACCTACCCACTCCTACCTGAACCTTGAATTCCCAAACCTACCCATTCCTTCCTGAACCTGTATTCCCAATTACCCTATCCAGCCTGCACCTGAGTTCCAGCCTTTGTCACAGCATTTCCAGATTACCCTGTTTAGCCCTTGTCTCAGCATTACCTGATTTCCCTTCAGCCATTGTCACATTATTCCAGTCCAGAGTCAAGTTCCAAGCCCGTTCCGGGTTCAGCCCGGATTCTGCCCGTTCCGGTCCCAATCCGGATACTGTTCAATTCCCATCACTCCAGTCCGGAGTCAAAGCCCAAACTCTTCAGTTCAATCCACGTCACTCCAGTCCGGAGTCAAAGCCCAAGTTCACCAGTTCAACTCAGCAAGTCTACCTGCCTGTCCCAGTCCGGTTCCTCCAAGTTTTCTACTGGTTCCAAGTTCCTGTCATTTATCATCAAAGGCAGTTCTCACTGCCACATAAGTCTTGCAATAGAGATATCTACCTCATCTGTGATTCCTGTCATGCCGCTCTCTGCTGAACCCAGTTCATCACCTGAGTCAGGTAACTCTCAGACACCAAATATGACAGGGAATGCCTGGAACTGATGATACATAATAGGAGACATACGAGAGTAGTTCAATAAGCAAGGGTAGCAAGACCTCTCATGTGTGTAATGTTCTCTATTTCATTCTAATTTCCCACGAGGCCAGAGCAGGTAGCCCACTACTTCCCCTCGCGGCCATTAGACTGCGCCTCATATGAGTCATACTGTCCCAACATCAGTTGTAAGATGGCGGCACTGGCAGAAACATGGTCATACATTGAGGTGATTAGATTTATGTGTCTAAAGGGAACATAAGAAGCTAAAAGTCATAGCCAACTTGTCGAGGTGTATGATAATAATGTCATGTTCCGGAAACAAGTTTGGGTGTGGTGCACTGCCTTTTAAAATGGCAGGACAGATGGTTAAGATCAGCAGGAGAACATACACATTCGAGTTAGTGATATTGCTGACGACCAAAGCATCTCAGTGGGTACGGTGCACAACATCGTTCATGAGCAACTAGGGTACAGGAAAAAGTGTTCCCACTGGGTACCAAAGCAACTCAGAGAAGCTCACAAAACCAATAGGATGGGATTGTCTATCATGCACTTGACACAGCACCATGAGGAGGGAGTGCAGTTCCTGCAGCGTATTGTTACAGGCGATGAAATGTGGGTACATCATGGGAAACCGGAGATAAAGCAAGCATCTGTGACATGGAAACACATATTGTTCCCACCTTCCAAAAAATTCAAAACTACTTCATCAGCAAAGAAGGTCATGGTACCATGTTTTGGGAAGACAAGGGCGTGCTTCTTGTTGAATTCCTCACAAAGGGAGAAACTGTGAATGCTAAATGCTAATGTGACACATGGAGCTGGTTGTGGGGGGAAATTTGTTTAAAACAATCTGGGTTGCTGCGAACAGATATCATATTGTTGCACGATAACACCAGGCCACACTCAGCTAATCGCACACGTGAGTTGTTACAGCACTACCATTGGAAGGTACTGGACCATCCTTCCTACAGATCTGACTTGGCACTAAGTGATATCCATCTCTTTGGACCATTTAAGAAGCACCTGGGTGGAAGGCAAGCCGTCATGTCCTGGCTTCAGGCGCTTGACTGATTTCTTCTATGCTGGGATAGATGCCTTGGTGTACTGTTGGTGCAAATGCTTAGACAAGTATGGGGACTATGTGGTAAAATAATCTGTATCAAGGACATACTATTGATTATATGTACATATACTAGTTTAATAAATTTACACAAGGAGAGGTCTTGTAACCTTATTTATTGAACCAACCTTCATAAAATACTCTCTGAAATCCTTGCAGATCCTTGTACATCAGAAACATACATTTTTCATTTTACACACAGCACTAGGTGAGGTAGCCATGTTGGGCGCACTAAATTGGTTACAATGTGAGAATACGCATTACATGGAAAATAGGATGTACAAGGATAAAATGAGCAGTGAACTAACAGGATGCCACCCTGCCTGAATTATTCCATGGGTTGCTCATCCTGCCCTTGAAGTACTGTATCAGGTGAGGCAGCCACCTAGGGCGCACTACATAGGTTACAGAATGGCAGGAGAGCAGGCTCTCCTGAGCCTCCTCCTAATATCCTGACTAGATGAGGCAAGTGATCTTCTTGTATTGTGCAGAGGAGGTCAAGTGATATCGACTGATCTGTTACCAGGTGCTGCCATCCAGCTACCAGTGCCTGGTGCCCCACTCTATGACCCTGCTCCCATCTTGAAGCCACATTTAAAAGTAAAAAAAAAACACATTATGCAATTCAAGGGCCACAGATTGGCCTCCCTTGTAATAATGCTTTCTTCATTTATTATGTCTATATTATATGATTTTGCCAGCATATTTTAGGATGAATTATTGCTACTTTTATTCAAAGCCTGAAGGCAGACTATATTCCCCTATTTTATAGAGGTTTGCTTTTATTTAAATAAAACTTATTAGCAAGTACTTTTTCCATTGTTAAAGCAAATGTTAAAAAATGTTTTCTACACCTGTTTGAGTGTATCTGGGCATAAGTAGACATAACGTAAATCTGAGTAAGCTACTAGTGCACAAGTGGATGCATCTTGTGATGCAACCCCTCAGTAGATACACTATTTTTAATAGTGTATTTTAGAATTTGTTTTAATGTTTAGACAAACATCAGTTCCATAGTAGTTAATTATATTATTTATTGTTACAGATTTGCACAGCACCAAAGTTACATTTTCCAATTGCACATGCTATATTTTAACAGTTGTATGTCTTCATCCTTCTGCTTTCCAAATATCTACCCTAAATAAATGGGGCACCAGTTTGTTGACATGTTCTGAGATGTTTAAAATGTCTACAGAAAACATGTCGACATACACAACATAATGCTGACATGCTCAAAATGTTTAAATTGTGAATGTAGGCAAAAACAATGTTAATACAAGCAATTAGGATTAGGGTTAGGGTTAGACTACGATTAGGGTTAGAGTTAGGCTGCAATTATGTTAAGGTTAGGTGTAGATTTAAGCTAAAATAGTAGTGTCAACTTTCACAATTTTGACATTGTGAAAATGTCGACATTATGTCAGTATCGTTATTGTGAATGTTGACATGTCACATTATGGAATTGACATTTTCAATGTCAACATTCTACATGTCAACATACGTCTACCTCTGACTGTATCCCCTATTCTTCTGAGCCTCTACCTATGACTCCTTCTGCCTCTATCTGTACCTCCTATTTCTCTCTGTGCCTCTATCTGCCTCTGACTGCGCCCTCTATTCCTCTGTGTCACCTTTCTGCCTCTCTGTGCCTCTATCTTTACCCCCTTCTGCCTCTGACTGTACCCCTTATTCCTCTGTGCCCCCTTTCTGCCTCTCTGTGCCTCTATCTGTACCCCCCCATCGGCCTCTGACTGTATCCCTTATTCCTCTGTGCCTCTATCTATGACTCCTTCTGCCTCTGTACCTCCTATTCCTCTCTGTGTAGTGAAGTTTCAACTCCGCCCACATACTCGCACTACCCTTCCTCCAAGAATATCGCTCACTGCATGCCACCGCACCTCCCCTGTCAGCTAAGTAGAGTCTTCTGTCCACCTGGTGGATAATTTGTTCCTGCCGGATGGTGCCCTCTATTAACGCTGCCGCCCTCCCTACACCAAAGAATATACTATCTTGGTTTTTCCATTTGTCCCTATTTTGTGTAAAACAAGCAGGACTTGTGCCCTTTGGAGAGCTACTTCAAGACCTGTTTGGAGAAACTGGGGTAGACATATCAAAGCTTGGAGAGCAATAAAGTGGAGAGACATAAAGTACTAACCAACCAGCTCCAAATTGTCATTTTTCAAACACAGCCTGCAACATGACAGTTAGGAGCTGTTTGATTGGTACTTTATCTTGCATCTCGCCTACTTGATGCCTCTCCCTTAGTGTATGAAATATGACAGGCAGTTATACGTTTACCACATTAGACCACTGTATAGTACCCGACCAGGGTTTATAAATGTGAATTAGGACTCACAATACGTCAAACACTGAATGCTATTTACAAACTCTCCAGTAATAACAGGTCACTGTAAAATACATAGTTATACAGTATAACTAGAAATCCAATATATCCTGCAAGCATATAATTATAAATAAAGTTGTGACATGTTTGTTTGTTTGTTTGTTTAGCATGGTTGAAAGTAATAAAAATCAAGTCAATAGTATTTATTAGTCTTGTTTGCAATTTACTCATACTGTACGAAAATGTTTTAATATGCTAAAGGATGACTCCTGCATTCAGAATGCATGATTAATGATAAGGATTATTTACATTATACACAGTGACTTGTACATAAGCTGTGTTTCTAAAATAAAAGGATCATAAAGTTGCCCTTTGAATTTCTCATTAATAACATTGTAACAACAGGCTAATTATTTAATTTTATTGAGAAAACAATAATTTCAAGAAACGGCAAGGTTTTCCACTTGAACTAATTATTAACTAATTCAAATAACTAACATTCCACTGTCTCAAAGATAAAGGGATTTTTACAAGTCATGCACCAAGTGCTAAAGGGCAGCTCATTTACCCAGCACTCCTTTTCCTGCTATTACCACACAATACAGTATGGTCCTTCTACATACATGAAAGAAAGCAAACAATAATAAAACATTTTATATATCTAGCATCTATCTATCTATATATTGTTTGCTTTCATATATATATATATATATATATATATATATATATATATATATATATATATATATATATGGATATATGGGATGTAGTTATGAGGCCGGCGGCCGCAATGCGTTGGTCTCTTTACTGACTGGGAAATCCCAACAAGGGACTTAAGATAGGCGTCAAAACACAGACGCTTATCCTAATACCGACGCTGGAATGCCAAAGAACGCCAGCCCAAACTAGGTAAGTTTGAGGATCCCTTAGCGTTAGCTGCGGGGGAATTAGGTTTCGGGAGTGTAGCGGGGTTAAGTTTTGGGGGGGGGGTTAGGATTAGGCACCCCTAGGGAGGAGGGTTAGGCACCACTGGAGTAAGGCATCCTGACAGCCGGCATTAAATACCCATTCCTATATATATATATATATATATATATATATCTATAGATATATATATATATATATATATATATATGGACACACATACACGTGTGCACATATATGTAAGACGAAAACATCAAAATAAGGTAAATCCCATTTGTTAAATGTTCTGTGGTTTTGTACACATTTTTATACTAACTGTACACATTACATTTTTATTTAATTTTCACATACAGTACTGCAAAATGTCAGAACGAAGTTGTAGTACATTATGAAATGGAGAGCAATAGCTATTGCAGTTTTGCTGTCCAAGCTCTTCATGTGATCGAGTCCTCAGGCTCAGTTCCAAGTGAAACTGCTGGTGCACGATGTTCACATTGCATTAGTACTTGATAATGGATATAAATATATCACTGGAGTAATTATAGTATACAATGTTCTTCTGTGAGACCACAGGAGAATCAAGTAATGTGCAAATCCTCAGCTATCTAGAAGTCCTATGGCATCATTTTCCAAGATAGTTAGATAGACGAAAATATATCTGTTTTGTTGTTTCAAATATACATATAAATATATATATATATATATATATATAGATGTAGATCGTAGCGTGCGGCACTCCATGCATCCATAAACGACCAAACAGGCAGCTTTCAGGTGTTAACGTTTCAGTGCTTTATCGCATTTTCGTCAGAACAGTAACAACAGTGTACAAAATCTTACCTTAAATACCATAAGCATAATCACCCAGTGAACCACTTGCAGGCTGGTCCGGGCGGGACTGCGCGCCCAGCCGCCAGCGTCTTGCTAATGACGTCATCACGTCATAGCGCAAACGTGATACAACCATCACCATAGTAACAACATAACAACGCTGCTATAATGCAGCAACAATTAAACATGACAGATATTACAGGTTGCCTTAATGTTAGAATGAGCAACAAAATATGCTGGTACACATTAATGAGCATTATTGTGCCGACGGCACATCAATACCATATACTCTGAACGCTGACAGCTTATGACTGCCTGGATAACTCAGGCTATGCATACACAAAAATATCAATTACAATAATTACAGTCACACATACATATACTACATAACATGTGATCCATTCTCAATCTCTATACATTGAAATATTTGCCGGCAAACACCTAAGTTGTCATAAAAGATATCACAATCTATAGAAATACACCTAATCCTAATTGTTCATTTAACCCTCTAGGGGCCATAGTACCAAGACGGTGAATCCACCGTGTTTCACGTTGCATTAATATTTTAGCTCTATTGCCCCCCCTGGCTAGTGGAGGGACATGATCAATCATGCAATATTTTAATGCTGACAAAGCATGTCTCGCCAAGGCAAAATGCCTGGCAACGGGCTGATCACTTTTACCACCATTGATCGCCGCCCTAATCGCACTTCTATGAGCAGCCATGCGTTCTTTAAATGTCCTTTCAGTCTTCCCTATATAGGAAAGACCGCAAGGACACACAATCTGATAAACGATGTACTGAGAATTACACGTGAGCCTATATCGGATAGAGTACTTAAAGCCCAAATGGGGATGATAAAAGCTGTCTCCCGGAATTAAATATCTACAAGTGGTGCACGTACACCTAATGCATCCCAGTTTACCTCCAACATTCCAATCTGCCATGGGATCAGGGCTCGATATATCTGTCTTAACAAGGATGTCCCTTAGGCTGCGACCCCGTTTGTAACATGACATAATGCGTGTGTTCTGCAGTTGTAAGTCAGGGTCCGTCTGAACAATAGGCCATAGTTTCTTAGATACCTTATTGATAACCTGACTGTTGCTATTAAATTGATTAACCCAAGGCATACAGGTTGACTTGGATTTTAGCAGACTCGGTGTTAGGGTAGTAGATCTATCAAGGCTAAGGACCCTCTTCTTAGTGTCCTCCAATTCTGCAGGGTTGTAACCCCTGTCTATGAACTTTTGAATCATATCATCCATATAAGTCTCAACAATCTCTGGATCCGAGGTGATCCGTTTAATTCTCAACAACTGAGAATAAGGTAAACCCTTGATAAGTGGTCTGGGATGACAACTATCATATCTGAGTAAATTATTTTTATCTGTAACTTTTTGATATAATTTAGTAGATATTTTACCCTGATAGATTGAAATAGTTACATCTAAGAAATTAACCAACTCATTACTGATATTATATGTGAGTTTTACAGGACTATCACTGCTGTTGTGCAGATCAATATGATCGATGAGATCCTGCTTGGGACCCAACCAGAACAGAAGCAAAACATCAATATACCTTATATAGAACGCAATTCTCCTGGCAACACTTAAATTGTCAAAAAATAGTATTTTTTCTATAGCAAACATATACAGATTGGCGTACGATGGGGCCACACTGGACCCCATCGCACAACCAATCAATTGCAGATAGAATTTATTATCATATAGAAAAAAATTTCGTGTCAGGATCAAATTTAGTAACTCGACAATTAAGTCCAGGCTGGGACCTTCATACAATGGATGATTGGTCAGAAAATTCCTAGTCACTGCAAGACCCTCTCCATGGGGAATGATGGTGTACAAACTTCCAACGTCCATACTACATAACCAAATCTCCTCGTTATAAGTTGGAAGCTCGACCAATTTTCTAAGAAGGGTAGACGTATCCAGGAGATAATTTGGATGACTACGTATACATGGTTGTAATATGGAATCCAGGTAAATGGCTACAGGCTGCAGCAATGAGCCCCGGGCTGTAATGATAGGACGCCCTGGTGGATCAATTACAGATTTATGTATTTTTGGTATACAGTATAGTAGCGGTACTACTGGATATGCTGGAATCAATGCATCAAATATGGATTTTGACAACAACCCTTGTTGTACTGCATTATCTAAGATGCTGGTCAATTCTTTCAGGACTGCCTTAGTTGGATCAGAGGGCAATAATTGATACGTCCGAGTATCCTCTATATGCACATTGACCTGTTGTCTGTATTTACATAAGTCTTGGATGACCAGCGCACCGCCCTTGTCAGCAGGGCGAAATATTAGCTGTTTATTTTTAGCCAAGTTAGTCAAAGCCATCTGCTCAACCTTGGATAAGTTAAATCGAATAGGGGGCAACTCAGCAATGGAGGTATCAACCTCTCTCTGTAGTAATCGCATGAATGTCTTAATGGATGCGTTAGAAGACAATGGGTCAAACGAAGACCTTGGTTGTAGTTTTTGTAGTTTCGGAGTTAACTGCACAGAGTCACACTGGTTAGGGACCGGGGATTTGGCAAAGTATTCCTTAAGTCTCAGTTGTCTATTCAAGGAGCACTGCTCAACTTGCCACTGTAATGAGTCCATTTTCACAGTTGGTACAAATGATAATCCTCTATTGAGCACAGCTAACTCTGTGTTAGACAATGCATATGTGGAGAGGTTGACAACTAGGTCCTGCGGGGTAGAGGTGGTTTTTGACCACGCCCTCTTCCTTTCTGTTTGCCCACCCCTTCGGGTGTACTGCCTCCACCTCCTACTTCTTGGGATCTGGTGGTCATACCTAAAGGGTGGTATTGTCGTTGATGTTTGTCTCCAACCCTTGTACTGGTCTGTTCAAGATCACTTTCAGAGGATCTATGCTCATGAGGTGAGTCTGAGTCATACCTCCTGTACCGATTCCTCCTGAAAAAGGTTTTCCTACCCTCATTGTCCTTATTGGTCCACCTATACACAGTGTGTAACTCATAGTCAGTATCAACTTTACTACGTTTTTCTTTTTTGTACTTGATGATATCTCGTTTGTATAGTTGTATCTGTGTGTTAAGTTTCTCCAACCATCTAGTATCTGGGTCATTTTCCAAGGTCGCATTATGCATAGTTTCAAATGTCATAATTTTTTCTTTTACAGTATTTAACTCCTTGGTAGACTGTTCAATGATCAGAAGCATCGAATCAAACGAGCATTTATTTAATATACTAACCCAGCGTTTGCAAAATGCTGGGTCATATTTACCTATCGTTGGGCAATTCTTCACCCTTAATCCTCTCGGTATCTTTTTAACCCTGTAGTACTCACTGAGTGTAAATCCATGAAAAAAATAGTCAATCTCCCGTTTCTTATATTTTAGGATTTCATAGTATAATTCATCTACTGGTGTGGTTATAGGATGTTCTAAAGAAGTATTTTTGAATAGAATTGCTTCCGCATCAGATTCAGAGTATGAATACACATCACCAATAGGATATTCATTGTGTCTATAACCACTTACATTGTCCTCAGTGTCTACGTCCGCCATCCCGACTAATATATGCTGTTTGTAAATTTAGTAACTCGACAATTACTCTATCCGATATAGGCTCACGTGTAATTCTCAGTACATCGTTTATCAGATTGTGTGTCCTTGCGGTCTTTCCTATATAGGGAAGACTGAAAGGACATTTAAAGAACACATGGCTGCTCATAGAAGTGCGATTAGGGCGGCGATCAATGGTGGTAAAAGTGATCTGCCCGTTGCCAGGCATTTTGCCTTGGCGAGACATGCTTTGTCAGCATTAAAATATCGCATGATTGATTATGTCCCTCCACTAGCCAGGGGGGGCAATAGAGCTAAAATATTAATGCAACGTGAAACACGGTGGATTCACCGTCTTGGTACTATGGCCCCTAGAGGGTTAAATGAACAATTAGGATTAGGTGTATTTCTATAGATTGTGATATCTTTTATGACAACTTAGGTGTTTGCCGGCAAATATTTCAATGTATAGAGATTGAGAATGGATCACATGTTATGTAGTATATGTATGTGTGTCTGTAATTATTGTAATTGATATTTTTGTGTATGCATGTGCCGTCGGCACAATAATGCTCATTAATGTGTACCAGCATATTTTGTTGCTCATTCTGACATTAAGGCAACCTGTAATATCTGTCATGTTTAATTGTTGCTGCATTATAGCAGCGTTGTTATGTTGTTACTATGGTGATGGTTGTATCACGTTTGCGCTATGACGTGATGACGTCATTAGCAAGATGCTGGCGGCTGGGCGCGCAGTCCCGCCCGGACCAGCCTGCAAGTGGTTCACTGGGTGATTATGCTTATGGTATTTAAGGTAAGAATTTGTACACTGTTGTTACTGTTCTGACGAAAATGCGATAAAGCATTGAAACGTTAACACCTGAAAGCTACCTGTTTGGTCGTTTATGGATGCATGGAGTGCCGCACGCTACGATCTACATATTCTCTACTTCAGTGGGGGCAACCAGCTAAGTAATAATTTTATGATTCAGAATGCCGGACTACTGCTGTTTATATTTAATCAACCTCCGGAGTGGCTTACCGGTTGGTTGCTGTCAAGGCACCTATAAAATTTAAATCTATACCAGCGTTTTCAATCAGTGACCTGTTGTCTGTTTATCACCTTCATTTTTTAAGCACTAAGCACTTTTTTTCAGTCAGGCTGCTATATTGCACAAGTTTTGATTGCACACTGTGCACTTTTTTTATGCTACAGGCTGCTATAATGTATACAGTTGTTGAGTTTTAAGACCTATTGTCTTATGGACATTATATACCTCTGTTTATGACGTTTATGCCTATAAGCTCCGGTGGTGTCTATCAATTGTCAAGTGAAACAAACAGCATATATTAGTCGGGATGGCGGACGTAGACACTGAGGACAATGTAAGTGGTTATAGACACAATGAATATCCTATTGGTGATGTGTTTTCATACTCTGAAGAAGTAGGAGGTGGAGGCAGTACACCCGAAGGGGTGGGCAAACAGAAAGGAAGAGGGCGTGGTCAAAAACCACCTCTACCCCGCAGGACCTAGTTGTCAACCTCTCCACATATGCATTGTCTAACACAGAGTTAGCTGTGCTCAATAGAGGATTATCATTTGTACCAACTGTGAAAATGGACTCATTACAGTGGCAAGTTGAGCAGTGCTCCTTGAATAGACAACTGAGACTTAAGGAATACTTTGCCAAATCCCCGGTCCCTAACCAGTGTGACTCTGTGCAGTTAACTCCGAAACTACAAAAACTACAACCAAGGTCTTCGTTTGACCCATTGTCTTCTAACGCATCCATTAAGACATTCATGCGATTACTACAGAGAGAGGTTGATACCTCCATTGCTGAGTTGCCCCCTATTCGATTTAACTTATCCAAGGTTGAGCAGATGGCTTTGACTAACTTGGCTAAAAATAAACAGCTAATATTTCGCCCTGCTGACAAGGGCGGTGCGCTGGTCATCCAAGACTTATGTAAATACAGACAACAGGTCAATGTGCATATAGAGGATACTCGGACGTATCAATTATTGCCCTCTGATCCAACTAAGGCAGTCCTGAAAGAATTGACCAGCATCTTAGATAATGCAGTACAACAAGGGTTGTTGTCAAAATCCATATTTGATGCATTGATTCCAGCATATCCAGTAGTACCGCTACTATACTGTATACCAAAAACACATAAATCTGTAATTGATCCACCAGGGCATCCTATCATTACAGCCCGGGGCTCATTGCTGCAGCCTGTAGCCATTTACCTGGATTCCATATTGCAACCATGTATACGTAGTCATCCAAATTATCTCCTGGATACGTCTACCCTTCTTTGAAAATTGGTCGAGCTTCCAACTTATAACGAGGAGATTTGGTTATGTAGTATGGACGTTGGAAGTTTGTACACCATCATTCCCCATGGAGAGGGTCTTGCAGCGACTAGGAATTTTCTGACCAATCATCCATTGTATGAAGGTCCCAGCCTGGACTTAATTGTCGAGTTACTAAATTTGATCCTGACACGAAATTTTTTTCTATATGATAATAAATTCTATCTGCAATTGATTGGTTGTGCGATGGGGTCCAGTGTGGCCCCATCGTACGCCAATCTGTATATGTTTGCTATAGAAAAAATACTATTTTTTGACAATTTAAGTGTTGCCAGGAGAATTGCGTTCTATACAAGGTATATTGACGATTTGCTTCTGTTCTGGTTGGGTCCCAAGCAGGATCTCATCGATCATATTGATCTGCACAACAGCAGTGATAGTCCTGTAAAACTCACATATAATATCAGTAATGAGTTGGTTAATTTCTTAGATGTAACTATTTCAATCTATCAGGGTAAAATATCTACTAAATTATATCAAAAAGTTACAGATAAAAATAATTTACTCAGATATGATAGTTGTCATCCCAGACCACTTATCAAGGGTTTACCTTATTCTCAGTTGTTGAGAATTAAACGGATCACCTCGGATCCAGAGATTGTTGAGACTTATATGGATGATATGATTCAAAAGTTCATAGACAGGGGTTACAACCCTGCAGAATTGGAGGACACTAAGAAGAGGGTCCTTAGCCTTGATAGATCTACTACCCTAACACCGAGTCTGCTAAAATCCAAGTCAACCTGTATGCCTTGGGTTAATCAATTTAATAGCAACAGTCAGGTTATCAATAAGGTATCTAAGAAACTATGGCCTATTGTTCAGACGGACCCTGACTTACAACTGCAGAACACACGCATTATGTCATGTTACAAACGGGGTCGCAGCCTAAGGGACATCCTTGTTAAGACAGATATATCGAGCCCTGATCCCATGGCAGATAGGAATGTTGGAGGTAAACTGGGATGCATTAGGTGTACGTGCACCACTTGTAGATATTTAATTCCGGGAGACAGCTTTTATCATCCCCATTTGGGCTTTAAGTACTCTATCCGATATAGGCTCACGTGTAATTCTCAGTACATCGTTTATCAGATTGTGTGTCCTTGCGGTCTTTCCTATATAGGGAAGACTGAAAGGACATTTAAAGAACGCATGGCTGCTCATAGAAGTGCGATTAGGGCGGCGATCAATGGTGGTAAAAGTGATCAGCCCGTTGCCAGGCATTTTGCCTTGGCGAGACATGCTTTGTCAGCATTAAAATATCGCATGATTGATCATGTCCCTCCACTAGCCAGGGGGGGCAATAGAGCTAAAATATTAATGCAACGTGAAACACGGTGGATTCACCGTCTTGGTACTATGGCCCCTAGAGGGTTAAATGAACAATTAGGATTAGGTGTATTTCTATAGATTGTGATATCTTTTATGACAACTTAGGTGTTTGCCGGCAAATATTTCAATGTATAGAGATTGAGAATGGATCACATGTTATGTAGTATATGTATGTGTGTCTGTAATTATTGTAATTGATATTTTTGTGTATGCATAGCCTGAGTTATCCAGGCAGTCATAAGCTGTCAGCGTTCAGAGTATATGGTATTGATGTGCCGTCGGCACAATAATGCTCATTAATGTGTACCAGCATATTTTGTTGCTCATTCTAACATTAAGGCAACCTGTAATATCTGTCATGTTTAATTGTTGCTGCATTATAGCAGCGTTGTTATGTTGTTACTATGGTGATGGTTGTATCACGTTTGCGCTATGACGTGATGACGTCATTAGCAAGACGCTGGCGGCTGGGCGCGCAGTCCCGCCCGGACCAGCCTGCAAGTGGTTCACTGGGTGATTATGCTTATGGTATTTAAGGTAAGATTTTGTACACTGTTGTTACTGTTCTGACGAAAATGCGATAAAGCATTGAAACGTTAACACCTGAAAGCTGCCTGTTTGCTCGTTTATGGATGCATGGAGTGCCGCACGCTACGATCTACATATTCTCTACTTCAGTGGGGGCAACCAGCTAAGTAATAATTTTATGATTCAGAGTGCCGGACTACTGCTGTTTATATATATATATATATATATATATATTAGGGGTGAGCGGGTTCGGATTTCTGAAATCCGAACCCCCCCGAGCCCCCCCGATCCGAGTCCGATCCGAGTCAGGCTCGACTTTTCCCGCCTGACTCGGATCTGACATCGAGGCAAAACGTCATCATCCCGCCTTCCGAGTCTCGCGGGTTTTGGATCCTATATAAGGTACCCGCGTCGGCGCCATTTTCTCACTCGGCTGTGGACAGTGAAGAGGGAGGGTGGGAGTTAGTGCTGTGTAGTGTAGTGTAGTGTAGTGCTGCTGTTGTCCACTACTTCAAAGTCCATAGGGGCTGGCTGTGTTGTGCTGTGCTGCTGTTGTTAATAGGGGCTGTGTCCACTACTTCAAAGTCCATAGGGGCTGGCTGGACTGTGTTGTGCAGTCAGTTCCAAAGTCCTGTGCAGTGTCCCAGTCCTAAAGGGGTGCTGTAGTGTTGTCCAGGGGGTGCTCTGTCCATCAGGGGTGCTCCCCCCAAGTGCTAAAAAAATAATATATTTTCTGTGTTTGTGAATTGTGTGCGCAGTAGCCGCACGTGCATCAACAAAGTAGTGCCAAGCGTGCGCCTGTGTCATAAGTAAAGGGCCGGCTGGCTTGACCGTTAAGGGTGCTGTAACCCCCGAAAGTACACTCCAGTCCAAACCAAAAAAAAAATTATTTTCTGTGTTTGTGAATTGTGTGCGCAGTAGCCGCACGTGCATCAACAAAGTAGTGCCAAGCGTGCGCCTGTGTCATAAGTAAAGGGCCGGCTGGCTTGACCGTTAAGGGTGCTGTAACCCCCGAAAGTACACTCCAGTCCAAACCTAAAAAAAAATTATTTTCTGTGTTTGTGAATTGTGTGCGCAGTAGCCGCACGTGCATCAACAAAGTAGTGCCAAGCGTGCGCCTGTGTCATAAGTAAAGGGCCGGCTGGCTTGACCGTTAAAGGGTGCTGTAACCCCCGAAAGTACACTCCAGTCCAAACCAAAAAAAAATTATTTTCTGTGTTTGTGAATTGTGTGCGCAGTAGCCGCACGTGCATCAACAAAGTAGTGCCAAGCGTGCGCCTGTGTCATAAGTAAAGGGCCGGCTGGCTTGACCGTTAAGGGTGCTGTAACCCCCGAAAGTACACTCCAGTCCAAACCAAAAAAAAAATTATTTTCTGTGTTTGTGAATTGTGTGCGCAGTAGCCGCACGTGCATCAACAAAGTAGTGCCAAGCGTGCGCCTGTGTCATAAGTAAAGGGCCGGCTGGCTTGACCGTTAAGGGTGCTGTAACCCCCGAAAGTACACTCCAGTCCAAACCTAAAAAAAAATTATTTTCTGTGTTTGTGAATTGTGTGCGCAGTAGCCGCACGTGCATCAACAAAGTAGTGCCAAGCGTGCGCCTGTGTCATAAGTAAAGGGCCGGCTGGCTTGACCGTTAAAGGGTGCTGTAACCCCCGAAAGTACACTCCAGTCCAAACCAAAAAAAAATTATTTTCTGTGTTTGTGAATTGTGTGCGCAGTAGCCGCACGTGCATCAACAAAGTAGTGCCAAGCGTGCGCCTGTGTCATAAGTAAAGGGCCGGCTGGCTTGACCGTTAAGGGTGCTGTAACCCCCGAAAGTACACTCCAGTCCAAACCAAAAAAAAAATTATTTTCTGTGTTTGTGAATTGTGTGCGCAGTAGCCGCACGTGCATCAACAAAGTAGTGCCAAGCGTGCGCCTGTGTCATAAGTAAAGGGCCGGCTGGCTTGACCGTTAAGGGTGCTGTAACCCCCGAAAGTACACTCCAGTCCAAACCTAAAAAAAAATTATTTTCTGTGTTTGTGAATTGTGTGCGCAGTAGCCGCACGTGCATCAACAAAGTAGTGCCAAGCGTGCGCCTGTGTCATAAGTAAAGGGCCGGCTGGCTTGACCGTTAAAGGGTGCTGTAACCCCCGAAAGTACACTCCAGTCCAAACCAAAAAAAAATTATTTTCTGTGTTTGTGAATTGTGTGCGCAGTAGCCGCACGTGCATCAACAAAGTAGTGCCAAGCGTGCGCCTGTGTCATAAGTAAAGGGCCGGCTGGCTTGACCGTTAAAGGGTGCTGTAACCCCCAAAGTACACTCCAGTCCAAACCAAAAAAAAATTATTTTCTGTGTTTGTGAATTGTGTGCGCAGTAGCCGCACGTGCATCAACAAAGTAGTGCCAAGAGTGCGCCTGTGTCATAAGTAAAGGGCCGGCTGGCTTGACCGTTAAAGGGTGCTGTAACCCACAAAGTACACTCCAGTCCGAACCAAAAAAAAATTTATTTTCTGTGTTTAGCCGCACGTATATATCAAATCGATATAACATAAATGGAGGACCAAACTTTCTCCGATAAAAATAAAATAGAGAAAGATCAAGAACCACTTCCTCCTAGTGCTGAAGCTGCTGCCACTAGTCATGACATAGACGATAACATGCCATCAACGTCGTCTGCCAAGGCCGATGCCCAATGTCATAGTAGAGGGCACATACAATCCCAAATGGCAAAGTTCAGGAAAATGACCTTGAAAAAGACATTTAAATCAGCTGAAGAGAAACGTAAACTTGCCAATATGCCATTTACGACACGGAGTGGCAAGGAACGGCTAAGGTCGATCCCTAGTATGTTCATGACTAGTGGTTCAGCTTCACATGACGATGGAAGCACTCCTCCCACTAAAAAAATCAAAAGAGTTAAGCTGGCAAAAGCACAGCGAAGAACTGTGCTTTCTAAGAAGATATCACAAATCCCCAAAGAGAGTCCAAGTGTGGTGGTGGTTGCGATGCCTGACCTTCCCAGCACTGGACGGGAAGAGGTGGCTCTTTCCACCATTTGCACGCCCCCTGCAAGTGCTGAAAGGAGCACCCACAGTCCACTTGCTGATATGCAAATTGAAGATGTCACTGTTGAAGTACAACAGGATGAGGATACTGGTGTAGCTGGCGCTTTGGAGGAAGTTGGCGAGGAGGATTCTGATGGTGATGTGGTTTGTTTAAATCAGGCTCCGGGGGAGACAGTTGTTGTCCGTGGGATGAAAAAGCCCATCACGGTCATGCCTGGGCAGAAGACCAAACATTCCACCTCTTTGGTCTGGCAATATTTCTATCCAAATCCGGACAACAACTGTCTTGCCATATGTACCATATGTAAAGGTGAAATAAGTAGGGGTAGGGACGTCAACCACCTAGGAACATCCTCCCTTATACGGCACCTGCAGCGCGTTCATAAAAAGTTACTGTCAAGTTCAGAAACTTTGGCTCAGACCGTAAGCAGTCCAGGGACACCTAAATCCCGTTGTCCTGTTGTATCCAAGCGCCTGCAAACCACACCGTCAACTCCCTCCTCGTCAATTTCCTCCTTAGTCAGGATCGGAAGTAGTCCTGCAGGCCATATCACTGGCATGACTGACTCTCCTATCCGGGATTCCTCCGGAGGATCCTGCATTGCTACGCCTACTGCTGCCGCTGCTGCTGTTGCTGCTGCTGCTGGGAGTCGTTCATCATCCCAGAGAGGAAGTAGGAACACCACTACTTTTACTAAACAATTGACCCTCCAACAGTCCTTAGCGAGGAGGATGAAGTACGACAGCAGTCATCCTGAAGCAAAACGTATAACTGAGGCCTTGACTGCTATGTTGGTGTTAGACGTGCGTCCGGTATCCGCCATTAGTGCAGTGGGATTTAGACAATTGATGGAGGTAGTGTGTCCCCGGTTCCAAATCCCGTCTAGATTCCACTTCACTAGGCAGGCGATACCGAGACTGTACAGAAACGTCAGAAAAAGTGTCCTCAGTGTCCTGAAAAATGCCGTTGTACACAATGTCCACTTAACCACGGACATGTGGACAAGTGGAACAGGGCAGACTAAGGACTATATGACTGTGACAGCCCACTGGGTAGATGTATCACCTTACGCAGCAACAGCAGCAGCGTCACCAGTAGCAGCATCTCAGAAACGCCAGCTCGTTACAAGGCAGGCTACGCTGTGTATCACCGGTTTCAGTAAGAGGCACACCGCCGACAACCTCTTAGAGAAACTGAGGGAAATCATCGCCCAGTGGCTTACCCCACTTAGACTCTCCTGGGGATTTGTGATATCTGACAACGCCACCAATATTGTGCGGGCATTACATCTGGGCAAATTCCAGCACGTCCCATGTTTTGCTCACACAATAAACTTGGTGGTGCAGAATTTTCTGAAAAGCGACAGGGGCGTGCAGGAGACGCTTTGGGTGGCCCGAAAAATTTCTGGCCACTTTCGCCATTCAGCGACTGCGTGCCGAAGACTGGAGCGCCAGCAAACACTCTTGAACCTGCCCCGCCATCACCTGAAGCAAGAGGTTGTGACGCGGTGGAACTCAACCCTCTATATGCTTCAGAGGATGGAGGAGCAGCAAAAGGCCATACAAGCCTATACATCCACCTATGACATAGGCAAAGGAGGGGGTATGCACCTGACTCAAGCGCAGTGGAGAATGATTTCCGTGTTGTGCAAGGTTCTTCAGCCCTTCGAACTTGCCACACGTGAAGTCAGTTCAGACACTGCCAGCTTGAGTCAGGTCATTCCCCTCATCAGGCTTTTGCAGAAGCAGCTGGAGAAAGTGAAGGAGGAGCTAAGACGGAGCGATTCCGCTCGGCATGTGGGACTTGTGGATGAAGCCCTTCATTCGCTTTGCCAGGATTCCAGGGTGGTCAATCTGTTGAAATCAGACCACTACATTTTGGCCACCGTGCTCGATCCTAGGTTTAAAGCCTATGTGGTGTCTCTCTTTCCGGCCGACACAAGCCTGCAGAGGTGCAAAGACCTGCTGGTGAACACACTGTCAGCTGAAGCGGAACGTGACACGTCAACGGCTCCTTCTTCATTTTCTCCCGCAACTGGGGCTGCCAGGAAAAAACTTAGGTATCCTAAGCAACCCGCTGGCGGTGATGCAGGGCAGGCAGGACCAAGTTTGGACATCTGGTCCGGACTGAAGGACCTGGCAACAATTTCTGACATGTCTACTGTCACTGCATATGATACTGTCACCATTGACAGAATGGTGGAGGATTACATCGGTGACAGCATCCAAGTAGGCATGTCAGACAGTCCATACCTGTACTGGCAGGAAAAAGAGGCAATTTGGAGGCCCCTGTACAAACTGGCTCTATTTTACCTGAGTTGCCCCCCCTCCAGTGTGTACTCCGAAAGAGTGTTTAGTGCAGCCGGGAACCTTGTCAGCGAAAGGCGTAGGAGGTTGCTTCCACAGAATGTGGAGAAGATGATGTTCATCAAAATGAATTATCAGCTCTTCCAGGGAGACCAGCCTCCAGAAGGTACAGAGGGACCTGTGGTGGTGGATTCAAGTGGGGACGAGTTAATACTTTGTGAGGATGAGGATGTACACACTGAAGAGGGTGAGGAATCGGTGGATGAGGAGGATGAGGATGACATCTTGCCTCCGTAGAGCCAGTTTGTGCAGGGACACATTAATTGCCAGCTTGTTTTGTGGGGGCCCAAACGAACCAATCATTTCAGCCACAGTTGTGTGGCAGACCCTGGCGCTGAAATGATTGATTTGTTAAAGTGTGCATGTCCTGTTTATACAACATAAGGGTGGGTGGGAGGGCCCAAGGACAATTCCATCTTGCACCTCTTTTTTTCTTTGCATTATGTACAGTTTGGGGCCTAGTTTTTCTAACTGCCATCCTGCCTGCCACTGCAGTGTCACTCCTAGATGGGTCACGTGTTTGTGCCGCCCACTCGTGTCGCTTAGCATAGTCATCTAGCTACCTCGGTGCAACCTTTTGGACATAAAAACACTATTGTGAGGTGTGAGGTGTTCAGAATAGACTGGAAATGAGTGGAAATTAAGGTTATTGAGGTTAATAATAGCATAGGAGCAGAAAAACCTACAAATTCTGTGATTTTAGCTGTTTTTATGCTTTTTTTCAAAAAAATACAGATCCAAAACACAAAACCCAGAACCCAAAACACGGAAGGGTGGTTTTGGCAAAACCAATCCAGATCCAAAACACGAAGAAAGATCCAGATCCAAAACCAAAACACAAAACACGAAAAGTGGCCGGTGCACACCCCTAATATATATATATACATTGGATGGATAGATAGATAGATAGATAGATAGATAGATAGATAGATAGATAGATAGATAGACAAATAAATGTCGTACGTGGATGGCACTCCTACATTGTAAATTATAGTCCCAGGTGCCCTCTGCAGCACAGCACAATGGCATGGCTCATACAGCATATACATTCAAATTGGCAGCACTCTAGTCTGTGAAAGCACACAGGCACAGTGTATATGCTTCAACGTTTCGATGCTTTAATGCATCATCATCAGGATACAAAACATATTAAAAACATACACTTACTTATACCCCACCACCAACACCATGTGCACGCCTACAGCTCTTGGGTCCGGCCAGAGAGCACCCACCAATGACGTCATCTTATACAGCCCGTTGTTGCAGCAACAGATTGTATCTAAAAACAAAGAGCGATCATAGTGAGGCGGCAGGGATGTAAACAATAATGCATAGTATTACACAATCATGTACATAATCATGCTAATAAAACATTGCCTATTTGCAAATAACACAGTATTCACTGTTATTTATGCAAATACTAATATACACATCCCCAATGCAGATGTTACTAAATTAATGATCCGCCCAAACAAAACATGGGTGCAACATACTAAGGGGTCTATTTACTAAGCAGTGTTAGGAGACAGAGTGAAAAGTAATAAGAAAGTGATAAGGTGCCAGCCAATCAGCTCCCAACTGTCATTTCACAGGCTGTGTTTGGAAAATGACAGGTGGGAGCTGATTGGCTGGCACCTTATCACTTTCTTATCACTTTTCACTCTATCTCCTAACACTGCTTAGGAAATAGACCCCTAAACAATCTAAAAGTCAGTCCCATATTGAAATGGAGCTCAATTCAAGTCATATTACTTAATAAAGCTGTCATGTAATCACCATATGTCAAAGACCCACCGTACACTGAACCCCTAAACGGACATCCGTGGGGGCCAGGGGCAGGAATTCAATATATTGACATGGCCTTTTGAACCCCATAGTGAGCACAAATAGATCTAACATATAACTGTCATCACAGACCCCTCACGCATCAATCAGCCCCATAGACCTATATATAAAGCACCAAACTATTATATTATCCACAAACTGTGATCTGTCAAAACTGATATGCCAGTAATCACTAATTACACCAATCACTGAGTAGCATACCCCATTACTATCACTATTGTAAAAGATTCACCATACCGAGAGTATCAACGTACATACTGTACAAAGTTAAATATATGTCACATCATATAACAGAAAAGCCCAAATTGTCATTCAGGCCCTTTGAATAAAGGGTTCCCAGTTTGTGAATCCAATGGGACTCACACTGTAGTAATCTCTATGACCTGTTACAGTGGCAAACACAAGATTTCTAGAGGGGGGTTTCCAAATGCTTTATTTAAGAACAAGTGTGGTCAGTCCATGAAGAGGGTATAATTAGCACTTACCCAGCTTTAACATGTGTCATTCAAAGTGTATTGTATGTCATAATTCCAGCATATAGAGGACCAGGGATCACAGTAAGCCATTAAATGCAGCAGTAGGGCCATCCTGCCTGAGCTGAATGTTTTTATTTCAGATGTGGGCACCATTCCAGAGCATTGGAGCAAGTCCGGGAGTCTGGGAGAGCAGCAGAAGAACCTAGCACTGGTCTGGATATATATCTACATATCGGTCTCCTTATGTACTGGATAGTGTATTGTTATATTGTTTTATAATTAACCCTAATGATTGTCTGTAGCAGTGCGTGTTTTCCAGATCTCATAGTTAGTGCACAGGAGTATTTATTACTGGCTGATACATTATAAAATTCCACAGGTGGTGCTAATTATTTAATTTGTGACACTGAGAAGAACATGCAGCACTAGTAAAATTCTATATTACCTCGTTCTATTGTGGTCATGGCGTGGGTTGGGGTGGATTCCAGGCCACCAGAAACCCCACCCCCTGCATTTGCCTATGTGTTACCACCCCTGCTGGAAGCTTGAATATAGTCAATGATCATATAACGTAGTGTAGATAAGTGATGGCACCCCTCTGTAAAATGCCTGGCAACGGGCTGATCACTCGTTCCATTTTACTGCTGCCCTGATCGCGATGGAGTGCCACACAATCGCGCAGAGTACAGTCGGTCTTATCCACATAATTCAATCCACATGGGCATGTAATTAAATAAACCACAAATTTGGTCATACAACCAAGCCTATGCCTAATGGAGTAATGTTTACTGTTATGTGAGTGGGTGAAACTATCCCCAGTGGTTAGATATCTACAAGTGAGACAGTTGACACACTTAAAAGCACCCATTGCAATATATGTTTATTATTTTTATCAAAACAAATTTCAAGATAAACAAAAACATTACATCAGAATGCGGAATAAAAATCAAACACAACATAGACTGATCATTCAAATACATTCAAAACATAACTGTATCCAAATGTATATAAATAAATAAATAACTTAATTAGAGACAAACAAAAATCTGACAAAAACTGAGAAAACACAGAAAAGAAAGGGGTTGGGACGAAAGGGGAAGGAAAAGTGTGGGGGGGAGTTAGATGCCTCAAAATACAAATAGAGAGAGTTGTTAACGAAATCCTGTCCTCAGCCAAATCCACCATTAGCACTCCATCAGTAGAGAGATGACCATGATTATGGCACAGACGTCAGATATGTTCCAGAAGATATAAAGTCAAGCCATGAATGCCAAGTAGAGATGAACTCTTGACTCCCTTCCGGGGTCACACGGAGGTCCTCCATAGACATGTACATGTCTATTCGAGCAAACCACTCCTTAAGAGTGGGGGGGAAGTAGTCAGCCAGGGAACTGGGATAACAGCTTTCGCGGCACTATTGAGGAACTTTAAGAGGGATTTTTTACATGTTGCCGGAGAACCATGGTATAAATTAAGAAGCCAGAAAGAAGGATCAGAGTGTGCCTCTGAGCCCATAAGGGGCGTAGAAGCCTGCAATCCCACCAAATGTGTAGTGGAGAGCCAATTTCCTCATTGCACTGCCAGCATCTATCGGACACCCCAGGAAACATCTTATCTAGGGAAGGGGGGCACCTATACCAGCGTGATAGAACCTTAAATTGTGTTTCAATCACAGAGTAGCTAACAGAACTACCAAATGTATTCTGGAAACTAACAAATGTATTCTGGAAAGATCCCCATTTTTATTGCCTAACTGGTTAATATCAGTTTTTGACCCCCCAGTCACGGATGTTCTTACCTTCTTACGATCGTATGGCACTCCATCGTTCAGTGATCAGGGCAGCAGTAAAATCAGGAACAAGTGATCAGCCATTGCCAGGCATTTTGCAGAGGCGGGCCTTCATTAATCTACACTACGTTATATGATCGTTGATCACAACCCCGCTACTAGAAGGGGTGGTAACAGGTCAGAGAGATTACTACAGTGTGAGTCCTGTTGGATTTGCAAACTATGATCCCTTTATCCAAAGGACCTGAATGACAATTTGGGCTGTTTTCTGATATATGATGTGAAATATATTTAACTTTGTACAGTATGCAGTTCCGCCATCAGGGGGGACTGCCGGGACTGGAGTCCCGGGCCCGGACCCTGGAAGAACAGGGGTGGGGGCCCGCCCGCTCCTACCGCTGGCTGCAAAGCCTCCATCCCCACACTACCCCTTTAACAAAAGACCGGCCGCTGCCACCACCCGTCGCCACCAGCCCAGTTCCCACTAAGTAATTGAAGGCTGGGCTGCTCCACCAGCATCGATCTACAGTACACACTTTGCTTTGAACACGTGTGACGTCATGACATCACGTCGCGCTGCGCCACTGGAGGTAGAGGTCGGAGGAGCCACAATGCTAATGAGTGAGGAACAGGTCTGCTGGGGGAGAAGAGGAGATGAAGGGACTCTTTAAGGAAATAAGGTAAGTACAGTAAGTGGGAAAAAGCTGGGGAGGGTGGTCTGGTCTGGTCCAGTCATATTTAATCGTGGGGAGAGAATTTTGAAAAAGCTGGGGAGGGCACTGGTCTGGACTGGTACAGCCATATGAAAAACCAGAGAGGGTGGGGGGGGTTGTGAAAAAGCTGGGGAGGGCACTGGTCTGGTACAGTCATATGTAATAAACCACATGGGGGGGTATTGGGAAAAAGCTGGGGAGCGCAGTCTGAGCACTGGTCTGGTACAGTCATATGTAATAAACCAGGGGGGGGATTGGGAAAAAGCTGGGGAGGGCAGTCTGAGCACTGGTCTGGTCTGGTTTAATAATTTTTGGACAAAATATTTGTAATTTTTTTTTTATTGTGTACGACTAAGATAGCAGGGGAAGGGGGATTGGGGAAGGAAAGGATGGGGGGGGCTGCCTATTTTGTCAGTCCCGGGCCCTACAATTACTGATGGCAGCCCTGACAGTATGTACTGTGGTGAGATGGATTGTCTCTCACCTGATTTACCCACATTCTGGGGGAATCAGCTCCCTTCAAGGGAGGCTGGAGTGAAACCTGTGCGTTATGCATTACTTTTATGTTGTTTGCTTATTTTCTGTTATCTGCCTGTGTCGGTCCAGGCCTAACCTCACGTATGCTAAGGTGCAGTGTCTGCTACCATTAAAAAGACACTGCTTTAACATGTACCTGCCTGTCTGGAGTCCTCATTTCTATACCCCATGTTTCAGTCTGTTGATACTGTCGGTATGGTGAATCTTTTAGAATAGTGATAGTAATGGGGTATGCTACTCAGTGATTGGTGTAATTAGTGATTATTGGCATATCAGTTTTGACAGACCACGGTTTGTGGATGATATAATAGATTGATACTTGATATATAGGTCTATGGGGCTGATTGGTGATGACAGTTATATGTTAGATCTATTTGTACTCACTATGGGGTTCAAAAGGTCATGTCAATATATTGAATTTCTGCCCCTGTCCCGCGTGGACGACCCTCCAGG